>OZ005653.1:263194159-265594159 GCA_963930645.1 Salticus scenicus | reverse complement strand
AGTTTAGACAAAAATTTAAAAAAATCTTTTAATTGTTTTATTTTAGTTTTACATCAATCTGATCCCGACAACAGAAAGATCATAACAAAATTACCATTTTTTTTAAATTACTTCATTAAAAACAACTTTTGCAATTGAAAATATGTCCTTTTGACAAACGGCTAAAACAACAAAGGTCGTCTAATTATAACATTTGCACCTAATATTTAGTCCTTGCATTTCATATGTTAAATCAAATCGGTATGGATTTCTTGTTATTATTATTTTTACTTTCCGAACACTATAGTGAGGAAAGTATTGTAATCATGTCAAAAATCCGAATTTGAGATTTTCATGTTTCTATACGTTTCGAGGTACCCTGAGTCCGTTTTCACTATTTTTACGATGATGTATGTATGTGTGTGTGTATGTATGTGTGTATGTATGTGTGTGTGTGTGTGAGTGAACACGCTAGCGTCTAAACGCTTTGTTCGAATAAGCTGAAAGTTGGTACGTATATTGTAAGTCACCATAGTACGAACCCTATTGATTTTGGTGAATCTATATTTATAGTTTTTTTACAGTTATAGTTTTTATAGTTTTTTTACAGGGACACTAGGAAATATTCTTTATCATTATGGCCTATGGGACCAAAATCTTAAAAGTGCGATAGCATCTAAACGCCTTATTCAATTGAGCAAAAAATTTATACACATATTATAGGTCACAGATACTCAATCTGTATAGATTTTAGTGAGTTTAGCATTTACAGTTTCTTTGCAGGGACACAAAGAAAAATTCTTTATCATTACGGCCTATGGGACCAAATTTTTAAAAGTGCGGTAGCATCTAAACGCCTTATTCAATTGAGCTGAAAATTTATATGAATAGTATAAATCACTGTTGCACTAACTATAAGCATTTTGGTGAATCTAGCATTTATAGGTTTTTATAGGGACACAATGAAAAATTCTTTATCATTATGTTCTATGAGCTCAAAGTTCAGTAGCGTTAAATAAAATATCATGCAATATATGGAGAAAAATACTCAAACACTCTATTAAGGTTTTCTCTCTTTTGTTTGTTTAACAACTCCTCTTTCTTTACTGTATCTACAAAACTGTTAATTTCTCAATGTTCGGGAAATCGAGTGGAGTCACTCTAGATTTTTTTTTCTATCTCTCTGTTATTCCCTCATATCGTTCTGCTTACATATAGTACATGTATTCTCGTACCAGATTACAAAAATGGCAAAAAGGTGATAGTTATAAATATGACTATGTAGAGCGTGCTTTATCTGCCTGACGATAAACTGTAACCGGTTTTCAAAGATCATTCTATGAATGACTTTGTTTTATTTAACTGGACTCTTTAACTTAAAGACAACACTGTGGATATAACAAATCAGTAGTATTTTCATTCCAAATATATATATTGTATATATGATTGTAATAGTCCATTAGGTAATTCAATATGTAGGTGCATCGCCCCCCCCCCCTCCCCGTAGAGTGGAAATACTAATGGAAGTATAACTTTTCAAAATGGGTATATCTCAAAAGAAATCGTCAATACATTTAAAATAAATGGTTGAATTATCGATGTATAATAATATAGAATAAAGTTATTGATTTTTTTTTTTTCATTTTCAACAATAAATAAATAAATAAATAAAATAAATAAATAAAATAAACAAGTAATATAAAAGAAAATTTTTTAAAGTCAATTCCTACTTACAAACACTATCGAAAAAGTCTTTTTTAATAATTTTGAACTAGGAAATAAGAATCGCGCGTGCCAAAATGAAATAAAAATAATTATTAGATTAAAAATAAAAATAAAAATCTTTTTATATACCATATTTTAAATTTTCTGATGAATCCTAGAGCTCTTATCAACGTGCCTAAAATTTTTAAAGTGATAATGACGTCAATTTTTGTGAGATGCATAATTTAACTTTTTATAATATTTTAACGTTCACGTTTAATTAAATGTATTTATTTTTATGTCGAAAGAAAATGAATTCGTAATTTTTTTTGGCAACAATTAAATTATAGCTAATATTTTGATGGCTATTTTAGCGCTATTAGGATGCTGTTATTTTCATATTTTAATTACTTATAAGAAAACTAATCAAAACTTCGAAAATCGGACTTCTAAGTATTGTGTTGTCACCGTGTTCTGAGCTATCCTGAAAGTTTCAAATTTCTAGCTAGTTGGGAAGTTAATTAAAAATCGATTGCAAGATTTGTACAAGATATATATAGGGAGAGTGTGAACTAATAGTATGAATTGAAAAAGAGCATTTCCTTAGATGTTGCGAGGTTTTATTTATTTATTATAGCTTTTGAATTTCCTTGCAAGAGATGATGGGCGTTATACATGTTTTCTGTAAATTACTCTCTTCAAATTATACTTTGCATACATATTTATCTAAATATAACTGCATTAAGTACATTGAAATTTCTGTAAAACTATTAATAATAAATTTATTAATAATTATTAATAAAATAATATTTAAAGTTTGAAATTTTTACAATTTTTTTTTATAGTTTAAAAATGCACTCTAACCATGTTTGTGTGTTTCTTACTGGATTCACTGACCAGTAAATTCTTTAAAAATATTATCATGTTTGAATGCTGAAATTCTTACAAAATTCATTTTGAATATCACTATTTACGAACAGTAATATTTATAAATTTCTAATTTAAATTAAACAAAATAAATAGCTTTTTTTTTTTTTTTTTTTTTTTTTTTTTTGGGGGGGGGGGGTAATCAAATCATCAAATCAATTTAAAAGAATTGTTAAATGATTGAATTGTAAATCATTATACATTTTTCTAATAAAACTTTTTTTTTTTTTTTTTCGATAAAATGAACAACATTTTAATAATCTTTGGTTGCGAGTTTTTCTTTGATATTCGTTGTTTTTTCGGTGCAGTGTACGTCAGTTTCTTACCTTTTTATTATTATTATTATTATTCTATATACAGTCGGCAGCAAAAGTATCCGAACACTAGCAAAAATTCCTCTATAGAAAAAGTATACTTAATTAAGTTTTGTTAATGAAATCCTTGTCGAATCCTGTTCTTAGTCAGTCTAAGAACAAGATTCGACAAGGATTTATTTAACAAAACAGTATAAAATGTTTTTTTTTTTTCATAAGAATTTTTGCTAGTGCTCGGATACTTTTGCTGCCGACTGTACATAAGAAAGTATTGGATTCTTGATAATTTTTGAATTTAGATTTTCGATAAATTTGCATTTTTGAGATTTCCTGCGCATGATTTGACAAGTTTTTAAAAATGTCTGTCTTTTTGGGGTCTCTTTCCCTCCCACTCTCAGTACTTGTGTGTTACAAATTTGTTTCTTTGCTATATTTCGCGAAATAATGAACGGAATTAAAAAAAATTCCTATTTGCTTGCACCTTAAAATAAATATGTTATGATTAGATTTTTATATATATCTTCCAGCAAATGGCGCTATTGAATTTTGCTGCTGCTAATTTTGCCCATTAATGGTAAAGTTAGATCTCATCTTCTATACTGTATAAAATGCACTAAACTTGATATGTAAGATCGCCAGGTGGAGTTGCTTTTACTCGCTTTTTACAATTTTCTTATAGTTATATTTCAACATTTGTAGTATAAAATTAGCCTAAACTACCAATGTAAAATCTTTAATTTGAGGAGCTATGTTAAATAAATATAGCGCATATTAATCGATAGGTTGCGCTTATATATATATATATAGGGTCGTTATAATTAAACTTCCCCTATAAACAGCATCCTACAGCGCAAACGAGTGAACGAAATGCAACGAATTTTGGTATATAGACTATACATGAGATGCGCTCACGGAATTTCGAAAAAAAAAAAAATAGTTCTAAAATATCTCCCAGAGGGCGCTTTTTCCGGAAATACATTAAATTTAACACAATAAATTACCAAAACGGAATACAAAAACAATATTAACATTTATTGACAAGTTTCTGATCATCTTGTCATCGATCCACATTAAGTAGAGGTAAGAAAAAAATAACAGTACGCTATTTGAGAAAAACAAAACAGTTCAGTTTGCAGAAACAAGAACTTCTTCTTCTTCGCAAGCATGCAGATCTCGACATATTTTTCCTAGAACTGACAGCATTTCCCGGTTTTACAGTTTATTACTCATAATTCTTGTTCTGGATTGTTAATATTGTTTCTGTATTCCGTTTTGGTCGTTTATTGTGTTAAATTTAATGTTTTTCCGGAAAAGGCGCCTTCTGGTGGACTAAAAAAAAACTTAAATTTTAGAACTAATTTTTTTTTTTTTCGAAATTCCATGAGCGCATCTCGTGTATAGTCTGTATACCAAATATCATTGCATTCCGTTCATCCATTTGCGCTGTAGGGTGCTGTTTAATTATAGTCCCTGTATATTGTGCATATATTATTGGAATTTCACGTTACACAAATTATAAAGGTCGTGTTTATAAATTCTTTAATTCAGATAAATCTTACTAACTCAGTGCAAGGTCTTCGCTCATTGTAATATGCGCCTGTTGCTTACGCAAATCGCCTTTTTTAATCCTACATTCTACAGTTCTGTCCAGAAAAGTCGTAAATCGTCCTTGTTATCGCATGGATTAGCGAGGATAGGAGAAAAATGAGGCTATTATTTCCCTAGCCGTCCTCTTAACAGCAGTTATGTGGTTGAAAACGATAACATTATTTTTAGGTAAGATTACTTTTCACTTATTTGTTCTTTTATAGCGAATAATGAAAAAAATATCCTAACGTTCCCAAGGACTTATGTATATTTGGATTAATATATTTAATATGCGCATCGGATTATATATTTTAAGCTGTTCTTTTCGTGGACGTCAATTTACTAAGCCGATTAATGTGAATTTTTCGCTTCTAATGGTTAATAAATAGAGAAACTTTGTAACAAAATGACTATATTTTTAAAATTATTTATTTTGGCTTTGTAATAACTTTATTTATTTGAACCCTTTTGTAATTTTTTTTCAAAGTAGGTTCAATCTGAGACGATTTATATATATATATGTTAGTATTAAAAGGATTAAGTAATAACTAATGCAAAATAGCAAATCTATGCATACATTCGAAAACATGTAATAAATATTTCACATCAAAAATTTTATATTATGAAAGTATCTAAGTTGAATATTACATAATTATATAACTGTATACATTCTAAGTTAAATATTCATTTTACATGCTTTCATTCGGCTTACATATATGCATGTAATTTATGAATAATATATTTTAGCTTATAACTGTGTAAAATTAAATTGTATATAAGACAATTTCATTTATAAATTACACATATATCATTTATGCGTCCAACGTTTTAGTCACTTATATCTTAGAATATGCACAGGGAAATTACATATACTTACAATTCACTATACAGTAAATTACTTTTTTGCAACTTAAATTACATATAGCCATTTTATATATCAATTTTGATTGGGAAAACACACCACAAAACAATTGGATCACTATAATAATATATACCACAGAAATCTGCATAAAAAATAGTATGACTGCATATTGTTTCTTCTCAAATACTGTATATGGTTAACGAAAAAGTGTCCTTTAGATTGAGGTAAATATAACTTTAAAAATTTTTATTATTGATGCATAAATTTGCTACAGTATTTCGATTCTAAGAAAAACTTAAAAATTTAAACAATATTAACGGAATTCGAAATTTTATTTCGATTTTAAAACAGACTTTAAAAACATTAATACGGAAATTTTCCACAGTATTTTGATTCTAAGATAAATTTTAGCCCTGGATATAATTTTTAAACTGATAATCTGTAGTGATAAGTATAAAGGATTTAAGTCCATATTCTTGATTTTTCAGGAGACGAAAAATAAAGTTTAACTAGCTAAAAACAAATCAGAAGAATGGATTAGGGAAAAGGTATTTCGTTGATTTTTACCCTTTATAACATTCAGTGGTTGTCAACCTTCATTTAATAACGAGGAAAATTGAATTAAATATTTTATACCATACATGAATGGTAAATTTCTAAATTGGTTCTTTTTTTACCAATGGATTTTCTCAAAGACTAAATGACATAGAATTAAATCTTTTATACCAATCGATAGAGAATTTTTTTCTGAGTCTGACTATGTACTTAACTCAAAATGGACATTTTTGGACTTAAATCCTTTATACTTATCACTACAGAAATAAGTTCAAGAATTGGGTGTTATCCAACTGCCGTCGCTTAATTTCACCTCCTTTTAAAAAACTACCAACTGCGCTCGGACTTGCAATCGCCTCATGTACCTGAAACCTTCGTTATGAATTTTGATTCTTCCTCTTAAAGGAATGAAATAGAAAACGAAAGATGTAATTTTTTTTAAGTGTATTTTTATGAGTACTTATGTATTATTCGCATGCCAGTGAATAATCGCCAAAGATAGCAAATTTCATATTTATACAAAAATAAATGATACGGAAAATTTATAATTAATTATTGTATGTTATATATATATATATATATTATTATTATTAATAATATTTATATTTAATATTTATAACTAGTTATTATTAAATAAGATTAATTGTACTTACTGATAATACGTAAGTACCGCGATTTCATGTATTTTTAAGATGATTTATTTTTCAGTGATTTATTTTATTTCATTTTATTTATTTATTAATTTATTAATTTTTTTTTTTTTTCATGTACACTGTGACAGTGATTTCTGAGGAACAGAGTTTTGTGTGTTTCGAGATTCATGTATAGCGAGTCAGACACCCAGTGAATTTTTTTTCTTATTTGTTTTTCTCGTGCACGAAGCGCACATACATGCATGATAGTGATTCTTGCGGAACTGAGTTTTGTGCGTTCACAGATTCATGCAGAGCGAGGTAGGGGTGTCCAGTGATGATTTGTTTGGTTTTCATATGCGCGAAGCGCACATACGTGCGTGATACTGATTGCTGAGCAAAAGAGTTACATGCGTTTTCAGATTCATGCACAGTGCAATAGTTTTTTTTTTTTTTTTTTTTTTTTTTTTTGTGGGGGGGGGGGTGTTTATGTGCGTGATAGTGATCGCACCGAGTGACGTGTGTTTTCAGATTCATGCACAGCGAGGTAGGGGTGTCCAGTGATGTTTTTTTATTTTCGTTTTCATATATGCGTGATATTGTGAGTTTTGAGATTCATGCCGACATTTATGGTATTTGAGTTTCATGCACAGCAAAGCAGCGGCACCCAGTGATTTTTTTTTTTTTTTAAATCTTTTTGGTTTATCACGTGCGCGAAGCGCACATACATGCATGAGTGTGAATGTTGCTGAACACAGTTTTTTGCGTTTTGAGAGTAATGCTGGTACATGTAAGTACCATTGTACTGGTATTGTGTAGTATCTTTGGGGCGTGTAATAGTGTAACAATAAATAAAAAATATTATAAACAATAATCAACTATAAATTTAACGTATCATTTATATTTATATTTAAAATTTAACGATCCCTGGTAATTATTCAGTAACATGCGGATAATACATAAGTATCCATAAAAATACACTTGAAAAAAAAATTCCCATTAAATATTTCGTTTTCTGTTTGATTATATTAAGAGGAAGTATCCAAATTCATAATGGGAGTTTCACGTAGCATGAGGAGTTTACATGTCCGAGCGCAGTTGGTACTTTTTTTAAATGGGAGGAAGTAAGCGAGGGCAGTTGGTAGTCGCCCCAAGAATTATGAAGATTTTACATTGTTTGTTTTATAATAATCATTTTTATACGATATATTTTGTTTCTGGAGTGGCTGCAATAACTCCCCACACATTATTAGGGTATTTTCACGCATATCGGGGTGAATGATAATTTAGAATTACCTGTGCATTCCAATTTATAAAATATAAAATTAATGGTAAGAAAATATGAATTGCAACTGTAAATATTTTAACGCAGAATAATTTATAAAAGTCTCTAATATGTGTATGCAAAGCTTTATAAAGTCCTGTAAACTCTTTCTAAAGTTCGAGCGGGACTAGTGATTGAACCCAGCTCTATACAGCTGATATTATTTTTATTGTATTTTTTTTTTTTTTTCAGATATTTTCTTAGAGGAATTACTTCATTTAAGGTAATGAGGTGGCGTCAGCCTACTTCACACAAAAATTTATGCTAAATGAAAATGTTTAAAAATTAATTTGAACTGTTGTTTAAATTGCACGAGAAATTTTTAAATACAGTACCTCATATCTCATATTTCAAAATGTAATTATATGTCTATACTAATGTATCTAAGCAAAAGTAGTGCGAATGCCCCACGAGGTTATTTTTAATTACTCAGTTTTTCTCTATACGACGGTTAATTTCATTTTAATATTTCTTATTTCACCCTCCTTCTTTAACCTAATGCTTTTATACGTTCTTTCTCTGTTTTCTTATGAGGTCTTACATTCTGTACACAGTACTGAAGTTCCCTAAACCTTTTATCATCCATCATAAATTATCATTGTAAATATGACCTAATTAACCTCAGAAGCTAGGGAAAGCACAGTATCGATTTGGGGCCACATTTTATTTAGGGTAAGTTTACTTACCTCTATACACATACAAACTTATTCAATACTACAAATTTTATTCTTACGCGTATCTAAGCATAAATCAGATTGAAATTCCTTTACCACTTACATATTGTCATACTAGCAGGCTACGCTCGCTTCGTTGGTCACTATATTTAAATGAATTTTCAAAAGAATTGGATCAGTATTTATTTTTAACATCACATTTAAAAAAAAAAAAAAAAAAAAAATTGAAATCGTTTTAAACATCGCTTCGGGTACCCGCTGCCTGCGGCAGCTTCAACCATTTTAAAAATGACTGCATTTCAGCATCTATTAAATATTTTAGTTTTTGAAGCATATATTTTATAGCCCTCGCTCTTTACACTTTATTACCATATTATTTCGACCAATATAAATAAATAAAAGAAAAGGTAGGTTTTACTTTAAAAGAAATAAAATAAATAAAATAAAATAAATTTTAATTAAACTTAAATTTCAATAAGTGTAATCCTTTGTACTATACACTATCATTTTTTCAGATAAACACTATAAATCAAAAATAAAATAAAATAAAATAAATTTTTCTTTCAAAAGATTAATTAAAAAAAAGAAAAAAGAAAAAACTAAAAGTTGTTGTACTATTAAAAATTATACATTATTCCTAAACATAACTGTTATAAATATGTTTTTAAATTTAAAACTTAATATACATTTTTTTTCTATTGCATTATCATTTGACTTTCAATAAATATAATAAATTAAAAAAAGAAAAAAAAAGAAAAAAAAAAAAAAAAAAGGTTTCGCGTCCAAATAAATAAAAAATAAACAGCATAATAACCGTTGCTAAAACACGCAGACAATTGAAACGAAAGAAGAAATTACAGAAAAATGAAATATTGAAGCCAAAATTTAAAATCGAAAAAAAAAAAATTAATAAAAAAAAATTCAAATTCGAAAAAAATTCGAGGAGGTGCACACCTACAGGGTCCCAAGTACCCATCTGTCAAGTTTTGTAGCTCTGCGTTCAGTAGTGTGAGTACCAAGGGGCAGACAGACAGACAGACACACACACACACACACAGACAATATAGATAGAAGATGAAAATGTTACAGGCCAACTATCAGTGGCTGTTTTTACATTTGTTTTGTCTACATATGTCTATGAGCAGTTTTTATCCAATACATCAAAAATAATAGGTTAGCACCTTACTGATTTAGAACATTCTGATTTTTTGTGGTTAAATAATAGAACTTTTCTAAAATAGTAAGTACTTTCTCTTGCTTTATTTGGCGAAATTTCTGAGAAAAAAAATAAATAAATAAATCTCGGTATGAAAATATCGAGATCTTGTCTTCAGGCATTTAACGTACCTTCTTTAAATTTTTAGAGGTGAAACTTCTACTTCCAGAGCCTTTATGGTAATCAGGCGCTCATTGTAAATAAAAGAATTCGAAAATGCTTTTTTTTATAAATGATATTTCTACCTTTTGAAAGTATAACTTTGAAGATTTGAATTATTTGTTTTTTTATTTTAACAATTTTCTACATTATATACGTACTCTATGCATTCTAAATCCAATTTATTTGATATTTCAGTTTTGTTCAGGATACTTTTTTTATTTGCTTTCTCCTCTTTCCAACCTTTATCATTACGCCTCATCGTAATGATATTGGATCAGTTTTGAAATGGTATTTATGCTATTGGTATGAACATCATTGACTATAGACAGTCTACTTTGAAACCTCTGTAATTTTTCCGTAATTCACGGTTTACTTAACATGGTAGATGGGAGACTAGGGCAAAATTTTGCATAAACATTAGTTATAAGGATTACTTTTATCATAATAATGTAGGACCAGATTTAAGATATCATTTATGGTAGTAGCATAAATATCATTGACAATGGACATTTTTTTCTGAGACTTCTTAAGCTATTTGTAATACGCATTTTTTTAGCATTGTTTGTTTGTTTCTTGATTTAGGTATACACTCGATTTCCTGTTCTTTCCTTCCTAAAGCAGTTTTTCTCTTCTTTTCTTTTTTCTTTCTGTCTCTCTCTCTCTATTGACAACTGCTGTTCAGTTGTTTTATCATAGTTTTTGAATTATTACTCAAAATAAATTACTTATTTAATTTACACATTATATTCACAAATGTGATAATGATGATGGCCAAATTCAACCGTTCTCAGTTGAGGCGGTAGGTTGACGAAAATCATACGAAAATGCAGTTGAAAATTTCTGGAACTTCTTTTACGAATGTTTCTTTTGCGGTTTCACCATTGCGTCTTCAAATGCATGGTTATTTATAATAGCCCCGATTTTGACTCGAGATGACGTAACCTGCTTTTTCATAATCATTATATTTTACAATTCCAAGTAATTCTAAAACGGAAAATTATGCAGTTTATTCTACAACTTTTTTTAAAAATAATTTATTCACTTTTCATTTTTTTCCTTCATTCAACATTAGTTTCGTTTCACATACCTTCTCTTTAATTTAAAACTTTTGTGTTTATTTATTTATTTATATTTTATTTTTCCTAGGTTTTCGTATGAAATCTTTATTCTGTATTACAATAAGACTGTTTTCCAAAAGTTTCATGATAAATTTTGCATTACATTTAAAAGTAATGAATTTAGGTATATATTGTTATCTTAACTCTATTTCTACTAATGATGTGTTTCAATATTTGGATTTTTTGGCACTTTACTTGTAAATTAATTATTTTATAATATATTTCTGATTTGTATAAGCACACATGAGAACATGCCTTGCTGAATGCTCCCAATAACAAATGAATCAATATAACGATCTATAAAATCCGTTTTATAAATTAAGGTTGAATTCGTCGAGATTACTTCTGATACAGACTGATATATTGTTATCATACACATATTTAACGCCACCTTCTGATGCACATACAATAAAAACAGATCAATGTTTATATAAATATAAAGCGTCGTGCAATTTAGTGCACTAGTTCTTGAATCTCAGATCCTACAAAAATTGGCCCATCTGGTGTCAGAACAGCGCTTTGGCTTACAGCTTCCACCCAGATGTTAGGTCTAGCCTGGTTTCAAACAGGAATGTTTGAGTTCCGAATCCACATAAGCTGTAGATTCCGGTCCAGTAAGTATAAATGTGGAAAAAAAAAAAAAAAAAAAAAAAAAAGATCGTAGAACGAGACTTCAAACACAATCTTACAAAAATTGTGTTAGAGGCATGCAAAAGTATTCTAAAAGTAAACTAATCAAACTCAGGATATCCGAAAACATGCAAAATGTAATAAAAATAATAATAAAAAAATTAATAATTTCCATATATCCAATGTTTCTTCCTCTTATAGATAACAAAGAGATTAAAAAGTATGTGAGATATATTTTTGCTATTTTTTAACACTATTTGTTGATGCTCTTTTTTTTTTTTTTCCCTTGAAAGAATACGCGGTCTAAAACTATATTCAGTATGAGAAAATTTCGCTTTTTTATTTTTAATTTAATTTCAAAATATGAGGTGCTAAATATACCTGCAGAAAAATATAGCACATACGCGTAAAACTTTTTCTTAAAAATTACTTCCTTTTAAATTTTAAAGAGATTTTGTGCGGAAGACATTGCAATCTGTTACGTACACTACATAATATCTAAGTGGTCAGCTTTAACGAGTTTCCTTAGAGAATAGGAAAATAACTTCAAGAATTTCCATTCGGAGTTTGGTTTTCCTATGAAGAGGGTAATTACGTTTCATATTTGATAGCAAATATTTCTCTTCCGCTCTTGAGAAAAGAGCTTTCTTAAAACTTTGCAGCAGTACTTTAAGCATAATAAACGCATGAATAAACATTTAAAGAACTCGGAGTTAATATTTTCTTCTAAGAGGTCTTCTTCGAAATATGTATTTTGGGTTGTTTATTCAAATTCAGCGTGTTTCGGTGGAAAGAAATTATTATACTTTATTTTCAAAATCGTAGCATATGGTTAAAAATAAAATAAAATACAATAAAACAAATGTAACTCTTGCTTTATGTATATATATATCGTTGAATTTAATTAAATACTATTTTTCTATAAATATTATTTTCAGCTATATATATTTTCTATATATGTTATTTTCAGCTGGAAAAAACCTCAAGCATACAAAGTACAAAATTTCAAACTGTAGTGTAGTCAATTCTAAAAAAAATGAACTTAAACATTCTATAAAGGATATTTAAAAGTATTAAATTTAAGAATGTACGGGAGGGGAGGGGGGGAGGGGAAATCAATCCTTTAAATCAACAAAGTTGTTGATTCTTTCAATCTTCTTTTTATTTTACCATGAATACAAATGTTTATATATGAAATAATAAACTTTGATGGCTGCCGCAGACCATCGAGTACTTTTCTCATTGTGGTGATGTTTATTTTGCACTTGCGTTTCTCTCCACAAAAGTTTACATGCAGTGAAATGGAATTTATGATAAGCTTTAAATCTTGCTCGTAAATAACATTCAATCTTTTCCATTCCAATAACTGTATAACATCTATTGAATTTACTGGCATAACTTAAACAACAGGATAAACAAAATGTTCAACTAAAATTCTAAGCTAAAGTGACATAAGAAAGAAAGTAAAGTTTCCCTTATTAACATGTATGCATATATTAATGTTAATAAATAAAAAATTTCTTAGATTATATATAGAATATAATCAAAGAAAAAAATCTTCCTTAAAAAGATTTTCCCATTCTATCACATTTGTGTTAGAATAGTTAATCAATATTTTTAATCTCTCAAATAATACCATGTTGTACATTTTATTCTATATACATTAGATATTTGCTTTCTTACATGCTAATAAATCAAACATCATTTTTCAACATAAGAGCTAACTAGTATATTAGCAGGCTTTGCCCAGGTTGCTAGCCACTATATTTAAATGAATAATAAAAAAAAAAGAATCACTATTTTCATTTTATTATAATTAAAAAAAAAAAAAAAATCCTTCCAAATCGTCCAAAAACTTGAATCGGATCATTACTACTTTCGGCAGCATCTTCCTCACCCACAATATTTCGTATCCTTGCCACTGTTGCCCGAGACAACTAACACCTTATACTTGAACTTCAGTTTGGGTGTTTGTTGAAATGCTGTCTCAAAACGGACAATAAAAAACAATCAAGTATCTTTTTTCATATTTAATTATATTAAACAACTTCATACAGATTATATTTAACAGCACTATACAGATTATACATAGTATTTATTTACTATCAAGTGATTTCTTACATTTTATTTGATTTACCCGGTTGACCATGAAATGATAGCCGTTCCACTACAATATATTATGAAATCTAATTTGGTGTTAAAAGGGAAAAAATGATCCATTAGTAAACGCCCGATTGGAATTTAAAAAAGGAAATTTTATAATGACTTATAATGCACAGAATGAAAAAAAAAGCAAAATCTTCAATTTCCCCCCTCAGAATGTGAAAAGAAAAAACATCTCGATAGTTAATCATGTTTTAATTAATAATTTGTTTCCAATTAAAAAAACTGAAAATTCAGCTTCGAGATGAATACAAAAACATTCCAGACATGTGTGTACCAAAATTCATACCTGTATGTGCGGTAAATTTTCTGAAGACAGCTGATAGAGGCAAAGACAGACATTATTTCGGTTTTATTATTAATCTATTAAAATAAACTAAATATGCATTCACATTAGAGAACCGATATACTGTAAGACTCCCTTGGCGAACTTTGAAATTTGAACAATAGTTCGGACGTTTCTTGCCAAGGTCTTTACTTACGCAATTGCGATAGCTATTTTTATTCATCGCCAGAATGAGAAAAAATATTAAAAGCCTCGATTTGGACTACCCATATTACTTTGTGAACGATAAAATCAGAGGAAAAAAGATATATAAGGCTATTTGATTACATGAAATTAATATTTTAAATATAAATATATAAAAAATATAAAAATATTATGACGTACTTCGCTTCTGGTACCTGTTGCCTTAGACAGGGTCTTCTTCGCCTGCAAATTCCGTGTCTCTATTGCCTGCGACAACGCTTTACACGTGGTCTTCAATTTGGGCGCTTATCGAATAATTGTTTTGACACGGACAATATCGGGGAAAAAAATCAAGGTAGCATTATTTAAATTACAATTACTTATGAACAATACTATACGTTCTACACATAGTATTTATCATCACATTATTTACTACATTTTATTAGATGCATCCTGGCGACCATAAAATAACAGCGATTCTGCGCCAAGTATAGTATTACAATAGCCTATGAGTTCTATTTCAACCATGTTTTAGACAACAAATGTTTATGTGGTTGTCTAAAACAACCAATATTCACATCAAAATTCAATAGTCACCAATATTTTTGAGAAATGATATTTGATATACATATTGCGTACAATCTAAGAAAACTTGATATGTAAGAAGGTCATTATGAGACCTTATACTAATTCAGTTTGAATGCTTATCGGCCAACAGGTGGCGCTTTTATGCAGCGATATCAGCAATTTAAGGGAAGGCTATAGCTTAGGAGCTACTGCACAGAATTGCATATAAATTTACATGTAGATGCACCTTGACCTAAATTAGCGCCTATAAATTTTTGGTGTCGACCGATCAACAGGTGGCGCTGCTACACAGCGATTTCTGCAATTTAAGGAAAAGCTATATCAGATTCTATTGTTTATCATCAAACAAAACTTGATATTCGACAAGGCCATTATGAGACATTATGCTCAATTTGGATTCTTATCGGCCAATAGGTTGCGCTGCTATACTGAAAATTTCCTCGAAAACAGGAAGGTTATATCTCAATTTCTATGGCATATAACAATACGAAACTTGATATATAAAATAAACGTTATAAAAATGCACTTTTTAAGATGTTATTTACAGACAATAAAACTGTCTTTCTTTGGGTTTTTAGTGTTAGTTTTCTCTAAGATGAAAATCATTTGCATTCATTATGTTAGATAATTTTAATAAATAATAGTTTTAATATATTATTAGCCCTTAGTGAATTTGTATAATAAAATATACAGAAAGTCTTGTGGTGGCCCAACATACTAGTTTTTCTATTACTTTTATCGGTTTTATCTTTTTGTTAATTTATAAGAATACTTCATACTTCATATTCTGTTTATATTTTTATTGTAACGCGAAGTTTAAAATAGTGCTTGTAGAAATACATTTTCTATTTTTGAAAGTTCATCTTTTCTGTAAAGGGATCTGCTCTGACAAAAATAGATCTAACTATTATTCCAGTTTCATTATTATTATTATTATTATTATTATTATTATTATTATTATTATTATTATTATGCAATATTTTAAAATTTATTTATATTTTTGATGCGCTACTTGGCTTGAAAAGGGCTGTTGAGAAATTAAAGTTCTTGGCGAAAAATGTCCGGTCTGCTTCAGCGCCAAAATAAAAAAAAATCGGCCAGGAGGTCTATATATAAATATTATAATATAAATGTTATAATCTGTAGAGTTTAAAGTCGTAAGAAAAGCCGCAAATACTCTTTACTTGGAACAAAACTGACATTTTTAAAACTAAGAAAAAAATAGTTGTTTACATTGTGACAAACTAACATTCACTGAGATTCAAGCTTACCGACAGTACATCCTTATAGATATGTTACCATTTGATAATTACCGTAATCCTGGTAAGGCAATCTGTTAAGAAACAGCGAGAACTTATTTAAGGTCCTAATATATCAGTTATTTACTTTTATTGTATACATTTCTTTATTAATTTAATTAAAAAACACTTCAAAATCTATCTGTTAATAGCTGAAACCTGTAATTTTTTTGCAACACCTTTATATAACCTCGCAAAAAATTTTACTTTTAATATTGTAAATGATTCTATAAAATAATATCTTACAAAATGTCAATTTACTAATTCTCTTACAGTACCATATTTGTCTTCAGCCACCTGTGGAGTAGGTCACAGCCAAAGTCTACGAGATAAAATTGTTGGAGGTAGAAACGCTGAAGAAGGAGAATTTCCTTGGCAAGTAAGTTAATCAAATTTATTAGTCAGTAAAATAAAAGTTGGATTATACTTTTTGTAATACTGATAAATATAAACTGTACATTACTTCATACAATTGCAAATATATATATATATATATATATATATATATATATATATATATACATTTGAAAGTTATTAATTTATTTATTACACTAGATAAATATAATTTGGTACTTTGAAATTATTAGACTTTTATTTTATACTTAGTATATTTGCTAATTTATTATTATTGTTATTATTATTATTATTTGCTTAAGAAGAAATGGTTTAGAAGCTGATTGACAGGAAAAAAAAATTATATAAGGTTCATTTTTATGAAATTATTTTATTATATGACTTAATTTAAGTTGAAATATGTAATAAACACAGCATATTCCTCAAAATACTGTTACAATATATATACACTAATGACCATTAAAATTGCTACACCAAGAAGGAATGATAATAACGGAATGAAATTTGTTGAACACATACAATATAGTAGGAAGAACAATTGGTTAAAATTTCAGGAAATTTGGAGTAATATGTACTGAGAAAACAGTACATAAAGCAGCGACCTCTGTGAGCAATAACAGCACATACCTGCCATAGGCATTGAATCGAACAGCGATTGGATGACATGTACGGGTAGAGCACATCATGAAGTTTTAACACGATGCCACAATTAATCGATCGAAGTTACTGGTGAGTGGTGGGGGGGGCAGTCGCTTTTCAACGATTAAACAGTCATTTTCTTTGGTGCGAGATCAGGAGAATGCGCTGGCCAGAGCAACAGTCGAACACATTCGGCATCAATGAAGGTCCAGACAATATGGACAACTTGCGGTCGTGCATTGTCCTGCTTAAATGTTGTGCTTCGGAGGTCTTGAACAAAAGGCAGAGCGATTGGCCTTAACTCGTCAGAAATGTAATGGTTATTCAGAGTGGCGGGAATGAAAACAAGAGTTGACCGGGACGTGTATCCAATGGTACCACATACCATCAATCCAAGTGGTGACTCAGTATGCGGCTACCAAAATTCTGATTACCCTCAAAACTGCATCACTGATATGAGCGCCAATAATGTGTGATCAACGATGAACCTGGACGCAGGAATAGCGTGAAGTCACTTTTCAGACAAATCACAATCCTGTTTACAGCATCAAGATTGCTTTATCCGTATTTAACGGCATTATGAATAATGCACATAGCCAGCTGGGATTCGACATTATCATACTGTCCATCATTTGCAATGATGTTATGGGTTCCCATTGGATGCACGTCTCGATTACTTCATGTTCGTATTCCTGGCACTCTGAACAGCGGCCATTAAATTTCTGATGAGTTAAGGCCCGCCCCTCTGCCCTGTATTCGAGGCCTCCGTAGCGCAAACTTTAAGCAAGATAATGCACGACCGCAAGTTGTTTGTATTGTACGGACCTTCTTTGATACAGGTGTTCGACTGTTGCTCTGGCCAGCGCGTTCTCCTGATCTCGCACCAATGAAAATGACTGTTGAATCGTTGAAAAGCGACTGCCCCCCCCCCCCCACCACTCACCAGTAACTTCGATCGAGGAATTGTGGTATCGTGTTAAAACTTTATGAAGTGCTCTACCCGTACATGTCATCCAATCGCTGTTCGATTCAATGCCTAGGTAGATATGTGCTGTTATTGCTCACAGAGGTCGCTGCTTTATGTACTGTTTTCTCAGTACATATTATTCCAAACTTCCTGAAATTTTAATCAATTGTTCTTCCTACTATTATGTATGTGTACAACAAATTTCATTACGTTATTATCATTCCTTCTTGGTGTAGCAATTTTAATGGCCAGTAGTGTGTATATATATATATGTAAGAAATCTAAGTATTACAAGAAGAAATATGCATTTAATTATGAAAAGTTATGTCAGAATATTCAATGTTGTAAAAGCTATGTTACAAAAATCTTATACTCACGTGTTCTTTATACATAAAGTTTTTTCCTACTAATGCTAAATGAAACTAAATAATTTTTCATATTTTTTTTTCTGTTTAAAATGATTTTTTGGTACTATCTTTACAGAAATATTTCTATGAAAAGCATATTCAGTAAAAAGAAGTGTGTGGGAATGCAACCGTGTACCAAACAACAAGCCAAAATATACTTTGTTTAATATTTAAATGCTTTTATCTACTGAAAATGAAAAGTCACTTTAATGATACAATATATTCTTAAAATTTCTGTACATTTCTCGGTTATACATAAGTAGGATTATCCTTTTCTCTTTTCTCTCCAATTTCTTGTCAATTTAATAATCTCTGGAAGCTATTTGAATAATATTATATTTGAATAGATCATGATTTGTGCAAAATCGTGCAGTCTTGTAGTTAAAAAAAAAAAAAAAAGCATAGAATTGTTCCAATTTTTAACCGACTTCAAAAAAGAAGGAAGGTTCTCAATTCAAACCGTATGTTTTTTTTTTTATGTTTGTTAGCGCATAACTTCTGAACGGATGCTCCGATTTTGATACTTTTTGTTTTGTTGAAAAGGTCTTGGTCTGAAATAGGTCCCATTGTAATATCTTTACGATCAAAAGAAAATACAGGGTGCCCAAAAAAATCAGTCCTAACTTTTTTAACTGCTAAACAGCTGCAGCTATAGTAATAAAAATGGTATTTAAGTATAGCAAAGTGGCCATGCAGTATAAGGTTAAACCGCTTGCAGCGCCACCTGGTGGAAAATAGCGGAGATAGTGTTCCTATCTCGAAAACGGTTCTAGAGAAAAACGTGAATTACAAAGGTGAAAAGTATCACCGATTTAGTACTAAAAGATAGTTTAGACATTCATGATAGCGTCCCTATCTCGGAAACGGTTCAAGACAGGGGGAAAAAGTGAATTATAAAATTACAGAGCATCATCGATTTAGTACGAAAAGATAGTTTAGACATTGATGCTAAAAATACAATGCTAAAAACGTGCATTTGTTTGTTCGCAATTTCTTACACTATGCATACTTGAGCTACATTGCACACGTTGTAGCGTAGCTGGTAAGACATACGCTATAGTTCAAAATATGGTCACTTGATACTTTTTGTTTGTTGTAAAAATTTTGGTCTGAAGTAGGTCCCATTGTAATATATTTACAAGCTAAAGATAATAAAGCGCCATCTGGTGAAAAACAGCGGAATTAGCGCTTTTATCTCAAAAACGGTTCAAGATGGGAGAATAGATAATTACGAAGTGTTAGAACAACATCGATTTACTACGAAAACACAGTTTATAGATATTATTGCTAAAAATAGAACGCTTAAAACATGCAGTTGCTTGTTCGCAATTTTCTACACTGTGCGCACTTGAACTACGTTGCACTCTTTGCAGCGTAGCGGATGAAACGTATACTCTGTGGTTCAAAGTACTGTTACTGTAAATAGTCACATCGATTAGTGCAAAGACGTTTTCAACCAACTTCAGAAAGGAGACTGTTGAGGGTGTTCTTAATTCGAGGTATGTGTTGTTGTTGGTATTTGTAAGCTTATAACTTCGTAAGAGATGCTCTAATTAACCGACTTAAAAAAGTTCAAAGCGTATGTTTTTTTTGTTTTTGTTTTTGTTTGTTAGCTCATAACTTCTGAACTGGTGATTCGATTTGGATACTTTTTGTTTTATTGGAAGTCAGTCTCGACTCATTTAACTGCTGAACAGCTGCAGCAAACTATGTTTCCCGTTGTTCTTGTTGAAATTTGTTTGCTTATAACTTCGTAAAAGATGATTTAATTTTAATACTTTTTTTGTGTTCGTAATGATCTTGGCCTGAAATAGGTTTCATTGTGATTTCATTAAGATATAAAGAAATCACAGAATACTCTCAAAAGTCTGTTCTCACTCTAACTGCTGAACGCATGCAGCTGCACTGGTAAAAGCAGTATGTAAGTATCGAAGTTGAAACTTCTGTCCGTCAGCTGCAATGCATATTTTGCTCTTTGTTTGAACTTTACGCTGCGCAATTTCCAGCGTAACGGGTAACACGTATTCACTGTAAAGTTCAATATATATGCCTAACAGAAGTTTTGGTTACGAATACAGCGTATCCGTTCTTTACATTTCTAAAGACTTTTTAATTTAACGTATGTTCATTCCATAGATAGTTTTATGCTCATATCCGATAAAGGCAAGAAAAGTGACACAACTTAAAAATGCAGCATTTGAGAAAAATAAACTTAAAAATAATTTGACTAGAATGAAACTGGCACAACTGTGTCTCGAGTGGATAAATTTCTAGATGGAGATGTAACTTTTTTTGATCACGTTGGATGCATTTCATGTATTTTTCAGTGGCATAAACCATTTTTTGAGTTATGTCACTTTTCTTGGAAGTTGTGATTTGTGAAACTGCCGTCGAACGTCTTCTGATGTTCTGCTATATAAATACGTTTTCACTGAAAAGAGAAAAATGAAATCTTTTTTGTAAAAAAAATAGAACCGACTCCAAAAAGCAACTACTATTTAAACAACTAAAAAAAAAAAAAAAAAAAAAAAAAAAAATTGGTATGAAGTGAAACTGTAAATTGCGCCTAAAAGTATTCCTTCGCCAAACAACCTTTAACACTACAATTAATTATAACTTTTGAAGTCGGCGCAAAATTAAATAAAAATTGATACCTTTATTCAATTCAAAAATCAAATCGTATTCAAAATACGCATCTCACATTGTCACCTGCAAAACGCAGCCGAAAACTACTTTGATTCATGAAAACAAATAAGATTTCGTAAGCAGCAAAAGTTGGCGAAGATGCTGGAAAGAAAAATCGCAAAATTATCTGGCAAACATATTTAATTTCTTTGGGATATCATGATAATTTTGATAAGGTATATTAAGAGAGTAATCAAGAATATGAAACAATACTTCGTACAATATATATTATGAAAATATACATCTTGCGTGTATATTTTTGCATTACGCTTTGATCGCCAAATCCGAAAGCCACCAAGAATGATAGTTTTCAAAGTTATACAAAATTTGCAAAGGAAACTCTAACTTCGTAGAAACATAAATACCACATTGGGAAGACTGTTCACTGTTCTATGTAGATGCTACTAATGGACCAATTGTATACAGTGATAAAATAATAAAGGAAACATGAAAATGGATCATTCGAGACAACAGCATTTGTTGCTACCGATCTAAAGACAAACCTTTAAAAACTAATTAAATTTTATTTAATTTTGCGCGGACTTCAAAAGTTATGATTAATTGTAGTGTTATAAGTTGTTTGGCGAAGGAAATTATTTTATACTTTTAGGCGCAATTTACAGTTTCACTTCATACCAATTTTTTTTTTTTTTTTTTTTTTAGTTGTTTAAATAGTAGTTGCTTTTTGGAGTCGGTTCTATTTTTTTTACAAAAAAGATTTTATTTCAAAAATTTGTAAATCTGGTTATCTCTATGATATGACCAAACGCTGTAAAAATCAAGTTTCTAAGTTAAAAATGACAGATATTACAATTAAAAAATTTAATTTTGAAGTTTTTTCGTAGTCATTCTTTCTAAATACCAGTTAGTAAATCGAAATTTTACATTACTAAACTTAACAGTAATTAAAAAAAAAAAAAAAAAAATAGTGTTTTATGGTGAATAAAAATAAATAAAGTAGCATCGCTTGTGCTCGCATAACAATTCTCTATAGTTTTAACATAAGAAAATATTTTTACGGTAGATATTACTTCTATAAAATTCAAAAATTCAAACTATATAACAAAATGCAACCAACATCGTTGCTTTCTTTATTCTATTCTATTTCTTAAACCAATTTTTATAGATGCCACACCCACCACAAACTTTAAATTTTACATCTACTTTTTAAGATAGCACGCGATCATGTGTTATATAGAAATTAAATCATTAAATTCATTTTTTTACTTATTTTCATTTCATTTTGCATGCTCACTTTTTTATTTCCTAATTCAAAATTACTAAAAAAAACTTTTTCGATGGTGTTTGTTTCGATACTGATTATTATTAATTTTCTTTTCTTTTCTTTTTCTTTCAAAAAAAAAAAAAAAAAAAAAAAAGATTTTAATGAAATTCTGGTAAAAGCAGAATTTAGTTCAGGTCGGAGGACTATAAGTTTTTTTTTTTTTTTTTTTTTTTTTTTTTCCCCTCCCCAAATTATAACATCGCTTTCAAATTATTCAATTATATTTTCAATAAATGTCCAACTATTGAAAAATGACACCACAAAAATCCCAGATTGAGACTAATAGTCTTCAGTCCTTAAAAAAAAAGAAAAAGAAAGACAGAAAAGAAGAAGAAGAAATGAAAAAGAAATCTGTCGTTTAACGGGGGAAAAAACTGTCGACTGGGGTTTCAGTAAAAAACACTGTTTTAACAGAAAAAAGAAAATACTGTTATTTTCTTTTAAATGAACTTTAATTTTTTAACAATAGAAAACTAGGGTTTTAACACCCCCTCCTCGATAAATTTTAACGAAAACTATACTTTGATAATCTGACTTGGTGTGTTTCATTAAAACTTCCGTTTTTTACTGTTGAAAAATTAGTTTTTATTAAAAACAAATAGTTTTCTTTAGGTTAAAAACACGTTTTTTTCTGGCACATCAACTGACAGTTTTTTCCCCGTTAAATCGGCTTTTCTTTCCTTTCTTTTCTTTTTTTCAGTGATTGATTATTTTTCCCTTAGCAGTTTTTATATAATCTTCATTATATGTTCATTAATTAATTAAATTTAATTAAATCTATATTTTTATATGTTTAGTTTATTTCGGTATTTGAGTTTGAGGGAGGGGGGGGTGGGGCTACAGAAAATTTTTTTTGACAAATTTTTCTAAAATAAAGGATTTTTTTTTTTTTTTTTTTTTTCGTATTTTTAAAATTTTGGATTTTTTTTTTTTCTGCAGAGAGAAACATTTGATAATTATGATATGATAACAATAATTTCGATCTTTTATACAATAGATTTTTGAGTGATTGGCTTAATTAGTTTTTATGCAAGATGGTAAGTCTATTTAAAATCAACTAAATATAATCATTGTAAAATTTCAAGATTAAGATTTTTTTTTCTTTTTATCATTAGGACGATAATAAAATTTTTGAGATTTTTTTCGAGCTATTAGTTTATGAGCTAGAGGTTTTCAAATAAAGAAAAAATGGCATAAAATTAAGTACATTATGGCATGTTTTAAAAATCTTAAATCAAAATATATTTCACATACAATGCTCAAACTTCTGTTTTTATATTGTGTTTTAATGACCTTTACATTGATAAACAACATTTCTGTAGTATTAATTATTTTAATTTTATAAAACAAATTTAAATAAAACATCCTTTTATTATTATTATTATTATTTTAAACTTAAATTTTAAAGACATTGGATACTTATGTGCCAAGCTGCATGATAGGATGATAATATGTTTCTATGAAAATTAATTATTTTGTATTATCAGGCATGTAAAGATTTCCAATCAACTTTACAAAAGCTTAATAATGTAATCCTCGTGTCATAATCGATATAATCCATGAATACAGCATTTTCTATTACATAATAACATATACGGCTTTACTTTATCCTTTCCTTCAATCACAGTTTGAGTCATAAGAATTACACTTGAAGTTCAACTTTATTTTTTTATTTATTATTATTATTATATATATATATATATATAACTAATTTTCAGCCATTTTAGAACAAGAAAATTAACTCTTTTTTAGAAAACTCCGTTTGAATGTAAACTAACTTCTTTTCCGTCCCTCGCCATTTTAATTCTCTGTTTTAGTTTTTTAAAGATCCTAACTCATGAATTAATATTTATAAAAAATTAGAGATCACAATAATTTTACTAATACGAACACTCAACCAAAAATGATTTATTTTTAAGATGTCAAGATTCGAACCACTGGTTTATTTGACAATAAATTAATTTTTTGAGCGAAAACTGACCATGTCAGTTTCTAAATTTGGAACCCTTTGATTAATGTCTCAAAGTTCTGTACTGATAAGAATAAAGGATTTAAGTCCATATTCTTGATTTTTTCAGGAGACGGAAAATAAAGTTGGACTAACTAAAAACTAATCAGAAGAATCCATTAGGAAAAAGGGATTATGTTGATTTATACCCTTTATACCATTCAGTGATTGTCAACCTTTATTTAATAAAGGGAAAAAATTGAATTAAATATTTTATATCAAAGATTGATGATACATTTAAAACTTGAATCTTTTTTTACCAATGGATTTTCTCAGAGACTAAATGGCATGGATTTAAATCCTTTATACCAATCGAGAGATAATTTTTTTTCTGAGTCTAACTATGTACTTATCTCAAAATCAACATGTTTGGACTTAAACCCTTTATTCTTATCAGTACAGAGTTTTACTAACGGAGTTATTGCGGTCTATGTATGGCCCGCACAATTACTTCATATGAAAGTCGGAAATTTTAATTTTTTCATTTGAACGAATTATGCAAATCAGACGTCGAATGGGATAGCCCATCTACTAGAGCCTTGGAATATTCAACCAAAGGTTCAATGTTCGAATCTTGGCCTGGTTAATTCTTTTTGCTATTATAAAAATTAATTTTTCCAATCCCTGAAAAATGTTTCAAGTATGAAATTGTTTCGTCCATTTCTTTTTTCTTATTGGACTTTTTGTGTCGCTTTGCAAAACTGATCTGAAATTTCAGATATGACGTCATTTTACATAAGACGCATTCTTACCTAGAGTGCCTAAAGTATAAGTATATTTTTAACATTAGTCTACAAATTAAAATTTCTGAAAATTTCTTTTATTGATGAATGTAAATAATTTAAAATTCTAGTGACTTGTTCTTTATTATGGCAATTCTGAACTTTCAAATATTTTCATGACTAATGTTTTTTTTCTTTTTTTATTTCTTTTTTCTTATTTTATTATGTTATATTATATTTTCTATTTTTATAGGAAGTGATACATATCTTATTTTAACTCAAAAGATTTTTGTTATTGTTATTATTATTTTTTTAATAATTAAATAATATTTTAAAAGCTAATTTCTTTTTATTTACTTATTATTACTTATTAACATATCTGTTCAATTCTATACTTCAGTTTTGATACTTTCTTTTATACCAGTAATAAAGAAAAATAAAACTAGAGTTTTCGACTTTTAGATTTTTACGAATCTTTTCGTTTTGAGATGCAACGAACATTATTTATTTATATATTTATTTATATATTTATTTATATTATATTATATTTATTTGTAATTATTGCTATTATTTTGAAAACGTATGCTTGTTATAATTTTTTTGGTGCTGTAACATAGGGACTAATTTCATAAATTATTTCATTGAGTTTTATCTTAGCATAAATTGGTTTCTATCACATTATAGTATTTTTATCTTTTATCATAGTTTTAGACAGAGCACAATATTATAGAGAATAAATCTGTAATTTTACCAAAATACATTTCCGGCTGTATAGTTTATTTCAGTAAAAATTTCTAAATATCGATATTTTGGACAATTTTAATATTTTGGAACATTAAGACGCTTTGGAAATAATTTTTAATCATTATCTGTTTACATGTTTGATTAAAGAAGTTTTTTCTCTTTTCCTTATTAGAATTGACTTATGATATAATGATAGAAAGATGATGATTTTAATTTTATTTCAGGCATCCTTACAAAAACTCGCCTGGTTTGGTTTCTATCATATGTGTGGAGCATCCCTCATCACACCTGAATGGCTGGTTACAGCAGCACATTGCATCAAATCGTACGTTTCGGCGTTTCGTTTTTTCTGCTTTGATTATTAGACCATTTTAATGCATATAAACAAGCGTTCACTCACACCAGGGTTCACGTACGCACAAAAGAAAATTCTGATGCTGGAATTTTTATATAGTAATTTTTTAATAATAGATATCAATATATATCAGCGATAAGTCAAATCTGAAAATATGTATAAAAATAGCGGTTTCCAAATTTCCCCTTGTAAGAACCCTAACGTGCACGCACATTTACATATGTATAAACTATCATAAATCCAAAGGGAACTTCATCCAGTTACAAATTTTTAAGTTCAGCAGGCACGGTAGGGCCTGTAAAGGGTTTAACTTTGAATATTAATTAAACTAGTTGGCATAAGAAGACTTTGCTCACAGTTCCCCAATATATTTACTTGATATAATAATTTTTTACAATAAAGCATGCTAAAGAGAAATGAACACGACCGATCATCCAGCATGATCAAAGACTTAAATGCCTCCCCCATAAAGCTAACCTTCCCATTGCTTCCATACATTTACCTTAGCCTCAATTATTAAGCCGTTTATTTGTATAAAGTTTCGTATTTCGATTTTCACTCAATTGCACGAACACACACACACGCACACACACACACATATATATATATATATTTTCCCCAAAGAAATTTTCCAAATTAGACACGCATAATAAAAATTATCGAAAATATATCTTTATTCTGCCATTTTAAGTGAAATTTAAATTTTAAATAACTAACAAAGATTTCAATTAGTATGCTGCATTCAGTAGGTGATATTTTAAAACTAGCTTGACTTCCTTAAAATGATTCATTCTTGCGATAAGCTTACACAGACAAACAAATTAACAAACTGTGCTACAAACTAACAAACTGGCTTACCTACAAACGGACTTTATGATTAGGAGTTTCCTCATACATCAAAACGTAAAAAAAACTTAAAAAAAAAAAAAAAAAAAAAAAAAAAAAAAAACCTTGAGCATTTTGACAAATATTTAAAGTCCCCTACGTACAATATAATAGGGAACTAAAAGGAATACATCGCTATTAATTTTGACGCTTTTTATTATTATTGTTATTATTATTATTATTATCAGTTTATTATTATCGTTTTATTATTATTATTTTATTTATATTATTTATTTATTTATTACTAATAATTTTTAATATAAATCTTTTATAAATTTCTGTGACAGTTTTCGTTAATCGAATAAGATAAAAAAATTCTAGTTATTTAAAAAAGGTATGAAAAAATCGTTAAAGTTGGTAACTGTGGGAATGATATAGAGATATCGTTTGAAAAGGTTTCTTAAAAAAGAGAAAGAAAGAAAAGAAAAAAAGAAAAAAATATTTTTTATTGTATTTAAAGAAATAAATCAATATTTAAAATTTTATCTCCCATTTTGTGTAAAATGTGAAAGTTTTTACTTTCTTCTACTATATTCAATAGATTAAAGTACTGTTCTTGTAAAAATTTTCGACTTCGCGGTTGTCCATGGATTTACATGTTTTGAAAGATCTAGAACACGATTTGAAAATTTTTAAAAACTGTTTGTCTGTCTGTGTGTGTCTAAATTTTGGAGAAACTTTACCTTAGGCACTACTGCACAGAATTTCGTTCAACTTGATATGTAGTAGCAGTTTGATATTCATTAGTGCCTATCAGATTTTGGTGAAAATTGTCCAACAGGTGCGCTGCTATCCCGTTCATTCTAAGTTTTCAATATGATGGTATTGGACAAAATTTCGTATAAATGTGCACTATCAGATTTGTTTTTAGCCTTTTTTTTTTTTTTTTTAATAATTAATAAGAGTTATTTATAATAGTAGTATTCAACTAGGAAAAAAAAATTGTATATGTACGAAAATCGCTTGGCAAATTTTCAATATGGGTATATTTCAAAAGAACTTGTCAATAATTTTAACGAAGGGTTGAGCCATCGACCTCTGATAATTACAATAAAGTTAACAATTTTTTCTTTTTTAACAAAAGAAAAAGTAATTACGCCGTTTCTAATTTGTCTGTAGAGCACATAGGCCTATTATAACAGTGGAAGGAGCATTCCTTTATTACGGGAATATAAAAAACTGTGTCAAAGATGAAACAGCTGAGTGTAGTGAAAAGGTTACCTTTTTTTTTTGTCATTTATTGCGTTATTGGCGATTATTTGTTTTGGATATAAATATTTATTACTATTATTATTATTGTTAAAAGATACAGCAAGCAAAACTAGTGTAAAACACTACAGCTGCTGAAATTTATTTTTACCTTGTTATTAACATTTTCCAACAAAGTTAAAAAATGTTTATGACTTCGGTTTGTCTGTCTATACTCGCTTTAAATCCCATAAATAATCACGGAATTTCTTGAAATTAATATATGGAACAGAATATTTAACTAATTTAATAAAATTAAATATAGCAGTTATAAACATTTCATAAAAATAATTGCTTAAATAATAAAATATAAAAATGTTATTCAAAACAATCTAACTTTCAAAGGGAACTAAAAATTTTAAAAATAACTTTTAAAAAAAGTGTGTGTGTGTGTGTGGGGGGGGGGGGGGAGAGATATTGTCTGCGTAAGAGAAAGCAGAGTTTATAGATTCGAAAATAATTTAAATGGTGGCTAGTTTGATTTACTGTAGTAATTCTAGTTACTCGTGTCACGTGACTTTTTTATGAGTGATCTTTGCCACACAAAAAGGTTGTCATTGTCTCGTTCACTGTTATAATACATCTATGGTACAGCATAAAGTTCACTGTTATAATAGATCTATGGTACAGCATAAAGTTTCTTTTCTTTGTATATTTAGCTCTACATTTCTCTGGAACGAAAATCGTCTGCATTCATAAATAATTATTTTAATCAATTATTTGTATTGAGTGAATTCGTATAGGAAAATATAAAACAAAGTTTTATCATGGCAACAAGATACTATTTAAATTTAATCTAACTTAACAGATTGTTTATATTTCAGTGTTTTCATTAATGATTCTGTTGCAAAAATTCATTCCCGATTTTCACAATATAGCTAGTGAGATGTTATTAAAACTTTTTTAATTCGCTGTAACCGAAACTTTGTTTCTGTCTATAGAAAGAATTATAAATGCTCCAGAATGAACAGCACATAGTTTAGAGAACGTTTGACTTTTGTTTAATATAACCATTATTATTATAATTTACAAACTTTTCTCTCTTTTTTTTTTTTTCAGAAATTCTGCTGATTCTTACAGAATAATGATAGGCAATAATAATCTGACATCAGTAACTAAAGATCAAATGTATTTGGTGAGTTGCACATATTATTAAGCATGTTATATCTCTATTCATATATATATAACAAAATAAGTAAAATGCAAAAACTAAACAGATGATAAATTGCCAAAATAGTCCATAAGAGCCTAAATAAGTTATTAACCCTTTGTTGCACGTGTCCAATGTAGTGGACAAAAGGTTAAATTTTTTTCCTTTCACACAAATGGTTTTACTGATTTGGTTTCAATGTTTATTCTTTCTGTATTATTAAGGCTTTCAACTGTTGCTCATAGATAATAGCATAATATAAAATTACAGATTGCATTGCTAGTTTGAAAATAGCCTCAACCTCTACTTCCAAGTTAGTATGATTTCTCATTGTAAACATTATATATAAGTGCTAAGCTTTTTTAACTTTGACATTTTGCATTTTGAAATAGTAATTTTAGGCATTTTAGAATATGTTTGAAAAGAACACTTATTTTCGGATGCTATTTTTCATAAAAATTTATGTATTTTTCTTTTTGTCAACTTAAATGGACGTTATGAACATAGGCTAATGTAGGGCTGTTTCCGTTAGTCCATTATAGTGGTACAAAAGGGTATTATTTCATTTTATAGATGTTACCGTTATAAATTCTTGGCTTCTTTACAAAGCTGTCATACCACAATGTACTATGCAGCTAGGATTTTTCAAGATGCCCATTGCCAGAGGACTAATACAAGCAGTATCACGAGTATTACTTACAAACTTTGAATAAACACCATAAAATGCAATAAACTCGCAACAATTGTTTCGGGTCGAAAAAACACACGACCCTTCATCAGGCGAATAAAGTAAGCACGAGTGCTGCAGTCAAAGCGGCAACGCACAAAATCGTTTAAAATGAAAAGAAAAACTTTATAAAGTAGAAAGTAAATATAACTGCTTTTACAACGCCAGTTTTGTGGTGCTTTTTTATTAAAAAAGTATCAAGAGTAATTGATGAACAAGATACAGAAAGGCTTACGTAAACAAGGACCAATGTCAGTGTAAAAACATACAAAAAAAAAGTGTTAGTCAACGCAAGCTGTGTCCTCTACGATGGAGTGGATCATTTTGCTATACAAATATCAAATAGTGCTCAAAGATGTAAGATGGAGTTATGCTTAAGAAAATCTACATATTCATGCGTAAAATGCAAAGTTCATTTGTGTATCGATGACAAAAGTGACTGCTTTTATTATTCTCATCACCACTTCTACTTTAGATATCCAGTTTCTATATGCATACTGTCCACTACAGTGGACAAACTGTAACTTTTAAAATAAACAAAATTTTGATGAAACAATTTTTTCCCCTTATTTCTGGGGCAAATTTAAGTAGGAAAAACACAATAATTTCCTTTAAAGTTTCCCAGGTGATTAATATGCAACAAAGGGTTAAATAACTATTAATATTTTAAAAAGAATATGAATAACTTTACCAGTATAAATTTAATATAGGTACAAAAAAAAAAGTACTTGCATAATTCTATTATATACTTTAATATAATTCCATTGAACAACTAACAATTTTGTATGTTAACAAAAAGGAGCTTATGAAAAATATTGGGTGAGTCCGAAAGTTCTACCCGTTTCTGGATATGAACATTTGCAGCGAAATTGGCGTCACACATGACATTGTAATGACGCAAATCGTCGGCTAATAGAACGTGTAGATACCTCAAATATAAATGCATCGTGTCTCATAAAGTTAATAATAATAATAATAATAATAATAATAATAATAAATCAGAGGGTGTAACAATAAAAGCGAAAAGGAGCATATAAGACATTGTTTGTTATACGAGCTCGATAAAAAGAGTACGCCAACCGCATGTAAATAAGAAGCATGTAAAAGAGTACGGCAGCCGCATATAAATGCATCGTGTCTCATAAAGTTAATAATTAAAAAAAAAAAAAAAAAAAAAATCAGAGGGTGTAACATGGAAAGCGAGAAGGAGCATATAAGACATTGTTTATTATACAAGTTCGATAAAAAGAGTACGGCAGCCGCAGTGTGTCGTAATGTTTGTCAAGTTTATGGGGAGGATACAATAGGTGAAAGCACATGTCATCGATGGTTTCGTAAATTTAAGGAAGGAGACAGAAGCTGCCAAGATCAGGCTAGGAGTGGACGGCCATCACACATTGGAGACAGGCCCTGACTAACGGCAGGGCATACGGGGCAAATGCCCTGGACCCCCCTTCTGGAAGGGTCCCCTCTACAGGCGTATGCAGAAATTCTGCAACCTAAAGAGCTCTTATGCCACTGCAAGCCCCCCCCCCCCCAGAATAGGCTTGCCCCGGGGCTTCAGGTAGTCTAAGCCGGGCCCTGATTGGAGACGACGATATTGATCAAGCCATAAGAACAACCCGAACCCAACCATGCAAGAGTTAGCAGAGGCCTCCAACGTACACCGGACAGCGGTCGAGAGACGACTGGTTAAGTTGTGTTTTACGAAAAAGTTGGATCGTTGGGTTCCACATAACCTGACATCTAATCAACGGGATGACCGAATCGCCACCTGTGTTTCCTTGCTTTCCCGATGCAAAAATGACCCATTCTTGACACGAATTGTGACAGGAGATGAGAAGTGGGTTATGTACCGTAACGTAAAGCGTCGAAGGACTGTGTGCCGCCCTTCTGATACATCTGTATCGATTTCGAAACTTGACTATGTAAACCTTAATTTTTTTCAAACCATTTTCTATGTAAAACACACTTTTCTGCATATAAATAGTATATGTTTATAAAGTTGTCTTGTGCAATATAAAGGTATCAAAATGAGCTTTAAAGAAATATTTCGATAGTCCATAATTCTATGGATTTTTTGTTCCCGTCCCGATACACAAATTAGTTCTGCAATGTATAAACCATTTTCAAAAGGGAAGATTCCATTGTGAATGTGAATAAAAGATAGTATTAGTTCCAAGGCAGGCTAAAAATATTTAAGAATATCAGATACACAGATAAACCAACCGAAGTCTCACCTTTGTAAGAACGTGTTAATAAATAAAATAAATATATCTATATTAATAAAACCAGACTTTTGTCTGTAAATTTGTCAGAATCAAAAAATTTTGCGATATCGTCACGTTTCATCCACCATGAAAGCCAAAAATGACTTCAGAAAATTTTGTCTGTGTGTGTGTGTTTGTGTGTCATGGCGTCCGTATGTCTGTAACGCTATTTTTGTCTGGGTATCACTTGAGAATGGCTGTACGGAATTCCACGGCGCTTAGCAGGAACTTAAATCTTTACCCAACGTAAAATTATATCTATCAACATTTCCGAAATTCCCATTCGTCCCCCCCCCTCCATCCTGGGAGGGGGCAAATGTCAAAAAAACTTTTGTAAGCATATAACTCGGATCCAAATTACTTCACAGTAAATAAATTGTACATGGGGAGACTAGACATAAGTATATATAAAACACTATCTGCGATATGGAAATTTTCGATTTTTAAGGGGAAGGAGGGGGGGGGGATCGATTTTTGGCGGGAAATTCCGCAAATTCCGGATTCTTGAGTAAAGAGCTCTGTCAAAATTGGAACAAAGATGTTAAAAACAGCCGTGCGTCTTCTTTAGGTTATTTCCAAAACATGTTTCTGATTTTTTGTAATTTGCTTTTTTTTTTTTGGTGGTGGTGGGAGGGTGGGGGGGGGGGTTAGGGGGATATGTGTTACGAAAGGCAAATTCGAGACCCCCTTTTATCGCTAAATTTGTCTTGGAAATTCTATGGGATCTACGGTCATGAAATTTGGTGCGTAAATTGTTTCTATGTATCCGACACTTATTGTAACGGGATTTTACGAAATTCCGCTTTTACCCCACCCCCGCGGTTGGGGGGAAATAAACACGTGTAAAAACACATTTTCCCGTTTCAATTCGCTTTAAATTATCTTAGAATGGGAAATTTTGGTGTGTGGGTGTTGATTAAGTGTATTCTTTATGTACTTTGGTGAGATTTCGCAAAACTTTGAACTCGCTTGCTAGAGAAGGGAAAGTAAGAAGTATGTTGTTGCCGAAGGCATGTACACCTGGACTCCTCACAGCCGTTGTGAACGGGAAAACCTCTCCCGAACACAGCGGGAACTTTAACTTAGATTATTAATAATGATATGGGATTTTAGCATCTCATTTAATTATAATGCCCATAGCAAGGCGGGCAAAGCGTGCTAGTAAATACTAAAACACGTAAACAATTAGAAAACATCTCTCTCTCACACTTCAACAAACGCAAACAACACGTTTCCTTGTTTGCTGATACAATGAAAATTCTGGTTCAGCTATAGTTTAATATTCTTTGCTAAGAGATAAAACGAAAAAAAGAAGAATGTTACCTTGAAAAAAAAATTTTTTCGGGTTAAAAATATTTTTTTCTGCAAGAACGCTGCAGATTTACTCTATCTTACATTACGGGGTGTTTATAAAGTCCCGGACCCATTTTGATGTTTAATAACTCATAAAATAATGAAGATATAAACAAACTTATGGCATTTATTGATGGAATAACTCAAAAATTTTCTTTTCAGGTTTGAATATCTTTACTTTTGTAAATATCGTCTGCGCGTGTGGTTAATTTCAGATAATTTCATTTTCCAGTCTAAATATCTGTACTTTTCTAAATATCGACTGCTTATTAATTGCATTTTTCTCTCTTTTGACTTTTTTTTTTACTCTTTGACTTTTTTGGAAACCCCCATGAATACCGTGAGGCACAAAGGGATTCCCCAAAGGTTAATGTGTGGTGTGGACTAATGCACGACCGAGTCATTGGGCCTTTCTTTTTTACAGAAAAGACGGTCTCATCAGTCGTATACTTAGACATGTTGGAAAACTTCGTATTTCCACAACTAGAAGAGCTTCAGCCACATGTCTTTTTGCAACAAGATGGTGCACCACCTCATTATTGTACCATCGTTCGTAGTTCTTTGAATGACCATTTTCCAGGAAGATGGATTGCGCGAGGAGGTCCAATTCCTTGGCCACCCAGATCACCTGATATAACGCCGCTGAACTTTTTCATTTGGGGATTTGTAAAGGACAATGTTTACAGGAGGAGAGTGTCGAACATTGATGACCTAAAAGTCGGAATTACAACCGCATTTGTGGATGCCGACATGCTTGCCGCAACTTGGCGTGAAATTGACTATCGACTTGATATTCTCCGTGCGACGAAGGGGGCACACGTGGAAGTTCATTGACAAGGGTCATGAAACTTTTTGAGTCTATCTAACCATGTATGTTATTAATTTTAATCTATCTTTATTATTTTATGAGTTATTAAACATCAAAATGGTTCCGGGACTTTATAAACACCCTGTATTTCTGTAGTTCTTTTAATTTTTATGATATAATAAATCTGTAATTTTGAAAACTTACTTTTTTTTTTATATATAAATGTAATTTATTCCTTCACTAAGATAATTGAATTTTTCAAAAAATCGCTTTTAAATAGATGAAATTTATTTATGTACAACCTGTATATTAACTTTAAAGGCTGTGGTGTAGTTATGCAAGTAGACAATTTCCATTATGCCATTCTATCTCCATACAAGTGAAAAGTTTTTTTTTTCTTGCGTTGCTTGCCGCCAGACATCCGATTTATATAACTTTTATAAAAAATACCCAAAATTCTACCCAGAGGTATTAAAAAAAAAAAAAAAAAAAAAAAAAGAAATCCACAAATCAATGAAGATCGACACAAAAATGTGCACAAAGTTTTTTTTATTGAAATTGCTGCATAAAATAAGGAAAGGTGCCCCTAACGGATACATTTTTAAAGCCTACATTCGTAGATGTTCTATATAGGAGCGATCAGAGAAGAACGATAAAGTTCCAGCCAAATTCAAATTATCATTACATATTCGCATTTGATTTCTTCGCCAGCAAGATCACATAAAAAAGGTGTTTTTTTTACAATACGTAAAAAAACACCTAATCAAGCTAATAATTTCGAATACACAGAGCAGGATTGCAATATACAGGGCGTCCCATAAATAGCGCCCAAACTCTGCACGGCCAGATTCCTTGTTGGGAGTACATAAAAAATGCCCAAAGAACTGTACCTGTACGATTCATAGTTTACGAGAAAAATACGAAAAACAAAGTATGATGTCACAGCCGGTGCAAGGAAAAAACGCTTTATTTGACACATCAACAGCAGTATTTACAAATACTTCTAAAGGCAGATGTTCAAAGCGTCCGCCGTGCATATCGAAGATATGCAAATACTGCTATTGATGTGTCTAATACGGTGTTTTTTCCTTGCACCAGCTGTGAAGTCACACTTCGTTTTTCATATTTTTCTCGTAAACTATGTATCTTATAGGTACAGTTCTTTAAACATCTTTTATGTACCCCCAATGAGGAATCTGGCTGTGCAGAGTTTAGGTCACTATTTATGGGACACCCTGTATATTAACCCTTTAATTTCGCCAAAGTTATGAGAAATGAGAAACCACAACGATAGATACTTAAAAATATATGTAATTTAATTTTGTTCAAGGATAATTATGACTAACTGAATAAAATTACTTTAGCAATTAGTCTATGATTTCTGAGGAACATAAAAATGAAATAAGCCATGTGTTATCCTTTATAAGACGAAATGATATAATGAGATTTCGCTTGCAGAGTGATTTTCTGTTACTCTTATTTTATGTATTTTATTTATGGAGAAAGAATTCAGCGGTTAATTAAAGATTAATATTGAATACACGAGTAAATTCCTATATGAAGCGTTAAAATATATTTGAATTAAAATTAAATAGAAAATTTAAAAAATATATGTGATTTTTACATCACAGAAGCATCTGCAAACTCACTATTCAAAATTTTCAAAAAAGTAATTTGAAGATAGCTTTTAAAATTCCCATTGAAAAATATTCTAATTTTATTTTAAAATGATTGGACTATATTATATAATTGTCAAATTTTTTCTTTTCGAGAAATTTATGGACATTTATATTTTTGAAGAATTGTGTTCTAAAACTAATAACTTAAACAAATAAAGCATACCAGCAAAATAATGCACTTCGCTATTTATTTTCGAAGTTTTCTGTAACGGGTAGTAGTATTTTGGCAAAAGTACAAAAACGTTTTGAATTTCAATATATTCTCTATTCAGTACGATTCTAACTTCCTGCTAGTTCACAAAAATAATATATCTAGTATAATAAATACAATCATATTTTAAATTTTAAAATAAATTGTAGAGCAGTGAAATAGAAAATATATCTTCTAATTATTTAAATAACTGTTTTCTTTCTTTCTTGACCTTAAAATTAGTTTACTTTTCATGGACTGTGAAAACAATTTTTATATTTTTAAAAGTATCTTTTGCGTTCACGAAACGTTCCTTATTTACGTTGATTTCTTTAAAAATCGACCAAAATGTGCAATCACTTCGTTTATCTACATCTGTCTATCTATCTATATAATGAAAATTTTGTCATCACGATAATTTGACATCATTTTCAAAAAATGCACTTAATTTCCTGTTGAATGGTGTATATTAGATTTTTCTACGTCAATTAATAACGAAATTACAGCGAATGTTGCGTTTTTTTTTTTTTTTACCGACTGTACATTACTTTATTTTATATTTCAATCTTACAAAATGTATAGAATAAACAAGAAGTTGGTTTGCATTCAAGCGGTTCACATAGATTACACTGGTCTACAGTGGTTCGGTAACTACGGTCAAATTATTATTTTTATTATTAATTCCAATTTTTATTTAAATATCTGAAAGTAAAAAAGTCCCACCACGTCACATTTTTCTGTTAGAGAATCAGAAAATGGCAATTTTCCCAATTTTTAATCATTTTCACAGTATCACAGATGGTAAATCTTCCTGCTGGCAACCCAGAGTCCTGGCAACCATGTTTGTCCCTTTTTTTTTTTTTTTTTTTTTTTTTTTGTTAAAGTATCAGAAAATGGCAAATTCACTACATTTTTATGATTTTTACAATACAGTCGACAGCGAAAGTATCCGAACACTAGCCAATAATTCCGATATCAAAAAAGTACATTTAATATTATTTTGTTAAATAAATCCTTGTCGAATCATGTTCTTAAACTGACTAAGAACATGACTCGACAAGGATTTATTTAACAAAGCAGTATTAAGTGTACTTTTTTTAGACAGGGATCATTGCTAGTGCTCAGATACTTTTGCTGCCGACTGTATCACACATGGTAACCTTTCGTGCTATCAACCCTGCCTCCTGGCCATCCTCTCTGCTGGCAGCCCCTTTTTGGCAACCCTGTAATGTATGACTCATCTGTATTAATTTGCTTAACATATTTCATCATCGCCACCTAACAGTCATTTTTGAACATTTTAGTGCTAGAGGCCTATTTCAGTCGGTACAGTTGTCGAATTTTTAAAATACAATCTTAATAGTGCTAAGGGCCTATTTCAGTCGGTTTATTGAATGGAGATTTATTGAATGAAGTCCCCCCAAGGCACAACTTTGACATGAGTCCCCCCCCCAGGCACAACTTTGACATGTGTCCCCCCCAAGGTGCCCTTATTTCAGTCGATACAGCGTTGTCGAATTTTTATAATACACTCTTAATAGTGCTAAGGGCCTATTTCAGTCGGTTTATTGAATGGGGATTTATTGAATGAAGTCCCCCCAAGGCCCAACTTTGACATGAGTCCCCCCCCCAGGCCCAACTTTGACATGAGTCCCCCCCAAGGTGCCCCTATTTCAGTCGGTACAGCGTTGTCGAATTTTTATAATACACTCTTAATAGTGCTAAGGGCCTATTTCAGTCGGTTTATTGAATGGGGATTTATTGAATGAAGTCCCCCCAAGGCCTAACTTTGACATGAGTCCCCCCCAAGGTACAACTCTGACATGAGTCCCCCCAAGGCCCAACTTTGACATGAGTCCCCAGCGTTGTCGAATTTTTATAATACACTCTTAATAGTGCTAAGGGCCTATTTCAGTCGGTTTATTGAATGAAGTCCCCCCAAGGCCCAACTTTGACATGAGTCCCCCCCAAGGTGCCCCTATTTCAGTCGGTACAGCGCTGTGGAATTTTTATAATACACTCTTAATAGTGCTAAGGGCCTATTTCAGTCGGTTTATTGAATGGGGATTTATTGAATGAAGTCCCCCCAAGGCCCAACTTTGACATGAGTCCCCCCCCAAGGTACAACTTTGACATGAGTCCCCCCAGGCCCAAATTTGACATGAGTCCCCCCCCAAGGTGCCCCTATTTCAGTCGGTACAGCGTTGTCGAATTTTTATAATATACTCTTAATTGTGCTAAGGGCCTATTTCAGTCGGTTTATTGAATGGGGATTTATTGAATGAAGTCCCCCCAAGGCACAACTTTGACATGAGTCCCCCCCAAGGTGCCCCTATTTCAGTCGGTACAGCGTTGTCGAATTTTTATAATACACTCTTAATAGTGCTAAGGGCCTATTTCAGTCGGTTTATTGAATGGGGATTTATTGAATGAAGTCCCCGCAAGGCACAACTTTGACATGAGTCCCCCCCCAGGCCCAACTTTGACATGAGTCCCCCCCAAGGTGCCCCTATTTCAGTCGGTACAGCGTTGTCGAATTTTTATAATACACTCTTAATAGTGCTAAGGGCCTATTTCAGTCGGTTTATTGAATGGGGATTTATTGAATGAAGTCCCCCCAAGGCACAACTTTGACATGAGTCCCCCCCAAGGTACAACTTTGACATGAGTCCCCCCAAGGCCCAACTTTGACACGAGTCCCCCCAAGGCCCAACTTTGTCATGAGTCCCCCCCAAGGTGCCCCTATTTCAGTCGGTACAGCGTTGTCGAATTTTTATAATACAGTCTTAATAGTGCTAAGGGCTTATTTCAGTCGGTTTATTGAATGGGGATTTATTGAATGAAGTCCCCCCAAGGCCCAACTTTGACATGAGTCCCCCCCAAGGTACAACTTTGACATGAGTCCCCCCAAGGCCCAACTTTGACATGAGTCCCCCCCAGGCCCAACTTTGACATGAGTCCCCCCCAAGGTACAACTTTGACATGAGTTCCCCCCCGCAAGGCACACCTTTGACATGAGTCCCCCCAAGGCACACCTCCCCCTCATTGGGAAAAAGAGAAAAAACGTTGTTTTGCGGCTATAAGACAGTCTGGACTTCCAACGTTATTTGTTACAATATCTGCAGCTGAAACACATTGGTTTGATTTAATGAAAACTTTATCGTGGAATTTAGATCGTCACGAATTAACTAAAGAAGAATTTGTCGATATTAACAAGTTTAGCAGTAGGCCTCTGGCACTAAATTAAAATCTGTCAATGTCAGATTTTCATGTTTTAAATAATGAAATAATGTCGTGTCTGTATATATATATATATATATTTTTTTTTGTTCTTAAAAAAATAGGCCCTCTTTCATGCAAACCACACTTTTTTTATCATTATTTGTTCGTTTTTAATGAATTTTTAAAGTTTTCACGAACTTTTGACGCACCCGGTTATATGAACTATCTGATTTAATTCGTGTGCATATATTATTCGACAGATAGCATTACTATGTTGGAAGTATTTTTCGTGCACGAGGAGGCTATATCTCAGCTTATATATAACACTTAAATCCATTAAACTTTATAACTTAGGTGGCCATTATGTAAAAGAATGCTAGCTTAATTTGTGTGTATAGCAGTCGACATGTGGCACAGCTGGCTGAATTTGTCTCCTTTTGTGTATTTTACAAATGGCTGCATCTCAGCATATACTAGTTAAATTCGTACCAAACTGCATGTATTAAAAAATATTTATTGTGAGAACCTATGACTAAATTTTTATGCATGTTAACGCGTAAATGGCGCTGTTATATAGAAGGAAATTAAAAAGAGACTTCTGTTGACCACAATATGGAACTAATTTACTATAGTATTGATTGGCATTATACACATGTAAATTAATATATATTATTAAATTAAACTCTTTGTTTTCATACCCCATGTGTTACCACCAATTTCTTATAATACGGGTTTATGCCTACTGTAATCCATATAGCTTTTGTCACTGTTATCTTTTCTTAATAATAAAAGCCCAAGTTTGTCGAGATTAATGTAGAAAAGTATGTCATAGCTGAAATAACATATTGAAATAAAGAAAAAATATTTTCCTTGGTTTCCATGAGTGCATTTCAACTGACTTAAATAATGAAAAAGGATAATTTAACGGAAAAATTTACATCATAATCACAACAATCTATTGAAATAAAGAAAATAAAGTTTTATAAATGTTTTGCATCATTTTTGAAGATTCTTTCAATGGTTCTCGATAAATAAAACAAAACAATTTCTATTTTTAGAATAAACTGTTTTCGTTGCAATGCGAAATTTTAATATCTCAGGGAAAAATATTAAATTAAATAGGTAGAATTCAAATACATGTCAAGAAATTAATAAATAAATAAATAGACATGTGTTCATAAAATTTGAATTAAAGTGTTACGATGTCATCTTTAATTTTTTGGAGACGTTTAGATTTCAAAACATATATTATGACTCAAAAAATGAAGCCATTTGTTTTAAATATCATGTAAATCAATGTATAGTACTTTGAGCTGGCCAGGAGAAATAAATTTGAAAATACTGTTGAAAATCGACCTCTAGGCGGGCGCACATAAACTAGTTATACATAATAATCTTTATGAAAATAATAACACAATAACTGTTAACGAAATTTTTTCCCAATATTTTACAGAAGTCAGAAAAAAAAAAAAAAAAAATGTGGTGTGAAACAACCACACGACTTCCATTACCCACTATTACTCGTATTATATGCATTTTTGAGAGCTAATGTGATCAAAAAACATAAAAGTGACCTAAAGAGAAAATCGTTAAGAGCCGTTTTTGAGATACCAACTTTTACAAAAAATCAATTATTGACCAGAAAACTATAATTACATACAAAAGCATATTTAAAAGTGAGTTAATATTGCGAGTTTGAAAAAAATCCGTACAGCCGCTTTTAAAGGAACGCGCTTGCAAAACCTGAAATTGAGCTATTTATACAGGACGCCTATCAATTTTCCTGAACTAACCAACTGTATCATTCGAAAGGACATCTAATAGAGTGTTTATATAGCAAATTTGAAGAAAATCGTTTGAGCCGTTTTTGAGATACGGACTTACGTACCCAATTCCGGTCTCCGATGTCCTACTTCCGGTTTTTCAATTTTCGCCAAAATTTGGAAAATTTATCTGTACACCAGACCTGTCTTAATTCTAAAGTTTTGTAGTTCTATCTTTATTAGTTTCGGAGATATAATAGTCAGAAGATTCCACACATACATACATATATATACACACACACACACTGACCAATTGCCCAAAACAACTTTTTTGAACACAGGGGACCTTAAACCGTGTAAATCAGGTGAAATCTCGATATCGAATTTTTGGACCAAATACAATACTTCCATTATCTACGGTAGTAGGGTAATGGAAGTAAAAAGAAAAAGAAGAAGAAGAAGCTTATATGCCTTTCTTACGGAGTAAACTGCTAAATCAGTTGACGTATGATGTGTCACAAGAGCACGGTAAATAAAAAAATAATAATAATTGTCTTGTTAGCGAATTCAATCTACAAAAGACTGAATAATATTTATTTTGAAGTTAAAAAATCTTTCTTCTTGCCAACAGTTTATTTTACATTTGTTCTAGAAGCAATACTGGCTCACTGCCGAATTTATTTTTTTCTGAGTGATATATTGGCAAAAATATATCTTCACAATGAGAAGATTAAAAAGAAGTTTTGTAAATGTCATTACAAAATTTAAATTCTGTGAGCAATGGAATTTTCCCAAGACTTTTGTTTGATATATTTTCAAACTATTTGCATAATGTACTATTTTCATAATGTACTTTCGAAACAAAAAGGTAGGAAGGGTGGGTAATTCATAGATAACGGAACTTTCATAATAAATAATAAAAGCCCTAGTTTCTGGAAAGCAATACTCGAAACTGACGTCATTGCTACAACAATATATTGAAAAAATATATATATATTCTGGTTTTGGAGGAATGAATAAATTAACGAAAAAGGCTTATTTAGAAAAAACTGGCGTCATATTTCAACATAATCTTCTTAATAATAAACGCTCAAGTGTTTTAAAACTAATGCTCAAAACTGATGTCATTGATACCAAAAAAAAAGAAAGAAAGAAAGAAAGAAATGTATTGAAAAAAGAATAATAACATTTTATCCTTGGTTTGGAGAAATATATAAAATAACGAAAAAAACATCATTAATCAGGAAAAAAAAAAAAAAAAAAAAAAAAAAAATGACGCCACAATTGCAACAGTGAATAGATAAAAAATAAATTTTACCTTTGATATGTGGAATAAATAAAATAAGTCTAAAAGATAATTTAAAAGAATAGATGCAAGGTTCGCCACTTGGCGACTTGGCGGTTTTCTTTCATGGCCCCTGATCTCAACGAAAAGTTTAATGGGAAAAGATTTAGAATACCACGTTTTAACTTCTTGCTATTATTTCTTCTTGAGATATGCTCCCTAATAGCACCGTAACCAGTTTGTGTGGTCGAAATCGGCTACAAAAACGAGCCACATGACGTCGAAATTCGATCCCATCCAAATCACTGTGAAGTCAATATGTCTAGTTTTTAGACGGTTACAAGTGACGTGGATCCCCTATGACGAGTATATGATTGAAGGCTCAGAGTGACCAGAATGTGCAGTCGAAATTGACTACAAAAACAAGTCACATGACGTCGAAATTTGGACACATCCAAGTCACTGTGAATTCGATATGTCCGGTTTTTATACGGTCACAAGTGATGTGGATTTGTAGTCACCTTGTGAAGCGTGTGTGACTGAAGGCTCAGAGCATTCACAAGTGACTTTGTTGTGAAGTCACTTTGTGACTCGTATGTGACTCAGGTCTCAGAACGGTCACAAAGTAACTTTGTGATAAAGTCACTTTTTAACGTTTATGGGTTCAAGTTTCAGAACATTCACAAAGTGACGCCGATAGACTGTCGCTTGTTGACGCGTATGGTACTCCAGTTTCAGAACGGTCATAAAGTGACACTATTATCAAATTATCTCATGACACACATTGGACTCAAGTCTCTAAAGTCGCGGACGACCTAACAAGACACACACACGCACAGACCAACCGCTAAAATGTGATTTTCGGGTCCAGATTCCTCAAACCATTTAAACATAACAAAAAACCCTATTTTGAAAGTTTGACGCTTCCCAAAAGATAGTTATCTATCTATCTATATATATATATATATATACAATATATATATATATATAATGAGTAAAAGAAAGTAAAAATTTAAAGCCTTATTATTTTTTTATTTGAAACTAGTATATAATCCCGTCAAAAATGACGTAATGTGAAATCAATGAACGTAGTGAATCAACGAAAGCTTTGCCTGCTTCGCTGGTCTCTCTATATCGCTTTATAAACAACTCGTTTATATCGCTTTATAAACAAAATTAAAATAAAAAAAAAAAAATCATGAAATTTCTCAAAAGCTCGCTTTCTGTCCCGGCTGCCTTCGACAGCAACTCACTCATTCGCAGACTCTCGGGTGCCAGTGACAATAGCTTACCAGTGGGCTTCCATTTGGGTGCTTATCAGATGATAGTTTAGAAGCGGACAGTATCGAAAAAATTGAAGTAGCAATTTTATATTTAACGGCCCTCTTCACTTACCGTCGTCGGAAGCCCGAGCCAATGTTATTCTATGGGAAATTTTCTTTACAAATAACTTATTAACTAATACATATTTTTAAATTCTGTTTTCACATTCAGAAAATTCCCAACTGTTAAACTGACGGACCATTTTAAAAAATGTATTTTTTTAATTTTTAATATTTTATGTTGATATTGTAAAATGAAAAATTTCTCATATTTAAAATTCGTATTTTACAGCTTCAAAATAAAATATAAAAAATTTAAAAAACGCTTTTTTTAAAAAGTTCCATCAATTTAATAGTTGGGAATTTTCAGAATGTGAAAACAGAATTTAAAAATATGTATTAGTTAATAAGTTATTTGTAAAGAAATTTTCCCATAGAATAACATTAGCTTCGGCTTCCGGCGACGGTAAGTGAAGCGGGCACTTAAATCCCAGTTACATATGAACAACACGATACGTGGCGTACATAATATTTTCTTTCACGTTACTTTCTACATTTATTTAATTTATTTGATCAACTATAAAATGGCAACTATTTCACGCCAAATACAATATATTGCAATATGCTATGATTGGCTACATCTATCGCATGAGATAATTAATTTTTTGTGGTTATAATAGTTATTGAGTTAGTTAATAGTAATTAGTATATAGAAAAATAATTAAATATGTAATTCTGATCATAGTACAGCCTTAACGTAGCTCCCTTTGTCGACTTTTGAATTTTTATTGCCGTTTTAGACAAAAATGCATAATTTGTGTGATTATTTTTTCTCTTTCTTTCTTTTCTTTTTCCTTTCCTTTTCTTTCTTTTCTGTTTTTCAATAATTTATAAATAATTTATATTTTTGATGCGCTAACTTGGCTTAAAAGTAGCTTTCATTACAAAAGGAGAATTCTTGGCGAAAAATGTTCGATCTATTTCAGCATCATCAAATTTTAAAATATTACGATTATCAATGAATTATCTGTCATGCCAAGAGCGATTCATCCATGCCAAAAACGTTTAAACAAAACAAAAAAGAAAAAATCTAAAATTGAAGTATAATAAGAAAGGTTATGGTTGGTTTTTTACTCCCTTTTCATATTTTCATATGCATGAGCAAATTTAATCTATATAATATTTCTCTAACGTGGTCCAGTTACGATTAATTTTTTTTTTTAGAAACGATAAGATAGTGACTTAATAAAATACACGAGGATAAAAAATAATACAGAAGCAATATTTAAGCACGCGGACTCAGTTCAGCGATCTAATAAAAAATGACGACATTTGTACGATGAGATCATTTTATAGAAAAAATGTATTTTAAAGGTTGCATTTTTACAATCTTTGCAAGCGTCATTTTAAATCTAGCAATCTTTTAATGATATAATCCCCCTATGAACTTTTGTAATAAAGTGACTAAAAAACGCAATAATAAAAAGTATAATCAAAATAAGTACTAAGTTTTTTTAACACAAAATTATGCAAAAATAAATTAATTAATTAATAAAAATGTATCGCCAACATGGGAACAAAAAATTAAAAATCGCCATGAGGGTCTTATACTAAATCTGTCCTGCCTCACGAAGTATGACAATTAGGTCGTTAAACATGAATTTTATTTTTAAGTCTTTCGTGAATGATATCGGTTTGATTATCATTAGCATTTCATCTCACAATATTAATTTGTTTCTAATAATAATTTGGCTTCTGAGGAATTAAAATTGGGTGGGAAATTTGGCTTAATATTTATGAATTTCAAATTTTAAAGGTGAATAAGAAAAGAAATAAAGTGCGAAAGTTTCGCACGGGTTTGCTATTATTTTATAATTTTTATTTTTCGCGTGAAAGCATAATTCATTTTATGCTAAAAAAATAAATAAATAAATAAATGACTGGTAAATTTTTTTGGCAACAATTATAAATTTAAATGAAAGGGCTTTTTTTTTTTTTTTTTTGAATCTGTCGGACTAAACAGCTTATCGATCGGACAATGGGCTCTTCCCACCGTCGTCTGCTCAATCATGTGATAGAGGAAAACGAATAATCGAATTCTGAGAATCGAATTCAATTAAATATTGTTCTTAAGAACAAAAATTTTAATATTTAATATAAAATAAAATAAAAGTAATATTGTGCATTTGTAAACAGTAGAATAATTGTATTTGTAAATTTAATAATTTTTAAAAAACATTTTATATGTTTATTTATTTTTACCTATAAGAATCGATTTTTGTATATTGTAGTGTAACTGTAACATTAACTGATCTAGCAATAAATAATAGCTTCTTGTGGAATGTTTACGGATTATAAATTGAAATTTTAAAATGTTTTCATTTAATTTAATTGCATAAAGGTGTTACAACAAGTTAATTAACTTAATTACTGGTCTAAATGGATTTACGTAGTACGATATTGCACTGTCACTGATTTAAGTACTAAAAATCAGAGTATTTAAACATGTCTGCATGAATATCAATTACAGGTATAAACTAAATGATGATTGTAAATGTATACAGCAAACAACAGATGATGAATAATGATATAAAATGGATTAAAAATGATGATGTATAAAAAATAACACAGATTAAATACGATTGATCAAAAATAAGATTAGAAAATATGTTGTTTCAGCAATCACTCTAGATAAACAAGACTTCGTCTGCTATTTGTTTTTCCTCTATCATGTGACCTCTGACGTCAGGTGGGAAGAGTCCATTAGATTTTTTTTTTAATTAACCTAAGTATGGAAATTAGGTCGCAACTTGCTATATAGATGAGTACGAACCGGAATCGTCAACTCACTTGCAAACTATAAAGATTATTCAGACAACTTTCTCTCTCACACTCTTCAAAACTTATCAATCTTGACCAAACTTTGCATGTGGCACTTTCATTTGATCTTAAAAATATACCAAATTTGAACTTCCTGCAATTATTTGTTTTTCAGTTATGTTGATAAAAGACATGCATTCATATCAACTGCTATAATCTTAAATTTCAAGACCCATCAAAGCGCAGATTTATAGCAAAAAAAAATCAACGTTGAAAATTTGACTTCAAACAATATTTTGTCTGTCATGGTTACATGACACTTTGGTCCCGCCACTTTGATCCCGCCAGTTTGGTTTTTGGTCCTGCCGTTTTGATCCCGCCATTTTGGTCCACCCCTTTGGTGTCGCTGTTTTGGACCAAATACTGCTTAATACAATTTCGGTTAAAATCTCATCGCCACTCCCCTCTCTTTTTTCCAAATGCACTGAAAAAGTATAATTCCTTTTTACTGTCTGTCTGAGAAACAAGTGTGAAACGAACCATAGGGGTATGACAAAGTATCTATAATTCCTAAACACTTCCCGTACTTGGTAAAATTTAGTAAAGCCCTCCCCCATCAATTTTATTCAATAAAAAAACTAGTATGTTGTGGCCACCACATGACTTTCTTCTATATTTTCTTATACAAATTCACTCAGTAAAAATAATTTATTAATATTATTATTTTAAAAAATTATCTTTCATGATAATGCAGGCGATTTCCATATTAGAGAAGTAGTATAACACTAAATATCCCCCCCCCCCCAAAAAAAAAAAAAAAAAAAAAAAAATCAAATTTATTCTCAATATTACTTTTTTTTTTTTTGGTTAAGAATGAAAAAAAAATCGATAACTTTATTTTAAATTATCGCAGATCGATGGTTCAACCATTCGTTTTAAAGGTATTGGCAAGCTCTTTTGAAAGATACCCATCATGAAAATTTACTCCTCTCGAGGGGGGACTTCCCTCCTAAAGGGGAAGCGAGACTCCTATACGTACACAATTATTTTCCCATTTGATTATCTCTATTACAAATAATTCTTTTAAATTTCATAATGATTATTAAAAAATAATTCTCTTTATGCACATTTATACAAAATTTTGTCTTATACCACCATTATAAAAATTTTGAAAAAGCGGGATGGCAACGCAAGTTGTTGGACGATTTTTACCAAAAGTAGATAGGTACTAATTTCTGTCAATGTGTAACAACATAGCAATTTGTATGAAATTCTGTGCAGTAGTATCTGAGATACAGTTGCCACAAAATTTTGTCACACACACACACAATTATCTATAAGTTATATACCCATAACATACTGTACTTAAATTTAGCACAGTGCGAAAAACGTATAACACAACTTGAAATGCTCTTCCAGTAATTTCCAAACATATAACCTTAATATATTAGATTCTTTTGTGAGCAACTATAGACGAAAAGATAAAAAAAGTTCATACTATATTTTATGTAAAACATACTTTTATGATTTAAAAAAATATTTATTATTTTCATTTTTTTATGTGCCATGTAAAAATATTAGCCTATACCAATCAGAGATTTTTGTGTAATCCATTTGAATTTTTTTCGATATGCCTGTACACGAACTATTTGTTTGATTTCAACATAGAATTCAAAGTAGCATCACTGTCGGCTGTATTCACCAATAACTTCAACACCCGGTTGAACACGAAAACTTGAAAGGAGCATAAAGTCAGGGTACAACTTTTCAGTAAAGTTGGAAGTGTTGCTTATGCCAACTAGCGGCATAGTTACATTCCGAGTTTTTAGAGGAAAATAATCAATCAAAGACTATATGAAATCTTCGTCGCTAAATGACAGTAGGAGCAGGTCAATGTTTTTGAAAGCTGTCCCCTGCTTTCAGACGCTTATCAAGATTTTGCGTTGAACTAAGAGTTGAAGTTAATGGTGAATACGGCCGTAAATGATACAGATTTCGAATACCAAATCTACTTCTTGCTAGTATTTTTTATTAGTTAGCTAGTATTTAGTTATGTTGATAAAAGACATTCAGACCGATACCATAATCCTGATTTTTGGATTAGGGGACCTCAAATCATTTAAATATCTAAAACACTCTACTTAGGCAGAATGCCCGTAAACCCCCATTCACTGCGGTGCTACCTTTTTGTGGCTTGTGTGCGGACAAGCATGGTGGAAATAGCGAGTGTTGTTTCGATCTCTTGTTGCTTGATCCTGCGATTGCCCGAATAAACTTGTCCACTTGATGTTGATGATCCTCATCAGCGATCGTTGCGGGACATCCACTTTGGTGCTGATCCTAGATATTTGATGCGTCTGGATCCTTCACAATCCTTGCCCATTTCCGCACAATGATGACGTCAACACAGGCATCCCCGTAAACTGCAGTCAGACGGCTATAAATATTGATGGGTGCACAATTTTCTGTAATCAGAAGTCTAAATACAGCCCGCTGTTTTATCCGGACGTCACCACTGCATGCCACGGATTGCTCGATTATTCTGGAACGAGTAGAGTTAGGAAAGTGAAACAAGTGATATTCTATAGCTTAAACATCAGTGCATTAATGATAAACAGTTCAAAATGTTTGCAGTGCTATTGGCGAAGTAGTGGGAATGGAAGCATTACTTTCTAAATTGACCTCGTACCATTTTAAACGATATTTCAGGAAGTATGTATGTGTGTGAATGAACACGATAGCATCTAATCACTTTGTGTGAATGAAGCTGAAAGTTCATACTTATAGATTTTGGTGAATCTAGCACTTATATATATATATATATTTTTTTTTTCCTTTACAGGGACACAGAGAAATATTCTTTATTATTACTATTCAAATTATTTAAGTGCGATAGCGCCTAATTGGCTAATTATATTAAGCTAAAAATTCATATACATTTTAAAGGTCGAAATTGCACGAACTTTATAGATTTAGTGAATCTAGCATTTATAGTTTTTTACAGGGACACAAAGAGTGTTCTTTAGCGTTATTGCCTAAAGGTTTATTTAAAATGCGATAGCGTCTAAACGCCTAATTCGAAGGAACTGAAAATTTATATACATGTCATTGCACGAACCATACAGATTTTAATGAATTTAGCATTTACAGTTTTTTACATGGACACACTAAAAAATTCTTTATTAGTATGATCTATAGGCTGAAATTATTAAAATGTGATATCGTCTAAATGCCTTATATGATTAAGATAAAAACGTATATATATGCTATAGGTCACCATCGCACGAACTGTATAAATTTTAGCGGATCTAGCATTTATAGATTTCTCAAAAACACAACAAAAATTTTTTGTCATTATGACTATGTGTACAAACTATTTGAGTTAGTGTTAATAGCATTAAAAGCCTTATTCGATTGAGCTGATTAATTTCATATCTCTTGCTTTAATTTATTCAAACAATCGTTAATTATTTAACATTCGGAGAGTCGACTGGAGTCAGTCAAGATTTTTTTACAACGTATTAGTAGGCAAAATAATTTCAACAAAACACATGTAGGGACTGTGCAGGTGATATTAAACAGAAAGGAAAATCAAAGTGAAAAAAACACAGATTATTATTATTTTTATTTATTTTTTAATTTAAAATTAGCAAACAGCTGTTTCGTAACTTTCATTTCTTAGCCCATCTCTAAACCATGTTTGTTTTAACTTTCTTTCCCCCGATTCTTTTATTTATTTATTTTTTTTTTTTTCAATTTTTATCATGTGTTAACATTTCATTTCAATTTTCCACTAACACTGAAGAAGACACTGTAGAGGTTTCGAAGCGGCCGTTTGCTAGTTTTTAAACTTTCTTTAATTTGTGTTATTTCAATGTTGCTTCTTCTTCTTTTTCTTCTAATAAATAATCCTAATCCTCAAATTATTACAAAATTTACATCTCCTAATGATAATCGTATGTAAACTATGTTCAAATATACTTTTATTTTCAGATTCAAAAGATCATCATCAAACAAGGCTTTGACCCATCGAATTTTAACAACGATATCGCCCTCATTCAGCTGTTCCGTCCTGTAGCAAATTTCCTCAATCCTATCTGCCTTACAAATGAAGTTCCGCATGCCAATAGTACAGCCATAGTGACTGGATGGGGAGCTACAGAAGATGGTACATTGAAATATATTTTCATATACATTAAAATATTATTTATAGTTTTGTATCAAGCTATCTTAAGTCCGTTTATGAAAAAGTGAAAACTCAAAAAGTATTTTGCATTATAACTTCTAAAAGTGATCTAAAATATAATGCTTTTTGTTATAATATTTTAATGATGAGAGAAGTATTTTTGCATGATTAAAATTTAAACATGGTTATTGTAAAGATCTTAAAGCATAGTTGTATAAAAATCATGAACTTATGCATATAATAATGTTCATTATATGATTAAAATCGTGATGTTTACATAAGAACTAATTACTTGAGTATGATCCTTATCAAGATATAAGTTTAAATGAATGTATTAACTTAATTTGTGATTGACATAACGGCTTTCTTCACTTACCGTCGCCGGAAGCCCGAGCCAATGTTATTCTATGGGAAAATTTTCTTTACAAATAACTTATTAACTAATACATATTTTTAAATTCTGTTTTCACATTCAGAAAATTCCCAACTGTTAAATGGACGGACCTTTTTTAAAAATGTATTTTTTTATTTTTAATATTTTATTTTGAAATTGCAAAATGAAAAACTTTCGCATATTGAAAATTTGTATTTTGCAGCTTCAAAATAAAATATAAAAAATTAAAAAAATAATTTTTTAAAAAAGGTCCGTCAATTTAACAGCTGTAAATTTTCAGAATGTGAAAAGAAAATTTTAAAATATGTATTTGTTAATAAGTTATTTGTAAAAAAAAAAAAATTCCCATAGAATAACATTAGCTTCGGTTTCCGGCGGCGGTGAGTGAAGAGGGCCCTTTGCTTATATATAGGTGTTGAGTGTCGTAATGTCTATCAATAACTTTTTCTATTCTTATTTTAACATCCGCAAATAAAATTAGAGTACTACTAAATATAAATGTTGCTTTAAGAAGTCAATGCCGTTCTGTTTTCAGTCGATTAGGAAAATTCTATAAGCGTACTTTTTTACAATAAAAGTTTATTTTATTTTTGCATTTTGTACAAAAATTTGATACTCACGCGATATTCGGTCGATCAGTAAAGGATACAGTATACTTTATCGGTATAACTTACAAGATACAATTTTCGTCTTTTCTATCAGTTTTGGTCTGGATAGACCGAAACTGATAGAATGAATTTGAAAAAATTACCGACTGTGAAATAGATTTTCTTTTATATTATATTTCTGAAGAAACTGGCACTACGCCACCTATTGATAAAAATTATAATTATCTATATCTATATCTATCTATATATATATATATATATATACAGTCGGTAACAAAAGTGTCCGAACACTAGCAAAAATTCCTATGTAAAAAAAGTACACCTAATACAGTTTTGTTAAATAAATCCTTGCCGAATTCTGTTCTTAGACTGACTAAGAACAGGATTCGACAAGGATTTATTTAACAAAACAGTATTAGGTGTACTTTTTTTATATAGGAATTTTTGGTGGTGTTCGGACACTTTTGTTACCGACTGTATATATATCGATTTTCGCAGAGTGCATCACTCGCATTGCATACCAGTGAAATTTTGTTTCGTTTGGAGCTATAGAACCGACTCTAGACCCTTCTTTAATGATAACAACACTGTGTTGTATATTATATCGTCTGTAAATTACTGTAAATGTGCATTTGTAACGTCTTACTTTTTAAAGAAAATTATTTTGTTCTCATTAAAATAATGAAACGGAAATAATAAAATAACATTTAATTTTTATTATTGATCACAGCCTTTGGCTAAGGTTTTGATGTAGCAAATGTATTTTACCAAATAATTGAAATACCAATTATTTTTTCTTTTATTCTATCAATATGGATTCCCCAATTTATGAAAATTTAAATTTTTTCCCCGAAAATATTTTATATATTAAAACGCAAACCTGTATTTTAAGATTGTAAAATTACATTTGTACAGGAGGCCAAAGCTCACCGCAATTACAAGCTGCTGATGTCATAATTATAAGCAGGAATACTTGCTTAAACTTCTTCCCAGACTTGACTGAATCCATGCTATGTGCAGGATATTATGAAGGTGGAAAAGATGCTTGTCAAGTAAGTCATCATTAAATTAATGGTGAATTATATATGATTTTGTTTATCAAATGTCATATATTAATTGATAATGTTTGTGCAAAGTTAATATATTGTGTGTTTATATCTATAATCTTTTGTGCTAGTATACCTGTGAGATTACTTTTCAGAGTTACAGTAAATGTTACACATATATCATACGTCGAAAAGCTTAATTAAAAAAATTAATAAATAAAATAATCTGGTGTGTCACTCATACGACTTTCTCTTACCCTGAAATTTAATACTATAAATACAGGTTGGAGATTAAGAGCTAAGATAACGAGTACTGTTATGTAAACCTGTGTTAAACAATTCAAATTAGGCTTCGGAAGAGTTTTATATGATAATTAGTTCTGTGTATAATAATTAGTTCAACCCCACGTTTCATTAATGCACCTACATTTATATAGAATTTAATTCGGTTATTAAAAAATAATTTATTAAAATTATTGCTTGAAAAAATTATCTTTTATGATAATGCAGACGATTTCCATATTAGAGAAGTAGTATAACTCTAAATATATATATATAAAAAAAAAAAAGTTGAATTTATTCTCAATATTATTACATTTAAAAAGAGAATTTTTTATTTATTTATTTATTTTTTTGTTAAAAATGAAAAAAATCGATAACTTTATTTTAAATTATCGCAGATCGATGGTTCAACCATTCGTTTTAAAGGTATTGGCGAACTCTTTTGAAAGAATCCATCATGCAAATTTACTCCCCTCGAGGGGGTACTTTCCCTCCAGGGGTGTAGGCGAGGCTCCTACATACACAATTTTTTTTTTTTTTTCGTAGTTGACTATCTCTATTACAAAAAATATATATTCGTTTCATTTGGTTTAGTGCCGTCTATAGCTGTTAAACTCTACTTACCTTCAATTTCCCCGATAGACGTAATGTATTTGAATACTTTTGAGTGTCCCTGTACAAGAACCATTTGCTTCATCTCAACGAAAAGCTTACTGTAGCATCCCTATATGATACATATTTAGAATACCGAGTTTGGAATTTCTGCTACTATTTGTTCTTGAGATATGCTGATAACAGACACGCAGACAGACGGACACACAGACCATTCCCTAAAAACATGATTTTCGTATTCAGGAGACCTCAGAACATGTAAATATAACAAAAACTCACGTTCGAAAATTTGACCCTAAAACAATACTCTCTCGACCCTATGGGTAAGAGAAAGTAAAAAGAAGTTAATAAAACTAGATAGTTAATCCCATTACTTCTTTATAAGCGTATTTTATTATGCATATATATATATATATATATATATATATATATATATAATTATATTTATATTTTAAATCTATCATCGCATTTAAAGTATCTTTTAATTCTCGATCACATTTCGTTCAGCACATTTATTAGATTTGATGTACATATTAGGTCGTTGGAAAAGTTCGTGCGGACGCGGATCATTTTATTGCCTCCAAAGATGAGAGGTTCTATCGCCGTGGTATACATTTGTTACCCGAAAAATGGGCAGAGGTTGTAGAAAGTAATGGAGAGTATTTTAATCAAAAATTGTCATTTGATTTGATGTATTTTTATGAAATGAAGCAATAAAAAACCGAACGAATTTATGTAGACCTAATATATTACTACAATTTTATTATTAACAATTACCACTACTAAGTAACATTGCAAATTTAAATAATTATTTCAGTTTTAAAATGGGGGTTATAAAAAATAATTGGGGAGGGGGGGAATAAGTATAAATTAAAATTACAGAAATTGTATATTGTAAATCGTAAGGATAATAATAAAGGTGTTTAAAATAAAAGTTAATTTATTATTATCAAATTGAAATTAATTTTACTGAATATTATTAAACATTATAATTTGATACCTTTAAAATTACTCAACTTGTTCTAATCTCAATACAATGAAACCCCGATCTATCGTTCCTGCATTGATCGTTTTATTTCTATGGTCCCTGCATAAATTGTACTTAAATAATGTTAACGAAACCAGCATGTATCGTTCCTGAAAAAGTCCTTTTCACGCGTTCGTCGTTGTGAATTTTTTCTCCTGAGTGAAATAATTAAGGGGTGCAAGAGTTTCTGTCTCAGGATGGAAAACTTATACCAGCGTGTTAATTGCGATTGACCATAATAAAAATTATTGATAACGAGTGCTGGTATGAGTCTTTTATTTTGAGAGTGAAACTCTTGCACTCCTGGTGATATTGAAGATCAAACCGTTCTATAAGACATACAAACTGAAATTACCATTTTTTTGTTTTGTTTTTCCTAAAATAACTCTTTTTACCTCTAGAGGTCTGCACGGGCCGAAATTTTGAGGCCAGGGCCCGGCCCGGCCCGTTCGAAAACTTTGCTTACCCGGCTCGGCCCGGTATGAAATTGAAAAGTTCGGCCCGGTCCCGGCCCGGCCCATTTGTTTTTTACCTGTGTATGGCCTGGCCCGGCCCGGACAAAAAACAATAATATCAGGCCCGACCCGGCCCGGCTCGATTCAATAATATGTAAAATAACAAAAAAAAAGCATGCTTGTCTATGAAAAAGATTTTTAGTATGTGTTTTGCAGCGGTTTTATGTAGCCAAGCAATAGAATGTTCTTTAAAAAAACTGCTGAACTTTTACAAGGTAACTATATATAAACAGAAATTCTTTATTACAGACGTACAGAAGGCACAAAGACAGACAGAAAGTCAAATCGAAAATATTAGCAATCATCAAACAATATAGGAAGGCATTTAAAATGGTTAATACTACTAAATATGCACTTTCAACCATTTAATCTTATATACGGTAATGTATCCGAATCTTTCATGTGATCCGGTAAACAAAACTTTAATTCTAATCCAACCATATTCAGTAGAAAAGTTGCTTTTTCACATGCTAAAAGTAATGTTACTTTTATCCAGTGCACTGGAGTAAAGAAAAAAGAACTTTCGCGAGAAAGTTACAGTGGAAGGATTTTTATTGCCTTCATACCACCTAAACTCTACAAACTATACGATACAAACCTTATACGCAGTAACGTATCTAATTTCTTTTGTTTGTACATGTGCGCAAATTAGTAGTGACTTGCATACTATTTTGATTAGTCCAGCCCAAGTATACACAAAATAATTGAGCCCGAGCCCGGCCCGGCCCGAGAGCAGATTGAAAATTCGGCCTGAATCTGGCCCGGGCTCGGGCTCGGCTCGTAAGCCTGGCCCGTGCAGACCTCTAACAGAGTTCTGAAAACCTTCACTTCTTCTTTAATTCTTTAAATATTGATCTTAGACAAGTTGCGTAATGAAAAGCAGAGCCTTTAGAAAATTAGTTAACAATATCAAAGGATTAAATTTAGAGAATTACAAAGTTTAAATTTTGATTTAAAAATAAGTCTAATCAGTGAATGTATCATATACACTAATAAAGAGATATAAAAAATTTCAGCATACAATCAAAAAATATCGAAGAGGTTATGACATGATAAGAAAAGCACAATTTAAGCACTTCTCCAAATTTTTTTCGACATGAATTCTTTGAGTGCAGAAAAGATTCCAGTATATCAGCATATTTTGGCGATCATGTGTAAATTGAAGTGTTACAGCATAAATAAACATAATTAAATAAACCAATTTACTCTTTATTTGTGACTAATCACTAAATAGTTTTGCCTCAACATATCTTTACAACTTTGCATGATACAATACAATACTAAAAAATCTTTTTTTATATCACTTTCCTAGGGTTTGTGGAAAATTTTATCCCTGGAAATTCTTTCGTATGAAGATGGTAAAAAAACTATAATTCTAGAATTTGCATTCCTTGAATTTTCGTTCAATTTTATAAAATTCTGTATTAATTCACGAAGTAGCTTTAGTCAAAAGCAGGGTTGTAAAATAATTGTTCCCTTTTATTTTGAAAACGTTCCTGTTCTAACTTATACTATTTCTTATAAACTTTAATAAATAGAATAAATGAAGTTTACTTTAGAATTTAGCTGTTCCCATTGAACACTTTGAATGCTAAATGAATGTGTCACTGAAACCACTGTCTCTGAATATTTCTCTCCAAGGATCGCACGTCAAGCTCTGAACCATAAGTCTGTAAACTTTTATCTGAAAACATATAGTTACAAACTTATTCCAGTTGAAACTTCTATTATGAGAACTTTTATAAAAAGAAAAAAAAATGTGACGATAACTTATATTTACTGAACTTTTATCAAAAAGTTCTTTTGACAATAAGTTCTTGGGAAACTTTTTATCAAAAAATTATATTTGCTTAAAGTTCTTGTGCAATTTTTAAGGTAGAACTTTAATTGTAAAAGTTCTTGTGAAACATTTAAACTGAAAAATTTTAAAAACGTTCGATAACAGTTTCGAACCCTGATGAAAAGCTAATCAACCCAATCCGACCTTATAGAATTTTGTAATTTTTTTCTTTTCTTTTTTGTATTGTTGTAATTTGTTATACATGTCTAAGATCAATATTTAAAGAATTAAGGGGTTACATCCAGTTGTATGCACGAAAAAACGTGTTTTTTTTTTGTGAATTTTTTGTGAAGAGGACTTTTATTAAAGAAATATATACAATACATATACATATAGCAAATTTAATGTATGTTAAGAATCCGTGATGAGTTTACAAAAATATTGGGTTCCGCTGTTCCTGTAGTAGATCTCCTAGAGGACTTCCACAAAAAGGTGTCTGGCGGTGAGCAAGATATCTCTGATCCAAATTATCTGAAATGAAAAAAACCAAAAGATTTATTTTTAGGATAGATGAATACAGGTAATGATCGTAGGAATAGTCAAAATTTTGATTTTTGACAAAATGGCGGCTTACCAAAAAAAAAAAAAATCGTTTTTTTCATGAAAATTTACACTTGAAAGTGGCTGAAAAAATCGAAATTATTATCAGAAACCTTATTCCTACGATCATTACCTGACAAAAATATCTAAGAAAATCGTGTCAAAATTTCAAGTCAATCGGTCCAGCCGTTTCGGAGAAATTTTGCTCACCGACTTTGAAAACACCGTTTCGAGATAAACGCGTTTAAAGTTTTGGGAACCATTTAAACTAAGTTAAAAAAAAAATTTTCCTACTTACATCGAGTCATCTATTCCAGGACCATAAGAGGAACCCTCTGCTTCATCATTTGCTTCTAGTACAGCCAACTGTTGTTGTCAACGTGACATTCTCCCCTCGCGCGTGTTCCCTTGCGCTCGTGCGTCAGAGATCAAGATGCGCTCTGCGTCCTCTTTTTCTACATAGGCATGGGCATTAGGCCCAAGCGATAGTCCCATTGCGTTCATGAAGTATAGAAGAGATGTTTTTCCTTCATTGAACATGCCGGCAGCAAGATAAGCAGCAATTTCAACGATCTTAGAGCCACTGACGATATTTACTTACTGTATACCTAAAATTTCTAAATATAGCTCTCAGATATAAGATAAACCTTTTATATTCTTATTCTAAGAAGCAAAACATTATGAAAAGCATGGACAAGGGCATAGGGATAATGAAAAACAGCTGCTACTCTGGTTTACGATCTGCCTACTTTAAAACGCTCGGAGACGTCTTTACAAATATGCAAATTTCTCCGAAACTAATTGCCGGATCGATATGAAATTTTCAGACAATATTATCAAATATATGTACATTCAAAATATGTAAAAAAAAAAAAAATCGATTTTTTGAAAATTACAACTGGATGTAACCCCTTAAGGACGAAGCAATTTAAAAGACAAATTTTTCGAACACATTATATATTTCCCTAAAGCATGGCGCTAAAATCAAGATTACTTGTGTAATTTCAAATGGCAACAAGTGGATGTAAATAAATATTGTGTCAAGTCATTGATATTAATATGTTAATAGGAGATGTAATTGATTATGAAATATTTATTCAAAAACTGAATCTGACTTAATGAAATGTGATAAGAGGCTAATGATTTTTTATTCCACTCATATCCGCGTTTGAGGGAGTAAGGATATTTATTCCGCAATTGTGGGAGTGAAATTGCGACCGGAATAACTCAGCTGGTATTGTGTTGAGACATTAACGTCGGTTTCACCAATAACTTCAACTCCCGGTTGTGTGTATGTGAACACGAAAACTTGAAAAGAATTTAAAGTCACGGTTCAACTTTTTAATAAAATTTGACGCGTTGCATCTGCCATCTAGTGGCTTTGTTATTTTCAGATTTTTAGCTGAAAATAACCAATCAAAAATCATACGAAAACTTTGACACTAGATGGCAGAAGAAGTGTGCTAAATTTTCTTGGAAAGCTGCACTCTGCTTTTAGACGCTTTTCAAGTTTTCGTTTTGAACCGGGATTTGAAGTTAATGGTGAATAAGGCCATAAGAAAACCCCTCCCTATCGTTGCCGGAAGACAGGGGAAATTTGTTTATAGAATTCAAATTAGCTAATGTATTATTTTATTTATTAGGAATGAGGACTATTAGTCTGAGCCTATGGATTTTTACAATAGCAGTTGGACATTTATCGGAATCGAAAATTTATCGAAAATATAATTGAATAATGTGAAAGCGATGTTACAATTTGAAAAAAAAAAAAAGAAAAGAAAAGAAAAGAAAAAGAAAAGAAAAAGAAACTAATAATCCTCCGTACTAAACTAAATTCTGCTTTTGCCAGAATTTCATCAAAACCTTTTTTTTTTTTTTAAGAAAAAGAAAAGAAAATTAATAATAATCAGTTTCGAAATGGACAGTATCGAAAAAGTTTTTCTTTTAATAATTTTTATGTAGGAAATAAAAAGCATGCGTGCAAAATGAAATAAAAAATAAAATAAGATTTATAAATGGACAATATTTAAGCTCGTGGACTCAGTTCAATGATATAATAAGAAAAAAATGACGACGTTAGTCCAATGAGATTAACTTTTTTCTTTTAATTCAATTTTTTCATTCTAAAAATTCACAACTGTTAAATTGGTACTCATTTTTAATATTTTAACTTTGAATTAAAAAATAAAAATAACTAACTGCACTTTTCTTATTTTTTAGATGTAAAATGAAGTGTGAAAAATTCAAACAATAATTTTTTGGAAAACCAGTAAAAATTTAACAATTGTGAATTTTTCGAATGGGATAACGAAAAAAAAAAAAAAAAAAAAAAAAAAAAAAAAGAATTAGATAACGAGTCGTTCTATGAATAAATTTCCCCCATAGAATAACATGGGATTTCGTGACGGAGACGGAGGGGTTGTGTGTGTGTGAGAAAGAGAGAGTCTTAACTAAAAGGCCCAAAGACCAAATCTTGATCTGGGTCCCTATACGCTTTTGTAAAAATCTATTCGACCAATCGAGCATTACTATTATTATCACTGGTCGAAGTTACACTTTCCAATTATTAATACATTGACATTAGAGTATTTTTCTGTACTAAACAGTAAACTTTGTCTCTTGGCGTTTCTCTAAAACGTTACGTTACTTAACAAAATGATTTTTAGGTATTCGTGATTAGATAAATTAAATTTTATCATCAGCAAACAATGCGGTATATGTCATTGTCGTATATATATACATGTCAGAAGCACTTATAGGGCTTAACCTTTCCCTTACGGGCGGGATTTCTGTAATCCCGAGCAAAAAGGTGTTTAAGAATGAATACGGGGTTGGTAATTCCGTCGTCCCAAACATTTACCCCATGCTTTAGGGGAAGAAATGTTTGGGACGACGGTATTGTTGAACACCTTTTTGCTCGGGATTGCAGAAATCCCTCCCGTAAGGAAAAGGTTCACGGATTACATGGGTTTCGAAGGCTAAAAAAAAGCGTATACGCTCTCTCTCTCTTTTAATATAATAAATAAAAAATTTTATTCAAAATTTTGAGCCCATAAAACAGCAACCCCAGCTAAAAATGAGATGCAGTAAATCTACAAAAAAAAAAAAAAAAAAAAAAAAAAACTGCAATGATTTGGCAAATTCCACTGCAGTATTTTTGCAGTTGATGCAATTACAGCATTACTCCTTTATAGAAAACTTTTACTTAGATAACAATTTTAAATAATTGATTTTAAATGTACAAAAATCTCATTATTTTTTAAATTTATGATTACTAGCAGGCTTCGCCCGCTTCGCTGGGCACTTTATTTAGAGGATTTCTTTTTAATTGAATAATTGAAACGTTTAAATAAATATATTTCGATTGGCGACTGTTTTCTTCACAGTTTTAGTATGGGATCTCCTTGACAATAGCAAACATTTTGAACTTCTCGAATCTGTGCAACAAAACTATTATAAAACGAAGATTCTCGAAAACAGTCAAATAGAAATATTAATTCTTTGAATATTCTGTGAACAGTTGAAGCTGTTACTCGTACAGTAAAAGTCATTATTTGACGAATGGTCGAATCAGAGAACGCACGTAAGTCGTTTTTGCAGCAGTCACTATAACGCACGTTTGTACGCTTCCCGCACATGAAAAAAAAAAAAAAAAAAAAAAAAAAAAAAATTCTCTGGACAGCCCTACACCGCTGTGCATGAATATCAGAACACACAAAACTCGGATCCGCGGCAATCACTATCACGCCTGTTAAAACCAAAAAACATCACTGGACACCCCTACCTCGCTGTAGATGAATCTAAAAACACACGAAACTTGGTTCCGCAGCAATCACTATCACGCATGTTAAAACCGAAAAAAAAAAGTCACTGGACACTCCTACCCCGTTGTGCATAAATCTGAAAACGCACGAAACTCGGTTCTGCGGCAATCACTATCACGCATGTTAAAACCAAAATAAACATCACTGGATACCCCTACCCTGCTGTGCATGAATCTAAAAACGGACGAAACTCCTTTTCGCAGCAATCATTCTCAAGCAAGTTAAAACCAGAAAAAAAAAAAAAAAAAAACAAAAAAAAAAAAAAAAACACTGGAAACCCCTACCTCAAATCAATGAAAATCAAATAAACCAATCAAATCTCTCGTAATTCCTCATAACGTAGCTCTAATTCAACGTAAAACACTCAAATCAATGAAAATCAAATAAACCAATCAAATCTCTTGTAGTTCCTCAAAACATAGCTCTAGTTCAACGTAAAATACACTCAAATCAATGAAAATCAAATAAACCAATCAAATCTCTCGTAATTCATGAAAACGTAGCTCTAGTTCAACGTAAAATGCACTCAAACCAATGAAAATCAAATAAACGAATCAAATATCTTGTAATTCCTCATTACGTAGCTGTAGTTTAATGCAAAATTCCCTCAAATCAATGAAAATCAAATAAACCAATCAAATCTTTCCTAAGATTCTCCATTCTGCGTCATTATAGAAATGGGAAGTTTTATTTTCATATTTTTATTAATTAAAAGAAAACTAATCAAAAATTCGAAAATCTGACTTCGATGTGCACAATTACACTTCGGAGGGCACCTTTGTGTTAAATCACGTGACTGTCCGAGCTACCGTTTTCGAGAACAGTGAAATATACATATATATATATACAAATATTGCTCACTTAATAGTATAAGATAAAGCAACTTCAAGTAAACTACGATGTTTTTGAAGATAGAAGATTTTGAAGATTTGCTCATAATGGTTTTGAAATAATTCACTGCAAAATTACTTGACGTTTACTGCGAAATAACTGAAGTATTTTTACGGTCGAGATTAACTACAGAAAATCTACATTTGACTGTAGAAAAACTTCAAAGATATTTCAGTTTTGCAAAAAAGAAAAAAAAAAAAAAAAAAAAAAAAAATGCAGTGGAATTGGCCAAATCACTGCAGTTTTTTTTTTTTTTTTTTTTTTTTTTTTTTTGTAGATTTACTGCAGTGTATTTTTAGCTGGGACATTTGAACAATATTTAAAAAATTTTGGAAAATTCAGTCGGAAGGTCCTGGTTTCCGGAAACCCTTCAGATGAGTGTTGGAAACGGTTTCTCAAAAAAGAATGAGCCGATGTTATTGCAATTTTGCACACTTTTTACAAAATAGAATCTTGTAGTACTTAAGCGAAAAGCTTTTTTTTTTTTTTTTTTTTTTTTTTTTTTTTTTTTTGAAATTTGAATTTTCGGCAAATATATGGAAATACAGTACAATTTTCGGCGCATTCAACCCCACGTAGCCTTGTAAAATTAATTGCAATCAATTATTGAAAAAAAAAAAAATCCTTTGTTTAAGCACTAATCAATTTTATTTTGAAGAAGTGTGCAAAGTTTTAATAACATTAGTGCATTAGTTTTTGAGAAATCACATACACCGTTTTTCTGAACGGTCTCCGAAAAACAGGACTTACTGATTGAATTTTCCAAAACATTTAATGGAAATTTTGTAAAATATTGTTTACGCTCTTTTATAAGCTCAAAATTTTGAATAAAATATCTTATTATATTTAAAAAAATAAGAGAAAATATGATTTTTTTTTAAGCCTTTGAAGCTCATATATCATCTTAACATGAATACGTATAAAATCTTATTTTAAAGTAATGTATTATTTTAGGAAAACGCCTATTGGCGGTGCTAATTTTTTCTTAAAAAACTTAATTGTACGTGACCGTAAAGCAAGGTGTTGAAGTGTTATTGTTGGAAAAATAAAATATTTAAAGTATTTAAAAATCATTACGTCTCGAAAGTTTTTTAAGAAAATTTAATTACAATGAAATTTAGACTTATTATAATTTAAAAGCATTCAAAATATAAAACACATGAGATAATGCACGAAATATTATACAAAACGTAAAATTAAACGTTTCGAGTTTTTAAACTCTTTATCAGAGACATAAAAAAAAAGAACAACTTAAAATAGTGCAACATACTCTCAGCGCATGCCTCACTTAGAGGAATGCCTCCAGAAAAATCCTGGAATGGTAGTCAGAACAATTAAAAAAATTTTAATACTTTCAAAATCAAGCAAAAAAAAAAAAAAAAAAAAAAATGGGTCTCTGTGGCCTGGTGTCTATACTAATAAGGAGCTAAAAAAGATCGAAATGTCTAAATTTATGTTTTGCGTATTATTTTACGTATTGTCTCACATGTTTTATATTTTAAATGCTTTTATATTGTAATACGTTTGTCTTATTTTCATTGTAATTAAATTTTCGTAATAATTATTGCTTTATTTGTTAGAAAAATGTTTTTTAAATGATATATAATTGACTAAATTAATTGCAATAAGTAAACGACAGTCTTGTAAAGTTGCTTTTTATTAACTATATAGTTCACGATTTTTCCTGAAATGGTCTAAATAACAATAATTTATGGCTTTATCTAAGCTATACAACGTCTTAATTAGATGAAATAATAAAACAATTTTGATGCAATTTTGTAGCCAATACTGTCCATTCTGGGTAAGGCTTTCATAGAATCAATATTTTTGAATTTCACTGCTTCAGGTTTACATTTTCTTTCGTATTCAACATAACGTCTCATGGATTTTATAACGGTTTCTGTGTGTAAGACTCTACATATTAAATTTTGTTGGCGATGCTTAACTGTTGTTTGAGTGAACATTTCTTGTAGTGACGAAAAATTTAAATTATTACAAAATGCTTCATCTGAAGATTCAGTTTCTTCTGAAGGTGGAACTGGATATTGGGTAATTTCATCATTTTTCATGCTAATCTCGGAGATATCATCTTGACTGGTTTTAGTACTTATTGACTGACTTTGACCTGAATATTCAGTTTTTTGTAAACATGGTATTTCATCAGCAGATTCACTTTTTTCTAAAACTAGAACTGGATTTTGGGTAATTTCATCATTTTTCATGCTAATCTCAGAGATATCATCTTGACTGGTTTTAGAGCTTATTGATTGACTTTGATCTGAAGATTCAGTTTTTTGTAAACATGGTACTTCATCAGCAGATTCACTTTCTTCTAACACTAGAACTGGATTTTGGGTAATTTCATCATTTTTCATGCTAATCTCAGAGATATCATCTTGACTGGTTTTAGAACTTATTGATTGACTTTGATCTGAATATTCAGTTTTTTGTAAACATGGTACTTCATCAGCAGATTCACTTTCTTCTAACACTAGAACTGGATTTTGGGTAATTTCATCATTTTTCATACTAATATCAGAGGTATTATCTTGACTGGCTTTAGAACTTATTGACTGACTTTGATCTGCGGATTCAGTTTTTTGTAAACATGGTACTTCATCAGCAGATTCACTTTTTTCTAAAAGCGGAACTGGATATTGGGTATTTTCATCATTTTTCATGCTAATCTCAGCGATATCATCTTGACTGGTTTTAGAACTTATTGAATGACTTTGATCTGAAGATTCACTTTTTTGTAAACATGGTAGTGGGTATTGAAGCATTGCATCCTTTTCCACACTAATCTCATAGTTATAAACTTGACTGGCTTTAGAACATGATGGACTTTGAACAAGAGATTCAGTTTTTTCTAAAAATGGAAGTATGCATTCAGGAATTTCATCATTTTCTATGTTAATCTCATGGACATCAGCTCGATTGACTTTAGTGTTTCGATTAGTATTTGCAGGAAATGGATCGTTTTTTCTGCATTTTTCCCTTATGGGTTTTGATTTGAACAGTTTTTCCCAAATCCATTCCTTTCCCGCTAGTGATCCATCGTTTTTAAAAAGTTTGTGATTTAACAAAACTGTAGTTGTTGGCCTTGATTCAGGGGCAAGTCTTAAGCAAGCTCTGCAGAAATTTCTTGCTATCTTCAACATATTATTTTTTATCTTGCAGTTCGGGAAAAACAATCGGCATTCTTTATTAAAGTTCTTTTTCTAAAAAAAAAAAAAAAAAAAAAAAAAAGAAAAGAAAATATAGATTATTAAAGCAAAAACTTTTACACTTGTTACACAAAGACGTTGTGACCTTATAAATATTAAAACCCGAATAAACTACTGCGTCAGAAACGTCAAAGAAAAATATTTGAGATGCATACAGCTGTTTCGGTAGCCTTAAGCGTACCGTCTTCAGTGCAAAAATAATTCTGAAACTGGAGAAGTGCTCGTATATATAGGAGAGGGACCGAATTTAGTTCAACAAATAGGATTACGGGAAAGGTGGGGAGAGTGGCCAATAGGAATTTAGGAATGTTAGCTGTGTAAACAGTAGAAAAATTAAGAAAATGTGGACTGAATGTAAAATTTCCAACAATCAGACAAATAGGGAACAGCGAAATCACAATTTACAAGGTTTTTAAAATTTTTATAAATATGAAAAGCTTCAAAGAAATCGAGTTCATGAATGGATTTAGGTCTGCAAATTATTTTAGCTGAATTAAATATAAAATTATGATTTTCCTCCCAGCAATGTTTAGAAATAGCCGATTTATTGGTTTCTTGTTTGCGAACGTAATTCATATGTTCTTTTAGACGAAATTTAAGACTGCGTTTAGTTTGGCCATTATATGATAAACCACACTGACAGGAAATACTATAAATGCCCCAAGAATCATGCATATCAATAGGATCTTTTAACTGTGAAAAGGTGTGTTTATTGGAAGGCGAAAATATTATTTTAAAATCATATTGTTTGAGAATTTTAGCTATGGTTTCACTGGATTTAGGAAAATAGGGTAAGACAATACTGATATTAGAAGAGACTAATTTTGTAGACGAAATACGAGGGAGTTGTAATTTTTGGATAGCTTTGTCTATAATGGAATGGTCATAACCTCTGTCAATTGCAATGGCTTTCAGGTATTTAATTTCAGATTTTAATAAAATAGGATTTGAACATATATTAAGGGCACGGTTTACAAAAATATAGAAAGCAGCCATTTTTTGGTTAGGTGGGTGAAGTGAACGCGCACGGGAGGAAGGGAGACTGCAATTTTTTTTACGATAGACGGTGGTTGAAAATCCATTTACAGTTTCAGAATTCTTTTTGCACTGAAGACGGTACGCTTAAGGCTACCGAAACAGCTGTATGCATCTCAAATATTTTTCTTTGGCGTTTCTGAGGTAGTAGTTTATTCGGGTTTTAATATTCCAACGCGAAGTCTCCTGTTATTACTTATAAATATTAGTTCATTAATAACCCCACCTGTGGCCGAGAGGTTCTCTCAAAGCCTGTAGGGGGAAGTGCCAGGTATTTGATCTTTATAAAGATGAATTATTACATATATTTATATTTATTTATTAAAAAGGAGATATAATTAGCATGGTTAAAAACAAAAACTAATAAAATAATAAAAAATAAAGACTTTTTTTTCTTTTCTTTTTAAGTAAATCATTTTATAGGTTTTAATATTTATATAAATTATGGTGTATATTAAAAATAAAAAATCCTTTGTATATAATTTTTAAATTTTGTTTTCTAAACTACAATGGGGTTGAGTTCTTTTCTCAACCCTCATGTAGGGATTTAAGCTACTTATTATTATTATTAGCTTATTATTAGCTTATTATTATTATTATTATTATTATTATATTATTATTACTAGTAGCTCTTGAAACGCCTTACTGTTTCCACCCTGTTACCCTGACGATAGCTTCAATGTTTTTTGGTTAATTAATATTTTCGGTCTATTTTCAATTTTAAGTTTTTTGCCTATATTTATTTCCAGTTTTTATAATATATATATAATATGCAGGAAGAGTACCAAATATAATTATCCATTATTGTATTATTTTTTTTTTCATGCAGTTATACACATTTATATTTAATAAAAAAGCCCCACAAAACTGGCATTGTAAAAAATATTACTTACAAACTTTGAATAAACACCATAAAATGCAATAAACTCGCAATAATTGCTTCGGGTCGAAAAAACACACGGCCCTTCATCAGGCGAATAAAGTAAGCACGAGTGCTGCAGTCAAAGCGGCAACGCTAGTTATACACATTATTATATTTAATATTACAGTTAATAATTTATGTGCAAACATGCATATCCTAATTAAAAAGACTAATGTCCGATATATAATATTGAAAACAAAATGTAAAACATATTAATTAACAGAAAGGATAGGTGACTCAAAGTACTAATTTGAATATGAATTTTTTGCAAATTTTCATATTCTTCCCATATAATTGCATATACAATAATAATGCATGTAATCCAGTTCTTCACTAATCATTGCGATCGAATGCAGAGCTGCCAACCATTCCGTCAAATTCATACTACTATTCTTTTAAAGTTTTCGTGACTTACTTAATCATAGAATTTTCGCTAAAAGAATGAGTGGATATTTCTATAAAAATTTACTGGTATACAAAAACCTAGCAACTCAAGCCTATGAATGCATGGCTTGAACTGGACTGCCGTTTGGGTGTTTCTCGAGCTCTAAGAAGTCCATGTATTGAAATTATTCTAGTGAATTTTTCAAATATAAAATTTTTTTTTTTATTGCTTGCGTTGTGTTTTTGGTGTTTTCCCTGTTGTTTTCAAGTTTACAATGTCATCTATGAACATAATTTGGAACTAACTTTTTTATTTGCAACACAAAACTTTTAATCAAAAGAAATATTGTAATACACATTCTCATACGTCAATTACAGTCGGCAGCAAAATTATTGAAGCACACATTCCCATTTTTCATATTTTGTTTTAATTTGATCGCTAATTTTTATCATCAACTTAATTTTTTATAAACAGCATAATGACTAAGATGTTTACTTAACAAAACAGTATTAGGTGCACATCATTTACGAATTATTTCCAGTGCTTCAATAATTTTGCTACTGACTGTACTTGATTTTATATTAAAGTTTAAAATGTGTCAGGTTTTCTTTTTACCCTTTCTCTCTCTACGTGTACATTTTTATCAACTATGAATAGAAGTAAAACTACAAATTTAAACTGTATGTAAACACAAACGTCCTAAAATAACAACAACATATATATATTTTTTCTTACTTTCAAAATTTTAAAGAGTAGCGGATACATAATATCGCTCCAACAACACACTTTATCAGGAATATTTCTTGACAGATAATTGGAAGTGAAAACTTCAATTGAAATCATGCTCAAACACCACAGATCAAATCCTTTCTCTTTCACTGGACGCTTATAATCCTCAGCTGAATAACATTCAGGGGGCAAGAATCCTTCGTTCATTTCATATCTAAAGGAGAAAGAAAACCAAAATTTTATTTAAGCAAGACGCATACCACACGTTTCAGCAATACAATGCGGTGTCGCCAAAAATGTTTTCATAAGGGGGCAAACTTAAAGTTTCAAAAATTCAGTATATTTAACTATTTAGTTTAGACATATTGGTTAATTAGTAGGTTGAGATGATTAAACAACCCTGCGTATAAGCATCTACTACAATATATATATATATATATATATATATATATATATATATATATATATATATAATTGCTTTTCTCTCTCTCTCTCTCTCTCTCTGTCTTCTCGCACTTTTCTATAACGATAAACTCATTGTTAAATTTATTGGTTTATTTTATGACGAAAATTGCTATTCAAAATTAGTGTGAATGACTCTGAAAAAATATGAAGACTGCGTAAAGCGTGATGAAGTTTAAGCCAAGAAATTTTATTTACAAAAATTATACAACATGCTTTAATAAATCCGAACCAGAAAAACTTTAGTTATTTTGATTCGACTAATAAAATAAAATAAAATAATAAACAAATTAGGACCAACTTGACCCGTGGGTCGAGATATAAATGTTGGCTCAATGATATAAATTTTACTCCACATAATTATTTAAACTTAAATGACATGGTTTTAAAGTTTTCAATAAAATTTAAGAAAAATTAATTTTTACAAACTAGTATTTTGGGGAGTAGCAAATGCCCCACCCTATTGTTCTTATATGCCAACGCCCATTTCAATACACAAATGATCTTATTCTATAACATTTTTAATCTTTAGTGTTTCTATTGATTTTGATTTTCTTTTGCAGATACGTCAGTTCAATCGTAAAGGTTTTCTTCATGATTAAAATCAACAGAAACACAAAAAAAGAAGGTTTTTTTTTTTTTTTTTTTTTTTTTTTTTTAATAAAATTTTTTTAGACCAATTAATTTTTTTGGTTGATATAACTTCAAGAATATTTTTTTACTAGAATCGCTTGTTCATTGGCTGTTTACAAAAACATCTATGACGTTGTTTACCGGTCTATCCAATCACAGTGACACTTTATTTTCATCCCTGTACTTCTGGTCAATCGAAGTAAGTTGGTTCGGTTAACAGTGCAAAATTATTGTTAGAATGATAAAATAAATCCACAAAATCAGTCAACAAAATAAATTTGGTCTTCCTAAGAAATCATCTTGTTTCTGTGTATCTAAGAGCATAGATAGGAGCACTGTTTCTGATTAATCAGACAAATAAGTCATGAAAAACACACTTGTGTAAAAGAAAAAAACGCTATATATCGTGTAGATGGCAGAGCAGAGACGAAATCGCTGAAATTGGTGCGGTGCAGTGACGATGTTGGTGATTCATTGAACACTACAGGAAAGTTTCTAACAGTCTTCGAAGACATCATTAGTCGTGCAGAACTTTTACCTTATTCGTCTGCACCTGTTTCTAAACATTTTGCATCCAAAACTTTATCAACTTCCCATCCGGTGGTTGTTTATTACAGCGAGTTCAAAACTTTCACTGTCTATTATCAATAACTCTGTCTCAGTGAATCACGTGACATATATGGGATGACATATATTTCTTGTACAGAAGTGACTTCACCAGTGACCGAGACATTTTACTCTCGAAGCTGCTAGACTCAAGTGTCAAAATTTGGATCCCAAAGTCGTGCTCGTCAGCTTACTTGGAGTTTTCGAATGTTTTCTTAGAAACCCGTGTGAATATGTGCTAAGACCCCTTAAAACGACCCCTCCCCCCCACGGAGAGCTCTCTACCTAGGCCCACAACTTGCTTTTGACCGTACACAAACAAACACTTTTATACAGAAACCATGTTATCACATTAAACAACAAAAGAGTCCCTTAGTGAGGCACCTACACATTAATATTTGACATTAAGAAAGCTTTATGATTGGTCGATGGTATCTGTAAGGGATAGTCAAAGTCAGTGCAATCACTAAAGAGTAAGAATGGTTATAAAATAAGGGTAGTCAAATGTACATGCACCCTATATAATAAACCATCTAATTGACGGAATCAGCAATTTTTAGAATTTATGTATTTACCAGCTTTTGCTAAAAGTCAACGTCATAGAGAAAATTTCATATACATAATTAAGAAGAAACATAAACTGTATGTATTCCTGTAATATTTAGCCATTACTTTTAATGAATTTGAAATAAAAATTACTTTTATAATCTGGCGAATGGCTTGAAAAAGGTTTTTTCTTTCTCTGCTATATATTTGTTTTTCAAAATAATTATCAGCCTCAAATTAAAAACTGGTGTGTTTACAAAACTTTCTTTATATCACAAAACTTTCTTTATACCATTGTAAATAACAGCACTATCTACCGGTTAACATGCACGAAAGTTAATTCACATAGCTTCTCGCAATAAAGATTCTATATATACATAGCTTGATGCAATTTTAATGAACAGATGATGAGATATAGCCATATGGAAAATAACATATATACTGTAGGAACTGAGACATAGTCTTTCCGCATACGGGAAAATTTGTCGCATTGTAACGCCACCTATAAGCCTTTGCGCACTAAAATTCACACAGCACATTTTTTCTTATTGGACTTCTTAAATATCAAAATTTATGCAATTATACACTATAAAATTTGAAATACGGCCTTTTTGTAAGTGGAGGAAATTGCAGCATAACAGGTCAATAGGTTGAGCGGTGATACGCACAAATAGTTAACAAGGGCCAATTTATGTTAAAATGCAATTAAATATAAATTTTTATGAAATTCTGCGAATTAATTCGTAATCTAGCGCTACCAGAAAATTTTGATCACACACAGACGGACATTTTCTAAGTATGGTTCAATTATGCACATGACATCTCAAAAGGTGTAAATCTATCGAAAACAGGGAGTCAGAAATTTTAATGAATCCAATACTTTTTTTTTTATGAATATAGGAAAAAGTAATAAATAAATCTGTAATAAAGTAAAGTAAAATAATAAATTAATTATACAAGCTGAGTTCCATTTTAAGATTTGAATTTGCTAAATATATGTTATAAATTGGTTATAACTCTTATTAAATATAAAATTTAAATTAAATAAAATCTTTTTATAAAAAAATAGAACCGACTCCAAAAAGGAACTACAATTCAAACAACTAAAAATGAAAGAAAATTGGCAGAAAATGGAACTGTAAATTGCGCCTAAAAGTATAAAATAATTTCCTTCGCCAAACAACCTATAACACTACAATTAATCATAACCTTTGAAGTCGGCGCAAAATTAAATAAAATTTAATTAGTTTTTAAATGTTTGTCTTTAGAACGGTAGCAACAAATGCTGTTGTCTCGAATGATCCATTTTCATGTTTCCTTTATTATTTTATCACTGTATACAATTGGTCCATTAGTAGCATCTACATAGAACAGTGAACATTCTTCACAATGCGGTATTTATGTTTCTACGAAGTTAAGTTTCCTTTGCAAATTTGGTATAACTTTGATAACTATCATCCTTGGTGGCTTTTGGATTTGGCGTTCAAAACGTATTGCAAAAATATACACGCAAGATGTATATTTTCATAATATATATTGTACGATGTGTCGTTTCATATTCTTGATTTCTCCCTTGATATACCTTATCAAAATAATCATGATATCCCAAAGAAATTAAATATGTTTGCCAGATAATTTTGCGATTTTTCTTTCACCAAGGACGTCATATACCAGCATCTTCGCCAACTTTTGCTGCATAGGAAATCTTAATTGTTTCCTTGAATCAAATTAGTTCTCGGTTGAGTTTTGCAGGTAGCAATGTGAGATGTGTATTTTGAATAGGATTTGATTTTTGTATTGAATAAAGTTATTAATTTTTATTTTATTTTGCGCCGACTTCAAAGGTTATGATTAATTGTAGTGTTATAGGTTGTTTGGCGAAGGAAATTATTTTAGACTTTTAGGCGCAATTTACAGTTCCATTTTCTGCCAATTTTCTTTCATTTTTAGTTGTTTGAATAGTAGTTCCTTTTTGGAGTCGGTTCTATTTTTTTATAAAAAGATTTTATTTTTCTCTTTTCAGTGGAAACTTATTTATATAGCAGAGCATCAGAAGGCGTTCGACGGAAATTTCAAAAATCACAAGTTCCAAGAAAAGTGGCATTACTCAAAAAATGGTTTATGTCACTGAAAAATACATGAAATGCACCCAATGTGAACAAAAAAATTACATCTCCATCTAGAAAATTATCCACTCGAGAGATAGTTGTGCCAGTTTTATTCTAGTCAAGTTATTTTTAAGTTGATTTTTCTCAAATGCTGCATTTTTAAATTGCGCTACTTTTCTTGCCTTTATCGGATATGAGTAAAGAACATCTATTCAACGAACATACGTTAAATTAAAAAGTCTTTAGAAATGTAAAGGACGGATACGCTGTATTCGTAACCGAAAATTCTGTTAGGCTTTTATATTGAACTCTCTTTTAATCCGTGATTGAACTTTACAGTGAATACGTGTTACCCGCTGCGCTGGAAATTGCGCAGCGTAAAGTTCAAACAAAGAGCAAAATATGCATTGCAGCTGACGGACAGAAGTTTCAACATCGATACTTACATACTGCTTTTACAAGTGCAGCTGCATACGTTCAACAGTTAGAGTGAGAACAGAGTTTTGTGAGTATCCTGTAATTTGTTTATATTTTAATGAAATCATAATGAAACCTATTTCAGGCCAAGGTCATTACGACAACAAAAAAAGTATTAAAATTAAATCGTCTCTTACGAAGTTATAAACTGACAAATTTCAACAACAACAACGAGAAACATGGTTTGCATTGAGAACCTCTTCCTTTGTGAAGTCGGTTTAAAACGTCTATGCGTTAATCGATGTGACCGTTTAAAATAACCATACTTTGAATTTTGCATAGCATAAATGTCACCCGCAACGCTACAACATATGCAATGTCGTTCAAGTGTGCACAAAATAAAAAAATGTGAACAAACAAATGCACGTTTTAAGCGTTCTGTTTTTAGGTTTAATGTCTAAACTATCTTTGCGTAGTACATCGATGATGCTCTGCAATTTTATAATTCACTTTTTTTCCCTGTCTTGAAACGTTTCCGGGATAGAATCGCTAACTCCACTCTTTTCCACCAGATGGCGCTTTAGGCGGTTGAATCTCGTAGCACATGTCCACTTAACTATACCTACATACCACTTTTATAACTATAGCTGCAGCTGTTCAGCAGTTAAAAGAGTCGGGACTGACTTTTTTGGGCACCCTGTATTTTCTTTTGATCGTAAAGATCTTACAATGGGATTTATTTCAGACAAAGACCTTTACAATAAAACAAAAAGTATCAAAATCGGATCATCTGTTCAGACGTTATGAGCTAACAAACAAAAAAAAAAAAAAAAAAAAAACATACGCTTTGAATTGAGAACCTGCTCCTTTTTGAAGTCGGTTAATTAGAGTATATCTTACGAAGTTATATGCTTATAAACACCAAAAACAACACATAGCTTGAATTAAGAACACCCTCCTTTCTGAAGTTGGTTGAAAAGGACTTTGCGCTAATCAATGTGACCGCTTACAGTAACAGTACTTTGAACCACAGAGTATACGTGTGTCATCCGCTACGCTGCAAAGTGTGCAACGTAGTTCAAGTGTGCACAATGTAGAAAATTGCGAACAAACAACTGCACGTTTTAAGCGTTCTATTTTTAGCAATAATGTCTAAAAACTGTCTTTTCGTAGTAAATCGAAGATGCTCTACAACTTCGTAATTAACTTTTCTCCCATCTTGAACCGTTTTTGAGATAGGAGCGCTAATTCCGCTGTTTTTCACCAGATGGCACTTTATTTTCTTTAGATTGTAAAGAAGTTATAATGGGACCTACTTCAGATCAAGATCTTTACAACAAAACAAAAAGTATCATGTAACCGTATTTTGAACTATATAGCGTATGTCACCAACTACGCTACAATGTGAGCAATGTAGCTCAAGTATGTATAGTGTAAAAAATTGCGAACAAAAAAATGCACGTTTTTAGCCTTGCATTTTTAGCATCAATGTCAAAACTATCTTTTCGTACTAAATCGATGATGCTCTGCAATTTTATAATTTCCCTTTTCCCCCTGTCTTGAACCGTTTCCGAGATAGGAACGTTAGCATGAATGTCTAAACTATCTTTTTGTACTAAATCGGTGATACTTTTCAGCTTTCTAATTTACTTTTTCTTTAGAACGGTTTTCGAGATAGGAACACTAACTCCGCTATTTTCCACCAGGTGGTGTTGTAAGCGGTTTAACCTTGTACAGCATGGCCACTTTACTATACTTACATACCATTTTTATCACTATAACTGCAGCCGTTGAGCAGTTAAAAGAGTGGGACTGATTTTTTTGGGCACCCTGTATTTTCTTTAGATCGTAAAGATATTACAATGGGACCTATTGTAGACCAAGACCTTTTCAACAAAACAAAAAGTATCAAAATCGGAGCATCCGTTCAGAAGTTATGAGCTAACAAACATAAAAAAAACATACGGTTTGAATTGAGAACCTTCCTTCTTTTTTTGAAGTCGGTTAATAAAAACATTCATAAAATAGAGTTTACGTGGGAACAACTATAGTATCTCCCCACAACTGAATTTGGCGATTATGGCTAAATCATAAATCTAAAAATCATAAATGATAAAATCATAAGCTAAATCATAGATCCAAAAAAACAGCATGCAGGCTGCCATATTATATCGCAAAGAGTCCAGAACGACATCGCTATCGTTCAAAACGGCGCCTAAGAAAAATCGCCAAATTCAGTTGTGGGGAGGTACTATAGTTGTACCTTAACGTGTTAAAGACAATTATTTTTTTTAGACTAATTAATCGCTTTGTCGAACATAAAATGATGAGTTAATTTTATCTTAAATATTCAATTGTAAGAAAAATGCTCCAACATGCACACAAAAATTTTATCCTAGTTGACTATTACAAACAAAAATTTTCAGTTTTACAATGAGTGGTATATAAAAAAAAAAATCTATATCGTGTCCATTTTTACGAAATTTTGTCCTATACTGCCATGTTAAAGATCATGATAAAACTATAAGATAGCGCCACTTGTTGAACACTATATACTCCAAAACATGATGAGCACCAATTAATGTATTCTAAATATAACTTTCACTTTTATTAAATTATGTTCATTAATTCTTGATCTAGAGCTGACATAAAAATTTTGTTACACACATTAAGATACTCATACAGACGAATATTTTTTAATTATGGTCAAACCTATTCTAAGAACCTAACTCTAACCATCTCAGAAAAGTGTAAATGCACCAAAAACTGGAAGTCAAAACTTTTTGCAAATCCAGTACTTTCTTCTATACTTTATCTAAAAGAGAGTAATAAATAAACAAGTATATGGAATTGTAAAAAAGTTTGATATCAAAAATAAATACCCAGTTGTGTATTTTTCAATCCCGTTCATGCGATGGAATCCAAAAAGTTTAACACTTTTATCGCTGCAAATCATTACATTGCTCAGTTTCAAATTCAGAAAACTCAATTTCTTTGTATGTAGGTAATCAAGAGCCAACGTTATTTCTTTTATCCACGAAACTGCAAGCTTAAAGTTGATAGGTTCATCGAAGATTACTTTTTTCTTCAGCGCATCTTCTAATGTCAAATCAACACGCTTAGATATAAACCATGTCAAACCAAATACTGGAAAATCAGCGGTATCCAACAGAGGTAGTATATTTTTGTTGTTTAACTGCCCCCAATCTTTTTCTTTAGGACCCATGTCTTCACTAAACACAATTTTCATTGCCAATCCTTTACCACCATCCTCATTCCATACTCGTAAAACTGTAGAGACTGACCCTTGCCCAATTACTTCAGTGAACTTAAAATTCAAAGTTTTTCTGAAAACATCCATTATTTCTTTGTGGTATACATCTTTAGATAGTTTTTGATTTTTGCGAAGCTTTTTTAGTTCTGATATAAAATTCAAACTTTTTTCCATCATGAAAATTAAAATTAAAAAGTATCGACGTATATAAAAAGTGATTGAGGCTTATTTTAATTAAGATAACTTTTTTGTCATGCAAAATGGATAAACTAATTCTTTTGAAACACAGTGAAATAAATATACGTATATTGTTTAATTTAAACAATGTAGTTACGTTTCGGATTTTGTTACATTGTTTAAAGCAACAAACAGTGTACATTGTTTAAAATATTTACGTACATGCGTTGTAACAATTAAATAATTTTGTTTAAAATTCCGGTAACAATACAAAAGTGAAAAGATTAATTTAAATTTTTTCTTACGCATATATGATAAAGTATTGTCTTTTGAGTCAAATTTTTGAAATTTACTTTTTCTTATATTTACACATTTTGTGGTCTCCTGAATCCGAAAATCTGGTTATTGGCGGTTGACATGTATGTGTGTGTCTGTATCATCATAACACAAGAACAAATGTTAGCAGGAGGTCTAAATTTGGTTTTCCAAATATATATAATATGGGGATGCTACACAAAACTTTTTATTGAGATTGTACAAATACTTCGTTTACAGTTACATATATAGATCTGTCAACTTTTACGCTTTTTAAATCAAGTTTTGAAAAACTCCAGTTGCTTGGTCGACACGGCGACTGACATTTCAGACCTGTCAAATACATTTCAAGGGGCTAATTATTTTAAATTAAAAATAAAACCTATATTACCTCTCTCTCTCTCTCTCTATTTCTCATTTTTACTTTCACACTCATATATATATATATATGGAAAGTAATTCCTTCCACAGTCAACAGGTGACGCTATCTCGGATGTATCCAGAGAACGAACGATCTGAAAAGCGGAAGAGATAGTTAGCATCCGGCTACAATGGAGAGCTGTTGAGACCGTCAGCGCGAAGGCTGATGTGGTCATTTTTTTCTAATTAGAGATTGAAATGCTCTGAGTAGTTGGGTAGAGCCATGGAAGGCTCATTACTTCAATCTGACTATTTGATATAGTACGCGTAGGTGCTTTTGTGTATTATAGCACGCGTAGGTACTTAAATGTTGCTTTATGATAGTCATTTAATGAAGTGAACTTCTTAGTTTTATGTGTTAAGCCTCGGAACCAGTAGTTGGTTAATAATGAAGAATTGCTGTTATAATAATATTTATGTGTAATTTGTGTTTTGTGTATCTTCAAATAAATGTGACGTTATTTAATTTGCATCTCATCATTGACCCCACCTCTAGACGCCCAGCCAAGATCTTACATATATATATATAAAGTACTGTTTTTTGTTATAAATTAGAGAACTGGTGTACAATAAATAATTAGGCTAAAAAACTTCTTCGTACATTAGAAAATTGACAAAAGCATTACCGGTTTCGTAAGGATGTGGCCTTTCATCCTTCAGATGAGAGAAACCTGTGCTACTACCTTGGAGGCAAAGCATGATTCAAGTCTTACTTTTGCCTCCACTGAGCCTTGCTTACGTCTCCAAGGAGAACCAAGGGGGCTTCAATTATTTCTGCCCTGTCGGAGGGTAGGTGCATTCAAACACTAGCAACGATGCAGAGCGACAAAGTCATAATTTATCCATTGTCCGAAAGTGACCCTTAAAATTTTGCACACATTTACAATGAAGGACATTGCTTTTTACTGCTCTTTTACATAAGAGATCCAAGTTCCCCATGCAATTATCGCAGTAGGAGGTTTGTCAGAGCAGAAAACTTCTCTTCCAGCGAGCGACGACTCAAATCACACGTCAAAGGGATATGAATAGAGGTCGCCGTTGTCGCTCTGCTGTTGCTAGTGTTTGAAAGCAGCTTAAAGCTGCAAATAGGCTAAAAATGAGGGGTAAATAAGACAAAAATATTCTAGCTTAAAAACGCGATTGTATTATATACATGGTAGCGACAAACCAAATTCTTTCCCTGATTTTTCCACCAGTATTTTAAAATACTGGTGGTACTATCAAAAATTCCGAAAGAAATTTCTTTTGGAATTTTTGATAGTAAGTTTGAAAGATTAATTAAGTGAAAAAATATCATATAAATATACTGGTAAAAGAATCAGGGAAAAAGGAAGGTCTGTCGCCACCCTCATATATATAATACATAATACAAACAGTAAAAATATTCAGAATATAGCACTTTTTTTTTTTCGTATTTTGTATTTTATAAACTACATGATGTAAAAACAATAAATAAAACAGTATATTTACGATGAGACCAAGGTACAATATGAAAGCTAATTTATGCTTGTTTGTTTGTTTATTTTGGGATTAAGGCTGATTGACTGTTCTAAGCTGCTAGGTCTGAAGAGGAGTGCCTTCCGTGGAGGTCTTTCTAACGAGTTCTAGCCTGTATTTACGCAAGTTTCGGAAAAAACCACGGAAAATATCCGAACGGCTAGGTCTTAAGCTAATTTATTCATCAAAGTAACAGTACCGCAGGCTTGCCAACATTTTAATTTATCCCGGAGCCTTGCCCTTTTTTCGCACCACTTTTTTTGTAGAGTAATTTTCTTTAACATATAATTACGATTATGTAAGAAGAAAAATACATTTCAAGAAAAGTGGTGTAAAAAACAAAGGATGGTACTCGCAATGCTCCGGAATAAATTAAAATGTTAGCCTGTCGGGTACTCTACTGTATAGCACGAAAAGTAAAACAAAAACAATATAGTTCTTTACATTTATAAATTTTCTGGAAAAAAAAATCATTTGTCTTTGTTTTTTCTTGAGAAAACTCTCTCTTGATCCCACGCTTTTCCTGCGCTCGCGGTTAATCATTTGTTTACTGTAGTTATAATTCAAGATGAATATCATTTAGAGAATAATTAAAAAAGAAACAAAAAAAAAAAACTAAAATCTAAATTATTGTAAATTTCTAACATTTTTGTCGAAAAATGATTCGTAAGCACGCCAGAAAATTTCGCGTACTTGGTTCTTTTTCGAACATTCTTAACATTAGAATTTGTTCTTACTATTTACTACTAGATGGCGACACTATGAAATTGAGCATGAAATAAAAATATGCTCAAAAAGTAATGCTAAATTGAATGAAAGTGAACTAATTCACAAAGAAATTTTTACTTTCCGAACACTATAGTGAGGAAAGTATTGTAATCATGTCAAAAATCCGAATTAGAGATTTTGATGTTTCTATACGTTTCAAGGTCCCCTGAGTCCGTTTCCACTATTTTTACGATGATATATGTATGTGTGTGTGTATGTGTGTATGTATGTGTGTATGTGTGTATGTCTGTGGGTGAACACGCTAGCGTCTAAACGCTTTATTCGAATAAGCTGAAATTTGGTACGTATATTATAATTCACCATAGTACGAACCCGAAAGATTTTGGTGAATCTAGCACTTATAGTTTTTTTACAGGGACACAAAGAAAAATTCTTTCTCATTATGGCCTATGGGACCAAAATCTTAAAAGTGCGATAGCATCTAAACGCCTTATTCAATTGAGCAAAAAATTTATACACATATTATAGGTCACAGATACTAAGTCTGTATAAATTTTGGAGAGTCTAGCAGTTATAGTTTTTTTACAGGGACACAAAGAAAAATTCTTTATCATTATGGCCTATGGGACCAAAATCTTAAAAGTGCGATAGCGTCTAAACGCCTTATTAATCTGAGCAAAAAATTTGTACACATATTATAGGTCACAGTTGCACCAACTGTATAGATTTTGGTGAATTTAGCACTTACAGTTTTTTTTACAGGGACACAAAGAAAAATTCTTTATCATTATGGCCTATGGGACCAAATTTTTAAAAGTGCGATAGCATCTAAACGCCTTATTCAATTGAGCTGAAAATTTGTATGAATATTATAAATTGCTGTTGCACTAACTATAAGCATTTGGTGAACTAGCATTTATAGGTTTTTTACAGGGACACAACGAAAATTCTTTATCATTATGATCTATGGGCTCAAAGTTCAGTAGCGTTAAATAAAACACCGTGTAATATATGGAGAAAAGTACTCAAACACTCTATTATGGTTTTCTTTCTTTTGTTCGTTTAACAACTCCTCTTTTTTTACTTTATCTACAAAACTGTTAATTACTCAATGTTCGGAAAGTCGAGTGGAGTCACTCCAGATTTTTTTTTTTTCCTTTACAAAATCAGTGGAAGAACAACTATGATATGTATGGAAGCAAATAATTAGGAGCTTTTCTTTACATTTTTACAAATAAAGCACAGGGTTTTTAACCTTACAAGATTAGTTTTTTTTTTTTTTTTTTTTTTTTTTTTTTTTAAATAAGTACTATTTTAGGTTCTTTTCACCAAACCTGTATTTGAATGCAATCGAAACTACATTCGGGATTTTTTTAAAATAAATTTTCCAAAAGAGTGTCTGATTAACATACTCCATACCATTTTAACATAACATAATAATATTTATAAACATTCATGGAAAAGAATAATGATCAACTTTCAGAACGCTGAGTTTCATTTTCAACTATACATAATTTCGCCACAAATAATCAGTCCAAAAAGTTTTTACCCTCGAAGTTAGTAGATAGAGGTGACGGGTTCGAAATCAAGTCGCTCTCGTTGTCAAAGGCGTTCAGAGTTTTCCGTGGTTTTCATCTTAAACACCGTGAATATGGGCTAGGATCCCATAAAAAAAGACCCAAGGTGGGCACTCCTGCTTAATTCTTACATCACACTACCAACAAAAAAAAAATCTTTATCTTATGATAGAAATTTTTCTGAGATCCAAAATGCTAGACATTCATACAGTATATATTTATAACAGAGTGGGATGTATAAAATTTTATCCTGTTAGATGCTAATTAAAAAATTAAAAAACACAAAATGAATGAAAGTTTAAATCATTCACTGAATTGATTTCATTTAAATATTTATATTTTATTTCATTTTAAAACTAAAACAATATTAGAATTTAATTTAAGCCATATTAGAATTTAATAAAAACTATATCAGATATTTTTTCCACAGTCTACGCGAAAAACCTATGGTAAGAGAGCTTAGCTCAAATAAACGTGAAATTAAGTAGGTGTCATTTTGCAAACTAAAAAAAGAGAAAATTGAAAGTTATTAAAATGGAAACAAAAAATAATTAGGAGGCTTTTTCTTCTTATTCTGAGGCTTAGGACCTAGGACCCTTACACCGGCATTCCTATATATCTACATCTCCTTATTTGGCTTTGAAAGTTGAGATTGTGAAAACCTAAATTAAATTCATTTGTTTTTCACCAATTTCACATTAAAAAAATATTTTCTTAAAAGAATTCTCGGCTGAATTTTATGAATTGTCTTAAATATGAAAAACATATGGTATACGATTCTTGCTTCAATTTTCAGAGACACCAGTAGATGGTGTCACCTACGCTTATCTTTTCTTTTGATTTGTTTTAATGTTACTAAATGGCAGTCCCACAAATTTAAATAAAACAATAAGATATCCCGACTTTCTTTGAGATATTTTATAAGAGAATTGAAAAAGTAAGCATTGAAAATATATTGATTATAATTATTGTGTTTACAAAAGATATTTTAAAAAACAAAATTTAAGATTCAGTTAATTGTATGGTAAATTTATGAACTAAATCATCATTAGGAATATTGATGTATTAAATCCTTTACCAAGATACTATTTTAAAGATTCAGAGATGAGTGTGTTATTAATGTATTTTCTAAACTCAGGAAAAAACTACCACCCGCACTCCTCCTCCCCCTCCTCCAACTTTTTTTTTTTTTTTTAAGAATAAAATGTAGTTGTTAAATGTAATAAATAAGATAAAAGTAGTGTTCCGTTCCCCAAGTAGGGACTAAATACACGTATGCATTAAATTTTCTCTCATTGCCATCTGTATTTATCCAAAAATTACTTTCGCATATATTTTATGTTTATTTTATATCATTATTATTATCATTAAATCCAGAAATTAACATTAAAATATAGGGTAGGTATTAAAAAGTTTCACTATTTTTTATCGGTAACCTACTGTCCAAAGAGAAAAAAAAAAAAAAAATTATACTTGTTTAGAACGGTTAGGAAATGTAAATGACAGGACTGGAAAATTCGCGCAGAACTCATACCGGTATTCTCTGAAAATATTTCTCTACCTATAAAATAGTTGGTTTAAGAAGAAGAAAATCAATAGTTACGCTCATCACTGACAGCTTCATTGGACTCTGTGTGTGAACGCAAGTTGCCACCTAATTTTCAAACTTTAGTTACTAATTTTAAAAAATCTAATTGTCCGATCGATAAGCTGTTCAATCCGATGGATTCAGAAAAATCACCCCTTTCATTTGGTACCTTATTTGTAATGAATTTTTGATTAGATTTTTTAAATTAATTAAAATATGAAAATAGACATAGCTTTAAAATACACATTTAAATTTTTAATTGCTGTCCATTTTTTTCTTTTTTTTTTCAGCATAAAATGAAATATGCTTTCACGTAATATATATATATATATATATATATATATATATATATAATATTAAATGTGCTCCTGCATATGAAAAAATGCCGTCTATAAAATAATAATAATACTTTTAAATTTTAAAGGTTACGAAGAGGTGAGTAAAGGGCGAAAATTTCGCACGGGCTTGCTAGCAAATGAGTTATTTGAAGTGGGAAATAAATAAAATGAAAGGATCATTTTTGAGCGGGTGCCTTAGTCGCCCTACAAGTAACTAGTTTTGTTATATTTATTGGGGTATGAATTCTGTGCCAAATTTTCCATCCCTGGAATGAATATTGGTTTTGTATGAAATAATTGTATGGAGCAGAGTAACTGCTTCAGTAGCCATGGCAGCTCGAATGAGGTTTTTAGCAATTTGTAACTTAAAAAGAAATTATGAACCCGACTTTCAATCATGAATCCGTCCTGATACAATACAAAGTTTCATTTTAAAATGGTAAAAATAAATAAATAAATAATATCTTATTTGCTTATTTTTCATATATTTTACCTTCTATTATATTCATAGAAGAAAGTTTTTGATTCAGAAAATTTTCTGTGAATTTACATTTTTTGAGACGTCTTGAACATTATTTGACCATTATTTGAAAACGTCTGTCTGTGATCCAAATTTTGTGGCAACTCTAGGTCACGAACCAATGCACATCATTTTGTAAAAAATTATATTTAGTTGCACCATTCGATAAATCGGTACCCATCAACCTTTGGTGCATATTGCCCAACGGGTGGCGCTGTTATGCTACGATTTACCTGATTTACGGATAAGTTATATTATCAGATTCTTATTGTGTATAATTACAGAAAAACTTGATGTCTTAGAGGGCCATTGTGTAAAACTATACTGATAAAATTTTGGTGCATATCGCCCAATCAAGTGGCGCTGCTATGATACAATTTTCCTGATTTGCGGGAAAGCTATATTCGCAGATTCTTATTGTGTATAATTACACAAAACTTGTTGTCTAAGAGCAATGTTTAAAATTATACTGATACAATTCTGGTGCATATCGACCGACTGCACCGAATTGCAGGTGGTGCTGCTATACTGCAATTTCCACCATGAAAAGAAAGGCTATATTTTAACTTCTATACCATGTAAATGCATTAAACTTAATGTGTGAAATGACCATTAGGAAAAAGAATACCGAGATACCTTTGGTTTATATCGGTTTAAATTTGGCGCTATAATTACTTGCCTTCAACTATTTCCTGTATGGCTATATATCTTAACATCTAGTGGCTGTAATTGCACCAAACTGTATATGAAAAATCGGTATTTTGAGAACATATATTGAAGTTTTATGCATGTTAACTGGTAGATGGCGCTGCTATATAAAATGATGTAGAAGAAAATATTAGATTCGTAAAAATTTTCTACTCCACCAGTGGCTGAGAGGTTGGTTCTATTCTCGAGCTGGAAGACGGGAAGTGCCGGTTCGATTCCAGATCACGCTCGTCGACCTAGTCGTTCGGAGTTCTTCGTGGTTTTCTTCAAAACTTGCGTGAATGCGGGCTAAGATCCCTCAGAAACGTAACCTCCTTCCCTCTACGGAGGGCATCACCTTTAGCTTAGGCCAAAGTCCGTAAGTGCAGTTGCCATCGATAAGGCCATTTTGGTTAAGGCCAATTGTCTACAATTGGCCTTAAAATTGACGTGAAAATTTTTGACTTCCGTTTTTCAATCAATTTACGTTTCAGATATGTTAAACATGATTCGTCCATTTTTAAAAGATGACAGAATGATATAGAAGAAAACTGGCCACACCATATTACTTATTTAATATATTTTATTCTTATATTTTTTATTTCAGTAAAAACTGTTCTTTAGGAAATAATCATCTTGACCCATGAGGGTTTTTTTCTATGAAGGTTAAAATTTAGGAAAATTTTAGCCATTGTACTCATTGACTAATCATACAACAGCATTTTGCAATGAACAACCATTGCAGAATTATCAGTGGTTTTATAGCAATTTAGTGTTGGTTGATACTGCATCTTTCAAGTAAATTTTGAAGATCTTGGATTTTGTTAAATTTGAACTTCCAGTTTTGAGACAACTCAATTTTAAAAGTATAGCTGTTTCAGTCATTGTTTTAGTTACATTTCGGTATATAGCAGCATCATACAACTATAATACAATTTGCTAAAATTGAGGATTAACAAAACAACCTTCCTTTCGGGTGTTTGACCATTGTAATGATGAGTTATCCATCTATCTATCTGTATGTATGTATGTATATGTATATATTAACTTCTTTATACTGAATTATCTCTAAAATGAAAAGTTAATTCTATGACTCAAAAAAAAAAAAAAAAAAAAAAAAAAATTCCTGTTATTTTACAGGGAGATTCAGGAGGACCTCTGATGCAGTGGAAAGATGGAAAAGCATTCCTGATCGGGATCGTGTCTTGGGGAGTTGGTTGTGCGGAGCCAGGGCTACCCGGGGTTTATACAGATGTAATTCAGTTTGTCTCTTGGATTAATAGCTACATCGAATAATGAGAGTAAAGATAATTTCTCATAACATTCTGCTGATTGGTAGCAAGTGCTGTAACCAGTGTTGAATTCTCATATCAGGAATACAGATGCCGTCCAATTTATCTTTTGAATTATCAACTATATTAAACTACCAATTAATACGTTGAATGCTATATGTTAGCCATCGGTGGATGACACTGAACTTTCCATTTAGGCCACGTCAACCACCGGTAGCTGACAGTATAAAATATGATATAAAACGAAACAAATTACATTGTTTTAAGTAATTACTGAAAACTTATTTAAAATTTACTTAATATTTATTCATTACAGGATTATATCATTAAGGCATTTTAAAGGACTTTATTGAAGCACGATAAACATAAAAACGCATTGCTATACCGCAATATCAGCGCTTCTAAGTAGCGCGCGTGGCCTGACGGAGATTTCTTTAAGAATTCGCATGGCATTCAACGTATTAAGATACTTGTACAGTCGGCAGCAAAAGTATCAGAGCACTAGCAATAATCCCTGTCTAAAAAAAGTACACTTAATACTGCTTTGTTAAATAAATTCTTGCCGAGTCATGTACTTATTCATCCTAAGCACATGATTCGACAAGGATTTATTTAACAAAACAGTATTAAGTGTACTTTTTTTATATCAGAATTACTGGCTAGAGATCGGATACTTTTGCTGCCGACTAAATATTTCTCCAGTGCTTTCCGATCTTTTTTTTTATAATCGATGGAAGTTAAAAAAAAAATAAATGAATTCAGTTTTTTTTACCTCGAAAACAACTCTCATAATCCCTTGTAAGGAACGCAGATAAACTCTGGAGCAAAAAGAAATTTATAATTTCTGCGTTGTTAGTTATTTATTTATGTTACCATCACCCATGCGAAAAATGAATGAGAAAATATTTTTTATGAAAGTGTTGTTATATTTGAAAATAAAGAAAAGAAAATCATTAATTTGTTTGCGTTTATTTATTTTTAAACACAACTGAGTTTTTGATATAAATTCTTTTTTATCGTAATATTTTCATTTCAGATAGTAAATAAAGTAATAAGTGAGTTTCGTATTTAATGCAGCACATTAGGTTGAGGACAAGCGGGAGTTTGCACGCTCAGATTTTTCTGGAAAAAGTCTAGTTCGTCAGCTAAAAGATAAGGGTACCACAATAGCGGGAGTTAAACTATAACCAGAATTTTATAGGGTAAGAACAGCCTCAGAGAGTTCTTGTTGTGGTATATGAACTGGTTAAAGTAACAAATTCGATAGTCGCACGCACCCACAAATGGCTAAGACCAGAATTTTCAGGGATCTCAGACTAGCTGATCGCTGTAGTGTTTAATTTATAATATATGTCTAAAATCCTTATGTAAGAAATTTAAGCCAAACACAAGGTTTTCGAACACATTATGTATACATATAAATATGAAATGAATTCGAATCTACGCATATTCGGAATGAATTTCAGCTTGGTAAATCTGTTCAATAATTTCATTACAACAGCCTCGTTTTTGACGAAATGAATAAAGAAAATCAAGATTTGGCTTATGGAGATGCTTAATCTGAAAATTGAAACAGAAAATCATTCATAATCTCATACAATGAAACTACCGGATAACTATTTCAAGACAGCTGAAATTCATGTCTTTAAAGCATGTGCCTCGATTTTTTTTTTTTTTCCCAATGGTATGAGAAAATGACAATCTCTTACAGAATAACAAGAATCATGTATAACACAAAAAGAAATACAGTAAGAGAAAAAAAGTCAATGTCTCATCAGCAGGTGTCTGGCACTCAAATATCTCTTCAGCTCGGAGTTCCCTTGCAGAGCCGAGCATCCTGACAAATGGTTCCTGCTGCATGCGAAGCACTTTTTAAAAAAATATATAATATTTTAATGAAACACACATCTACTGAATTAAGATGGGATACAAGACTATGAATTTAAATGAAATTTTACAGAAATTTTCATTAACTTTTAAAATATAGACAATATTTAGAAACATTTTAGTGAAAATTTTCATTTACGCCACATCTCCTGTAACAGATTCTAATGAATATATTTCAATAATCTTTACACAGTTTAGAAATAACACACTTACCTGTGTTCTGTACCAAAAGGATTGCTGTACTTATAAATTTATAAAAAATTCCATACTTGGTACAAAAGCTCAAAATTAGAACAAGAAAAATCCTCACTTCTCCAAAAAACGGTCAGTAAAATCAATAAATAAATACAAAGAGGTTAGATTTTGCTACAGAACATAGCTAAAGAGGAATAAAACATTTTGGCAAAATTTCAGTTCAATATTTTAAATACATTTTGAGAAATGAATGTAATCGCAAACAAAAATAACAAAAAACACAGTTTCTCAAACGCATTTATAGATTTTAATACAGCACAAAAAATTTTGTAGCCACTTTAGACTTTTAAAACTCGCCATATTTTTGTATGTCAAACCCACTTTTGCTTCATTTTTAACTAATTTTGATTTTGTTTTAGCTTTTAGTTTTTTTTTTTTTTTTCTGGGTAACTTTGTTACTTGTAGAGATTGGCGTTTCGATTTCTGAATTTGCTCTTTGTCTATTCCACTTCTGGTTTATTATTTATACTAAAACTTTGCTTCTAGTTATCGTAAAAATAAAAATAAAGCATTTTTGGAATCCTAAATGTGTGGCCTATAAAATGAACAAATAAAAAAAATTTCGAAAATTTTCACCAAAACGACGATTTTAGGGTAGACACATACCTTAACGGAAAATCGACTACTATGTAGCTTTTTTGAGGTATTGGATGCTCTTTTTTCAACGTAATAGATTTAGTGGGGGGGGGGGGGAGAAAAGAAACACAAATTGCTTTTTTACTGCTTGCCACCCTGAATATAAACAGCAGCACATGTATTGCTTCTGATTCTTTTAAACATGTATATGTTTTGAGGCTTGTGTACTACCTTAAATCCATTTTGTACTTTTAAAAACGCAACAGTATGTTAAATGTTTGCAACGTACCCTATTGGCCAATCATCTTGCAAGCTCTGTTTTACTAATAGCTGCTATTGGTTTTAAATTTATCCATCATGTTCCTCGGTGCAGTGAAGATATTTTCATACACACATAAAATTTTACTTTCTTTTATAGGGAAGATGGAGTAATTATGACCACGTATTTCATTTTTCAACTTTGTAAATTTTTTATTCTTTTTCTAATAAAAATAATTTTGTTTGAAATAATTAGGGGGTAACTTTAATCTTACAAGAACATGACATTAATTTTTAATTCCTTTAACCTCTTTATTTGAAATTAATGGAGTGGTCATTACCCCTACCAAAAGCACACAATTACAAAAGGTTAAGGGTAATTGCGACCAGCATTGGAGAAATTATAAACCCTTTGTTTTCTTTTTATGCTCATAAATATGAAATTTGTTGTGGGCAAAGCGACCACTATTGCTTTGATTTGTTATTAAAGTATTTCTAACTGCGCATAATTCTAATATCTGTTGTTTGGAAAATTACCTTAGTGTTTAAATAAACAATACAAAATGAATAATTTCTATTTTTTTAAATCAAATCAATTCAACCAAAACAACATCTTGCAGAAGATAAGTAGTGTCATAAGCTATTTTAACAAATTAAAATAAATGCTTAAATGTGTTCAGAAACAGCAATTGTTCCTTAAAAAAAAAAAAAAAAAAAAAAAAAAAGAAGGAAAAAGAAAATTATTTGTGGTACGTTTCTACATGCTTCCAAAAACACCTATTATTTATTTTTGGAAATATGTAGAGACAAAGAAGACCTACTTGATACTGATTTATACTTGATTATGGCTTTTGAGGCTCCATAATTTTCCAGTTTCCCTCTGACTTCTTCTTTTCACTATATTGACTATTTCCTGATGTTTATAAATAAAGTAAAAGGAAAGGGAGACTTTTTCATTTAATATGATCTAAACATTCTAAAGCAGAATAATTTAAAAAATCATTAATATTTCTGCTGTTTCTGTTTTATTATAGTATGGTCATAATTACCCACTTTTGAAAAACAATGAGGAAATTATGATCATACATTTTAAAACATTCAACTATGTTAAAAAGTTAATACTGAGTTGTCAAATTCTTTTTTCGAAAATTTCGGTAGACTGTTAAAAATTAATTTTCGTAACTTTTTTAATATGGTACAAATTAATGTTTAAGGCAATCTATCATTGAAAATACATTGTAAGTTCTGCATCTATAGTTAGAAAAAAAAAAAAAAAAGAAAGAAAGAAAGAAATACAGTTTTCTTGAAAATGACGTTGGTCACCATTACTCCATGGTCATAGTTACCCCCACCTGACCCATGATCCATAACCCCTCAAAAAATAGTAATTTATTGGTTGAAACATTATATATAAATTTGAAGTGATATAGTTTGTTCAATTTTGGCAATTCATTATTTTTATAGAGGTTATTTATTCGTGATGAGTGAACTTGGTTTCTTAATTGTTTGTTCTCTTTTATATCCAATTTTATTAACTGTTAAATTTCATATAACTACAAATAGACTAATTTTGACACTTTAGGATGAATAAATTAACAGAAAAAATTAACGCTATATTTATTAATGGTTACAATAAAAACAAAATATTAAATAATGACATTAATTTTTACACAATCACATAAGCTCGGATCCAATGTTTCATCCAATCAGTTTTTTAAATGTGTAAAGAAATTTATTAATCGACAATAATAAGTAATAGCTCTTGATTTTTAAAACTTTTAACAAAAATTTCATAACATTATCTGTTTCCAAATTTGAGGATTCTGAAATAATATTTCATATTAAAATTTTTAATTTTATTTTAAATTTCCTCGACAAATTTTCTTTGTAGATAAAATACAAATGAGTTTCTGACTTATTTTTATTTTAGTCAGCTCAGAAGGGAAATTTTTCAAAAACGGATGTACACATAAATTTAAAATTTAAAAAATTAAAAAGAAAATTAAATAAAGTAATTGAATTTTGTGAAATTTTTGAGTAAATTTTGCTTTGTAAATGTAATAAAAATTTTGTAAAAAGCAAAATAAATTACGATTATGTCTTTCATTAAGCTTTGTTTTGACCAGTCAGTAAATCTTTCTTTCGTTTAGTTTTCATGCGTTTTCTAATATTCTCATTTTTTATTTCAAGTTGCAACAAATTCAAGAGATTTTCGTCTTCAGCCAGTATATCGCTTACGTCATCAACAAAATCGCTCAATATGTCTTTTAAAAACAGAATTATGTCCCTTATTAAATTTGATTGGGAATTTTTTATGCTACTGTTCAACTTGCTGATGACTTTAACAACTGGGTCGACAAGGATAATTCGTCTCAAGCCCTCTTCAACTCTGCTCAGTTCATTTTCAAACGCTTCATTTATGTTTCTGATGGGATCGAGGTCGATAGCTTTTATTTCTTCGCAACTCAGAATGGAGAAACAATCTCTAATGAGGCACTCTGTGAACTTACCCAAAGGGTACACGGATTCAGCCACATTCCTCAAAATATCGCAAACGAATTCAGTCGCTTGCACTTTTTCTTTCACTTCCAAGTGTTCCAGGAAAAAACTGTACAAAGTCACCCTATCTTTTCTTCTGCTTTCTCCAGGAATAGAAAACATTACCAACTTTGTCACAATATCCGCTATCTTTTCATTATCGGGAGGAATGAAATAATTCAGCACGAAAATACTCTTGGTGAAGTAATCAAAGAACATTCCTTTTTCGGATTTTGGTAGAAGGTTTGAGAAAACATAATGCCCGAGCTCTCGAATAATTTCACTCCTATCAATAAGAGCTGACAAAAAACCAAAGAATAAAATCGGTCTCCATTTAATGTAACAACCTTGAAGCAAGTTTATTACTTGTACGATTGCTTGGTAACGAATCAAGTACAGATTGTCTTTGAAAAAAAAGGTAATGACTGGGAGGCATTTATCTGTGAACGCTGGATAGCATTTGCACCAATCGATTAAAATAATGCAGGCATTGTTACGCAAGACATCATGATTTGATCTTGCAAATTCTTTGATGAGCATTGGCAAAAGTTCTCTCGCAAGAGATGCATCTTGTAAGCCCGTTTTTCCCACGGCAACAAGGGCATGGGCTTTTACATTGATAGAGGCGTCTACTGGAAACTCTAAAATAAATAATTAAAAGAGCATTAAAATATAGGAATATTTTAATTATAAATAATAAAAAGAGCATTATTTTTTTCGAAAATAAACAATAATAATAATGATGATGATAATGATAATAATAAAAAGCGCTAAATTAAAGCAACTGAAAACCAAAATTGAAATCTGCGTAACCGTTCACAATGGCTATTTCACTTACTACAAATATGTACTCTGGGAGTTAGTGAAGCGGAGAAGCCATCCAACACCTCCCATAAAAAGGCCTCGGAACTGTGTTTGGAAGAATCACTGAGAATCAACAGATTATATCTAATCCAACTATACCATAGAAGATATCATAGGAAGTGTTGATTGGATGTAATCAGCTTATCTTCCGTAACATTAACTTCAGTTCGAAAGCATTATTATACGAGGTATTGAGTCATTCCCTCTATGGATTATCGAAACTGTGATGACATGTCTTCGAACCTCGAACCGCCCTTGGGTGAGTTTCGGACCGACCCGACTCGAATTGCTCGTAGAGTAGCACTAGAGCAACTTAAAAACCACTCAATTCAACTCAACCTATAAATATGGTAAAATACTTGGAGAACGTAGCACTAGCTTATGTTTTGATCGATTCAATATGGCTCCTTGCACAGCACTGTTATAGCGGCAGCATTTAATTTTATTCATCTTGCATACTGATACGCAGCCGTATGCCAACTCCTCTTATGTCCTTTTTTCAAGGTAAAATTATTCCTTTATGAGTAATGAGACTTATGACCTTACTTATGATCTTACTTACAAGGAAACGTTCAGAAGGAGTCGTCTTCAAAAAATATTGAAAAAAATATATGTGATTCTACTCTTCCTAAAACACCAGGAAGTCAAAAAAATATCGGTTGAAATAAATTACAGCGACCACAAAAAATTATCAAAATTAAGCATATCTGGCGATTTAGCGCTGTTAGGCGTTAAATTCGCTAGCACCGAGATTGCCGTGAACGAACAGAACCGTGTTTTGTTTCTCCGCCAAGTACTCAAAATCATTAGCCTACAATGTAAAATGGCCAAATATGCTTAATTTTGATTTTTTTTTTTTTTTTTGTGGTCGTTGTAATTCATTTCAGCCGATAATGTTTTCACTTCTGGAGTTTTAGGAAGAGTAGAATCATATATATTTTTTTCAATATTATTTAAAGACGACACCTTTTGAATGTTTCCTTCTTAGACTTTACAACTGTAGTATCTATAACTTATGATCCACAAGGCATTGCCCGAGATCACTTCGTATATGCTTTTACATATTATTAACATATATATATTTTACCCTACTGATATTGATTATATTAGTTATTACAAGCTGCTTTGCTTTTTAAAATATCCCATGATGGCTAAAAATCAGTCAATGTTCAGCCAGCCTTCTTTCAATGAAATATAAATAGCCTATAATTAAATAATCTGGTGTATCACTCACTCGACTTTCTCTTACCCTGAAATTTAATACTATAAATACAGGTTGCAGATTAAGAGGTAAGATAACGAGTAATATTATGAAAACCTGTGTTAAACAATTCAAATTAGGCTTCGGAAGAGTTTTATATGATAATTAGTTCTGTGTGAGGGAGGCTACCACCCCCCTCAACCCCCCGTTTCATTAATGCACCTACTATATAGAACTTAATTCGGTTATTAAAAAATAATTCTGTTTTTTAAAAATAATTTATTAAAATTATTATTTTAAAAAATTATCTTTTATGATAATGCAGACGATTTCCGTATTAGAGAAGTAGTATAAGACTAAATATCCCAAAAAAGTCCATTTTATTCTCAATAAAAAAAAATACGATATTTTTTTTTCAGTTTTTTTTTTTTTTTTTTTTGTTAAAAGTAAAAAAAATCGATAACTTTGTTTTAAATTATCGCAGATCGATGGTTCAACCATTCGTTTTAAAAGTATTGGCGAGCTCTTTTGAAATATACCCATCATGAAAATTTGCTCCCCTCGAGGGGGGAGGCGAGGCTGCTACATACATAATTTTTTTCAAATATATATTCGTTTCATTTGGTTTAGTGCATAGATGTTCGTATCCCTGTACACGAACCATTTGCTTGATCTTAACGAAAAGCTTACTGTAGCATCCCTATATGATACATATTTAGAATACCAAGTTTAAACTCTCTACCATAATTTGTTTTTGAGATATGCTGATAACAGACAGACACACACACAGACACACAGACCATTTGCTAAAAACATGATTTTCGTATTCAGGGGACCTCAAAACGTGTAAATATAACAAAATCTCGCGTTCGAAAATTTGACCCAAAAACAATACTTTCTCTACCTTGTGGGTAAGAGAAAGTAAAAATCATAAAGAATTCATATTTACGTATTTAAAAAATAAAAAAGAATAAAGAATGGTGAAGTAATACCAAAAATAATGAATAGTAATACCAATAATGATAATACCAAATGGTGAAGTAATATCAAGTCGAAGTAATGCCAAAAAAGGAGGTGCACAACTAGATGCCATAATAAACCTACATGCCAATTTACAACGTTCTACGTTCAATCGTTTTTGAGTTGTGCGAGATAAACACACATACACTGAGCGACCAAAAAAAAAAAAAAAAAAAAAAAAAAAAAAAGCCGCACTGCAGAAAAAAATGACTTATACCTTTTTTATTTGTAATAACATTAAAATTAAGGGTTGAAACAAGTAAAACTGTCTTGTTTGCATAATTCCAAAGGGATGAAGTGATACCTATGTACATTTTCGATATAATAATTCGCTTTATTACACTTTACGAAGTATTTTATACGAATATGCATAAAACTGTCATTTTAAACATAATGCAATAACCATACACTCTGTATTCTATTATGATTTATTATTAGAAATAAACAAGTTACATTTTAATATATGAAATAAAACTATTTATTTGTTAGATCTAAACAATTTCTTATTAAAAATATGTATTCTGCATTGGGTTAATGCCACCTTTATATGGAATTACTGCTTTAATGCACAATGGCATAGTATTATACAGTGTTTTAATATAAATCTCAGAAATTCCAATGTGCCAAATATCACAAATAATTTTTTCTAGTTCTGACAGAGTTGTATGCTGCAAATTTCGAATCCTCTCCCCACTCCCCAGCCTTTTTACAGACGAAACATTTTCGAGTGGATCGCGATTAAGGGCGTGCATCCGGAAATGAAGATTTCTATTCAACATGGCCGCCCAGGTTCTAAGAAAAAATTGGGGTTGGCCTAACTTTAAAAACTGACAGCCTACAACTCCAATCAGTGAATAGTAGAATTCCCCTATTAGTTGAAAAATTATCTTCTTGACTACCTTAATTATTTTGACACTTCCTTTTCTAGCTGTGGGGTGACACAGGTGATAAGAGACAGTTTCCCACCTGTATTCAATTATCTACAAGAACGCCGCTAAAAAAATATACAAACTATCGCATCGCTCAGTGAAATATTTTGTGAAACGTAAATCACTAAAATAAATAGATTTAAGATTTAAATTCTAATGTCAAGAAATTTAATCTTATTAAATGAATAAATGAAAATTCTTTACACAAAATGTTTCGGAACAGAAGAAAATATTTTTTTTTATTATAAATACATGCATAAAATATATGAATATTATAAAAAAAAATGTTTATTGAATTATTTATACTACATATATAGTTTCAGACAGTACATAAAATAGCTCTCTCTCTTGTCGAAAGATTCAAACCCACGATAGTGTGTTTTAAAAAATAGTGGTTGATTTTTTTTTTTTTTTTTCTTAAGTTTTAATAGGAAATATGTTTACTCAAAAGTTTTTTTTTAATTCTAACTATTTACTTTCTTTCACGTATACACAGGGTAAAGAAAGTATTGTTTTTGGGTCAAATTTTCGAAATTGAGTTTTTTTTTTCTTTATTATATAATTATACGTTTTGAAATCCTCTGAATTGGAAAATGTTTTTAGCGGTTGGTTTGTGTGTGTACCTGTCTGTTATCAGCATATATCAAGAACAAATAATAGCAGAAAGTCCAAACTTGGTATTTTAAATGGGTTTCATATAAATATGCTACACTAAATTTTTTCCTTGAGACAAAGCAAATGGTTCACGAACAGGAATATCCAAGAAAATTCAAATACATGATGTTTATGGGGTTCAAAGTTCAAATAAATTATGTTCTTATAAGTACAATTTAACATCAATAGGCTGATTAAACAAAAGTGAGTAACAATTTTTTTTAAATGCATAAAAGCATGTTTTGTGTAGATTGTGGTATAGAAATCATTCATCATTCGTTTACAGAGCTCCAAAGTATTTGGATATATTGAGGCTATACTTGGAAATTCCTTGAATTATAACTAATTTTGTGTTAGAAGTTTTTCAAGTAAGAATAAATTTAAATACACAACATTGTTTATTGACAATATGCAGAGCTACCCAAAATTAAGCTAAACGCTCTTTTGTATTGAATGTAATTGATGGAAGTGCTTTGCTATATTTTATTATGCCGACGAACACTTGCTCACGAAGCAAAATTAATTTTTCATATCCATACTGTATGTAAACGAATTACTTTTAGTAGTTTTATTCTCAACTCTAGTTTTTTTTTTTTTTTATTTTTTTTTTCTTCATAATATCACATTTTGAGGTTCCCTGGTTATAAAAGTCCATTATTTAGTGGTTGATCTGTATATATATCTGTTATCAGAATAACATAAAAACAGATAACTGCAGGAAATTCAAAAGTGATATTTTGAAGTTCGTATTAGGTTGCCACTTAAAATTTTGAGCAAGGTTGTCAAGTTTGAAGTCAAATTAGTAACAGCCTTGATTATTATTCATTTGTTTATTTTTACAATTACGCATTATAAATAAGTGGGTTGGATGGAGGAGGGGAGTATCCCTCTTACAAAGAAATACATGTGAAATAAAACTGTTCCATATGTTCTAAAAATGTTCCGCAATTTTAGATTTTTTTTAAGTACATTATTTTTATTATCGTATGCTATTGATCTTAAAACTTAATATGCAATATATATATATATATATATATATATATATATATATAATGAAAACCTTTTTAAAAATTTTCAGTAAATATTCAATATAATTTTCTTTCATTATTTTATTACAATATGACATTTTCCTGTTCCTCCCTTAAAATTTTAGTCTTGAGTCTAAACAGTTTTAAGATTTAATTAAGTAGAATTACAGTTCAAGGAAAAATTTTATTTATTTATTTATTTATTTTTGGGTCTAATTTTAATGTAATTTTCGAATTTTGATGGAATATAATCCGACACACGCAGAGCTGCAAATACTTTAATTAAGAAAACTTTAAAAATTAAAAAGTAAAATAATACGTTCATTTCCTGATATTTTAACTGTGGATCTATGATAAATAACACCCGTGAAGTTGGAATATTTACAAGGCTTTTAGTTTAGAACCTCATCCCCCACCGCCCTTATTATTTCCCAAAATAATTTACATCTCTGCAGAAAGGAAAAGCAATAAATTATAAAACATTTAGGATAACAAAATTAATAATTTCAATAATTTTCTACTTGCAACTTTAAGTAAAATCAATCCAATGCAGAGATCCTCTCCAAGGTGATTCTAAAGCTCCCCTGTTTTCTGCAATTCTAAATTCTGCTCTTCCAAACTTCACAATTTCATCGCTCCAACGGCACTATTATATATTTCCTAACCCATAGTTTTATTTTTCATTCCTTTATTTAATTATTTTTAACAAATTATTATTATTTTAAAGTTATGTCCAGACATTACAATTTACAATTTTTTAAAGTCATAAAATTAGTTAAATAATAAAAAGAAAATCTTTATGATATTAAAGAAAAAACTTCAAATCAGACTCTTTCTACCGTCTATGTCTCTATGATGGGTTGGTTTGTCTGCTGTTTGACACTGATATAACAAACAAAATCAAATTTGTCAAATCAAATCAAAAATATTTTATCAATTTCACCCACGATAGCTAATTCTTTTAGCACAAAAGTGCTGGAAAATCTTTCTTTATCTATGCATATTTTTAATTTATTTTAGTAACTTCCTTTTATATAAAAATCAACCTCTGACTCTTTTTTTTTTTTTTTTTTTTTTTACAATATATATAAATGTCATAGTAATGGGGAAAATGTTTTATAAATTATGAATGATGCATGGGTTCTGAAACAAAATTTTTTTTGTTTAATCTGTCTCTCTTCCCCCCCCCCCCTTCCCCTCGTAAAAACAAAAATTTTTTGCTATTGTTCGTATTTAGAAGTATTTTACAAGAAACAATTAAGAAAAGTGCCCTTTCTTCCGGTATCTTTTTTTCCGCGATCCGGAAAAAAGGGCACTTTTCTTAATTTGCGAATCGAAAAAGTGCCCTTTTTTTCCCCAGGTGCCCCTTTTTCCGTGATCCGCATAAACTTGCACCCATTTGGCGCAACTTTTGTGACAACGATTTATACATACGACATAACAGCATACTGCGAATATCCCATTCGAAGCACAGTATAAATATACAAAGAAAAAATTCGCTTATTCGATTTTCATTGAATTACTAATTTAATTAACACATTTTCTTGAATAGCAACCCTACCACTAACCAAAAGATTTTACTCTCTAAGCCATGAGAAGTGTTTGGTTCGATTCAAGGCAGCACTCGTCAGCCTAGCACTAGGAGTTTTCCATCGTTTTCTCCAAAACACACGTTAATATGGATTAGGACCCCTTAAAAAGATTCTCACAGAATCCATTCCACCTAGACTTTTTCTAAATTAATAATAATAATAATGAATACGAATTATAATAGCTTTAATTATAATAGCTTTAATTTTACAGCAAATGCAATACAGGTTTCAGATTCTCTGTTTTAGGTTGGGACGTCATAATTACAACACTATACTATAATAAAAAATTTAATAAAAATTAATATCCATAATTTGAAATGGACACAAAATGAAAATAAAATAATTATTCCGTTAGAATTTTATGCTTTTGTATTGTTATTATTATTATTTTGCCGGAGATTTGCGTTATTTATATCATTTTTAATAGAAAACGTGCCATAGCTACCTTGAATAACATATATCAGTTTCAAAGCATTCTAAAAAAAATAAATAAATAAAATAAAATAAATAAATAAATAAATAAAAAATAAATAAATAAATAAATAAAAATAACGGAATGTTGAAAAAAAAAGAAAAAAAATAATCTGGTGTGTCACTCACACGACTTTCTCTTTCTCTTACCCTGAACATTAATACTATAAATATAGGCTGGAGATTAAGAGGTAAGATAACGATATTATATAAACCTATGTTAAACAATTTAAATTAGGCTTCGGAAGAGTTTTGTATGATAATTAATTCTGTGTGAGGGGGGCTACCGCCCCCCTCAACCCCCCGTTTCATTAACGCACCTACATTTATATAGAATATAATTCGGTTATTAAAAAATGATTCTATTTTTTAAAAATAATTTATTAAAATTATTATTTAAAAAAATTATCTTTTATAATAATGCAGACGATTTCCATATTAGAGAAGTAGTATGACACTAAATATCCAAAAAAAAGTCCATTTTTTTCTCAATAAAAAAAATAAAAAAAAGATTTTTTTTCTAAGTTTTTATTTATTTTTTATTTATTTATTTTTTTTTTTCGTTAAAAGTGAAAAAAATCGATAACTTTGTTTTAAATTATCGCAAATCGATGGTTCAACTATTCGTTTTAAAGGTATTGGCGAGCTTTTTTGAAAGATACCCATCATGAAAATTTACTCCCCTCGAGGGTGGACTCCCCCCCCCCCCCAGTGGTGGTATTTACTCCATTTTATACAGGAAACATCCGATAGTGAACTTGTTTAACATATTTCAATTTCATTAAGATTTTTGTACAGTAAGGGTATGAAAATAGGGTTTATAGAAATGCCTGTCATAGAACGCAATGCTTTGAAATATTTTAGGGGTCCCTGTACACAAATCAGTAGAGGTATAAGCTTTTTTTTTTCGTTAAAAGTAAAAAAAAAAAATCGATAACTTTGTTTTGAATTATCGCAGATCGATGGTTCAACCATTCGTTTTAAAGGTATTGGCGAGCTCTTTTGAAAGATACCCATCATGAAAATTTACTCCCCTCGACGGGGGACTCCCCCCCCCCCCCAGTGAGGGAAGCGAGGCTCCTACATACACAATTTTTTTTTTCCCAGTTGACTATCTCTATTACAAAAAATATATCTATTTTCGTTTCATTTGGTTTAGTGCAGTCTATAGACGTTAAACTCTACTTACCTGCAATTTCCCCCATAGTCGTAATGTATTAGAATTCTCTTGATTGTCCCTGTACACGAACCATTTGCTTGATCTAAACGAAAAGCTTACTGTAGCATCCCTATATGATACACATTTAGAATACCAAGTTTGAACTTTCTGCCATAATTTGTTTCTGAGATATGCTGATAACAGACAGACACACACACAGACTCAGACCATTTGCTAAAAACGCGATTTTCGTAGTCAGGGGACCTCAAAACGTGTAAATATAACAAAATCTCGCGTTCGAAAATTTGACCCAAAAACAATACTTTCTCTACCTTATGGGTAAGAGAAAGTAAAAAAGAGGAGAAGCATTGAAAGTTACGAATACTTCAATTACAAATAATAATAATAATAATAAATAATAATGACATGTTAATTTTTTAATATTCTTATTTTTGAACATAATAAGAAACAAAGCTAAGTTACGGTTTAATATTAACAAGACCTAAATCACAACCCCTATCATACTAAAATACTTTGTATGTGCACGGCAATAGAACAGACTTTTTCAAACTCTAAAACCTAAAAATACTTTAATTGAAAAAAATATCAGCAAAAAAATTGAAATTTAAGAAATAAAATAGTATATTGATTTCAAAATATTTATATTCATAATCTAAATATTTTGTATCGTGACTGAAATTTGGAATTTTCTTTGAAAAAGGAAAACATAGAATAAAGTTTTATATTCAACTATAATATTAAAAAGGAAAGAATTTTGTTTATAAATTTTATCCTTCATATATATATTGCCCTTCGCACAGATACATTCATTAGTATGATAGATAGTCCCTAATTAGACGAAAAATAAACAGATGAAAAAATTGCCACAACACACAAAAGCCAATTTGGTAAGTATTATATATATATATATATATATATATATGTATGTATATATATGCGCACATTTTAAACTACAAGTATGAATATTGGCAAAAGCATTTGTTAATTACTCTCTGTACATTTGTTTTTATTAAGATATCAAACAAAATAAAACTGCTGTACAAATAAATAGGAAAAAGAATTCAAAGCTATACACAAATAAACTTTTATTGACAAAAACAACATTACAAAACTTCCATTACCTACGGTAGTCGGGTAATGGAAGTAAAAATCGAGTAGGTTTTATCCTTTGTTATTTTAAGAAGTAGATAGAAAATTAAAACTTCAAGCTTTAGGCACGGAAAATTGAAGGAGATTTTCCCAAATTAAAGTAATAATAATAATAATAAACTTTTTACTTTCATTATCCAACTACCGTAGGTAATGAAAGTATTGTATTCGGTTCAAAAATTTCATGTCGAGTTTTCACTTGATTTACATGTTTTAAGGTCTCTTGAGTCCAAAAAAGCAGTTTATGGCAATTGGTCAGTGTGTGTGTGCATGTATGGGGTGAGTCTTTTGACTGTCATATCTGTGAAACCAATAAAGGTAGAACAATGAAACTTCAGAATTGAGTTAGGTCTGATGTGCCGATGAATTTTAACTTTTGGTTAAAATTTGGAAAGCCGGAAGGGAGATATATGAAGCCGGAAGTAGGACCCTAAGTCCGTATCTCAAAAACGACTCTAACGATTTTCTTCAAAGCTGCTATATAAACACCATATAAGATTTCCTTTCGTATGTAATAGTTGGCTAGTTCATGAAAATGAATTTGAGGTCTCGCAAGTGCATTTCTTTAAAAACGGCTGTAGTAATTTTTGTACAAACTCGCCATAATAAATCTCTTTTAGATACCCTTTCGTATGTAACTGTTGTCAATAATTGAGTTTGAAAAACTTTGGTGGATGTCGATGTCTCAAAAATGGTTCTTACGATTTTCTTGAAAATTGCTACATAAATCTCATTTTAGATATCCTTTAGCATATATTACGTGGCTATTACAGGAAAATTGACAATCATCCTCATTAGGTAGGTCAGTTTTAGATCTCGGAAATCAGTATTGTTTAAAAGCGGCTCTACCTTTTTTTTTTTTAACTTGGTATGTAAACTCTGTTTGTATAACTTTACACATGTATCAGTTTTCTTTCGCTGGAAAATTGTTAAGTGTCTAATTTGTTAGGCTAATTTTACGTTTTTTGACCTTACATTATGTCAAAAAAGTGCATATAATAAATGTAATAGTAGGTAATGGACTTTTTTTTTTCACCAGATGTTTTCGAAATGGTAAAATTATCTAACTGTACATTAAAAATATATAGAAAGCATTATATACCGTCCCAAATTAACTAAAAGATTATTAGTAAAAAGTATTAGAAAAAGTAGGTAACCTAGATTTTTTTTTTTTTTTTTTTTTTTTTAATAAGAGAGAGAGAAAGAGAGAGAGATATATATATATATATATAAGAAGAACAATTACACGAAAAAAATCATCGCTAAATCGAAACAAAAATTTAAAAGTTGCCAAAGGGGTCGTATACTAAAGGTGTAACGCAAAATGGTCTAGATATTACGATTATTTATTTTATTTTTCTATTCTAAATATATATATCTATATATAAATATATACTTACTGATTTTTAGAATAATATTTCGTAATAAAAAGTTTTAAATAGTACTTATATATTTCAATTAGACAATAAATATGAAGATTTCTTGAATTTCATTTTTCTACTTTTGGTTTATATTATGCACTAGTAATATCCCTATTCAGTGAAAGGTAAAGCGGCGAATAAACGTACAGAGTGCCGCAGGGGTAAATAAGTGAAGCGAGTAAGGGGCAGAGCACCCTAGTAATAATAATAATAATAATAATAATAAAAATCTAACGATTGCTCTGCTTAGGAAAAGCTATCACCAAATTGAGAAACATTTCACAATCAAATCGTACCGGTACACACATATATATATATATATATATATGTATATATATATATATGTTTGTATGTATTATCATTACTATTATTATTATTTTATTTTTATTTTTCACGTGTAAATGAATTTATGCCAAGGACAAAATAAATTAATTAAATTAATTAATAAACTCATAAGTTCATTTATTTATTATTATTATTATTTATTTATTTATTTTTATATTTTTAATTAAATATTTAATAATTCTAAAACTATTATCGGAGACACAAACATTTTTTTTTTTTTTTTGTAATATATAATAAAAAAAATATTAGATTTTTAAGCAAAGAGTTCTCTCTCTCTTTTTTTTTTCTTTAATGCATTTGGACTCTGAAAAAGAAAAATTCTGTGTGGACCCAGAAAGTATGTTTTAACGACACCATTATCCCCCTTCCCCTTTCGACATGAACGATATCATCAATCAACCTTAATGACTTCCCGTAAGTTTCGCGGGGCGTTTCCGATGGGAGGCGGAGAAATCTGCTAAAATTGAGGTTTTTCAATTTAAAAATTAAAGTTTCTTATATTCTCATTAATAGAGATTTAAATAAAATAATTTATAAAAACATTAATAAAAAGCTTGGTTTTCTTGAGAAAGGGACACGCTATACAGATTTCAGATATTGCAATTTGTTGATAAGTTAGAGGCTAGTAAAGCAACACAAGTGTATTTTTCGCATTTTACAGCTTAAAAATAAAGGGTTAAAAATTAAATATAACAGTTTTTGTTTCACGGGTCTTCAGTGTATGGTTGTGAATTTTCTGATTGTGAAAACAGAATTAAAAAAAATTCATTAGGTAATGTGTAATTCTATAAACAAATTTCGCCATAGAATAACACAGGCTTTGGATGACCTTGACGATCCGTGATGCACCCCCTTAAGACTATTTCCACATCTGGTAAAGTAGAAATTCTACTATATCTTTTGTGAGATTTAACTTAAAGTGAAAAAAGATATTTACAGAATTATAGGTTCTTATGGGAATGGATAGGAAATTTTGGACTTAAAATCATATGAAATGCTGAATTTAAAATGATTAAATAATAATAATAAAACATCCCTCTTCTCATTTTGTCTAAAAATAAATAAATAAAATAATTTAGTACAAATGCATTTACAAAGATTTGGGGCATTTGGCAGTGGTGAAAACTCTTTACCGTTATTTTAAAAGATGCATGAGCATTGAACTTTTCTTCAGGAGACAGAATGTAAATTTTTCCAGTGGCAGTTACGGGGATTACAAACCAATAAAATGTAATGCATTTATTGTATGAGTTTAATGGATTCTTTTCTTCTTTATCCAGTTCCTACAAACTGCACTAAATGTGCATTAATGTAACATTTTTTATTTTTTATAACAAACACAGAAAAAACGTGTTTGACTTGCTCAACAGCCAAATTGCATTTTTTTATTTTTTTCCCAACTTCAAATGTAAAAAATGCAATGTTAATGTTTGGATACTCATCCTTGAATTGTTTAAAAGCCTCCTTTAAATAACACAATACTAACCTTTTTTTATGTGTCTTCACTGCATAAACATTTATTGATGCATAATATTAATAATAATAATAAAAACAATATATTACTACTAATAATAACCTACCAAAAATTACTCTAATTGTTATGAGGCCGTTCTTTTATTTTTCTTTTCCGGGGAACTAAAAAGCACCTAGGTCCCAATTATCACTAATCCCTGATAGGATAGGATACAAATATTCAATGCATGCAATTGAAAGTTGCAATAGTCTTTCTCTTACATTGTGTATTTTATTATATTTGCGGAATTCTTTAGTAAAACTTACGTTATATTAGTATGATAATACTGATAGAGGGTTGCATTTTAATTTATAACTCAACATCTCATAGCCATCCCATGCTGAAATTTACAACATTTATTGACAATAAACGTAAGAATAACATATAATTCTTAAAAGAAAATTAAATATGTATTTTTTGAAATATTAATGGTCAAAGGTCAAAATGTTTATTTTTTAATGTAAATTTTAAAAAATATATGCTTGCGATATATAATTTGAAAGCCTGTGTTATAAGCTTTTTAATGATACCAAATTCTAAGTCATTTAGGTAACAAAATATAGGCACATTTGTAATACAAGAATTTTAAAAATTTGCATTTTTTAACCCATTTTTGCTGCCCTGTATATCAAAACTAAAAGAGATATGGACTTATTAATTGGTATGCATTCATTTATCTATAGAATAAATAAATAAGCCTAATTTCATAAAAATCTGAGGGGGGTCAGGTTAAAAATGCAGCTTTTTTGTGTTGATTTGACATGGAATGATCCGAAAACTAAATTTTTACTTAAAAACTTCCAAAGTTAGAATGTTAATGTTTATTAGAAAGCTACGCTGTTAAAAGTAAAATCTTACATTTTACCAGAAAAATGGTTCCAGTTAGCTGCAACCAGTAATATGGTGCAATGTTTTACCGTTTTATTGGTGGCATTTTTATAGTAAGTACAACTGAAGAAATATAGTACCAAAATATTGGTCGCTGATAAAAATGACTTTTAACACCATTTTTTAGGTGAAATGTCGAATTATTAATTTTTACAGTTCATGTAAGGTAACATAAATTTGAAAAATTTAGACTTTTTAAAACATTTATAGAATTTATTGTTTTAATTAAATTTTCCTGAATAATCTCAATTAAATGGCCAGCATTCTAAAAGTCTAATTTTCTATGGCACGGTGGGTAGTCCTCTTAAGGACATTGTGAGGTTGAGACGACAGAACGTCACCCCAGTTTGTGTAAAATTAAGCTGGATCCAGCAAAGTACAAAGTTGGGACGGTTAAATCACTTCGACGCCAGTGACTCGGCGAAAATTGAGTTCGGGTTAGTTTTGTGTCGGCAGAATGCTGCAACGAAGGAATTAGGCAGTGAGAGGTAGATGAATTAGATGTGATTTTAAAAGTATTGATTGAAATGAAGAGAAAGGAAGTTAGTAGAAAGAAGTATAAGATGGAGATGGTTTTAGTAGATTAAAGTGGATGGTGGTGTATATTATAGTGGATGGTGGTGTATATTACAGTGAATGGTGGTGTATATTATAGTGGATGGTGGTGTATATTACAGTGGATGGTGGTGTATATTATAGTGGATGGTGGTGTATATTGCAGGAGATTGTGGTATATGATAGGAGATGGTGGTGTAGATTGTGAAGATCCTTATTTTGGGCGAGTATTGAAGTGGGAAGTAGTGGAGATTTAGTTGTGTGAAGATTAAGTAGTGATGAGTGTTGGTACGCGTATCTACTAGCATTCGTAAAAGTAAGGTTGGTTCAGTGGGGAATCCTCTGATCCACAGTGGAGTCACAGTAGCGGAGTTAAAGAGTGCATCCGTCGCTACACCTTCGACTGTTGCTGGGGTGAGATATTTAAAATTGTCTAATTTAATTTCTGATACATATATTTTGATAAATTAAATACGCTGACTGAGCTAGTTTGATTGCCAGACCACCCTCCAATTAATCTGTTCAAATAAAACTCTTATTTATTGTTTAATTCAAGTCTTGTGCTCTCTTTACTTATCTATTTAGTTATCTAAGTATTTAGTTAAGATGGAGTTTGCATCAACGCAAACCTCACAACATTTCAGAGCATAGTTAAAAACAACATGTTCTTTTTAAGTTAAAGTGAAATATTACGAGATAAAGGACTTACCTCCACATCCGGCAAAACATTTCAGTATTCCAGTTATTCTGGGTGTGATAAAGGATGGCCGTATGAAGAAAATTTCTGTCAAAGTACGAAAATATCTCGCCAAAGCATCAACTTCGAGAACAGTCTGATTAATTAATGCTTGTGACTGGATGTCTGACAAAAATGATTCGCAAGTCTGCAATAAAAAATTAACAAACAGGAAAATTACAAACTTCAACGTTGAAAGTCATTTCAAGCAAAATCAAATTTTTAATTGCTTCGCTTACAATCATAGACCTATTATAACAGCGGACGGGACAATGGCAACCTTTTTATGTGGCAAAAATCACTCATAAGAAAAGTCGCCTATATATATTTATATTCAAAGTAATAATATTAATACTAATCGCCAATAACGCGATAAGTGCCAAAAAAGGTAACCTTTGCACTACACTCAGCGGTTCATTTTTGCCACACTTCCTATATTCCCGTAATAAAGGAATGTTCCGTCCACTGTTATAATAGGTTTATGCTTACAGTTACTATTTCTTTCCTTACAAATAAAGGAAAATGTTTCATAATTACAAAGAAACATAATTTGAATGAAACACAACTGTAACGAAACATAATTGTAAACATAATTGTAATGAAATATACCATTGATGTTTCATAATTCGTTTCATTTACATACGTATAATCTCTGAATTTAAAATTTCTATGGAAGAAAATTGTTAAATGTGAATGTGCAATTAGGTTAAATGTTAAATGTGAATGCGTAACGTGAGATAAGACTCTGAAAATACTTCTGAATCACATTATCATCGGCAAAATACTCATGTCTAAAATTTGAGAAAAATCGGTCCCGTAGAAATGCATTAAAAATGAATCGCAACATTTGACACGGGTAAGCAGACTTTTGTCTTTGAACCAATCCCCTGTCCGATAGATTCTTAAAAGTACTGGAGTCCTCGACTATGTACTATATTGTCATCGACTATGTACTTGCGTGCAGTATTTGAGTAAAATGGGTTCGGCAGAAAGAATTAAAAATAAATCGAAGATTTGCCACAAGCACACAGATTTTTGACCTCGGAACATACACCTGTTGGGATAGATACGTATAAACGGTTGCATATTCTATTATCATCACATAAAATTCGATTTCAAACTTCGAGTAAAATGGGTTCTGGGGAAGTGGTTTAAAAATTGATTGCAAGGTTTGTGGCAGACAGAACAAAAAAGTTATATAAAATTGCGTAAAAGTTAACAAATAAATAAATAGAAGTGCCATACAAACACGTTGACATTTTATTAAATCAAATAACTGAAAAAATTAAATTCATTTTACACTCTAAACGAATTTTTGGTTTCCTTGAAATCTGAAATTCAAACAATTTTGCAAAATTTTGCCTTTTTGTACGAATTACTTTAAAAATTTCCATTGCGCATGCGCATTTTTTTTTTTTTTTTCATAAAGTTTTAAAATGCTCGACACATAATATTTTAAGGCAGATGCATGCCTAAACCCTTGCCAATATTCATTATATTATTCCCAGCTATTCTTAAATACTATCCAGAAAAAATATATATGTGTGTGTGTGTGTATATTATGACGATAACAGTAATATTATGACGATATTTTTAGCTTCCTTGATGCTTGAAACGTAAAGCTATCACAATATATTTCCATTCTGCGTATTTTACTGACTAAAATTTTACTACGCATTCGCAAATGCTTTCTTCCCACATACCTAAATCTAATTATAATTTCGAAATGGTCCATAAATATAATTTTAATTTGGTTGTAGGCGTAAACCCCGGCCAAGTGTAATTCAATTTAGTTCAGCCGTTTTAATGTAATACTCCGGAAGGAAAAAGCGTTTTAGACATACAAACATCCACAGAAAATATTCTGAAAGCATTTATGTCTTCATTATGTTTGAGACGAAACCATATTTCCTTTTCTCCCCCTCATTCTACGCCTTTTACTGATGAAAGCTTTATAGTACATGCGGAAGCATTTTTGCCCATACGTCTAAATTCAATTGAATTTTCGAAATGTTTGATAGATATATAAGCCTTAACCTGTCATGTGTCATTTCATCAAGCCGGTTTCACATAATACACGGACAAAAAAAATAAAAGAAGAAGAAGAAACTCTCTAGAGACGCACACATTACCCCTATCCCCCCCCCCCCACACACACACAGAGAGAAAATATTCTGAAGAAAATTAAGCCTTACATGATGTCTGAAACATAAAAATATCACAAAAAACTTTCAATTCTACGCGTTTTACACGCTTGGAAATTATTCACATAACTTTCTCTTGCATCTTCCTCATTTTAATCTCCATGTATTATATTTTTTATTTATTTTTTATGATTCTTGTCACACCAGTATTTATATTGACTTTCAGTTTTATTTATTTTAGCTCGTCACTTCAGTTTATTCTATTTGTTGTCGCTTTGTTTGCAGCACTCATGCCTACTTTGTTCGTCTGACGATGGATCTTGTTTTATTTTCACCCGAAATAATTGTTGCCAGTTTTCTTCAATTTATGGTGCTTATTCAAAGTTTTTAACTTACCTTTTAACACCTGTCCTCCGATGCATTATTTTTTCCCTTGAGTATCAGGTTTCAGGCACTATTCGCCCACATTCAAAAGTTTTTCATCTCAGTTATACACATATGAACAGATTTTAATTTTATTTTTATTTATTTTATTTTATATTTTACTATGGTAACGCCCTAGACCTGCGTTCTGCTTTGTTTGTCACCAAATCTCTTGCTAGAGATATCATAAATAAAATTAGATTACAATTTGAATTACTAGGTTTAGTGGTAGAATTTAAAAAATTTTCTTAATTTTAATAAAACTCATTTTACAATTATTTTCCAAATAATACCTGGAATATCGCAGATGAAAATTCCTCTAATTCTGAAACAGTTCCTTTCAGCTTGTGTATCTTTGAAAGTATCTCAAAATTCATCGGTATGAACTCCACAGGAATAGAAAATGATGCCAACCCATCACTTATAGTACCTTTAAAATAAATGTATAAATGTCATATAAGTAGCGTACTGTAACACTGCATAAAATGTAAATATTTAATAAATAGTAATACAGCGGGATTAAAACTAAGTTGAATATGTTTATGAGGTCGACAGCTCCACTTCTGTCCTACGATCGCATATGAGAATACGAACGAAATTTCAAATATGTGTCGGGTAATTGTTGTTGTGAAACAAACTGTTGCTTTCGTTAGGATTTTTCTTGGCCAAATGTTATAAATGGCCGTTAATGTGATGGATGGCCCGACCCTATCGAGTATTGTATGTTGAGAATTATATTTCGTTGTTTATTTTTTACTATTTTATACTTTCGCACGAAAGATTTGCGCCCTTGACATTATTTTAATACACTTAATAAAATTATATATTATCTTTGAAATTACACAAAGATTAGAAATAAGTCTTTACCTGCAAATTTGATTTGTTTTATGGTGGGACAAGCGCAGTTACCCAACAAACAAAATGCCGACGAAGGGGACAAAATATGTGCTGGTAGGACAACCGACACTATTTCACGAACCAAATGTTAACTTCGAGAGTCAAATATCTGTCGATGGGAAAACGGCAGTATGGGAAACAGTAGTCTTAATTTTCGACAACGAATGGTAGCTTGCGACTAAAGGCAGATACAAATGAATTTTAATATAAATGTGATATCTATCCTCAGAAAAGTATGGCCATGCCGCTGGAGAAGAAGGAACGCACATTAAACATATATATATACATATATATATATATACAGTAAGACCCCGCTTAACGCGGGGGATACGTTCCATCAAAGTAGAGCGTAATGCGAAACAGCGCGCGCACAATTTCAGGGAATCCCCGTACTGGTGCGAGCAATTTCGGGGAATCCACAGGGGAAATAAAAGAGTGCTAAACCGAAACAGCGCTAAGCGGGGTCTTATTGTATATATATATATATATATATATTTTTTTTTTCCCCGTTAAGAAAAAATCATTTTTATATTGCGTTATTGGTTAGACAAATTCAAAGCTATTTTTTCCCCAATTTCTTATGCACTTACTGTCATTCACTACCATAGATATAGTAATATATATAGATCTATCATCTCCATGTTATCGAGTAAAAAATTTTGATGCCGAAAAAAAGCTCTAAAATCAGCCATTAGAGAGTATTGAAAAAAAGAATAAAAAGAAAAATGAATTTGAAACTGTATCTGGAGTTTTTCATTCACCTTTAGTAAATAAATTATTCATAAATTTTATTTACTAAATTATCCGTGTGTATTCCTGTGTGTGATTTATTCGGTGAAAGGCAGCCATTAGAGTGACTTTTCCCGAAAAAAAAAAGGTATCACTTTTTCCCTCTCGCTGATCAATCTATGTCTTATTACTATATCCATGTTCACTACGGTATGTTTGTGAATCTCAAGCATAGAATAATAATAAAGGAAGAAGGAGCATAAGGTTTCTACATAAGCTGTTGTGTTGCCACAAAAAACAGCGATTATTAACAAGCCTTTATTAACAAACTTCAATATTGAGAGGAGCAAAAGTAGCTTTCGCTGGCATTTCACTAGAAGGGGTTTGTAAGCATTAAGACTATTGGCGTGCTCCTTCTTCCTCTATTATTATTCTATGATCTCAAGCTATCCATAATTTAATTGTTGCCAATATTTTTTCGACAGAGTAATAATAATTAAAAAAAAAAGTACATTTACTTAAAATGAGGAAAATAAATTAGAAACATCAGTCGTATCGTTACAAATAAGGTACCAAATGAAAGAGACGATTTTTGAGAATCCGATGCATTAAACAGCTTATCGACATAGACATAGTAATAGGACATAGATTGATCATTGGGGGGAAAAATTATTCTTTTTACTCGGAGAAAACACTCAACGAACACTTAGTGAGAAAAGTATTGTAATCATGTCAAAACACGAATTCGAGATTTTGGTGTTTCTATACGTTTCGAGGTCCCCTCAGTCAGTTTTCACTATTTTTACGATGATGTGTGTGTATGTGTGTGTATGTATGTGTGTGTATGTCTGTGAGTGAACATTGTAAGTCACCATAGTACGAACCCTATTGATTTTGGTGAATCTAGCCCTTATAGTTTTTTACAGGAACACCAGAATTTTTTTATCATTATGGCCCTATGGGGCCAAATTTTTAAAAGTGCGATAGCGTCTAAACACTTTATTAATCTGAGCAAAAAAAAATTGTACACATGTTATAGGTCACAGTTGCACCAACTGTATAGATTTTGGTGAATTTAGCACTTACAGTTTTTTTACAGGGACACAAAGAAATTTTTTTTATCATTATGGCCTATGGGACCAAATTTTTAAAAGTGCGATAGCATCTAAACGCCTTATTCAATTGAGCTGAAAATTTATATGAATATTATAAATCACTGTTGCACTAACTATAAGCATTTTGGTGAATCTAGCATTTATAGGTTTTTACAGGGACACAACGAAAAATTCTTTATCATTATGATCTATGGGCTCAAAGTTCAGTAGCGGTAAATAGAACATCGCGTAATATATGGAGAAAAATACTCAAACACTCTATTATGGTTTTCTCTCTTTTGTTTGTTTAACAACTCCTCTTTCTTTACATTATCTACAAAACTGTTAATTACTCAATGTTCGGAAAGTCGAGTGGAGTCACTCCAGATTTTTTATATATACAGATACAGAGGCAGGAATTTCTTGAAAATGGTCAAATCGTGTTCAGAACATCGTAAAATGTATAAATTGATGAAAGGCAGGAGATCGAAAAATTTTCCGAATCCATTACTTTTTTCTTACGTATATACAAGAAAGTAAAAATGGTGTTTGAAGATGGTAGTCACTGAGTTATTCCCAGCTGAGTTGACTTTCGGTGTTACAGTTTCTAGCAATCGGCAAAACAATTATAGCATTCACATAGCTCCGAATTTTTCTAATTTTTTAATCAGATTTGTCACGATTATTTTTTCAGGGAATATGTCAAATATATTTTCGACGATTAAATAAATTGAAAACAATTACAAAATTTCTCCATAAAAAACAGGAAAACGTATCTCCCTTGAAAAACAAGAGACTTGGCACCCATCCTTTGCATACGAAATTAAGTAACTGCTTTTTGCGAAAGAATATTTCTTTTAGGAGGTGTCTTAATAAATACCTAGACTAATTCTTCAGAGATATTTCGCTTCAAATATTTCCCAGTAGATCTCCAAGAGTCAAACTCTGATTCTAAAACGATTCTCAGCAACACATAGCATTTACAAGTAAAACTACTGATAAAATTATAATCAGCAGCTTCAACTATATGTATTTTATCTTGAATATCTTGAATTTCAGTGAGAAGAGGAAGTGAAAGAAATTTTAGTAAAATATGTAAAAAATTCCTGTCAGACGTATAATTTAATTTATTACGACTAGACTATTTTCTATATTAAAATTTTTATTTTTAATTTTATTACTTGTTAAAAAGAAGAAAAAAAAAAAAAAAAAAGCATTCAGTGTTTTTTTATTGCAAATTAACCTAATAATTGAATTCGAAAGGAATTTTATATTTTACTCCAGTATTCGATATAAACAATTAATTGTTATGTTACCCTGGAATATTATTCATAAAATTATTAAGTAATCAAATAACAAGTAATATGTAAAAGAAAGTTTTTTAAGTCAATTTCTACTTACGAACACTATCGAAATTTTTTTTAAATAACTTTGAATTAGGAAATAAAAAGCGCGCGTGAAAAATGAAATAAAAATAATTATAAGATTAAATAAAAGTTTTTACATACCATGTTTTAAATTTTCTGATGAAACATAGAGCTCGTATCAATGTGCATAAAATTTGTAAAGTGATAATGACGTCAATTTTTGTGAAATGCATAATTTAACTTTTTATAATTTTTTAATGTTCACGTTTAATTAAATGTATTTATTTTTACGTCGAAAAAAAAAATGAACTCGTATTTTTTTTTTTTTAATCAATTAAATTATAGCTAATATTTTAATGGCTATTGTAACGCTATTAGGATGTTATTATTTTCATATTTTAATTAATTATAAGAAAACTAATCAAAATTTCGAAAATCGGACTTCGAAGTAGTGTGTTGTTACCATGTTCTCAGCAATCCTGAAAGTTTCAAATTTCTAGCTAGTCGGGAAATTATTTAAAAATCGATTGCAAAATTTATACAATATATAGTAAGAGTGTGAACTAATAGTAGGGATTGAAAATAGCCACATATTTACATAATGGTTTTTAAAGTATAGAGTACTGCATCATCATTAGCTAGTACAGATATTTCTATTTTTGAAATATACAACAAAAATGTTTACATTACATTTTTTGCCAGTATTCAGCTATTAGTTATTTTGAAACTTTAATATTTTGTTCATAAAACAAATTTACAGAAAAGTTATAAAATATTAATTTATAAATTTCCTTTCATGTACAGGATAATGTATTATTATCATTTGGTACAACTGACTTTATTTAAAACTCGCAGGCATTGCCCGCTTCATTGGTCACTATATTTAAGGAATTAAATGCAGAATCACTCTTTTTTATATCGCTTTATAAACGAAAAATAAAAACAAAATCCACTGAAATTGCTCAAAAGCTCGCTTGTCCCCGCTTTGTCCCCGCTGCCCTCAGCAGCGACTTCCTCATGCGCAATTTCTAAGGTGCGTGTCCGTATTGCTCGCAATAATGCCTCACCTTTGGGCTTCAGTTTCGGTGCTTATCGGATAACAGTTTCGAAACAGACAATATCGAAAAAAAATTTTTTTTAAGAACCCTTTTATATTTCAATCCCAATTACATATGAACAACGATACGATTAGACATTCTCTATACGAACTACAGTCATTTGCAAAAATTTCGGACCAGCAGCCGATTTTCAATATTTTAACACATTGTGTCATTTGCGCAGATTATTGCCTCATCTCATATGCTGATTGCATCAGACGCATTCTACTGCTATAAATAAAGGTGCTTGGCATGTTTATCGCCAGTTGTTTATTGGAGTTTGTCGTAGACAGTGCTATTGTGTAATCATTATAATGGGTAAAAAACCTTCACTTACAGTTACAAAAAGGTCAGAAATATTGACCCTGCATAAAATTGTGTTTTCTGAACGCCAAATAAGTTCGAGGATAAATGGGAGCAAGACAGCTGTGCATCAAGCTATTAATAAATTTAAAATTTCGGGAAAATTTGTTAACCTTAAGAGAAACGGTCGCCCTAGAAAAACGAGTGCACGTGATGATCATGTGATAAGGATTGTCGTACGCGATCCTAGAACCTCCTGAAATACGATTAGATATTCTGTGGCTTTAAAAGGCAGCAACGCAGTTTGAGTACTATTTTAAGACGCTTAGCCAAAGATTTTGGTTTTTCATCTCATAAACCTGCAAGGAAACTTCGACTTCTCCAAGCGTAAAAAAGAAACGACTCTTAAGATCCACAAATTTTCTCGAAATTTTAAATTTACCATTAGCTTGATGCACAGCTGTCTTACTTACATTTACCCTTGAACTTATTTGACATTGAGAAATTCAATTTTATGCAGGGTCAATATTTCTGACCTTTTTGTAACAGTAAGTGACGGTTTTTTACATATTACAATAATTATACAACAGCACTGTCTACGACAAAATCCAATAAAAAACCGGCGATAAACGTACCTGACACCTCTATTTATCGCAGTAGAATGCGTCTGATGGAATCAGCACATGAGATGACGCAATAATCTGCGCAAATGATGCAATGTGTTAAAAAACAAAAAGTAGGATACTGGTCTTAAACTTTTGCAAATGACAATAAATATAATTTACTTTCAGGTTATTTAGTCTGTTTCATTTGATTTATCCGGTGAACCACACAATGACAGCAATTTCACGCCAAATATAATATTACAATTTGCTATGAGCGCTACATATGCTATAAGACGAGTAATAGTTTGTGGTTATATATAACTGTTAATATTTTATAGTTAGTTAATAGTGGTTAGTATATAGAAAAATAAATAAGTAAATATGTATATCTGATCATGGTACCGCTTTATTACAGCTCCCCTTGGCGGCATTTGATTTTTTTTTTTTTTTTTTTTGTTATTATGGCTTTTCTATAAAATGATACAGTGAGACAAAAATAGGTAATTTATGCGATTATTTTTATATGTTTCTTCTTTCTTTCTTTCTTTTTTTTTCTTATATATATATATGATACGCTACTCGGTTTAAAACGACTGTCGCGAAAGTAGAGTCCTTGATGAAAAATGCTCGGTCTACTTCCGTTTCAAAATTTAAAAAATTGCGCAGGGTTATCTATCAGTATATTATTACTTAGTTTTTAATGTTATAATGATGTCATTTTGCCATATGCAAAAGAATGTTTTTTTTAATTATTATTGTTATTGAATAATAGATATACAACGAAAAAATATTTCATGCATCGTTTAACATACATGTCAGTCTTATAACTGCATTTTTATTATCCAAAAATAACCATCAGCACATACATTTTTAGAAATTTCCGTTTATATAACATTTCTTCCTCTTTAAATTATATTAATTCAATATTTATCATTAGCTGTTCTCTACAAGATCCATTAACCATATAATTGGAAAATAGTTAAAAGGAAAACAAAATTAAGCTTTTATATATAAAGCGACCTTTGTCATAGCATAATTCCATATGCCAATTACATACTAATCATTTAGCTAGATAGCACTATTTTACTTTCCGAACATATACATGTAAGGAAAGTATTATAATCATGTCAAAAATCTGAATTTGAGATTTTGATGTTTCTATATGTTTTGAGGTTCTCTGAGTCCGTTTCCACTATTTTTACGATGATATATGTATGTGTGTGCGCATGTGTGTGATTGAACACGCTAGCGTCTAAACGCGTTGCTCGAATGAGTTGAAAGTTGGTACGTATGTTGTAAGTCACCGTAGAACGAATCCTATTTATTTTGATGAATCTAGCACGCATAGTTTTTTTACAGGGACACCAAGAAAAATTCTTTATCATTATGGCCTATGGGACCAAATTTTTAAAAGTGTGATAGCGTCTAAACGCCTTTTTAAACTGAGCAAAAGATTTGTACGCATGTTATAGGTTACAGTAACACTAACTGTATAGATTTTAGTGAAGTTAGCACTTACAGTTTTTTTACAGGGACACAAAGAAAAATTCTTTATCATTATGGCCTATGGGACCAAATTTTTAAAAGTGTGATAGCGTCTAAACGCCTTATTCAATTGAGCTGAAAATTTATATGAATACTATAAATCACTGTTTCACTAAATATAAGCATTTTGGTGAATCTAGCACTTATAGGGTTTACAGGGACTCAAGGAAAAATTCTTTATCGTTATGATCTATGGGCTCAAAGTTCAGTAACGTTAAATAAAACATCGTGTATTATATGGAAAAAAATACTCAAACCCTTTATTATGATTTTTCTCTCTTTTGTTTATTTATAACAACTCACCTTTCTGTACTTTATCTACAAAACCGTTAATTACTCAATGTTCGGAAAGTCAAGTGGAGTCACTCCAGATTTTTTTTTTTATTTGCCGCTACAAAAATTAAAGAAAAAAGTTTTTATTTTTAAAAATATTTCTGGGATGCTTCTGTGCAGCAAATAAATCCTAAAAATTAATATTTCAAATTCCTGACCATATTCAACGAATGCATTAAAAAAGACCTTTGACTAAGTTGTTATACGTGTCCCATAAGAGTGTAGACATTTTAAAAATTCATAACTATTGAATAAATTGGTAGATTTGAACTCGGTTTGTGGATTATTCTCATGAGAGGGTTTTTTTCTTTTTTTTTTTTTAGTATAGAAAAAAAAAAAAAACTAGTTGGCATAGGTGCACTCTGCTCAGTTCCCCACCATATTTATGGTCTCATAAATTTCTAGTGCGAGACATATTATAATCATGTTAAAAGAAATGAATTTGACCAAAGCTTGATACAGTGACAGAATGAAATCCCCGCCTAATAGGCTATCCACCGTTCACTTCGATATATTTATCTTATTCTAATCTATTAATTTATTTTATCGGGGTCAATTTCGTTGTTTAGTTTTCATGCTACTATTTCCAATGCAATAATCCACAAAATTCATATTTATATGAAAAATTTACAATTTCGCTATGTTGATAAAATCGTAAATTACGAATAATTTACGAAATTTTTCTATCAGAATATTTGTATTCAATCATGTTCAAACAAATATCATAAATGTAATTTTGAAGTTGTCTAATGTATTTAGGATCCTCAAAATGGAAGTTTATGCTCAATATTGCCTTATTCTGACATGTTAAGTAAATCGTAAATTCCAAATAACTTACGAATTTTTTAAATTGGAAAAATCATAGTCTATGATATTCATGCCAATAACCTAAATAATATTTAGAAAGTGGTTTGACATCTTTACCATGAAAATATCCCTAAAAATTGACGTTTATGTGAAATTTTGCTCCATTCTGTCATGTTAAGAAATTCGTAAATTTCCAATAACTTACGAAATTTTTATATTTGAAAAATCATAGTCATTAATATTTATGCCAGTGTCCCAAATAATATTTCAAAAGTAGTCTGACATCTTTACGATGAAAATATCTCTCAAAATTGACGTTTATGTAAAACTTTGCTCTGTACTGCCATGTTAAGAAATTCGTAAATTTCCAATAACTTGCGAAATTTTCAAAGTAGCATATTTATAGTTACTGATGTTCATTCCGGCATCAAAACGGATATTTTAAAACTGGTCTGACATTTTTACAGTAAAAAGTTTCCATTTAATGCACGTTTAAGTGAATTTTTGTCCTATTCTCCCATGTTAAGAAAATCGTAAATTTCTAATAACCAACGAAGTTTTTAAATTCGAATGTTACAAATGAATAAGGTTCTTGCCAGTGTCGAAAGTAATATTTTAAAACTGATCTGACCTCTCTGCGCCAATTTGTTCTTGAGTTATCGTGTACACAGACTAACAAACTAACGGACTAACAGACTAACAGACATCCTACAGACAGACACCATACAAATTTTGTCATTTTCGGATTCCTCACACCTGAAAACGTCTAAAAAAGTCAAAAAACCGAGGTCGAAAATTTTCACGTTTACCTAAGTTCCCCCTACCTATATAGTATGATGGGGATCTAAAAAGTTAGAATTTTCATCGCTAGAGGGCGCATACGTGAGCAAATCACATACTTCCAGGAAAAAATATATTTATTTCCACGCAAAAACTTCTTGTATGCACAACATGGATGAATATTCTTAATCTGTGATGCACAAGTAGAAAGCAAAATAGAAAATGACATGTGTTAATCATAAAACTGTGCAATTTATAGAACTCTGATTTGCATATTTCTCGTTATTCGTCCATGCAGCGCCCTCTATCGAAGAAAAATTTAACTTTTTTCCCCCTTAAAAATTAAATAAATAAAAATTAAAATTCAGCTGTTTCAGCAATCTTGAATATTTAGAATTCCAGTGAATATGCAGGAAAGGTGAGAAAGGACGACAAAAGGACATTGTTGACTATTCGTTATGATGAAAGAAAAAAATAGCCTTGTGCTTAAAAATAATACAAAGAACGGTTTTTGCTGTTTGAAACTGACGCTTTTTTCGACTAAACTTCCAATTAGCATGAAAAGGATTCTTCCATATGTTTGCTTTCTTTTAGTTAAAATGAATAAAATGAGTGAAACGAAAAGAATCATTACCGTTATTAAAAACCATAAAAGACAATTTGCACGTTTTCTGATTTTATTCTTATACTAGCAGGCTTTGCCCGCTTCGCTGGTCATTAAATTTAAAGGAAACTCTTTTCTATATAGCTTTATAAAAATAAAATAAAATACTAAAATTGCTCAAAAGCTCGCTTCGGATCCCTGCTACCTTCGGTCGCGATTTGGTCATCCGCTAAAATTGTCCCTATTACCTGAGACAATGGTTTACCAATAGGCTTCCATTAAGTCCTTATTAGATAACAGTTCGAAATAGATAGTATCGAAAAAAATGAAGTATCCCTTTTATATTTGAATCCCAGTTACATATGAACAACACTATACGTGGTGCACATAATATTTGCTTTTACGTTATTTCCTATGTTTATTTTGTTTATCCCCGATCAACTATAAAAATGATAACAATTTCACGCTAAACATTATAATATGCTATGACCGGCTACGTCTGTTGCATGAGACAATTAATTTTTGGTGGTTATATAATTCATGGTTTGTAAGCATGATCATAGTCGCCTTAATATAGTTCTCTTTGGCGACTTTTGAATTTTTGTCACCATTTTAGATTTAATCCCTTGTAAAAATAAGACTTAATACCTTGTAACAATATGCTATGAGCGCTATTTCTGCCATATTTTAGACAACTAAACTTTTAATGGTTATATATATTAGGTTGATTCATAAATAATTTCCGATGCAGTTAAAATAGAATACACACCAATAACATTATACAACGAATATAATAATGTACATTAGGCAGGGCCTGATTATCCAAAAGGCTCAGGAAGCACAAGCTTCCCCTCTAAAATTTAAGAGGGGCCCCATAAGGATTAAAAAAAGGGTCTTGAATTTTTTGTTTCATATTTTCACACTGAGATTGAACTTTTTCTGAGAGAGGTTACCTAAAATAAGACAAAACACACACTATTTCGGGAAAAATCTATTATTTAACGTCAAAAATCTGAATGTTCTTATTTAAAAAGCTATATAATTTTAATGTTCTGTGTAGAAACCACCCAGATGTATGAAAAATAATAATAAACACACACTATTTTTTTGGTCTGTAGCATTTTTATATTACAATATGTAACAGGAAAACAAGATTTTCTGAAATGAAAGGGGGCCCCGAAATGATGCTGAGCTTCCCCTAGCTTCAAAGCTTAATCGGGCCCTGACATTAGGTAATATTTCCTGCCGAAGAATAAGCCCTTCCCACATTTATCATGTTACGTATTTGTACGTGGAGTCTTAAATAACTTCCTTTGTTTTTAGCACGTATTTATTTTGCTTTCATTTAGTTACAAAATTATATCAATTTATTATGTATTCACCATTATTATGTATGACGTTCTCCCATCTTCTTGGCAACTTATATATTCCTTTCTTGTAAAATGTGGTTGGTTTCGATTGGAAGAAATTTTCGACAGCCTGTCTGACTTGTTCTTCAGATTTGAATGTTTTTCCTTTCAAAAAGTTTTGTAAGGAACAGAAAAGGTGAAAATCTGTCGGGGCAAGGTCCGGGGAGTAAGGTGGGTGCGGTAAAATAGACCATCCGAGCTCTAGAATTTTTTCTTGTGTCACCCTTGCTGTATGTGGTCTTGCATTATCATGCAAAAGAATGACGTTTTTGCTGTTGGCAAGTGTAGGGCGTTTTTCATGAAGTTTCTCTTTCACTCTTTGCAGTTTCTGAACATATATGCGTGCAGTAATTGTTAAATTTGACTTTAATAACTCGTGAGGGATTAGTCTTCGACAATCCCACCATACACACAATAAAATATTTTTTCCATGGATGCCAGCTTTCGAATATGGTAAGGGTTTTTGCTCCTTATCAAGCCACTGTCTTTTACGGATGATATTCTTATAAGTAATCCATTTTTCATCACCAGTTATTATCCTATCTAAAATGGCTCTTTTTTTCTCGTGAGAGCAGACTTGTAGCGATAGACAGGCGATTTTCTTTATTCTGTTCACTGAGATTGTGTGGTACCCATACTCCTAATTTGCTGACTTTCCCTAATTTCTTCAGGTGGCGGAAAATAGTTGATTGCGGTGCATTCAACCTTTCTTCTATGTCTCTAGTTGATTGGCGTGGATTTTGTTCCAATATAGCCTTTACAAGGTTGTCATCAAAGTCGGAAGGACGTCCTGTCCTCAGTTCGTCCTTTAAAGTCGTATTTCCAGAGCGGAATTTTGTAAACCAATATCTAACTGTCCTATCAGTTATTAGATCTTCACCGTATACACTGCATATTTTATCAGCTGTCGCTTTAGCACTATTGCCTTGTCTGAATTCCCAAAGCATCACATGACTTATTTTAATATGCACTTTTTCATTCTCCATTTTAGGAGTTTGGAGTAACAGTTTAATCAAACATACACCAGACAAAACGATTGTTAGAAGAATAATTGAACCACAGATTATATACTAAGACAGATGGCACACGCCCAATGAAATCAGACCAATGAGTACAGTAATGCCAGTGATGGCTGAAAGCTAAAGTTTCCAAATATTTGCATAATTCCATTGAAATAAAAGGTGATCGTCATTCTGATTGGTTAAAAACGAACATAATATGCAAAATTCCACACCTTCGAAGAATTTTATTACCATTTGCAGTATGCATGCTTTGGCCATTTGTCCAATGCAAGTAAAGCCCAAACACACTACATGATCAATGCAGGGGAGGAGTCTATCTTTGCAGCCTTATATTCGTTGTATAATGTTTCTGGTGTAAATTTTAAGTAAACTGCATCGGAAATTATTTATGAATCGACCTAATATTTCCCATTAAACATATTTTTATTTTCATTTATTTATTTAAATATTGATGAAATTTGAACTTCAATTTGGTCTAGTGTTGTACAGGCTGTATACTATATGTTTGTGTTTGTGAAAGAAAATTAAAAAAAAATTCAAAACTGCAATTTTTAATCCCACTTAAAAAAAAAACAAAAAACATGTGACTTAATTAGTAGCACATTTTAAAAGAATTTCCAAACGGTTTCCATACAATCTCCTGCTGTTGCCACTTAAAATACATACATTAGTTAATTTTAAAAAATCTAATTGCCCGATCGATAAGCTGTTTAATCCGTTGGATTCACAAAAATTGCATCTTTCATTTGGTATCTTATTTGTAACGATACGACTGATATTTCTAATTTTTTTAATTTAATTCCTCATTTTAAATAAATGTAATTTTTATTGTTCAGGTTTTTTTTTTTTTTTTTTTTTTTTTCTGTCGAAAAAATAATGATAATTTTTTTGGCAACAATTAAAATAGGATTAAAATGAAATATTTTCACGGAGTAATATTAATAGGAGTTGAAGGTCCAATGGGAGAAGGCTACGAAACTCTGATCTAAATTTTTGGTAAATATTGAGGGCGCCACTTGTCATTCCTCCCTACCTCGGCGCGGATATACTGTTGTTTTCAATAGAATTTTGCTGGAGTACATTTAATTTTTTTTATTTTAAGCAATTTAATTTCTTTGTAAGTTCTTAAAACTGCATAATTCAGATGTTTCAAATAAATGCTTCGTTCCTAGTTGTAAAACAGGCTATGATAGTGATAAGAAAAACAAAAAAAAGCCCTAGGAGAAAAATAAAGTCCGAGTTCGTGTTTTCTGCACCTAAAGTAAGTTTATTTTTTTTTTTTCTTTACAAAATCTCATCCATTCTCCTTCCTCCCAATTGCCTGTTTTAGGCAATCGGGAGGTTCATAAGAATCGTCATTTTTTAAAAGCTTTCTTTCAAAGTAAAATTAGCATAAAATGGCTCTTAAAAAAACATGTTGGTTAGAATACTCTATTTATTGAAATTTGCTTTCAATCGAAATTTTTTCAGCTTGATATTATTTTTTAAAAAATAATTAAAACGAGACATTTCTCCATTGAATAACATTGCGGAAGCTGGAGAGAAGGAAGGATTGCACGCTGGCGCCATCTGTAAACATTAGAAAACAACATCACAAAATTTCAGCGTTACCTTCTTCTCCTGTCTTTTTACTCCGTGAATATTTTAAATAAATGTAATCTTTATTGTTCACGTTTTTTTTTTTTTTTTTTTTTTTTTTTTTTTATCTGTCGAAAAAATAATGATAATTTTTTTTGGCAACAATTAAATTAAGGATTAAAATTAAATGGCCAATTTATCAGTAATTAGAAGGTTTTTATTTTAACATTTTAATTAATTAAAAGAAAACTAAAACAAAATTCGAAAATCGGGCTTCGAGATGCATCAGGAGAGGTCATTACGAACCTTACGAACCACCATGCAAATTTTTGTAGCTCAGCCATCAGCCGTTTTCTTAAAAAGCTCTGGAAATACATACACAATGACACACACACACACACAAACATCTTATTTTATTATATGTATAGCACGGAGTAATGTACAGATAACAGAAAATAAAAAGGTAAGAAAATAAATACATACATTTACTTTATTTGAAACCTAATGACTGATTTATAATAATTTTAACATCGCACTATTTACTCTATCGCGAAAACGCAGTATAATATATTGTGACGTCACTCTTTATGACAACAAACGGAAATAATCGTTGTTTACATTGGATTTCGTGCTTTGGTGAATCTAACATTTATAGGTTTTTACATGGACACAACGAAAAATTCTTTATCATTATGATCTATGGGCTCAAAGTTCACTAGCGTTAAATAAAACATCGTGTAATATATGGAGAAAAATACTCAAACACTCTATTATGATTTTCTCTCTTTTGTTTGTTTAACAACTCCTCTTTCTTTGCTTTATCTACAAAACAGTTAATTACTCAATGTTCGGAAAGTCGAGTGGAGTCACTCCAGATTTTTTATATATACACACATAGAATCAGGAATTTTCTGAAAAGGGTCAAATCGTATTCAGAACATCTGAAAATGTATAAATTGATGAAAGACAGGAGATCGAAAAATTTTCCGAATCCATTACTTTTTTCTTACTTATATACAAGAAAGTAAAAATGATGTTTGAAGATGGTAGTCACTGAGTTATTCCCAGCTGAGTTGACTTTCGCTGTTACAGTTTCTAGCAATCGGCAAAACAATTATAGCATTCACATAGCTGCGAACTTTTCTAGTTTTTTAATCAGATTTGTCACGATTACTATTTTAGGGAATATGTCAAATATATTTTCGACGATTAAATAAATTGAAAACAATTACAAAATTTCTCCATAAAAAACAGGAAAACGTATCTCACTTGAAAAACGGGAGACTTGGCACCCATCATTTGCATACGAAATTAAGTAACTGTTTTTTCCCAAAGAATATTTCTTTTAGGAGGTGTCTTAATAAATACCTAGACTATATCTTCAGAGAGAGTTATATTTCGCTCCAAATATTTCCCAGTAGATCTCCAAGAATCAAACTCTGATTCAAAAAAGATTCTCATCAACACATAGCATTTACAAGTATAATTACTGATAAAATTATAATCAGCCGCTTCAACTATATGTATTTTATCCTGAATTTCAGTGAGAAGAGGAAGTGAAAGAAATTTTAGTAAAATATCTAAAAAATTCCTGTCAGAGATATAATTTAATTTAGTACGACTAGACTATTTTCTATATTACAATTTTTAATTTTAATTTTATTACTTGTTAAAAGAAAAAAAATGCATTCAGTGTTTTTTATTGTAAATTAACCTAATAATTGAATTCGCAATGTTGTTGAGAAACGATGAAAAGAAAGGTATTTTATTATTTAATAAAATGTGAAATATGTGTAAAATTATTTTAAAAGCAATTTATTTCGGTCATAGGACTGTCATGTTACCTAATAATAATGATAATTTGTCGAACTGATATTTTAAATGCCAAAATAGCGATAAAGGGCCAAACACAGCAACCTATTCGAGCATGTCATGTGATTCATCTTGAACCACGGAAAGCTAATCCTTCATCCATTGAATCAGCACTCTAATTTATATATCTCGTTATTACGAACCACCATGCAAATTTTTGTAGCTCAGCCATCAGCCGTTTTCTTAAAAAGCTCTGGAAATACATACACAATGACACACACACACACACACACACAAACATCTTATTTTATTATATGTATAGCACGGAGTAATGTACAGATAACAGAAAATAAAAAGGTAAGAAAATAAATACATACGTTTACTTTATTTGAAACCTAATGACTGATTTATAATAATTTTAACATCGCACTATTTACTCTATCGAGAAAACGCAGTATAATATATTGTGACGTCACTCTTTATGACAACAAACGGAAATAATCGTTGTTTACATTGAATTTCGTGCTTTGCTTTGATTTTTGAATCGGTGAAATAAGTTTTGTATGATATAATAATGAGGGATATTAAAAAATCGTAGTATAAATATTGTATTGTACCATTTTGCACTATTACAACGGCTAAAGCTTCTCAAAAGTTATTCTTTAGCGTTCCACAGGATCCTATTAAACGAAAACATTGGACAACTCCCATGAAAAGAAAACAATTGAAAATAATGATAATAGAAAATGGTGATTATGATATTAAATGATTATAAGATGAAAAAGAAATGCTCAGAAATCCCATAAACAATTGATAATTACAAAAGTTAAAACGAATTGCTGCTTACTAACAAGGTTAACGAATGTAAACACTGAAGCATCATAAAGTGTGACGACAGGCAGCGTTTTAAAGTCACATGATTTTTGGTTAATTTTAAAATTATTTTTTTTTTATTAATGAGAATTTTTTTTTTCTTTGCATTTTTAATAAACGTTTTGAAATTTATGGGTCTTAAACTATCAGAAAAATAGGAATTTGTTCAAATCCCCCATGTGTGCAAATTCCTCATTCTGTGGAAAATGGATATAGTAAAGATAATTCTGTAGGTAATGGTTTTATTTTATCAGTCATGAAAATCATTTCAGTATAAAGGTAAGGATAACTGAAACTGATGGTCTGAATCTGAAACTCTTCGTCAAGGACTGCAAATCCCCCAACTGCCAAATCGACCTCTGAACGTTGCACCATTCCAGTTAGCCCAGTCCAATTTTCCTCTGGTAAACAATTACCATATTCACCATCACCATGTGCAGATATTTTATATGTGGCTCAGAATTTCCCTGATAGATATATGTATCAGAGCAATGTCTGCAACATAAATAATTTTATTATCTTGCTGAATAGAGAAAGACCTCTAATTCAAGTGTTTCTACAGTGACAACTAAAATATCACTGAGTGATTAATTTTCTATCATAGTTCTTTATTTTTTCAAACAATTAGGACGACAATTTTAAACAATATCTAAAGGTGAAACGAACAGTTTCATGTAAACACGTGCTAAATGCATATCAAACTCAATATTAAATTCAGAATGAATTCATAATATAGAGATACCTAAAAAATCTCAATAGCTATATCGGAAATGACGGTTAAAGCTTATGTCTTTAAATATCTTTCATATTAAAAATTGGTAAATTTTTTTTTCAGCATTGGATATATAAGTAATTAAGTGTAATATTGCTTTAATATTTTATCCATAAGATTATTAAACTGTAAAGTTTACAAAAAAAAAAAAAAAAAAGGCCTTAATTGTAAAATGTTATTTTAAGTAAAGAGTACTGTGTAATTATCAGTTGGTAAGGATCACTTTATTTGAAATGTACAACGAAAAATGCTTAAATTATATTTTTTTTAAAGCAATCTTCTATTATTTGTTTTGGAACTAATATTTTGTTCAGAAAGCTAAATAAACAGAAAAATAAGAAATATCCATTTATGAATTCTCTTTACAATACAGCCTTTCTTTCAAATAAGCGACGAAAAACCTTTTCGTGCATTATTTCATTTATGTCTCAGTCTTATAACTCCCTTTCGATTTTATAATATGAGCATTACGAAATACCTTTCTTAGAAATTTCCGTTTATATAATATGCATTTAATGTTAAAATATATTTTCGCAATCATTATCATTACTTGTTCTTTACAAGAACGATTAAGAATACTATAAAAAATAGGAAAGGAGAAAAAGAAAAAAAACTTTTCTATAATGTGACTTTTGTCACAACATATTTCCATACGTCGATTATCTTCGTTTAACTACAGTGTATATAAAAGCTTTAAGGCCAGTTAAAAATATTCTTAATATTCTTAAATAAGAAGAAAGTTGCCTTATTTGAATGTTTATTGGTAATTTAGGAGGCAAAAATTTTAATCGATAAGCACTATAAATAAAATCAAATACAAAAGAAAAAAAAAAAAAAAAAAAAAAATCTGGTGTGTCACTCACATGACTTTCTCTTACCTTGAAATTTAATACAATAAATACAGGTTTAAGCTTATGTCTTTAAATATCTTTCATATTAAAAATCGGTAATTTTTTTTTTCAGCATTGGATATATAAGTAATTAAGTGTAATATTGCTTTAATATTTTATCCATAAGATTATTAAACTGTAAAGTTTACAAAAAAAAAAAAAAAAAAAAAAGTAAGGGTAAGATAACGACTACTGTTTTATAAACCTATGTTAAAGCAATTCAAATTAGTCTTCGGAAGAGTTATCCTGAAATTATTCGTTTTAAAGTTACTCTAAGAGACACAGAAAAAGATCAAACGTTAAAAAACTTGATTACGGTATTCAGGAAGCCTCAAAACGTGTAAATATACAAAAAAAAACAAGCAATGAATATTTATAATTAAAAAACACCTTAAAAACACGTCTAAAATGCATTTATTAAAAAGGTTAAAATCTTCCAAAGCTTTTCGCCCCAACAAATCAACGCATCATCAGGGATTTAGTTATACACATCATAGAGCAGTTTTATATACTTTTTTTGTACCATATGGTCAACAGTTAAGTCCTTACAAAAAACAAAGTCAACTGGAAGCTACACTTAGAAGCTGGAACTATTGTAGTATGAGGAGGTGCTACATTTAGAGGCTGGAATTATTGTAGAATGAGGAGGTGCTGCACTTAGATGCTGGAACTATTGTAGGATGAGGAGGTACTACACTTAGAGATTGGAACTATTGTAGGATGAGGAGGTGTTGCACTTAGATGCTGGAACCACTGTAGGATGAGGAGATGTTATACTTTGAGGCTGGAACTATTGTAGGATGACTCCTCATCCTCCTCATGCAATAAAATATTAAATCCTGCGTATATAAAATATTAAATTTGCATTTATATGATGTCGTGACGATTTATAAAATGACGTCTATAAAATAATCATAATAATTTTAAATTTTAAAGTTAACGAAGAGATAAATAAATTGCGAAAATTTTGCACGGGCTTGCTAGCAAATGAATTATTTAAAGTGAGAAATAAATAAAATGAAATGATCATTTTTCAACAAGCGCCTTAGTCGCCCTACAACTAACTAGTTTAAAAATATATTTTTACCAATAGCTTTCAATTTACGCAATTTTTACTTTCTCTTACCCACATATATGATAAAGAAAGTATTGTTTTTGAGTGAAATTTTCGAAATTGAGTTTTTTTTTATTTTTTTTTTAACGTTTTGAGGTACCCTGAATCCGAAAATCATGTTTTTAACGATTGGTCTGTATGTTATCAGCATGTATATCATGAATCAATAATAGCAGAAAGTCCAAACTTGGTGTTTTAAATATGTATCATGCAAGAGTGCTACGTTAAACTTTTCGTTGAGATCAAGCGAATAGTTCGTGTATAGGAACATCCAAGAGAATTCAAATACATTATGTGTATGCGGAAATTTCTGTTAAGTATAGTGAAACATCAAGAGGGTGACTTAAAGAAAACGGAATGAACAAAATTTTTTATATGCATAAAAGCATGTTTTGTGTAGATTGTGGTATGGAAGCCATTCCGCATTCGTTTACAGGGATACCGAAAGTATTCGGATATATTGGTGCTACACTTCGATATTGTTGGAATAGTGTTGGTTTTTCAAGTAAGATTAAGTTTAAGTATACAATATTGTTTATAATGAATACTGCGTACAGATAATATACAGGGCTACCAAAATTAAGTTAAATGTTTTCTTCTATTGAATGTAATTGATGGAAACGCTTTGTTACATTTTACTTTATCGACGAACACTGTTCAGGAAGCAAAATTAATTTTTCATACTCTTACATACTGTAAACAAAGTACTTTTTTGAAGTTCCATTCTCAATCATGGTTTTTTGTATAATATCACGTTTTGAGGTGCCTGGTTACGATAGTTTAATATTTAGCGGTTGATTTGTATATATGTCTGTTATCAGCATAACCTAAAAACTGATAACTGCAGGAAATAGCAAAATAACGCAGATAACTATGTTATTTTGAAGTCCGTATTCGGTTGCTGTGATGTCGATTATCACATAGTCAAAAAATATATTATTATATTAGAAAGAGAAGAAAAAATAAACTAACGAACACATGTTTATGACCTCTAAATTGCAACTTAAATTTGCATACAGTATGTTCTTTAAATTTTTACACCCTCCCTCTTCCCACATATGTATCTTTTGCCAATTGCAACTCTATCGAAACCTTTGATCATGTATTATTCGTTCTTTAACTTAATGCAGATCTACAATAGCCTGTTACGACTTTTTCTAATTCGGTTTCTTTTCATCTTGCAAATGAATGCGGTTTGTCGCCATATATACATTCTTATCTCACAATATGCTGCATTAATTTTGCTTAAAAACTTCCTCCTTCCCATGGCGAGGGTTGGCTGTTATTGAGGACTGTTTGAATTATAATTATGTGGTAACCTTCTCAAAAATTGTATGTGTTTATATATAACATAAGTACAACCATTTTTTTCTCTACTAAATTAAATTTGGCTTCTATTAGTGCTTTGGCGAAATTAATGAAGAATTCGAAGCGTCACTTCGTCATCATGTATTGAGTTAAGAAATCGACGATTTTGGGCTCCCACTCCAAGTTATTCAATTACCTCAATTCTACCTACCATTTTATAATAAAATGCTTATCTGGTCACCTATAATCGTGTTAAATGTGTCAACAATTCGCACATAATAAAATTCATCATAATATCTACAAGAAAATGCCTGTTTATTTGGATTAACGAATGCTGTGTTATTGACTGGACACATCGCAAGAACTAAAGCTGTTTTTCAAATTTAACTTCAACAACCACCACCCCATCTACAAAATATTCTTCACAGTTACCACTTAAAAATTTGGTCAAGATTGGCATTTTTGAAGGCAAATTAATAATAGCCTTAATTACTATTATTATTATTATTATTATATTTTCAATTATAAGTATTTGGACACTTTCGAATTTAGGCGTTTTGTCAAATATTAAGAAAAATTCGCTTGGAATTATATATAATGAAACTTTGGGAGTATAAAGAGCATAGTATACTTCAGATATTTCCTCAAAAGCTTTGTCCTGTAGAGAAAAAGAGTACTAGTAAAATATTAAACAAAAATAAAATATTATGAATCATTCTGTAAAAAGTAATACTTTAAATTCGTCTTAACTGTAGCATGTGAATATGAGGTTTCTTTTAATTCTCTGTATAAGTTTTTATGAGATTAGCACATATATTCAAGGAGATATAACAGTTTCTTTAAAAAATTGTCAAAATAAATAAATAAATAAATAAATAAAATCCACTTGATTTATTTCAAAACATAGCGTATTAAACCCAATGCAAAGCTATTTTTAGAAAACCTGGTACACAAAATTAGACACGGCATACTCCAATCAGAATTAAAAATTGTTAAGTATCTTACGAAATATGAGCATTCTCACAAAATAATTTTTACTACACATGCACAAGCTTTTAAAAACTCATTTGCAAACTCAAAATATTTTGAATCATTCTTTAAAAAGTAATGCTTAAAATGTGTTCTGTAGCATGTGATTATGAGGGTTCTTTTAATTATCTGTATAAATTTTTTGAGACTAGCATATATATACATGGAGATATAATAGTTTCTTTAAAAAATGGCAAAAAAAAAAAAAAAAAAAATCCACTTCTTAAATTATAACACGTAGGGTTACGTGTTATAATTACGGGTTACAGACCCAGTACTAAGCTATTTTTAGGAAACCTCGCATAATAAATTAGACACAACATACTCCAATCAGAATGCGAAAATGCTAAGTATCTTAGGAAATAAGTGTTCTTACTAAATAGTCTTTTACTACACATGCGCCAACTTTTAAAAAAGTTTCATTTGCATAATTTAATAGCCAAAACTGTTTAGCTACTTATATGAAAGCCCCAAACAAATATCGTGTGAATTCAAAACTTTATGGGAGATAGAATGGACAGAAATTCAATTTTACTCAAAATAAAAGCTAAACTATAAGGGGTTTTACTCACATTTTTAATGTGATTCGATGAATGCTCAATAGTAATACGTTAGCTGATTGTAAATAAATATCGATAAAAACCCCTATCATCTTCCGTTTTTTTTTTTTTTTTTTTTTTAGATGAATTGAAATTTTATATCTTACAACCTTTTAAATTTACGCGATATTTGTTTGGGGGGTTTTATACTTTTTGGCTACTAAATTATGCAAATGATTTTTTTTAAAAGCATGTGCATGCGTAGTTAAAAGTTATTTAGTAAAAATGCTCATATTTCGTAAGATTTTTAAGATTTTTGCATTCTGATTGCACCATGCTGTATCTAACGTAGTATGCTAAGTTTCCTAAAAATGGATTTGCACTGGGTCTAATACCGTAATTTAAAAAGTGGAATTTTTTTGAGCAATTAAAATATATATATATATATATCTCCACGAATATATGTGTTAGTCCCATAATAATTTATACATATAATTATAAGATTACTTACCATAAAATATTACAGCCAAAATGCATTCCAAGCTTTACTTTTTACAGGGTGATCCAAAACATTTTGACAATTGTTTAATTTTTTTCTTGTCCTCTTTTCCTCTTCAGGACAAAACTTTTGCTGAAATATGTGTGGTATAGTATGTTCTTTATACTGCCAAAATTTGAAGATAATTCTTTAAGAAGTTTTTTGATACTTAACAAAACGTCTAAACTCTAAAGTGTCCAAATACTTATTGGTAGACAGTGTTCGGTCCAAAAATCCTATATCATAATTTCATCTGATTTGTATGTTTTAATTTCTCCTGAGTCCAAAAAAGTACTTTTTGACAACTGGTTAGTGTGTGTGTGTGTATACAGTCGGCACCAAAATTATTCGAGCGTTAGCAATAATTCTTATATAAAACAAAGTACACTTAATACTGTTTTGTTAAATAAATCCTTGTCGAAAAATGTTCTTAGACTGACTAAGAACATGACTCGACAAGCGTACTTTTTTTTTATATAGGAATTATTGCTAGCGCTCGAATAATTTTGCTGCCGACTGTATGTGTGTGGGAAAACTTCTGACTACCATATCTCCGAAGATAATAAAGATACAACTATGAAATTTCAGAATTGAGACAGATCTGGTATACAAATGATTTTTTCCACTTTTGGTGAAAATTGTAAAACCAGAATAGGACCGTAATTCCATATCTCAAAAATGGTTCTAACGATTTTCTTAAAAGTTTCTACATAAATACTCAGTTAAATGCCCTTTCGTATTAATTAGTTGGTTAGTTGAAGAAAATAGATAGGCGTCTGCATATATAGCTCAATTTCAGGTTTCGCAAGTGCGTTCCTTTAGAAACGTCTGTACTGACTTTTTTCAAACTCGCCATATTAACCACCTTTTAAATATCCTTTTGTATTTACTTGTTGTTTTCCTGTCAACAATTGAGTGTGCCAAGTTTTAATAAAAGTTGGTTTCTATAAAACAGTTTTAACGATTTTCTTGAAAAACGTTACATAAATCCATTTTTGATATTCTTTCTCATGTATTACGTGGTTATTATAGGAAAATATACAGGCGTCCTAATTTGGTAGGTCAATTTTAAATCTCGAAAATTTTTGCTTCAAAATACCGATATATATTCTTATTTTTTAACTCGCTATGTAAACTCTGTTTTATATGTCTTTACCATGTATCAACTTTGTCTTACCGGAAAATTGTTTGGTGTCTTCTTTGTTAGGTCAATTTTATGTCTTCTGATCATATGCATTGTAAAACATATGTCCTATTTGCTGCCAGTAATTCTCTGTAATTTGCGAAAATAAGTTCTTACAACGTAATTTTTTCGTAAATTACGCGTATTTTCTCAAATTACAGAGAATTTCTGGTAGCAAATAGGACATATTTTTTACAGTGTAACACCTAACATTATCTCCTAAATGTGCATGTAATGGATGTAAATGTGCAATAGTGGGTAATGGAAGTGGAGGTTTCACACCAGATATTTTTGATCAAATTTTTGTTGTATTTCTCTTGAGTTTTAGGTGATTTTTTTTTTCCCCGTCTTCTCCAGTTGCCAGTAGCATTAGAACCATTCACACAAAATACGCTGACTTCGTCTTTCTGTTCCCTAAAAATTTTATTATTACTTCAAAAATAAAGTTGCAACAATTTGTACTCGCATAACAATTCGCTATACCTTTAATACAAGTAATCATTCCTGCAATAGATAATACTTAAACTGTAGCTATAAAACAAAATACAAACAACATATAGTCGCTTCCCATTTATTATTCTTTTTGAGTACATATAAAAAAATTCATACAGATGCCACATAAATCATATAATCTCTGAATTTCTGGAGTGTAATCTGATATGTAATAAACACACGACTTCCCCACGCACTACTACCCGTATCTTATGCACTTTTTGGAGATAATGTGGTCAGAAGACATTTAATTGACCTAAGAAATTAAACATCTAACTATTTTCCTGTAAGAGAAAACTGATACACGTGTAAAGATATATAAAACAGAGTTTACGTAGTGCGTTTAAAATAAGTAAATAAATAAATAAATAAAAATAGGCAGAGCCATTTTTTGAAACAACAATTTCTAAGATCTAAAACTGACCTACCTGATCAGGATGACTGTTAATTTTCCTGTAATAACCAAGTAACACATGCGAGAAGATATCGAAAAAGAGGTTTATGTTAAAATTCTCAAGAAAATCGTTAGAGTAGTTTATGAGAAACCGACTTTCACCAAAACTCGGTAAAAATAATTGTCGATCAGAAAACAACAATTACATTAGAAAGTATGGGGAGTTAATATGGCGGGTTCGAAAAGAAAAATAAAATCTGCAGTAGTTTTCGAAGTAACGCACTTGCGAAACCTCAAACTGACCTACTTACGCAGGATGCCTATAAATTTTCCTGAACTAACCAACTAATACATATGAAATAACATCTAATAAGATGTTTATATAACAACTTTGAAAAAAATCGTTAGCGCTGTTTCTTAGATACGGACTTACAATCCCACTTCTGGTTTACAATATCCAACTTCTGGTTCTCCAATTTTCACTAAAAGTTGGAAGAATCACCTGTATACTAAGACTTGTTTCAATTCTAAAGTTTCTTTGTTCAATCTTTCAGAGATATGATTGCCAGAAGATTCCCCACACACAACAAACACTGACCAAGTTCCAAAAACTCAGGAGACCTTATAACATGCTAAACAGGTGAAAACATGTTATCTTTGACGGAATATAGCATTCTCATAACCTACGGTATTCGGAAAATGGAAGTAAAAGTGGAAAAGGGGAGAAGACATTTTATTAAATTAAAACACTCTCATAAGAGAATTAATACTATGTATATAAATACTAGCAGACCCGGTCACGCGTTGCTGTGACTAAGTTATACGTTGAATTATATTGCAGTAAACTATTTAATACAGTCAAATTATTATTTACGAATAAAGACGAAAACCTTGTAGCTGATGTAAATACCCACAGGATTGAGATTTGAAACTTAGGTCAAAATTTGGAAGCGATTGATAAAAATTTTCGTAGAGTTGATATTAAGCACAAATTAATTTTACTGTAGGGTCTTATAAATTTTAATGGAGAAGTGATATATATTATTTCTAATGCTACTTAGGATAAAAAAGCTAAAATGACTAATACATAAATTAAATTATATTAAAATTGTATTAAAATAAAAGTATAAAAGAAGCAGACGATTTTAAAATCAATTTTTATGGAGGAGTGAAATATAATATATGTATAATGGATAATTTTACTATAAAATGACCTCATCATTTTAAATATTTTAAAGATGGCAACAGCTGTAGTTATAAAAAGGAAAACAATATGGCTAAACCAGAAAAATAAGTAAATTTAATAAGTATTTTAAAATTTTAAAATAGGACATCTTATGAAATATTGGACACTTAAATTAAATACATATATCATTTTAAATAGAAAAAGATTTTGGAAAAGTTTAGTATATTTTAACGAAGTGGTGAGAAGGTTTTGAGTATGTTCAAAATTTTAATAGTAAATTCAAGTTAATAAAGATAGGAAACATTGAGGATTAAGATAAGAATAATTATAAGATTTAAAAAAAAAAAACCTTTTTATATACCATGCTTTTAAATTTTAATATACTAATAATATACTAATTAAAAGGAAAATGATAAATATTCTATCATAGTTTCTATCATAAATATTCTATCATAAATATTCTATCAAGTCAAATTTGTTTTCAAATGTCTAAATAAAATATCGGATATAAGATAGTAATATCTTGCAGCGGAATAGATTTCATTTCTGTCATCCTTGGCGAAAAAAAGAATATCGCTAAATTATCTGGCGAAAATATTTAATTCCTTTCAAAATCATGGTTATTTTAACAACATATATTAAAAGAGTAATGAATAATATGAAACAATATTTCGTACAATACATATTACATATCATACATACCTACAATAAATAATACATATTACATTTCATACAATACATACATCTGGCATGTATATTTTCGTGTTATGCTTTTGATCGCCAAATGCAAAGAAAAAAAAAAAAAAAAAAAAAAATATATATATATATATACAGACACGACATTATTTCATTATTTAAAACATGAAAATCTGACATTTACAGATTTTAATTTAGTGCCAGAGGCCTACTGCTAAACTTGTTAATATCGACAAATTCTTCTTTAGTTAATTCGTGACGATCTAAATTCCCTGATAAAGTTTTCATTAAATCAAACCAATGTGTTTCAGCTGCAGATATTGTAACAAATAACGTTGGAAGTCCAAAATGTCTTATAGCCGCAAAACAACGTTTTTTCTCTTTTTCCCAATGAGGGGGAGGTGTGCCTTGGGGGGGGATTCATGTCAAAGGTGTGCCTTGGGGGGGGACTCATGTCAAAGTTGTACCTTGGGGGGACTCATGTCAAAATTGGGCCTTGGGGGGACTCATGTCAAAGTTGGGCCTGGGGGGGGACTCATGTCAAAGTTGGGCCTTGGGGGGACTCATGTCAAAGTTGGGCCTGGGGGGACTCATGTCAAAGTTGTGCCTTGGGGGGACTTCATTCAATAAATCCCCATTCAATAAACCGACTGAAATCTTAGCACTATTAAGAGTGTAGTATAAAAATTCGACAACGCTGTACCGACTGAAATAGGGGTACCTTGGGGGGACTCATGTCAAAGTTGGGCCTGGGGGGACTTCATTCAATAAATCCCCATTCAATAAACCGACTGAAATAGGCCCTTAGCACTATTAAGAGTGTAGTATAAAAATTCGACAACGCTGTACCGACTGAAATAGGGGTACCTTGGGGGGGACTCATGTCAAGTTGGGCCTGGGGGGGGACTCATGTCAAAGTTGTGCCTTGGGGGGACTTCATTCAATAAATCCCCATTCAATAAACCGACTGAAATAGGCCCTTAGCACTATTAAGAGTGTATTATAAAAATTCGACAACGCTGTACCGACTGAAATAGGGGTACCTTGGGGGGGACTCATGTCAAAGTTGGGCCTGGGGGGGACTCATGTCAAAGTTGTGCCTTGGGGGGACTTCATTCAATAAATCCCCATTCAATAAACCGACTGAAATAGGCCCTTAGCACTATTAAGAGTGCATTATAAAAATTCGACAACGCTGTACCGACTGAAATAGGGGTACCTTGGGGGGGACTCATGTCAAAGTTGTGCCTTGGGGGGACCTCATTCAATAAATTCCCATTCAATAAACGACTGAAATAGGCCTCTAGCACTAATTAAGAGTGACCTATAAAAATTCGACAACTGTACCGACTGAAATTGGCCTCTAGCACTAAAAAAAAAAAAAAAAAAAAAAAAAAAAAAAACGCCAAGGACGACAGAGTTTAGAAATTTAAAATTAAAATTTTGTCAATTTGACAGTAAAATAACTAACTCAATCTAACGCATGTGATAACTAATACATATCTATATTCTATACCCAAATATAACGATTAAAATCGGGAAATAAATTTCCTCGATTTTTAATAATTTTTTACAAAAACTTCAATGGGCGATTAACATAGGAAATCTTTTTCTTGGCTGTACAGACGGTCAGTGAGTCACACTTCGCTTGCGTATAGAACTCATAGATATAGTATAGTATATATAGAGTGATCATTGGGTAGAAAAAAGTGATAAAAGTTATTCCTTTTCACTTGGCGTTTCAGACGACGTTTTTAACAAAATATGGCCGTCTTTCCCCGAGTGAATACAGACGGGAATGCATATGAATATTTTAGCAAGTAAAATTTGTGAATAATTTATTTACTAAAGGTGAACGAAAAACTCCAGATACATTTTTTTTCGGCATCAAAAGTACGATAACATGGGGATGATAGATCTATATATATTACTATATCTATGATAGAACTACATTAGCACTTTATCAATGTGTATAAAATCTTTAAATTGATTATGACTTCAATTTTCGTGAGATGCATAATTTAACTTTTTATAATTTTTTAACGTTCACGTTTGATTAAATGTATTTATTTTTATGTTGAAAGAAAATTAACTCTTTTTTTTTTTTTTTTTTTTTTTTTTGGCAACAATTAAACTTATGGAACTCACAGATATTTTGGAGCAACTGTAACAAAGGTCTATAATTAACAAATAATTGCAATAAAAAAATATTGTGACAATAAATTGAGATAAAAACTATCCTATCTCTCAAGTTGGACCAAACTGCACACAGTGTGCAAAATTTCATTAAAATCGGTTTCTTAGTTTAGGAGTTTATCGCGAACAAACATCGTGACACGTTATATATATATATACAGATAAATTGCATAATAATTTTCAATTATTAAAATAATAAACAAACTATTTAAATCATTTTTCGAATGTACTCTTTATGACCTGTATACATAAAGTTAGAAATAAAATTTAAAATTTCAATATTATAATCAAAAATTACAATCTAATTATCGTTTCCAAACGGAAACGAAAATACACACATCCAACATGCTCTATTGTCCCATCACAAAACTTCAAAACAGAAACAGCCCCCCAAAACATGAAAGTTTATTCCATGAGAGTGAGCCCATGAAATCCAATTAGAATAAATCGTTTTCTTAATAATAAAAGCACAAATTTCCCGAAACTACCACTCCAAACCAACTGCATTGCTACAAATTGTATAGAATGTAAAAGAAAATTAATTTCTTTTATCATTGGTTTGGACAAGGAATTAAAAAAGAGAAACGATAATTTTAAACAGATTAAAAAAAAAATGATGTCGCAATTACAACAATATTTCCAGAAAAAAACTAGTTGGCATAGGTGGACTCTGCTCAGTTCCCCATCATATTTATGTTCTCAGAAATTTCTAGTGCGAGACATATTATAATCATGTTAAAAGAAATGAATTTGACCAAAGCTTGATACAGTGACAGAAAGAAATCCCCGCCTAATAGTCTATCCACCGTTCACTTCCATATATTTATCTTATTCTAATTTATTAATTTATTTTATCAGGGTCATTTCTGTTGTTTAGTTTTCATGCTACTATTTCCGTTGCAATAAACCTCAAAATTCATATTTATATGAAAAATTTACAATTTCGCTATGTTGATAAAATCGTAAATTACGAAAATTTCCTAGTAGAATATTTGTATTCAATCATGTTCAAACAAATATCATAAACTTAATTTTGAAGTTGTCTAATGTATTTAGGATCCTCAAAATGGAAGTTATTTATGCTCAATTTTGCCTTATTCTGACATGTTAAGGAAATCGTAAATTCCAAATAACTTAATTTTTTTTAATTGGAAAAATCATAGTCTATGATATCCATGCCAGTATCCTAAATAATATTTCGAAAGTGGTTTGACACCTTTACGATGAAAATAACCCTCAAGATTGAAGTTTATGTGAAATTTTGCTCTATTCTGACATGTTAAGAAATTCGTAAATTTCCAATAACTTGCGAAATTTTCAAAGTAGCATATTTATAGTTACTGATGTTCATTCCGGCATCAAAACTGATATTTTAAAACTGGTCTGACTGTTTTACAGTAAAAAGTTTCCATTTAATGCACGTTTAAGTGAATTTTTGTCCTATTCTCCCATGTTAAGAAAATCGTAAGTTTCTAATAACTTACGAAGTTTTTAAATTCGAATGTTGCAAATGAATAGGGTTCTTGCCAGTGTCGAAAGTAATATTTTAAAACTGATCTGACATCTCTGCGACAATTTGTTCTTGAGATATCGTGTACACAGACTAACAAACTAACGGACTGACCCACTAACAGACTAACAGACTAACAGACTAACAGACACCCTACAGACAGACACCATAGAAATTTTGTCATTTTCGGATTCCTCACACCTGAAAACGTGTAAAAAAGTCAAAAAACCGAGGTCGAAAATTTTCACGATTACCTAAGTTCCCCATACCTATAGTATGATGGGGAACTAATAATAATAATTTACCCGTAATTTGAAACAAAAGTAAAAGAATTAAAGATATTTAAAAACAATACACGAAATTCAGTGTAAGGATCGCGAATTGTTGATTTGGAGGTTTCCTTTCTCGGCCACAGATGTAAACCGCCGAATTATGTTTGAAATATTTAGATAAATTAGAGAAAAACTTTAAAATAAAAGTCTGGAGTGGCTCCACTCGACTTTCCGAACATTGAGTAATTAACAGTTTTGTAGATAAAGGAAAGAAAGAGAAGTTGTTAAACAAACAAAAGAGAGAAAACCATAATAAAGTGTTTGAGTATTTTTCTCCATATATTACACGATGTTTTATTTAACGCTACTGAACTTTCAGCCCATAGATCATAATGATAATGAATTTTTCGTTGTGTCCCTGTAAAAACCTATAAATTCTAGATTCACCAAAATGCTTATAGTTAGTGCAACAGTAAATTATAATATTCATATAAATTTTAAGCTCAATTGAATAAGGCGTTTAGATGCTATCGCACTTTTAAAAGTTTGGTCCCATTGGAAATAATGATAAAGAATTTTTCTTTGTGTCCCTGTAAAAAAACTGTAAGGGCTAAATTCACCAAAATCTATACAGTTGGTACAACTGTGACCTATAACAAGCGTACAAATTTTTGTTTAGATTAATAAGGCGTTTAGACGCTATCACACTTTTTAGAATTTGGTCCCATTGGCCATAATGATAAAGAATTTTTCTTTGTGCCCCTGTAAAAAAACTGTAAGTGCTAAATGCACCAAAATATATACAATTCGTGCAAGTGTGGCCTATAACATGTGTAAAGATTTTTTGCTCAGATTAATAAAGCGTTTAGACGCTATCGCACTTTTAAAAATTTGGCCCCATAGGCCATACTGATAAAAAAAATTTCCTGGTGTCCTTGTAAAAAAACTATAAGGGCTAGATTCACCAAAATCAATAGGGTTCGTACTATGGTGACTTACAATATACGTACCAACTTTCAGCTTATTCGAACGAAGCGTTTAGACGCTAGCGTGTTCACTCACACACATACACACACACATCATCGTAAAAATAGTGAAAACGGATTCAGGGGACCTTGAAACGTATAGAAACATCAAAATCTCAAATTCGGATTTTTGACATTATTACAATACTTTCCTCACTATAGTGTTCGGAAAGTAAAAAAGCAGTAAAGTGATTATAATAAATGATAAATATGTAATGATGATATTAGTAATATTAAAAATAATACTAATAATTTATACAGTCGGTAACAAAAGTGTCCAAACACTAGCAAAAATTCCTATGTAAAAAAAGTACGCTTTATACAGTTTTGTTAAATAAATCCTTATCAAACCCTGTTGTTAGACTGACTAAGAACAGGATTCGACAAGGATTTATTTAGCAAAACTGTACTAAGCGTACTTTTTTTACATAAGAAATTTTGCTAGGGTTCGGACACTTTTGTTACCGGCTGTACAAACATTAGAAATTAAAATAATTTAAATCTTGTTTCAACAGTAGAAGAAGGGAATATTTCAGTGTGGGATATGTTTTATTGCTGTTTCAATTAACAGAGAAATTGTCGCTAAAATAAATCCGAAAGTTAGTATAAGAAAGGCTCCTTGAAGATCGATAATTCGTAATATTTTAGGAGAAATCGTTTCAGATTCGTTAGAATGATACACGAGCGACTGAAATTGCAGATATTCATCTTGCGAAAGCTTTAAGAATATGCCTGCTTCAAAAAGATGTTGAAAGGATTCATTAAGCGTTTCCGGCCGATGAAGTTTCTTGAAATCGCAGTGGCAAACATCATATTAAAAAACGAATCTTTTGAAATGAAATATTCCTTTTCGTATGGAATCAAATAACTTCTACCACCAATGAATGCCTTATGAGGAGGAGCCTTTATAAAGGTCTCATGTGGCTCTCCAAATGAATGAACGTTTCGAAGCAAACATTTCCCAATAGATCTCCAGCTGCTAAACTCTGATTCGAGAAGAATATGCGGAAGAACAGTGCCGCTATAGGTATAACAATTGACTGAATTTTGTTCAGCTGCATTAGCTAAATCGTGAATATTTCGTATTCCAGTAAGTGGAGGAAATGTGAGAAATGACAATAAAAGTACTTTGTAACTGTTAGTGACGAAGAAAGAAAAAATTAGCCATGTGCTAAGAAATAATACAAAATGCCGTTTCTGCTGTTTGAAACGGATGCTTTTTTCGACTAAACTTCCAGTTATCATAAAGATAATGCTTCCATATGTTTTCTTTCTTTCAGTTAAAGCGAATGACAGGAATGAAACGAAAACAGTTATTGCCGTTAGTAAAAGCCATAGTTCTATGGAAAATGGATATAGTAAAGTTAATTCTGTAGATAATGGTTTTAGTTTATCAGTCATGAAAGTAACTTCAGTATAAAGGTAAGGATAACTGAAATTGAAGGTCTGAAACAATTCCTCAAGGACTGCAATTCCACCAACCGCCAAATCGACCTCTGAACGTTGCACCATTCCAATAAGCCCAGTCCAATTTCCATCAGGTAAACGATCACCATATTCACCGTCACTACGTACAGTTACATTACATGGGACTCGGAAAATGTCTGATAGAATACGCATAAGAACAGCATCCCACACGTGAATAATTTTATTATCTTGCTGAATAGAAAAAACCTCTAATGCAGGTGCTTCTAACGTGGCAACTGAAATAACATGGTGTGAACAATTTTTCTCCATTTTTATCTGTTTAAATAGTTACGACGACATCAAATGGGGAAATGAACATTTTTTTTTTTTTTAAACACATGCTAAATATATATCAAGTAAATTATTAAAAGCAGAATTAAATTTTAACATACAGAACTTGTCTAAGCATATCGCAGTAGCCACAGGAAGTTACAGTAAAAGCGTAGTTGTTTCAAAACCTTGTACATTAGAATCCGAGCTGTTTATGATTATTGTTTAGCTGCCAATTTTGGTAAAAAATTGTTCTTTGAATTCGAAGTATATGTTTCTATTTTTCTCCAGCATTCGATGTAATATATTATTTTTTATGTTGCCTTAATATTTTACACATAAAATTAAGGAACAATAAAGTAAAAAAAAAAAAAAAAAAGAATCGATAAAATATCATTTTAAGTATAGGTTACTGTATCATTATCAGCTGGTAAAGATCACTTTATTTAAAATGTACAATGAAAAATATTTATTTCATAACTCTTTCAGCATTCAGCTGTTATTTGTTTTGGAACTTTAGTAAAGAAAAATGTTTAAAATAACCATTTATAACTTTTCTTTTAAATACAAGATACTTCATCTTTATCGACTGCTAAGAATGACTTTTTTTAAAAAACTTTGCGAAAACAACTTTCGTGTATTATTTCATTTATGTGTCAATCTTATAACTGCATTTTGAGTGTCCAAATATGAACATTAAGTCATGTTTTTTCAGAAATTTCAGTTTGTTTAATATTTCTTTAATCTTTACGATATACTCACGCAATAATTATCAGTACCTGTTTTCTAAAAGATCGATTAACAATACAATTGGGAAACTAGGTAGATGAATAAAACTAGTATGTGTTGGCCACCACATGACTTTCTTCTATATTTTTCTATACAAATTCACTCAGTGAAAATAATTTATTAGAATTATTATTTAAAAAAATTATCTTCTATGATAATGCAGACGATTTACATATTAGAGAAGTAGTATAACACTACACATATATATATAAAAGACAATTTTATTGTCAATATTACATTTAAAAAAATAATAATAATAAATAAAAAATGCGTTAAAAATGAAAAAAATCGATAACTTCATTTTAACTTATCGCAGATCTATGGTTCAACCATTCGTTTTAAAGGTACTGGTGAGCTCTTTTGAAAGGTACCCATCATGAAAATTTACTCCCCTCGAGGGCGGACTTCCCCCCAGGGGGGAAGGCGAGGCTCCTACACATACAAAATTTTTTTCCAGTTGACTATCTCTATTATAAATAATTCTTGTAAATTTCATAATGATTATTAAAAAACAATTCTCTTTATGCACATTTATACAAAATTTTGACCTATACCCCCATGTTAAAAATTTAGAAAAAGCGGGATGGCAACGCAACCTGTAAGACAATTTTTACCAAAAGTTTATAGGCACTAATTTATGTCAAGGTGCAACTACATACCAATTTGTATGAAATTCTGTGCAGTAGTTCCTGAGTTACAGTTGCCACAAAATTTTGTCACACACACACACACACAAACTGACTGACAGGCAGACAGACAGACATTTTCTAAAAATGGTCAAATCGTGTTCTACAGCTCTCAAAACGTGTAAATCCATCAAAACCCCGAGGTCGAAATTTTTTACGAATCCAATAATTTCTTCTATGGCATATAGAAGAAAGTAATAAAATATTAAAAAAAGAAATTTAATTAAAGACTTTTTTAATTACCTCGATTTGCACTAAAAAGTATGAAAAGTTTTAAATGAAGTGTTGCCACCTAAATTCCATACTTTTGTTAATTTTAAAAAAATCTAATAGTCGTGTGGAAAAACTGTTTGCACCCCTGTATTCAGAAAAATCGCTCTTTTCATTTGGTACCGAATTTGTAACGATAGGTCTATTATTTCTAATTTATGTTTCCCCTTTTCCGTTTTTAAACCGGATTCGGCAGAAGGTTTATGACGAAGAAAGTAAGCTGAAAAAAGTCTTTAATTTATAAAAGCTTTTAACGTGACTTTTGTCATTGTCCGTATTTGTTCCGTATGCCATTTATATTTCAATGGCTTAACTAAATAGCATAGTTTTCTGCCATAATATAATAAATAAATAAATTTAATTTAATTTTAAAAAAATTGCATTTCTTTAAAGATCCTAAATTTCTTTTTTCGCATTAAATAAATACTCATATTTTATTACTTTTCGGACATACTGATAGGTAAGGAAATCATCGTAAAAATGAAAAAAAATTATCATGACACTTGGGTTTAAAAATAGTTTGTCTCGAGTTCATTTTCCCTATTTGTACGGTGATATATGTATATGTATGAGTGAACTCGATAACGCTTGAACCCTTTGTTCAATTGAACTGAAAGTTATTAAGTATGTTATAATATAAGTCACGTCGCACAAACTGTATAGATTTTAATAAATGTAGAACTTTTATTTATTTATTTATTTTTACAGGGGCATAAAAAATAATTCTTTACTATCGCGTTTATAGATATTTAAAATGCGATAGTTTCTAAACGCTTTATTTAACTTATTTAACTGAGAAAGTTTTCTTCTATATTCAACAGAAGAAAGCATTGTATTCGTAAAAACTTTCGACTTCCAGTTTTCGGCGGTGTAAACTATACCGCCTATTATATTATATACTATTTCGGCGGTATAACTACTGCTCAGAATTACGTATAAATTTCTATGTAGATGCACCTTGGCCTAAATTAGGGCCTATCGACTATAGGTGTCAACTGCTCAATAGGTGGCGCTGCTATACAGCGATTTCTGCAATTTCAGGGGAAGCTATATCTCAGGTTCTATTACGTATAATCAAATAAAACTGATATGTGAGAAAACCTTATGAGATATTATACTGAATTAATCTGAATGCTTATTGGCCTACAGGTGGAGCTGCTCTACAGCATTTTCCGCAATTTAAGGAAAAGCTATAGCCCAGGAACTACTGCACAGAAGTGCAAATAAATTTGTATGTATATGCATCTTAACATAAATTAGTGCTTGTCAACTTTTGGTGTAAACTGCTCAACAGGTGGCGCTTTTTACCAGCGATTTCCAATTTAAAGGAAGGCTATATCTCAGGTTCAGTTGCATATCATCAAACAAAACTTAATATGTAAGAAGGTCATTATGAGACATTATGCTGACTCAATTTGAATGCTTATCGGCCAATAAGTGGCGCTGTTATACTGCTAATTTCATCGATAACAGGATGGCTATATCTCAACGTCTGTGGTATATAACTGTACGAAACTTGATATATGAGATAACCATTATAAAAACGCATTTTTAAGCTGTTATTTATAGATGATAAAACTGTCTTTCTTTGGATACTTAGTGTTAGATTTCCCTAAGATGATAATGATTTGCATTCATCATGTTAAATAACTTTAATAGATAATAGTTTTAATAAATTATTCGCGCATTTAGTGAATTTGTGCAGGAAAATATAGAAGAAAGTCTTGTGATGGCCACAACATACTTTCTTTTCTTTTCTTTTTTTTTTTTTAAGGAAATGAAGAAAATTTTCTCATCATAATGGCCAATGGACTCAAATTATTTGAAGAGCGATAGTGTCTAAATCGTTATCCGATTGAAAGTTGGTAAGTATATTATTGGTCCATTGCACAATTTGTACAGATTTTGATGAGTGTTGAACTTATTATACAGAAAAAAAAAAAAAAAAAAAAAAAAACTTTATCATTAAAGACTATCGAATTATTTGAAGTTCGCTAGCGTCCAAACCACCCTACATTTGATTAAAATATAAGTTAGTAGCCATAGATTAGGTTATCATCGCAAGAGTCGTAGAAATTAACAAAAGTGTAAAACTTAGGTGTTTTTTTTTTTTTTTTTTTTTTTTTTTTAAATAGGGATACGAAGTAGAATTTTTATACATTGCTGTCTTTGGCCTTAAGTTATTTAAAGTTCGTTTTAGTAATATGAATTTTCGCTTCAGTAATATCAAATTAAAAAAAAAAAACATTTTGTGAAAAAAACCACTTATACTCGCACTCTCAGAGAAAAAAAAAAAAAAAAAAATCATCTAAATCTTTTGAAGGTAACTTTCTTAATTTTTTATTAACCGACTTCAAAAAAGAAGGAAGGTTCTCAATTCAAACCGTATGTTTTTTTTTTTTTTTTTTTTTTTTATGCTTGTTAGCTCATAACTTCTGAACGGATGCTCCGATTTTGATACTTTTTGTTTTGTTGAAAAGGTCTTGGTCTGAAATAGGTCCCATTGTACTATCTTTGCGATCTAAAAAAGATACAGGGTGCCCAAAAATATCAGTCCCAACTCTTTTGACTGCTAAACGGCTGCAGCTACAGTGATAAAAATGGCATGTAAGTATAGCAAAGTGGCCATGCAGTACAAGGTTAAGCCGCTTGCAACGCCGCCTGGTGGAAAATAGAGGAATTAGTGTACCTATCTCGAAATGGTTCTAGAGAAAAAAGTGAATTACAAAGTTGAAGAGTATCATCGATTTAGTACAAAAAGATTGTTTAGACATTCATGCTAGCATTCCTACCTCTGGAACGGTTCAAGACAGGGTAAAAAAGTGAATTACAAAATTTCAGAGCATCATCGATTTAGTACGAAAAGATAGTTTAGATATTGATGCTAAAAATACAATGCTAAAAACGTGCATTTGTTTGTTCGCAATTACTTACACTATACACACTTGAACTACATTGCACACGTTGTAGCGTAGCTGGTGAGACATACAGTCGGTAACAGAAATGTCCGTACACTAGCAATAATTCCTATGTTAACTAGTATGTTGTGGCCACCACAAGACTTTCTTCTATATTTTCCTATACATATTCAATCAGTAACAATAATAATAAAAAAAAAAAAAAAAAAAAAAAAAAAAGATTTTTTTTTTTCTAATTTTTTTTTTTTTTTTTTTTTTTTTTGTAAAAATTAATACATATTCAATCACTAACAATATTTTAAAAAAAAAAAAATTTTTTTTTTTTTTTTGGTTAAAAGTATAAAAAATCGATAACTTTGTTTTAAATTATCACAGATTTATAGTTCAACCATTCGTTTTAAAGGTATTGACGAGATCTTTCGAATGATACCCATCTTCAAAATTTATTCTTCAATTTATTCTTCAATTCTTCCCCAGGGGGGGAAGCGATGCCCCCCATGCACAATTTTTTTTTCCTAGTTACGTACTACTATTATCAATAATTCATATTAATTTTACAATCACAAGTGTAAAATAACTCTTATTATGCACATTTATACGAATTTTTGTCCAATACTGTCATGTTAAAAATTTAGATAAAATGCTATCACAGCGCCTCCTGTTGAGCTATTGATCCCCAAATATAATCAGCACCAGTTTATGTCGGGGACCAACTAAATACCAAGTTTTGAAAAAAAAAATATATATATACGATTTTTTTTCTAAGTTTTTTTTTGTTAAAAGTAAAAAAAATCGATAACTTTGTTTTAAATTATCACAGATTTATGGTTCAACCATTCGTTTTAAAGGTATTGACGAGATCTTTCGAATGATACCCATCTTCAAAATATATTCTTCAATTTATTCTTCAATTCTTCCCCAGGGGGGGAACCGATGCCCCCCCATGCACAAATTTTTTTTCCTAGTTAACTACTACTATTATCAATAATTCATATTAATTTTACAATCACAAGTTTAAAATAACTCTCATTATGCCCATTTATACGGAATTTTGTCCTATGCTGCCATGTTAAAAATTTGCATAAAATGCGATTACAGTGCCACCTGTTGAGCTATTGATCCCCAAATCATCTGGCCTCCAGATCATGTCAGGGTGCAACCTAATACCAAGTTTGGTTAAATTTCATTCGTTGGTTCGTGAGATACAGCGTCCACAAAAAAATGATACAGACAGACACACAGACAGACATTTTCTAAAAACTATCAATTCGTGTTCAGGACATCCCAAAACGTGTAGATCCGTCAAAAAACGGAGGTCGAAAATTTTGCGAATCCAATACTTTCTCTATATTACATATAGAAGAAAGTAAAAAAGTACACTTCATGAGGTTTTGTGAAATAAATCCTTGTCGAATCCTGTTCTTGGTCAGTGTAAGAACATGATTCGATAAGGATTTAGTTAACAAAACCGTATGAAATGTACTTTTGACTTTCTTCTATATGTAATATAGAGAAAGTATTGGATTCGTAAAAATTTTCGACATCGGGTTTTTGATGAATTTACACGTTTTGAGAGATGTAAAACACGATTTGACCACTTTTAGAAAATGTCTGTCTGTCTGTGTGTGTGTGTGTGTGTGTGTGACAAAATTTTGTGGCAACTGTATCTTAGGAACTACTGCACAGAATTTCATACAAATTGGTATGTAGTTGCACCTTCACATAAATTAGTGCCTATCAACTTTTGGTAAAAATTGTCTTACAGGTTGCGTTGCCATTCCGCTTTTTCTAAATTTTTAACATGGTGATATAGGACAAAATTTTGTATAAATGTGCATAAAGACAAGTATTTTTTAGTAATCATTATGAAATTTACAAGAATTATTTATAATAGAGATAGTCAACTGGGAAAAATTTTTTTTATGCGTAGGAGCCTCGCCACCCCCCCTGAGGGGGAAGTCCCCCTCATTTTCAAGATGGGTATCTTTCGAAAGGTCTCCCCAATACCTTGAAAACGAATGGTTGAACTATAAATCTGTGATAATTTAAAACAAAGTTATCGATTTTTTTTACTTTTAACGAAAAAAAAACTTATTTTTATTTATTGCTTTTATTTACTTTTATTTATTTATTCTTTTTTAACGAAATTTAACCAGACTTGGTATTTAGTTGGCCCCTGACATAAACTGGGGCTGATTAGATTTGGGGATCAATCGCTCAACAGGTGGCGCTGTGATCGTCTTTTTTCTAAACTTTTAACATGGCAGTATAGCACAAAATTTCGTATAAATGTACATAATGAGAGTTATTCTTAACCTATGATTGTGAAATTAATATGGATTATTGATAATAGTACTAGTTAATTAGGAAAAAAAAATGGGGCATCGCTTTCCCCCCCTACAAATTTTTAAGATGGGTATCTTTCGAAAGGTCTCGTCAATACCATTAAAACGAATGGTTGAACTATAAATATGTGATAATTTAAAACAAAGTTATCGATTTTTTTTTACTTTTAACGAAAAAAAACTTTGAAAAAAATCGTACAATTTTTTTTTTTTTTTGAAATATTGTTACTGCGTGAATTTGTATAGGAAAATATAGAAGAAAGTCTTGTGGTGGCCACAACATACTAGTTTTACATAGGAATTATTGCTAGTGTTCGGACACTTTTGTTACCAACTGTACGCTATACCGGGTGATTCAAAATAGATGTTACAGCGATTATCTCGTAAACTAAGAAAGATAGAAACTTACTTCCAATTACAAAATTGGTGCAAATTAATAGTAGATTTCAGATTTGGCATTTTTTTTTTTCTGTATATATATTAAATACGAAATTTAATTTTTATACGGCCCCTCCTTTCACATGACTTATATTTAGAAAAATATTCTCCTCGTTCTAACAAGCAAAATAAAAAAAAAATCATCTCTCTAAGTCAAAATCTCGCTGAGTTATTGCAATTTGAAAATTCTAGCATTTCTCGCCAAGTCTTAAGGGGTTGTATCAAAAGTGAATTACTATTGCTTTTGTAATAAGGCACACGTTGACCAGCGTTTGGGAAAAAAATAAAGAAAAATCATTCAGGAAAAGACGGCTATTTTAACCTGTAATGTCTCTCTTTCCCCTAATGAATACACAAGAGAATACTCATTTCATTAACACTTTCCAACAAGGTTGAAAAATGTTAATGACTTCGGTTTGTCTGTCTGTCTGTCTGCCCCGCTCTAACTCCCGTAAATATTTATGGAATTTCTTGAAACTGATATATGCTATTCAAGTTCGCTATCGGGTGTTCCCTGTTGAAAATGGAGTTTATACCTCTAATGGTTTGTGTATAGGGACCCCCGAAAATATTTCAAAGCATTGTGTTCTATGAAAGGCATTTCTATAAACCATATTTTCATACCCTTAATTTACAAAAATCTTAATGAAATTGAAATATGTTATTCAAGTTCACTATCTGATGTTTCCTGTATAAAATGGAGTAAATACCACCACTGATTCGTGTACAGGGACACACAAAAGTATTCCAAAGCATTGCGTTTTATCAGAAATATTTCTATAAACTAAATTTTAATAACTTTACTTTGCACGAAGATTAATGAAATTGAAATATGTTATTTATAAGCACAAAAGAAAATGCTTTGTATAGAATATAGCATGATTAGCTTTAGATTTACAGGGTGACACAAAAATATTCAGTTATATAAAGAGCTATTAATAAATATTTGCTAAAATTGTACTTTCGTTTACATTAAGCGTTTTTAATACTTTCTAACATTTTTAACACTTCCCAACAAGGTTGAAATGTGTTAATGACTTCGGTTTGTCTGTCTGTCTGTCCGTCCGCGCTCTAACTCCCGTAATTATTTGTGGAATTTCTTGAAACTGATATATGTTATTCAAATTCACTATCGCAAGTTCCCTATTGAAAATGGAGTTTATACCTTTACTGGTTTGTGTACAGAGACACACGAAAATATTTCAAAGCATTGTGTTCTATGACAGGTATTTCTATAAATCATATTTTTATACCTTTACTCTACACAAATCTTAATGAAATTGAAATATGTTATTCACGTTCACTATCGGATATTTTCTGTTTAAAATGGAGGAAATACCACCACTGATTTGTGTACAGGGACACTCAAAATATTCCAAAGCATTGCGTTCTAGGAGAGATATTTCTATAAATCAAATTTTAATAACTTTACTTTCCACGAAGTTTTAGGAAATTGAAATATGTTATTTATATGCACAAAAGGATGCTTTAACATAGCATGATTAACATTAGATTTACAGGGTTACACAAAAATATTCTGTTATATTAAGAGCTATTAATAAAAATTTGCTAGAATTCTACTTTCGTTTACATTAAGCGTTTTTAACACTTTCTAACATTTTTTAATCTGTGAATATGATATCAATTTGTTTATCTGTCCGTCTGTCCGTCTGCCAGCGCTCTAACTTCCGTAAATATTTATGGAATTTTTTGAAACTGATATATGTTATTCAAGTTCACTATCGGATGTCCCCTATTGAAAATGGAGTGTATACCCATACTGGTTTGTGTACAGGAACACCCGAAAGTAAAGTATTTCAAAGAATTGTGTTCTATGAGAGGTATTTCTATAAACCATATTTTCATACCTTTACATACTGTACAATATCTTTATGAAATTGAAATATGTTATTCAATTTCACTATTAGATGTTTTCTGTATAAAATGTATTACATACCACCACTAGTTTATCTACAGGGACACTCAAAAGTACTCCAAAGCATTGCGTTCTTTGTGAGATATTTCTATAAATCAAATTTTAATAACTTTACATTCCACGAAGTTTTAGGATATTGAAGTATGTTATTTATATGCAGAAAAGAATGCTTTGCATTGATTATAAAATGGTTATCATTAGATTTAAAGGATGGCACAAAAATATTCAGTTATATTAAGAGCTATTGATAAAAAATTGCTAGAATTGTACTTTCGTTTACATTAAGCATTTTTGACACTTTCTATCATTTTTTTAGTGTGAATATAATTTCAATTTGTGTGTCTGTCTATCTGTCTCTCTGTCTGTTTTCTGCGCTCTAACTCCCGTAAATATTAATGGAATTTCTTTAAACCGATGTATTTTATTCAAGTTCACTATCGGATGTTCCCTATTGAAAATGGAGTGAATACCTCTTCTGGTTTGTGTACAGGGACACCCAAAAGTATTCAAAAGCATTGTTTTCTACGAGAGGAGTTTCTATAAACAATATTTTAATACCTTAAATATATAGAAACTTTAATGAAATTTTAATGTGTTATTCAATTCCCTATCGGGTGTTTCCTATGTAAAATAGAGTACATTTCTAAATGGTTTGCGTACAGAGGCACTTGAAAGTATTCCAAAGCATTGTGTTTTATGAGAGTTATTTTTATAAACCAAATTTTAATAGTTTTTATTTTCCACAAAGCTTAATGAAATTGAAATATATTATGCACAAAAGAGTGCCTTCTATGTTCTAGATTTACAGTTCCACAAAAAAATAATCAGTTACACTAAGAGCTATTAATAAAAATTTGCTGGAATTGCACTTTTATTTTCGTGAGCGTTTTAACACTTTCTAATAATTTTAGTGGGAATATGATTTCAATTTTTGCATCTGTCGGTCCGATTGTCTACCTTTCTATCTGTTTGTCTCCGGCTCCTATCATCCGTGAATATTTTGAGAATTTTAAATAATGATACACTCAAGTTCCCTAAGGAATGTTCCCTATCCAAAACAGAAGTGATGCATATTTAGCTTAAAAACATACATTATTTATCATATATCTATGAGGAATTCATTTCCATTCTTGAGCAGCTTTCCTTGACATGGTAAAATATTATAGTAAAGCACTTTCACTAACAATAAAAAAGAATATTATCGCTTAAATATTTGTAACCCTGTATATCTTTTGAAGGACATGTACAAACCACAACGTGCACTTAAATATAAACCTATAGTAATTATATATGGCACAACCTAAAATGCACTTCCATCAATTTTCAGCTATTGTCGTATTATAATCTATTTATTTTGTGTAGTCCTGTAAATGAACAGTGAATGATTTCCCTGCCATATTCTACATGAGGCATGTTTTTATGCATATAAAAAATATACATTAATTTCATTTGGTTTAGTGAAGTCTATAGGTGTTAAACACTACTTACCTGCATTTTCCCCCATAGATGTAATGTATTTGAATATTCTTGAGTGTCCCTGTGCACAAACCATTTGCTTCATCTCAACGAAAAGCTTAGTGTAGCATCCCTATATGATACATATTTAGAATACCAAGTTTGGAATCTCTTCTCCTCAAAACGTGCAAATATAACAAAAACTTACTTACGAAAATTTGACCCGAAAACAATACTTTCTCTACATTATGGGTATGAGAAAGTAATAACTACAGGAAATGCGAATTTGGTACTTTGGATTCCATATCTAGTTTAGTTGCCACTTGTAAAGTTGATCAAGGTTTGCAAGTTTCAAGGGAATTGATAACAGACTTAATTTTTGTTTTGATAAATATAGGCACTATAATTAAACGGGAGTAGAGAAGGGCGGTAACCCCCCTGACATAGAATTATACATCTATAATACCATATCAAATTCTATACAAAACATTATTTTAGAATATTAACAATAAATATGAATTTCCTTATGATTTTTACAGTATAAAGTTATTTAAATCTAATTTATAAGAATGTCTGTCCCAAAACGCAAAATATTGGCATTTTTTGTGCGTTCCTGTTCAAAAACCAATTGCAGAGGATTAATTAATTCCATTTTAAAAAGGAAAAACCATATAGTAAACCTAAATAAAATATATCATTAAAATATTAAAATTTTTGAAAATATTTACAGACGCTGGAGGCAGGCAGACGGACAGTCAGACAAAAAAATATGCAAATTTAAATCATATTCACAGTTAAAAATTGTTAGAAAATGTTTATTGTAAACGAAAATGCAATTTCAGGAAATGTCCAATAATAACCCTTAACGTAACTGAATGTTTCTGTGTGCCCTGTAAATCTATTGCTAATCGTACTGTACACTATAGAGAGCATTCTTTTGTGCATATGAATAACATATTTCAATTTCACAAAGATTTATGCAAAGTAATTAAAATTTGGTTTATAGAAATATCTTCACATAGAACGCAATGCTTTGGAATACTTTCGGGTGTCCCTGTATACAAACAAGAGATGATGATTACTCCACTTCTATAGAAAATATCCGATAGAAAACTTTAATAATATGTTTCAATTTTATTAATATATGCATAAATTAAAGGTATTAAAATATGGTTTATAAAAATACCTCTCATAGAACACAATGCTTTGGAATACTTTCGGGTGTCATTGTGCACAAGTTTGCAGGGGTATTCACACATTTTTAATAAGCAACATCCGATAGTGAACTCAAATAACATATATAAGTTTCTGGAAATTCTATGAATATTCACAAGAGTTAGAGCGCGGACACAGAGAAAGACGGATGGACAGAGAGACAAATTGAAGTCATTAACACTTTTTAACCTTACTGAAATAGTTAAAGAGCCGAAGTCATTAAATTTTTCAACTATGATGGAAAGTGGTAAAAAAAGAGCGCGAAAATTTCACACGGTTTCGCTAGTATTTTAATTTTTTTTTCCTCTCTTAACGTGTTTTAATTTACAGGTGACCCCCTAAGAAATTTAACTATTAAATATTTTATCAATGCGAAACAAGAAAGAAAAATCATACAGTACGCATTGATTAGTAACACTTTCCAACTGTACGTAATTGTTGTATCGAATAACTTTTAAAATTCCTTGCCTACGTTATCACACAACAGACAGAAGGACTGAAAAATATACAGATAGACTAATTGTTTTTAAAATTACTCTTAGGCATTTTGGAAAGTGTTAAAAAGGCTTAACGCAAAAGAAAATACAGCCATTAGATTATAATTACAGATTTTATAATTACAGATTTATAATTACAGATTAGAATTACATTATTTTAGAATATTAAAAATACGTTTCAATATATTTATGATTTTTACAGTAGAAAGATTTTAAAACATATCTTTCAAAAAATTCTGTCCTGAAACGTAATGTATTGGCATTTTTTTTTGTTGTTTGCTTGTTTTTGTTGTCCCTGTAAACAAACTTGTTATACAGGAACTATTAATGTCATTTTTAATGGGGAACATTCTATAAGGAAAACATTTATAAAAATAACTCATAGAACACAATGCTTTCGAATGCTTTTGGGTGTCCTTGTACACAAACCATAAGAGATATTCACTCCATTTTCAATATGGAACATCCGATAGTGAACTTCAATAAAATATATCAGTTTCGAGAAATTCCATAAATATTTACAGGAGTTAGGGCGCGGGCAGACAGACAGTCAGACAGATGAACAGATACGCAAACTGAAATCATATTCACACTTAAAAATGCTAGAAAGTGTTAAAAACGCTTAATGTAAACAAAAGTGCAATTCTAGCAATTTTTTTATTAATTGTTCTTAATATAAATGGATATTTTTGCGTCACCCGTAAATCTAATGCTAATCAGGGATAATTCTATGCAAAGCATTTCTTTGTGCATATAAATAACATATTTCAATTTCCTAAAACTTCGTGAAAAGTAAAGTTAATAAAATTTTATTTATAGAAATATTTCTCATAGAACGCAATGCTTTGGAAAAGTTTTAAGTGTCCCTGTACATAAATCGGTGGTGGAATTTCCTGCATTTTATACAGGAAACATCCAATAGTGAACTTGAATAACATATTTCAATTTAATTGAGATATGTATATAGTAAAGGTATGAAAATATGGTTTATAGAAATACCTCTCATAGAACGCAATGCTTTGAAATACTTTCGGGTGACCCTGTACACAAACCAGTAGAGGTATAAACTCCATTTTCAATAGGGAAGATCCATTAGTGAACTTGAATAACATATATCAGTTTCAAGAAATTCCATAAATATTTACGGTAGTTAGAGCTCGGACAGACAGACAGACAGACAGGCAGATACACAAAACTGAAATCATATTCACACTTAAAAAATGTTAGAAAGTATTAAAAACGCTTCACGTAAACGAAAGTACAATTCTAGTAATTTTTATTAATAGCTCTTAATGTAACTGGGTATGTTTGTGCCACCCTGTAAATCTAATGCTAATCAGGCTATATTCTGTGCAAAGCATTCGTTTGTGCATATAAACAACATATTTCAATTTCCGAAAACTTCATGGAAAAAAAAGTTATTAAAATTTGATTTATAGAAATATCTCTCATAAAACGGAATGCTTTGGACTACTTTTGAGTGTCCCTGTACATAAACCGATGGTGGTATTTCTTCCATTTTATACAGGAAACATCCAACAGTGAACTTGAATAACATAATTCAATTTCATTTAGATATGTCTACAGTAAATGTATGAAAACATGGTTTATAGAAATACCTCTCATAGAACACAATGCTTTGAAATACTTTCGGGTGTCCCTGTACACAAACTAGTAGAGGTATAAACTCCATTTTCAATAGGGAACGCCCGATAGTGAACTTGAATAACATATTTCAATTTCATTCAGATATGTCTACAGTAAAGGTATAAAAATATGGTTTATAGAAATACCTCTCATAGAACACAATGCTTTGAAATACTTTCGGGTGTCCCTGTACACAAACCAGTAGAGGTATAAACTCCATTTTCTATAGGGAACGCCCTATAGTGAACTTGAATAACATATATCAGTTTCAAGAAATTCCATAAATATTTAAGGGAGTTAGAGCGCGGACAGACAGACAGAAGGGCAGACAGACAGACAGACGGACGGACAGACAGACAGACAGACCGACAGATAGACAGACAAACCGAAGTCATAAACACTTTTCATCCTTGTTCTAAAGTGTTAATATTGTAAATTTGCATTAAGTTCTTAAAACTGTTGATTTCACATATTGGAATGATTTTAGTTGCTATTTTAAAATAAAGGATCTTTTTTTAATTTTTCTCATCTCATAGATAACCCCCTAAAATGAGCTCATTGGCGTCGGAAAATAGATGCCAAAATTGAAAAAAAAGTGGTGTAAGTCATCATTTTCAAATTGCAATAACTCAGCGAGATTTTGACTTAGAGAGATGATTTTTTTTTATTTTGCTTGTTAGAGCGAGGAGAATATTTTTCTAAATATAAGTCACATGATAGGAGGGGCCGTATAAAAATTAAATTTCGTATTTAATATGTATACAGCCCCTTATGCAAAAAAAATTCCATATCTGAAATCTACTCTTAATTTGCACTAATTTTTTAATTGGAAGTATGTTTCTATCTTTCTTAGTTTACGAGCTAATCGCTGTAACATCTATTTTGAATCACCCGGTATAGTTCAAAATAGGTTACTTGATACTTTTTGTTTTGTTGTAAAGATCTTGGTCTGAAGTAGGTCCCATTGTAATATCTTTACAATCTAAAGAAAATAAAGCGCCGTCTGGTGAAAAACAGTGGAATTAGCTCTCCTATCTCAAAAACGGTTCAAGATGGGATAAAAGTTAATTATGAAGTTATACAGCATCATCGATTTACTACGAAAAGACAGTTTTTAGACATTATTGCTAAAAATAGAACGCGTAAAACGTGCAGTTGTTTGTTCGCAATTTCCTACACTGTCAGACTTAAACTACGTTGCAAACTTTGCAGCGTAGCGACTGACCAGTATACTCTGTGGTTCAAAGTACTGTTACTGTAAGCAGTCACATCGATTAGCGAAAAGTCGTTTTCAACCAACTTCAGAAAAGAGGGTGTCCTTAATTCGAGCTATGTGTTGTTGTTGGTGTTTGTAAGCTTATAACTTCGTAAGAGGTGCTCTAATTAACCGACTTCAAAAAGGAGGAGGTTCTCAATACAAAGCGTAGGTTTTTTTTTTTTGTTTGTTTGTTAGTTCGTAACGTCTGAACGGATGATACGATTTTGATACTTTTTGTTTTATTGTGAAGGTCTTGGTATGAAATAGGTCCCACTGTAATATATTTACGATCAAAAGAAAATACAGGGTGCCCTAAAAAGACAGTTCCAACTCTTTTAACTGCTGAACAGCTGCAGCTATAGTCATGAAAATGGTATGTAGGTATAGTAAAGTGGATATGTGGAAAGCGATTCAACCGCCTACAGCGCCACCTGGTAGAAAACGGTGGAGTTAGCGTCCCTATCTTGGAAACGGTTCAAGACAGGGGAAAAAGTGAATTATAAAATTGCAGAGCATCATCGATTTAGTACAAAAAGATAGTTTAGACATTAATGTTAAACACAGAGCGATTAAAACGTGCATTTGTTTGTTCACAATTTCCTATTTTGTGCACACTTGAACGACACTGTATACGTTGTAGCGTAGCGGGTGACATTTATGCTATGTAAAATTCAAAGTATGGTTATTGTAAGCGGTCACATCGATTAACGCACAGACATTTTAAACCGACTTCATAAAGGAAGAGGTTCTCAATACAAACTATGTTTCTCATTGTTGTTGTTGTTGTCGTAATGATCTTGGCCTGAAATAGATTTCATTATGATTTCATTAAGATATAAACAAATTACAGGATACTCACAAAAGTCTGTTCTCACTCTAACTGCTGAACTCATGCAGCTACACTGGTAAAAGCAGTATGTAAGTATAGTTGTTGAAACTTCTGTCCGTCAGCTGCAATGCATATTTTGCTCTTTGTTTGAACTTTACGCTTCGCAATTTCCAGCGCAGCGGGCGACACGTATTCACTGTAAAGTTCAATATATATGCCTAACAGAATTTTTGGTTACGAATACAGAGTATCCGTTCTTTACATTTCTGAAAACGTTTTAATTTAGCGTATGTTCATTCAATAGATAGTTTTTTGCTCATATCCGATAAAGGCAAGAAAAGTGACACAACTTAAAAATGCAACATTTGAGAAAAATCAACTTAAAAATAACTTGACTAGAATAAAACTGGCATAACTGTCTCTCGAGTGGATAACTTTGTAGATGGAGATGTAACTTTTTTGTTCACATTGGGTGCATTTCATGTATTTTTCAGTGACATAAACCATTTTTTGAGTTATGTCACTTTTCTTGGAAGTTGTAATTTGTGAAACTGTCGTCGAACGTCTTCTGATGTTCTGCTATATGAATAAGTTTTCACTGAAAAGAGAAAAATGAAATCATTTTGTAAAAAAATAGAACCGACTCCAAAAAGCAACTACTATTCAAAAAAAAAAAAAAAAAATCCCTTTTCGGCAAGCTTAAAGGCAAAGGTAGATTCCTTTACGTAAATGTTACAATTGTAAAGAAATGTTACATATGCATTAATACTTAGCCAATGGCTTTGTTGCCACACATTGCATTATTTACGTCGCTATTCTGTTTTCAAGAAATTTAATTTTTAATTACAAAAGGGTTTTACTTAAAATTTTAGGCTAGATTTATTGGTTTGTAAATGTTTCATTTTTTTTTTTTAATTCAAGCTCATAATCATCCAACAAATAGAAGCCTTAACGATATACAATCACAGCAATGGTGAATCCCGGAGGGGGCTATTGGGCTACACCCCCCCCCCTTTCCCACCCAAGCTAAATAAAAATTATCATTTTTATTTTAAATCCATATAACTGTTGTTCAATATCTTTCTTTTAAAAGAAACAATAATAGAAACGTGAAAATGCACTTGTGATCTTACTATGGTCAAGCTCTGGTAAGCCTGGCGTTGCTATGGTCAAGTCAAATATAGATAAGTGGTAGCGGTTTTTGGATAGTTATTTCGTTGTAATTTTTATTGAATTATTGAAAGTTTTGTATTGTGTTTTTGTGATTCTTATTGTCGGATGAGTAAAAATTGTAAAGTGAAACTGTTTTGGTTCACATAAGCTGGAACATTAACATTAGTTAACCTTGGACATTTGGCACCGCTGAATTTCAATGTTAATTGTTATGAATTTAGTAAATTGTATGATTTGGTGAGATTTTGGTGACAAAACTTGCGACTTAGCAAGGAAATTTGTGATTTGGCGGCCAAAGTTCATAGTTGACGATAAAATTTTTGACTTGGCGACAAAATTTGGCGAGCCTGGCGATGGAGAAAGGCAGCTTTGGCGCCATTATATTTTCTTTCCACGCGAAAACATCACATCTCTTCACAGACCAATATCTTGTTTCGACAAGATAAAAAGTCAAAGGAAGTTGTAACGTATTTCTCTCAATCGTAAATTTTAAATTCTTGCCTAAACCGACATTCTAAACTATTCACCACAAACGATATTTGTATTAAGATTGACGTATTATTTTAATTTTATATTTTTAAATGATTAATTAAAGCGTTTAACATGGTTTTTAATTAACACACTTTTATTAACTTGATATGATGCAACTATTAATGTATATAACGGAATTCTGCAATTCAATTTCGGCAACTTCTTGTCGTCCGAAGGACCTGAAATTTTGCACACGACTTTATAATACTAGATACAAGTGTTTCCAGGCACTTGTCCCATCAGGTTACAGGTGCAAACAAAAATCTATACTTGTATAAAACTATCGTATGTGACACAGGATTTGGATGTATTTGTATAATGTCGAGTGGCAACAATTAATTTTTTTTTAATAAAGATTTAAAAGTATGTAATAGTTTTCTAAAACCTTTATTAGTTCATTTTTCAACAAAAGAATGTTCTTTATTTTTTTAAAATAGTGTAATTTTGTTTATCAAAATAAAGGAATTCGAGTAATGAAATACTCTAATTTAAATTTAAGTTTTCATGAAAATAAACTTCAACGGAAAATCCATTAAAATCATCCCTAGTTCTTTTGTTAAAGGGATAATACCTAAATGTCCCCAAATTTATTACCTTTTCTACCATGCCAGTTTAATTCGTTTAGCGTTGATTTACACGATTTTTTTTTTTTTTTTTTTTTTTTTTTTTTTTTTAACGATGACATTTATCTTTTACATTATAGCATCTATGTCATAAAGCTAAGTCTAAATCTGCTTAGCCGTAAGATATGTTGATTTTAGTTACTTATTTTTTTATTAACACTTATTTTATTTGCAATCACGGATAAAATTTTATTTCATTTTTCTCAGTATATTGTTGTAATTGTGACGTCATACTTTCTGTTAAATTAAACTTTTTTTTAAAATCAGATTATTATATTGTTTAAAAACATGATTAAAATTTTATTATATTTTCAGTGATTTTTTTTATTATCTTCTGCACGTGACATAAGCATCAGATTATAAATTTTTGCAATGAAAGCTATGGAAAATGTTCATCACAAATGTCGAAAAATCACTTTTTAACTTGTAACTTTTAAGCAATTGAAGTTATCGAAAAAGTTTAAATACAAAAGTTGTTCTTTAGAGTAATGCGGTAATTCGCCTGATTTGAAGTATTTTCCTATTTTATATATTAAAGAATTTATGGGCAAATGAAAATTTCCACCCTCCACCATTTCCACCCCCTTTGAGCTGGACACCCCATCTACGAACTCGACCGAGATTTTTACTGTCCTGACAACATATCCTGAGCTGGTTAAATTTAAATAAAAATTACTCTAGTTATCGTGTTCACAACTTAACATGGGAAAAAGCGTTATACATACATATATATATATATATATATATATATATACCTATATAAATATATATAAACTTTTGAACGGAGGGTGGTTTTGGGTTCTAGGAGTCATGATCGGTGAAGATATGAAGAAATTTTCCAGAAGTCGTGTCATGAGAACCATTGCAATAGGTAGATCTCCTATAAGGAATCTACCTAAAAATTGGTACGAAATGAAACTGTAAATTGCGCCTAAAAGTATAAAATCATTTCCTTCGCCAAACAACCTATAACACTACAATTAATCATAACTTTTGAAGTCGGCGCAAAATTAAATAACCTTTATTCAATACAAAAATCAAATCCTATTCAAAATACACATCTTACATTGTCACCTGCAAAACGCAACCGAAAACTATTTTGATTTAAAAAAACAAATAAGATTTCGTAAGTAGCAAAAGTTGACGAAGATGCTGGTACCTGACATCCATGGTGAAAGAAAAATCGCAAAATTATCTGGCAAACATATTTAATTTCTTCGGGATATCATTATTATTTTGATAAGGTATATTAAGAGAGCAATCAAGAATATGAAACAATAATTCGTACAATACATATTATGAAGATGTACATCTTGCGTGTATATTTTTAACCGACTTCAAAAAAAGAAGGAAGGTTCTCAATTCAAACCGTATGTTTTTTTTTATGTTTGTTAGCTCATAACTTCAGAACGGATGCTCCGATTTTTATACTTTTTGTTTTGTTGAAAAGGTCTTGGTCTGCAATAGGTCCCATTGTAATATCTTTACGATCTAAAGAAAATACAGGGTGCCCAAAAAAATCAGTCCCAACTCTTTTAACTGCTAAACGGCTGCAGCTATAGTGATAAAAATGGTATGTAAGTATAGTAAAGTGGCCCTGCAGTACAAGGTTAAACCGCTTGCTGCGCCACCTGGTGGAAAATAGTGGAGTTAGTGTTCCTATCTCGAAAACGGTTCAAGAGAAAAAAAGTGAATTAGAAAGTTGAAGATTATCATCGATTTAGTGCAAAAAGATAGTTTAGACATTCATGCTAGCGTTTCTATCTCGGAAACGGTTCAAGACAGGGGAAAAAAGTGAATTATAAAATTGCAGAGCATCATCGATTTAGTACGAAAAGATAGTTTTGACATTGATGCTAAAAGTACAAAGCTAAAAACGTGCCTTTTTTTGTTCGCAATTTTTTACTATACACACTTGAGCTACATTGCTCACGTAGTAGCGTAGCTGGTGAGAGATATGCTATATAGTACAAAATACGGTTACTTGATGCTTTTTGCTTTGTTGTAGAAATCTTGGTCTGGAGTAGGTCGCATTATAACATCTTTACAATCTAAAGAAAATAAAGCGCCATCTGGTGAAAAACAGCGGCATTAGCGCTCCTATCTCAAAAACGGTTCAAGATGGGAGAAAAGTTAATTACGAAGTTGTAGAGTATCATCGATTTACTACGAAAAGACAGTTTTTAGACATTATTGCTAAAAATAGAACGCTTAAAACGTGCAATTGTTTGTTCGCAATTTCCTACACTGTGCACATTTGAACTACGTTGCACGCTTTACAGCGTAGCCGATGACATGTATACGCTGTGGTTCAAAGCACTGTTACTGTAAGCGGTCACATCGATTAGCGCAAAGTCGTTTTCAACCAACTTCAGAAAGGAGGGTGTTCTTAATTCTTGCTATGTGTTGTTGTTGGTGTTTGTAAGCTTATAACTTCGTAAGAAATGCTCTAATTAACCGACTTCAAAAAGGAGGAGGTTCTCAATTCAAAGCGTAAGTTTTTTTGTTTTTGTTTTTGTTTGTTAGCTCATAACTTCTGAACGGATGATAAGATTTTGATACTTTTTGTTTTATTGTAAAGGTCTTGGTCTGAAATAGGTTCCATTGTAAGATCTTTACGATCAAAAGAAAATACACGGTGCCCAAAAAAGTCAGTCCCGACTCTTTTAACTGCTAAACAGCTGCAGCTATAGTCATAAAACAGGTATGTAGGTACAGTAAAGTGGACTTGTGCTACGCGATTCAACCGCCTAAAGCGTCACCTGGTGGAAAAGAGTGGAGTTAGCGATCCTATCTCAACAACGTTTCAAGACAGGGGGAAAAAAGTGCATTATAAAATTGCACAGCATCATCGATGTAGTACGCAAAGATAGTTTAGACATTAATGCTAAAAACAGAACGCTTAAAACGTGCATTTGTTTGTTCACAATTTCCTATTTTGTGCACACTTGAAAAACATTGCATATGTTGTAGCGTAGCGGGTGACATTTATGCTATATAAAATTCAATGTATGGTTATTGTAAGCGGTCACATCGATTAACGCATAGGCGTTTTAAGCCGACTTCATAAAGGAAGAGGTTCTCAATACAAACCATGTTTCTCGTTGTTGTTGTTGAAATTTGTTAGCTTATAACTTCGTAAGAGATGATTTAATTTTAATACCTTTTTTGTTGTCGTAATGATCTTGGCCTGAAATAAGTTTCATTAGGATTTCATTAAGATTTAAACAAATTACAGGATACTCACAAAAGTCTGTTCTCACTCTAACTGCTGAACGCAAGCAGCTGCACTGGTAAAAGCAGTGTGTAAGTATCCATGTTGAAACTTCTGTCCGTCAGCTGCAATGCATATTTTGATCTTTGTTTGAACTTTACGATGCGCAATTTCCAGCGCAGCGGGTGACACGTATTTACTGTAAAGTTCAATATGTATGCCTAACAGAATTTTCGGTTACGAATACAGCGTATCCTTTCTTTACATTTCTAAAGACTTTTTAATTTAACGTATGTTCGTTCAATAGATAGTTTTTTGGTCATATCCGATAAAGGCAAGAAAAGTGACACAATTTAAAAATGCAGCATTTGAAAAAAATCAACTTAAAAATAACTTGACTAGAATAAAACTGGCACAACTGTCTCTGGAGTGGATAACTTTCTAGATGGAGATGTAACTTTTTTGTTCACATTGGGTGCATTTAATGTATTTTTCAGTAACATAAACCAATTTTTGACTAATGTCACTTTTCTTGGAAGTTGTGATTTGTGAAACTTCCGTCGAACGTCTTCTGATGCTCTGCCATATAAATAAGTTTTCACTGAAAAGAGAAAAATAAAATCTTTTTGTAAAAAAATAGAACCGACTCCAAAAAGGAACTACTATTCAAACAACTAAAAGTGGAAGAAAATTATCAGAAAATGGAACTGTAGATTGCGCCTAAAAGTATAAAATAATTTCCTTCGCCAAACAACCTATAACACTACAATTAATCATAACTTTTGAAGTCGGCGCAAAATTAAATAAAAATTGATACCTTTATTCAATACAAAAATCAAATCCTATTCAAAATACACGTCTCACATTTTTACCTGCAAAACGCAGCCGAAAACTACTTTGATTCAAGAAAACAAATAAGATTTCGTAAGCAGCAAAAGTTGGCGAAGATGCTGGTATCTGATGTCCTTGGTGAACGAAAAATCGCAAAATTATCCGGCAAACATATTTAATTTCTTTGGGATATCATGATTATTTTAATAAGGTATATCAAGAGAGTAATCAAGAATATGAAACAACACATCGTACAATATATATTATGAAAATATACATCTTGCGTGTATATTTTTGCCCTACGTTTTTATCGCCAAATTCAAAAGCCATCAAGGATGATCTAACTTCGTAGAAACATAAATACCGCTGTTCTATGTAGATGCTACAAATGGACCAATTGTATACAGTGATAAAATAATAAAGGAAACATGAAAATGGATCATTCGAGACAACAGCATTTGTTGCTACCGATCTAAAGACAAACCTTTAAAAACTAATTAAATTTTATTTAATTGTGCGCCGACTTCAAAAGTTATGATTAATTGTAGTGTTATAGGTTGTTTGGCGAAGGAAATTATTTTATACTTTTAGGCGCAATCTACAGTTCCATTTTCTGATAATTTTCTTCCACTTTTAGTTGTTTGAATAGTAGTTCCTTTTTGGAGTCGGTTCTATTTTTTTACAAAAAGATTTTATTGCATTACGTTTTTATCGCCAAATCCAAAAGTCACCAAGGATGATAGTTATCAAAGTTATACCAAATTTGCAAAGGAAACTCTAACTTCGGTAGAAACATAAATACCGCATTGTGAAGAATGTTCACTGTTCTATGTAGATGCTACTAATGGACCAATTGTATACAGTGATAAAATAATAAAGGAAACATGAAAATGGATCATTCGAGACAACAGCATTTGTTTTTACCGATCTAAAAACAAACCTTTAAAAACTAATAAAAATTTTATTTAATTTTGCGCCGACTTAAAAAATTATGATTAATTGTAGTGTTATAGGTTGTTTGGCGAAGGAAATTATTTTATACTTTTAGGCGCAATTTACAGTTTCATTTCGAACCAATTTTTTTTTTTTTTTTTTAGTTGTTTGAATAGTAGTTGCTTTTTGGAGTCGGTTCTATTTTTTTACAAAAAGATTTTATCTTCTATTCAAATGAAATTTTGACTTAAGGTCTTCTATATATCTAGCTGTGAAATTACATAATATAAAAAGTTTTATGTTTCACGCATGCACAGTAAAAAATATTTATTATAAATACACAAATGTATGCATTTTATATTTCAGAATAATGTTTCTCTAAGATTTTGGCAATTTTTCTGCAAGTTTGTGAATTTTTGTTGAAAACCATTCTTGATACAAGCAAAAGACTTGACAAATTATTAAATTTTGAAAAAAAAATAAAATCTATTTGTCTATATAATCGTACGAATACTATAAAAAAAATCCTACAAATATTGTAATAGTAAATTAGTCATTTGTATTTTTTATGATACAGGGCAATCCACAATATTATAATTTTCTTTAATTAGTAGCTGGTCTGCTGATTGCAATCGGGTCTAAATCGTTGTTGAAAAGCGTGAATCTAAAAATTCTTAGAAAATAGAAAAAAGATTAACAAAAAAAAAAAAAAAAAAAAAAAAAAAGGTTAAAAACCATTTTTGTTACAAGCAAAAGACTTGCCAAATAAATTAATAAATTTAGAAAAAAAACTATCTGTCTATATAATCGTGGGAATACAAAAAAAAAAAAAAAAAAAAAAAAAAAAAAAAATCATACAAATATTGTAAATAGTAAATAAATCATTTGCATTTTTTATGATACAGAGTAATCCAAAGTATTTCCATTTTTCTTTAATTAGTAGTTGGTCTGCTGGTTGCAATCGGGTCTAAATTGTTGCTGAAAAGTGCAAATCAAAAAATTCTTAGAAAATAGAAAAAAGGTTAACAAAAAAAAAAAAAAAAAAGCAATAATTTGGTTACCCATTTTATTGTCATAGACTACGGACTCATGTGTAAAATGTGGACAAAATAGGTTTTGCAGAGATTTAAAATGAGTTGCATGATTTGACACAGGCAGACAGATTTTAAACTCTGGATCTTTCCTCTTTTGAGACAAAACTTCGAAAATTCTTGCATATTGTATTGTCATTGACAACGCACATTATATTCTCATTTGCGTGTGCGAAATTTTAGCAAAATCGATTCGGTAGAATTTGGTTAAAATTGACTCCAGGATTTCCTATAGACAGACAAACTAAAAGACAGAGTGATTAAATGCGTGTAAAAAAGAATAGATATTAATATTAAGTTTAGAAGGATTATTGAGTACACTGTAAAAAAAAAAAAAAAAAAATTGTAAAATCACGGTATTTGACCATATAATTTTAGGGGAAATGACCGTTTTGTTACCTTAACGGTCGTAATCCGTAAATTAATGTTTTGGAAGCATAATTTAGGAAATAACAGTATAATTTTACGGGAAATGACCGTTTTGCTATCTAAACGGTTGTAGCCCGTAAATTGATGTTTCGAAAGTATAATTTTTTGAATTTTTACGAGAAAAAGCCGTTAATCTACGCAAATTGCTCTCATCTTTCACCAAACCATTTTCTTATGAGAAAATCTCTTCAAATGCTATCATTTCAGTGACATCATTTCAGAAAGAATTCTATTTTCTTCTATTTTCAAACTGAAACTATGATTGTTACTTATACTAATTGAATGTGTTTAATTATGCACGTATGACGCAAAGAAACATCCATTGGTTTTAATAAGCTATTGTTTTCTTAATTTAATTCAAAAAATTTCCATCTGACTGAAACTGAGTAATTGATATTGATGAAATGGATTTTCTTTGTCTATTAACACGAAAACATTAAAAAAGAAAGCTAAAATGGTTTCTTGATTTGAAGCCACATTTCTAAAACGCAAACTACAACCTAATAATTGTTTTATCCACTAAACGCATTTTTTAATTTATTTTATTTCTTTTTTTTTAGCATACAGCATTCTAATTGCTCTTAACCCTTTAGTTAAGCCTTAGAAAACGAAAAAATTTAATGTTGTTTCCACAATGCACTTTTTATACAATACGCTAAAATAAAGTTTATTTCAATATGAAATGAATATGTAATTAACCATTTGAAGGTAAGTCTTATGATTATTATGTATGATCTTCACTGTTAAAAAACAAAGCTGTTTTATCTGAATATGACCATCAGATATGTACATTACATCATAGCAGGTTCTGCTCTCGAAATACTTGTCCTTTCTTCATTCAATGGATTTGGATTTTGGGAATAAGGCCGATTGACTGCTATAGGTCCTAGGCCAAAGGGGGAGTGCCCTCCGTGGGGGTCTTTCTAAAGGGTCCTAGCCCATATTTACTCAAGTTTCGAAGAAAACCACGGAAAACTCCGAACGGCTAGACCGACGAGCGTGACCTGGGATCGAATCTGGCTCGATCACAGGTCGCGCTCGTCGGCCTAGCCGTTCTGAGTTTTCCGTGGTTTCCTCCGAAACTTGTGTAAATACGGGCTAGGACCCCTCAGAAAGACCCCTCGGAGGGCACTCCTTCTCAGGCCTAGGACCTACAGCAGTCAATCGGCCTTATTCCCAAATCCAAACCAGTCCGCTTACAAATAAAAATGATTTCTAAAATAGTTAGATTTTCTTTCACAAAATTCAGTATCGTAGTTTTTATAGGAAATAAAAAAAAGCTTTTGTTTTTCAATATCAGAATTGACTGATTTCTGAATTCTGTCAAAAATAGCAAATTTAGATTTTAAAATAGTCTTAAAATAAAATAATTTTGATGCATAGTTTGAACGTTAACAATTTAATCACTGTAAAAAATTTCTGTAAAAATAAAGCACTTTTTTTTTTAAACATAAATACAGCATAGGTTGCTGTAAATTTGTATAGCTAGTTCTGTAAAAATAATTGAAGATTTGTTACTTCACATTGTGCTGTAAATCGGTTTAAAAAAATTTCCAGAAGTTTTTTGGTGCGTATGACAAGATTTATCAACTAGTCAGTTCTGATGTTGACTTTATCTGTTTTTGTACAGAAATGTCTCTGTGGTCCAACGGAGCGGTTGGCAAAGCGCTGGCCTCTGACACAGGTGGTTCTGAGTTCGAATCTCGGGCTACCCAAGACGGTTTGCTTCGCATGAAAATTAATAAATTAGCTTTTGCGTGTGAAAAAATAAATAAGTTTTTTAGTGTTGACGATTTCCCCCTGCATGCATGTGTAATAATTGCAAGAAACTTTTTTAAAGCATTCGAGAAACTCAAACTTTAACTTTTAATTTTACGGTTAATGCTGCTTTTTTTGCAGGTTGGTTGTATGTTTCATCACAACGTAAAATTACTGGGGGATACATCATTCATCGTCTAAATGTATTTTTACGGGCTTTGACTGGAATCCCTGCTGCCGGGTTTTGCCCGTAATTTTACTGCAGCATTTTTTTACAGTGTAGGTCTATCATATGCTCAACACATTGCGACTGAAAATAACTCTCATCAAAATTCTGTTTAACATTAGAAACATAAAGTGAGTTTGCAAAGTGTTTCTTTCCCCACTTTAACTTGAGTAACGGTTGGTAGAAACTTGTGGCTTATAAAATAGCACCAAACGCTGTAAGCAGCGGAATTAGCTTTAAAAATTACAGATTTTATATATTATAATATTTGTTTAAATTCAAAGTCGAGTACTTTTTATAAAGTTAGCTTTATTCACCTGGTTTTTATAGTATTTGAGAAATTTGCATCAATGTTAATTGACTTGCAAATATTGAAAATCTTCTGCTATTACGTACATTTTCCAATTGCAGCATTTTAACAACGTGTTTTAAAGACACAATGCAGTACTGTCTGTTTCCAAACATAAATTTTAATTCACATTTATTTTAATTTACATTGTTTTCAGCAACGTTAAAGTAAATTAACTGTAGAAATTCTACTTACATTTAACTTCTTCTAGCATCGGCAAAGGAGAAACTTCACACATATGTAGTATTATTTTCATTACATCTTGCATAAATGGGGGGTATTCTTTCGTTCTACCCCACTTTAGAAAATGTTGTATGCATAGATTCAAAAATTCTATTGGAATCGGACAATATTTAGAAAAGAAAGAGAGATAAAACCATAGGCATCCTTCCCATTCTGTTTCCAGATAGTTACGTAGTTTATGAACATATTCTGTTCTGAAAATGAGAATATTTTTCATTAGGTCGCTTTAAACACACACACACACACACACACATATATATATATATATTTGGTCAATTTCGTAATAAAAACTATAAACAATTTTTGTCTTTAAAACACGTAGGATCGATTTCGTCTTCGAATATCTCTGTTTGAAACCATACCTAATGCCATATATTATAGAGTTCCACAGATTCAGAAAAGCTGTTTAGGTTGTCTTAACGTATATACTGTACGTATAAGGACTTCTCAAGGTAATCTCATTGATTTTGTAAAGATACCTCAAGGATTGGGTTGGATTATGGGGATTAAGGCCGATCGATTGTGCTAGGGTCCCAGGCCTGAGGAGATACCCACTCTGGTGGTCTTACTAAAGGGTTCTAGCCAGTATTTACGCAGGTTTTGGAGAAAACCACGGAAAACTCCGAACGGCTAGGCCTACACTCACGCCTTGGGATCGAACCCGGTACCTCACATCTACCCGCTTTGAACGCAGAATCACTCGGCCGCTGGTGGGCTAGAAACCTCAAGGATTTTCTATTGAAAATCCTTGAGGTTTGGATTGTGCAGTGGTAGAATTTCCTCACCATATTTAGAGATGGCTTTCAAGTCTTCTATGGACTGTATAGTGCAATCATGGGAATCACGAAAAAAAATATAATTCTTTTTACTCTTTCAGGCCAGACTATGCAGTCAAATGCAGCGTATAATACTGCGTTCACAACCAATTTTTTTTAATTTTTTTTTTTTTTTAGATCCTCATCCTATCCGCGATTGTAATGAAATGCTCGCCCTCTGGTGGCCTAAGGTGAAATTACAATAAACATGCTTTAATTCGACTTTCATTAAGCCGCCATTGCATGTCGATGTTTAGTTTCACATATATTTATTGAATAAAAATGAATAAATCCGGTAAAAAAGATAATACATACTGTTGTGTGTCACAGTATAACTCCAAAGGATCAAGAAATCCAGAATTAAGCTTCCATTTATTTCCAAATGACAAATTTAAAATTTCAGTTGCTTCGGCTAATGGAAGTAAAGAATTAATCAGATGATTTGAAGCTAATATTTGTTCAACTTCAGTTAAAAATCTACTTCCGATCGAACTTTGAATAAACTGAAATATTTTTTTCCAAAAGCAGTCAATTTTCCATGATGTAATGGCGGAGAAATTATAGTACGAATATTAAGTAGAATAACAAAAAGAACAATAATAAATACACGTGGCTATAATATTTACTAACAACAAAAGCTGAAAAAGCGCCATCTATCGATCATTACAAACGCGGATTAGGTTAGGAAACTTAAGTATTTGTCATGTAAAATCTCTTACAAATAAATAAATAAATAAAAATAAAAAATATTAGTTGGTACCCATCTAAACTTGACAGCTTAATGATATCCAAATGCGCAACTGACAACCCCTCAAGATACGCACTAGCTGAGAACCAGTGTTTTAAGCCATTACACACTCTCTTAGTGAAGGGGGGGAGGGGCGGAGATAAATTGACACAAATGATACGATATGAAAATTATAAACTGAAGAATCTACATGGAGTAAAGCTTTATAAAGTTTAACTCTGCATTAAATATAATAATCTTATATATATTATAAATGTGAATGTCCGTTTATTTGACTGAGTTTCACGCTAAAACTGCTCGATGAGTTTCGATAAAATTTGTTATGGAGATAGCTTATACCCTAACTTAGAAAGTTGGCTGCCTTTTATTCCGAAAAAAAACTTTTTTTTGTTATTTTTATGCATAAAATAGCAATTTTGTAAGCTAATAATAGCAAAAAATTAGCCATTTAAATTTTAAGCATAATTTAATTGTTGCCAAAATTAAATTTAATTATCCATAATTTAATTGTTGTCGAGTTTATTTTTTTTTCCAACAGGAAAATAAATACATTTATCTAAACGTGAACAATAAAAAATAAAATAAATAAATAAATTATGCATCTCACAAAAATTGACGTCATTTTAAATTTAAAATTTCTTTTACAAAGTGCTAATATAGTTTACGATGCTAATGTGTGTTGTACTAAAATCAGTTTTATTTATAGATCCTTTTGGGTGATTTTTTAAATTGTTGCGTTGAAGTACACCGAACATTTTTCGCCAAGAGGTTTAATTTAGCAACAGCGATTTTAATCTAGGTAGTTCAAGAAAAATATAAAAGAGGTTTAATTTAGCAACAACGATTTTAATCTAGGTAGTTCAAGAAAAATGTAAAATTAATAAAGTTGTGTAGCACGATAATGCTTATTTATTTTTTATATACCATTCACTACGCTAATTTAACATACAAATAAATGAGCTGCTGTGTGTGACTGCACTTGCACGCTGTCGGGCAAAAATATTTGATTAATTCAAATTAATATTTAAATAACTAAATAAAGATATGTTTAATAGAAAGCATAGTCTTGGAGACAAACTTGGCGAGTGGGCGACCAAATTTGGTGAAAAATGATAGTTTAGGGTTCCCGATGTTTCGAAGCTCTCCGACACACGGGAACGTAGACCTTGAGCTTACCAAAGGATTTTCGATGGAGTCATCTCCAAGCCCCATCGCCAAAAGTTATAAGTAGGTGTGAGTTGATTTTTGCGAAAGAGTATGTAGTCACTGCGATCCAGAGTTATTCAGAGACCTATTCTGAGTCATTGCACTTTAGGGATTGAGCTCTAAGCAACTGGACATTTTTCGTGAGTGAGTGAAAATTTTTTGCTCTGGTGTAGTTGATGTTATTTGCTTTACTCCTGTGGAACAAGTGACTATTTTTTAGACTGTCCCAGAACATTCATCGAATAATGACTTATACTGTACGAGTAACAGCTTCAACTGTTCCCAGAATATTCGAAGAATTAACACCAGCTATTGGACTATTTTCGAAAATATTTGTTTTAATAATAGTTTTTTTGTACAGATTCGAGAAGTTCAAAAAATGTTTGATATTGCCAAGGAGGTCCCATACTAAAGCTGTGACGAAAATAGTCGCCAATCGAAATATATTCAGTTACAAAGAAATCATTTAAATATAGTGTCCAGCGAAGCGGGCAAAGCCTGCTAGTTATTTCAATAAAAATGCAGCATTGATCTCAAATTCTTACGCATTACTGTAAATTTACAAATTTAAAATGGTATTTAAATATACTTTTAAAATTAATGTAATTATGATGTTTTCAAAAAATTACGACAGAGAGAATAGTAAAAGTTAAAAAATTTCAAGCTGAATCATATGCTTATTAACAATCACAAAAGTATTAACTAATATTTCTTTATCTGCCAAAATTTTGGAAAACTTTGAGTTGCTATGGCTGTGATATCAACTGAAACAATTGTTTTTCAAACATATATCAGTAATATATATGTATAAATATATATGTAAAAGTGGTGGTATAACAAAACAACAAGACTCCCATTACCCACTATTACACATGCTATATATTCTCATTTTGATATAATATTGTCAGAAGATATAAAATAACAAATCAGACACCAATAACATATTTCATATAAGATATAACTAATAGATTCATCATAAAGATATATAAAATAGAGTTTTAAAAATTCGGTAGAGTTGTTTTTTGAAACACCACTTTCTGAGATCTAAAACTGACCTCTCTAGTCAGGACGTTTGTCAATTTTCCTGTAGTAACCAAGTAATACATATACGAAAGTGTCATGTTGATTTTTCCAAGTATCTGATGAAGTTTATTAACTGTTGAAAAGATAGTCTTATTGCGTTGGCCGTTTGCCGCTCAGAATAATCTAAAAAAAAAAGTAAAATTAAAAATTATAGATGAAAACAGAATTACCCAAGAACGAATCCCAGAGGCCTTTCGGTTAAACAGTTCCCATGAATTTATTGATTATTTGAAATACGATATTTTATAGAATGACCACAGACTTCCAAAAAAAATTTAATAAATTTTGACAATTGCACTATGGAGTGGGACGCAAGGAGTGGGGAAACAGTACCGAGGATCAGGCCGGGCCCCAGGCCCTAATCTCTCTTGAGTTCTTACATGGTCGATAGTCAATAAGCATGTGTCTTCCAAAACTGGAGCAAAAAAATGACAATGCATTTGGCGTTATATTATAGACGCCAAGTTCAAAGTTTAAGATAGAGAATGGTTGCGGTTACGTTAGGAATATTCATATGTATATTTTTAAAAGGCGACCAGTACTTCAATGGCCGTTATTAGAGAATGTTGGCATGATTTCGCCAAGTATTTTAGTTCCTGGGGAACAACCAGCTAAGCAAATATTTTATCTAGCTGATGATCTAAATTAGGCAACAAGAGGGCGCATGAATTACATTTCGATGTCAGAGTAGAAGAAACCGAATTAATTATTTTCTGGTTTCACAAAACATTGTCATTTACAGCACGAAAAGAATTTTCGTTACGTTAAGATTGCTAAGTGAATACTGGGAATTGATCAAAGAATTTGTTTCAGTTACATTGAAAAAACTAGTATGTTGTGGCCACCACAAGACTTTCTTCTATATTTTCCTATAAAAATTCACGCATTAACAATATTTAAAAAATATATATACGATTTTTTTCAAAGTTTTTTTTTCGTTAAAAGTAAAAAAAAATCGATAACTTTGTTTTAAATTACTACATATTTATAGTTCAACCATTCGTTTTAAAGGTATTGACGAGACCTTTCGAAAGATACCGATCTTGAAAATTTACAACCCCCGGGGGGGGACTTCCCCTAGGGGGGGGGGGGAAGCGATACCCCAAATTTTTTTTCCTAATTAACTACTACTATTATCAATGATTCATATTAATTTCACAATCACAGGTTAAGAATAACTCTCATTATGTACATTTATACGAAATTTTTTCCTATACTGCCATGTTAAAAATTTAGAAAAAATACGATCACAGAGCCACCTGTTGAGCGATTGATCCCCAAATCTAATCAGCCTCAGTTTATGTCAGGGACCAACTAAATACCAAGTCTTGTTAAATTTCGTTAAAAAAAAAAAAAAAAAAAAAAAAAAAAAAAAAAAAAAAAAAAAAATCGATTTTTTTCTAAGTTTTTTTTTTTTTTTTTTTTTTTTTTTTTTTGTTAAAAGTAAAAAAAATCGATAACTTTGTTTTAAATTATCACAGATTTATAGTTCAACCACTCGTTTTAAAGGTATTGACGAGACCTTTCGAAAGATACCCATCTTGAAAATTTACTCCCCTCGAGGGAGGACTTCCCCCTCAGGGGGGGTGGCGCGGCACCTACGCATACAATTTTTTTTTCACAGTTGACTATCTCTATTATAAATAATTCTTGTAAATTTCATAACGATTACTAAAAAATAATTCTCTTTATGCACATTTATACAAAATTTTGTCCTATATCACCATGTTAAAAATTTAGAAAAAGCGGGATGGCAACGCAACCTGTAAGACAATTTTTACCAAAAGTTGATAGGCACTAATTTATGTCAAGGTGCAACTACATACCAATTTGTATGAAATTCTGCTCAGTAGTTCTTGAGATACAGTTGCCACAAAATTTTGTCACACACACACACAGACAGACAGACAGACAGACATTTTCTAAAAATGGTCAAATCGTGTTCTACAGCTCTCAAAACGTGTAAATTCATCAAAAACCCGAGGTCGAAAATTTTTACGAATCCAATACTTTCTCTATATTACATATAGAAGAAAGTAATTATCAAAGGGAAGATATAAAAATTAGGAAACGTATATTGTAAATTTATTATTTATAAGATAAAAATAGTTATATCGTTATATTTTAAGTAGTTGTTTAAGATTAAAGAATTTTATTTATAATTTTATTTATTTAGAGAATTTACCTATCATAAAAAAAAAAAAAAAAAAAATTATAATATGTAATAATTTACATCACAGAAAGAACATTTGAAAAGGGGTTTATGTAACTAATTTGAAGGAAACCGTTAGAGGGGGTTTAGAAATACCGACTTTTGATCCCAATGCCGATTTTCACCAAAACTTGAAAACTCATGTGCTCACCGGAAACAATTACATATGAAAGGACATATAGCAGGGAGTTAATAGGGTGAATTTGGAGAATTTCTTCTAGTCATTTTTAAGGATTGCATTTGCGAGACCTAAAATTGACTTATTTATACAGGACGTCTGCCACAATTTTCGTGAACTAATCAACAAACACATATGAATGGACATGTAATAGCTTGTAGCAACTTTGAAGAAAATCGTTTGAGTAGTTTTTGCGAAACAGAATTACAGTCCTACTTCTGATTTTCCAATTTTCACCAAAAGTTGGCAAAATTATTTGTACACTACACTTATCTTAATAATGAAGTTTTATCGTTCTATCTTTATCAGTTTCGGAGATATGGTAGTCAGAAGATTCTACAAACATACACACTATGTCCAACTGCCAAAAACTTTTTTTTTTTTTTTTTGAGACATTAAAACACGTAAATCAGATGAAAACTCGTTATTGAATTTTTTGACCGAATACAATACTACCATTAACTACGGTAGTCCAGAAATGGAAAAAAAAAATATGGTAAAATAATCTAGATTTGTTACATTTAGAGACTAAAATCTTTCATTTAAAGCCAAAGCAAAGCAAGTAAAGCAATAACTGTGGTTCATGGATTTTGAAAGAATTAGCCATGTGTTTAAAATACATACATATACTTGTGAAAATTGCAGCACCATGAAAGAATGACCAGACTGATCTGAAATTTCAGGAAATGCAAATTATACTGTGTACTGCGTGTACGAACTCCTTTATACAGGATCCCGCTCACGTGAAACCATCGACGTTTGCAGCTACAATGGGCTCATGCATATAGAGACTGGCGTACAGGCAGGCGGCAAGTGGTGTTGTCTGACGAATCCCACTTTAATTTGAGGCATCATGATGGCCGCATTCATGTTAGACGCAATACAAATGAACGTTACCTTCCGAAGTACATTATCGAACGTCATAGTGGGAGAACATCCGGAGTTATGGTCTAGGGTGCGATTGCACATCATGGACGATCTGTGCTGCTACGAATTGTGGGTAATCTTAACAGCGACAGGTATATCAAAGAAGTGATGGAGACCGAAACCGTTCCTTTCCTTTAAGGCATTCCTGGAGCTATCTTTCAGCAGCATAATGCCCGACCACATGTGGCAAGGAATGTGCAAGACTATTTTTCAGCAGAAAACATACAGCTTCTTTCGTGGCCTGCTTATTCGCCGGATATGCCACTGATTGAACATGTGTGAGATTTCATTAATCGGGGTCTCCTCGTCCTACAGCTTCAAGAGGTGAACTTTGCGTACGCCTACATGCAATATGGAATGTTCTTCCCCAAGCATACATTAAAAATCTGACTCTATGCCATGTGGTATAGCAGCACTTATTGCAGCGCATGGTGACCACACCAAATACTGATTTAGGGCACTTAATATTGTTTTTTAGCTTTGAAAATTTAATAATTTATTTGTACTAATACAAGTCGTTCGTGCATTAAATTTCATTTGATTCTGAGGATTCCTTCATGGTGTTGCATTTTTTGCAAACATGAGTGTAGATTGTCTCTTAAATCATGTAATCCTTTCCCACAAATTTGTTACAGTCTGAAATATAATAAAATGAAATTAATAAAATTTCTTTATTAAACCAATTTTTTGATTGTTGATTACGATTAATTAATGGTTATTGTGCACTCAAACAAACAAAACATTTTTCATTTATGGCTAAAAAATTTTTTAACTAATACAGTATTATTCTCTTGCAGGCTGCCCAAACAATCAATTTTGTGTTTTAAATATGTAGAAAATACACAGATTGTTATCGTACAACATTTAATGAAGCATCAAAAACTATCCAAAAAATTATCAGTAATTCGCAATCTATATTAACTACAACACTGAGAATAACTATACTGCTGAAATATATAACACTCGGAAGAAAAAAAAAAAAGTATACAAAATGTATTTTGTAATTTCATTTTCCATTTTCATGCCAACATACTGGTTTCAAATTCGTATGTCTAAATAATTTCACATTATATAAGTCAGTAATGAAAAATAGCTTTCATTTTCTGTCCGCTAAAATAGTAACATTCTCAAAGTAAGCAGCGCAACGTTCATGGGAAATGTTTCTGCCCGACTGTCTGCCATTTGAGGCGGCAAGTTTATATACAAATCTTAATTTCCTACTGGAAATGTTTTAGGAAAAGAGATTACACTATTAGTAATTTACCTAAGAAAGTGATTACGTGTAATTTTAGATTTTAAGTTTCCATCATCTATCCTGCCATTCAAATGGTAATTTAGACTGTATACTTTCTGTTGTCTACTCATAATCAGTTTTCGCTAGTTCCAACCCTGAGACAATTGGCGTTGCTGTAGGTGGATATTTTTTAGCATGAGTTGTGTCGCTTACCTTGTATTCGCTTTGATAAGAGTGTGAGGTAATAGCAATGCTAGCGTAATGCTAAAATTAAAACTCGCACTTTACGAGTAAAACGTGAATGTGAAGAATTTAGGATTCAGTAGATTAATAAAGTTAGTTCTCATCCTAAATTAAAAGCGTAACTTGTCATATGCTAATAAGTTTGGAAGGTGAGATGGATAAAAGGCGATGTATTTCATAGTGAAATAGAGTAGGGAGGTTAGCGGCTAGAGGTTAGTTGGAAGGAGAGTAAGAGAGTTAGTTAGAGGGAGGTAGCCGATTAGAAGGCAGGCTGTTGAGTTAGCTGCTTAAGAGTAGTGTATTAGATGATAGTTGTCGAGTAGTACCCGTGGTGTAGGGAATCCTCCCACGTACGAAAGATTAGTAGCAGCAGTGAGCCGTGAGGGTTAATGAATTTAAATAAAGTAGTTGAGATTAATTGTGAGTATCTATTGATAGTTAAAGTATTTGTGGAGGCTGCCCATTTAAACTTATAGAGATATTAAATATAATTAAAGTCCAACGCCCACCTTTTTATTTAAGCTCAAAATAAAAGCTCATTTATTTTATAAATCTGACTTTGTTGTTATTTCATTATCTATTCCAGTTAAGTTAAATAAGCAAGATTCAAGTCTCGTGATCATAACTTTATTAAGTAATTAAGTAAGTTTCAGCTTCATCAAAGTTAAATGAGCATGGCGATGACAAATCGTTCGTCACACTGGCGCCCAAATAAAGTCGAACCCCCCCCCCCCCGAGCAAGTATTTTTTGACGGCATCACTAGTGTGCTTCAATTTTTTGAGCAGCTTGAATATTTTTTCCATTATCATAAAATCGATATTGGAAAAAAAATATGCTTGGTTAGCATATTCCTTAAGAGGAGAACCGAGACAGTCGCATAAATTAATCGCCTGCCATTCACTTGGGCCAAATCCAACCTATGACGATTTAAAAAGCAAAGTGATGTATTTTTGCCACTCGGTATGACAGATTGAGATTAGAACATGACCGTTCCCTCCCCCCTCACGAACGTCAGTGGGAAGCGGTAATAAAGCAAGTGGAAAAACCGCAAGAAGTTATTAAGTCGCAGGAAGCAAGCTCGATTAATTTAGATCAACCTAAAACTGGCAAAACAAACGTTATTTCTAGTGGCAAAAGTCAAACACCAGTTGTCGCTAACGAGCAAACTTCGCCCTTAACCAGCACTACAGACAAATTCAAGTCTGTTATTCAGAATTTAGCTACGGAGAAAGAATCCGACAAGTTCTCTAGTATAGCGATGAAGATTGTAAGCGAAAATGCAATTAAAATTAATGTGCCGGCTAAAACCTTTAAACTGAGCGAAAGTGACAAATCATTAAATATCGTGGCTAATCCTTCCGCCAATACTTTCAATTTAGGCTTTGAAATTGTTGAGCCGGCAAACCCTTCTAGTGGTTTAAATTCATCTCCAGATAATTCCCATTTAAAAACAGTCAAGTCGGCCGATTCTATTATTTTCACAGAAACTGTGGTAAAAGAAAGTGAAAAGTTTATCCACTGTGCTTCTAAAGATCTCGTAACTAATTTTGAAGAAAATCTACTGGTTAATGTAAATGAAAGCAGTACAGTTCAAAATACAGTGTTAACTAATTCTAGTTATGCACATCTAGTACATTAATTCAACGACAAAGTCGTAAATTGAACGAAAAAATCAGATAAAGGGGTCGCTACTTTAAATGACACGCCGCCTACAGTAAAAGAAAATGTGGTAATTTCCTCTAATGAAGTGAAAGGTTTGAAAGCCTGTAAGCCCTCCAGGACCTCGACCTCAACGAGTAGAGAGCGAGCGGAACCTTTTCCGGGAACTGTGGACAGCGACAAGGTACCGGGCTTGAGTCAGTCCCAGAAAAGTGCCTCTCCGATGCCGGACTCCAATCTGCAAGCCACCAGCACGGAAATTGCTACAACAACTCTACAGGCCAGTCTGACCCGCATCTCTCATTTAACTGATATCAAGGAGGCGATATCTCAGGTGTTATGGTTCTATATTTTTTTCATTGTAAAGTGCATTTCTATCACAGCAGTTATGAAATCTACGACATGTATTAACGACAAAGCCTTTTGGACCTTCAATCATGAGCTAAAAGCCATGAACTTTATAAAATTTCACAAGTCTAAATTTAAACTTGGAGCATGAACTTTCAATTTCGGAAATTGCATGTATCGTTTACATGTCATAATTTTTTTTCTGTTATATAATATATTCATATATGCACTTTAATGTTTTTATTCATAGCCATCGACAGCAGAAATTAGTACGATAATTTTTTTCTCTTCTTTGTATACATTTCCCCCTCTTTAGTTTTGTGAATAATCTATATGTATGTACGTTAATGTTTTTTGTTTTTAGCCATCACCTGCAGTGATTAGTACGATAAATTTTCTTACCTTTTTGTATATAAATTTTCTCTCTAGTTTTTTGACATGATCTATATGTACATACTCTAATCTTTTTCTATTTTGTAGCCGTCCACGCCAGTTTGAAAAAAAAAAAAACTTTTTGAAATATTTTGTATATATTCATTATTTATATTTCTCTCAATGTCTTATAAATTGTATAAAATGAAATTTTATAAATTGTATAAAATGAATATTTCTTATTTTAACTTTTGTATGCTAAACTAAAAGTTTTTATGTATGTATATATTAATATGAGGTTAAAAGAATTTTTTTAGCTATTTTGCATGTAAATTCGCGTTTAACGACTAACCCTAATCCACTAACAATTTAGTTTTTTTCCGTATGCAAGTAGCTAGCTGAAATATTGCTGTTCTATAAAATTATGTCATTTATCTATATACAAGTGTAGTTTACGTCTATTTTTGATTTATACGTTAAAAAGAGTTTTAATTTTAGAAATTCTGAGGTCCAGTTGCTTATCCTGACTCTTAATCCGAAGTACAATCTGTTTTCTACAAATGTTACTTTTGCAATGAAGACTGATAATTTTTAGAAGGAAGTACTTTTGGAAGCGTGCCAGCCACTTTTCTTTTCTGAAGTCGAAAAAAGTTCTTGGAAGCGTGCCAACAGCGGATCTCTTTCAAGATTCATCAGAGTGGACAACTGGAAATTTTTGATAAACTCTTCAGTAACTGACATTTCAAGTTTTTTTTCTAGCCAAGGATTCTGGACCTAGATTGGTCTTTAGTGGCTACCAACATTTTAAAGTTTTTTTAAATAAAATTATTATGTTACAAGGTGCTCAAGTCAAGAGCTTAATGTTATAAGTTAAACTGAATAATGATCGCATTTTCTGTTTAAGCGATCCTGTTTGTACTAAAATTTTTTAAATTAATGAAATTTTTTCCTTTCCATTTTGTAAGGAAAGTTGATTTGTCTTCCCCGCTGTAAAAACGTTGAACTTATAGTTAACTAAGTTAAGCGCATAGGGTTTCTGTCGTAAACCACCTTAGTTTGAGCTTACCACTCTTTTTATCATACATTTTGGCTAAGTGGACAGTTTTAAGCCCGGCGCTGTTAATTTTTTTACTATTAGATTTAAAAAAAAAAAAGCAAGTAGTTATTCTTTGGCAGTTTAATTTAGGTTCCCCCCCTCTTTTTTTTCTAAAATCTTATGTAGTTTCATTTTAAACAGTAAGTCACTGCAACTAATTTTTATTTGCATAGTAATACAATAAAATTTTCACGGGTAAAATCTTTGTGGATTTTTACGTGAAATTTTTTTATTTTGGGGAGGAACTGTGAGGTAATAGCAATGCTAGCGTAATGCTACAATTAAAACTCGCACTTTACGAGTAAAACGTGAATGTGAAGAATTTAGGATTCAGTAGATTAATAGAGTTAGTTCTCATCCTAAATTAAAAGCGTAACTTGTCATATGCTAATAAGTTTGGAAGGTGAAATGGATAAAAGGCGATGTATTCCATAGTGAAATAGAGTAGGGAGGTTAGCGGCTAAAGGCTAGTTGGAAGGAGAGTAAGAGAGTTAGAGGGAGGTAGCCGATTAGAAGGCAGGCTGTTGAGTTAGCTGCTTAAGAATAGTGTATTAGATGATAGTTGTCGAGTAGTACCGTGGTGTAGGGAATCCTCCCACGTACGAAAGATTAGTAGCAGCAGTGAGCCGTGAGGGTTAATGAATTTAAATAAAGTAGTTGAGATTAATTGTGAGTATCTATTGATAGTTAAAGTATTTGTGGAGGCTGCCCATTTAAACTTATAGAGATATTAAATATAATTAAAGTCCAACGCCCACCTTTTTATATAAGCTCAAAATAAAAGCTCATTTATTTTATGAATCTGACTTTGTTGTTATTTCATTATCTATTCCAGTTAAGTTAAATAAGCAAGATTCAAGTCTCGTGCTCATAACTTTATTAAGTAATTAAGTAAGTTTCAGCTTCACCAAAGTTAAGTGAGCATGGCGACGACAAATCGTTCGTCACAAGAGTATAACTAAAGGAATTTAGTTATTTTGAAGGTAGATGGTGCTGTTAAAAAGATTTAAAAAAGAAAAAAAATGGTGCTGTTGTTGTTGTTGTTGTTGTAACGATGGAAACTTAGGGCTTAATGTACCAAAGTAAGTCTAAATCATTCTGAAACTTATAATGAGAATTTTGTCTAAAATTATAAAGAAAACGTGTAGAAATTACTTATTACTTAAGATTTATACTTACTTCAATTTATTCTTTATTTTCCACTCATAAAATAGCTTTTGCAGATATTTATGATAGGTCAAAAATTCACTGCTAGTTAATTTTTTCAGCAACGCCGTTGATAAATTTTCTCGAGGTCCAGTAGAAGAAAGGACTCCTGAAAGTAATAATTCCTCCAGTAATGAAGAAGCAGTCAATTGAATTCGATCTTCCATGTCATCAATCAACGGTAAAGTGCATTGTAACCATAACTGTTGAACATCAGAATTATTTTGATGTACTTTCAATACAACTGACAGGGATTGCAAGGTTTGCTTTCTGATAAGGGTATCGGAATCATTCGAAGCAGATTTTAAACACTAAAGTAAAAAATAGAAAGGAAGAAAATTTTAGCTGCAAAGCAAATAACAATAAAATTGGAGAACATACAGGAGGTGTGCATTTTATTATTTATTTATTTATTATATTATTGAATATTTTTCTACTCTTCTATTTTTAAAAACAATTTTGGCCGCATTGGTCCTTGAACTTCAGACATGCGAAAACGTACTTGGATGCACAATTTTAAATAACGATTAAATAACATACCTATTAACTCCTTTAGACTTTTTAAGAAACCTCGAATCTACAGTAATTTTTCTATTATATTTTTTAACATATCTTATCTTAAAAAATTAACACAAAAGATTTCTATTAAAGAATAGTGGTAATAAAATTTATTTGAGAAATTTAAATTTCGACAGTTATGCTATGTTGTGATCAGGCATTCAGAAGATTCATTTGTCTAAGAGCAACGTCATAACGAAGATCAACTTGTATTTCTTGGTTATCGTTAAGTTAGGTCTCAAGTGAAGACTCGAACACTCTTAAGGTATGCAAACAACCTGACTCTGAATTTTAAAATACAATTTTTCTATTACATTAGCAACGGCGAGGCACGTACTAAATATCTGCATTTTTAGTCAGTTGGTCACCAGATTAATTATATTCAGTTGCGGCCTCGTTCTGTTTAAGCTTTTACCAAACTGAAAAAAAAAGCCTGAAGTAGACACCTCAAGCTACTGCCTAGTATGCCCATCATAGATATTGTACGAAAATATTGACATTTTTGTATGGGCTAGGCTGCTCATAAACAAACGCGCAGTTTATAACCAATGAATGAACTTTATTCCGAGGCATATTCTCGGACAAGTCCAATAAAACTGTTACTCGAACAACAAACGTCACTTCCAACTTGCTGTCTTTCAGAGAAGATTTCCTCTTTTTTCTCATACCATATAAATGGAACAAAATGCCATCCGTTACAAATGTCATAAAAAGTGTCATGGCCAAATGTCATAAAACCTGGAATCCGCCATTGCAACTTGTTGATTTCTTAGATGAGAAAAAAATTAATTTGAATGGCCCAGACGCCCTTTTGTTCTATTGACATGGCATGAGAAAAGAGAAAATCTTCAGATATGATGGTAAATTTAACCTGATTTTTCCTGGAGTTCGCGTGAAAGCTACCGATTACCAAGAAATGCTAGAAACCCGTTTACTGTCATTTACAGAGAGAATTAGTGGCCCAAATTAGATTTTCCAGCAGGCCAACAGCCTCATTTATTAGGAAAAATCCTCCTGGGAATGGTTTTTGGATTATGGGGTTCACGTCATAGAATGGCCTGTCTTTTCCCTTGATCTCAATCCCCAAGAAAATGCATAGGATATCTTGAGTAGGGCTGTATAGGCCAACTGCAGACTGTTTCAGTCTGTGGCAGAATAAAAGGCCTCCTTTATTGAAATCTAGGGTAAAATCGATGCTATTGCCTTTCAGGGATTGTAAAATGGTTTGCACATCGTGTATTCCAGGTCATATATAAACATATGGCAGGTATATTGGCTATTAACAGTAGTGGCATTATTGTTCCTACCCCCCCCCCTTTTTTTTTCTTTATGCATTGCTTTCTTTTCCCTTTTTAGATGGTTCAGGAGCTGACTTACTCCTTGTAAATGTGTTTGTTCATAGACTTTGTTAATGTATTTCTTTCCATCTTATTGGTTTGTTTTGTGTCCAGTAGCGGCACAAAATCTCGGAAGCTTTATTTCGATGGGACACACTGTATATATATATATATATATATATATATATATATTATATATATGAGGGCTGTTCAAAAAGTATCGAATCGTTAGTTGGCAAAAATACATTTATTTATTTGGAAATCCAAAACACTAATCTCCTTCAAGGTAATATATACACTTTGCCTGTAACCTTGGTAATATATACACTTTGCCCAGTGTTACTGTCATTGTTAGAAACACCTGGGGAGCGTAGTTTTTGGAATGATGAGCAGCCATGCCGTCGCATTCCGCATAGTGTCTTCTTTCGACTCAAATCAGGACCCTTTTAGCGGAATTTTCAGCTTTTGAAATAGCCAAAGTCACAAGGAGCCTTGTCGGCTGAGTAGGAAGCCTGACGAACCACAGGAATGTTGTGTTTGTCGATGAAAGTCTGAATCAAATGCACAGATGCGTTATCATGATGGAGCTTCCAAGTTTTCGTTACCTACAAATCTGGTCGTTTACGCCGCACCGCATCACGAAAGCGATGAAGGACTTCCTGATAATACTCCTTTGTGATAGTTTGGCCTTATGGTGCGTACTCATGAAGTACCACACCACGGAAGTCGAGGAAAACAGTCAAAATGTCCACTGGTGTGCGTCCATATTTGAAGTGCTTGTACCAATCTTTTATGGGTAAGGTATCATCGTCCCGAAAGCCTCTTAAATCTTACAAATGGTTTCCGCTCGGTTATCGCCAAGGTTTTGGTGAAATTTGATGCAATATCGCTGCTCAAGTTTTTTTCTCATTTTACAAAAACTAAAATCCGATGACCGCTCACTACACATCTGCACTTATTTGCCGACTGCCAGCTACTGACGCTGTTTGCGGGCGGGAAAATATTCACGACTGCGCATGAGTATCCCATCTACATCTCCACTGAAGAAAGTCTTTCTCGCTTCATTGGTTTACGAGAGAAAAAATAAGACTTGATACTCTTTGAACAGCTCTCGTATATATAATTATAATGGAAAATTTGTTCTCCCAATACTTTCAAAATAATGAACCAAATCAAACCAAAATTAGACAGCGAATCTTACAAATATCTTGGAATTTGTAAGATAAGCTCGTGAAGCAAGTTGCTCCACTATTTTGTTTTGAAGTGGTGGCTACTAGAAGATTTCAAATCAACATTGTAAAAAGCGAATTTAAGACAGGATTTGCTTAATATTTGATGCATACACAGATTATATAAAGGGTCTCCACGAAGATTATTAATGAATTTGATTCACCAATTTGTTTTCAAAGTGGCAGATACGTTAAAGTAAGGTGTCATTAGTTCGGACCAAAGTTGGACCGTGAAATCACCTTACAATATGCCTTAGATGAGTTCACTAGGCAACTTGATCATCCATTTTGTTTCCAAGCTGCGTCTACTTGAAATCAGGCTATCACTTGAAAATTTGTCACAACGATAACTCTTGAAATAATGAAATAATCTGAACAAAAATTGGGCAATAAATTTATGTAACAAATATTTTAGATAAATTCTCAGGGCAGATTGTTCTGCTATTTTGTTTCCAAGTGGCGGCCACTTAAAAATTTATCATCACGATAACTTTTAAAATACTAAATTAATTCGAACCAACGTTGGGCTGTGGACTTATTTATCGGATGAGTTTGCCGGGCAACTTGCTCTGCCTTTTTGTTTCCAAGTGGAGGTTACTCGAAATCACAATGTCACTTGAAAATTTGTCACCACGATAACTTTTGAAATACTGAATTTTTTCGAACCAAAGTTGAACTGTAGACATACCTTACAATCTTCAATGAATTCCTTAGCCAACTTTATCCGCCATTTTGTTTCCAAGTGGTCATTACAATAACTTTCGTAATATTTAATTAATTCAAACCAAATTTGTATAGTAGAATTTAACTGTTATCTTAGAGAAATGCATTTGATATGATTGTTGGCCAACTAGATCCGCCATCTTATTTCCAAGAAACTGCCACTTGAATTTTTTTTTAATTTTATATGAAGAAGGTATTTATAAATCAATTTACTTATAACATCATATGTGCACAGCCCACATGAATGTCTCTACCAAGTACTTTAATAAACTTGATCTGCCATCATGTTTCAAAATGGCGGTCGCATGTTGGAAAAAAAGAAATCAAACTTCACTTCCAACTGATCCGGAAGGACTTGTTTTCTTATCAAATAGCCGCTATTTTGAAATAAAATGATGGATAATTTTTATTAATAAACTTTGCAGAAACAAAAATATAGGTCATATAGGGGAGACCCGTGTACCTAGGGCCGCTTTTTTTCAATGCCCGAAAACAGAGCCCTTGGCCTGTTTAAAATTATCAAACTGATATATACATAGCTTTAGGACTAATTACTTCCAATTGGAATTAATATAAATACCTAAAATAATAAATTCCGACAGATAGAAGGTTTTTAAAAAAACTTCACTCGTGGCCCTAGGTACAACACCCTTGTACCTGAGGCCAGACCTCATTGTACCTAGGGCCATTGTCTCAAATTTAGATTTTACTTTGTAATGAATAGAAAATAAGCATATAAACATGTATTGTATAAAAGAATCGATATCAAATAATATATTTATTTATCATATAATAATTATCATGTTGTTGCCTTAATTTGAAACACGAAAATTTTGACTTTTTTTTTTTTTTTTTCCTTTGGGATATTCTAACAAAATGTTTTTTCTTTTTTTTTTCTTCAATTTCTTCAAAATCTCTCTGGTTTTCGGTCACATCTTTTCTTTGATGTGGGAGGTTTTGTTTTAGGTAAAGGTTTTGCTTAAGTTCGTACCTGTTAAAACATGACACACGAAAAGATGTTAGATGTTGAAGGTTTCGAAATTTCAACAGGACACGAAACAGAGACTTTCAGTTCTATCATTGTTGGTTCACTTTTTCCCTGGAATTTTTTTTTTTAACTTATGGAGGGATCTTGTCTTTCAGTCACATTTGAACTTAAATATTCATCCTCAGTGAATGTGTTTTGATTCATTGGCCATATGCCGAATACACGAAAGCCTGATAGAATGTTTATAGGAGTAAAGGTCGACGGATAGGACTTGCCAACATTTTCAGCAACGTCATATATAGTGACTGGTTTACGAGTGTTTGCCGCATTGAATTACTACAGACTGTACTGTGTTTCTTAACACTTTCGCGACCGCTGACGAGATTCACGTCATTTGAAAATATAAAATTCCACCTGCGGGCGCTTCTTTTGCAATTTGTATGTTATTTGTTTCTAAAAAATATACACAATATTTACATTTGTACAATCAGTATACTATGGATGCAAATACTTTGATTAGAGAGAGTTTGATTACAATGCATATCCATTTGTAATATAAATGTGAATACGGAAAATTTTGTTTTGAAAAATTGTAACTTATGAGAAAAACGCCCACAGACGGACCTTACTGTCAAAAAGACAAAAACATGCGGTTGCGAAAGTGTTAAAAGGTCCAAACACACTAGCCCTAGGTACAAGGCAGCTATGTGGCCCTAGGTACAAGTTTTGGTAACTTCATCCAAAATACTGTCCACTAAAAAATCCACAGGCTGAGAGGACTAATTAAATATCTCATTTATTGCTCAATATAAAAAGCAAAATTATACACTAGAAATGAAAGAAAAATATTTTCCTTGCTTTTGTAAAATAGCAAAAGAGATGAGCTGCAAAATTTTACTTCGAACCATGCAAATTCGTTTCCTACGTGTAACTTGTCAAAACTTTCTCCTTAAAAATTCCAAAGTAGTTATAAAAGTAGCAATTAGTGTTGTTACTTGCCCAATTGAGTATTAAAACTTAAAATTAAATATTATTCAAATAAAGTGGGGTGGCCCTAGGTACACGGGTCTCCCCTACATACGGAATTTTAAGCAAATCGTTTCAGAAATAACTTTATTATATTAATTTGAATTTTTCAGTTGGCTGAGACATAGAAACAAGCTGATAGATAAAATTGTTCATAATCAAATATATTTCTAAGGTGTCTACTGTCCAAATTTTGTTCAGTTTAAATCAGTATTTTGAAAATTAATGAAATGGCAAATTTTCAAATAGCTTCCATATTGTAATACCCACCATTTTGAAACAAGAGAGTGGATAAAGTTTATTAATAATCTTGGTGGAGACATTGATGTGGGCTATGTACAGATGAAGTTTTAAGCAAATCGATTCATGAATACGTCTTTTATGCAAATTTGAAAATTTCAATTGACCAATTTTTGGAAATAAAATATGATGGATCAAGTTGGCCAACGAACTTATCAAATATGTTTCTAAGATAAGTCTACTGTTCCAATTTGGTTCGAATTAATTCAGTATTTTAAAATTTGACGTAATGATAAATTTTCAAGTTGAGGCCACATATTTCAATGACCGCCATTTTAAAACAAGATGGAGGATAACATTATTTAATAAGTTTCCTTGAAACCTTGATACGGGCTACGTATACATCGAGATTTATGCTAATCCGACCGTATAGACATTTTTCACGATGTTAGCTTAAAATTTTTAAACGATCGTCAATTGAAAACAATATGGAGGAGCGAAATGCGCAGCCAACTTATCTAAGATATTTGTAAGATAAGTGACCTGACCAACACTGGTTCATATTAGTTTAGAATTTCAAAAGTTATTCGGATGATAAGTAGCAGCCTGATTTCAAATGATCGCCATTTCAAACAAGATGGCGGATCACATATGTGCACTTTGTATAAATCAAAATTTAAGCAAATCTGGTTATATATATGCTTTTACAATGTGAATTTAGTTCGATATTTGGAAGAGGTGGTCACTTGGAAGCAAACTGGCGGACGAATGTTTAACTCTTTGCGGCGCAAGACAATTTGAAACATTTAAATTATACTGCCACCGGAATTCATGAACTAAATTAAACTAAAAGAAATTTTAAATTTTGAGGTTTAAAAAATCGGCCTTTTCTGATATGTTATAAACGTGAATTTTTGCTAAAATATTTCCGGGATGAATTTTGCAGCTGGATCTTAAATTTTGCGTCCTCGTGGCGAGGACACCGTGCGTTAAGGGGTTAACGAACTTAACTAAGACATTTGTAAAATATCTTGGATAAGTCTGTCCAGTTTTGGTTCGAATTAGTTCAGTATATCAAAAGTCATCATGGTGACAAATTTTAAAGTAGCCCACCACTTCGAAATATACGTCGAGGCAACTTGTCCAGAAATATCATCCAAGATATTTATAAGTTAAGTCTACTGTCTAACTTTGTTTGAATTGATTCAGTATTCAAAAATTGTCGTGATGTTAATGTTTCAAGCAGCAGCCTGATTTCAAGTAGAATGCACTTGCAAACAAAATGGCAAAGCAAGCTGCCTAGAAAACTCATTGATGATATTTGTTAGATAAGTCCAATGTTCAATTTTGGTTTGAATTAATTCAGTATTTCAAATGTTATAGCGATCAAAAAGGAAAATTTTCAAATGGCAACATGATTTCAAGTAGCCGCCACTCTAAACTGCGCATTCCTGTAAGATAGATAAGTTCACTGTTCAATTTTGGTTCGAATTAATTCAATATTTCAAAAATTATCCTGATGGCAAATTTTCAAGTGGCAGCCTGATTTCATGTGACGATGAATACCCTTTAACTTAAGGTATCCACCAATTTGAAACGGATCAGGATACGGATCAAGTTTATAAGATAAGGATCAAATTTATTAATAAACTTGTTGAAAAGTTTTATATAATGTATGTATTTATTAAAGTTTAACCAAGTCTAATCTTAAATACATTTTACGATATGAATTTGAAATTTTCAAGTGGTTGCCACATGAAAACATAAAGGTGGAGCAACTTGGTTAATGTACTCATCCGAGATATTTATAAGATAAGTCCATTGTTCAACTTTAGTTCGGTTTCCTTCTCTGTTTCGAAGGTTAACTAGATGACAAATTTTCAGTTATATATATTCATAGACAAATAAAATTTCATAAAATTTCAATAAATATGATTTTCTTCCAATCAGTTGATTGTGTGATTTTAATAAAAATTGTATTTCTTTCTCCCATTGTTTAATGGTGTTTTTCATTACCTGCGGCTTATTTCTGTCGAGCTATCTACATGATAGACCAGATGTTTCTGCCAAAAGGTTGTCTGAGTGAGTAATGCTGACCGGTTGTTGGCCTGGATAGCTCAATTGGTAGAGTCTTGACTTTGTAAGTCAAAGATTCTGGGTTCGACTCCCGGTCCAGGCATTATTTTCACTCAGTCGAAAAATAAAATTTCAATAAATATGATTTTCTTTCAATCAGTTGGTTGTGTGATTTTAATTTTAAAAAAAAGTACAGAATCGTAATTATTATCATAAATTGACTAATAAACGCAATTACAACAAGTATACTCAAAATAGGAATTAAGTCCTTTTTTTTAAGTTCCCCATCATACTATAGGTATGGGGAACTCTAATCGTGAAAATTTTTCACCTCGGTCTTTTGACTTTTTTACACGTTTTCAGGTGTGAGGAATCCGAAAATGACAAAATTTGTATGGTGTCCGTCTGTAGGGTGTCTGTTAGTTTGTTAGTCCGTTAGTTTACTAATCTGTGTACACGATATCTCAAAAAAAAATAGTCGCAGTGAAGCCAGGTTTGTTTTAAAATATTAATTTCGAAACTGGCAAGAACCCTATTCATTTGCAACATTCGAATTAAAAACTTACGATTTTCTTAACATGGGAAAATTATGCAAAATTTCACTTAAACAAGCATTAAATGGAAAAGCTTTACTGTAAAAATGTCAGAATAGTTTTAAAATATCAGTTTTTATGCCAGAATGAACACCAGTAACTATAAACATGCTAATTTGAAAATTTCGCAAGTGATTGGAAATTTACGAATTTCTTAACATGGCAGAATAGAGCAAAATTTCACATAAACGTCAATTTTGAGAGAAATTTTCATCGTAAAGATGTCAGACAACTTTTTAAATATTATTTAGGATACTGGCATAAATATTTCTGACTATGAATTTTCCAATATAAAAATTTCGTAAGTTATTGGAAATTTACGAATTTCTTAACATGGCAGATTAGGGCAAAATTTCATATAAACGTCAGTCTTGAGGTATATTTTCATCATAAAGATGCCAAACCATTTTTGAAATATTATTTAGAATACTGGCATGAATATCATAGACTATGATTTTTCCAATTTAAAAAATTCGTAAGTTATTTGGAATTTACGATTTACTTAACATGGCAGAATAGAGCAAAATTGAGCATAAACGTCCATGTTGAGGATCATAAATACGTCAGACAACTTCAAAATAACATTTATGATACTTGTTTGAACATGATTGACTACAAATTTTCTAATAGGAAAATTTCGTAAGTTATTCGTAATTTAAGATTTTATCAACATAGCGAAATTGAAAATTTTTCATATAAATAGGAATTTTGAGGATTATTGCATTAAAAATAGAAGCATGAAAACTAAACGACGGAATTTATCCTGATAAAATAAATTAATAGATTAGAATGAGGTAAATATATCGAAGTGAACGGTGGATAGCCTATTAGGCGGGGATTTCATTCTGTCACTGTATCAAGCTTTGATCAAATTCATTTCTCTTAACATGATTATAATATGTCTTTCACTAGAAATTTATGAGAATATAAATATGATGGGGAACTTACAGAGTCCACCTAGAGTCCAAATAGTTTTTCTTTTTTTTGTTGTTGTTGTTTTTTTACAAAAAATTATGCCAAAACAAATAAAACGTCATCACCAATATGGCGACAACAATTTAAGAAGGATTATGGAGTCCTTATACTAAAACTGTACTGCTGCCGGAAGTAAGACTGGATCATCAACCATGAATTTTATTTTGAAACCTTTCTTTGAATTCTTTGAATGATTTTGGTTTCACTATCCGCGTTTGTAATGATCGATAGATGGCGCTCTCTGAACACTGCAGTTGTTAGTAAATATAACAGCCACGTGTAATTATTATTCTTTCTCCGCCATTTCATCATGGAAAGTCGATTGCATAATATGAGGATATGCAGTGGTGTGATAATTTCACCTTAGCCCACCAGAGGGCGAGCATTTCATTACAATCGCGGATTGCAATATATTAATTTGGTTCTAATAATAAATTGGCTCCTGTTAAATTAAAATTTTAATTCGGTGGTGAAATTGGTATGATATTTATTAGTTTCAAATTTTAAAAGCAAATAAGAAAAGAAATAAAATGCGAAAATTTCGCACGTGTTTGCTAGTACATAATATTAAGCAAAAGGCCTTTAGAACAGTGTCAAATGCGAACATTATAATATATATATATATATAATATATATAAGCTTTGGGCCGTCATTTTACTTTAATAAACGATATTCATGCAATAGTCCTGTTGTATTAATAACTTTGTAAGTACACACTGTATACTGAAAAAACTCGCAAAAGTTGTTTCAAGTTAAAGGGTAGCACGGCCCTTCATCAACTTAAACACATCAGCAGATAAAATTAAGCACAAGTGCATCATGAAAACAGCAAAGGCACTCATGGATATAAAGAAATGGAAATACTATAGTTGTACCAAAGAAATTTAAAATGACTGCTACATATGGCTTCTTCTGAAACATTGTTAGATTTTTTGAGTAATGCTGCTCTCTGCTGAACAGAGAAAGAACAAAAGTATAAAAATCGAGGTTCAGTTTTAATATGTGACCTTCTTTGCGAGTTCTAAATTTTTATCCCCATTTTGGCGATGAATTAAAATGGCTATCGCAGTTGGATAAGTAAAGACCTTGGCGAGGAACGTTATGCGAAGAGTTATGTCGACTCCGAATTTCAAATTTCGCCATGGTTCTTTTATACTGAACTTGTTCAAAAATCGATTAAAACAAGGAAAAACCATTGAAAAGTTGTAGCATTAAAAATGTTAAAGTTGGTTTCAGTGCAAAATTTAAAAAAACGTTAAAGGGGTAAAACACCACCATTACCGACCAGCATAGTAACTGGTTAAAAAAGAAGAGGTTTGCATAAAAAATTTTTAATATTTTTTCTTTCGAAAAATCGTCAATCAACTAACTATGCGAGTATCTTTTGTTATCCCCCAGTTTTAGTATGGGGCCTTGTTGGCAACTTTAATATTTTTTACCCTTTTGGCGATGACCTGAAATGGCTATCGCAGTTGTGTAAGTAAAGACGTTGGTGGGAAACGTCTGAGCCACTTCGGGGTACAACTATAGTATTTCCCCTCAACTGAATTTGGCGATTTTTCTTTGGCGCCGATTTGAACGATAACGATGTCGTTCTGGATTGTTTGCGATATAATATGGCAGTCTGCATGCTATTCATTTTGGATTTATGATTTTATGATTTATGATTTATAATTTAGCTTACGATTTTATCATTTATGCTATATGATTTATGATTTTTAGATTTATGATTTAGCCATAATCGCCAACGAAAAATCGCCAAATTTATCTGAGGGGAAATACTATAGTTGTTCCCATTTCGGTAACAGATTCCAAATTTCGTCCAGGGGATCCCATACTCAAGATGTCCTAAGGTCTAAGTTAAGAATGAGCGATAGTCGCCAAATGGACGATAAGCGTGCCAAATGTGGTGATCTTTTTCTCGTCAAATCGCACATGACGAAAACAACACTGAGTCCTGTTAGCATCGCTGAAATTTGAAATTGCGCCAAGGCCGTCGCTCATTGATAACTAATCCCTTTCCGTACACTGAGCGGTAGTTTTTCCGTTCATACACTTATAATAAAAGAATACGTAAATAAAGATTCTAAGTTTGTTTTTAAAGTATGAAAGTCTCATATAATAGTTATGAGTTTTATCTTGACATCCATAGTCACTTTTTAATTTCAAACTGAAATAACTATTGTTTTAGAACATTTTAAAAACCATGCAATGAAAACAACATTAAAATATTGACTGAAAAAATTCTCATTTAAATGTGCAACACAACAAATCATACAAATAATATTTTCCAGAAAAAGAAAGGGAAAACTTTGAAATTTGGTCCACAACTCTATTTGGGGTACAAGTATAGTGTTGGTCCACAAGTGGATTTGGCGATTTTTCTTTGGCGCCGTTTTGAACGATAACAATGTCTTTCTGGATTCTTTGCAATATAATATGGCAGCCTTCTTGCTGTTTATTTTTTATGCGCATAACAACCAGCGTTCTGTTGTTTTTTATTACTATGGCAACCAGCATAGCAAATAATTATAAAGAAGTAATTAACAAGGAGAAGTTACTTTCTGTATAATAAGCATCTAACGGTCTTGGTAAGGCTCCTATATATACGAGCTGGCGCATCAGGCATTTTGTTGCCTTAGGGTTGCCACGTGTACCCAGCGAGTTTCTCTGATAAACAAAGGACAAACATTTTGTTTTTATCATCTTACGTTACTTTAAAGTAACTTCTTTTATTATATTTCATAATTTTAGCTAAGTAAACTATGATATGGAAGTTTGTTTAGCGATAAACTGCTATAATCATTCAAGAAGTGAATATAAAGTGTTCGCAGACTGTGTATTTGAGTTTTGGCGACAATTTGTGAAAGAAACAGAAACCGCCCTAACAACACATCTTACTCCAGTACATCCATAGGATATCCTCAGAATAAAATGACATCCTGAGAATGTACTGTAAAAAAAATGTGTTTTTAAGAATATTATTGTTGTTTATTGCTCTTATCTTGACCGGATTAGCTTCAGATCAAGATTTCTTAAAATCATTAGGGAAGCGATAAGGACGCCAAGCGGGAATACTGTCCTCTTCGGAGGCAAAAAAATGGCGGTGATGCGCCGGCCTATTATTTTATTTAGGAGCTCTAGGTCTTGGTTTATTTTCTGGCGATTTTATTATTGGCACGTTCTGTTTTTGTTGTAGTGGTTATTTGTTTGTTTCATTTTTTTGAGCCTGAATTGGCAAAACGACCATTGGTACAACTATAGTATTTCCCCTCAGCTGAATTTGGCGATTTTTCTTTGGCGCCGATTTGAAAGATAACGATGTCGTTTTGGGTTGTTAGCGATATAATATGGCAGCCTACATGCTATTTATTTTGGATTTATGATTTATAATTTAGCTTACGATTTTATCATTTATGCTATATGCTATATGCTATATGATTTTTAGATTTATGATTTAGCCATAATCGCCAACGAAAAATCGCCAAATCTAGCTGAGGGGAAATACTATAGTTGTTCCCGACCATTTATGCTTGATATATCGAAATCGCTTAAAAATCAAATGTATTTAAAATGAACGCTGTTTAATTTATTTTACTATTAACCGAAAAAAAAAATAACCTATACCAGCAATTATTTTTTCGGCAAAATAAAAATGCACCTATTTCGGTTAATCTGTTCTTGAAAAAAATAAAGAATTTTAAAATTCAGTTTCCTCAGTTTGTAAGAATACTTACCTTTAAATTTCTTTTAATCACAAATGTACTATCAGCAATTAAAAACTTTTCAAGAGCTTGGATTGCAACTTTGCGAACAGAAATAACGTTGTCATTAATCCGTCTGTATAATATAGCCATCAGTTCTCTTAATCGCTCTTTAGCGGATGTCATACAATACCAAAAATATCTATGTTCTCCGTTAACATTTAGATCTAGTTCAGTGATATCGACACCATCATCAATACTAAAAACTGTCTGATCTTTTGTTTCTTCCAAAAATTTCAGAATGATTACAGCAACTCGGGACAGTACTGTTAACGCTTGAATCCTTACCTCAGGGGCTATGTCATCACATCGAGTTAATATAGCAAAGCTGATGGATATTTTTAGTGAATAATCTTTAGCGGGATCATTTGTGAGTCCAGAATTATGAATGGCATGCAAATATTGTCCTAATACATCTAAAGCCCGTACTCTGTAATTTATGTCATCCGAATCAACGAACAACAGGATCCTCTGAGGATCATAATAGGATGCGGATTGATTGTTATCTCCATAATTACCTTCCATTTTGATATTTTTGGATATTTAATGATAAACACTACGATGAGTTGATTAAAAAAAGCACGCTCTTCAAATAAATTTAGTTAATTTTTCCATGCTTTAAGATTAAAGATGCATGAATCCTTATTATAAAAAACCGAAATATAAATGCGATCATGAAAAACGTGCAGCAGCATCAATTACCAAATTGAAACAGCTAATGATTTAAATCGAAAATTGTGCCATTTTCACAGATTTTGTTTATGGAGTATAAGGTTGAAAAAGGTTTGTGTTTTTATTTTACTTCCTTATACAAAGTATAAGGAAGTATAGTAATCCCGATTTGCGAAATGAATTTTGTATTTCACATTGCTCGAAAACGAATGAACACTGAATGTTCCCAATTTATACGTGTGACTGTCATGATGTCTAGTTGTACACCTGCAAGTGTCGTCTAAACACGAGCTCTCGTTTTAGAGATATAAGCGACTTTACACAATTTTCCGTGACGTCTGTATGTGTGTCTGTCTGTGTGTGTGTGCGTATGTCGCATAACTCAAAAACGGTTGGACGTAGAAAGTTGCGAATTGGTACATAGGTTTGTTATAACATCTAGTTGTGCACCTCCCTTTTTGGACTTTGTATGATTTTCCGTTTTGGAGATATTTACGAAAATTAGGTTCCTAATGACCAAAAATACAAAGGTTTTGGCCATAATGTATCAGAAAACGGTAATAACTCAAAAACGGTTTGGATAAATCTTGCAATCGATTTGTAACTGACTTCCCGACTAGCTAGATATTTGAAACTTTCTTTCGGATACCTGCTGCCTTCAGCAGCGTTTATATGATTTAACAGAAAAATTATTTAACTAACTTCCCGACTAGCTAGACATTTGAACTTTCAGAATAGTTCAGAATACGATGAAAATGCATTTTTAAATACTTTTAGCCAACTGCTTTGGATCCCTGCTGCCTTCGGCAGCGTTACCTGTACAAATCTTGCAACCGATTTTTAACTAACTTCCCGACTAGCTAGACATTTGAGATTTTCAGAAAAGCCCAGAACACGGTGATAATGCACTTTTTAAATATTTTTAGCCATCTGTCTTGGGTCCAATGACAATGCTTTTTAACATTATGTATATATTTCTAAAGGTGTATAAGGAAGTCATGTGCTGCCCACATCAGATTTTTTTTTTTTTTTCAGCAGATTTAACAGAAACAACAGTTGTAGTTCATAAAAGAACACCATCGGCCAGTACAAAACAAAATCCCAGCACAAAGAGGAGGAGGTGTGGGCGAAATTATTTAAGAAAGCTTTGTTGATCCAAAATGTTGCCGTATTTATGATAAAACACTTTTACCCCAAATCTTTTTTAGACACTTTCTTTAAAGTTAGAAATTATTTTATAACTTTGGTGTTTTTTTCTCTCTGTCAGTCCCGTAGTTTCCGATTAAATTCTTTATAACTATTTTCAATCTGCTTTAAATTGATGAATATTATTCAAATTCATTTTATTGGTATGTATCCTACTGAAAATAGTGTAAATAACACGAATTGTTTCTGTACTGGGATTCACAAAAACTTCAGATGCATTACAGTCAATGAGTAGTATTTTAAATACATTTTTAGTAGTGTTTATGTTGCAAATAATACGACAAATTTAACGTACATTACCCAGATTCCCAGCAATGTATGTGTATCATCGGGACGGTGGAGTGTGGCTCATTGCATCTGCACTTTCTTCATACTGATTATCAAAACGTCACAAAATAATGACACCGAATATTATACACTGGAATTATTATTAAAACTAAAGCGCACTTACAAACTAATTACAGACACACAATATAAATAACATAGAAAGAATTAATCGAGCGAAGAGGATGGTTATTACTAAATCTGATGGTGGTGATGTAAGTTTAAAGCTGACTGATTATACGAAGTTCCTAGACTTGGGTAAAATGCTCTATATGAGGAGGGGGCATTTTTAAGGGATTCTTGCCCGTATTTACGCAAGTTTCGAAGAAAAGCACTGAAAGCTATGATTAGCCAGGCGGACAAGTGCGACCCTGGTTTCAACCCGTCTTTCCCCTCTACCATCAGCTACAGCAGAATCTCTCAGCCACTTGTGAGGTTTGAAAAGTACTATTCTGAGCTTTAAATAAATGTGTGTTATCAGCAACGCAGCTAATAGAAACTAGTATGTTGTGGCCATCACAAGATTTTCTTGTATATTTTCCTATATAAATTCACTCAACTGAAATAATTTACAAAAACTATTATTTATTAAAATTATTTACTTTGATGAAGCAGGAGATTTTTATCATAGTTAGAGAAAACAAAAACTAAATATCCAAAGAAACACTGTTTAACTAACATCTTAATAAAGGCATTTTCCTAATGGTTATCTCATGTATCAAGTTTCGTACAGTTAAATGCCATAGAATTTGAAATAAAGCATTCCCGTTCTCGGGAAAAACTGCACTATAGCAGCGCAACCTCTTGGTAGGTATGCATCCAAACTGAATTGGCACAATGTCTCATAATGGCTTTCTCACATATTAAGTGTTGTTTGATTACACACATTAGAACCTGAAATATAGTCTTCCCTTAACCTGAGAAAATTGCTTTATAGAAACGCCACCTATTGAGAAATTGGTACCAAAGGTAGGTTCGCAGTAACATTTCTTAAGGTGCACCCACATACATATTTTTATGCAATTTTGCGCAGTAGTTCCTGAGACATATTCCTCCCTTAAAATATAAAAATTGCTGTATATCAGCGCCACCTGTTGAGCAATTGACCCAAATATTTTACATGCACTAACATATGTGAAGATGCATCTACAAACAAATTTATATGCATTTTTATGCAGTGTTGCGATATAACCTTTTCTTAAATTGTAGAAATCGCCGCATAGCAGCGCCATCAGTTGAGCATTTGACCCCAAAATTAGATAGGCACTAACATATGTCAAGATGCATCTACATATTAATTTATATGCATTTTTATGCAGTAGTTCCTGAGATATAGCCTTTTCTTAAATTGTGGAAATCGCTACATAGCAGCGCCACCTCTTGAGCAGTTGACACCAAAAATTGACAGGCACTAATTTATATCAAGTTGCAATGATATATGAATTTGTATGTATTTTTGTGCAGCAGGCCTGAGATATAGCCTTCCCTTAAATTGTGGAAATTGCTGCATAGCAGCGCCTTCTGTTGAGTGGTTGACACCAAAAGCTGGTAGGTGCATCCACATATACATTTATATATAATTCGGAGCAGTAGTTTTAGAGATACTTCCTCCACAAAATATTTGTCACACACAGATACAAACATTTTCTAAAAACGGTCAAATGTTCTAGACCTCTAAAAACACGTAAATCCGTCGAAAACCGGAAGTCGAAATTTTTTACAAATCCAATACTTTCTTCTATAGAATATAGAAGAAAGTAAAAATTGTCTCTCTTGTTCAAGAGCTGGAACAACTCTCCCATTTGCCTGTGTTGTTATTTTTTGTCTCTACTCTCTTAAAACAGAAAAGGAAAATTTAATCATTATGGGATATTTTCCACTCATTCATCATATTAAAAGCAACTTCTCATGTTGAGAGAATTCCTCTTAAATAATTAGCTACTGTAAACAGCTTTCATTTGAGTATTCGAAACAGTTTATTTTTGAGTAAAATTGAACCAGATTTGAGTGAAACTGTATAATGCTGATATACCTGAATATGTGTAACCATTTGCAAGTCAATCTTTTTATTTTCTTCCATATTCAGTAAGAAGGTATATTCAGAAGAAAGTACTAGATTCGTAAAAAGTTTCCACTTCGGGTTTTCGATGGATTTACACGTTTTGAGAGGTCTAGAGCCCGAATTAACCTTTTTTGAAAAGTATGTTTGTCTTTCTCTATGTCTCTCGCTTTGTGTGTGCACAAAATTTTGTGGCAACTGTATCTCAGGAACTATTGCACAGAATTTCATAAAATTTAATATGTAGCTGCACCTTGACATAAGTTAGTGTCCATCAACGTTTGGTGGAAATCTTCCAACAGGTGACGTTGCCATCCTGCTTTTTCTAAATTTTTAACATGGCAGTACAGGACAAAATTTCATATGAATGTACGTAAAGAGAATTATTTTTCAATAATCATTATGAAATTAAAAATAATTATTCGTAATAGCGATTGTTAAGTGGGAAAAAAATTGTACACATATAGGAGCATCACTTTCCTAACTGGGTAATCGCCCGCGTATCTTATCAACGGCTATTACGCTATTTATTTTTATTTAATACATTCATTTGAAACCAAAATCCTATTTCCTTTCTTAATTTATTACATTTATTGAAAATTAAATAATAATGCAGTAGAAAAAAAATAATTGTATTAATATTTAAATTTAAAAAAGTATTTCTAATCCCTTTAAAAGAAAAATCTTTTTTTTTCTTCTTTATTTTATTTTATTTATAGTATTTATCGGAAAAAATGGTAGTATATAGTAGAAAGGATTAAACTGATTAAAATGTCTTTCTTTCTTTCTTTCTTTTTTATGTTTTATATTCCTTCTAAAAGAAAATCAACTTTTTATTTTACTTTATTACATTGGTCGGAATGAAATCGTAATATAGTTTAAATAGCGGGGGCTATAAAATACTTGGTTCAAAAACTAAGATATTTAATAGATACTCAGATACAGTCATCATTAAAATCATAGTTCTTAAACAATAACACATCCACCTGTCGTCGATAAATATTCAGATTAAAGTGCCTGTGAAACACCTTTCTGTATGTAGTAGGGACCTGGACCCAATGCAGTGCGGACGGAAAAAGAGCTGTCGTAGTCAGCATATACTCGAAGCGAGTTTAGAGCAAATTCAATGTAATTTTTTAATTTAGTTTTATTGACAATGTGATGTAAAAAATAAATACTGATCCAATTCTTTTGAAAATTCATTAAAATATAGTAAAGAGCGAAATAGGCGTAGCCTGCTAGTGAAAGAATAAGTTTTAGGAAATGAAACAGAAAAGTCAATAGATAAAACCGGGAAAAAAAAAAAAGAAGAAGAAGAATTTAAATAATCTGGTGTGTCACTCACACTACTTTCTCTTACCCTGAAATTTAATACTATAAATACATGTTCGAGATTAAGAGGTAAGATAACGATGTTATGTAAACCTATGTTAAGCAATTCAAATTAGGCTTCGGGAGAGATTTATATGATAATTAGTTCTGTATGAGGGGAGCTACTGCCCCCCTCAACCCCCGTTTCATTAATGCACCTACATTTATATAGAATTTAATTCGGTTATTAAAAATAATTTATTAAAATTATTATTTAAAAAAGTTATCTTTTATGATAATGCAGACGATTTCCATATTAGAGAAGTAGTACAACACTAAATATCCAAAAAAAAGTTCATTTTATTCTCAATATTAAAAAAAAAAAAATCTTCTTTTTCAAAAAATCTTTTTTTTTTTAGTAAAAAAAAAAAAAATCGATAACTTTGTTTTAAATAATCGCAGATCGATGGTACAATCATTCGTTTTAAAGGTATTGGCGAGCTCTTTTAAAAGATACCCATCATGAAAATTTACTCCCCTCGAGGGGGTTCTTCCCCCCCAGGGGGGGATGCGAGGCTCCTACATACACAAAAAAATTTTCCCAGTTAACTATCTCTATTACAAAAAATATACATTCCTTTCATTTGGTTTAGTGCAGTCTATAGACGTTAAACTCTACTTACCTGCAATTTCCCCCATAGATGTAATATATTATAATTCTCTTGATTGTCTCTGTACACGAACCATTTGCTTGATCTTAACGAAAAGCTTACTCTAGCATCCCTACATGATACACATTTAGAATACCAAGTTTGGAATGTTTGCTACTATTTGTTTTTGAGATATGCTGATAACAGACAGACACACACACACAGACCAACCGCTAAAAACATGATTTTCGTATTCAGGAGACCTCAAAACGTGTAAATATAACAAAATCTCACTTTCGAAAATTTTACCCCAAAACAATACTTTCTCTACCTTATGGGTAAGAGAAAGTAAAAATTTAAATTTGAAATTCCAAAAAATCTTGAAGAGGTGCACATATGCAGGGTGCTAAGTACCCATCTACCAAGTTTTTGTTAATTAAAATATTGAAATTTCGAATTAAAAATTTTTATCAAAATTTATTATAGCCCATTGCACATGATTTTTAAAAATATTAAACTATTTTTAAAAATCGGTTCAGTGGTTCCAGATATTACCCTCCACATGCAAACAAACATTTCTTCTTTATATATTAGTGTAGATAAAATAGACTTTTTTTTTTGTGTGTGTGTGGGGGGGGGGGGGTATTTAGTGTTATACTACTTCTCTAGAATCTAGATATTCATCATGGAAGATAATTTTATTAAATAAAAATTTTAATAGATTATTTTTATTGACAAGGAAACTTTCAAAAGGTGTCGTGTTCAAAAAATATTGAAAAAAATATATGCGATTCTACTTTTCATAAAAATCAGAAAGTGAAAAATTATCGGCTGAAATGAATTACAGCGACCACAAAACATTATCGAAATTAAGCATTTTTGGCGATTTAGCGCTGTTAGGCGATAAGTTCGCTAGCACCAAGATTGCCGTGTACGAACAGAACCGTATTTTGCTTCTCCGCCAAGTACTCAAAATCAATCGCCTAACAGTGTGAAATCGCCAAATATGCTTAGTTTTGATAATTTTTTGTGGTCGCTGTAATTCATTTCAGCCGATGATTTTTTCACTTTCTGGTGTTTTATGAAGAGTAGAAACAAATATATTTTTTTTTCAATATTTTTTGTAGACGTCACCTTTTGAATGTGAGGGAATTTGTATAGGAAAATGTAGAAGAAAGTCACGTGGTGGCCACAACATGCTACTTTTTCCTTTTGGCCGCTATCGTGGTACATAATAGCTCTGTCTATAAGCCGGAATGATAAGAAAAATTTTGGTGTGTCCCTGTATGCAAACAACAAATATAATAAACACTCAAACCTATATGCCTAATTCTATATGGCTCATGAACAAAGGTGGGGCATTATCCTCTAGTAATAATGCAGGCTTCAGTCGATTAATTGAAATAACAATGCCTTTACCGATCTTTTGTAACTAGAAAAATCCATCTATCCTGTCCTGTTGAAGAGCGATGTAAGATTCATCGTAAGATGAACCTAATAGTGCACTTACAACATTGCATCGCATAAAGACATGGATAGTTAGCAAATCCTACAATATGAAATTCGCTTAGGACTTTGCACTGGAGCTTGCACCAAATGTAATTTCCGCATTCAATTCTGCAAGGATCTGAAGAAGTCCAATGCGTTGCAGGCGTTGAAGTTATGAAATAAAGAGCTCATCTGGATGGCTAATACAGTCGGCTGCAAAATTATTCGAGCACTAGCCAATAATTCCTATATTTAAAAAGTACACTTAAGTCTGTTTTGCTAAGTAAATCCTTGTCGAATCATGTTCTTAGACTTATTAAGAACATGACTCGACAAGGATTTATTTAACAAAGCTGTATTAAGTGTACTTTTTTTTTTGGCAAGGATTATTGCTAGTGCTCGAATAATTTTGCAGCCGACTGTAGTCTTGCCATTCATAGATCACTGAACGTACACTGGAGATTCTGTCGAATTGTATGGCTCTTAAATACAGTAGGCAGTATTTATTTCCGTCAACCGTTCTCTCAAATAATCTTTTAGAACTGATTTTAAAAGTACAGTACCGAATCTGAATTAAGCCGTTAGCCTGTGAATGAACTGTTAGCACATTTTGGATATGTTTCGAACCCAATAAATTGGCAAGAGAATAAAACATCCGAGATTTGAACTGCCGACGCTGATAAGAAGTTATAATAATCGATGTACCAAAACAAGTAATCTATACTTCGTTAAATACAGTATCCAAGATTTACAAGCTCTTTTTTTTTTTTTTTTTTTTTTTTTTTTTTTTTCTATTTTATTATTATTATCATTATTATTATTTTGCGAGGGGGGGGGACGGGACAAGCTTTTATCCAATGAAAAATTTCTCGAAAATTTACAGTAAGTGAAAGATGTGGATGGATGTGTGAAAAACATTAATTACTTTCTTCTATATGTAATATAGAGAAAGTATTGGATTCGTAAAAATTTTCGACCTCGGGTTTTTGATGAATTTACACGTTTTGAGAGCTGTAGAACACGATTTGACCATTTTTAGAAAATGTCTGTCTGTCTGTGTGTGTGTGTGTGTGTGACAAAATTTTGTGGCAACTGTATCTCAAGAACTACTGCACAGAATTTCATACAAATTGGTATGTAGTTGTACCTTGACATAAATTAGTGCCTATCAACTTTTGGTAAAAATTGTCTTACAGGTTGCGTTGCCATCCCGCTTTTTCTAAATTTTTAACATGGTGATATAGGACAAAATTTTGTATAAATGTGCATAAAGAGAATTATTTTTTAGTAATCATTATGAAATTTACAAGAATTATTTAAAATAGAGATAGTCAACTGGGAAAAAAAATTTGTATGCCTAGGAGCCCCGCCACCCCCCGTGGGGGGGAAGTCCCCCCTCGAGGGGAGTAAATTTTCAAGATGGATATCTTTCGAAAGGTCTCGTCAATACCTTTAAAACGAATGGTTGAACTATAAATCTGTGATAATTTAAAACAAAGTTATCGATTTTTTTTACTTTTAACGAAAAAAAACTTAGAATTTTTTTTTTTTTTTTTTTTTTTTTTTTAACGAAATTTAACCAGACTTGGTATTTAGTTGGCCCCTGACATAAACTGAGGCTGATTAGATTTGGGGATCAATCGCTCAACAGGTGGCGCTGAGATCGTATTTTTTCTAAATTTTTAACATGGCAGTATAGGAAAAAATTTCGTATAAATGTACATAATGAGAGTTATTCTTAACCTGTGATTGTGAAATTAATATGAATTATCGATAATAGTAGTAGTTAATTAGGGAAAAAATTGGGGCATCGCTTCCCCCCCCTAGGGGGAAGTACCCCCCCCCCCCTAAATTTTCAAGATCGGTATCTTTCGAAAGGTCTCGTCAATACCTTTAAAACGAATGGTTGAACTATAAATATGTGGTAATTTAAAACAAAGTTATCGATTTTTTTTACTTTTAACGAAAAAAAAAAAAAATGAAAAAAATCTTTTTTTTTTTTTTTTTTTTTTTTAATATTGTTACTGCGTGAATTTGTATAGGAAAATATAGAAGAAAGTCTTGTGGTGGCCACAACATACTAGTTTTTAACTGGAATCCTATATGACATGTTTTAAAGTGTTTCTAAATGCTTTTAATCCTTTTAATAGCTACAAAGTACACGTGTTTTTAAAAAACCTCAATTTATGCGAAAATGTTTACTTCTTTACTTAACTGTTTGTTGAGACCGTCCAAACTGATTTGCATACAGGGACATCCAAAAGAATTCAAATACATATTACGTCAATGGGCGAAATTTCTGGTAGTTACATCATCTTCAGATTGTACTAAACAAAATAAAATGAGCATATATTTTTTGTATGTATAAAAGCATATTTTGAGTAGAATATGGTAGGAAAATCATTCATCATTCGTTTACAGGGTAGCACAAAAGAACTAGGATATATTAGAGATACACTTTGAAATTTCTGGAAGTGAATTTCAAGTTGTGTTGTGTATTTATCATATAGTGCTAAATTTAAATAAAATATATATTGTGTGTATAATTTATAGACAATGTACAGGGCTATTCAACAATTTTTCCAATGAACTTAATTAAAAAAAGTGTTATGCTACATTTTACCAAATCCAGAAAAACTGCTTAGAAATTAAAATAACTTATTTATAAGACAAAGCATTGTTTAACGTCCAACTTTCAACGCTAGATTTTTGTCTCAATTACACATTTTGATGTTCTCTGAAAAGGAATGTTTTTATTATGAATTTCAGAATTATATGAGATTGTCGAAATGTTTGATCAAGTTCCAAGACGGGATGCTGGTGAAATTTATCTGAATAATTTGGAATATAGGTCGAATAGCGCTGAATTTAATAACAGCCTTAAATTCCTTATAAAAGCAGATAGTATATTTAAACAAAGGACTAAGAATGGCGAAAGCCCGCAATACGCAGAAATACATGTAAAAAAAAAAAAAAAAAAAAACCTATTTTTAACTTATTTAAATTCGAGATAAGAAAATTTTTTGTGAGTGCCACACCAGAAATTTCATGAACTGTAATTTAGATGTTTAAATGATCATTTTAAATTATTTAATTTTAAATAATTTTAAAAACTGCATAATGTTTAAATTTTTATTAAAAGGTTGATTTAAAAGTTTTCTATATATACATATATACAGGTTTCGGCAAAAGTCCCACACACCCTCGTATCTTGCAATTGCGTGAGAATTTTGGGAAATGGCAAAGTGCGTCGAGGGGAACTTCTTTTGATGAAAATATATTGGTCCCAGGGGGTGCCCAGGGGAAGGGTCCGCTAGGGAGGGCAACTTTAAAATTTCAAATGGGAAGGTATGTCTTGTAATACATTTCTGGAAACGTCTCTTCAAGATAATTAATTTCATAGAAATAATCTTGTCCTGCGATGATTATTAAAGGAACTACATGAGCATTAAATCCAAATTTAAAAAATCGAAAAAAAGAAACTCCCCCTGTCTCGAAAATACGTCGGAATTTTGTAAAATAGAAAAACACGTGTTCATTAAATTCGAAAGGGATTTTTTTCTTTTTTTTTTTTTTTTTTTTTTTTTGTGAAAAAAAATTTAGGTCCAGGGAGAGAGAGGGGGGGGCGGTAGGGGTGCCATTATGAAGGGCAACTTTAAAATTTCAAACGGAAAGATATGTCTTGTGATACATCCCTGGAAACGCCTCTTCAAGACAAAAGTTTTGTCCTGAGATGATTATTAAAGGATATACATGTGCATAAAATCCATATTTTAGAACTCTAAAAAGTCATGTAATTATCGCAGGACAAAATTATTTATATCAAATTCATTGCCAATAAAAACTTTCCAATTGAGAAAATTTGTCTAGAGTGGTCGTATAAAAATTTAAAACATAGAACTTTTTAAAAAACTAAAAAATTAAAAATTAATTTAAAAAAAATAACTTTTTGAAAATTAACGGGAATAAAAGGTTATGAATGAGGTCTTGTTTTCCACTTTCTTTTGAACAATTTTGTCATTTACATTGCCCACTTACCTCTAATAGGTAAAGAATAAAACCGCATTTCAACCTTTTGGGGACACCCTGTACATATATATATACACATAAGTTTGTTTTGTTTACTATCTTTTTTTATTAAGGTATTTGTGATTCTTTTAATAATACCAAAAATATTTTTCAAAGTAAATAACAAAAAAATTTTTGTTTGAGGTGCTGAGACCCCTTAAAGAAGAAGAAAAAAAAAGAAGGGGCAGGGAGGAATTCATATAAACGATAATCATTAATTTTTACATTGCTTCTTACAAAATCAATAAAAAACATCCACTGCTTCTTACAGTTAAGCAAAACGATCGAAAATGAGCTCTCATTAAGTATGGGTAAGCGCAAATTCCTATTTCTTTTTTACAGTTTTTCTTTTCTATATATCCTTCGTAACATTTCATTACCATTCGAAAACTGTGTCTTTAAATGACTTTGGAAACATTTTCCTTGTGCTTACAACAAATTCCAGCGTTTTTTTTGTATGTAAACAGAGTAGTATCGGGAGTGAGTAACTACAACTGTCATGCATCATAAAGGAAAATGCGGAGGTGAAACAGAATATTTCGAAAATTATCATTTTTATTCTCTACCTCTTCCCCATCCCATTGGTATTTTGACAAGTGAGGTTATGAATCGAAAAAATCCATAACTTCCTTGTTAAAGCTTGCCGTCAGGTTTATGTATTTTGAGCATAACGGCAACTTATCATTTCTTGATTCATTACCGGTTAAATATCTGGAGTCCGGTTTTTACAGCGAGAACGATTCTCTATTTTATTTTATTTTTATCTTTTCTTTTATTTCATGTTCAGTTTCAGCCTTGGTGTGATCGGTGGTTATAAATGAAGACTGAACTGGACGGAAGAAAGGGATTTGTTTACAGTCTGTTGCGGACATTGGAAGTGTATTTTTTTCCTCACTGGTCTAAGTGATTTGCTTTCTTCCTTCATTGAATTGTGATCACCGTGTTATGCTCGTGAAGATAATTGGTGTTTCAATCGTTGTAAGTAATAATCTTATAATTTCTTAAACTATTTAAATAATAAGTAATAAGTGATTGTTTTAGACATTAATATAAACATGCATTTACGATAATATTGATTTATAATATACGGGAATTTACCAAAATTTTTCAGATTATTTTAGCCTGTCATTATTTAGAAGATAAATAAAGAAAATAAATTGAATGTATTTTTGCACATAAAGGCTCATTGTCATTAGAACAGGCTCTATGATTTTAAAGTGAATTCCGAATCACTACAAAGTGTTCGAGAATTTCTGATTTCAAAGTTGGTAGACAGAAGGTGCCCGGTTAGAACCCGGATCGTACTCGTTGGCCTAACCTATGGACGTTTTCCATGCTTTTCTCCAGAACTTACATGAATATGGGTTAGGATTCCTTAGAAAGACCCCACGGAAAGTATTCCATCCAGTTCTAGGACACTCGTATAGTCGATTGGCCTCAACCGCCACACCATACACAATTACCGCATTACTACAAGTATTCATGTATAACTGAGATTTGAATCCAGCTTCCGGGAACTGAAAGCCAGAGCGATAACCTAACCAAAAAAGATTAAACACTAAAAGAAAAATATAAATTGCCGATAATATTAATGTATATGCATTTATATTGTTAAAGAATAATCATGAACTTTAGAAACATTACAATTAAGATTTTCCCTCAGTTTAAATTTATAAAAAAATAATAACCAAACTATATATATATATATATTACATTACCCAATTGCATTTAAAACGATTTGAGCTCATAGGTCATAATGATAAATCATTTTTATTGAGTCCCTTCAAAAAACTTTAAATGCTAGATTCACTAAAATGTAAACAATTCGTGTCGCAGTGACCTATAAAATATATATAAATTTCCAGCTTAATCGGATAAAGCATTCAAGTGCTATCTCACATGCTAATTTGAACCCATAGGCCATAGGCCATAATGATAAAGAATTTTTCTTTGTGTCCCTGTAAAAAAAAAAAAAAAAACTATAAGGTGTAGGTTTACCAAAATCTGTACAGTTCGTGCTATGGTGACCTATAACATATGTATAGACTTTCAGCTCAATCAATCAAAGCATTTAGACATTATCGTGTTCACTCACATACATACACATACGTATGTATGTTTGTAAAGTAAAAATTATTTGTAAATATTTTTAAAACAGATACTGTATACAGGGTTGCCACAGGTGAATTTTTTATTATTTTCGTACCATTATTTCCAAGCAAAACAATTTATAATATATGTATACAGGTAAATCGGCATTTTACCTACATAAATATATTATAAATTTTATTTTACATAGATAGTGGTGCAATATATATATATATATATATATATATATATATATAAAATCGCCTGTGTCAGCTCTGTGTATACCTGAAAGTATTCCATTTTACTACCAGATATTCACTAGATAATTTTATTGAAATATATGTACAACTACTCCCAAAATAGTATTTAAATATTAACCGTATACCACTGGAGAAATATTTATATACATAAATATAGATATATAAGGTACTGCAATATATTTCATAGGATCACTTCTATAATATACATGCATACATGTACATAAATATAAATTAGAAAATTTACATAAAATAAACGCTTCGTATTAACTGCATGCCATGCCGGTGATTGAGTTTAATACTTACCAGTAGGGGAGCTAAGGGCTAGTTGTAACAGGGGTAAGAAGTAACACGCAATATACGAAATAGTTTGTAACATTTTGGATTAAACATTTCGATAAATATATTTAACAGGGAGCAGCCCCCGCTCATCACTCTTGGAGCGATGTTGAGCGCTTCTAAGGGGACTACTCGCAATTTATTTAAAAACTCAAAAAAAAAAAAATGATGCGCTTTAATGAGTACAATTAGTAAGTACAATCCGTGTTCTGCAAAGATAGTTAAGGGCCCGCTTCACTCACAGTCGCCGGAAGCCGAAGCTAATGTTATTCTATGTGAAAATTTCTTTTATAACTCATTAACTAATACATATTTTTAGATTCTGTTTTCACATTCAGAAAATTCCCAACTGTTAAATTGACGGAGCTTTTTTAAAAACGTACTATTTTTAATATTTTATTTTGACACTGCAAAATGAAATATTTCACACATTGAGAATTCGTATTTTACAACTTAAAAATAAAATATTAAAAATTAAAAAAATACGTTTTTAGAAAAGGTCCGTCAATTTAACAGTTGGGAAATTTATGAATGTGAAAACAGAATTTAAAAATATGTATTAATTAATTAGTTATAAGTAAATAAAATTTCCCATAGAATAACATTGGCTCGGGCTTCCGGCGACAGCAAGTGAAGAGGGCCGTTAATGAAAGGTTCTGTACATGTGCATCATTTTAGCCAGTTACTGGGAAAAAAACATATTTCGTAAATTTTGAGTAAAGGTATGCTAATTTATATTTTAAAGAAATGTTTATAGCTATTTATTTTGTGTATGTGTTGAGTTACAAAATTCATGTTTAATTTTTTGTATAAATCGTTATATATTTTTATAAATAAACAAAATGTTCAAAATCATTCGATGTTGCAAGTTGAAACAAAATATTGTGCAAGTTGTAACATTCATGTAATTGGACATTCTATTTTAAATGTTAACAAGCAAATTATTTATTCTATGCTTTGTTCTGTGAATTATTTTTTGTTGTTGTTGTTTTATAATGAGGAACTATAAAAGAAGTCTGAAAGAGCGCCAAAGGGTCAATAGGTTTTGGCTACAGCTGAAATCTTCGAGAAAGGTACAAATATTAGACACCCATCAGTCGAAAAAAAAACAGCATTTGAAAAATATTTTAAATAGATAATTAAAAAGTAACACAAACATAAAGAGAAAGAAAAAGATTAAAGGGAGAAATAAATAAATAAATAAACGAAAATGATAAAATTAAAAATAAAATGATTTCGTCTCCAGATATAAATTCTGATTCAGAAGAGTGGTTTTACTTAGCTTCTGTAAATGCCTACAGCCGACAGATCGTAATCACCCCCCTCCTTTTTTTTTTTTTTTTTTTTTTTTTCTTTCGTTTACAACTTTACAACTTAAAAGGAAGCATTCAAAAGGTGTCGTCTTCAAAAAATATTGATATATATATATGTGTGTGTGTGTGTGTGTGTGTGATTCTACTCTTCATAAAACACCAGAAAGTAAAAAAAAATATCGGCTGAAATGAATTACAGCGACCACAAAAAATTATCAAAATTAAGCATATTTGGCGATTTCACACTGTTAGACGATTGATTTTGAGTACTTGGCGGAAAAGCAAAACACGGTTCTGTTCGTACAAGGTAATCTCAGCGGTGCTAACAAACTTATCGCCTAACAGCGCTAAATCGCCAAAAATGCTTAATTTTGATAATTTTCTTTTGGTCGCTGTAATTCATTTCAGCCGATATTGCTTTCACTTTCTTGTGCTTTATGAATTGTAGAATCACATATATTTTTTTTCAATATTTTTTGAAGATGACTTCTTTTGAATGTTTCCTTGTTAGAAGAGATTCAGAAAAATTGATCAGCAACGTAATTTCTTTAAAAACAGTGCACAGACAATTAAACATAAGAGGTGCGAAATTTTTTTTAATTGGTCAATTAATTATTGGGCTCTAGTGCTTTTTGTCTCTGATGAGTCAATTTCAACTTATTTAGAACTATCGGAAACAAGCTAGTCGGAAGATGAAAAGATGATCTACTTAATGAATTTTTAAAATAATGAAATATTCTCCGTACCTTATGGAATATACTTGCATAATTTTTCAAGGAGTCGGGGAAATTTTAATGCTCAAGAGATCAATTAACTCGAAATAAATCACAGCCGTTATAAAAGTGAGTGCCTACCGAGTATTTTGGAGGTATTTCAGATTTTTCCACAAACAATGTTTCAAGATGATAATGCACTTTGGCACATGGCCACCGTGGTATATTTATTTGTCTCAAATTGTTAAAATTATGCATCCATCCTCATGAGCACCTATAATTCTATAAGTAATCATTATTTTTTTCATTTTATATTAAATCTATAAAAAATGTCGTAGAATTTCTTCTTTGCCAAACCTGGAAATAATCCTGATCTCAATCAGATCGAAAATGTTTCGTCTATTAAAAAGGATGGGGCAGGCAATTCGATTAGCCTGCAATATTTCAAGAACTAGAGAATATATTTACGATGTTTGACACAATAAAATTTCTGAGATTTAAAAAAACTGTGTAATACTATGCCTTTATGCATTAAAGCAGTAATTCCATATAAAAGTGAAATTACCCAGTACTGAATACTTATTTTTTATTCAGTAATTGTTTAGATCTAACAAATAATTAGTTTTATTTCATATATTAAAGTATAATGTGTTTATTTCATATAATAAACCATAATAAAATACAAGTATATGTTTATTAAGTTATATTTAAAAAGAAAATTTAATGTAGATTTTTATTGAGCCTTTCGTAAAGTGCAATGAAGTAAATTACTAAATTGAAAATGTACATAGGCATCATTTTATCTTTTTGGTATTATACAAACATGATAGTTTTCTTTGTTTCAGTGATTAGTTTTGGAGTTATTACAGATTTAAAAAAAAAAAAAAAAAAAAAAAAGTCAATTTTTCTTCATCGCTGCATGTTTCCCTTAGTGTATTTGTGTGAGTGAACACGATAACGCCTAATACACTTTAATCAATTGGACTGAAAGCGGGTAGGTATGTTATAGAACACCATCACACGAACTGAATAAATTTTGATAGGCTTAGAACCTATCGTTTTTACAGGGACACAAAGAAAAAGCCTTTGTCATTATGGCCTATGGACTCTCAAATTATTGAAAGAGCGATAGTGGCTAAACGACTTTTTAAATGGAGGTAGAAGTTGTTAAGTATGTTATTAGTCACTGTCTTATGAACTGTATACATTTTGATGTGTCTAGCACTAGTATTCCTTTTACAGTGACACACACACACACAAAAAAAAAAAAAAAAAAAAAAAAAAAATTCTTTACCATTATGGCCAATCGACTCAAATTATTTGAAGTGAGATAGCGTCAAAATACTTTATCTGATTGTTAAAATTGGTTGGTATGTTATAGGTCAAAGTTGCATGATTTGTATAGATTTTTATCAATGCAGGACTCATTAGGTCATTTACAGAGACACAAAAAGAATTTTTTTTTCATTACTTACTGACTCGAATTATTTAAATTGCACTGGCATCTAAACATTCGTTTCAAATAAAAATTGGTAGGCATGTTATAGGTTATCATCACATGAACGTACATATTTACATGAGTGTAGGACATACAGATTCTTTACTAGAATACAGAGAATAATTTTTATACATTGCAGTCTATGCGCTCAAATTATTTAAAGTTCGCTTTAGTAATATTAAGTTGTGAAAGAATATATAAATATTTGATATCGCAAGCTTACCATTTGTAGTTCTTTTACAGAGACGCACAAAAGAATTTGGATGCATTAAAATCCATTAAAGAACATACAGGATGGGGGAAAAAGCTGTAATGATTCTCTTTTCGTTTATGTAACTACGCCTCTTATCTAAATTTATTTTAAACATGCGTAAATTACTAAACGTTCCGAAAGTCGAGTTGAGTCACTCCAGATTTTTTATATTGGATGCTCGAAAAAATAATTATTTTGTTTATGCAGATGTGTGTTATATGTTGTGTGTGTATACACATGGTACATATCGGGTTAATGTTGTCACAGGGGCCCCCGAGCGGGTCAGAATTTTCAGGAATCATAAAACAGCTGGTCGCGGAAAGTGACTAATGATAATACGAAAAACATTTTGTAAGAATAATTTACATAATTGTTTTCGATGTTTCATAAGTAAATGATATACTGACCTGGACACTACATGTGCAATAAATTATTGTGTTTAATAATCAAATATTAGAGCTGATTTTTAAAATGTCAAACAACTTCCAACAATCAAGTGTAGCTGGTAGTAAAAAAGTCCTAAAGACTTCCTTATCTAGTTCTTCGAAACCTCATGAACATATATTATTTGACAACATGTATGCAAGGTTTTAGCTACTGCTTACACACAGTCCCCATAATAAAGAAGAGAAGTCTAGTAATTTGCTGCGTTGTAAAATTTTTTGTCCATTTTTGTGTTTGTGTGCATTTGTGTTTATTAATTTATACAGCATATTTATGTTCAACTTAAAAAAAAAAGGAAAGAAGGAAGGAATAATAAATTTGAATCTTAAAAATTCTGGGAGGAGTCAGCTGAAACCCTAGAAGGGAGCGGGGGCAGACCCCCTTGGATTCTACTTGGTTACGCCGCAAGAAACCATCCTGGAAAAAAATGTGAAGAGTGCTTTATAAAAGTTCTTCAAAGCTTGCTGCACCTCTTCATTGCTTCGAAAGTGAAAGACTCAATGAAGCTGATTTCAATGCAAGAGAAAAGATTATAAAATCTCTTGGTGTGTGTGGGGGGGGGAGGGGTGAATCAGGGTTATAGGGTCGGTGCTCCAATTTCTATAAGCGACGAATGCGTTATTTTATGTATTTAATAAAATGATGCGTGACTTGCATTATCATCCAAGAACAAAACCCCTCGACAGACGAACTCTGGTCTTTTGCGTCTAATAATGGACTTCAAGTTTGGTGAAAATATAAAAGAAATGTAACCCACTGAGCATCCCTAACTCAGTAAATCGATCAAAATAACACCCTCTGCGTACCAGAACACTGTCAGCAAAACCTTCCTTGCAGACTACGACATTTTGAATATTTCCGTTACTTGTGAAATGAGATGCCATTGCGTCAGCGAGGGAGACTTCCTCTTCCAGGGGGTGAGGCGAGGATCCTACATACACAAATTTTTTTTCCCAGTTGACTACCTCTATTACAAATAATTCTTTTAAATTTCATAATGATTATTAAAAAATAATTCTCTTTATGCACATTTATACAAAATTTTGTCCTATGCCACCATGTTAAAAATTTAGAAAAAGCAGGATGGCAACGCAAGCTGTTGGACAATTTTTACCAAATGTTGATAGGCATTAATTTATGTCAATGTGTAACTACATACCAATTTGCAGGCTCTGACTTACGGCAGGGCATACGGGGCAAATGCCCTGGGCCCCCCTTTTGCAAAGGGCCCCCCTACAGACGAATGCAGAAATTCTGCAACCTAAAGACCTCTTATGCCACTGCAAGGGGGCCCCCCAGAATAGACTTGCCCCGGGGCTCCAGGTAGTCTAAGTCGGGCCCTGCCAATTTGTATGGAATTCTGTGAAGTAGTACCTGAGATACAGTTGCCAAGAAATTTTATCACACACATACAAACAGATAGACAGACAGACATTTTCTAAAAATGGTCAAATCGTGTTCTACAGCTCACAAAACGTGTAAATCCACCAAAACCCCGAGGTCGAAAATTTTTACGAATCCAATACTTTCTTCTATTGAATATAGAAGAAAGTAAAAATAATGCCTCCAAAAATGAGTCTTTCTTATGCAAATGTTTATTATATACACAGAAGTTCTCTAGATCTGTCAACATGTTTTATCGATCTCCTCGATTGGGTTTGGAATCCATTTATTGAAAACGTTCAGTAGCAATATCATAAAGCTAAAATATTTTCATTTTAATTTAATTCCCTCCAGGGTTCGTACGGGTTTTATTTTTTCCCTGAGTCTTATACCAGTAATTTTGTAATTTTGTGGAACGGTTTTCGTTATAAAATAAGTCTATACGATTAAAGGGAATTTTATTGCTTCAGAATACTGGTGTGAGACTCAGGGAAAAAATAAGGCTCGTATGAACCCTGCCCTCTCATACATTCTTTACTTTGCTTTTTCTTCTATTCAAAAATTTGTTACGCATTACTTCAACTCGAACAGCGCCGGGTATATTCTTCGACCACGTTTCATAAAACCATGGAAGCACCTGCGCAAGTGCTAACTCAACGAGTTCAATGCTAAAATATGGGTGACAGTCATCTGACTCAGAGAAAATGAGCAATAACAGAGCGCGAATTATTGGATGTTTTCCAAATTTCAAACTTCGGTCAAGCTGGCATCCCTCCAACATTTTGGGTGCGTCCTTACTGCTAGTTTTAGGATATGTGGCTGCACTGTACCTACTAGCATTGTAAAAATAAATAAATAAATAATAAAATAAAATAAAATATAAAACTCACTTTGAAATTTAAAATATCATTTAATTGGAGAATGGCTCTTATGCAACTGCTTTTAACCAAAAACAGAATGCGAATGCATATATATATATATATATATATGTATATTATTGCAATAAATTAGATATTTTAAATAAATAAATAAGTAAATAAATCGATTGTTTTAAATATTCAAGGTCCTGTGCCCCTAAAATATTAATGTTATGTTCATCAACATCACAGTAACATAGATGTTAAATTTGTTTTGAACACTCTATGTATGACACTTAAAGGTCTTATGCGCTATAAAGTATACTTAAATTTGAAGAGTAAAACTAGAAAACTTTTAATACAAAAATAACAAACACAATCCTACAACCATTACTACACATAGATTGTGGGATTGATTTCTTTTGAATGGTTCAGTAAATGCAGAATTAGTCTTATGCTTAACATATTATATGTGATGTGATATGTAATAAAATGTATTTGAATTATGTATGTTAATTTTGCTATCTTTTACTAAGTATAATACCATCAAAATTACTTTATACCATCAAAAAGTTTTTTTTTTTTTTTTTACACCTATAGGTTGCAATACATCTCATTTATTTTGGATGTCTTTGTAAGTGAAATATAAATGCTGTAAATACCATTTTCAACATGTGCTCAATTTCGTTCCTCATAAAATAATCACTTTTTTGGCAATAGGAGAATTTTTTTTACGAGATTTTTAAACACTACTAGACGAATGGACATTTTCGAAAAAAGATGAGTAAGCAAGTTAGCAAAATACTGAACAAATCATATTTAAAATTTTTGTAATCATTATGCTGAAAACATTTTTAATTGTGTAATAAACATTACACAAAAAACTTCCTCATTTGAAATCTCTCTAAAATCAAACAAACTCGCACAGGCTGAGATAAATTCAACTAAAGAACGTCTTTCTCTACGAAAGAATATTTGGTAACTATTTAATCCCTTAAAAGTCGCATGATAATAGTTTTAAAAAACGCACAAACTTTTATACAAGCACGTGAAATTACAGAAAAGAACCAGGAAAATGTAAATCTGGAAAAATTCTTGTGTAATTTATAAAATGAACGAAAAACCCAACATAAAATTACTAATTTTTCAAGATAAATTTTATTTAATGTTCTTAAAACATTGATTTATTGTTACTGTATACATTGTGTATGTTAATTCATAATCATTTTTTTTTTTGTCGTGTTTTGACTTTAACCCGCATTCATCTTTTTTTTTAGTGCTAGAGGCCTATTTCAGTCGGTACAGTTGTCGAATTTTTATAGGTCACTCTTAATTAGTGCTAGAGGCATATTTCAGTCGGTTTATTGAATGGGGATTTATTGAATGAAGTCCCCCCAAGACACAACTTTGACATGAGTCCCCCCCCCCAGGCCGAACTTTGACATGAGTCCCCCCCAAGGTACCCCTATTTCAGTCGGTACAGCGTTGTCGAATTTTTATAATACACTCTTAATAGTGCTAAGGGCCTATTTCAGTCGGTTTATTGAATGGGGATTTATTGAATGAAGTCCCCCCAAGGCACAACTTAGACATGAGTCCCCCCCCCCAGGCCCAACTTTGAAATGAGTCCAGCCCAAGGTACCCCTATTTCAGTCGGTACAGCGTTGTCGAATTTTTATAATACACTCTTAATAGTGCTAAGGGCCTATTTCAGTCGGTTTGTTGAATGGGGATTTATTGTATGAAGTCCCCCCAAGGCACAACTTTGACATGAGTCCCCCCCAGGCACAACTTTGACATGAGTCCCCCCCAAGGTACAACTTGACATGAGTCCCCCCCAAGGTACAACTTTGACGTGAGTCCCCCCCCCCAGGCCCAACTTTGACATGAGTCCCCCCAAGGCCCAACTTTGACATGAGTCCCCCCCAAGGTACAACTTTGACATGAGTCCCTCCCCCCAAGGCACACCTTTGACATGAGTCCCCCCCAAGGCACACCTCCCCCTCATTGGGAAAAGAGAAAAAACGTTGTTTTGCGGCTATAAGACAGTTTGGACTTCCAACGTTATTTGTTACAATATCTGCAGCTGAAACATATTGGTTTGATTTAATGAAAACTTTATCATGGAATTTAGATCGTCACGAATTAACTAAAGAAGAATTTGTCGATATTAACAAGTTTAGCAGTAGGCCTCTGGCACTAAATTAAAATCCGTCAATGTCAGATTTTCATTTTTTTTTCTTTGCACGCACCCCGTGAAAAACGATGGATCGAAGTTCTACTATATTTAGTTTAGTGCTGGCTGGTGCTTTCTTCCACAGGCTTTCTTGTATCGTAATTAATATTAAAGGTAAAATACACAGAAGGCATAGTTACTGCTCGAATCAACTCGGGCATGTGCGTTAGGGGTTAAAAAAAGTAAGTTTTATCATTCATTTCAATCGGATATGCCAGTGGTCGACAACCTCATTTTTGAACAAAGCCAAATGTCAACAATACAACGATTAACATGTCTTTTGGGAGCCAAAAATGTTTAACCTAATTTATATTGGCTCATTCATTCTTATTAACATAATTGGAGTATTCCTAAGTCGACATTTGCTAAAATCTCAAGGGGCGAAAAATCTGCGTGTGGCTCGCGAGTCGCAGGTTGCCGACCACTGGGAGATGCTTTTAAATCTACTGTAATTTATTTTTATTGGTGAATATAGAAAAATTCCTAATTCATTATCTGTTAAATTTCGAAATGTTTAGATAATGATTAGGTAAAATTCTAAAAATAATTGTATCCACTATAAATCAGTATTGCCTGATTTTGCTGCTTTTTTATTCAATAGTCACCGATAATTTTGAGAAGTGATATTTGATATACGTATATACGTAATAGACGATTAATCTTCGAAGTGATTAGACAATTGTTACATTTAAAATTTAGTGGTGGATATTGAATAAAAAAAGTCGCAAAATCTGGCAACGTTGCTATAAATATCTGGTTTTAAAAACTTGTTGACAAAAATAGAAAATGTCAACTAATTAACTTCAACAACGAACTAAAATTGTTGTGATGAATGATATTCTTAAAATCCCATTATGGTTAATTAAATAAATAGATAATCCTTATACTTTTTATGATGTTAGAAATTATTGTTGGAAAAAAAAACCAATTACTTAATCCTAATGTAAAACGATTTCTTCAACTCTTTAATTAATGAGCTTGTACAATTTGTAAGTTTGAGTAAACTTAGGCCAATGTACTTTTTCTTATCTTACAGTTCGAGTATAATCCTCAGAAAGATAACAACTTTGTAACAGATGTCATCACCTTTTTTTTTTCTTTTTCTCGATCGAAAAATCTTTAAAGTTCGACTTCCAGCTTTTTTTGTCCGCCAATATTCAAGGTGAACAACCTTAGGGTCACTGCAAAAAAAGAGTGAAGAAAAAAGAAAAAGGGCATTACCTTTTCACATTTTTTATTTTTAGAGTAATATTCTGTTTCCTTTCATATTATTTAATATTAATGATTAGGTGGAACTAGTTGGCATAAGGTGGACTCTATCCAGTTTCCCCTCCTATATTTGTTCTCATAAATTTCACGTATGGTAAACAGTTTTAAAGCAAAATTGACACATGTCGGATTTCAAAATTATTTTCCAGGTTTGATTATGAAAACTAAGAAAATACACTGTAAATTAAAGTAATAATATTACATGGTATAAAATATAAAATAATTTAAGTTTTCATAGTAATGAATGTAATAAGAGAAATTCTGGTGAAAAATAGAGTCTCTTCAGTACGGGGTGGGACGCGATACCACATGCACAAAACTTTGATGTTTAAAGGACAGCCTACTTTTCAAAACGGGGAAATGAAGAAATTTTTGATCAACTTTCAGAAAAAAAAAAAAAAAAAAAAAAAATGAAAGCATGTACAAACTTTTTTTTTTTTCGAGGGGGGAGGGGGGTTAACTAATATGACACTACTCTATAGATTAAAAATATTATTTTTGTTTACTTAAAAATACGAAATTTTTAAAATATTATTTTATTGCAGATTATTTTCGAGGATGCTTCTCTCACTGCGTGCATGATATTTCAAAAAATATTTGAGATATGAACTTAAAGTTCTTTTAACCATACATTTTGACATAATGAATATAACATTAACTAAAAATACGAAGCTCTGTTCAACAGATAACATATATATGATTGTGGAAATTTAAAAATTTTAATGGTACTTTCATATTTCAAATTTAATTATTAATTAAACTCCATATTATTAAAATAATTAAAACTTTTTAGTTCGGATTCTTGATTTAAATGTTTTGTTTCATGTAATGTAAAAATGATAAGGATAAAGGGAATTGTATTTGAGAATTGAGATATCCTGCGCGCAGTAAGAAAGCACCCTTGAAAATAGTCTGCAATAAAAAAAAATATTAAAAAAAATTTCTATTTTAAAGTAAATCAAAATAATCTATGTTAATCAATCGAGCAACGCCATATTAATTTATTATTATTATTCATAGACCGCAATACATGAGAATTCTAATTAGTATCCTTAAAAAAAAAAAAAAAAAAAAAAACTCTACGTTCACCCTTTTGCAATTTTTTGTAGCTCTTCGATCAGTGGCTTGAGCTTCAGCTAACATTATAAGTGTTATATCCGTAGTTAGACGGTAGTAGGCAAATACCAAATCTAAGTCATACATATTAGATCATAACATGCATAATATGGTAAACAAAAAGTAGACAAGAATATATTTAGTAATGGTTATTAGTCATAGACATTATAAAATGTCCTATAATATATAATTTAATTTAACATATTACATAAAATTCCAATAGCAGAGTTTTATAATTATTGCACATTTTAATTCGAACTGTTAAAAATAAATAAATAAATAATGTATCTGCTTTAAATAAACATTATAAATATATAGACAGATTAGGAAAATCGAGACATTAAACATTTAATGTCAGGAAAAATATTCAGAAATTAAATCCTAACTTACTTATTACGTTAACCTTTTCAACTGTATAATATTTTGTGAAAATCACTTATAACATTCATATGCATTTTGTCTCAACTATTTTGCTTAAGCATTCATTGGTATATTCTGGGAGTTGTGCTATGTTCATCCATACAGAACAACTTCCATATCATCTTCAGTTCCAGTATATTCTGAGGATGTCCTGTAGGGAAGACGCGCTATGGATATTAGCCATCATCAGGCGAGCACATCTAGGGATCAAATAGTCAGCACTCTAGACTTCAGATGCCAGATTCCGGGTTTGAAACCCGATTGAGGCATGGATGTTCGTGGTGTTTCGAAATCCACTTTAAGTCGAATGTTCAGTCTAATTAACCTTGGTGTGGAATAAAACGATCGTATTAGAGCGAACAACACCAAAACAAATACTCATCAGCCGCAAAAAGAGTTGACATGTGCACGGCAAGAAAAAGGTAATACGATGCTGCTTTAATAGTGCTTTCGTGCCTCCCCCCCCCCTCTTATGGAAGGTCCTAAATATTACGGCAATTGTTGTGTGATTTTTCATTTTATAGCGTTTGCCTACAGGGTTTTTATTTTTCATCATTAAACACCAGTTTTTACTTCCTCTTACCCATGGCAGAAAAAGTATTGTTTGGGGGTGAAATTCCCCCCCGTTTCCGAAATACAAGTTTTTATTGGTTGGTCTGTACGTGTGTCTGTGAATTGTTATCAACATGCAATAACAAGAATAAATATCAGCTGGAAGTCCATACTCGGTATTCTCATTCTGTATCATTTAGGGATGCTATTACTTAAAACCTTTTACTGAAATCGAACAAATGATTCGTGTATAAGTGGCATACAAAAGTGTTCAAATACATTATGCCTATGTGTGGAATCTGATCAAGAAAATTGACATAAATTCTTCATATGTACAAAAGCATATTTTTCTCATAAAATATGGAATAAAATTGTTTATATCTGTTTAGAGGGTTTTTATTTGTATAACTCTTTCTTTTATTTGGAGAGTAAAAATGTGGACAAGGAAATGTTGAATGCGTTTCCTTATTACTATAATTAGCATTTTTATTAACAACGTTGTATAATCATGTTTTAATATATATACCGGGTGTCCCATAAGTCTGTAGTAGAGTCCTGCGCGGCTCGAGAAAACTTGACCCGCACCCGACCTGAACCTGCAGCTTCTGACCTCCTACCTTCAAAAAACTATTATTCAATTTACATTGTACAAGAAACTGAATTAAAATTCTATTTCACGAATCACGAAATATAGTTGTATTATTGAACATATGTTCCAGAGAATTAATTATTATATAAATAGTACAAATATATGATTACATTAAAGCTAATGTATAATTAATATTATATTTAAAAACATAATAACTAGTCTTAATATAAACAAAATTTCAGTGAAAAAAAAAAAAAAAAATTCAAGTGTATTATACTTACTTTTAAAAAACCCAATTTTTTAAATATTTACAGTATATAAAAAAGTAAAATAAATTCAACCGGTATGTACGTTGAAATGCGAATAATTTTGTCATATAACGTTTTAAATGTCAAGTAATAATATTTATGCATTTCTTCTTTATTTGTCAAACTTATGTTATAAGTCATGTTGCTTTAAATTGCTACGAAGGAAGAAAATGCCATCCTGTACCTGTATTGAAAAGTTTATATTATTTATAAAAAAGCAACATAAAAACTTTTTTGAAGAAAAATATTTTGTGGGTAGACCCGCAGTTTTACCCGCGAATCAAAAATTGGTGCTAACTGGGGCCGCAGCGGCCCCGTAAAGTGGTAACCCGCAGGTAACTGCGGTACCCGACCCAGGACTCTAGTCTGTAGACATTTTAAAAATTCATAATAATTGAAGGATTTGGTAGAACTGAGCGCGGTTTCATAAAAAGTTATTCTAATGAAGAGCAATTTTTTTTTTTTTTTAAGTATGTTTAAAAAAAAAAAAAAAAAAAAAAAAAAAAAAAAGCCACACAACTAGATAACCTAAGTAATAAATTTTAATTTTTTATGTCGAACTGTTTTCGAGTTATTGCAAGTATTTCTATAAAGATATATCATACAGAGCAGAGACCAAAAGCTTTGATCTATTATAGCTATTTTTAAAACAGAAGTTTATCTAATGACCAAAGTGGAATGTGCATAAATAAGTGCATAAATATGATAACTTATAAATAGTGCATAAATATAACACTTATTTATGCATTTACATGACCAAGTAGAAATGCACAAATAAGTGTTATAACACTCCCAAATACAATACTTCAGTGTTTTACAATTAATTATCTTTGAGTTATGAGAGATGCGACTCTCAACGACCAACAACAATAATTAATGCGTACCGCATATATATATATATTTTTCTTTTTCTTTCTTTCTTTCTTTCTCTTTCTTTTTTATGTGTGTGTGTGTTCAAATTGTTTTTTTTACATCGTAGCAAAAAAGCATAAAAAATTATATATGATCTTATATGTATTTGGAGAATTGCAGCAGTACGTATAGACATGAAACTATGTCAACAAAATGGAAACTTTGTTATAGTTATTAAAAGAAGATTACAATTATTGATTTATATCCGATTTACGTGAAAATACGTAATTGTGCAGGCATTTGGAATATTTTACATATTTCATAGAAAAAAAAAATTACAATTTTTATTTTAAATTTCAAAATTACATTGAAAAGTGTAACATTTTATTTTTGTACTGGTAGCATTGATAAGGTTTAAAAAAAAAAAAAAAAATGGTTGGATAGTTTTTTTAACGTTTTTTTCTCTACTTCCTTGGTGTGACGTAAAGAAAGTATTTTGTTTTTAAGTTATGGAGAAACAACATGTGTTTCGTTTTATTTGTGATCAAAATACTTTCCTTACGTCACACCAAGGAAGTAGAGAAAGTTACGTATGAGCTGAGTTGTGGGTGGACTATTACATCAACGTAGAGAAATAGAACTTATATATTCGCAATGAAAACTTTGTTAAAGTCATTACCGAAGAAAGAAAATGTATATATATATATATATATATATATCCGATTTACATGAAAATACATCAATATGCCTGTGTTTTAAATAATTTTTGTATATGATAGAATAATAAAAGAATTTTAAACTTTTATTCAGAATTTTAAAAGTTACCCTGAAATGTGTAACCTTTTTGTTTGTATTATGGAAATAATAATTAGAGTTTAAAAATATAATAATAATTACCACTACATACGATAGTATGGTAATGGAAGTTATAAATAAATAAACAACGTGGTAATTTTTCTCAGTTATGCCAATCTAATACTACTAACAAATAATATATTTGTATGTGCACGTTATATACACATATATTAATGAATAACTTTTTCTATGCCAAAAACAAGCTAATCTGATACATCTCATGCATGGTCTTTGAGAGATATCAGACCAAAATAATATAAATAATAAAATTATATAAATTTTTCATTTTCAACATTTCTAACAATGTTGGAGTTTATGTTTAATTTCAATTTGTTTGTCTGTCCGCGCTCTAATTCGGGTAACATATATCATGTTTTGACAGCATGATGTATATTATTACGATTCGTCGTACTATGTTCTGTATTAAATATAATATGTAACTTTATAGTTTTATTACAAAGACAAATAAAATAATATCTGTGCAGAAAAATTGGATGAAGTGAAATTTTATAACGTTATATTGCTTTAATGATAATGTGTTTATATTTACTAAAACACGTTTGTTGAACAATTCTGTCTCAACCAGTTCTTTAATTTAAGAAACATTTTTATTTGCAGATTTTCTGTAACCACTTGAACGTGTAAAGATTTCGTAACAATACCATTATTACGTAGGAAAGTGTATCGAAATCAATATGTGACGAATGACATTGATTTATTGTTAATTAGAATACAGTTTACTAACTATTAAAATTATTCATTGAAGTTTTTTTAATATTCGACTGAATTACGCTATAAAATTTGGAGTTTATTACTGAACTTTTTAAAAATAGGTTCAGTTTTAATATATGGATGATCGTTCATGAGGAAATGGTTTATAAGGCTTTATATAAAATCTTTTATAAAACAAAACTTTAATTAATTAATTTTTTTTTCATTACTTAAAACTTAAGTTATATTTCAGTGCTTAGATTTATATTTATTATTTATTATTTATTAATTTCTTTTATTGTTAAATTTGCCAATTCATATAATGACACAAAACTAGAAGTTTGTTGACAACGGGAAATATATAAATATCATAAATAAAAAATATAGGCTAACAAGTTGAAACACATTAAAATATTTTTCGGCATAAAGAATAAACTAGTTTTTAAAAAACTGGTGTTCGAGAAATTTATACAAAATATTTAACATTTTATTTCATCATACAAAGCGTGTAAATTACACAGAAATTTGATTAATATTAAGTTTTTAACTTCATTGAAATGGCAGTTGAAATAAAAAGTCTAAAAAACAAATACACGTTTCCAATTTGTCCATGCGAAAAATAACAAGCACATAATTTTTATACATATGAACATAAAATTTGAATGACCTGTTCTTTATTATATTATTAACGGCATTTTATGTAACTTTAGCATTAGAATAATTTTTAAGCTAGTAAATATTCATTTTTCTTTTAAAAGTAAGATGTGAAAAAATGAAGAATTTCAATAATTTTAGGAAAGAACACTTAATAAAAATAGGTCATAAGGATGCCTTACAGATAGGTGAAGATGCATACACATCCATATGTTAAGATTCCAACCAAAAAATCTTTCTACCTGTATTCGCTTTTCTTATATTTTTTCTTCTTTTTTTCGCATGTAAATAACTTTTTAAACTAGTTGGCATAGGTGGACTCTGCTCAGTTCCCCATCATATTTATTTTCTCAGAAATTTCTAGTGCGAGACATATTATAATCATGTTAAAAGAAATTAATTTGAATAACGCTTAATACAGTGACAGAATGAAATCCCCGCCTAATAAGCTATCCACCGTTCACTTCGATATATTTATCTTATTCTAATCTATTAATTTATTTTATCGGGGTCAATTCGTTGTTTAGTTTTCATGCTACTATTTCCAGTGCAATAATACTCAAAATTCATATTTATATGAAAAATTTACAATTTCGCTATGTTGATAAAATCTTAAATTACGAATAATTTACGAAATTTTCCTATTAGAATATTTGTATTCAATCATGTTCAAACAAATATCATAAACGTGATTTTGAAGTTGTTTAATGTATTTCGGATCCTCAAAATGGAAGTTTATGCTCAATTTTGCCTTATTCTGACATGTTAAGTAAATCGTAAATTCCAAATAACTTACGAATTTTTTAAATTGGAAAAATCATAGTCTATGATATTCATGCCAGGATCCTAAATAATATTCCAAAAGTGGTTTGACATCTTTACGATGAAAATATCCCTCAAGATTCACGTTTATGTGAAATTTTGCTCTATTTTGCCATGTTAAGAAATTCGTAAATTTCCAATAATTTACGAAATCTTTATATTAAAAAATTCATAGTCATTAATATTCATGCTGGAGTCCTAAATAATATTTCAAAAATAGTTTGACATCTTTACGATGAAAATATCTCTCAAAATTGACGTTTATGTGAAATTTTGCCCTATACTGCCATATTAAGAAATTCGTAAATTTCCAATAACTTGCGAAATTTTCAAAGTAGCATATTTATAGGTACTGATGTTCATTCCGGCATCAAAACTGATATTTTAAAACTGGTCTGACATTTTTACAGTAAAAAGTTTCCATTTAATGCACGTTTAAGTGAATTTTTGTCCTATTCTCCCATGTTAAGAAAATCGTAAATTTCTAATAACTTATGAAGTTTTTAAATTCGAATGTTGCAAATGAATAGGGTTCTTGCCAGTGTCGAAAGTAATATTTTAAAACTGATCTGACTTCTCTGCGACAATTTGTTCTTGAGATATCGTGTACACAGACTAACAAACTAACGGACTAACACACTAACAGACTAACAAACACCCTACAGATAGACACCATAGAAATTTTGTCATTTTCGGATTCCTCACACCTGAAAACGTGTAGAAAAGTCAAAAAACCGATGTCGAAAATTTTCACGATTACCTAAGTTCCCCATACCTATAGTATGATGGGGAACTAAAACTATGCACACAAACGTGAAAATTGGATAAGGTGTTCATTATAAAATTATTTATCGACATCATTATTATTTTAGTGCTGAGCATAGTTTATAAATTAGTAATTATATTTTTTTAAAAAGTTCATTATAAAAATAAAAGAAAAGTTAATACAGAAAGAAAAATCGAGATTCAGTTTAACATTTCAAGGCATGCCCGTCTTTGCCCATCTCTAATGCATTCTTAACACTACTTTTCATTAAGTGTTCTTTCCTAAAATTTTTTTAATTTTTCATTCTTTCCAAAGCTTACTTTTGAGAGAAAAATGAATATTTATTAGCTTAAAAATTATTCTTATGCTAAAGTTACATAAAATTCGGTTAATAATATGATGATGAACAGGCCATCCAAGTTTTACGTTCTTATGATTATTTGTTTAAAAATTATGTGCAAAAGAAGAGAAAAAGAAAACAGGTTGTTCCTTAACGTTTGTCGACCAGGATATATATACATATATATATATCAGTTTCTAGGCATTATAAAAAATACTATATAGAGAGAAGAAAGCATACAAAGAGTGGCAATCCTAATTTTCTTAAATATTTTTAAAGCTTTTTGAAGTGCATTAAGGTAATGTTGAAATATTTATAATCTTTATTAAAAAAATAAAAAATAAAAAAAATACAGAACAGCAATAAGCAAATTCCAGTAATTTTATGTATTTAATAAATACACTTTGCAAACAATTAAAAATATGTTTTTTTCATATTACCAGTTAAAAGAGAAAGTCGGGAATACTGTTTACAGTAATTATGTTGCGATATCAGAAGTAAAAGAAACATGTCTCTAGTGAAAGGTAATAATAAATAATTATAACAAAAACCTAAAGATCATTCTTTTTTTACTTAAAACCACAAAAACATTTCTAGAAGTTTACCATTCGATAAAGGATTTTCTAAAAAACAGCAATGTTACTGACCAGGAAAAAGGTATTGCTTCAATTTTTCTTTTGCTTCTTTCTTTAATGCTGGGATTGTTTGATGATTTTGGAATAGACGAACTGCCCTGACCTCTAGAAATGGGCATTGTCAGAAAGGTCACTGTGCCAAAGTGACTTTAATGTGTTTCAGTTTTAAAACTTGTATGACGTAAAATGCTTTATTATGACGTATATTTCCTCTTATAGCAGGTATTGACGTATATTTCTGCTATTTCAAATTTTCTTATTTTATTGACCTTAGCCTTTAACGGTTCCCCAGGCAAGAAAAACACCTGAGCGCTCATCATAAAAAGCGCAAATTGAATTATAAAGTATGTAATTGCTGTTTCAAAATATAAATGCAGCTCTTCTTTTAATAATATCTGCTAAATTTTACAAAAAGGTATTAAATCAGGAAAAATAAATAGTGGTACTTGTTAAGTTTTGAAACACACGCAGAGTTCCATTAACTTTTGGAGGAATATAATTCCTGATTAGAACTAAATAATAATATTAGGGTTACGAATGTTACAATTTAATTATATTTGCTTTAAAGTCTAAAATACACGGTCAAATTTAGGAATATTTATACAGAGGGATTACAGACTTGCTTTTTTCCCATAATACTTACATTAATATATTTATAGGATAATATTTTATTTAATTAATCGTAATATCTTACTATTAAAAATTTCGAAAGAAAAATACTGGTGGAAGAATCAGGGGGGAAATGTGGCCTGTGACCAAAATGTTATAAGAGCAAACGTAAAATAAAGCATTCATCTTTACAATTTTTAGCAAAAATACTAAAAATAATAAGCGTAAAAATTGAAGGTATCAATATAATAACCACGTCAAAAAATGAATTTTCATTTGGCGCTCCTTGAAAACAGGGGATTTTATTTACAGGCGTATAAAAACGAGAGGCCGTATTTACCGAAACAGAAAAACAAACATCCCAATCAACAGTCGATGTGATCGAGCAAACAAGTACAAGTTTTTTACATTGGAAAAGTAGTTGCTTATGCTATTTCAAATATTAAATAGGTGCATTTATTGCCTAGAAAGCTTTCCAGTATCTTTACAGCAACGAAAATGGTGAGATGTATTTACTGCTTACAAAAAGTGATTATGACATATGACTTTATTATACACTTCATGTATTTTATACACTTTATTTATTATACACTTAATGTTTAAAACATAACAGATGCATTTTTTTTCGCTTAAAAAAAAAAAAGCAAGTGTATATTTTTCACGAAAATCAGGAACTACATACTATGCTGCTGCATGCCTACTGTTGAATTTATCGCTGCAAATAAAAAAGGGAAGTATATTTAGTGCCTTAGAAGTGGGGATATTCATTTGATAGAAAACAAAGCAAAATAATAAGCTAAAATGAACAAAAGATTTAATGGTTGTTAAAAATGAACACATATATTAGGTGAGTGCGAAAGTTCTACCCGTTTTTGGATATGCAAATTTGCAATGGAATTGACGTCACACATGACATTGTAATGACGTAAATCGCCGGCTAATCAAATGTATGTATGCCTCACATATAAATGCATTGTGTCTCACAAAGTTAATCATCTCAAAAAAAAAAAAAAAAATCACAGGGTGTAACAGGGAAAGCGAGAAGGAGCATATAAGCTATTGCTTGTTATACGAGTTCGATAAAAAGAGTACGGTATCCGCAGCATGTCACGATGTTTGTCAAGTTTATGGGGAGGATGCAATAGACGAAAGCACATGTCGTCGATGGTTTCGTAAATTTAGGGAAGGACACAGAAGCTGCCAAGGTCAGGCTAGGAGGGGACGGTCATCACACGTTGGAGACGACGATATTGATCAAGTATTATGGAACAACCCGAACGCAACCGTGCAAGAATTAGCGGAGACCTTCAACGTACACGGCTGATTAAGTTAGGTTTTACGATAAAGGTGGATCGTTGGGTTCCGCATAACCTGACAGCTAATCAACGGGATGACTGAATCGCCACCTATGTTTCCTTGCTTTCCAGGTACAAAAATGACTCATTCTTGACATGAATTGTGACAGGAGATGAGAAGTGGGTTATGTACCGTAACATAAATCGTCATAGGACAGTGTGTCACCCTTTTGTTATGCCTGCATCGACTTCGAAAGCTGAACTTCATCCCAAGAAGGTGTTATTGAGTATGTGGTGGGATGTGCAGGGAATAATTCACTGGAGGTCTTGCCACTCCACCAAGCCATGCCATCAATCCTGATTTGGCACCAACTGACTATCGCCTAATTCGTATGTTGAACAATTCCGTCAGAAAATCTTTGATGATCTTGATGCTGTGAAAACTGCCATCCAAGACTTTTTTGACTCGAAACCGCCGGGATTTTACCGCCGTGGGATTCATCTCCTACCAGAAAGATGGCAAGAGGTCATAGATAGCAATGGGGATTGTGCACAATAATAGGTACTGTTCATTTTGTGTTTATTTGCTCTTCATTATGGGTAATAAAAACGGGTAGAAATTTTGCATTCACCGAATATTTACTGCCCTGAATAAGCAAGTAGGCGTTTTCAACGCCGTGTAAAAGCTTCTAGGTAAACACATATTTCGATAAAATAAATAAATAGTTGTATTTTTAAGGTAAAGATTATCAGGTGCATTTGATGCAATAGTAAAATAATAAATCTGTCATGATGAAAAGAAAAATTTCAATTAGATGCCAGAAAAAAAAGGCGCAGTTGGATCTTATGCCTCTTCAAAAAACAAGTGCATCAGTCGTAAAAGAGCAAACAAATGTACATCTAAACTACTTTGAAAAAACTGCAAGCATTTTTATTACCGCGAAAAATTCTCCTGCTCCCAAAATATATGTGTTTTAAGCTGGATTTGCACTACAATACCGAAGGATAAAAAGCACTGATTTCAATCAGTACTAGAAAGTATTAGTTTCTCTAAACTAGCCAATAGTCTGCGAAAAGACCTATGATGCAACATTATCTGGTTCTAGTTTATTTGTATTGCACCATAAATCGTTCGAATTTGAGCTCAAGTTGCTAGGTTATCGATCGGTCTTCTATGGAGGATCAAACTTATGATGAGATGCCTGTAGCCCATCCTTAGATATTTGACTACTGTATCGTTGCTAAAGTTAACCCATTGTGAAATTTTAGCATAATGTCAATACAAACAACTAACAAACACGTGACAAATAAATAAATAAAATAAACTCATAGCAAGTGTTTACAATGCCCAGAAAATATTAAAAATAATAATATGAAGATGAATCGCCCACCATACAAAACACCATGTTACTTAATAATTATTGCCTATCTGTTTGCCAGAATAGTTAGAACATTAGGACGTTCAGTCGTGACAGAATCTAAATAGCAAACAATTACCAATAACCCATTGCGTAATTATAATGCTACGTAAAACATACCCGGTCTTAACCAAAACTATTGGGTTGTTCGGAAAGTCATTTCGTTTTTCTCAGCAGAGGACTTAATTGTATTTTTTTCACACCTTCTTCACATTTAAGTTGCATTGCCATTACATATTGTGACAGCTGATATAGCAAGGCTTGATTGTGAAAAAGGTCGTTTTATTCTGCTCAATAGTTTTTGATTGGTGCCCTATCAAATAAAGAAAATCAGAAGCGATATTTTCGGCATATTTTGTTTTTGCTATCAAAAATGCGAAAATACTATTCAAACAAGGAAAAAAAGTATACGATGTGTGCACAGAAAATTTATTTAAAGAACGCTATTGTCAAAACTAGTTTACCAAATTTTGTTCTGGCAATTTTGAGTTGAAGATGCATAACGTTCTAGAAAACCAGTTTGTGCTAATGAAGACAAAATAAAGTATTGATTTATAAAAAACTGCCAAATAACAACTCGTGAGATCGCTAAGAAACCGATCAAAGTGGAGAATATATAATTCATTAAAATATTTATACAATATAAGAAAATCGTCTTTCATTTTCGAAGGAAAAAACGAAATTACTTTCCGAACAACCTAATAAAAGGCCTTATTGGGGGTTATAACGACTGGCCGAGAACTTAACTGCTATAGCTAGTCCACAGATTATCGTACAGATAGGAGAGTGAAGCTAAAACGTCAACCAGAGCGATAGTAGAACCACTAGTGTCAACAGAGGGAAACTAACAACTTTTACGTATATTAATTCTACACGAATAGCATCTTTGACAAAAATTGTTTTGCTATTTCGTGAGTAATTGGTAGCAGAATAGGTACGTACTTGGTAGCAGGTATATGAAGTTCTCATTTCCTTCACTTTCTATTATTTTTTGAATTCATAAAAACATACTCATAACATTCACAGCTATTTTTCTAAGAAATAAAATTAATCTTTGTAATGTTTAGAAATATGCTTTGCCAAACACATTTATATTCAAGTACAAATTAAAATTACAAACTATACGTCTGAAATCTTTAAATATTTAACATTGCTTAATTTAAGTAATACAGAATGCTTTATAATGAAAAAATAGTTTCATTTATATTTTCAAAATTTATTTGCTTAATATTTAGTACTTGCTTCTTAAAATAAATTGCTTTCGACAGTCAAGTTTGTAAACTATAACATAGCAGTCAAACGAAAACAAACTAGTATGTTGTGGCCACCACAAGACTTTCTTCTATATTTTCCTATACATATTCAATCAGTAACAATATTAAAAAAAAAAAAAAAAAGATTTTTTTTTTTTCTTTTTTTTTTTTTTTGTGAAAATTAATACATATTCAATCACTAACAATAATTAAAAAAAAAAAAAAAAAAAAAAAAAAATCGAATTTTTTTTCTAAGTTTTTTTTTTTTTTTTTTTTTTTTTGTTAAAAGTAAAAAAAATCGATAACTTTGTTTTAAATTATCACAGATTTATGGTTCAACCATTCGTTTTAAAGGTATTGACGAGATCTTTCGAATGATACCCATCTTCAAAATTTAACCCCCCCGGGGGGGTACTTCCCCCCCAGGGGGGGAACCGATGCCCCCCCATGCACAATTTTTTTTTTCCTAGTTAACTACTACTATCATCAATAATTCAAATTAATTTTACAATCACAAGTTTAAAATAACTCTCATTATGCCCATTTATACGGAATTTTGTCCTATGCTGCCATGTTAAAAATTTGCATAAAATGCGATTACAGCGCCACCTGTTGAGCTATTGATCCCCAAATCTAATGGGCACCAGTTCATGTCAGGGTGCAACTAAATACCAAGTTTGGTTAAATTTCATTCATATGTTCGTGAGATACAGCGTCCACAAAAAAATGATACAGACAGACAGACACACAGACAGACAGACAGACAGACACACAGACAGACATTTTCTAAAAACTATCAATTCGTGTTCAGGACATCCCAAAACGTGTAGATCCGTCAAAAAACGGAGGTCGAAAATTTTCGCGAATCCAATACTTTCTCTATATTACATATAGAAGAAAGTAAAAACCAATAAAATTAAGGCAAGCGATTGCGTGAGCTGGAGAGCTCGAGAAACTTACAGGCGTTGCCCGTAGGGTAACTGTAGTCGCATTTTAGTTGCTACTACGGGAGTGTCCTATCTGTATAATAATGTGTAAGTTAGTCCCACTTTTTTCGGAATGGATCCAGCAGCCGAACCAAAATTGAGATTGAGTATAGAGTTAACATCTCACTAGAACGACACAGTGGCAAACTGGAGAAAAAAACTAATTATGATATTTTATACATTTAAAATGTTAGTAGGCATATTATGTCATTTAGATTTACAAAATTTAGTTATTGAATGCATTTACGCTTAATTTTGCAAGAATATCAAGGTGCCAATGTAGAAAAATCTTATAATAAAAAAATAAAACTTAAGTTCCTATCTACCTTATTTTTAGCAATAGTTAAACCTTTACGATATCCCCTCATATCCAGCCCTATACAGAGAGAAGATATAATAATCGCCGTAGAGTAATTTTTTTCATTTTTTACCTTTTAAACGCCGCAATGCTTCTTCCGTAAAATGAAAGAAATCGATAACTTTATTTTAAATTATCGCAGATCAATGGTTCAAACATTCGTTTTAAAGGTATTGGCGAGCTCTTTTGAAAGACACCCATCATAAAAAATTACTGTCCTCGAGGCGATGCTCCTACGTACACAATTTTTTTTTCTCAGTTGACTATCTCTATTACAAATAATTCTTTTAAATTTCATAATGATTATTAAAAAATTATTCTCTGTATGCACATTTATACAAAATTTTGTCCTATACCACCATGTTAAAAATTTAGAAAAAGCGGGATGGCAACGCAAGCTGATGGACAATTTTTACCAAAAGTTGATAGGCACTAATTTATGTCAATGTGTAACTACATACCAATTTGTATGAGATTCTGTGCAGTAGTACCTTAGATACAGTCGCCACAAAATTTTGCCACAAACACAAACACAAACACTGACTTTTTCTAAAAATGGTCAAATCGTGTTCTACAGCTCTCAAAACGTGTAAATCCATCAAAAACCCGAGGTCGAAAATTTTAGGAATCCAATACTTTCTTCTATTGAATATAGAAGAAAGTAAAAATAAAATACGAATTCCTTGTCTAATATTTGAACAAGAGATTTAAATCATTGAAGCAGTGGTATTTCTTAAAATTTATTTTCTTTCTTTCTCTTTTTTCAGCGATATCAATACTTTTGAGCATTTGCCAAATAAAGAAAAAGTTAATCAAGTAAAAGACTTACAGTAAAAGTAGGTAAGCATAATAACTTTCCATTCAGTTCCTTTTTATTTCCTAAGATCCTTATATGTTCTAGGAAAAATAACACGTAATGATTTCTTTCTTCCAAAACTAAATGCAAACTGGTGTACAAACGATAAATAGACAATAAGACTTCTTGGCACACCATAAATTTTAAGCCAGCACAACCGGTTTCGAAAGGACGTAGCCTTCCTTCATCAGGTGCAAAAAACACAGGTCTTGCTTTTGCCTCCAAGGCAGTAGCACGTGTTTTTTGCACCATTTCTTTCTTGTCTAAAAAAAGAGAATGCTTTTGAACTGTTAGTGGTTATAAACTTGCTTATTATTAGTAAACTCAACAGAAAAAAAATCGTTAAAATCGATTAAAATTTCTTGTAATATATGATTTATTTTTACATTATTTTTATTTTTTCCCCTCTTTCCGATTATTATTTTTTTTTTTTTTCAGTCGGCGTCGTACTGATTTCACTCATTTTTCACATCACTGTCCACACTCTTCCCAAAATATCACCCGAGTATGTCGGATATTCGCAGTTTGGAGAGTAGAAATTTGTACATTATTATCATTTATAATGTTTTGATAATGAAAAAGTAAACCCAATTTTTATACACAGGTAGAAATAGATAGATAGATATTGTTTTTAAATAAAAATAAACAAATTCTTAGAATGGATTGTAGCCATTATTCTATCATCTTTTATTCCGCAAAGCACTAAATATATGATGCCAGGACGTTTTAAAAAGTTACATTTTTGGCATTGTTATATGGGGGAAAAAAAGTACATTTTTCGGTACATTTTACCCCTACTTAAAGTCCTTTGAAATTGGTTGTAATCGAAAAAAAAAAAAATCTTTATTTCAAATACTAGTCAATTCTATTTTGAAGAAGTGGGAAAAATTATAATAAAATCGGTGTATTAATTTATGAGAAATCGTGTCTTTTGACTTTCTGAAAGTTCCTTGTAAAATGAAGGGTACTTATTTTAAATGGTACTTATTTTTAATGGTACTTACGTATTTTTAATGGTACTTACTTTTTAATGGTACTTATTATTCCCAAAATAAGGGTATGGCAATGGGCAGTCCTCTCTCTCCTTTGCTTTGCGACATTTATATGCACTATTTTGAAGAAAAACTCTTCGGTGTATATAAATTTCCTCACTGGTTTAGGTATGTGGATGACACTTTCGTTCTTGTTTCCCCTGATGTCGATTTGTCCAGTTTACTTTCTTTGGCCAGTTCGACTGGCCCATGCATTCAATTCACTTTTGAGATTGAAAAGGATCGCTCTCTGCCTTTCCTTGGCGTTCTTGTGAATAAAGACAAGGATCGTTTCTCAAGTACTATTTTTAGAAAACCATTCTCAGTCTCTCTGCCGCCGCATGCTCTCTCTAACCACGCCCCTCAACAAAAAATGTCTGCTTTTTACACTTATATTTATCGTGCCTTACACATTTGTTCTGATCCGGCTAATCTTTCGAAAGAAATTAATTATTTAAAATTTTTTGCTCTCTCGTGGCTATAACCCTTTCTATTATCGATAAAGCTTTATATAAATTTAAGAATCCTAAACGTTCTACTCCCACATCGAACGATCACAGTCTCATCCCAGTTTTACCTTTCTACTCTTCACTCTCTTTTAAAATCTCTAAAATTCTTTTATCGTTTGGTTTCAAAGTCATTTACAAAACCGTCAAAAAAATTAAATTATCTTCTCTTAAGGATCCCATTCCTACCGAAAACCGTTCTGACATTTATTTAATTCCGTGTTCGTCGTGCAACTTAGGTTATATTGGTCATACTAGGAGGCGTTTGAAGTACAGGATAAATGAGCACCGTCGAAATATTTGTAATGAAGAGATTTTCAAATCTTCTATTGCTTCCCACTACTCGACTCATGGTCATCATTTTGATTTTTCCAAAACTAACATAATTTCATCTCCTGTCTGTTCTTCCCATTTGGATATCCATGAAGCATTTTACATATTTAAAAATTCGAAAAATCTTGTTAATGATATTTCTTCCACACCATTCTTCTCTGATGCTTGGAAATTACTCGCGTAACTTAAATTTGCGTTTAATTTTGATATTTTTTAGATTTTGTTATACTTTTAATCTTATTTATTTATTTATTTTCTTTTTTTATTTTACAATTATACTCACACAAGTAGTTATATTTACATTCGACTTTATATGTTTTTGCTTTTCGTTATAAACGGTTTTGTGCGTTGCCGCTTTGGCTGCAGCACTCGTTCCTACTTTGTTCAGCTGATGAAGGTTCGTGTGCTCTTTCGACCCGAAACAATTGTTGAGAGTTTATTATATTTTATGCGAGTTTATTATATTATATTATACACCGTGACCAATAAGTTCTCATACAACTTTTGAAGCACGTTAAAAAGTTATACATATGTCTTGCTGTAGTCCCAAATATTTTGCAGGCAATTTATTGTAAGTTATAAAGCTATTCCAAGTGTATATGACGTAGTAATTATAATTTTTCTTTAATTAGGTAGAATGAAGAAATTGAGAGAAATTGTGATAAATAAATTCGTCAAAGAAGAGCAGCCGGTGAAATTTTCAGAGACTTCAAAGCCCTGGGGGTGAAGAGAGATTTCATTTACAGAACTATCAGAAGGTATAATAAGACGTTCTATGTCGATGACAGAAAAAGATCTGGCAGGCCGAGGTCCGTTCGGACAAAAGAGGCTGCGAAAAGGGTCAGGGAAAGGATACGACGAAACGGATAAAGATCTGCTAGAAGATTAGCACGAGAGCTCAAAATATCGAATGAGTCAATGCTAAACATTCTGAAAAAGGACCTTGGGTGCAAGGTTTATAGAAAACTTAAAATTCACGGAGTTTTAGAGTCTGCTAAGATGAAATGGAAGCAAAAGGTGGAAGAAATTCTTGCTTGGCACGCTGGGGATGAATTTGTCTTTTCAGACGAGAAACTATTCAGTTTACAGCAAAGTCTCAACCCCGAAAATGACAGAGTATGATCAGTTTCTATTGATAACATCCCTGAGAACCAACATTACGTTCCGCGTTATCAAAATGCTTCGTCTGTGATGGTTTGGACCGCTATTTCCAAAAGAGGAAAACTCCCGTTAGTCTTCGTTGATAAGGGGTTAAAAATCAATGCCTAATATTATAAAACTGAGGTTTTGGAAAACGTTTTACTCCCAAATGTCCAGAGAATGTATGGGTCGAATATTTCTGCTTCAAACAAGATGGTACCCCTTCTCATACCGCACGTGTGGTTCAGGAGTGGTGCAGTCAAAATTTAGCTGACTTTTTGCCAAAGAATGAATGGCTCCCCAACTCCCCCGATATCAACCCCCTTCATTATTTTGCGTGGTCATATTTGCTCTCCTAACTGAATAACTATAAAATCACTGATTTGAGCAAATTTAAAAATGTAATTCAAAAGATATAGTAGGAAATGTCAATGGAAGCCGTGCGTGCCGCATGTGATCGATTTCAAAAAAGACTTAAGCTCGTTAAGAAACTAAAAGTCGGAATTATTCCAAAGGATTTATTGTAAAGATACTTAATGATTGTTACTTTAATTTGATACAAAAAGTTTTTGTATGATTTATTTTGTGTTCTTGTAATAAAAATTTGAAAGTGTATGAGAACTTATTGGTCACGGTGTATTATATTTTATATTTCTTTTTATTCAAAGTTTTGTAAATAATGCATATTTTTAGCCTTCGAAACTCAAGTAACCCTTTAAGAAAAATTCTTTTACATTATAAATCAAGACATATGATACAAAATTGTTGTCAGACATTGGAACATATAAAAAATAAATAAATAAAATTCGTAACGCTTTTTCTTTCAAAAGCATTAAAAAATAGGTGAACACACCCTCTGTATTACATGTTTGATAACATTTGAAACTGTTACAGTAAACGTCAGCTACATTATTTTAAGAAAAGTGTTTTTTTATTATGTACTTATTATTTTTCCTTAAACAAAAACTTCAAAAGAAAAAAAAAATTATTTCAAGCAAATATGACATATCAAGGAAGATAACAAAATAGAAATTGTTTAATATCTAGCATTACTCATACGACCATGGAAAAGGTTGTAACAATGTTTAGTAACTTGTTAAGCGCAACATGATTTGCATCACTATCGTAACAAACTAAATGTAAACAAGAATGGCATTGAGAAATGTTGTCTGTGTCTACTTAGAATCTAATCGGGCGTCGTCTTCTGTCATTTTCTATGATGCTGAATGAAAGCGAAACTAATATAAATTTCCGAGCGCATATTTCGCATTTAGTACATTTTGAGGGCTTTTGTTTTTTCTGTCTGATAAGAAAAAACGTATGACCTTTTATTCTTAACTAAAGCAAAACCAGAAATAAAACCCAAAAAGAAAGCTGTTTCAAGTGAAAATTCCTTTTAGAAATGAAAGTGAAAGCTTTCAATGTTTTTGCTTATTTATTTAAATAAAATGTATTATATTCCAACATAGGAAAATCGATTGAAATTGCTTGAATTACATTAACGTTTCTTTCATAATGTGCAATCGATTTTTAGAATCGAGAGGATTTGCATTGGAATGAATGCACAGGTCTTCCAATTACAGTCCCGTCTAGCGTCTGAATGGTTTATGATTTGGCTTTTAGTTAACATGTGTCAAACTGAAAGCTCATCAAACTGTTGTTCGAATTCTGTTCAGGCATGAATGTTCGTACGTGATTCGAATCCACTTTAAACGAGAAGACCCTTTTTAACTACCTGTATTGTGCAAAACAGATTCGCAGAGTGACGAAGCAAACCAAACCTACAGTTACTAGAAGTACCGGTAACACTGTTAAAAATGAATGGACATACTCATACTCATTTCCAAACGAGTAATTTTGTTTCAAAAAGGAAAATACGTTTGTCTCATATATGAAATATCGCATGTTTTCAAATTAATATCTATGCACTAATAATTTATTATAAGTAAGCTGAATTAAAAGAAGTTCTTTAAAAGGGTATCTACAAATTTAAACAATAAAAATTCAAACACAAAATTTATTCCTTTTAAATTTCTAGAACTATATTTTGTGGCGGTTTCATACTGGTGTGTGGAAGAACACATGAATGAGAACTCAAAAATGTGTACACGGGATTTTTAAATTTGAGAATGTTTGTTTCAGAGCTATTTTAAGTATGTGACTTACTCAAATTTGGCACAGTTTTACTCATATTTGAATAATTTCGCTCCTATATTTTTTCCAGTGTAATAATGAGGATTTTGTACACAAAGAAAACACGATAATTTTAACAGAAACGGTACATGTGCATGCTTTAATCAAAATAATGGCCATCACTAGCTACACATTTTTTCCCTATCTTTCTTGTAATTTGTGTCTCAATAAAACTTCGTGTGCATTAGATGCAAATTATTCAAAAATCCACTTTTACACTTTTTCGTATGTCGTGAAGTACTGCTTAGAAAATGGGTATGCCATCGAGCGGAACAAGTAGGAATCTGATGAGGCAAGGTCTGGTGAATGCGGCGGGTGAGCTAATATTTTCCTGGTAAGACCTTTTAACGTGTGTTTAAAAATTTTTGAATTGTGTGATGGTGCATTATAATGAAAGAAAATTACCCTGCTGTATCTTGTTCCATAGTGCGGTAGTTTGACGATAAAAGCCTAGTTCAAATTGATTATTTGTAGTCGGTAATGATCACTATGCATTAAATGCGTAATGCGTTTCTCACGCATCTTTATCCAATAATGTTTGCAGTTAAAACTCGAATAAACGACTACGTCAGAAACGCCAAAGAAAAATATTGGAAATGCATGCAGCTGTTTCGGCAGCTTTAAGCGTGCCGTCTTCAGTGCAAAAAGGATTCAGTCCTTTTGCACTGAAGACGGCACGCTTCAAGCTGCCGAAACAGCTGTATGCATTTCCAATATTTTTCTTTTGCGTTTCTGACGTAGTCGTTTATTCGAGTTTTAATATTCCAACGCAAAGTCTCCTGTTATTATAATGCTTGCAGTTGTTCATCTTTAAACTTTTTCAGTTGACTTGGCCATTCCCTGTTGTTTACATCAAAACCACCTTTTAAAACATTTAAACCATCGTTCATACGTATCTTGAGATGTTCGTCATAAGCTTCCCGGAGTATACGATAACTTTCAGCAGCACTTGTTGTTATTTTTTTTTTTTTATTATATGCTTTTTTTTTTTTTTTTTTTTTTTTTTTTTTTTTGACAAAACTTTGCCACGTTTTAGAGTAAATATATCTATGAAGTTAACACCTTCGCCTCGCTTGACTTTAGAGGATTTGACGCTTCTTGTAACTGGAACAAAATAGCTATCACATCATCTCCCATCAAAAGCATTTTACAGCAACTCCATGTCCGTCTATTGAAAACAATCCGTATTATTAATCGGCACATTTAGTACAGAACCCGCACCCTAGGCACTGAAACTAAATAATATCTAGTATGCTGTGACCGTCATAAATCTTTTTTCTTTATGATATTATATATACTTACTGATTAACATGCACAAAAATTTCATCTTGATTTCTCTCAATAAAAATTTTAGGCATGCAGTTAGGTGCAATTTTAAACAATAGATGCTAAGATTCAGCCATGTTGAAAATCGCAGAAGAGGAGTAACAGTAACGCCACCTGTCAGCCAATATAAACTCAAATTGTGTCAACATTCGTTTTCATAATGGTCATCCCACATATCAAGTTTAGTTCATTTATACACTGAAGAAGCTGAGATTTTACCTTATCCATTTACAGGAAATAATTAGGCATACCAGTCACACTTGCTGGTCGATATATACTCAAATTGAATTAACATGTTGTTTCATAATATCCGTCTCCTATATACAGATTTGTGTAAATATACACAATAGAAAATGAGATATAGCTTTTTCATAAATAGGGACAATTACAGCATAGCAGCAGCACATGTTGCCCAAAATGCATCCATATTGAATCAGATGCACCAAAAGTATACAGGCACCACTTTAAGCTACGATGCAATTAAATATAAATTTTAATTAAGTTCTGTGCATCAGTTCTGAGCTAGACTGCCACAGAACATTTGTCACATACATAGATTTATAGTCATACAAAGACAAACACATTTTAAAAATTGTCAAATCGTGTTCTGGACCTCTGAAAATGTGCAAATCTATCGGAAAACGGAAGTCAGTAATTTTTACGAATTTAATACTTTCTTCTATACGTAAAGATAAATAAAAGAAACTAATATTAATAAAATAAAAAAATTTGTCAAAGACAGAATTTAGTTTCGTACGGAGGACTATCTGTAAAATTTTTATTTTATTTTTTAATATTTAATTTTAATTTTTAATTTAATTTTTTAATCTCATTTTTTTGGTCGTAAAACTGGGCTACGTACTTTTTAAAATTACTGAAATGAATTAAAATGAAGTGTTTCCACCTAAGTTTCATACTTTAGTTAATTAAAAAAAAAATCTAATTGTCGTGCAAAAAAACTGTTTGCACCTCTGTATTTAAAAAAAAAAAAAAAAAAAATCGCCCTTTTCATCTGGTACCGAATTGTTAATGATAGGACTGATATTTCTAATTTATTTTTGTGTTACACAAAACTGGTCTACAAAAGCTCTACATTGAAACTAATAATCCTTCATCTCAATAAAGAATTTGTATTATTATCATTAAGAATAAAAATTACAAAAATATTTATCATTTGGGATTATAAATATAAATATGTTTAATTTTTAAATAAAGGATGACAAAATCGAGACATATATTCATCAAGATATGAAAAATTAAGATTTAAATTATAATAATAAAATAAGATGATGTGTTTGGTTTCTTTCCTTTAAGATCTTAAAATTTAACTAGTGGCCCTAAAATTTTTCTGCACTTGCGCTTTTTCGAAAAGAAGAAAATCTTGGTGTAAGTGATGGGACATGATCTTTGTATTTTGCAACAGAATCCCGCCAAACTTAATATGGGAGATGATTATTAAAAAACTATTTTGTTGTGTCCATCATAAAACTTTTTTCTGAATCATAATATACAACACATACCTATAATCATATAATCATAAGATATAATACATGGAAAATACACTTCCACAAAAAATTAACTATAATTTCTCACAATAAAGATTTTACGTATGTAATTTCATGCATTTTTAACCAATAGATGCTGAGATGTAGTTATCTGCTAAGGCAAGTAACAGCAGCCCTACTGGTTGACTAACATTACTGAAATTAAGTTAGCATTTTTTTTCTTAATAGCCATCTCACTTATCGAATTTGATGCATTTAAACGCTATAGAATCTGAGGTATACATAGAAATATTGCAGCATAGTAACACAACCTGTCGCTTGTTAAAATGTACTCAAACTGAATCAGCGTAGTTTTCCAAAATGGCCTTCTCATATATCTCGTTTTGTCCAAATATACACACTAGGATCCGAGAAATAACCTTCTCATAAATGAAAAAAATTGCTGCAAAGCAGCGTCACCAGTAGACGATATGCACTAAAATTTGACAGACATCAATTTATATAAATGTGCAACTAAATATAAATTTTTATGAAATCCCATGCATTAGTTTTTGATATAGAACTGCCTTAAAATTTTGTCACAGACAGAGAGACGGACATTTTTAAAAATGATGCATCTGAAAACGTATAAATCCATCAAAAGCCAGAAGTCGAAAATATTACAAATTTAATACTTTCTCCTATGAATACAGAAAAAATAAAAACTATGTTGATATGATTTGGTTTGGATAACTGAACAGAAGACGCTTTTACATTACTTTGCTGTGTTGAACACAGCAAGCAAATTTAATTTTTATAGTAGCTATATTACATTCGTTAAAAGAGATTGAGGAATAATAACGGGTCAAGTGAATTATCCCACAAAATAAATGAATTAAAGGTAAAGAATTTTGTCAATAAATGGCGGTACCAGCGATACAAAAGCACATGCACTGAAGCTTTTTATTGTTGTTCTATTAGTAGTAGTAGTAGTTTTGTTGAAAACAAGAGACAAGCCCTTTCTTTAAATGGAGGGAAGGTTTAATTTAATTTAATTTAATTTAATTTATTTATTTATTTATATTGCTATTTCATAAACTCTTATTTAAATTAGCACTTAAGTCTATTTTTGACAGTGTTGCTTGTGATTATATAGCTTTTATTCAATACTGTTCATCTGCTATCATTATTTTAAGTCAGTTGTAAATAGTTAATTTACATTAAGGCTAAATGCAATTCAAAATGTGTGGATACTGTTGGAAATTTGCGGTTGAGGGTTAATGTGATATATCCCAAAAGAAAAAGTTCCAATAGAAATTACCCAATTTGAAATATAATGTTAAAAGGGACTTTCAAACTTAAGAATATAATTTATGGCTGTTTTGTTACTGAATTTATTTATTCAATTGTAATACATTTGGAGATGAGGATTTTCTGATTAGAACGTTCTATACTGCATCTTCTGTTCCTTTTCTTTAGCACGATTTCTTTTTTTTTCTTTACGTACAATTACTTATTTATTTGTTTATTTTTAGCATCTTTTTTTCCGTTTTTTTTTCTTTTTTTTTTTTTTTTTTTAATATATATAATTTTAAAATTAAAATGGGGTTTCTTATTCAATATCTTTTGAACCAATAATCCGATTGAACTAAAAAGTAGGTCATTAACCAGATTTTGCCCTGATTAATAATTACACCAAATTTGATAAAATCTAATAATCCGGACTAAATATTCGGACAGATACAATGACAAACTTTCAGCTTTATATATTGGATAAAAACAAAAATGTTTGCCCGTTTCTTCAAGGTGGTAGATAAAAAATGATAACGCACACACAACAGCAAAATCACTGTCTGGAAAAAATGGTACGGCCTGCCGTATCAATTAAACCTTAGAAATTAAGAATTAAACAACATATATTTATTTATACTTCGTCGTCCGTTTCTATGCTGTATGAAATAATAATAATAATAACAAAATGTTTATACCATCACACTTTTGAAAACGTGACTATGTAATTGTCATTAATTAATATAATATAATTATTAATAACTATAACAGTTATAATAAAATTGAACTAATTATGATAATTTAAATATTTATAAAAATTTCAATTAGGACAAATTTATGGGTTTAAATAATTACAAAAAAAAAAAAAATCAAATATTAATATATATATGGACTTGAATATATATTTAAAATATCTGTTGAAGACGCCACACGACTTCTTTATACACCCATTGGAATATGCATATTTTTATAAAAACATTTACATTTTGGTGTGAAGTATTGAAATACTTGAACATGTGAATGACATGTACTTGAACATGTAACTTGATATATTGAAGTGTGAAGTATTGAATAAAGAATTTGTATTATTATCATTAAGAATAAAAATTACAAAAATATTTATCATTTGGGATTATAAATATAAATATGTTTAATTTTAATATTTAAAATATCTGTTGAAGACGCCACACGACTTCTTTATACACCCATTGGAATATGCATATTTTTATAAAAACATTTACATTTTGGTGTGAAGTATTGAAATACTTGAACATGTGAATGACATGTACTTGAACATGTAACTTGATATATTGAAGTGTGAAGTATTGAATAAAGAATTTGTATTATTATCATTAAGAATAAAAATTACAAAAATATTTATCATTTGGGATTATAAATACTTCGTATGTAAACAGGCACGTTTCAGTCCATGAACATTCCTAAAAACAAGGGAAAAAAAACTGCTATTCCAACCAGAAAAGACACGATAATAGGATTATTTATATTACCGAGACAAATATAGTAGTTTTTTCAGAAATAGTTCACCACAGCTTATTACAGAATCTCTCATTGCCAAACGCATAGCTTAGAGTTCAATGCAAATCATTCGAGTATAAATGGCCTAATTTTGTTCTCTTTGGAGAAAATTAGTGGGGAGAAACGATGCATTGTACCAAAACAATTAATTCAGTTAAAATTGAGAAAGCGCTTACTAATTCTGGCTATCCTGAAACAATATTTGCCGCCAAATTTGATCGCTAATCTCGTCAAGCCGCCAAGTTTGTAGTCAACACAGATTTTGGTCTTGGCATCGAATCTGGCGATATAGCGTCGATTTGGCGACTTGGCGACTGAATTTCTCGAACATTTGTAGTTTAGGGTTGCAAAAGTTTGGAAGCTCTAACTTCAATAAGAACAGAGTTCTAAAATTTTCCAGAAAGATTCTTCCGCGTTTCTAGCGCAGAACTAAATACTTCGAATGTTCCATAAATGACTAAAAAGACTGTAAAAAAAAAAAGAAACTGATTATTGATGATTGTAGAATAGAATTATATCTTTATGTGCTTCTTTCTATACGGTATTACAGTAAAAGTGGAAGCAGGTGGAAGTTTTTATATTTCCACGAAGGTGGTTATTGACTTAGCGTCAACTTAAGCATTGTAATGTAGCGAAAAGTGACAGTTCAAGATTTCCAAAGTTTGCAAACTCTAGCTTCAACAGGAAACGATTTCTGGAATTTTTCGGAATGATTCGTTGATTTCTAGCGCATAATTACCTCGAAAATTCTTTAAGCCACTGACATTCTTTAAACCTCTTGATGAAATCATCTTCCATCCAGACACCGAAATTTTCAGTTGTTCCTGAATTAAAGAAATATCTGTCCTGTAATATACAGTCGGTAACAAAAGTCTCCGAACACTACCAAAAATTCCTATATAAAAAAAGTACATTTAATACAGTTTTGTTAAATAAATCCTTGTCAAATTCTGTTTTTAAACTGACTAAGAACAGGATTCAACAAGGATTTATTTAACAAATCTGTATTAAGTGTACTTTTTTAACATAGGAATTTTTGCTAGTGTTCGGAGACTTTTGTTACCGACTGTATTTAACTATCTTTATTTCATATCTGTAATAAGAATGACTATTTCATTGGATTTCTTCGAGAGTATTTATTGATTAATGATTTTTGTGGCACAAAAAAAAGTTTTATTCAGTTGTTTCCTGAATATTCATTAAATAAAGTGCATTCACCGACTTGAATCTGTTAATGTCTTTAAGAATAACTTTCTACACACAAAAACGTCGACAACTTCCATAACAATATCATTACGGGCTCTATCTATGTGCTAAATATGCATTAAATAAAGTGCATCCATCGTCTAGAACCTGCTTATGTCTTTAAGAATTACTTTCTACACATAAAAATGTCGACAATTTTCATAACATTATCATTACAGGCTCTATCTACGGGCTGAATGCTCATTAAATAAAATGCATTCGTCGACTAGAACCTGATAATGTCATTAAAATTTACATTCTACACGTAAAAATCTCGACGACTTTCATAACATTATCATTACGGGCTTTATCTACGCGCTAAATATTTATTAAATAAATTGCATTTGTCGTCTATAACCTGCTTATGTCTTTAAGAATTACTTTTTAACGCAAAAATGTCGACAACTTTCATAACAATATCATTACGTCCTCTATCTGCGGGCTGAATATCCATTTAATAAAGTGCATTCGTCGACTAGAATCTGTTTGTTTTTAAGAATTATTTTCTATACGCAAAAATATAGGCAACTTTCATAAAATTATTATTGCGATCTTTATTTACAGGCTGAATATTCATTACATAAAATGCATTCATCGACTAGAACCTGCGTATGTCTTTACAAATTACTTTCTACACGTAAAAATATCGACAACTTTCATAACAATATCATTACGGGCTCTATCATCAGCTTTTTTTTTTTAATCTCTATGATAGTAGGACATGTATAATGGTCAAAACCTTTGTATTTTACCATGTTTTTACTAACTTTGATTCTTGTTTCTTTGTCCGGTACAAATCTTGCAAACGATTTTTAACTAACTTCCCTACTAGCTAGACATTTAAAATTTTCAGAATAGCTCAGAACCCGATGACAACACAATACTTCAAATCCCGATTTTCGAATTTTTGATTAGTTTTCTTTTAATTAATTAAAATATGAAAATAATAACCTCCTAATAGCTTTAAAAATTGCCAATAAAATATTAGCTATAATTTTATTGTTGCCAAAAACATATTACGAGTTCATTTTCTTTCGACATAAAAATAAATACATTTAATTAAACGTGAACGTTAAAAAAAGTTTAAAAAGTTAAATTATGCATCTCACAAAAATTGACGTCATTATCACTTTAAAAATTTTATACGCATTGATAAAGTAGTATGTAGTTCTATAGCTATGATTCAACAAAAAATTTAAAAACATGGTATGTAAAAAGTTTTTTATAATTATTTTCCTTTTTTTCATTATAAATACAATTTTCGTAAATATCTCCAAAACGGAATGTCACAGAAAGGTTAAAAAAGGAGATGCACAACCAGATGTGATAACAAACCTATGTACCGGTTTTCAACATCCTACGTCCAACGCTTTTGAGTTATGCGAGAAACATACATACATACACGCACATACGTACATACAGACTTCAAGAAAAATCGTGTAAAATCTCAGATATCTTTAAAATGGGAGCTCGTGCCAAGAGTAAAGTTGGAGGTGCACAACTAGACATCATGACAATCACAAATATAAATTTACAACATTCTACAAATATTCGTTTCTGAGCAATGCGAGATACAAAACCAACATCGGATATCGGGATTGTAATACTTTCTTATACTTTGTACAGTGTGTCCTAAAAGTTCCCGTACTCCAACTTAAAGAACTCATTGCATCCATGATTTTTTTTTTTTTTTTTTTTTTTTTTTTTAATCGTTTGCTTATTATTGCATCAATTCTTTAATTTTTGTCGTTTGTTTCTTTTCTCGCTCAAGTTGTGTGAGAGTAAAGTTTTATGTTATTTTGTTCTTCATAGTGAAATGAGTTTATCACGCATTCAGAGAATTACGCTGTTTGAAGCTCATTTTGAATGTAAATCGTATGAAAGATGCAAAGATGTTTGGCGATATAAATATCCAGAGGATGCAATACCGAGTAAAAATATGCTATACCAGCTCGTTCGACAATTTCATAATACAGGTTTCTCTACTAGAAGTCACTCCCAGCATGTTAAAACGCGTTTCTAAACACATGCGCAAACGAGTTCAGCTTTGCCTCCTAGAAAAGGGTGGACATTTTGAACATTTATTATAAATGTAAGTTCTGTATTTTTTTCCTCCGCTATTTGAAATGTTCCTTTTATCATTAGCATAAAAATAATCGTTTTAAGGTTTGTTGTTTTCTAAATAAAAAATACATCAGCGTCAGTACTGGAACTTTTAGGACACTCTGTATAAGGAAAAAAAAACTAGTTGGCATAGGTGGACTCTGCTCAGTTCCCCATCATATTTATGTTCTCATAAACTTCTAGTGGGAGACATATTATAATCATGTTAAAAGAAATGAATTTGACCAAAGCTTGATACAGTGACAGAATGAAATCCCCGCCTAATAGGCTAGCCACCGTTCACTTGGATATATTTATCTTAATCTAATCTATTAATTTATTTTATCAGGGTCATTTCTGTTGTTCAGTTTTCATGCTACTATTTCCAATGCAATAATCCTCAAAATTCCTATTTCTATGAAAAACTTTTCAATTTTGCTATGTTGATAAAATCTTAAATTACAAATAACTTACGAAATTTTCCTATTAGAAAATTTGTAGTCAATCATGTTCAAACAAGTATCATAAATGTTATTTTGAAGTTGTCTAATGTATTTATGATCCTCAAAATGGAAGTTTATGCTCAATTTTACATTACTCTGCCTTTTTAAGTAAATCGTAAATTCCAAATAACTTACGAATTTTTTTAATTGGAAAATCATAGTCTATGATATTCATGCCAGTATCCAAAATAATATTTAAAAAGTGCTTTGACATCTTTACGATGAAAATATCCCTCAAGATTGACGTTTATGTGAAATTTTGCTCTTTTCTCCCATGTTAAGAAATTCGTAATTTTTCAATAACTTAGGAAATTTTTATATTGGAAAATTCATAGTCATTAATATTCATGCCAGTGTCCTAAATAATATTTCAAAAGTAGTCTGACATCTTTACGATGAAAATATCTCTCAAAATTAATGTTTATGTGAAATTTTGCCCTATACTGTCATGTTAAGAAATTCGTAAATTTCCAATAATTTGCGAAATTTTCAAAGTAGCATATTTATAGTTACTGATGTTCATTACGGCATCAAAACTGATATTTTAAAACTTGTCCAACATTTTTACAGTAAAAGGTTACTATTTAATGCACGTTTAAGTGAAATTTTGTCCTATTCTCCCATGTTAAGAAAATCGTAAATTTATCATAACTTACGAAGTTTTTTAATTCGAATGTTGCAAATGAATAGGGTTCTTGCCAGTATCGAAAGTAATATATTAAAACTGATCTGACCTCTCTGCGATCATTTGTTCGTGAGATATCGTGTTAACAGACTAACAAACTAACGGACTAACACACTAACGGACTGACATACTAACGGACTGACACACTGACACACTAACAGACACCCTACAGACAGACACCATACAAATTTTGTCTTTTCGGATTCCTCACACCTAAAAACGTATAAAAAAGTCAAAAAACCGAGGTCAAAATTTTTCACGATTACCTAAGTTCCCCATACCTATAGTATGATGGGGAACTAAAATAATTATTACAAATTTATGGCTTTAAATATTTACAAAAAAAATCAATAACTGGATTTAGACTTTTCAGATAAGCTACAGGTACATGTTGAGTTTGTCCTTCTTTCCTCTCTTTAAAATACACATATCTATATTAATAAAATCAGACTTTTGTCTGTAAATTTGTCAGAATCGAAATATTTTGCGATATCTTCACGTTTCACACACCATGAAAGCCGAAAATGACTTCAGAAAAATTTGCCTGTGTGTGTGTGTGTCATCGTGTCTGCATGTCGCTTTTTTTGTCCGGGCATCACTTGAGAACGGCTGGACGGAATTCAACGGCGCTTGGCAGAAACTTAGATCTTTACCTAACTTAAAATTATATCTATCAATTTTTCAGAAATTCACCCACGTTGCCCCTGGGGGGGAGGGGGGGCAAAAGACAAAAACACGTTTGTCCGGGTATCACTTGAGAACGGCTGGACAGAATTCGACGGCGCTTGGCAGGAATTTAGGTCTTTACCCAACTTAAAATTATATCTATCAACTTTTCAGAAATTCTTTCACGTTCCACCTCTGGAGGTCAAAAGACAAAAACACATTTGTCCGGGTATTACTTGAGAACAACTGCACGAAATTCAACGGCGCTTCGCAGGAATTTAGGTGTTTACCCAACTTAAAATTAGACCTATCAACTTTTCAGAAATTCTTCCATGTTCCCCTCTGGGGGGCAAAATACAGAAACACGTTTGTTCGGGTATCACTTAAGAACAGCTGGACGGAATTCAACGGCGCTTCGCAGGAATTTAGGTCTTACCCAACTTAAAATTATATCTATCAACTTTTCAGAAATTCCCCCATGTTCCCCTCTGGGGGGGCAAAATACAAAAACACGTTTGTTCGAGTATCACTTGAGAACGGCTGGACAGAATTCAACAGCGCTTCGCAGGAATTTAGGTCTTTACCCAACTTAAAATTATATCTATCAAATTTTTCGAAATTACTCCCCTTTCCCCCCTGGGGAGGCAAAAGACAAAAACGTGTTTGTAAGCATAACTCTGCTCCTAATTACTTCACAGTAAAGAAATTGCACATGGGGAGTCTAGACATGAGTACAAATAATACATTATCTGCATACATTATCTAGAATTTTCGATTTTTAAGGGAAGAGAATATTGAAAATTCCTGATTTCTGAGTAGACCTCTACCAAAAATGGAACAAATATATTGGAAAAAGGCTATGCGGTTTATTTAGGATATTTTCAAAAACAAATTTTTGTTTTTTGGGGGGGTTGCGTTTTTTTTTTTGGGGGGGGGGGGGGAGTTACGGGGAGGGACAAACTGGAAACACCCCCTTTTTAGCGTTAAATTCGTCCTGAGAAATCTATGGGATCTGCGGTCACGAAATTTGGCGCTTAAATTATTTATAAGTATTCCACCCTTATAGCAACGGGATTTGCCCCTTCCCTTAACCCCTTGGTGTCGATAGGGCTATAAGCACGTGTAAAAACACATTTACCCGTTTGAAATCGCGTAAGAATTGCGTAAGTTGCTGGCGAAGGCTGTGGGAACACGGACTCCTCACGTTACGAGCGAGAGAAATCTTTACCGAACACAGCGGAACTTTAACTCAGGTTAATTAATAATAATATAGGATTTTGACAACTCATTTCAGTATTGTGTCCAGCGAAGCGAGCAAAGCCTGCTACTAAATAAATTTATACCTTTTTTGTCAAGTTCGCCTTCATGAAAACTTTTCGTGGGAGTTTTTCTGACAACCATCTTTTATTGCGTTCGAATTTGTTTTCCGGACAATTTATTTATTTATACTACTGGCCATTAAAATTGCTACACCAAGAAGGAATAATAATAACGAAATGAAATTTGTTGGATACATACATTATAGTAGGAAGAACAAATGATTAAAATTTCAGAAAATTTGAAGTAATATGTACTGAGAAAACAGTACATAAAGCAGCGACCTCTGTGAGCAATAACAGCACTTATCTGCCTAGGCATTGAATCGAACAGCGATTGGATGACATGTACGGGTAGAGCACTTCATGAAGTTTTAACACGATGCCACAATTCATCGATCGAAGTTACTGGTGAGTGGTGGGGGCCAGTCGCTTTTCAACGATTAAACATTCATTTTCATTGGTGCGAGATCAGGAGAACGCGCTGGCCAGGGCAACAGTCAAACACATTCGGCATCAATGAAGTTCCAGACAATATCGACAACTTGCGGTCGTGCATTGTCCTGCTTAAATGTTGCGCTTCGTAGGCCTTGAACATAAGGCAGAGCGATGGGCCTTATCTCGTCAGAAATGTAATGGAAGGTATTCAGAGTGGCAGGAATGAAAACAAGAGGTGACTGGGACGTGTATCCAATGGTACCACATTCCATCAATCCAGGAGGGAACTCAGTATGCGGCTACCAAAATTCTGATTACCCTCAAAACTGCATCACTGATATGGGAGCCATTAATGAGTGATCAACGATGAACCTGGATGCAGGAATGGCGTGAAGTCACTTTTCAGACAAATCACAATCCTGTTTACAGCATCAAGATTGACTTATCCGTATTTAACGGCATTATGAATAATGCACATTGCCAGCTGGGTTTTGACAACATCATACTGTCCATCATTCGCAATGATGTTATGGGTTCCCATTGGATACACGTCCCAATTACTTCATGTTCGTATTCCTGGCACTCTGAACAGCAGCCATTAAATTTCTGATGAGTTAAGGCGCGCCACTCTGCCCTGTATTCGAGGCCTCCGTAGCGCAAAATTTAAGCAAGATAATGCCCGACCTCAAGTTGTTTGTATTGTCCGGACCTTCTTTGATACAGAATGTGTTCGACTGTTGCTCTAGCCAGCGCGTTCTCCTGATCTCGCACCAATGAAAATGACTGTTTTATCGTTGAAAAGCGACTGGCCCCCCACCACTCACCAGTAACCTCAATCGATGAATTGTGGCACCGTGTTAAAACTTCATGAAGTGCTCTACCCGTACATGTCATCCAATCGCTGTTCGATTCAATGCCTAGGCAGATAAGTGCTGTTATTGCTCACAGAGGTCGCTGCTTTATGCACTGTTTTCTCAGTACATATTACTGCAAAATTCCTTAAAATTTAATCAATTGATCTTCCTACTATCTATATCATTATATAAAGCGCAAAAAATTGTATGTTTGTGGAGGGTAATCTCTGAAACTACTGAACCGATTTTAAAACTTCTTTCACTGACCAAAAGCTACAGTATGTCTGATTGTTATAGGCTATATTAAATTTTGATAAAATAAATTTTAGTTTAAAATCTGAGCATTTTAATTAAAATCCCTATAAAAGCCATAATAGAAATGGAAATAATGAAATATTAAAAAATTTAGCCGTTGCCAACATAAAAGAAACTTTTACATGTTGATTTTGTTTTCAAAATATCTTGACATGAAAAGAAAAAAAATATATTTGCACGTGGATTAAATTGAAATTCATATAAAGCTTTGCAAAATGTTAAACTTACACGTTAAATCTGACGTCATTATAAATTTAAAGTATTTATTTTTCTAATAATATAATTTGATATGATATGATATGATAGAATGTAATGATCTAAGCGTTACTTCTAAACTTTTATTAAATTATTTATTTTATAATTGTTGCCCAAAAAATTTACGGGTTAATTCATTTTTCGACATATAATAAAATATATTTTCTCGCGAATAATAATATAAAAAGTGAATTAAAAAAATATCGTCTGCATTTCATTATGCATTTGTTAAAAGAATAATTGAGAAGTTTAAATTTATTTGACGACTATTTTTAGCAACTAACAGTTATGACAAGTAGCTCAATATACATAGCGCATACAACCATTACTGCAATGCAAATAGCATTTAATTATTTGAGTTACATTATGTTGATTAGAAACCTATTTAATCTATCTATGCTCTATACTACATAATATATAAAGAGGAAAGGTTTATATGTATATGTAGAGAACGATCGCTAGAACTAAAAAGCCGATTTCTATTTCTTTCTTTTTTTATACTAATCAAAAGTTACACTGTCTCTAAGTGCTAGAGGCTATAATAAATTTTGGTAAAATACATTTTTAATTCAAATTTTCAATATTTTAATTGAAAGCAAAGCATAGATTTGATATCGGTCGTCCTTGGCGATTTTTGTATTTCGAGATCGAAAACGTAATACGAAAATCTGTATATTTTCGTATTAAATACGAGATCTATGTTTTTACTTCAATTACCGTACTACCGTAGGTAGTGGAAGTATTGTATTCGGTCCAAAAATTTGATATAGAGTTCCACCTGATTTATATGTTTTAAGGCCTCCTGAGTCCAAAAAAGTAGTTTTTGGAAATTGGTCAGTGTGTGTGTGTGTGTATACGAATGTGTAAAATTTTCCGGGTGTCATATCTCCAAAATTAATAAAGATAGAACAACAAATCTTCACAATTGATTCAGGTCTGATGTACAGATGAATTTTCCAAATTTTGGTGAAAATTGAAAAACCGCAACTGGGTCATCGAAAACCGGAAATGGGACCGTAAGCCCGTACCTCATAAACAGCCCTAACGATTTCCTTCAAAGTTGCTATATAAACAATCTATTAGATGTCCTTTCGAATGATATAATTGGTTCAGGAAAATTGATAGGCGTCCTCTATAAACAGCTCAATTTCAGATCTCATGCCTTCCTTTAAAAACGGCTGTACGAATTTTTTAACTCGCCATGTTAACTTAATACTAAATATCTTTTTGTATGTAATTATTGTTTTCCGGTCAATAATTGAGTATGCCAAGTTTTGGTAAAAGTTGGTATCTCAAAAACGGCTCTAACGATTTTCTTGAAAATTGTTTCATTAATTCAATTTAGATAACCTTTCTCAAGTATTACGTGCATATTACAGGAATACTAACGGTCATCCTGATTAGGAAGTTCAGTTTTAGATCTCGGTAGTTCGTGTTTAAAAAAATAACTATCTATTTTTTCCCCTTATTTTTTAACTCACTATGTAAACTTTGTTGTAGGTGTCTTTGTACTTTTATCAAGTTTCTCTTACTGGAAAATCTATAAAAAAAAATGCATGTACTTAATATCTCCAAGAAATGTATATTGATATAATGCGTTTAATAGTGGGTAATGGAAGTCGTGTGGTTGTTTCACACCAGATTTTGTAACAGTATATATTATACGAATATTGTTTCATATTATTGATTTTTCCCTTAATATACATTATTAAAAACCATCAGTTATGAAAAAAATTAAATATATTTGTGAGATAACTTGGCAATCATTTTTTTTTTTTTTCCCGCCAAGGATGATTGATATAAAATCTTTTCCGAAAGCAAGTAGCGCAATATACAGCCGCTAGGGAATTGCAAATGACATTTGATTATGCAAGTTTCATTATGTTGATTGGAAACACGGTTCATTTAAAATAAATTAAATGTGCATTCGCGTTAGAAATCTACTTTTGCATAGGGCTTCTTTGGCGATATTTAAAATTTGGCAACGCAATAGCTAGGACGTTTCACTCGAAGGACTTTACGTATTTGCGATAACCCTTTTAATTCACCGCCAAAATCACAAAAAATATTAAAGATCGCTAATGGAGAACCATTACTAAAACAATAACCAGATTACTTTGCGGACTTTAAATTTAAGAAAATTAAAAACACATAAGCTCTGTGTTTAATAGAAATTAATATTATAAGAACAAATAAATAATATTAAAGCAATTATGACGTCAACTTTATCAAACACATATTCATGTTATAGGTTTATTTTTCAATATTTTTTATTCATGAGTAAAGACATGCTTCTTTTTATGAAATAAATAAATAAATAACAAAGTAAAAATTACCAACATTTAACAACTGATTGAAAAAAATAATTGTAAAATTATATTTAGACTTTTCAGTTGATAATATTGCCTGACTATCCGCGTTTGTAATGATCGATAGATGGCGCTCTCTGAACTACAGTTGTTAGTAAATATAATAGCCACGTGTTTTAATTATTGTTCTTTCTCCGCCATTACATCATGGAAAATCGATTGCATAATATGATGATATGCAGTGGTGTGATAATTTCACCTTAGCCCACCAGAGGGCGAGCATTTCATTACAATCGCGGATAACATATAAACTGATATATTTTTTATTTTTTGCATATCAATTCATCGTTAACTAAAATTTGTTCATCCGTGCGAAGTAGGACGGGTCAGCTAGTAATGTATATGTGTCCAACAAATTTCATTCCGTTATTTTTATTCCTTCTTGGTGTAGCAATTTTAATGGCCAGTAGTATATTTATTAGGTTGATTTCTTTAGAAATCGACCTATTGCAATCACTTCGTTTATCTACCTATATATATATATATATATATAATGAAAATTTTGTCATCACGATAACTCCCGAAATAATACTCGAAATCGAACCAAATTTGGACAGTGAACTAATCTTATAAATATCTTGGATGAGTTCGTTAACCAAGTTGCTCCGACTTTTTGTTTTCAAGTGGCAGCCACTTGAAAATTTCAAACCGACATTGTAAAAAGCATATTTAAAGCAAGATTTGCTTGAATTTTGATGTAAATACAGGCCACATAAGGGTCTCAATGAAGTTTATTAATGAAGTTTATCCGCCATTTTTAATAAAGTGGCAGATATTTAAAGTTAAGCGGGACCACTTGAAATCAGGCTACCACTTGAAAATTTAAAATCACTATAACTTCCGAAATAATACTCCAAATCGAACCAAATTTGGACAGCCTCTTAACTTACTTTATGAATATCTTAGATGAGTTTATTAACCAAGTTGCTCCGCCATTTTGTTTTCAAGTGGAGACCACTTGTAATTTTCAAATTGAAATTGTAAAATGCGTATTCCGAATTTTTTTAATTTGATGTAAATATAGACCACATAAGGGTCTCAATAATGTTTATTAATGAAATTTATCCGTCATTTTTAATAAAGTGGTAGATATCTTAAGTTAAGCGGGGCCACTTGAAACCACGCTACCACTTGAAAATTTAAAATCATAATAACTTCTGAAATAATACTCCAAATCGAACCAAATTTGGACAGTATCTTAACTTATCTTATAAATATCTTAGATGAGTTTTTTAACCAAGTTGCTTCGCCATTTTGATTTCAAGTGGTGACCACTTGAAAATTTTAAATTCAAATTGCAAAAAGCGTATTCAGAATTTCTTTGAATTTTGATGTATACATCGATTACATAAGTGTCTCAATGAACTCTTTATCCGTCATTTTTAATAAAGTGGCGGATATCTTAAGTTAAACGGGGCCACTTGAAATCAGGCTACCACTTGGAAATTTAAAATCATAATAACTTCTGAAATAATACTCCAAATCGAACCAAATTTGGACAGTATCTTAACTTATCTTATAAATATCTTAGATAAGTTTTTTAGTCATGTTGCTTCGCCATTTTGATTTCAAGTAGAGACCACTTGAAAATTTCAAATTCACATTGTAAAAAGCGTGTTCCGAATTTGTTTGAATTTTGATGTATACATAGACCATATAAGGGTCTCAACCAAGTTGATTAATGAACTTTAACCACCATTTTTTGGAAAGTACCGGATATCCTACACTAAGCCACTTGAGCGGGCCACTTGAAATCAGGCTCCCACTTGAAAATTTAAAATCACGATAACTTCTGAAATAATTCTCCAAATCGAACCAAATTTGGACAGTGATATTTTCATATAGTTGTCTTGAACGTGTTTACTGGGCAACTTGTACCGACATTTTGTTTCTAAGTTGCAGTCTCTTGAAATCACAGTGCCACTTGAAAATATGGCATCACGATAACTATCAAAATACTAAACTAATTCAAATAGAAGTTGGATAGTGAACTTACGGTTCAAATATCTAAGATAAGTTCACTTGGTGACTTGATCCGCAATTTTATTTCCAAGTGGCGGCCACTTGGAAATTTGTCATTATGGTAACTTTAGTAATAATGAATCAATTCGCATCAAATTTGGATAGTGGATTTATCATTCAAATATCTCAGATAAGTTCGCTGGGCATCTCACTCCGCTTTACCAAGTGGTGCCACATGAAATTTTCTTATGACGATAATTTTTGAAATACTGATTTAATTTAAACTAGAACTGGACAATGAACTTATCATACAAATATATTGGATGGTTTCGCTGGGAAAGTTGTTTCGCCATTTTGTTTCCAAGTCCCAGCCACTTAGATTGCCACTTGAAAATTTGCCATAATAATAACTTTTGAAACACGGCACTGATTTGACCCACAGTTGGACAGTGAACCTATGCTTCAAATATCTTGGATGTGTTTGCTGGGCAACTTATTCCACTGTATTGTTTCCAAGTGGCGGCCACTTGAAAATTTGTTATCACGGTAACTTTAGAAATACTTAATCAATTCAAATCAAAGCTGAAAATTGGATTTATCATTGAAACAACAAAAATCTAGAAAATTCACGTAACTCGTGAACCAATCACGTTATTGCGTCCATCTTTGGTATATCGATAATAAATATTTTCTCACCAAAAGTCGCCAAATTTGGCGCCATAGTTGAAAAGTCGCCAAATTTGGCGCCAAATCTATTACCTGCATTACTGGATCTTTTTAATGCGTTTTTAAGGAAAAATTAGGCTATTTTAATGCTAAAACAAACTAGAAATGCAGAAAACTAACATTTTTATAAACTTACTAAGCCTCTTTGAAAGAATTTCTACAAAAAAAAAAATTATTTTCAAATTTGCATCGATGTCTTAGATGAGCAACTTTCTCTGTCATTTTGATCGAAGTAGCAGTCACTTAATTTTTCAACACGAGGACTTTTGAGGTTTTGAATTAATTCGAACAATATGTGTACAGTAGACTATCTCACAAATACATTTCATATATTTGTCAACTTAACCCACCATTTTGTTTCCAAGCGCCGGCCACTTGAAAATTTTAAATTCTCATAAAAATGTATTTATGAACCAATTTGCTTAAAACTCCATATGTGCGTAGCCTACATCAATATTTCTACCAAGTGCATTACTAATTTGTAGCCGACATTTTGAATCAAAATAACGGCTGCTTGATAAGGAAAAAGAAATCAACCTACCCTTCCGAATAAGCCGGAAGGACTTGTTTTTAACTTCAAAAAGCTTAAGGGGACTCTCTACTTACCGTCTCCGAAAGCCGAAGCCAATCCCCTTTTTAACTCATTAACTAATACGTATATCGTATATCTAAATTCTGTTTTCACATTTAGAAAATTTTTAACTTTTAAACTTTCTTTCGCTTTCTAAAAATTGATTTTCTTAGTTTTTAATATTTCATTTTTAAGCTTAAAAATGCAAATTTTCACATTGTGAAAATTCACATTTTACAACTTCAAAATAAAATATTAAAAATTCAAAAAATCACTTTTTAGAAAGCGATAAACTGTTTAACATTTGGAAATTTTCTGAATGTGAAAACGGAACTTAAAAATATGTATTAGTTAATGAGTTATAAAGTGGCAAAATTCTCCATAGAATAACATTGACTTTGGCTTCCGGTGACGATAAGTAGAGAGTCCTCTTAAGCTAAACGAAAAATTTTTAGGGATTCACTGAATTTAAATATTTACAACAAACATTTTTAAACACAAAATTATAAGCAATATTTAAAGATTCTATGATTCTGAATTATCAATTAGTTCTGAAGACGTCACACGTATAGGAGGCAAAGTGACGAGCAAATGAAAAGAATCGTTTTTCGAAAAGTACAGTCGCCAAGCATTATTTGCGTTTAGCATGTGGTGCCCCTTCTTATAAATGAAAACTTTTAAGGTCATATGCCAGGTTTTCGTGATCACTTAGTGAAGTTTTTGGCGAAAAATACCCAAACACCTTCGGCGTCAAATTTTCAAAAGTTGCCGCATAAGGTTCTATAATAACGCTGTTCCATATTTTTAATATACAACTGGATTAAAATAGCTCTTACAGAAATAATTTTAATACTATTTTAATAATATAAAATAGCTTTTTAAAAAATCGGGGATATTTTCTATAAAAGGATCTAGTCAGACACATTGAAAATACATAATTTATATATTGATGTTTTTGTTTTATTAAATTTTTTGTTGTATTTTATGTTTTATTTATATATTTTTAGCGTTAGTTGCTGGAGTTAAAATTGCTATCTCGGAAATAAAGTCCTTTGCCAAAAACATCTGAGTTACTTCGGTGACAAATTTAAAAATTCTCCAAGTGGGTTCTAGACTAAATCTATTCATAAATTATAAAATACGACAAAAAAATAATGAAACTAAAACATTAAGCAAGTGAATTATCTATTTTGTGTTCATATGGTTAGATCATTTAATAGAAAAATTGTATTTTTTAAAACTTGTATCTTTATTTCAGCGAAATCCATTTTCTAGCCTTACGTTAAATATAAACAAAATATGAAATATTGTAATAAATTAACTAAAAAATGGGTACTTTTCCGTTTGCGGGGCGCAAACGAAAAATCGCCAATTCAATATTATCGCCAATTTATATTATAGCTACTAAAAAATTTAGTATTTATATTATTATTGCTATTTATATTCAAATCACATATTGCATTCTTTACCAATAAACCATTCTCTGGAAAACTAGTTGGCATAGGTGGACTCTGCTTAGTTCCCCACCATATTTATGTTCTCATAAATTTCTAGTGCGAGACATATTATAATCATGTTAAAAAAAATGAATTTGACCAAAGCTTGATACAGTGACAGAACGAAATCTCCGCCTAATAGGCTATCCACCGTTCACTTCGATATATTTATTTTATTCTAATCTATTAATTTATTTTATCAGGGTCAATTCCGTTGTTTAGTTTTCATGCTACTATTTCCAATGCAATAATCCTCAAAATTCATATTTATATGAAAAATTTACAATTTCGCTATGTTGATAAAATCGTAAATTACGAATAATTTACGAAATTTTCCTATTAGAATATTTGTATTCAATCATGTTCAAACGAATATGATAAATGTAATTTTGAAGTTGTCTAATGTATTAATGATCCTCAAAATGGAAATTTATGCTCAATTTTGCCTCATTCTGACATGTTAAGTAAATCGTAAATTTCCAATAACTTACGAAATTTTTATAATGGAAAATTCATAGTCATTAATATTCATGCCAGTGTTCTAAATAATATTTCAAAAGTAGTCTGACATCTTTATGATGAAAATATCGCTCAAAATTGACGTTTATGTGAAATTTTGCCCTATACTGCCATGTTAAGAAATTCGTAAATTTCCAATAACTTGCGAAATTTTCAAAGTAGCATATTTATAGTTACTCATGTTCATTCCGGCTTCAAAAGTGATATTTTAAAACTGGCCTGACATTTTTACAGTAAAAAGTTTCCATTAAATGCACGTTTAAGTGAATTTTTGTCCTATTCTCCCATGTTAAGAAAATCGTAAATTTCTAATAACTTACGACGTTTTTAAATTCGAATGTTGCAAATGAATAGGGTTCTTGCTAGTGTCGAAAGTAATATTTTAAAACTGATCTGACCTCTCTGCGACAATTTGTTCTTGAGATATCGTGTACACAGACTAACAAACTAACCCACTAACCCACTAACAGACAGACACCATACAAATTTTGTCATTTTCGGATTCCTCACACCTGAAAACGTGTAAAAAAGTAAAAAAACCGAGGTCGAAGATTTTCACGATTACCTAATGTTCCACATACCGATAGTATGATATACTAAAAATAGACTGCATCATCTTCAGTTATGGGCAAATCCCTAATTTTCATAATTTTTGTAAAACAAAAATTCAGGTAGAAGAAAGAATGTTAATATATTTTACTTCGAAAACAAAAATGTTTTAATATGTTCTAATATGTTCTAATGTGCTAAAATGTTCTAATGTTAATAAATGGCGATTTTTCGTTTGCGTCCCGCAAACGGAAAAGTACCGAAAAATGCAATAAAAAAATATGTAATAAAGAAAATACTAGATTTGTGTTATACATAACTAGTACTTAATACATATTTAATACAATAATCGCCAAAATAGGTACGAAAAATCAGAAGTAGGCAAGAGGATCCTCCTGTACTAAAACTATACCTTTAAGCGATCATTTACTAAAACATACATTTTTTGTTCACACACACACATAAACGCATAAATAAAAAAAAAAAAAAAAAAAAAAAAAATTCCAAACTTGCAAAAATTTGAATTATTTTTAGGCTTAATCAAGCCCGCCAATTTAGTAGAAATCATGATTACGGAAGATTTGTATTAACCCCGAAATCATCTATAATTTTAAAAGTTAGTTAATAAATTAAAAATAATAAAAATATAACAGCAAATATGTTTCTTTATTTAAATGGATCTAATTGATTTCAAAATTCAATTTACATGCTTCGCAAAGTGTATCTGGCTTGTCAATTTTTCCTCCGGGGCACATCGAAAGGAACCATGATTTTTTTGGCTCTTCGAGTTTTTTAAGATCACGTAATTTCTTTTCTTTCTTATCTGTCTTTTTGTCTACTTTTTTATTACAACTGTCTGTCTTTATCTTTTTCACATTTTTATCTAGTGTTCTTTTATTTCCTTCATCATTTCCTTTTGTATTAACTTTCTTCCCTTTTTTCTTATTTTGATCTTTTCTCTTAATGGTTTGTGGATGCGCTAAACTGTTTTGAGTTTCTTGAGCATTTTTAGCGCATACATCCTCATACTGCTTTACAGTTTCACTATTCTTATCACCAACATATCTTGCTCTTTTTGGAAGCTGATTGCTGCTACGCGTTACTTCATCAACGGATTTTACCTCTCTTTCTTTTAGTTTGGGTTCCTTTATAATGTCGTTCCTTTTAGCTTTTATATGTTGTACATTTTTTGGGTGTGCACCAATGTTGTGTTTTATTTCATCAGCTATTAGGAAATTTAATTCTTTTTCTTCAGGTTGCTTTATCATTTCGCTTTTTTCACCCTTAATATGTCTTTCTAGGGTCATTTTATTATTTTTAACTATAGCGGTTTTAAATTCGGGCTTCATCTTGCTTTCTGGTACGAATCTAATCCTGTCCCAATCTTTTTTTAACTGTTCGGTATTTAGTTGATCGGTAATTTCCCATTTTCTATTTCGATTATTTTCAGTGTTTTCAGAAACGTGGATTAAATTACTTCTTTCCCAACCAGATTTTAAATTTTTAGTATAGTGTTGATCAGTGATTTTCCATTTTGTTTCCCGGTTATTTTCAGTGTTTTCAGTAGCTCTGTAGTAGGAATAATTTCGGCCTGCTCTCACAGTAAGAACATCTGTACATTTGAACTTGCTGCCAGAACAATATTTGTCATTGCCCATATCACCTACTATGGCATCTTTCGTTGTTTTCGGAAACCTATCCCTGTGACTCTCATGCAAATGCTGATTCACAGATGAATTTTTATTCTGGATTCCACTGGCAATTGCCTTTAAACACACGTATCTCATTAATTTTGTTATATCTTCAAAAGTGAGACCATATTTCTTCCTCAGTATTTCACGTAGTCGAAGATTTTCTTGTGTCAAGAGAATCCCATATTCTTTTATGAATTTTTCTTGTCTATTTGAAAATTCTTTGGAGACGAATACTCTCTTATGTGTTTGAATAGAAAAGTAGCATTTTCTCAGAAAAATTATTTTATTCATGACTAATTTAATTTCTGGCATAAGTAAAAGTGTCGGAACTTTTGAATTTTCTGGTCGTTTATTAATTGGCTTCCCAGACTTGTCTAAACAATTATTGCATTCGCCCTTGTACGGAATACACTGCTTAATGAGTGCTTCATTTCGCATATTTCGGGTTTTAAAATTTTCCCAAAGATTTTTACCAGTTTCTACGTTTACACAACTAGACTGAATAACTGAATTACTATCGATGTTACTAAGGTTATTGTTTTGAAATTCTTGAATATCATTATTATTAAATTCATCAGCGTCCTTATTAAATTCTTCAGCGTCATTATTATTAAACAGCCTATTTAATCCAAGATCACTGCTTTTCAGATCACATCCATCAAATTGTTTTGTTGACGAATATTTGCTTTTTAAGTAATAACTTCTGTCTGAAAGTAACTGAGATGTAACTAAGTTCTTATCATTTCTTTCAGGTGTTTTTATAAAGGATAAAGATTTAGATTGATGACAGTTACAACATAATTCAGTTACAGCGTTGGCGTTCTCTTTTACCGCTTCCCAACTCTTCGATATTTTTTGAAAGTTTCCAGTTACTTCAGCATCAACAACAGAAGGCATAACAGTCGTGTAAGATGGGAAAGAGAAATTTTCCTGTTGTTGTTCAATATTAGGTTTTAAAGTTTCTGTTACAGATGCATCAATTTCGGTTTTACTTTCTGAAATCTGAAATGATCCTTCAGATTGATGTGCTTTATTTTCTGAAATATGTGGAATTACATTTGTACTTGATATTTCTGTTTTTTGTGCATTTTGGGATGTAAAGTTTGAAGATGGATCATATGTTGGATTTATGCAAATTGTCAAATCTTCTGCCGGCAGATTCATACAGGAATAATCTTGTGGTATTATATCTCCATGGAAGGGAACTATTTGATAAGAGTCTTCAAGTAGTTTGTAGTGATCTCTGTTTTGCAAAAATGATGCAATAAATGCATATTTAGCTGGTAATCTTTCCATGGGATTTTGCTTGAAGAAGCACTTTAAAAAAGTTTTGAATTTCGTCAAATCTTTTTCCCACACAACCGAACCAGCATTTGCTGCTTGAAGCAAATCTAGAGACATCTTATCAACAATTTGAACTACTTTTTTCGGTTTATAATCGACAATAGCCCATGGAACCATATGAGCTAGGAACATATCTAGCATCAATATACCACTAGCCCAAATTTCTGCTTTTGTTGCATCAAATTCACCTTTTTCTGTTTCCGGAGCCATATACATTTCTGGTACGTTTAATCTTGATCTTGTTACATTTTTCATGATAGTAAGATGATCGAAGTTAGTGATAATAGCTCTGTCATCCATTGTAGAAATAATGATATTATCATCACTTAGATTCATCAAAGTTAATGATTTTCCATGCAGGTAACTTAGCCCAGAAAAGATTCCTTTAGCATACGACCGTTTTCTGTCAAAGCATCTAGAATCATAAATAAAATTTTCATCATGAACGATATTTTTCAACGTTACTTCGTGATCAATAGTCAAATAGATGTATAGGTCGTCACGGATGCGTAGAATATCTATCAGTCTAGCAACATTTTCATGATTGAGCATAGGCCAGTGATATATTTCACCTTCATTAAATGACCGAACAATTTTTCCACGTACTTTTGATTTACTACATCCATCAATAAAAGTTATCCAGTCTTCCTTTCCATTTAACTCAGAATTCTGTATTTTAAAGTTCAGTTCTTCTTTCTTTAAAGCTAGCTTAATTTCTGATAACTTTAAGAGAGGTCTTGCCATGAGGAATTTAAAATATTAAACACTGCACTTGAAAATTAAGATTGTTACTTACTAAATTTTGAATTTCTGAAACTTGTAATAGATTATTCAGTGACTTAAAGAAGAAAATTGCTACTTATTTTTAAAATTGACTGACGCAAAAATTAATTGCTCAAAATATATCTCATGTGAGGATTGAGGTGAGCTGTTTCCTTCCTTTATTTGTCTCGAAATATTATTATTTTATTAATATGACATAGTGAAATAGATGAACTAAAAATGTATTTTAATGATAATGAGGATTAATATATATGAAGTGTAATGTTATTGATGCAACTTTGTGTAAAATCTCATTTACAAGGAAACATTCAAAAGGTGTCATCTTAAAAAAATATTGAGGTACAACTATAGTATTTCCCCACAGCTGAATTTGGCGATTTTTCTTTGGCGCTGATTTGAACGATAACGATGTCGTTCTGGACTGTTTGCGATATAATATGGCAGCCTGCATGCTATTTATTTTAGATTTATGATTTTATGATTTATGATTTATAATTTAGCTTATGATTTTATCATTTATGATACATGATTTATGATTTTTGGATTTATGATTTAGCCGTAATCGCCAAAAAATAAATCGCCAAATTCAGCTGTGGGGAAATACTATAGTTGTTCCAATATTGAAAAAAATATATGTGATAAAAAATACCAGAAAGTGAAAAAATTATCGACTGAAATGAATTACAGCGACCACAAAAAAAAAAAATCAAAATTAAGCATTTTTTGCGATTTAGCGCTGTTAGGCGATAAGTTTGCCAGCGCCGAGATTGCCGTGTACGAACAGAACCGTGTTTTTCTTTTCCGCCAAGTACTCAAAATCAGTCGTCTAACAGTGTGAAATCGCCAAATATGCTTAATTTTGATATTTTTTGTAGTCGTTGTAATTCATTTCAGCCGATAATTTTTTCACTTTTTGGTGTTTTATGAAGAGTAGAATCACATATATTTTTTTCAATATTTTTTGAAGGCGACACCTTTTGAATGTTTCCTTGTTAGTTTTTTTTTTTTCCCATGACGGGAATTAATTATATAATTAACCATAAATTAAGTAGGATTAAAAAGAGAAAAAAATTCTGGTTTACAAATCCGCACAGTGCTAGATTTAAGGGCTCGCTTCACTCACTGTCGCCGGAAGCCGTAACCAATGTTATTCTATGGGAAAATTTCTTTACAAATATCTTATTAACTAATACATATTTTAAATTCTGTTTTCACATTCTGAAAATTCACAACTGTTAAATTGACAGATCTTTTATAAAAATGTATTTTTTTAAAGCTACAAAATACGAATTTTCAATATGTGAAATTTTTCATTTTGCACCACATGCACAAAACTTAGCAAAATTTCCTTAACATCACATAGCCAAATGTATAGACAAACTCTAAAAAAATCCTTAAGCAAATATCGTTAAAACTTAAAAATATATTATCGATATAAAAATTGTTTTTCGAGTACTTTCAAAAGGATGTAAAATGCTAAGGAGATTTTATCTATATTTTCATTTTGAATGGATAAACAGTCATGGACGTAACTGAAAGCACACTATGAATTTTCTCAAAAAATGGGAAAATATTTGAAAACAGTATTTTTATTAAAACATATTGTTTATATAATCTTTAGGGTTTTATGTATCGATAATATTGTTGACTATACACATTATTCTGTGTAATTTTACAGTTACTGTGCTATCACTTTTTTCTTCCAATTTCAGGTTCGAAAGTACTTTTTATTTCTGCAAATTTATTAATTTAAATGTTAATTATATATTTTGTAGTTGTCATTATAATAATCAAATGATTATATAAACAATATGCTTTGGTAAAGCACGGCCCTACTAGATCACTCCTCGGCGCCAACATCTTTCACTTTGGCGCCTTTGGCGTAGAGTGATCTAGTAGGGCCGTGGGTAAACAAAATAGTTTTCAAATATTTCCCCTATTTTTAGACATTTTTATTGATGATATCTTTCTGAGTTTTATCGATATTCGCTTGGTGGTATTTTTAGAGTTAGTCTATACATTTGGCTAATAAATTACGTTAACGAAATTTTGCTAAGTGTTGCATATGTGCAGTTAAAAATTATTTAGTAAAAATACTCAGAATTCAAGAGATAATCGATATTTTTATACTCTGGTTGTAGCGTGTTGTGTCTAAGGTAGTACGTAAAGTTATCTAAAAGTGGCATTGCTTTGATTTTGAAACTCTGCATATTATAAACAAAAAAACGTCTGATGTGGGCACCACATGACTTCCTTATACACTTTTAGAAATATACATAATGTTAAAAAACATTGTCACTGGACCCGAAACAGTTGGTTAAAAATATTTAAAAAAAATGCATGCACACGTAAAAAAAATAAAAAATAAAAATAAAATAAAATTGTGCCTTGAGGGGACTCATGTCAAAGTTGTGCCTTGGGGGTGGGACTCATGTCAAAGTTGTGCCTTGGGGGGGACTCATGTCAAAGTTGTGCCTTGGGGGGGACTCATGTCAAAGTTGTACCTTGGGGGGACTCATGTCAAAGTTGGGCCTTTGGGGGACTCATGTAAAGTTGGGCCTGGGGGGGGACTCATATCAAAGTTGTGCCTTGGGGAGGGGACTCATGTCAAAGCTGTGCCTTGGGGAGGGGACTCATGTCAAAGTTGTGCCTTGGGGGGGGACTCATGTCAAAGTTGTGCCTTGGGGGGGGACTCATGTCAAAGTTGTGCCTTGGGGGGGACTCATGTCAAAGTTGTACCTTGGGAGACTCATGTCAAAGTTGTGCCTGAGGGGGGGGGACTCATGTCAAAGTTGTGCCTTGGGGGGGACTCATGTCAAAGTTGTGCCTTGGGGGGACTCATGTCAATGTCATTTTGAAAAGATTTTGATGAAATTCTGGCAAAAGCAGAATTTAGTTTAGGACGGGGACTATTAGTTTTTTTTTTTTCTTCCCAATTATAACATCGCTTTCAAATTATTCAATTATATTTTCGATAAATTTCAGATTTCGATAAATGTCCAACTATCCAAAAATGATTTCGACAAATGTCCAACTATCGAAAACGACAACGCAAAAATCGCTGTCTGAGACTAATAGGCCCTCAGTCCTAAAAATGAATTATCACCGTGTTCTGAGCTTTTCTGAAAGTTAGTTAAAAACTGATGCAAGATTTGTACTGGTAACGCTGACGAAGGCAGCAGGGACCCGAAAAAATTGGCTAAAAGTATTAAAAAAATGCATTTTCACCGTGTTTTGAACTATTCGGAAAGTTTCAAATGTCTAGCTAGTCGGGAAGTTAGTTAAATAAATTTTTTGTTGAACCATATAAACGCTGTCGAAGGCAGCAGTCACCTGAAACAATTGGCTAAAAATATTTAAAAAATGCATTGTCACTGTGTTCTGAGTTTTTCCAGAAGTTTTAAATGTCTAGCTAGTCGGGAAGTTAGTTAAAAATCGATTGCAAGATTTGTACTGGTAACGCTGCCGAAGACAGCAGGGACCCTTAACAGTTGGCTAAAAGTATTTAAAAAATGCATTTTCACCGTGTTCTGAACTTTTCTGAAAGTTTCAAATGTCTAGCTAGTCAAGAAGTCAGTTAAATTGCAAGATGTGTCCAAACCGTTTTTGAGCTATTACCGTTTTTTGATACATTTTGCCCATAATGAACCTAATTTTCCTAAATATTTCCAAAACGGAAAATCATACAAAGTTCAAAAAGGGAGGTGCACAACTAGATGTTATGACAAACCTATATACCAATTCGCAACTTTCTACGTCCAACCGTTTTTGAGTTATGCAACATACACACACACACACACACACACACAGACACACATACATACAGACGTCACGAAAAATCGTGTAAAGTCCCTTATATCTCTAAAACGAGAGCTCGTGTTGAGACGACACTTGCAAGTGTACAACTAGACATCATGAAAGTCACACGTATAAATTGGCAACATTCAGCGATCATTCGTTTTCGAGCAATGTGAAATGCAAAATCCATTTCGCAAATCGGGATTACTATACTTCCTTATACTTTGTATAAGGAAGTAAAAACGTAAAAAAAATTATCAATGTTATTAAAGGAACATTTACAGTCGGTAACAGAAGTGTCCGAACACTAGCAAAAATTCCTATGTAAAAAAAGTACACTTCATACGGTTTTGTTAAATAAATCCTTATCGAATCAGGATCTTACACTGACTAAGAACATGACTCAACAAGGATTTATTTAACAAAACCGTATGAAGTGTACTTTTTTTACTTAGGAATTTTCGCTAGTGTTCGGACACTTTTGTTACCGACTGTACATCTCCTTTAATATAAGTGCATTTCTTATATAAATTTATATCTATAATTAAAAGGAGGCTGATAATCATATATTACAGCTACAACTCATTTCAAGCACTGTTTTTTACAGAGTGATCCTAAAGTTTACATTTTTTGGTTAATTTTTGATCAATCCCCTTTTCCGTTTTTGGGACAAAACTTTCACTGCAATATGTATGGTATAACATATTCTTTTTATCCTTAAAGTTCCAAAAGAATTCATGAAGTATATCTTTAAATATTCGACAAAAGCCTCTAGATTCGAAAGTATGCCTTCACTTATGTCGGTGACCGTATGAACAACACTATACAGTAGGTAACAAAAGTGTCCGAACACTAGCAAAAATTCCTATGTACAAAAAGTACTCTTCATTTGGTTTTGTTAAATAAATCCTTGTTGAATCCTGTTCTTAGTCAGTGTAAGAACATGATTCGATAAGGATTTCTTTAACAAAATCGTAGGAAGTGTACTTTTTTTACATAGGAATTTTTGCTAGTGTTCGGACACTTTTGTTACCGACTGTATGTATTATTTGATTTATCCGGTCGGCCATTAAATGACAGCAATTTCACGCCAAATATAATATTACTAGCTGGCTTCGCCCGCTAGCGGGTCAGTATTTTCAAATGAATCACTAAAATTAATGAATCACTAACAGTAATTTTTAGTGTTAAGAAAAGAAATTAAAAAAAAAAATCATTTCTTATTGGGTAAAAAGTCGGCCCGGGTCCCCACTGCCTTCGGCAGCGCAGTCCAGTGCGCGCTGCGCGCGCACAACTTAAGGGATACACGCGCTGCGCGCGCGTATACCTTCCCTGACTTTTCGTGCCCCCTAAAAAAACATTTCTGATCGGGTAAAAACTCGCACCCGGTCCCCACTGCCTTCGGCAGCGCAGACCCATCCGCGCGCACGTGTGAAGGTATACGTGCGCTGCGCGCACATATTCCTTCTGAAGTCATATTTTTATTCTTAAGAAAAGAAAACTAACAGTAACAGAAACAGAAACAAAAAGTAACTTTTAGTGTTAAGAAAAGAAATTTAAAAAAATCATTTCTGATTGGGTAAAAAGTCGGCCCGGATCCCCACTGCCTTCGGCAGAGCAGTCCCGTGCTCGCTGCGCGCGCGTATATTTTCCCTGACCTTTCGTGCCCCCTAAAAAAACATTTCTGATCGGGTAAAAACTCGCACCGGGTCCCCACTGCCTTCGGCAGCGCAGACCCATGCGCGCGCACGTGTGAAGGTATACGTGCGCTGCGCGCACATATTCCTCCTGAAGTCATATTTTTATTCGTAAGAAAAGAAAATTTAAAAAATCGTTTCTCATCGGGTACAAAGTCGGACCGGGTCCCCACTGCCTTCGGCAGCGCAGTCACGTGCGCGCTGCGCACGCACAAGTTCACGAATACACGCGCTGCGCTCGCGTATTCCTTCCCTGACCCTTCGTGCCCCCTAAAAAAAATCATTTCTGATCGGTTAAAAACTCACACCGGGTCCCCACTGCCTTCGGCAGCGCAAACCCATGCGCGCTGCGCGCGCACGTGTGAAGGTATACGCGCGCTGCGCGCATATACTCCTTCTCAAATCAAATTTTTATTCTTAAGAAAAGAAAATGAAAAAAATCATTTCTCATCGGTTAAAAAGTCGGACCTGGTCCCCACTGCCTTCGGCCGCGCAGTCCCGTGCGCGCTGCGCGCACAAGTTAGGGGATACGCGCGCGGTGCACGCCTATCTCTTCCTCACTCTTTCAGCCAATGAGACAACTAATTTTTTTGTAGTTACATAAATTTTCCATTTTAAATACTTTATAGTTAGTTAATAGCGGTTGGTTTATAGAAATAATAAATCTGTAAACGTCATCATGGTAGCTTTATTATAACTCCCCTTAGCGACTTTTCAATTTTTGTCGCCATTTTGCATTTTCTATTCAATGATACAATGAGACAAAAATAGATAATACATGCGATTATTGGTTTTGTTTCTTTTATTTTTCAATATTTTATGATTTATTTATATTTTTGATGCGCTACTTGGCTTAAAATGGCTGTCGCGAAAATAGAGTCTTTGGCTAAAAATGCAAGGTCTATTTCAGCATTTCAGCGTCAAAATTTTCAAAAAAGCCCAAGATTATCAATAAGACTATAAGAGTTTTATTATTATTTAATTTTAAAATCATAATGACGTCATTTTTGTCATATGCATAAGCAAATCTAATTCTTGATATTTTTTAATTATTCACGTGTAAATATACTTCTTTCTCATAGACATAGTATAAATTACTATATCTATGTTCATTTTATGTAGAAAAAAAAAAAAAAAGGAAATGAAATCGTAAATTTTTTTGGCCCCAATTAAATTTAAATTTAATATTTAATTGGCTAATTTTAAAGCTATTATAAGACTGTTACTTTCATAATTAATTAATTTAAGAAAACTAATCAAAAGTTCGAAAATCGGGCTTTGAGGTGCATCAGGAGAGGTCAATACGAATCTCCATGCAAGTTTGTGTTGCTCGCCAATCAGCCGTTTTCTTAAAAAGCGCCGGATACAAATACACACACACACATCAAAACGGACATAAAAATCAAAGTTGTCCTTTTATATTTGAATAACAATTTATAAACATGAACAACTAGTTAGCTGTAGCGTGACTAAGTCGCCCGTTCAAAAATGATCATTTCATTTTACTTATTTCTCACTTCAAATAATTCCTTTGCTAACAATCCCATGCGAAATTTTCGCACTTTATCTCTTCGTTACCTTTAAAATTTAAAATTATTATTATTATTTTATAGACTTCATTTAACATTATATATATATATATATATACTTTTTTTTTTTTTTTTTTTCACGTGAAAGCATATTTCATTTTATGCGGAAAAAAAAACTGGCAACAATTAAAAATTTAAATGTCTATTTTAAAGCTATGTCTATTTTCATATTTTAATTAATTTTTAAATATCTAATCAAAACTTCGTTACAAATGAGATACCAAATGAAAGGGGAGATTTTTCTGAATCCGTCGGATTAAACAGCTTATCGATCGGACAATTATTATTATTTTTTTTTTATTAACTCTAAAGTATGAAAATTAGGTGGCAATTTGCGTTCACACACAGACAGAGTCCAAGGCAATCTCTTAACCTTTTTAAGCGTGACAGAGTCAGTCAGTGATGAACGTAACTACATATTCTGATACTATATGTACTATACATAATATTTATTTCACATTATTTCCTATATTTTATTTGGTTTATCCGGTAGACCATATAATAACAGCAATTTCACGCCAAATATAACAATATGCTACGAATGCTACTTTCAACGTATGAGACAACTAATTTTTTTGCGGTTATATATATTTTCCATTTTAAATATTTTATGGTTAGTTAATACACTACCTACCATTAAATATTTGGACATTTTCGAATTTAGATGTTTTGTCAAGTATCGAGAAATATTCTTTAGGAATCATCTTGAAACTTTGGGAGTATAAATACATGTTACATCAACAAAAGTTTTTCCTGGAGGGGAAAAGAGCACCAGTAAAAAGTTAAAGAAAATTCAAAATATTTTGCATCACCTTGCAAAAAGTAAGGCTTGAAAAGCGTTTTGGCTGAAACATGTGATTATGAGGATTCGTCTAAATATCTGTATAAATTTTTATGAGACTACCACATATATTCATGGAGATATAACGGTTTCTTTAAAAAGTGCAAATAAAATTGCCACTTTTTTTTAAAATTATAACACGTAGGGTATTAGATCAAGTGCAAAGCCATTTTTAGGAAACTTGGCATACTATATTAGACACAGCATACTGCAATCAGACTGCAGGCCTCGCAGTGTCCCTAAAATTTTATGAATTTTAGGAATCATTTTGCTACATTGTCACCACTATTTTAAATGAACGCTTATTTGCCTAATACTTTAACATTAAAACCTTGAAGAAAAAAGTTGTTAACAATAGTGGGGGGCAGTATAATAAAACGCGAGTAAATTTTTAGGAACGCTGCGAGACCTGAGACTGCAAAAATGTGAAATATCTTAGGAAATAAAAAACATTCTTACTAACTAATTTTTAACTACACATGCGCAAGCTTTTAAAGAAATTCATTTGCATAATTTTATAGCCAAAAGTATTGAGCTACTTATATGAAAACCCCAAACAAATATCGTGTAAATTCAAACAGTTATGAACAGAATTTCAATTCCTCTAACTATAAAAGGAAGATGATAGGGGACTTAGTCAATATTTATTTACAATCAACGAATACTATGTTGGGCATTGGTCGCATCAAAATAAAAATTGGGGTTGTTTGGGGTTTTCATATATGTAGCTCAATACTTTTGGTTATTAAATTATGCAAATGAAATTTTTATAAAGCTTGCGCATGCGTAATTAGAAATTATTTAGTAAAAGTGCTCATATTTCGTAAGATGTTTAACAATTTTTGCATTCTGATTGCAGTATGCTGTGTCTAATGCAGTATGCTAAGATTCCTAAAAATGGCTTTGCACTGGGTCGAATATCCATGTTATAATTTAGAAAGTGTTTTTTTTTTTTTTTTTTTTTTTTTTTTGCCATTTTTTTTTTTTTTTTAAGAAATCGTTATAGCTCCATGAATATATTGGGCAGCCTCATAAAAACTTATACAGGTAATAAGAAGGGTCTTTATAATCACATGCTACAGCCAAAACGTATTCCAAGCCTTACTTTTTACAGGACGATGCAAAACATTTTCATTTTTCTTTAATCTTTTACTGGTTCCCTGTTCCTCCTCTGGAGAAAATTTTTGTTGAAGTATATGAGGTGCAGCATGTTCTTTATAATCCCAAAGATTCAAGATAATTCCTGAAGAATTTTTCTAGATATTGCACAAAACGTCTTAATTCGAAAATGAACAAATATTTATTGGTAGATAGTCTATAATATGTATATGTCGTGGAAGATATGTATAAAAAAAATAAATATGTAAATCTGATTATGGGTCAGTTTTATTACAGTTCCTCTTGGCGACTTTTGAATTTTTATCGTCATTATGGTTTTTTTTTTTTTTTTTTTTTTCTGTAAAATGATAAAGTCAGACAAACATAAATAATTAATACGATTATTAAAACCCGAATATAAACTACTACGTCAGAAACGCCAAAGAAAAATATTGGAAATGCATACAGCTGTTTCGGTAGCCTTAAGCGTACGTCTTCAGTGCAAAAAGGGGCTACCGAAACAGCTGTATGCATTTCCAATATTTTTCTTTGGCGTTTCTGACGTAGTAGTTTATTCGGGTTTTAATATTCCAATGCCAAGTCTCCTGTTATTAATACGATTATTGCCTTTTTTTTTTTTTTTTTTTTTTTACTTTCTTCTATGTATATAAGAAGAAAGTATTGTATTCATGAAAATTTTCGAACAGTTTTTGACGGATTTACACTTTTTGAGATCTCCTGAACACGATTTGACTGTTTCTAGAAAATGTCTGTCTGTCAGTCTCTGCGTGTGTGTGATGTATCACAAATTTTCTGTACGCTGTATATTCCGAACCAACGAAAGAAATGTAACCTAATTTGTATTATGTTGAACCTTAATTCAAACTGGTGCTGATTAGATTTGAGGATCAATCGTTCAAAAGATGGCACTGTTATCTCATTTTTTCCAATTCTTTTAGCATGGCAGTATAAGACAAAATTTCGTATAAATGTACATAATAAGAGTTATTTTAAACGCATGATATTAAAACTGAAATGAATCATTGTTAATAGTAGTAGTAAATTAGGAGAAAATATGTGTGCATGTACGAGCATTGTTCCCCCTCTGGGGGGTGAGGAAGTAACCCCCCGGGGGGAGGGGAATGATAATTTTTCTACATGGGTATCTTTCGAGAGAACTTGTCAATACATTCAAATCGAATGGCTGTACCACAGATCTGTGATAATTTAAAACAAAGTTATCGATTTTTTTTTCATTTTTAACGAAAAATAAAAATAAATAAATAAATAAAAATAAATAAATTTTTCTTATGTTGGCACAAATTAACTTTCTTCAGGCATTTAATATTATACAATCGGTAACAAAAGTATCCGAACACTAGCAAAAATTCCTATATAAAAAAAAGTAGAGTTAATATTGTTTTGTTAAATAAATACTTGTCGAATCATGTTCTTAGTCAGTCTAAGAACATGATTCGAACAGGATTTATTTAACAAAACAGTATTAACTCTACTTTTTTTATATAGGAATTTTTACTAGTGTTCGGATACTTTTGTTACCGACTGTACTTCTTTGAAATAAAAATCGTCTGCATTCATCGTGGAATATAATTTTAATAGGTTATAATTTAATAAATAATTTGTATTGTGTGAATTAGTATAGAATTACACATAGAAGAAAGTCTTGTGGTGGCCATTATACCAGTTTCTGTAATGTTTTATAATTTATTTATGTTTTTGATGCACTACTCGGATTAAAATTGCTGTCGCGAAAGTAATGTCCTTGGCGAAAAATGTACGGTCTATTTCAGCAAAAAAAAAAAAAAAATAAATTGCCTAGGACTATGCACAAGTAAAGCTCTTTAATATGATACTTAATTTACTTTCATGCTAAGCGTACTATTCGTGCCAAAAACATACTATTAAAAAAAGAATCTAAAATTGAGGTATATTAAAAAAGCTCATGAAACAAAATTCGTATATGTATATGTCGTGGATGATACGTAAAAAAATAAATAAATATATAAACCTGATTGTGGGTCAGTGTTATTATAGCTCCTTTTGGCGACTTTTGAATTTTTATGAACACTATGGGTTTTTTCTGTAAAATGATATAGTCAGACAAAAATAAATAATTGTTTCTGTTTTTTTGTTTCTTTTCTTTTCTTTTCTTTTTTTTTTTTTTTTTTTAGTTTCTTCTATGTATATAAGAAGAAAGTATTGGATTCGTGAAATTTTTCGAACAGTTTTTGACGGATTTACAGTTTTTGAGGTCTCCTGAACACGATTTGACTGTTTTTAGAAAATGTCTGTCTGTCAGACTCTCTGTGTGTGTGCGTGTATCACAAATTTTCTGTACGCTGTGTCTCCGGAACCAATGAACGAAATTTAACGAAATTTGTATTATGTTGGACCCTAATTCAAATTGGTGAGATTAGATTTGAGGATCAATCGCTCAAAAGGTGGCGCTGTTATCTCATTTTTTTTTTCTAATTCTTTTAGCATGGCAGTATAAGACAAAATTTCGTATAAATGTACATAAGAGTTATTTCAAACGCATGGTATTAAAACTGAAACGATATTAAACCTGGGGGGGAGGGGGGATGATAATCTTCTGACTATCATATCTAAAAAAAAAAATCTGGAGTGACTCCACTCGACTTTCCGAACATTGAATAACTATCAGTTTTGTAGATAAAATAAAGAAAGAGGAATTGCTAAACAAACAAAAGAGAGAAAACCATAATAGAGTGTTTTTTTCTCCATATATCACACGAGGTTTTATTTAACGCTACTGAACTTTGAGCTCTTAGATCATAATGATAAAGAATTTTTCGTTTTGTCCCTGTAAAAATCTATAGATGCTAGATTCACCAAAATGCTTATAGTTAGTGCAACAGTGATTTATAATATTCATACAAATTTTCAGCTCAATTGAATAAGGCGTTTAGATGCTATCGCTGGTCTCATAGGCCATAAAGATAAAGAATTTTTCTTTGTGTCCCTGTAAAAAAACTGTAAGTGCTAGATTCACCAAAATCTATACAGTTGGTGCAAATGCGACCTATAACATGTGTACAATTTTTTTGCTCAGATTAATAAGGCGTTTAGACGCTATCACACTTTTAAAAATTTGGCCCCATTGGCCTTAATGATAAAGAATTTTTCTTTGTGTCCCTGTAAAAAACCTATAAGTGCTAGATTCTCCAAAATCTATACAGATTGAGTATCTGTGACCTATAATATGGGTATAAAATTTTTGCTCAATTGAATAAGGCGTTTAGATGCTATCGCACTTTTAAGATTTTGGTCCCATAGGCCATAATGATAAAGAATTTTTCTTTGTGTCCCTGTAAAAAAACTATAAGTGCTAGATTCACCAAAATCTATAGGGTTCGTACTATGGTGACTTACAATATACGTACCAACTTTCAGGTTAATCGAACAAAGCCTTTAGACGCTAGCGTGTTCACAAACATACACACATACACACATACACACATACACACACACATACATACATCATCGTAAAAATAGTGAAAACGGACTCAGGGGACCTCAAAACGTATAGAAACATCAAAATCTCGAATTCGGATTTTTGACATGATTACAATACTTTCCTCACTATAGTGTTCGGAAAGTAAAAAGGGGGGGGGGAATTATAGAACAACGAAACTTATAAGACATGTCCTGCATGCAGTAAAATTTGCTAACTTTTGCCAAAAAATGGAAAACAGGAAGTGGGACATCGAAAGCCACAAGTGGGACCGTATTTTAATTGAATTACATACCTCAAAAACAGTTCTAACGATTTTATTAAATTTACTGTGTAAATACCCTTTTAGATGTCCTTTCGAATTTAATAATTGATTACTGGGAGATATGGTAGGCGTCCAGTTTTGTTAGGCCTATTTTCAGAGCCCAGTTTAAGGGGGGGCTGAGGGGGCTGCAGCCCCAGGCCCAGTGAACAAGGGGGCCTTAAATGGGGCCAAGAAAACCCAGTAAATAGAAAAAAAAATGTAATTTTTTTTTAAATTCGGTTTTTACAGTCAGAAATTAAAATTCTTGATATTGTTATGTAAAAATATTTTAAAAAGACAAATTTTTGAAAATTTCTTAAACTTATTTTTTTTTTAATGCATTAAAATTTGAAAATTTCAAAAGTCATTCAAGAGATGAGGGAGGGGGGGGGATAATAATATAATCTGTTTCCTTCCGCCACGTAAAATTATTCCGCTGTGATATTGTAAAATTAATCCGCTGTGATAAACAGCAAGCGCAAAACGTGGATCATCGAAGCTATGACATTAGATTTCTTATTATGACCAACACAAATTTTAAAGTACAAGTAAGTTATAATTGTTTTGAGTTTATTTCTTCCCTTTTTTAATTTTGTCAATATAAGTTTGATAAGGGTCTGCATTTTATTAATGAAATATAATCTTAATTAAAAGCTCTCTCTCGTGAAACTTCATTTTAAATTATGAATCTTAAATTTACAGCACAGTAATTATTTTCTCCCGAAATAAAACTATTAAACCACAACTTTTTAAAACTACTTTATTTTAAAATTGATTTAAATTACTATTACTTACTGAAAAAAAGAACACATGTATTATTTTTTAACTCTGGAAAATATGGCATTCAATATTATGGCATTATTCAATAAATACTTAAAATGAAATTTTTATGCATTTTTTAGCATTTCATGACAATTGTTCTCTTTTGTTTCTTTCAATTTCAAGTTTCCTTTATATATTTTATATATCATGATTATATTTTTATTTTTAATTTTGTTCGCTTTTTCAAATAATTTCGTTGTAGTTTATCACATAAAATGTGTTAATAAAGTTTTTTTTTTTTTTTTTTTGTAAAATTAATATATTTCCTAAACTTGTACAGATATATGTATGCTGCAAAATATAGTTTAATAAATCATTGGAAAACTGTCATTTTAATTTTCATGCGTTCTAAAAATTATTAAAGCAGTTTTAATTGTTTGAAGTACTTGTTAAAATGCTTCTGATTTGTCTAATTTAATATTTCTTTAGCTAATTAAAAATTGGTGCATATTTTTTCTTAAAAATAGTAATAGCAATATAAGTTGTTAATAAAACGGTTTTTTTTTTTTTCTAATTGTTAAATATTTTTATTTCAAAAGAAATCGTAACTGTATTACAATTCTAACATTCATTTATAAAATAGACTTTATTGTAAGCTATTAAAGATATTATATTTCATATTAGAAATGCATAACATCTTCAAACTTATATTGACAGAATAAAAAAGATGAAATAAATAAAACAAATATAACTTTAAAACGTCACAGCCATTTTTGGGTTAATTAAAACACATACAGATTTAAAATAAGTAAAGAAAGAAAGAAAAGAAAAGCAAACTAATCTTTTTTTTTTAATTTTCCCGAATGATAAAGACAGAAATGCAACACAGCGTGCAGTAAAATTATGCCACCAGAGATCTTATTTTCACTTTAACGAGTGCCTAGTAGGTAATGTGCAGATTATCTAGGTAATTCGCAGATTACCTAGGTAATTTGAGAAATGAAACAATTTTCCTCACTTTAACGGATCGCCCTAGTTAATGTGCAGATTGCCTAGCTAATCTGCATATTAACTGATTTCTGCACTTTAGCGGTAACATATGTTAATATATATATATTAATTAATTTTTTGCAAACAGTTTCAGAGTTAAATGGTAATAAGAATCTTATTCTAATATGACCATTGTAAAATTTTATCTAATGATGAACATTCATATTAAAGAAAAAGAAAAATGTGTGTGTGTGTGGAGGGGGGGGGGCTCCGTTATTATCTCAGCCCCGGGCCCTTAAATGGGTAAACTGGGCTCTGCCTATTTTAGATATCGGAAGCAAATGCCATACTTAACTCCTTTCTCGTGCTCTTTTATATCTTCTGTTAATTCTTTTCCGATGAGTTTGAGAAATTTTGGTGAAAATCGGAAGTTTGGACCAAAATTTGGTATCCCAAAAATGGCTGTGACGTTTTCCATAAAATTTGTCGCATGATCCCCTTTTAGATGTCCTTTGGTTAGTATAGGAAAATTGATAGATAGGTAAGTCAGTTTTAAACTTCGGAAATGGATGTCTCAAAATACGCCCTTAACTAATTTTCTTTGAACTCATTATATAAAGTCTCTATTAGATGTCTACTTTTTTTATTATTATTTAGGCGCTGCAGTAAAATTGGTAGGCGTTTGATTAACTAGCTCAATTTTACGTTTTATAACCACACTGACATCAAAAAGGAGTTTATGTGTAGTAATGGATATTGAAAATTGTGTGGCTGTTACACAGCATATTTTTAGTTCCTCATCATACTATAGGTATGGGGAACTTAGGTAATCGTGAAAATTTTCGACCTCGATTTTTTTACTTTTTTTCACGTTTTTATGTGTGAGGAATCCGAAAATGACAAAATTTGTATGGTGTCTGTTAGTCCGTTAGTCAGTCCGTTAGTATGTTAGTCTGTGTATACGATATCTCAAGAACAAATAGTCGCAGAAGAAGTCAGATCAATTTTAAAATATTACTTTCGACACTGGCAAGAACCCTATTCATTTGCAACATTCGAATTAAAAAACTTCGTAAGTTATTATAAATATATGATTTTCTTAACATGGCAGAATAGGGCAAAATTTCACATAAACGTCAATCTTGAGGGATATTTTCATCGTAAAGATGTCAAAACACTTTGAAATATTGTTTTGGATACTGGCATGAATATCATAGACTATGATTTTTTTCAAATTAAAAAATTCGTAAGTTATTTGGAAATTACGATTTACTTAACGTGGCAGAATAGGGCAAAATTGAGCATAATCGACCATTTCAAGGATCGTGAATATATGAGACAACTACAAAATAACATTTATGATACTTGTTTGAACTTGATTGACTACAAATATTCTAATAGGAAAATTCTGTAAGTTATTCGTAATTTAAGATTTTATCAATATAGCAAAATTGAAATTTGAAAATTTTTCATAGAAATAGGAATTTTGAGGATTATTGCATTGGAAATAGTAGCATGAAAATTAAACAAGAAAGAAAAATCATGCGGTACGCATTGATTAGTAACACTTTCCAACTGTACGCAATTATTGTATCGAATAACTTTTAATATTCTTTGCCTACGTTATCACACAACAGACAGAAGAACTGAAAAATATACAGATAGACTAATTGATTTTAAAATTACTCTTAGGCATTCTGGAAAGTGTTAAAAAGGCTTAACGCAAAAGAAAATGCAGCCGTTAGATTATAATTACAGCTTTTAATCTCTCTGAATATTTTACTGTAGCCCTGTAAATCTGAAAGTTAATCATATCACATTCTATACAAAACATTATTTTAGAATATTAATAATACATGTCAATGTTTTTATGATTTTTACAGTAGTAAGTCTTTTAAATTTAACTTTTAAAAAATTCAATCCTAAAACGTAATGCACTGGCATTTTTTTTTATTGTTGTTGTTGTTGTCCCTGTAAACAAACTAGATGTACAGGACCTGTTAATGACATTTTACATAGGGAACATTCCAGAGGGAACTCGGGTGTATTATTTTTTAAAAATTCTCAAAATATTCATGAATGCTAGGTGCCGGAGACAAACAGATAGAAAGGTAGACAATCGGACAGACAGATGCACAAATTGAAATCATATTTCACTAAAACTATAAGAAAGTGTTAAAACGCTCATGTAAACGAAAGTACAAATCCAGTAAATTTTTATTAACGCTCTTAATGTAACTGAACATTTTTGTGTGGCCCTGTAAATCTAGTGCTAACCATACTATATTACATAGAAGGTACTCTTTTGTGCATACGAATAATATATTTCAATAGCATTAAGCTTTGTGGAAAATAAAATTATTAAAATTTGGTTTATAAATATAATTTTCATAGAACACAATGATTTGAATATTTTCAAGTGCTCCTGTACACAAACCAGTTAGAAATGTACTCTATTTTACATAGGAAACATCCGATAGGGAATTGAATAACATATTAAAATTTCATTAACGTTTCTATGCAGCAAATGTATTAAAATATGGTGTATAGCAACTCCTGTCATAGAACACATTGCTTTCGAATACTTTTGGGTGTCCCTGTTCACAAACCAGAAGAGGTATTCACTCGATTTTTAATAAGGAACATCCGATAGTGAACTTGAATAAAATACATCGGTTTGAAGAAATTCCATAAATATTTACGGGAATTAGAGCGCAGAAAACAGACAGAGAGACAGAAGAACAATCAGACATATACACAAATTGAAATCATATTCACACTTAAAAAATGTTAGAAAGTGTCAAAAACGCTAAATGTAAACGAAAGTACAATTCTAGCAATTTTTTATTAATAGCTCTTATTATAACTGAATATTTTTGTGTCACCCTGTAAATCTAATGATAACCATGCTATATTCTATGCTAAGCATTCTTTTGTGCACATAAATAACATAATTCAATTTCTTAAAACTTCGTGGAAAGTAAAGTTATTACAATTTGATTTATAGAATATCTCACAAAGAACGCAAAGCTTTGGAGTACTTTTGAGTATCCCTGTACATAAACCAGTGATGGTATTTAATCTACTTTATATAGGAAACATCCATTAATGAACTTGAATAACATATTTGAATTTCATTAAGATATTGTACAGTAAAGGTATAAAAATATGGTTTTTAGAAATATCACAATGCTTTGAAATATTTTCGGGTGTCTCTGTACACAAACCAGTAGAAGTATAAACATCATTTTCAATAGGGAATATCCGATAGTGAACTTGAATAACATATATCAGTTTCAAAAAATTCCATAAATATTTATGACAGTTAGAACGCGGGCAGTCAGACAGACGGACTGATACACAAATTGATATATTCACACTTAAAAAATGTTAGAAAGTATTAAAAACGTTTTACGTAAACGAAAGTACAATTCTAGCAAATTTTTATGAATAGCTCTTAATATAACAGATTATTTTTGTGTCACCCTGTAAATCGAATGCAAATTATGCTATATTCTATGCAAAGCAATCTTTTGTGCATATAAATAACGTATTTCAATTTCCTAAAACTTCGTGGAAAGTAAAGTTATTAAATTTTGATTTATAGAAATAGCTCTCATAGAACGCAATGCTTTAGAATACTTTTGAGTGTCCGTGTACATAAAAAAATTATGGTATATAATCCATTTTATACAGGAAACATCCAATAGTAAACTTGAATAACATATTTCAATTTCATTAAGTTATGTGTACAGTAAAGGTATAAAAATATGATTTACAGAAATACCTCTCATAGAACACAATACTTTGAAATACTTTTTTGTATCCCGGTACACAAATCAGTGGTGGTATTTACTGCATTTTGTACAGGAAATATCCAATAGTGTTCTTGAATAACATATTTCAATTTCATTAACATTTGTATACAGTAAGGGTATGAAAATATGGTTTATAGAAATGCCTCTCATAGAACACAATGCTTTGAAATATTTTCGGGGGTCCCTGTACACAAAAAAGTAGAGGTATAATCTCCATTTTCAATAGGAAACACCCGATAGTGAACTTGAATAACTTATTTCAATTTCATTAAGATTTGTGTACAGTAAGGGTATGAAAATATGGTTTATAGAAATGCCTCTCTTAGAACACAATGCTTTGAAATATTTTCGGAGGTCCCTGTACACAAACCAGTAGAGGTATAAACTCCATTTTCAATAAGGAAGATCCGATAGTGAACCTAAATAACATATATCAGTTTGAAGAAATTCTATAAATATTTACGGGAGTTAGAGCGCGGACAGACAGACAGACAAACCGAAGTCATAAACACTTTTCAACCTTGTTGGGAAGTGTTAAAAACGGAATTGACCCTCTTAAAATAAATTAATAGATTAGTATAACATAAATATAGCGAAGCGAACGGTGGATAGCCTATTAGGCGGGGATTTCATTCTGTCACTGTATCAAGCTTTGGTGTAATTCATTTCTCTTAACATGATTATAATATGTCTCGCACTAGAAATTTACGAGAACATAAATATGATGGAGTACTGAGCAGAGTCCATCTATGCCAACTAGTTTCTTTTTTAAACCGTATGTTTTTTTTTTTTTTTTTTTTTCTTATAACTTCTTAACGGATGCTCCGATTTTGATACTTTTTGTTTTGTTAAGTCTTAGTCTGAAATAGGTCCTATTGTAATACCTTTACGATTTAAAGAAAATACAGGGTGCCCACAATAGTCAGTTCCAACTCTTTTAACTGCTGAACGGCTGCCGCTATTTTCATAAAAGTCTTATGTAGGTATAGTAATGTGGCTACGAGCTATGAGATTCAATCGTTTACAGCGCCACTTATTGGAAAACAGCGCAGTTAGTGCTTCTATCTCAAAAACGGTTCAAGATAGGGGAAATAGTGAATTACAGAGTTGCAGAATATCACTGATTTAGTACAGAAAGACTGTAGACATTAATGTTAAAAATAAAATGCTTAAAACGTGCATTTGTAAGTTTGCAATTTTCTACACTATGCACACGTTACGCTGTAGTGTAGCGGGTGACACGTATGCTATGTGAAGTTCAAAGTACGGTTTCTGCAAGTGGTTACCTCGATTAGCGCATAGTCGTTTTTAACAGACTTCATGAAGAAAAAAGTTCTCAATTTAAATCATATGTTTTATTGATGTTGTTTGTTAGCTTATAATTTCATAATAAATTCTCGGATTTTAATACTTTTTTTTTAAAGATCTTCGTCTGAAATAGGTCCCAATATAATTTCATTAGGATCTAAACAAATTACAGGGTGCCTATAAATGTTCGTTCTCACTTTTTTAAAAGCTGAACGACTGCAGCTACACTGGTAAAAGTAGTATGTAAGTATTGTAAAGTGGCCATGTGCAACGAGATACGACCACTTACAGCGCCACCTGGGGAAATATAGCGGAGTCAGTGTTTCTATCTCGAAAACAGTACGAGGTAGGGGAAAAAGGTGAATTAAAATATTTTAGTGCATCATCGATTTAGTACGAAAAGACACATTGTAGGCATGAGCGTTTAAAACGTGAATCTGTTTGTTCACAGCTCGCCGTTTTCTACACTGTAACGTGCCGAAGCGATCTTAGAAATCAAAAAGACCTTTATTTCGATGCTTAAACTTCTGTCTTTCAGCTGTAATGCTTATTTGGATCCTCGTTTGTACTTGACGCTGCTCACATTCTAGTGTAGCGTAGCGGGTGACAATCACGCTCTGTAAAATTCAAGCAGGATGCAGATGTGCATTGCAGTTGACGTTTTCGTTGTATAGATTCTATGTTTGTTTTAATTTATTAAAGATATACGCTGTATTTTTTCCCCCTAGAATTTCATTCAAAAGACTAATATAACAAAGTGTTATCGATTCTTATCAAGCTGCTTCTCTTTTGAAAGTTTATACTTCATACATTTACTGATATTGGGTACTTTTACAGTGCCCAACAGGCCTTTTGGTTACGAATGCAGCTCATCCGCCTTTTTAATTTAACGTATGTTCGTTCAATAGATAGTTTTTTCTCATATCGCATAAAGGCAAGAAAAGTGACACAACTCAAAAATACAGTATTTGAGAAAAGTCAACTTAAATATAAGGCATTGACTAGAATAAAACTGACACAACTGTCTCTCGAGTGGATAATTCTTTAGATGGAGATGTAACGTTTTTCGAACGCATTGGGGCACCTCATATATTTTTCAGTGACAAATTCGAAATTGCTAATTTTTGAATTGTGACACTTTTGTTGAGGGCTGCGATATGTGAAACCACCGTCGAACGTCTTCTCGTGCTCTGCTGTATAAATATATTTTTACTGAAAAGAAAAAAAAAAAAAAAAAAAAAAAAACTTTTTGTAAAAAGATAGAACCGACTCCAAAAGCAACTATTATTCAAACAAATAAAAATAAAATGAAAATTGGCCTAAAATGAAATTGTAAATTGCGCCTAAAAGTATAAAATAAATTCCTTCTCCAAACGATATTAACACTACCATTTAATCATAGCTTTTGAAGTCGGCGCAAAATTAAACAAAAATCGACACTTTTATTAAATGCAAAAATCAACTTCTATTCAAAATATATATCTATCTCACTTTGGCATCTACAAAACACAGCCGAAAACTACTTTGATTCAAGTAAACAATTAAGATTTCGTAAGTTGGAAAAGTTTGCAAAGAAAACCTTAATAACATGTATACCGAATTGCGAAGGATGTTCATTGTTCTATACAGACGTTATTAATGAACCAATTACATACAGTGATAAAATAATAAAGGAAACTATGAAGATGGATTATCCGAGACGACAACGTTTGTAGCTATCGATCTAAAAATAAATCTGTAAAAAAATGAATCAATTTTATGTAATTTTGGACCGACTTCAAAACTTATGCTTAATTGTAGTGTCTATGTCGTTTGGCGAAGGAATTTATTTTATACTTTTAGGAACAATTTACAATTTTATTTTGTGCCAACTTTCATTTTATTTTTAGTTGTTTGAATAATGGTTGCTTTTTAGAATCGGTTCTATTGTATTACAAAAAGTTTTTTTTTTTTTTTTTTTTTTTTTTTTTTTTTTACTTGCAGGAATAAGGGAGTGTATATTGTTTTAATTTAAAGACTGGAAAATTCAATCTTCTTTCGAAAATACAAACTTACCTCCAAAGTATGCATAGATAAAGATTAAAAATAAATTCATCGCAAATAAAATAGGGTAAATAAAATTACTCAATGTAAGAATGTGGCCTAACTGATTAATTTTTTAACTCTCAACAACAGCAACAAAAAGGGTGTTTGAAGCCCTTGTTTGTGTGCTTACATATCTGCCTGTAACACTGTAGCTCCCAAACAAGCAGACCGGTGTGAATAATCTTATTATCATCATTATTAAAATTATTACTATTAGAACGCTGACTTAATCAAGGTGATTCTTAGTGATTATTTGATGAAAATCTGTTTGTTAGATTTTTCTAAATAATTTAAAATGTGTTTGTTAAGATCACTTTGCATTGATATTTTAAAATTTACGAGCTAGCAATCTTTCAACTTTCAAATCATATAAGACAAAATTTAAGAGACAATCTTCTAATTTCAAAATCAGGTTACAGTTGAACGATAAATTAGGTGGTTTTATCGAATACAGTATAAAAAATGTTTTTTTTTTCTCTTTAATCACTAATTTTAAACTGATTTTGGCAAAAGTTAAAAATTTGTGATAAACAGTGTATAAGTGATAGTTCTCAGTCAAAAAATCTTTAAATTCAGTTGAAAATTAGACAGTTTTACAAATCTGATTTTGATAATAAATAAAAATTGTCTAAAAATTGCGTTTATGTGTTCAATATATAAAAACTACTAAATTTGATTGAAAATTATTGATATAAAGAAATTTAATTCAATTCAAGGCCATGTTTGCGTTGTTTTATAATTTACTAGTTCCAACTGAAAATTGCAGATTTTACAGAAAAATAATTAAATTTAAGGTCGAGGTTCAATTTATCAAACTAGCTTTACACTTGTTTCCAAAATCATTTTAATATATTTCAAAAGTATAGTCTTTTATTCACAATTCGCCTATTTTTACAAATAACATCTGCTAAGAAAAACATAAGAATGTGAAAAATATCAAAAGAAAATGAGTGTAAGAAACTATTTGTGATTCTAATTGCACTGTTTTTTGTACGATTACAATTTCATTGTACATTTATTATGTTTTCACAGCTATCATTATACTAGTCGGTCTGCACTTGATCAGTGCTCTATTTTTGCACAGGTATTTCCAAATTTATTTCTCCTTGCACCAGTTCAAATTACCAACCATTGATTTACATGATATTTAAAATAAACAGCTTCAACTTTTCCTCATGATATTTATATGTTTGGAAGTCCAACCGTCTGAAAGACATTGAAAATGTCATAGTAATAATTTAATACAAATTTTATACCCCTTTTTCTATTTATTTATTTATATTATTAATTTCTCGTTACGTAATTGAATTATACATATTTATTTATTAACGTTATTTTACCCTGACGCATTACCATTCCGCTTAGCAATAAAAAAAGAACTATTCTTAAAAAAAAAAAGAAAGAAAGGGGGGGGGGGTTCTTAAAGAAAACAGTGAACGAATCTTCCAAAACCATAAAAACCATAGATACAATTTTATTTTATTTATCTCAATACGTTATTGTAATTGTGATGTCAGTGTTTTCTGTTAAATTATACTTTTACGTTATTTTATTCATTTGAAATGCATACATAGAAACCATGCATTTTTTTTTTTTTTTAATTCCAATACTTTGATGCAGCTATGATAACATTTTCAACGTTATCCCTGAGAAACTTGAGCTTTTATTTTTAAGAAGATTATATCGTGAGTGTGAATCAAAATAGACATTTTTCTTTTCCACTGATTGTCTTCAATTTCTCTTAAATACAACAGATTCTCGATTAAGTGGGATGATCAAACAATCGAATTTACGCAAAGTTTGATTGCAATATAATAAAATATATAAAATTATTCTTTTTCGACTTAACAGGAGGAACACCTACGCTCTCTTCATTGTTCATAATCTCTTAAAAATTTCATTTCTGCTTCTAAAAACATTTTTTGTTTTCCTTTACCTTTAAATTAAATACTTTTTGCAGCTGAACGTACGAACATTTCTTCTCTTAAAGTAATCTATCAATAAATATGTTATTTGAAATGTTTAAAACATTAATGCTAAGATATTACGTAGAGTATAGCAAATATAGTGCAATAATAATGCATAATCTTTCAATGACAAATCTTGCCTTTCAACCCTTTTTAGACAAAAATGACCTTCTGTTAAAAAAAAAAAAAAAAAAAAAAAATGGAGCAGCTCACCTTGGAGAGAAAATCACTAAATTTGTCTTATCTTCAATTCGGTTGAGGATATAGGGTCGGTCTTCAGCAATAAACAGTAGTTTATTACTTTCTCTTACCCATAACGTAAAGTACTGTTTTAGGGTCAAATTTTCGAACATGAGTTTTTGTTATATTTACACGTTTTGAGGTCCCCTGAATCTGAAAATCATGTTTTTAGCGAATGGTCTGTGTGTCTGTCTCTGTGTGTGTTATCAGCATAGCTCAAGAACAAATAGTAGCATAAAGTCTAAACTTTTGCATATATATAGTACGAAATATTATTTCATATTATTAATTGATCTCTTAATATACATTATTAAAATAACCATAATTTTTTAAAGGAATTAAATATGTTCGCCAGATAACTTGGCGATTTTTGTTTTTCACAAAGGATAGTAGATATCAAATCTGCTCCTATTTATCTAACAATATTTACTTATATTTTTCTTAAATTGCCTTGAGAGAATAAGAGAAATATTTAGTTTTCTCGCATTGATTGTTTTAATGTCGAAAAAGAATTTTACAGGCAAAATCCTTTGCGTTAAAATTCATTAAAATATCATCATATGACGGATCATATCGACTTTTTGGTTTGTTGTCAAGAAATTACAAGTCCCATCAAATCTCTACAACCAGGGATCTGCTTAGTTTTCTTTCTTTTAATGTTTTCCTCTTTTTTTTTTTTTTTTTTTTTTTTTTTTTTTTCATACGTATTATTATTATTATTATTATTATTATGAAACGATTTTTTTTTCTGAAAACTGAGAAAAAAATTAAAAAACTTGGGAAAAAATATTCAACTTCTGTTAAAAGATATAATTTCTAAAATTGTTTAACTGTTGCGAGTTTCTAAAATAAAATGTTTTTACAGGACAATGATAGACGTTATAATAATAAATAAATACTTGATATGTACCCAATACATAACAAACCAAAAAAATAAAATAAAATCTAAAAAGATTATTATACATTTTGTCAATTAGGTAGGACTCAAATTTGAAAAGTTTTAACAAAATGCAATCAATTAAAGGAATATCATTTATTAAAATAAATCTGTATATCTGTATGTTACAACTATTCCTTCGAAAATACTACAAACTCTAAGCTTAAATAAACATTAATTAAACGAAGGATACTACGGTGATCAGTTACAGTTTCCAACTTAGCACCTTTTGGCTACCGTAAATTTTAATAAAAAAATTTATATTATTTTATCAGTGAAAACCATTAAAGATCACTGATTAAATAAAATAAATATTTCTATTAATTTTTTTCTGGTAGCCTAAATGTATTAAGTTTACATCTATGTGGTCAGTCCTCTCTGCAGAAAATCAAATTTGTGACGGCATGTCTCCGAACCAACCCATGAGGATGAATCCCAGACCGTTATCAATTGCCCACTGCGTATAACTTTAATATTATGTAGTGTGATGTTAAAACCCACTCACCCTCGATCTAAACCGGTCATGTTAAACATAGCGAGATATATATATATAAACAAATAATGGGCGGGGTGAAATGAAATTATAAAAATTTGCATTAGCATATAGCGAATTAAAAGAGCTAAAAAAAGACAATTTTGATTTTAAAATGCAATAATGAGATTCCCTATTGTGTGTTTCTTATTAAAAATTATAAGATAAAAAAAAATTTATAAACCATGTTTTTTAATTTTCTGTTGAATCATATAAACGCCACTGAAGGCAGCCGGAACCCCAGCAATTGGATAAAAGTATTAAAAAAATTCCTGGCTATCGTCTTTTGAGGTATTATAAAAGTTTCATATGGCTATCTAGCCGGGAAGTTAGTTAAAAGTTGATTGCAAGTTTTGTACTGGAAACGCTGCCGAAGGCAGCAGGCTCCCGAAGCAATTGGATAAAAATATTTTTAAAAAGCATTTTCACCGTATTCTGAACTGGTCCGAAAGTTTCAAATGTCTAGCTAATCGGGAAGTTAGTTAAATGAATTTTCTGTTGAATCATACGAACGCTGCCGAAGGCAGTAGCGACCTGAAACAGTTGACTAAAAGTATTAAAAAAATATATTGCCACCGTGTTCTGAGCTATCCTGAAAGTTTCAAATATCTAGCTAGTCGGGAAGTTAGTGAAAAATCGATTGCAAGCTTTGTACTGGTAACGCTGCCGAAGGCAGCAGGAACCCGAAACAGTTGGCTAAAGGTATTAAAAAAAAGCATTTTCACCGTGTTCTGAACTATTCTGAAAATTTTAAATGTCTAGCTAGTCAGGAAGTTAGTGAAATAAATGTTCTGTCGAATTATATAAGCGCTGCTGAAGGCAGCGGGAGCTGAAATAGTTGACTAAAATTATTAGAAAAATGTATTGTCATCGTGTTGTGAGCTGTCCTAAAAGTTTCAAATGTCTAGCTAGTCGGAAATTTAGTGAAAGATCGATTGCAAACTTTATACTGATAACGCTGCCGAAGGCAGCAGGAACTCGAAACAGTTGGCTATAGGTATTTAAAAAATGCATTTTCACCGTGTTCTGAACTATTCTGAAAGTTTCAAATGTCTAGCTAGTCGGGAAGTTGGTTAAATAAATTTTCTGTCGAATCATATAAGTGCTGCCGAAGGCAGCGGGACTTGAAATAGTTGACTAAAATTATTAGAAAAATGTATTGTCACCGTGTTGTGAGCTGTCCTGAAAATTTCAAATGTCTAGCTAGTCGGAAAGTTAGTGAAAAATCGATTGCAAGCTTAGTACTGATAACGCTGCCGAAGGCATCGGGAACCCGAAACAGTTGGCAAAAGGTTTTAAGAAAATGCATTTTCTCCCTGTTCTGAACTATTCTGAAAGTTTCAAATGTCTAGCTAGTCGGGAAGTTAGTTAAATAAATTTTCTGTCGAATCATATAAGCGCTGCCGAAGGCAGCGGGACTTGAAATAGTTGACTAAAATTATTAGAAAAATGTATTGTCACCGTGTTGTGAGCTGTCCTGAAAATTTCAAATATCTAGCTAGTCGGGAAGTTAGTTAAAAATCGATTGCAAGATTTGTCCCTGACAAACACACAAACAAACCCACAAACCCACAAACAAACACACAAGAATCGAAGTTAATAAAAACATGGTAAAATAGCACATTTGCTACTAAAGCGCCTTTTACAAGAATAAACTAAAGAATTTGTACACATGGTTATTTTCAAGGAATATCTGTGACTTCGAGACCACTTCTTGGTTTTTTAGAGACAAACTTCAGTGTCAAAATAGTAGAAATAAAAGGTACGTTTTAAAATGATAGTGCCATTCAAATATTATGCAAAGAAGGATGCCATAAATGAGGAATTGCAGATATACAATTAATATTAGATAGTTTTCACATTATTATGCATAAAAAATTTGCCATAAGTCGGCACATAAAATATTTCCAAGGTATATATTTCCAAGCTTTAAGGATTAAGGGTTTGAGCTCTTATGCAGAAGGGTACTGTGCGCCCGCCGAAGATTGATACCTGGTTGGCAAAATGCCAGGACGATTCCACTCACGCTCTGGGAGACACAGCAATGAAGAGAGAGGGGAAATTTTTCTATTATTCTTGTTTCCTCTGTTATGTGTAGAATAATTAATACTCCTGCTTTGTTTTATTTTATTTCTTACTGTATAACAGTCTGTTTATATTGGAAATGAATCGTACATGTGGTACGAGTTCTCGGATTAAACCTCTTTATAGTGAAGCGAAGCGTATTGTACATAATGTCATTAAGTTTTGCGATAAAGAAGCTTTAGAAGGAGAAGCTATTGTTCCACTTTCCCAATCAGTGAAACGTACGAGTGAAATAACTAATATATCAGAAGCCACGATAAGACTACGTAGAGAATCAAAAGGAGAAGACAATCCAATGTTTGTATCACAAAAAAAGCGGCAAAAGAACAGTACCATCGAAAACATTTCTCTCGATAATTTTGATTGCGATGTTATTCGAACAACAGTACATGAGTTTTACGCAGTAAATAAGATCGTACCTACAATTGCCAAATTAATACCTGTACTTAAAGAAAAGATAAATTTTAAGTATCAAAGAGAAACTTTGAGAAGAATTCTTCACGAAATAGGATTTAACTTCCCCGTCAGGTACGACTTGCACATTAGTCCCCTTTAAATATAGTGACCAGCGAAGCTGGCAAAGAATTCGTTGATTCACTACCTTAACTGATTTCACATTTCGTCATTTTTTAAGGGGTTATATACTAGTTTGTAAATAATAATTGACATATTTTTTAAATTAGTGTTACACGCTTCAAAGAACAACTTTAATATATCCCCACAACGACATTTGGCAATTTTTTGTTGGCGATTATGGCTAAATCATAAATCTAAAAATCATAAATGATAAAATCATAATCTAAATCATAAAATCATAAATCCAAAATAAACAACATATAGGCTGCCATATTATATCGCCAAAGAAAAATCGCCAAATTCAGCTACAGGGATATACTAAAGTTATATCTTAAAACTATCCCCTTTATAATATTATGAGTTTTTCTTTCTTTTAATTAATCGTAAAATATTTATATAACCAGATATTCAAGAATCAGTTCAAAGAAGGAAAAGAAATGTAATCAGTGAGTTTATAATTTTTTCATACCAATAAACAAACACATCCCTAGGTACTACGGACATTCCTATTTTATAAATGGACCAACCCTTTTCACTCATGCGCAGAAGACTCCAGGGATCATCCTTCTGCGGTTTAACAGTACATCCGACCACATTCATAGCTCTTGCGTGCAACTACTGCCCACATGTTTTCCACCGGATTAAAGTTTGGAGAACATGGAGGCTGATCCAATAAAGGAATTCCTTTAGTTAAAAACCACTCCCAGGTCGACTTTGCATTATGAGGGGGGGGGGGAGCATTATCTTGTCGAAATTGCGCGTTTGAGTTATTTTTTAATTTGAAAAAAGGTATGTAATCTTTTAACATTTCCTGAAACTTTCGATCATTTAAATGGCCTGTTAGAAAGACTATTGGTATTTTGCCACTTGCGTTAGATTTCCTCATTGTCGCTTAAAGAAACTTATTTTATCGCTTCCAAAATCATACGAAAAATATTTCAATCCATCTGGCCCTTTAAAAAAAATTTTTTTTTTCATCACTGCAGATAATTTTATGTAAGTTTTGAGTCGACGCGATACTTTGATCAAACAACTCTCTTACTCTTAGCTATGTCGAGTAATGTCAGTTTAGGTTGTTCTTGCATTCGTTGGCAGCAAAGATGTTTACACTTGGAAAACGATGCACTGTATCTTTTGAAACACTTATATCAGGAGAAGAAGCTACTTGCCTGATACTTGTGTTGGAGCCCCGTAGTAGCACATAAATATTGACCAATGTCCTACCGACATCAGCTGAAATTTTGAATGTTTTTGAATATCATACGTTAATTTATGATATTTATCGATATTGCCTGACATAATTAAAAATTATTCCTATAGAAAAGCATTTTAAATAGTTACTTTCTATACCAACAACTATTATGATTCGAAAACAATATGTTGAAAATAAAATTTTACAAAATAATATTTTTTTTATATAATATTTTAATGCTTTATTTTAAATATTTGTTAATACTGGTCTATGTCTTTAAAATGATACTATTTTAACTATATACTGTGATAACTGTCGACATTCGAAAAGCAATATGATTTTTTAGATATTGAGAAGCATCTGTCAACATTGTCAAAAAGTGATATTTATTGATATCTGGAAATACACCAGACAATATCACCAGATATTTGAAAATAATATCTGTAAATATTTTTTAGAGGGGTTCTAATTTTATATTCTCCAATATTATATTTTGATATTGGCGGATATCTTTGTGCTACCTGGACTGTTTATCAGGTGAATCTTGGACGGCGACCAATATAGTTTTTTCTACTGTACGTCCCATGGAAATTCAAATAATTTCTTATCACATGATAAGAACGTTTATTTGCTATAATTAATTGCTCTAATACACAGTTTATTCCTTTGTGAATCATCAACCTTTCGTCATCAACTCAGACAATGATTTTTCATGCTCCATAACCACGTCAAAAATAAATTTGATAAAGAAATGCAAACTCAAATCGTTATATGGTAAACTCAGCTGAAATTTCCATTTTAATCTTGGTTTCAGCGCAGCTTTAACAGCACAAGCGTAATAAAATTTGCATATCCAATAACTTTTTACACGTGGGTCTATCATTTTGAGACCATTTTCTAGCTTTAAACATCGAAAAAATCCGTATTATTTTTTTATCTGCCGACTTATGGCAAATTTTTTATCCATAATAATGTAAAAATTGTCCAATATTAATTGTATATCTGCAGTTCCTCATTTATGCCCTCCTTCTTTGCATAAGTTGGAATATTTGAGTGACACTATTATTTTGAGACGCACCTTATATGAATATAATAATTTCATTCTGAGCGAGTGAAGTTGTACTATATTAACCTACCTAATGGTCTAATGACTATGCTCTATTTTTAGTTGTCAGGAGCCGTTTTCGAATCCAAGTTCAGGTGTCGATATTTTCGTTGTGTTTCGGACCACCCTTAAGCACCTTAAGCTTTATAGTTACTAGCAAACCCATGCGAAAATTTCGCACTTTACTTCTTTTCTTATTTACCGTTATAATTTGAAACTCATAAATATTATACCAACTTCCCCACCTATTTAAAATTTTAATTTACCAGAAGCTAAATTATTATTAAAACCAAATTAATACTGTGCAATAATGAAAACAAAATCATTCAAAGAAAGGTTTCAAAATAAAATTCACGGTTGACGACCCAGTTTTCCTACTTCCGCAGGCAGTGCAGTTTTAGTATAGGACCCCCATGACGCCTTTCAAATTTTTGCCGTTCTGTTGACAATGACTCTTATTTATTTTGCCACTTTTTTTTTTTTTAAATTCTTTTAGACATTCTTATTTTGATTATACTTTTTATGATTGAAATTTTTAGTCAATTTATGATAATAATTCATATTTTTGAAAGCATTGCATATATATATATCTTTAAAATAATGCTATATTTAAAATGACGCTTGCAAAGGTTCTGAAAATGCAACTTTTAAAAATGCATTTTTCCATAGCGTAATCTCATCGGACAAATATCATCTTCTTTTATTAATATTGTTATTATTAGATCATTGAGTTGAGTCCGCGTGCTTAAATATTGTCCATTTATAAACACTATTTTTTATCCTCGCGTATTTTATTAATTACATTGTTATCGTATCGTTTCGACAAAATGCAATTGTAACTGGTCCACGATAGAGAAAAATTATATAGATAACAATAATAATAATGGAAGAAGAAACGGGAATTCGTGCTGTGGAAATATTTTACTTTAAAAAGAAAGCCACCGAAACCACTCCTCTTGTGGCTTTTAAAACTTCTAATATTGTTTCCTAAATTATAATTGCAATTTTTTACAGATATTATCTTTAAGGAATTTGAAGGATGTTAAAGAGAAAACAGAATATTTCTCGGAACTAACGGCATTTAAAAACATGCAATCTTAGATTATTGTCTTTAGAAAGGTAATATGGAAAGTTCCACATAAAAAATTTTCTAGCGGTTCTTTCTTTCTTTCTTTTTCTTTTTTTTTTTTCACGTTATCGAGTAAGTTTTAATCTGCTTTAATTTGCATTTGAACTCGTATCTTTTTATTATGTAGCATACAATTAATTGAATTTGCTTGCCCACAGCTTGACCTTTTCTGTTCTAGAAGTTAACATTTTATCGACCTTGCAACAGTAATCTGGCTTTTTGGTGAAGGACATTTTCATTCTTAAAGATGATTTTCTCTTTATGATAATTTCAAATGCAATGCTTTACGCGAAACAATAGTAAAATCCTTATTTTAAAATTTGATTAATTTCAGTTGTTTTTGGGGTGTGTATATAATTGAATGCAATTTTTGTTGAAGCCTTGAGAAAGCGTGTAACTATAATAATTTTTTGCATTGTTATAATCTGATATTTGCTAAAATAGGTTACTTTTATGCATAGCTTAAGACCTTCTCCAAATTTGATCAAATTATTATTGTAGAGAATTCATAAAGAGACCTATATTGATGCAGGGTGATACCTTATTCGGTGATAAAATCTTCTATTTTAATTTAGATGGTAATTCGAGATTTGTATTATACTTTTAAAGAAAATTTGTACAATTGTTAGTTACATAGTGCTGACAGGATTAGAGATTTTAAATATATATATGTACACCAAAATTAGTGTTTGATTTTTGTGTTCTTGTGAATTGTTGGTTGATTGTATTGGAAGAATTAGATTCGTTTATAGAGTGCAAAATGGATTCGAATCCTTAACCATTTGAATATTAGATACACTGCAATTATTAAAAACAGATTGATAAATTGGTGTTTTTTTGTAAATTCATTTTAAATATTTATTAAATGATACGATTTTTAAGGTGGTCTAAAATATAAAAAATTTACAAAAAGGCAAATTTTCACTTTATTTTTATGCGAAAAAAAAAAAAAAAAAATCTCCAGAGTTTTTATTATTAAATGATGCAAACTGCACGTAAATACGATAATTAATTTTTACTTTCTTCTATATTCAATAGAGGAAAGTATTGGATTCGTAAAAATTTTAGACTTCCTGTTTTCGACGGATTTACACGTTTTGAGAGGTCTAGAACGCGATTTTACCATTTTTAGAAAATGTCTGTCTGTCCGTCTGTCTGTATGTGTGTGTGTGACAAAAATTTTGTGGCAACTGTATCTCCGGAACTACTGCTCAGAATTGAATATAAATGTATATGTAAATGCACCTTCACCTAAATTAGAGCCTATCAACTTTTGGTGTCAACCACTCAACAGGTGGCGCTGCTATACAGCGATTTCCGCAATTCAAGGGGAGGCTATAGCTAAGGTTCTATTGCGTATAATCATTCAAAACTTGATATGTGAGAAGAAAGCCATTATGATACATTACGCTGATTCAATTTGAATGGTTATCAACCGACAGGTGGCACTGCTATACAGCCATTTCTGCAATTTAAGGTAATGCTATATCTCAGGAACTACTGCACGTAATTACATATAAATTTATATGTAGATGTACCTTGATTTAAATGAGCGCCTACCAACTTTTGGTGCCAACTGCTCAACAAGGGGTGCTGTTAGACAATGATTTCGTAATTTAAGGGGAGGCTATATGTCAGGTTCTATTGCGTATAATCAATCAAAACTTGATATGTGAGAACGGCATTATGAGACGTTATGCTGATTCAATTTGAATGCTTATCTGTTAACAGGTGGCGCTTCTGTACAGCGATTTCCGCAATTTAAAGGGAGGCTATATCTCAGGAACTACTGCACAAAATTGCATATAAATTTATATGTAGATGCACCTTGACATAAGCTAGTGCCTGTCAACTTTTGGTGTCAACTGCTCAACAGGTGACGCTGCTACACAGTGATATTCGCAATTTAAAGGAACGCTGTATCTCAGGTTCTGTTGCGTATCATCAAACAAAACTTGAAATGGGCGAAGGCCATTATGAAATATTTATTATGCTGATTCAATTTGGATGCTTATCTGCCAATAGGTGGCGCTGCTATACTGCAAATTTCTTCGATTTCAACTTCTATGGAATATAACTGTACAAAACTTGATACTTGAGATAACCATTATAAAAACGCATATTTTAATATGTTATTTATAGACAATAAAACTGTCTGTTTTTTGGATATTTAGCGTTAGTTTTCTCTAAGATGAAAATCATTCGCATTTATCATGTTCGATAATTTTAATAAATAATAATTTTAATAAATCATTTGCACTTTGTGAATTCGTACAGGAAAATATAGAATAAAGTATACAGAAAAACATATCACCTTGAAGAAAAAAATTTCATCGTCGACCTGTATAATGGAAGTCCTGTAGTTGTTAGACACAAGTTTTCTTTTTCTTTCTTTTATATATATATTTTATATGTGTTTCAGCCTATCAGCTCATCCCTCGTTTATCTAAAAAGCAACCATTAAAACTGTGACCTATCAAAACAGGAAGACGCGTGTGTGCATAGGACGTTCCCGAAGAATGATTATATATCGTCGATGGTTTATACTATATAACAAAATAATACATAAAACAATATTATTGGGACACTGATATAATTTTCCTAACCTGAGAAGAGCGAAAATAGCCATACAGAAAATAAAATTTGCCATTGTTTTTTAAAATGAATTTTGTTTTAGCAAATTTCAGTCATTTTGGAATCTGAATCTTTATCTTATTTATGTTTAATAATAACTCAGAATAATTTCTGAGCGAATTTTAAAGTGCCAAGGAAAATTGTTTAATAAAATACTTCGGTATTATAATGATTAATAATAAAAAGTTCGTCGTAAGGAAGTTAATCACTAGACAGCACCCACCTATGGCCTCAGTGATCTAAATTCTTGTTCGGCTGTCCTCGTTTTCCTCTTATTGCAGGTTATCCAAAACATGCAAATCAAAAGATGCCCTATTTTCAATCACCCTTAAGGATGATACAATGTTTGTTCTTCTTTATCATTTTATTTTTCTCAAATGAATGATGCTCGATTTCTTTTGGAGGCAAAAGTTCTTAAAAAAATATTCGGAACATTCGGCAGGAAATAAAGTTTGGAAATATTATAATCAACAAAAAGAATCGACGACTTTTTACTTTCCGAAAATATATAACAAAATTCGACTTTCAGATTTTGGTGCATCTATACGTTTTCAGCTCATTTTTGCTATTTTTTCGGTGATGTATGTATGGATGTTTGTTTGTACGTGAGTGAGCACGATAGCGTCTAAACGCTTTATTCAAATGAGTTGAAAGTTGCTACATACAATCGGTAACAAAAGTGCCTGAACACTAGCAAAAATTCCTATGTAAAAAAAAAGTACACTTCATACGGTTTTGTTAAATAAATCCTTGTCGAATCCTGTTCTTAGTCAGTGTAAGAACATGATTCGATAAGGATTTATTTAACAAAACCATACGAAGTGTAACTTTTTCACATAGAAATTTTTGCTAGTGTTCGGACACTTTTGTTACCGACTGTACACTGAGAAAAAATTATGTAAGTGACATCTAGAATCTAAATTGTGGCTGTAGTAAAAAAAGTTGCATGTCATCCTTATAAATTCTAGTCCCCTTTGAAAGCGAGTTCTAGAAACCCCTATTAGAATTCTAGAGTGTTTGACTATACTATCGAGGGCAAACTTAATTCAAAATCTCTGCAAATAAATGCGAATACAAGAGGCGAGTTTTAGCACCTATAATCTTTGTTTATGACCTAATTCTAGAAAACCAAGAACGAATGTCTCGCAATACAAAGGATTCAGAATATTGTTTCAAGGTCTAGAAATGTATAAACTAGAAATTCTCGGTCATTTTGTCTATTCAGCTTATTGGCGTGCCTTATTACGCATAGCTCAGAAATCTATACTTCTAATTTAGGGATTTCGAAAGTGACCACTTATTTTCGTTCTACATGAAGGCGGTATATATTTTTTCTCAGTGTATGTTATAGGTCACCGTAGCATGAACTGTATGGATGTTGGTGATATAGCACTTACAGAATTTTTTTCTTTTTTTTACAGGGACACAAAGATGCGATAACGTCTAAATGTCTTATTCGAGCATTCTATTATAATATTCTCTTTTGTTTATTTAACGACTTCTCTTGCTTTAATTTATTTATACACTAGTTAATTACTTTACGCTAGGAAAATGAAGTGCAGTTGAGTCACAGCAGATTTTTTATTTATACATTTAGTTATTTTTAACGATTGTATGTCAGAAAGTTTCATTACCCTCAAACGTTATCAAATGCTACAGTCGGCAGCAAAAGTATCGAGCACTAGCAAAAATTCCTATGTAAAAAAAGTACACTTAATACAGTTTTGTTCAATAAATCCTTTTCGAATCATGTTCTTAGACTAAGAAGAGGATTCGACAAGGATTTAGGTACTTTTTTTACATAGGACTTTTGGCTAATGCTCGGATAGTTTTGCTGCCTACTTTATTTAAATGGTTATCTAAGAGATTACGTTACTTATGACATCTATCCCATTGAACAATATAAGAAAGCAGAAAAGGAAACAAACCTAGAAGATAAAAGATAACATGCTTAATAAAATACTAATATCATAAATGGGATTATAATTGAAGAGCTTGTTTCCAAAAGGCGTTAAGTCAAAAATTTCAAAAATTGACTTTTCGATGCAAAAGGTCGCAGCACACGTCTAACAATATATTTTCAATAAATAGAAGTACCAAACAAAGTTTAGTCATAATGGAAACAGAAAGTAAAATCCGTGTTTTTTTCCAAAAAGAATTAAGTCACAAGTAAGTTTTGTGCCAAAAGGGATTAAGTCAAGTTTAACCAATTGTAGCGTGCCTTGAGATCACGTGGTTTGTCTGGTCTTGGATGGAAAGACAAAAATAAGGAAAAGAATGTTGTAGATTGTCACATTGAGACAGTTTTTTTTTTTTTTTTTCCCATAGAAAAATATAAAGAGAGATTACTTATAATCTTTATTATAATGTGTTTGTAAAAGATTTTAATCTTGGTTTTGGAACCCCGAAAAAAAAAAAACACATTTGTTCCTTCTGTATTAGGAAAAAAATACAAATGAATTCAGAAAAATGTACAGAAAAAAAAAAAGACCCTGTTAACCGAACTTTTGATTCATAAACACCGGAGCAAAAAATTTTATTCTCTTTTAGGAGAAAAGCTTATAGGAGAAGATGAAATTACAATATGTTTTGACCTGATGCAAAATCAGAAATTACCACACAAATAAATATTATACCATGTTAGGTATGCTTTCAGCAGGGGCTGCTCAAAAGGACGTCACCTTCACATACTATTTACCAACATGGTCACTCCTACTTACCAGCACATAGAACATTCGGCCGAATAGAGACTAGTTTAAAGAAAGTGGATACAATTCTACTCTCTAATGAATATTTTGAACATTTCTCTAAGGCTGGAAATCTTTTCAAGTATAAGAAGCAGTGGAATATTTTAGATTGGAAAAATTTTGCATATAGTCGTCTGAAAAGCAAACAAGGTTACGTGTTTTCAGAGGCAAAAGTACTAGAAATTACGAAGCGAGATGCGGGGGGGGGGGGGGGGGGGGGAGAATGTACTGTGGTTCGTTTTGCCATCAGAAGATCCTGAAACAAACGGAAAAAAATTCTCCTACGAGCCTCTTCTGAAATAAAACCAAAACCAATATAAAACAAGAAAAAAAAAAAATCAGTTGTTTTGAAATTGCTTGAATCTTTGGGAATTAACAATGTTTTTATTTTCATGAACAATCTTGCAACGATACACCTAGGGATAACATAAGTGAAAATAATGATAGCGATGAAGAAATAGAGTATGTAAATGAAGATTTGTGATAACTAACCAGCTTCCAAAAATTCTGCATCTAAAATTTTTGTGGTAATTACATGGAAAACATACACGGATTTCTTTCAAATGGAAGTAAGTCATTTCATTTTGTAATTTGTTTGTGCCAAAAGGGCATAAGTCATAGTTTTGTTCCAAATGGGGTTAAGTCATTTTTTCTTTTTTTTATTTCTCAATAACTATACTGTCAGGATTTTTTTAACCATATAATTTAGTGTTACTATCATCCATAGATTACTGGAAAAAATTATCTTTACCTTAAATTCAATAATAAATCTTACATAACAAAATCACGTTTTTTCAAGAATGGAAAAAATGACTTAACGCCATTTGGAAACAAGCTCTTCAATTTTCAATTAATTTAGATTATAGATTACAAGAAAAATATTATTATCTATATATATAAAAGAGTAAACTCACTGATTCACTGACTGATTCACTGATTCACTGACTCAACACGGTTGTGGCGATCCTATGGGAGATAGAGTCATAATTTTTGGTGAGCAGGTTTATTTTAGGACCCTGACGCTCACTAAGACGGGATTTTGCGAAATACCCCCTCCCGTTCCCCCCCGGGGGGGGGGGGGGGGCAAAAGGCAAAAACCACCTTTATAAGCATAACTCGGCTCCAAATTGCTTCACGGTGAAGAAATTGCAGATGGGGAGACTAGACTTGAATACAAAAAAATCATTTTCTGCGATTTTGGAATTTTGGATTTTTAAGGGGGGTAGGGGGTAAAAATGAGATTTTCGGGGGCGCATAAGGCAAAAACACATTTATAAGTATAACTCGGCACCAAATTACTTCACAGTGAAGAAATTGCAGATGGGGGATACTAGACTTAAATACGAAAAAATCACTTTCTGCGATTTTGGAATTTTTGATTTTTAAGGGGTGAAGGGGGTGAAAATGATTTTCGGAGGTGCAGAAGGCAAAAACACCTTTATAAGCATAACTCGGCTCCAAATTGCTTCACGAGAAAGAAATTGCAGATGGGGAGACTAGACTTGAATACAAAAAAATCATTTTCTGCGATTTTGGAATTTTGGATTTTTAAGGGGGAAAAGGGGTGAAAATGATTTTCAGATGCGCAAGAGGCAAAAACACCTTTATAAGCATAACTCGGCTCCAAATTACTTTACGATGAAAAAATTGCAGATGGGGAGACTAGACTTAAGTACAAAAAAATCATTTTCTGAGATTTTGGAATTTTGGATTTTTAAGGGGGGAGAGGGGGTAAAAAGGATTTTCGGGGGGGGGGGGGGGGATTTAGCAATATATGGATTTTCGAGTAAAATTCTAGCAGTAATAGCTCAAAGATATAAAAAAAAAAAAAAAAAAAAAAAGCCAAACGTCTTCTTGAAGGTATTTCCAAAAACGCATTTTTGATTTTTTCCGATTTTCGATTTTGGGGGGGAGATACGAAGGGGCAAATTCGACCCCCCCCCCCCTTTTAGCACTAAATTCGTCCGTGGAAATCTATAGGAGCTGAGGTCACAAATTTTAGTGTGTGGCTTATTTACGTGTGTCGAAAACCCATTGTAACGGGGTTTTGTGAAAGCCCCCCCTTTACCCCTTTGGGGGCGTGGTGGGGAATAAAAGAGTAAAATCACTGATTCACAGATTCAACACAGCCGTGGCAATTCTATGGGAGATAGACTCGCAAATTTTGGTGAGCACGTTGGTTTTAGGACCCTGACGCCCATTAAGGCGGGATTTTGCAAAATATCCCCAGCTCCCCCTGGGGGGGGCAGAAGGCAAAACCTCCCTTATAAGCATAATTCGGCTCCAAATAGCTTCACGGTGAAGAAATTGCAAAGAGAGAGACTAGAACTGAGTGCAAAAAAAAGCATTTTCTGCGATTTGAGTTTTGGATTTTTAAGAGGGGGGGAGGGGGTAAAAACTATCTTCGGAGGCAAATTTAGCAAAATACGGGTTTTCGAGTAAAACTGTTCCAATATCAGCACAAAGATATAGAAAATCGTCAAGAGTCTTCTTGAGGATATTTCCAAAACATCATGTTTGTTTTTTTGTGATATTCGATTTTTTTTTTTTTTTTTTTTTTTTTTTTTTTTTGGGGGGGGGGGAGTTACGAGGGGGAAAATTTGAGCCCCTCTTTTAGCGCTAAATTCATCCGGGGAAATCTATAGGACCTGAGGTTACAAATTTTAGTGAGTGGCTTACTTACGTGTGTCTGACACCCACTGTAATGGGGTTTTTCGAAAGTCCCCCCTTTTCCCCTTGGGGGGGGGCAATATAAACCCGTTTCCAAGTATAACTTTGCTTCAAATTATCTCAGTAAGATTAATTTGTATATGTGGGTTGTTTATGCTTTTCCAACACGCACAGTAATGGGATTTTACAAATTTTCACCTTTCCCCCCTTTAAAGGCGGGAGGGGGAGGCGAAGGCGAAAACACGCTTATAAGAGTAACTGTGCTCCAAATTGTCTCAGGATAACGACTTTTTGATATGACAATTGGTTATGCGTACTCAAGACACATACTACAAAGATATTTTGTAAAATTCTGTCCTATCCCCCCCCCCCTTGGGGGTAGGGGTGGGGTAAAAAGCATGTTCCCAAGCATAACTTTGCTTCAAATTATCTCAGTAAGATTAATTTTTACATGTGAGTTGTTTATGCATTCCCAACACGCATTATAAAGGGATCTTACGAAAATTCCCCCTCCCCTCCTTCAAAGGCGGGGAGAGAGGCAAAAAACGCTTTTAAGAGTATCTCTGCTCCAAATTAGCTCATAATAACGAGTTTTTGATATGTCGATTGGTTATGCGTACTCAAGACACACACCACTAAGGGATTTTGTAAAATTCCACCTTATCCCCCTTGGGGGGTGGGGTGGGGCAAAATCATGTTTTCATGTGTAACTCTGCTCCAAACTATCTTAGATGATTTTTTATGTGCGGGCTGGTTATGCGTTCCCAACACGCACTATAAGGGGATTTTTGTGAACTTTTCTTTTTCCTACCTTTAAAAGCGGGGTGGGGGGGTGGGGGGGGGGCAAAAACACGTTTTAAAGAGTAACTCTGCTCCAAATTATCTCAGGAAAGCGATTTTTTGATAGGCTGATTGATTATGCGTACTCAACACAAACTACAAAGGGATTATTTGGAATTCCGTGCTATCACCCCCTTGAGGGTTGGGGGTGATTTAAAACATGTTTTCATGCGTAACTCTGTTCCAAACTATCTTAGAATGGCAATTTTTGATGCGTGGACTGCTTATGCGTATTCAACACACACTACAAATTGATTTTGTGAAACTCTACCCTACCTCCCCTTAGTGGGGGGGGGGCATGTATTCAGTTAAGAGCGGGCCGAGGGGGGGCTAAAAAACACGTTTTAAAACATAACTTTGCTTCAAATAATCTTAGAATCCCGATTTTTTAATATGTGGGCTAGATATGTGTATGCAACATGCATTATAAAGGGATTTTGTGAAGTGTGGCGAGTGGGAAAACTGCTATCGAAGGTATCGAGAACTTTAACTTTGACTGATTTCAATGATTTTATTATTATTATTATTATTATTATTATTATTAATGATATGTGTTTTGAGACTTCATTTCAATATAATGACCAGCGAAGCGGGCAAAGCCTGCTAGTCATATATATTGTAATAATTTTTATAATTACGAAAGTAGTTTTTAAATAACTATCTCTGAGTGATGATACATATTCAAATAAAAAAACGTCTAAAAAATATTCTTTATTTCAAATCTGTTTAAAAAAAAAACCTTTAAAAAGTCTATTTTCATGATAACGTAACTGTGGATGTATCGAAGTTTCGATAACTACCAGAGGTGTTATTTTTGCGGACACAGAGAACATTGTCACGATGAGTTTTATGTTTACCAGCCACCATTAAAAGCGTACGATACACATTCTCGCCGAAAGCCAAACCCCATGCTATTCTATGGTGAAATTTGTTTACGGAACTGTGCATTACTTTGTGTATTTTATTTATTTATTTATTTATTTTTAATTCCGTTTCCACATTAGAAATTTCACAACCATTAAATTTGATTAAAAAAAAAAAAAAAACGATTTTTATTTATTTTTTTATTTTTATTTTTAATTTTGAAGTTTAAAAATGCGCTCATTTCCCTTTTCTCACATTGTAGCTTCAAAATGAAATATATATATATATATATATACATATATATATATATATTGACAGGTGAGGGGAACGTTGCATGCGTAAAACTAGTTTAACCCTGCAGTGCATGTTGTAAGCCATGCCGCCTGTCTCCATATTAATTTTAATTTCGATTTGTTCCATTTTTAGTTTTGGTTTATGTTAAAGATATTTTTCGTACTCTATTTGGTTTAAGTTTCTTTGTTAATTTCGTTAAGTTTTTGTTGACTTGTTTTATTCTTAAACTTTATGTTTAAATATGAGTTCGGTTTTGCTTTTCAATGGGATATTTATTTATATATATATAAATCAGTTTTTGGGAACAACAGACAAGTACATTAGTTAACGAGTAATTCTGTAAACTAATTTCTTCAGTGAACAACATGGGCTTTGGTAGTCGGCGAGGATGGATAAGTGCACTCTGAAATATAAACAATACAGAGCATGTTTTACAAAAAATAAAATAAAATAAATAAGCTAGTGGATCTGCAGATCAGTAGCCTCAAAGTCCTATTTACATCACTCATTACTCAGCAGATAATTTTTATTTATTCCGTATTATTTAAAATAATTATATATATGATTAACTCGCTACATAACGATATACGTTTCTGAGGGGGACTTTTACCCCCCCCTCAAGTCCCGTTGTATCTATCTGTCTATATCAATCTTTCTATATGTGTATATATATATATATATATATATTCCTTTGTAACTCATAGCCTTGTGTTAATTCCTTGTAACTCACAAATGATTATACTAATTATTATCAAATCCATGGGGTGTGATAATAATTCGCACTTTTTCTTTCCTTTGTTCAGGGCCCACTTTACAACCTTGGAGACTTCCCTGTAATAGGCATTACGCCAGGGCAGCTCATAAATTTCATGTGGCCCCAGGTAAATTTTCTGATTCATCTGATTCCCCCGCCCCCCTCCTCTCCTACAAAAAACAAATACAGTCCGTTAAGAAATTATAAGACCACTTTAATTTTGTAAATTATAAGAAAAATAAAGATTCTAATCATAATTTAAATACATAAAATAACATATTGTTCTATATTTTTTTATAATTAGTTTGCAATAACTTGGTATAATGCAATAAATCTTTAATAAAAATATATATTAGAAATAAGTGAAAACTAACCTGTTAAGAAAATATAAGACCACTTGTCAAAAAACAAAATTGTATAAAAAATTAATATGATATTGGTCCTCCATTTTTCCTGATGACTTCAAACACTCAGTTTTTTATTGAAGTAACCAGGTAATTAAGTTCAGTTATAGAAATATTGTACAGTTCTTTTAAAATAGCTACTTTCAGTTCATTGGCAGATGAAAATTGTTTATTATTAGCATAAACTTTGCGAGATAATATACCCCATAGGTTTTCCATGGGGTTCAAGTCTGGACTTCGACTTGGCCATGGTAAAACATTAATTTTTTCTTTTTTTAACCACTCCTCTGTGGATTCAGATGTATGACCAGCAGCACTGTCCTGTTGTAACATCCAGTTAGCACCACCTAATAAAGGTCCAAACGGTATCATATGATCATATAGCATAGACTGATATTGTGTAGAGTTCATATGAACCGAAATCCGCTGTAAATCACACAACCCCTCATAACTGAAAGCTCCCCAAATCAGTTCTGATCCTCCACCCATTTGTCGACTGAAGCATTCTTTTGGTTCCTTCCTCAAGTCATGCCAATAGTGTTTGTAACCATCAGGACCATCAAGGTTAAATTTCTTTTCATCAGAAAATATAATTTGTTTCCACTCATCGTTCCATGACATCACATTTTTAGCCCATTTTAATCTTTCTTCTCGATGGCATGTCAATAACTTTGGTTTTTTCTTCAATTTCATAAATTTCGCATTAATATTTAATTTAAGACTCTTCCAGGCCGTTACATGTGAAGTTTTCTTGCTGAAACGTTTCGAAATTTCACGAGTTGAAAGACCTTTTTTAGTTGACAATCGAAAAATTTGTTTATTATCACGTGCTGACAAAATATTTTTTCTACTCCATCGTTTTATTTTGTTTGAATAATCTTTTTTAATTATGGCATTATGAATGGCAATTTTAGAACGGTTCATTAACCTTGCAGTATCTCTTTCAGATTTACGAGAACCTTTATAAAATAAAATTTTTCTAACTTCGCACTCCGATAATTCTTTACCTCGAGGCATCGTCAAATTAATCGTAGATAACACATTCAAAACCTAAGCCTTTGCTTTTTAGGTAATGCTTTTACGAAATACTGACGCATACGCTTTATATTGAGTTTGACGTCATGCATAATATGCTAATTTTCTCAGGTGGTCTTATAATTTCTTAACAGTCACAGTCTTTAATTTTTAGAAAAATGAATAAGTTTTAATGAAATTTAATTTAATTTTAAAAGTTGGAATTAGTATAGGATGCGTTTTCTTATCAATTTTAAATACGCAACTAAAAATTTGCATATTATGCTCTCTTCTTCAGAAATGCACCAATACGCTTGTGGTCTTATAATTTCTTAACGCACTGTACACTAGAAAAATGACTTTTGACTTTAAGTTATTATATAAAGATTCAACTTATTCTAATAATACAAGTTAATATAAATTTAAATAACATTCACACATTTATAAAAATTTGGACTGGGCGTATTTATGAATTAAAAAAAAAAATAAACAGGTTGAACCAAAGTTAGCTTCTCTAATTTCTGCCTATACGAATCTCCCTTCTGTGCATGACATCGTACGTATTAATTCTCCACACAAGCTGTTTGGCCGATATTCTGAGTCAAAAACAAGTACAATGGAATGAAAAAGAAATTTTTTGCATGGCCAGAAAAAAAGGGAATTGGAAGCTTGTCATTTCTACTACCATCCTCACCACCACATTACCATTGCTTACGCAGCACATTACAAAAAGGGGAGTGATTCTATACCACCACATTACCATTGCTTACGCGCCATCTCATTACAAAATGGAGAGTAATTCTATAAAGTTGCTATTTTTTTACTGTTGAAAGAGATGTTCCACTCTAAATAATAATAATATTAGAATTTTTCTGTTTTTTTTTTTTCTTTTTTTTTTAATTAGTTCTTATTTTTATTATAATTTTAATTCCTCCATAATAAATAATAATTTTCAATTGTACAGTCAGAGAAAAAAAAAAAAAAATGACTAACCCCCGAATAACTTTGTCGTAAATTATCATAGAAGCGTGTGAATGGTGCCGATGGATTTGTAATAACGTCTAGTTATCAATGCGATGCTTAAATTTTGCTTAGGGGTTAACTGCATATTAAAATTTACCTCAACTTTTGGTAACACCCATTTTTGACAGCATATTCGAATTTCTGAAATCAAGGCGGTTCAGAAAAAGGTATGGTTTATATACTTGAAATTAATTCTTGATAGAGCTAATAGCGAAAATGTATCAGGGGTAAATCCTTATATAAAAAATATAAACAAATCAATAAACTTAAGATCTCACAGAGAAAAGTATTACGTTCATTCCGATAATAACCAGAAAAGAAGTATGAGAATTTTAAATATAAAATAAAGTAAGCTAATTAAGAAATAATGTGTGCATCTAAACTTACTTGAAAAACTATTTTAAATCATATGTGTAAGCAAAGTTATAGGTGATATAAATGATAACAAGTAACAGTCCCCTAAGGGCAATAAAAATTGAAATATAAATGTAACTCGAAAAATAATGATAGGAATGAGCCGTAAATTTGGAACTCATATTTTTTATGATGATCGTTCTATTCGTGCAAAAAATAAAATAGGTCGTAATTCATAATTTTTTGAAATATCAATTTATTAATAATTTTCATAATTCAAAATATCTTTTTTAATCAAAAATATGCATGGAATATGTTTGGGTCACTTCATTCTAACGTATAAAAAATGTAATTTGAATATAATTTTTGGGGAAGGTATGAATTAATGTTTGACATGTTCATTTAACATTTGCATCTCCCCAGTTTGGCAAATTAAAACTCTATGGAAAAATTTGAGAGAAATGTATAAACTATACCCTTTTCCGGGTTCATTTGATCCATATAACCCCAAAATATTATCAAAAATGGGAGTTACCATCGAAAAAAATGAAGTTGATGCCAGTTTTAACCCTTTCATTCCCCGTGATGCCAATTGGAAACATAACATTTCAGCTTTTCTTTCTTACCATCTAACACTCCCGCTGGTTCAAAATGAACAATATTAAAATCTATACACATTTTCTTACCGAAAAATATACATATTAGATGATTTCACAATCCTTATTGATAATTGAAAGTATATTTTACTCCATTCTGATAATAATATCGGAATCAGTTTCCTGTTTTGGACAATTAACTCTTTGAAATATTTTTTATTTTATGTTTTAATGTTTATATTTTGTATTTTAATTAATTGCAATATGTATTTCTTCCAAAATTTTGATATTTTTATCGATCGAAAAGTTATGCTCTTTAATAGCATCAGTGGTTATATTAAACATAAATAAACACCTCTCAGTTGCTTTGTTAGCTATAGAGCATTTCCTCGTGACGTCTGGTGGTTGGCAAAAAAGCGCGCTCGACTTTCCCGCGCCCCGCCCACCATTGATTTTCCGTGGGTAGTAATCAAGTAATCAAGAGATCCCAAGCCTTTTTGCCAACCACTCATAAAAGTTGAGATGTTTGTTTACAAACAAGGAACTGCCCTATATTAATTCGTACTCTACTATTACTCCTATTTAAAATAAATATTTATCTATATTACCTTTGAAATAAATTTATGACTAATATAAGATTTATTGTTTTATGGAGGGAAAAACTTGGGAATGAAAGGGTTAATATGTAGATGACCCTCTAAGCAAAATTTAAATGTACCGTTATAAACTAGACGTTATTACTAATCGATTCGCACCAACTGCATATTTATAGACCGATTTGCCACAAAATTTGTTTGTAAGTGGCTTTTTTTTTTTTTTTCCAGACTGTACACTAAATTAGATGGTAACAAGAATCTTTCCAATCTTTAAACAAAAACGAAAAACCATACTGTTCGCACACACTATTAATACTTTCCAACTGTACGTACTTATTGCATCATTAACCGTCAATGTATTTTACGTATGTGGTCACACAACCTATATTATCATATTAAAAATTATGCAAAAATTGAGAAAACAGCGCCATCTATTGATCGATTGGTTCCAAAATATAATCAGCCCCAGTTTAGTCAAAGTCTTACTAAATACTAAGTTTAGTTAAATTTCGTTCATTGGTTCGTGCAATAGCGTTTCCTCAAAAAATTTTATACACACAGACATTTTCTAGAAAATGAATGAATCGCATTCAAGATAACTCAAAACGTGTAAATCCACCGAAAACCGGAGTTCGAAAATTTTCTCGAATACAATCCTTTCTTTTCATATATATATATATATATACAGGGTGTAAGTCCCCCCCCCCCTCTCCTAACTCGAAAATGAGTCGGAATTGTGAAAAATGGCGAAATACATGTTTAATGAATTCGAGAGGGACCTCTTTTGGTGAAAAAAATTAGCCTGGGGGTCTAGGGGGCCCGCTAGGAAGGGCAACTTACAAATTTCGAATGGGAAGGTATATCTTGTGATACATCCCTGAAACATCTCTTCAAAACAACGAATTTGATACAAATAGTTTCGCCCTACGATAATTATTAAAGGACATACATGAGTTTTTAGACTTTTGAAATGTAGATTTTATACTTATGTATCCCCTTTAGTAATCATTGCAAGGCAAAACTATTTATATCAAATTCATTGACTTGAAGAGAAGTTTCTAGGGATGTATGACAAGATATACTTTGCCCAAAAATGTTTGAGCCCGGGCAAGGGCGTTGTAGGAGTGTCGCTCCACATTTCAAAAGTCTAAAGACTCCTGTATCTCCTTTAATAATCATCGTAGAGCAAAAATATTTATATCAAATTCGTTGTTTTGAAGAGACGTTTCCAGGGATGTATCACAAGACATACCTTCCCATTCGAAATTTTAAAGATCTCCCTAGCGGTTCCCAGACCCCTGGGTCCAAACTTTTTTCACCAAAAGAGGCCCCTCTCGAATTCATTGAACACGTGTTTCGCCATTTTTCACAACTCCGACTCATTTTCGAGTTAGGAGGGGGATGTGGGACTTTTGGAACACCCTGTATATATGTATAATAAAGTAATAAGCATTTTAAACTAGTAGGTTTTGCACGCTTCGCTGGTCACTATTTTTAAATGAATAATAATAATAAAAAATAATCACTATTTTCATTTTATATATAAAAAATTAAAAAACAAAAATCCATTAAAATCGCTCAAAAACTTGCTTCGGGTCCCTGCTGCTTTCGGTAGTGTCTTCTTCACCCATAATATCTGGAGTCCGTGTCCCTACTGCCTGAAACAACCAACATCTTACCCTTTGACTTTGATTTGGATGTTCATCGGACGATTGCTTCGAAACGGACAACATAAAATAAAATTGTATCTTTTTCATGTTTAAATCGCAATTACATTGAACAACACTATACAGACTATGCATAGTATTTGTTATCCAGTAATTTCTTATATTTTATTTAATTTACCTGGTCGACCATAAAATGATAGCAGTACCACTACAAATATAGAACACTTATAAAGTTTAACGCATAGTTGGAATTTTTTTAAAAAAGGTATTTTATAGCGCCTTATAGAGCACTGAATGAAGAAACAGTAGAATCTTCGGTTTTTTCCATCGGAGGGTGAAAGGGAACGTCTTGTGGCGAGAAACTTCGCAAAATGAAGGATCTTCGGTTTTTCACTTTAGAGTATGAAAGGGAAGGTCTCGCGAAAACATCGATAGTTGATCACGTTTTAATTAATAAATTGCTTCCTAATTAAAAAATTGAAAATTCGGTTTCGAGGTACATTCCAGACTAGGTGTGTGCCAAATTTCACATGTATAAGTGCGGTAGATTTTTCTAGAAACATTTGACAGAGAGAAAGACAGCCGCTATTTCGGTTTTATTAAAAAGCTAACAAAATAAACTAAACTAGCTGGAACCCGTCGATTTCGACGATCACTTTATTGACCGTAATATTTCAAAAACCGTCGCATCATTATTTAAATGTATTTCATGTTAAAACATCTAATATAATTTACGACATTTCACTAAAAAAAAGAAAGTCGGAAAAATGCTTATAAATCGAAATACTATGTATGACATCACTTTCTACAAATTACTCTCAATGTGACGTCAAACTGACTTCAAATAAACAGATGCTATCTTTTATTTTCTATTTCGTTTAATACTAAGACTATATGTTAGCGGACCCGTCCGGCGTTGCCCGGGCCCATGATACCTTAAATGAACCTTAAATTTGTATTATTTTATATCTTTAACTCGATTTTGCTTGACTTTCTCTTTTTAAATGAAAGCATCACGAAAAAAATAATCATCTGTAACAAAACAATTACCTCGATCCGAACGAAACTCTGCCTTGTGACCTCGGTGCTTGCAGCAGCGTATACACGGCGTTAACAACATAAAAAAATTCCCAAAAATTAACCTGGAACCGAACGAACCAGCCCGGCAATGCCTGGGCCCGTGATAATAACCTTAAATGAACCTTAAATTTGTTAGATTTTATATCTTTAACTCGAATTTGTTTGAAATTCTATTTTTAAATAAAAGCATTGCGAAAAAAAAAAAAAAAAAAAATAACCAGCTGTAACAAAAAATAATTACCTCGAACCGAACGAAACTCTGCCTTGTGACCCCGGTGCCTGCGGCAGTGCATACGCAGGCCGCTAAGAACATAAAAAAAATTCCCAAAAATTAACCTGGAACCGAACGAACCCGCCCGGCAATGCCCGGGCCCTTGATAATAATCTTAAATGAACCTTAAATTTGTATGGTTTTATATCTTTAACTCGATTTTCTTTGAATTTCTATTTTTAAATGAAAACATCACAAAATAAATAATCATCTGTAACAAAAAAAAAAATTACCTCAAACAGAACGGAACTCGGGTTCGTGACCCAGTGCCTGCGGCACGTATATGCAGGCCGCTAATAACATGGAAAAATTCTCAAAAATTAACCTTGAACCGAACAAACCTCTGACTCGTGTTACCGCTGCCTGTGGCAGCGGCACCGTATAGCAGGTATGCTACGCACCCGCTGCAAAATCCAGTTTTCTCCACCAGGGAGCGCAGTATGTTGTACACGAACGTCACCAATCGTCTTGAATTTCCAAGACCTTTCAAATAAGGTGTCACATGGTGGTGTCAACTGCAAAATGCTTTAGTTACACCTCCACCGCCAGGGGGCGCAGCGTATTCTGTACATAAACACCAACGGTCAGGAAATATCAAGACCTTTAAAATAAGTTGTAACATGATAGGGTCTACTGCAAAATCACCTAGTTCCATTTTTAACCACCAGGGGGCGCACTATATTGTATACAAACATCCCCAATCAACATGAAATTTCAAGACCTCTATCAACAATCGCCTTGAATTTCCAAGACCTTTCAAATAAAGTGTTACATGGTGGTGTGAACTGCAAAATCCTTTAGTTGCACTTTCCACCACCAGGGGGCACGGTGTGTTCTGTACGAAGATCACCAACCGTCAGGAAATACCAAGACCTTTAAAATAAGGTGCAACATGATATGGTCTACAGCAAAATCACTTAGTTCCATTTTTCACCACCATGGGTCGCACTATGCTGTATACAAACATCCCCAATCGACATGAAATTTCAAGACCTTTAAAATGAGGTGCTACATGTGTGGGTCTGGAACGGATTTCCCTCTCAAACTAATCGTCCCCCTTTCCCCTCCCCTCCAAATCTACTTTCCCCCTTTTTCCCCCCTTTAAAATCGAAAATTCCAAATTCGCAGATATTGATTTTTTAGTATTCGACTCTAGTCCCCATATGTACAATTTCTTCGCCGTGAAGTAATTTGAAGCTTAGTTAAGCTCGCAAACGTGTTTTTAACCCAAACGGGTGGGAAACGATTTCCCACCCGTTTCCTCCGGGGGAGAAACGGTTTCCCCCCCGGGGGGGAAGCCGTTCGACTTTTTTTTATTTTTCTCTTCTCATAGCACATCTACAGACCAAGACCTTTCTTTAGACACCTCAACCAAATTTTTACACCGAGTAGTTCTCTCAATATAGTGGAGACAGGCAAAAACATGTTTCAAATTAATATATAGATATACATTCACAGTAGAGAACAGCTATACTATAGGACCTGATTGGCGAACTTTGAAATCTGAACAATAGCTTTCTCGCAGTTGCGAGAAACTGCAATAGCTTTCTCGTCTTTACTTATGCAATTGTGATAGCTATTTTTATTCATGGACAAAATGACAAAAAATATTAAAAGTCACCAAGGGATTCTCGTACTAAAGCTGTAACCACATTATTTTGTGAAGGATAAAATCAAGAAAAAATAGATATAAGACTATCTGATTAAAATAAATTAACATTTTAAATACATAAAAAAAATTTTAATGTTATGATGTCAGTTTTATTTGATACATTTTTATGATACAGGATTAGTTTTCAATTTATTATAATTATTATTATTTTCATATGTGGAAAAATGTTTCTTTTTATGTTAGATAAAATAAATGAAATGAAAAGTTGTAAGCGTTTTATTTTATAGGCAACAGGCTGAAATTACAACGAAAAGAAAAAAGTCGAGAAATTTAATAGAGTTAATACGTTAATACATTTTAATTAATAACTTTCTTCATAATTAAAAATTTGAAAATCCGGATTCGACGATTTTTCTGTAGACAGCTGACAGACAGGGGGGAAAACAGTCAGAATCATTTCGCTTTTATTAATAAGATTTAGTTTTTAATTACAAACAAGATCAAAATCTTGCCTTTATATATATTATATACATTTGTTAGGTTAAACTTATTTATTTAAGGTTTCTGATTGATGAATATTCTTTTTTACTGATGTTGTTAGTTATATTACAATTCATCACTGGCGTGAGTGGGTTTTATTTTTCATTACTGAGTCAGAGTGAGTATTGTGGTTCCACTATTCATGTCTTTATTTGTATAACTTTTCGGATGAAATCGGCATTCATAATGTTTCTCTTGAATGCTAAATTTTGATACGTTTTATATTTATATTTTTATACGTTATATACATACACACATGTATGTATATGTGTAGAAAAACATTTTCAAATGTTTCACAGGCAGAAAAAAAAAAAAAAAAAAAAATAGCTATGAAGAATATACATGTGCGCTTGTTGTTTGTAAATTTTATCTATCACAACATGCACTAAGCACAACTTAAAAATCTGTAAAAATACTTAATTGCAATATGAAGCATACACATTAACATATTTCCATAAATTAATAAATGTGTATAATTCTTTGTTTTATATATATATGTGTGCGTGTAGCATGTGTAACTAATACGAGAAAAGCAAACAATTCTAAAATAATTTTTTCACCGAATTTTTCTGTTTTGTAGTTATGAATTTTAATAATAAACTCTTTTAAAAGGAAAAAAATAATAGTAATTCATTATTTCATATTAGTCTGTGACGAATAAAAGACACATTTTTCTCTTCTTATCTAACGCTTCAAAACTTTTGACAGTTCTTTTGATGTGACCTCCATCTAGCTTGAGAACAGAGAATGTGTAATGAGATATGAAGTTCAGGTAGCGAGATTTATTGTATCATTGCCTCATGTTTATTTATTTATTTATTCTTTTCTTTCCTTTTCTTTCTTCTTTTCTTTTCTTTTTTTTTTTTTTATATACATATTGGACAAAATTCAGTTATTAGAAACGATTAAGAAAATATTTTACAGAAATGAAAAATTTTTAGTTACAAATTAATAATAATAATTACAAAATTAAACAATTTTGTAATTATTAACAAGATAAGAATTTTAATTTCATCAATTTCCAACACTTCCAAACAAAATTGAAAAGGTTTTATGATTTCAGCTTGTCTGTCCGTCTCTCCGCACGCTAACTCTCGTAAATGTTCATGGAATTTCTTGAAACTGATATATGTTATTCAAATTCACTATGGGATGTTCCCTATTGAAAATGGAATAAATATCACCACTGGTTTGTATACAAGGGCACCCAAAAGGATTTCAAAACATTATGTTCTATGAAAGGTATTTCTATAAACCACATTTTAATAACTTTTATTTGGCACAAATCATAATTAAATCGGCATTAATTATTCATGTGCACAAAAAAATGTTTTCTATAGAATATGGTATGATTGGCATTAAGATTTACAGGGCCACAAAGTTGTTTTCACATATATACACTAACGTTTAAAACCTGAAATTGCTGAAATTGCATTTTCGATTTTATTAAGCATTTTTAACACGTTCGAATAGTGTCTAAGATTGACTATAATGACAGAAAATCTACCTATCTGCTTTTCTAACTGTCCGCTGTGTAATCATAAAGTACATTAAAGCTATAGAGTACATACAGTTGGAAAGAGTTAATAATCTATGCAAATCGCATGATTTTCCTCGTTCTTGAAAATGTGCAAAGGCACTTAAAATTTTTTAATTGTAATAATCATTGTGTATATTAACAAAAAAATTATAAAATAATAAAAGACAATAAAAAAGGTGGCGGTTGGGTAGGCAGATATTTGATTACGGAGGTGGGGTGGTGTTGTAAGGCTGGATGGTTGGGTGGATTTGTGAAATTAAATTAAAAAAAAAAAAAAAAAAAAAAAAAAAAAAAAAGCAGAAGGCTTGTTGCATTTACTTTGTATTACTATGCAAACTTTCTTTTTCCACTAAAATTTCAATTTCATCCTTTTTGAGTTGTCAACTATATTTAAAATTCTAATTATACTATTAAACACAATGTAATCAATGTGTGAATTTCATTGTTGCTTCGTGGTTTCATTGTTATTCATCTGCTTTGAAATTTTGCTTTTTTAAATCCATATGGCTCCTGTTCTGGTTGTGGCAGGCTGGGTGAGTGTTGCCGGTGTGAAACTAGTTTAACCCCACAGGCAAGTCACAAGTCTTGTCGCCTGCCTCCTTTCCTATTTTGTGTTTCTTAGGTTATTTTTTCATTAATTTTGATAAGTTTATGGTTTTAAGTTAAGATTTGTTGTGTTACTTTATTGATTTCTTTGTTTTGCAGGCTGTTAATTAATAGATCTGGTTTCTTTACATTAGTGTATTTCATCCACTGATAAAAGTTTTTTTAATCTTATTGGTCATTGGTGTTTCAGTGATCTTGTATCTGTTGCTTGGCTTCTACTATGCTTAATAGATCATCTTTATTATATGTATAAAGCATTAAAATAATCATCGGATCTCCGATGTAAAAAAAGAAAAAAAATCCTTTGCATCTTAATTTTAATATGATAAATAGCTTTCTAAATTTTAAAGTTCTGAATTGTTTGTAACTGTAATATCACAACAATAAACGGATACCACACTGTAAAAAAAAAGGTTCTTAAAAATAAGTATATATTGTCTCAAAATAGCTCCGAAACAATATATACTTAAATTTGAAAACCCATGTATTCATTTTTGAGTACATTGACATGTCAAACATGGGGATATTGGGATTCTTATTGGTCAACCCCATTTTTGAGCCTGTCAATATACTTAAAAATGAGTACATGGGGTTTCAAATTTAAGTATATATTGTTTCGGAGCTATTTTGAGACAATATATACATATTTTTAAGAACCTATTTTTTACAGTGCAGGCTATCAGGAGCTTTCGGGAAACAATCATCTGTTATAGATTTAACAAGTATAAAGCTAGTTTTACATAATAATAATTAAATATTAATTAAAAAAATGAGCTTAACCCTTAAATGCCTGATTATTTTCAAATCAATTTAAAAATGTTTTGCTTACTTCCTCTAATAAATAAATCACGGGAAAAATACTTTAAAAATTCATACTTTACTAACTATGGTTTACAGCTAAAAAGCAATTTGTTGCCAGTCGGCAAGCATGAAGCATTAGAGCTTCAGTATTATCGTATACTATAGAAGACAAAATTGGGTATGTTTCCGAAAGGCAACACTCGGCATTTAAGGGTTAAATTTATAAACATTATTCTTCTAAAAAATTTGTAATTCTCAGTTAGAAAAAAGTTAGATCGCAAATTATAAAATGTAAGTGCATTGCTGGCCTGAAATTTAATTAAATATTTTTTTCACAAAATCTGTAATTTTCAATCTAATTTAGAAATTGTTCAGTGCGAACTCATAATCACTATATATAGACAATTTTTATTTATTTATTTATTTTATTTTTTTAATTAGTTAAAAATTTGCGATTTTTTCCCCCCCATTTGAATCCAAAAATTGACTCACATTCTAAAATGAGTTAGAAGATTAACAATCCATAAATTTTAAAATATCAAAAAACAGCATTTTAATTAGCAATTTAAAAAAATTATCAAACAGATTTTCATTAAACATAGCTAAGAACCATCTTGATTAAATCAGAATTCTAATTATAATAATAAACCGCATTTAAATCGGTCCATTTGTTTGAGGTTACGAGAATAACAGAGAGACAAATTCACACACAAACAGATCGACAAAAGGTTCAAACTTATAACACTTCTCTTTTTTGTTCGGGTGTTGAAAAAGTTAAAAGTATTACATTAATTAGATTTAAAAGCAAAATGGTAATCCAACGGTTACATCGTCTGTTTATGTTATTAATTTTTTAATGCAGAATATTTAATAGTTATATGTTGATAGAATCCAGAAAAAAAAAAAAAAAAAAAAAAAAAAAAAAAAGATAAATGCAAGATTTACGTCGAAATAAAACGAAGTATAATTGCTGAATTATCAAGTTGTTCGATAATATTTGACGTAATTAAACATCGTTTGAATGCATTATATAGTTGTCATTTTTAAATCAGACAGACCATTAAAGTGACTTGCGACTCTTGTTAAATTAAAGTACAATCACTCTCATAAATACTGTTAAAAAATTATGAATAAATATTTTTGCCGTTAACTTGATTAATTGTATGCAGTAAAAAATATTCATAGAGAAAATTTTAAAAAATGGCACAATCTACGAATCTCGAATTTCATATTCAAAATTTTAATAAGAAATACAATATAATAGAATAAATAGCTTTCACCTCTATACTTCAACCGACTTCTTTTTTGGTGTATGGAAAATTTTCATTTGTTGGATTCCACATATATAATATGTATATTAATAATTTCCTTTTAATTAATATTTTCGAAAGGTTAATATGTATCTGTATATATATATACTAGCAGGCAACGCCCGCTTCGCTGGTCCCTATTTTTAAATGAATAACTCTAATTATTGAATTCTCAAAATTGCATTCATTTTTATCACGTGAAAAGAAAAGAGAAACAAAATCTGATTAGGAAAAATGTCGCACCGGGTTCTCACTGCCTTCGAAAAAAATTCCCAAAATGCTCTAACTCTTATTTCTATTATTTTCCCCCTTCGCCCCCCCCCCCTCCCGTCTATCCTAATAATTTTACAAATTCGAAAATATCCGCAATCGATTTGTAGGTATCAAAAACCACTATGCACCAGATTTGAACTATCTATCTCTATTTTTATTTTTTGGCCCCTCCATTCCCCCCCTTCCCGCCCCGCCCAATAACTTAAAAAATTCGAAAATATCCGCAATCGATTTGTTGGTATCGAAAACATCTATGTACCAATTTTGAATGATCTAACTCTATTTTACTTTTTTTGCCCCTCCGCCTCCCCCACCTTTCCGGCCCTCCTAATAACTTTACACTTTCGAAAATATCCCCATTCGATTTGCAGGCCTCTAAAACTTATCTGTACCAATTTTGAACGACCTAACTGTATTTCTATTTGTTTTTGCCCATAGCCCCCCCTTCCCGCCCCACCTAATAATTTTACAACTTCGAAAATATACGCAATCGATTTGTACGTATCGAAAACCTCTATATACCAATTTTGAACGATCTAACTCTATTTTTATTTTTTGCCCCCCTCTTCTCCCCTACCCCCCCCTTCATGCCCCTCCTAATAACTTTACACAATCGAAAATATCCTCATTCGACTTCCAAGCCTCTAAAACCTATCTGTACCAATTTTGAACGCCCTAACTGTATTTCTATTTGTTTTTGCCCATAGCCCCCCCTTCCCGCCCCACCTAATAATTTTACAACTTCGAAAATATACGCAATCGATTTGTACGTATCGAAAACCTCTCTATACCAATTTTGAACGATCTAACTCTATTTTTATTTTTTGCCCCCCCTTCTCCCCCAACCCCCCTTCATGCCCCTCCTAATAACTTTACACAATCGAAAATATCCTCATTCGACTTCCAGGCCTCTAAAACCTATCTGTACCAATTTTGAACGCCCTAACTGTATTTCTATTTGTTTTTGCCCCTTAGACCCCCCCCCTGCTGCCCCACCTGGGGGCTGAATTTCTAAAATTCCAGAAATTGGTTTTTAGATATTTGCATTAGCTATATTTTAGGGCAAAAATTTCACGTATATCTATTTTTTTGTTTGAGATATATAGGATTATGCGAAATCACGGTTTACGCATGTGAAATCACGTTTTGCCCCCCCGCCCCCCCTTGGGGACCGAATTTGGAAAATTCCAGAAATTGGTTTTTAGACATTTGTATTAGCTATATTTTAAAGCAGAAATTTTACGGATATCTGTTTTTTTTGTTTGAGATATGAAGGATTTTGTGAAATCACGTTTTGCCCCCCCTCCCCCCCTTGGGGGTCGAATTTTGTAAAATCGCTTCTTAGTGGATGCCTACGTCATAGAAAGAACATTGTCACGAAATTTCATGCTTCTAGTTTCAGGGGTTTGGTCTGGGCGTTGATAGATCACCCCCTCACTCACTCAGGAAGTGTTCTTTTATATATATAGATAAACTAGCAGGCTTTGCCCGCTTCGCTGGACACTATATTTAAATGATTTCTTTGTAACTGAATATATTTCGATTGGCGACTATTTTCGTCACAGCTTTAGTATGGGACCTCCTTGGCAATATCAAATATTTTTTGAACTTCTCGAATCTATACAAAACTATTATTAAAACAAATATTTTCGAAAATAGTCTAATAGCTGGTGTTAATTCTTCGAATATTCTGAAAACAGTTGAAGCTGTTACTCGTACAGTATAAGTGATTATTCGATGAATGTTCTGGGACAGTCTAAAAAATAGTCACTTGTTCCACAGGAGTAAAGCAAATAACATCAACTACACCAGAGCAAAAATTTTCACTCACTCATAAAAAATGTCCAGTTGCTTAGAGCTGAATCCCTAAAGTGCAATGACTCAGAATAGGTCTCTGAATAACTCTGGATCGCAGTGACTACATACTCTTTCGCAAAAATCAACTCACACCTACTTATAACTTTTGGCGATGGGGCTTGGAGATGACTCCATCGAGAATCCCTTGGTAAGCTCAAGGTCTACGTTCCCGTGTGTCGGAGAGCTTCGAAACATCGGGAACCCTAAACTATCATTTTTCACCAAATTTGGTCGCCCACTCGCCAAGCTTGTCTCCAAGACTATGCTTCGATTAAACATATCTTTATTTAGCTATTTAAATATTAATTTGAATTAATCAAATATTTCTGCTCGACAGCGTGCAAGTGCAGTCACACACAGCAGCTCATTTATTTGTATGTTAAATTAGCGTAGTGAATGGTATATAAAAAAATAAATAAATAAAATATACAGACACGACATTATTTCATTATTTAAAACATGAAAATCTGACATTGACAGATTTTAATTTAGTGCCAGAGGCCTACTGCTAAACTTGTTAATATCGACAAATTCTTCTTTAGTTAATTCGTGACGATCTAAATTCCATGATAAAGTTTTCATTAAATCAAACCAATGTGTTTCAGCTGCAGATACTGTAACAAATAACGTTGGAAGTCCAAACTGTCTTATAGCCGCAAAACAACCTTTTTTGCTCTTTTTCCCAATGAGGGGGAGGTGTGCCTTGGGGGGGACTAATGCCAAAGTTGTACCTTGGGGGGGACTCATGTCAAAGTTGGGCCTTGGGGGGGGACTCATGTCAAAGTTGTGCCTGGGGGGGGACTCATGTCAAAGTTGTGCCTTGGGGGGACTCATGTCAAAGTTGGGCCTTGGGGGAGGACTCATGTCAAAGTTGTACCTTGGGGGGGACTCATGTCAAAGTTGGGCCTTGGGAGGGACTCATGTCAAAGTTGGGCCTGGGGGGGACTCATGTCAAAGTTGTACCTTGGGGGGACTTCATTCAATAAATCCCCATTCAATAAACCGACTGAAATAGGCCCTTAGCACTATTAAGAGTGTATTATAAAAATTCGACAACGCTGTACCGACTGAAATAGGGGTACCATGGGGGGGACTCATGTCAAAGTTGTGTCTTGGGGGGGACTCATGTCAAAGTTGGGCCTGGGGGGGGACTCATGTCAAAGTTGTGCCTTGGGGGGACTTCATTCAATAAATCCCCATTCAATAAACCGACTGAAATAGGCCCTTAACACTATTAAGAGTGTATTATAAAAATTCGACAACGCTGTACCGACTGAAATAGGGGTACCTTTGGGGGGATTCATGTCAAAGTTGGGCCTGGGGGGGGGACTCATGTCAAAGTTGTGCCTTGGGGGGACTTCATTCAATAAATCCCCATTCAATAAACCGACTGAAATAGGCCCTTAGCACTAATTAAGAGTGACGTATAAAAATTCGACAACTGTACCGACTGAAATAGGCCTCTAGCACTAATAACTAAACATTATCGTGCTACACAACTTTATTAATTGTACATTTTTCTTGAACTACCTAGATTAAAACGCTGTTGCTAAATTAAACCTCTTTTATATTTTTCTTGAACTACCTAGATTAAAATCGCTGTTGCTAAATTAAACCTCTTGGCGAAAAATGTTCGATGCACTTCAACGCAACAATTTAAAAAATCACCCAGGGGGATTTTAGTACAACACACATTAGCATCGTAAACTATATTAGCACTTTCTAAAAAAAATTTAAAATTTAAAATGACGTCAATTTTTGTGAGATGCATAATTTTTTTATTTATTTTATTTTTTATTGTTCACGTTTAGATAAATGTATTTATTTTCCTGTTGGAAAAAAAAATAAACTCGACAACAATTAAATTATGGATAATTAAATTTAATTTTCGCAACAATTAAATTATGATTAAAATTTAAATGGCTAATTTTTTTGCTATTATTAGCTTACAAAATTGCTATTTTATGCATAAAAATAACAAAAAAAAGTTTTTTTCGGAATAAAAGGCAGCCAACTTTCTAAGTTACGGTATAAGCTATCTCCATAACAAATTTTATCGAAATCCATCGAGCAGTTTTAGCGTGAAACTCAGTCAAATAAACGGACATTCACATTTATAATATATATATAAGATTACGTGTCACGATGTTTGTCTGGGGTAAACTCCTAAACTAAGGAACCGATTTTAATGAAATTTTGCACACTGTGTGCAGTTTGGTCCAACTTGAGAGATAGGATAGTTTTTATCTCAATTTATTGTCACAAAATTGTTTTATTGCAATTATTTGTTAATTATAGACCTTTATTAAAGTTGCTCCAAAATATCTGTGAGTTCCATTAATTTAATTGTTGCCAAAAAAAAAAAAAAAAAAAAAAAAAATACGAGTTTATTTTCTTTCGACTTAAAAATAAATACATTTAATCAAACGTGAACGTTAAAAAATTATAAAAAGTTAAATTATGCATCTCACGAAAATTGACGTCATAATCAATTTAAAGATTTATACACATTGATTAAGTGCTAATGTAGTTCTATCATAGATATAGTAATATATATAGATCTCTCATCCCCATGTTATCGTACAAAGATTTTTGATGCCGAAAAAAAAAAAAATAAATAAATAAAAGCTTTGGAAACAGCCATTAAGTGGTATTGAAAAAAAAAAAAAAATCTGGAGTGACTCCACTCGACTTTCCGAACATTGAGTAACTAACAGTTTTGTAGATAAAATAAAGAAAGAGGAGTTGCTAAACAAACAAAAAAGAGAAAATAATAGCAGAGTGTTTGAGTATTTTTCTCCATCTATCACACGAGGTTTTATTTAACGCTACTGAACTTTGAGCCCTTAGATCATAAGGATAAAGAATTTTTCGTTGTGTCTCTGTAAAAATCTATAAATGCTAGATTCACCAAAATACTTATAGTTAGTGCAACAGTGATTTATAATATTCATACAAATTTTCAGCTCAATTGAATAAGGCGTTTAGATGCTATCGCTGGTCTCATAGGCCATAGAGATAAAGATTTTTTCTTTGTGTCCCTATAAAAAAACTGTAAGTGCTAGATTCACCAAAATCTATACAGTTGGTTCAAATGTGACCTATAACATGTGTACAAATTCTTTGCTGAGATTAATAAGGCGTTTAGACGCTATCACACTTTTAAAAATTTGGCAAAGAATTTTTCTTTGTGTCCCTGTAAAAAAAACTATAAGTGCTAGATTCTCCAAAATCTATACAGATTGAGTATCTGTGACCTATAATATGTGTATAAAGTTTTTGCTCAATTGAATACGGCGTTTAGATGCTATCGCACTTTTAAGATTTTGATCCCTTGGCCATAATGATAAAGAATTTTTCTTTGTGTCCCTGTAAAAAAACTATAAGTGCTAGATTCACCAAAATCTATAGGGTTCGTACTATGGTGACTTACAATATACGTACCAACTTTCAGCTTATTCGAACAAAGCGTTTAGACGCTAGCGTGTTCACTCACAGACATACACACATACATACACACATACATACACACATACATACGCACATACATACACACATACATACACACACACATACATACATCATCGTAAAAATTGTGAAAACGGACTCGTTGGACCTCGAAACGTATAGAAACATCAAAATCTCGAATTCGGATTTTTGACATGATTACAATACTTTCCTCACTATAGTGTTCGGAAAGTAAAAAAAAGAAAGAAAAAGAAAAGAAAAGAAAAGAAAGAAAGAAATATGAATTTGAAACTGTATCTGGAGTGTTCCATTCCCCTTTAGCAAATAAATTATTCATAAATTTTATTTGCTAAAATATTAGTATGTATTCCCGTGTGTATTCACTCTCGGAAAGACGGCCATATTTTGGTAAAAACGTCGTCTTTTCCCAAATGAAAAGGAATAACTTTTTTCTCCCCAATGATCACTCTATTCTATATATGCTATACTATATCTATGAGTTCTATACGCAAGCGAAGTGTGACTCACTGACCGTCTGTGCAGCCAAGAAAAAGATTTCCTATGTTAATTGCCCACTGGATTTTTTGTAAGAAATTATTAAAAATCGAGGAAATTTATTTCCCGATTTTAATCCTTATATTTGGGTATAGATATGTATTAGTTATCGCGGGTGTTAGATTGAATTATTTTGCTGTCAAATTGACAAAATTTTAATTTTAAATTTCAAAACTCTGTCGCCCTTGGCTTTTATTATTATTATTATTATTATTTGGCGATCAAAAGCGTAACACGAAAATATACATGCCAGATGTATGCATTGTACGAAATGTAATATGTATTACTCATTGTACGTATGTATGACATGTAATATGTATTGTACGAAATATTGTTTCATATTATTCATTACTCTTTTAATATAAGTTGTTAAAATAACCATGATTTTTGAAAGGAATTAAATATTTTCGCCAGATAATTTGGCGATATTCTTTTTTTTTTTCGCCAGGGATGACAGAAATGAAATCTATTCCGCTGCAAAATATTAGTATCTTACATCAGATATTTTATTTAGACATTTGAAAACAAATTTGACTTCAAACTATGATAGAATATTTATCATTTTCCTTTTAATTAGTATATTATTAGTATATTAAAATTTAAAAGCATGGTATATAAAAAGTTTTTTTTTTTTTTTTTTAATCTTATAATTATTCTTATCTTAATCCTCAATGTTTCCCATCTTTATTAACTTGAATTTACTATTAAAATTTTAACATACTCAAAAACTTCTCATCACTTCGTTAAAATACACTAAACTTTTCCAAAATCTTTTTCTATTTAAAATGATACATGTATTTACTTTAAATGTCCAATATTTCATAAGATTTCCAATTTTAAAGTTTTAAAATATTTACCAAATTTACTTATTTTTCTGGTTTAGCCTTATTGTTTTCCTTTTTATAACTACAGCTGTTGCCCTCTTTAAAATATTTAAATTGATGAGGTCATTTTATCGTAAAATTATCCATTATAGCATATATTATATTTCACTCCTCCATAAAAATTGATTTTAAAATCGTCTGTTTCTTTTATACTTTTATTTTAATCCGCGATTGTAATGAAATGCTCGCCCTCTGGTGGGCTAAGGTGAAATTTCAATAAACATGGTTTAATTCGAATTCCATACGGCCGCCATTGCTTGCCGATATTTAGTTTCACATATATTTATTGAATAAAAATGAATAAATACGGTAAAAAAGATAACACATACTTTTGTGTGCCACAGTGTAACTCCAAAGGATCAAGAAATCCAGAATTGAGCTTCCATTTATTTCCAAATGACAAATTTAAAATTTCAGTTGCTTCCGCTAATGGAAGTAAAGAATTAATCAGATGATTTGAAATTAATATTTGTTCAACTTCAGTTAAATATCTACTTCCGATCGAACTTTGAATAAACTGAAGTATTTTTTCCAAAAGCAATCAATTTTCCATAATGTAATGGCGGAGAAATTATAGTACGAATATTAAGTAGAATAACAAAAAGAACACTAATGGAACACACGTGGCTATAATGTTTACTAACAACTGCAGTGTTCACAAAGCGCCGTCTATCGATCATTACAAACGCGGATAGAATTTTAATAGAATTTAATTTATATATTAGTCATTTTAGCAATTTTATCCAAAGTAGCATTAGAAATAATATATATCACTTCTCCATTAAAATTTATAGGACCCTACAATAAAATTAATTTGTGCTTAATATCAACACTACGAAAATTTTTATCAATCGCTTCCAAATTTTGACCTAAGTTTCAAATCTCAACCCTGTGGGTTTTTACATCGGCTACAACGTTTTCGTCTTTGTTCGTAAATAATAATTTGATTGTACTAAATAGTTTACAGCCGTATAATTCAACGTATAACTTAGTCACAGCAACGCGTGGCCGGGTCTGCTAGTTATCTATATATATAAAAGAGTAAACTCACTGATTCACTGATTCACTGACTCAACACGGTTGTGGCGATCCTATGGGAGATAGAGTCATAATTTTTGGAGAGCAGGTTTATTTTAGGACCCTGACGCTCACTAAGACGGGATTTTGCGAAATACCCCCCCCCCCGTTCCCCCCCGGGGGGGGCAAAAGGCAAAAACCACCTTTATAAGCATAACTCGGCTCCAAATTGCTTCACGGTGAAGAAATTGCAGATGGGGAGACTAGACTTGAATACAAAAAAATCATATTCTGCGATTTTGGAATTTTGGATTTTTAAGGGGGGTAGGGGGTAAAAATGAGATTTTCGGGGGCGCATAAGGCAAAAACACATTTATAAGTATAACTCGGCACCAAATTACTTCACAGTGAAGAAATTGCAGATGGGGGATACTAGACTTGAATACGAAAAAATCACTTTCTGGGATTTTGGAATTTTTGATTTTTAAGGGGTGAAGGGAGTGAAAATGATTTTCGGAGCTGCAGAAGGCAAAAACACCTTCATAAGCATAACTCGGCTCCAAATTGCTTCACGAGGAAGAAATTGCAGATGGGGAGACTAGACTTGAATACAAAAAAATCATTTTCTGCGATTTTGGAATTTTGGGTTTTTAAGGGGGAAAAGGGGTGAAAATGATTTTCAGATGCGCAAGAGGCAAAAACACCTTTATAAGCATAACTCGGCTCCAAATTACTTTACGATGAAAAAATTGCAGATGGGGAGACTAGACTTAAGTACAAAAAAATCATTTTCTGAGATTTTGGAATTTTGGATTTTTAAGGGGGGAGAGGGGGTAAAAAGGATTTTCGGGGGGGAATTTAGCAATATATGGATTTTCGAGTAAAATTCTAGCAGTAATAGCTCAAAGATATAAAAAAAAAAAAGCCAAACGTCTTCTTGAAGGTATTTCCAAAACTCATTTTTGATTTTTTCCGATTTTCGATTTTGGGGGGGAGATACGAAGGGGCAAATTCGACCCCCCCCCCCTTTTAACACTAAATTCGTCCGTGGAAATCTATAGGAGCTGAGGTCACAAATTTTAGTGTGTGGCTTATTTACGTGTGTCGAAAACCCATTGTAACGGGATTTTGTGAAAGCCCCCCCTTTACCCCTTTGGGGGCGTGGTGGGGAATAAAAGAGTAAAATCAATGATTCACAGATTGAACACAGCCGTGGCAATTCTATGGGAGATAGACTCGCAAATTTTGGTGAGCAAGTTGGTTTTAGGACCCTGATGCCCATTAAGGCGGGATTTTGCAAAATATCCCCCGCTCCCCCTGGGGGGGGGCAGAAGGCAAAACCTCCCTTATAAGCATAATTCGGCTCCAAATAGCTTCACGGTGAAGAAGAGAGAGACTAGAACTGAGTGCAAAAAAAAAGCATTTTCTGCGATTTGAGTTTTTTATTTTTAAGAGGGGGGGAGGGGGTAAAAACTATCTTCGGAGGCAAATTTAGCAAAATACGGGTTTTCGAGTAAAACTGTTCCAATATCAGCACAAAGATATAGAAAATCGTCAAGAGTCTTCTTGAGGATATTTCCAAAACATCATGTTTGGTTTTTTGTGATATTCGACTTTTTTTTTGGGGGGGGGAGGGGGGGGGGAGTTACGAGGGGGCAAATTTGAGCCCCTCTTTTAGCGCTAAATTCATCCGGGGAAATCTATAGGACCTGAGGTTATAAATTTTAGTGAGTGGCTTACTTACGTGTGTCTGACACCCACTGTAATGGGGTTTTTCGAAATTCCCCCCTTTTCCCCTTGGGGGGGGGCAATATAAACCCGTTTCCAAGTATAACTTTGCTTCAAATTATCTCAGTAAGATTAATTTGTATATGTGCGTTGTTTATGCTTTTCCAACACGCACAGTAATGGGATTTTACAAATTTTCACCCTTCCCCCCTTTAAAGGCGGGAGGGGGGAGGCGAAAAGACGCTTATAAGAGTAACTGTGCTCCAAATTGTCTCAGGATAACGACTTTTTGATATGACAATTGGTTATGCGTACTCAAGACACATACTACAAAGATATTTTGTAAAATTCTGTCCTATCCCCCCCCTTGGGGGTAGGGGTGGGGTAAAAAGCATGTTCCCAAGCATAACTTTGCTTCAAATTATCTCAGTAAGATTAATTTTTACATGTGAGTTGTTTATGCATTCCCAACACGCATTATAAAGGGATCTTACGAAAATTCCCCCTCCCCTCCTTCAAAGGCGGGGAGAGAGGTAAAAAACGCTTTTAAGAGTATCTCTGCTCCAAATTATCTCATAATAACGAGTTTTTGATATGTCGATTGGTTATGCGTACTCAAGACACACACCACTAAGGGATTTTGTAAAATTCCACCTTATCCCCCTTGGGGGGGTGGGGGGGGGCAAAATCATGTTTTCATGTGTAACTCTGGTCCAAACTATCTTAGATGATTTTTTATGTGCGGGCTGGTTATGCGTTCCCAACACGCACTATAAGGGGATTTTTGTGAACTTTTCTTTTTCCTACCTTTAAAAGCGGGGTGGGGGGGGGGGCAAAAACGCGTTTTAAAGAGTAACTCTGCTCCAAATTATCTCAGGAAAGCGATTTTTTGATAGGTTGATTGGTTATGCGTACTCAATACAAACTACAAAGGGATCATTTGGAATTCCGTGCTATCACCCCCTTGAGAGTTGGGGGTTATTTAAAACATGTTTTCATGCTTAACTCTGTTCCAAACTATCTTAGAATGGCAATTTTTGATGCGTGGACTGCTTATGCGTATTCAACACACACTACAAATTGATTTTGTGAAACTCTACCCTACCTCCCCTTAGTGGGGGGGGGACATGTATTCAGTTAAGTGCGGGCCGGGGGGGGGTGCTAAAAAACACGTTTTAAAACATAACTTTGCTTCAAATAATCTTAGAATCCCGATTTTTTAATGTGGGCTAGATATGTGTATGCAACATGCATTATAAAGGGATTTTGTGAAGTGTGGCGAGTGGGAAAACTGCTATCGAAGGTATCGAGAACTTTAACTTAGATTTTGACTGATTTCAATGATTTTATTATTATTATTATTATTATTATTATTAATGATATGTATTTTGAGACTTCATTTCAATATAATGACCAGCGAAGCGGGCAAAGCCTGCTAGTATATATATATATATTACTTATATAAAATTTTGATTGAGATACAGAGCATACAAACACAGACAGTTTCACATTACCATTTAATACCAATACTACATCGACTAAATCTACACAAAGAAGAAAATGATAATGCATAATGCCTTAATTAACATATTTCAGACGATATTTTAGTTCATTGAGTCATGAAATCTGATTTTCATCGAAATAAAAAAAGCCCAGAAATTGCGAAAATCTGTGTTTTTATTTATTTGCATACAATTTCACTTACAATGGCTATATATTTTCCTACAAATATGGAAAATGTTTCACAATTTATGGAAATGAAACATGATTTTATTGTGCGAGCGCATGCATGCGTATGTATATGTGTGTCTGTGTGAAATCGATTCACCTACATGACTATTCTTTTTCCTACAAATATAGAACGTGTCTAATAATTTATGAATTAAGTATGATTTTACTTTGATTTTTATTATAATAAAAGTTTCCTTGTACACTTGTGTATATAGATAAATTATTTATTTTCACTTTCCACGAGTTACAACTGTAAAATAATATGGGGAACAACACTTTTACCGAAGATTAACAGGCTTTGCTCGCTTCGTTAAACACTATCTTTAAATAAAAAATAATCACTTTTTTCTATAGCATTTTATTAAAAACTTAAAAAACTAGTATGTTGTGGCCACCACAAGACTTTCTTCTATATTTTCCTATACATATTCAATCAGTAACAATATTAAAAAAAAAAAAAAAAAAAAAAAAAAAAAAAATACGATTTTTTTTTCTAAGTTTTTTTTTTGTTAAAAGTAAAAAAAATCGATAACTTTGTTTTAAATTATCACAGATTTATGGTTCAACCATTCGTTTTAAAGGTATTGACGAGATCTTTCGAATGATACCCATCTTCAAAATTTAACCCCCCTGGGGGGGTACTTCCCCCCCAGGGGGGGAACCGATGCCCCCCCATGCACAATTTTTTTTTCCTAGTTAACTACTACTATTATCAATAATTCATATTAATTTTACAATCACAAGTTTAAAATAACTCTCATTATGCCCATTTATACGGAATTTTGTCCTATAAAATGCGATCACAGCGCCACCTGTTGAGCTATTGATCCCCAAATCTAATGGGCACCAGTTCATGTCAGGGTGCAACTAAATACCAAGTTTGGTTAAATTTCATTCATTGGTTCGTGAGATACAGCGTCCACAAAAAAATGATACAGACAGACAGACAGACAGACACACAGACAGACACACAGACAGACATTTTTTAAAAACTATCAATTCGTGTTCAGGACATCCCAAAACGTGTAGATCCGTCAAAAAACGGAGGTCGAAAATTTTCGCGAATCCAATACTTTCTCTATATTACATATAGAAGAAAGTAAAAAAAAAGAAAAAATCTGTCAAAGGCAGAATTTTGTTTAGTACGGAGGACTATTAATTTCAATATGTACAATTTTTATTTTAATTTTTTTAACTAGCAGGCTACGCCCGTATCGCTGGTCACTATATTTAAATGAATTTTCAAAAGAATTGAATCATTATTTATTTTTTAAATCAAATTATAAATTAAAAATTAAAAAAAAAAAAAAAAAAACCTACATTTAAATCGCTTTAAACTTCGCTTCGGGCATCCGCTGCCTACGGCAGTTTTTTTTTCTGCCCGCACTGTATTGGGTCCACGTTCCCACTGTCTGCAAAAAAGTATTTTCAGGGCAGTTCATTTTGGGTATTTATCGACGACAGGTGAATCTGCTATTATTTAAGAACTACGATTTTAAAGATGACTGTATCTCAGCATCTATAAAATATTTTAGTTTTCGAATCATGTATTTTTTAGCCCTCGCTCTTTACACTATATTACCATATTATTCCGACCAATATAATTAATAAAATAAAAAGTGGATTTTCTTTTAAAAGCAGTCAAAAAATAAATAAATAAATAAATAAATTTTAAATAAAAAAAAATTAATCAGTTTAATCCTTTCTACTATATATACTAACCGCCCCCCCCCCCCCCCCCGATAAATACAAGAAAAAAAAAAAAAAAAAAAAGATTTTTCTTTCAAAGGAATTGACGACCTGACTGTCTAATGCCACTCGATGTCATTATGACGATTTTCTTAAATTTAACCTATAGGAGGCTTAATTTAGCCCACAAATAGTGGAATGTAGCCAATCATCGTGTGTTTCTACGAATTTTTAGCATAACACAAGGTATGCGCGATAGTGCTTCGCTGCACTCAAACGATTGATCATAACTGCGATAATATTGATGACTATATCTCAACAACCACTGAACATTTTAGTTTTGTCACCATATGTATTAGTCAAACCTAATAACATGGTATATTTCTGCCTCGCTTGGTGATAATAAAATTATAAGTACAATAAATTTATATCTTTTTTCTTTGAAATATGAAGGATTATGTGAAAACATGTTTTGCCCCCCTCCCCACCTTGGGAGGAGAATTCCTAAAATTCTTGAAATTGGTTTTTATGCAATTGTATTCGTCATATTTTAAGCAAAAATCTTACAGGTATCTGATTTTTTCTTCGAGATATGAATGGATTTAAAAAAATGCCCCCCCCTCCTTCCTTAAGGGGGAGCATGATCTTTTCAAAAGTTGGTTTTTAGGTACTTGTTATATATTTTAAAACAAAAATCTTATGGATATATTTCTTTTTTTCTTTGAGGTATGAAATGTTACACAAAATCACGTGCAGCAACCCCAGGGAGTACGAATTCTTAAAATTCCTGGAATTGATTTTTAGTTATTTGTGTTTGTCATATTTTAAAGCAAAAATATTACGTATACTTGTATTTCTTAATGGTGTCCGGTAAAGCCTTATCAGACACACAGACTTTTGAAACAACCAATTTTTGAGTCGACTTTACCGCCTATTTTTCCTCAGCAAAAACATCGTAGAGGTTACAACAGACGGGTAAAAGGTTGGATGAAAGAAGTCTAACTTTTGACGCTTGTCACTTTTCTTGGCGTGAATAAAATAAGTAATGATTAGTGTTAAAATTCCCTTTCATTTGTGTAATATATTGCATCATTATATCTACTTTGATCTTTGTTACAACTATTGTCATATCGCCATACGAAAATAAAAACGATTAATTCAAAATTCTTATCATTTAACGGTAAAATAAATATGCTTAACGATAATATTTCTTGTTCAAATGCAAACTTTAAGCGATTTCCATGTTCGGTCATCTTGGAAATATGACTACCAAAATAGCGTATCCTGACTGGATGAGTCTGTAAAAAGTTGAGTATAGAGACAACTTTATAAGATAACACTGAAAAAGCTGGGCAAGTCTGGTGTGTGTTATCACACTGGGAGTAGAGACCTCCTCTGGAAAATCGGCACTAATCAGTGGTTGCCTCTAAAATTGCTGTCTCTGATAAGGCCTTAAGTGTCACAAAAAGAAGGTTTTTCATCTAATAGTTTGCTTCTCGGTGCAAGGGTTTGGGCTGGGTGATGATCAACCAATCATTTATTCTCTCATTCACCCAGGACAATTGATTTTATATAGATTGAAAGCCAAAAACAACCTTTTTATTAGACTATCTTTTTCTAAAAAACTGAATAAAATATAACAAATGGATAATGCAAAGCTCTGGTGCAAGTTAGTGCAGCAACCCTGTATCAAACAAAACAATGTGTGTTTGATAAGGGCAACATCCTATATTTACCCGAAATGTGTAAAAGTAACTGTTTTCAAAACTAATAGCTTTTCAAAGTTATGCATGCATAATAAGTGAAATGAGATTTCTTCATATCTCAATTCATTTCTCCTTTCACTACAATGGTGTGAGTTGGTTCAATGAAATGACTAAATGATGAATAAAATATATTACGTGAAAAAGGTAATTCATGTTGATTATCTGTTTTGGGCAAAGAGTGTCACATGGAATTATCATATTTGTTATAATGGTAATAGCTCTTTATTTTGAGAGCCTTAAGTCGTATTTCTCATTTTGTAATTATATTTTTTTAAATTACTTAAAAAAGTATTTTTTAAAGATTTTTTTTTACTACCAGATAAGAGTTTTGTTACAAAAAATCGGCAAGTGGCCTAACATGGCATTATTGCAACTTTCTAAAAATTGAATAAAATCCAGCAATAAACATCAGAGAAATTAAAATAACTGTGCAGTAATAAATGCTTCAAGAATGCTTTTTGAATATTTTTTTGTACAAAGTTTTTAAATTTAGAGACTGTAATTAAAACCAGCGTTCAGTTACACTTCTGAAAAAATTATCGGTACCAATGACACACTCCAAATGCAGTGTTTATATCAAATTGTTATGAGTCTTAATTTGTAAATAACATTTCAACTGCATTTTTGTGTAATAATTTTATAAATGCCTAAGATAGCTAGCTTGATTCTCAGATATTTGCTGAGATTCTGCGTAACATTTTGAAAAAAAAAATATATATACAAATTTTCTCTCAAAATTTGGAACAACTCACATAAACTTATCACAATATTCTGATCATATATTTTGAAAAATAAATTCACATTTCATTCCATATAGCAAATTCAGGTGAAAACAGGTTTATGCTCACTATTAGTTATAAGTACAAAACTTCGAATAAATGCCATAAAATGAAAGAAACTCGCAACAAGTATTTTGGGTCAAAAGAAAATGCGACCCTTCGTCAGTTGGACAAAGTAGGCATGAGTGCTGCAAACAAAGCGGCAATGTACTATTAGTTGTCCCATTCAAAAACAAGTGACTCAGTACTGCTACTGAGTCAGATAAGTCGTCATACTATGACACCAGTAATAGACACCAATAAAAATGCTATACGCTATTTCAAAACTAACAATTTAACATTAAAAATTAATTCTTCATACTTAAATTAGTCATATATGAGATTAGATTGTACAGAAATAAGTAGATGGAAAGCAAACTAAATTCGAATTACTCTTTTCAAAACAACAAGCAATACTGATGGATGAGGATGACTTGAAATCTTCATTAGTTCAAAATGTTTGATATAACAGAGGGTTGTAACATCAAACCTGAATGCGAGGTAAACCTAAGTACAAATCAAAAAGCTTCTTTTTAGAAATTAAATTTTAAAGTGTCTACTATTGGCACACTTATCTGAAATTTTTATAATTTTACTTTCAGATTCTTTGAAAGATGAAATTATGAGATCTAGAAATATTGATTAAGTCATTGATTGAATATTTTAAAGAGACTAAAAAAAATAAAATTATCAATAAGGAATATTTTATACTCATATAACTTGCTACGCATTTCATTATAAGCAAAACTACTAATTTTCTTTCTTTTATAAAACTTTTAGGTATTTTTAGAATAAAAAATGAGCCAAAAGCTTACTTTTATTTATTTTTTTTAGTTTTAATTTGCGATTTGAATGATTCCTGAGATGTGAAGCAAGAAGGTTTTTATATATGAGAGAGCCTTGACACTGTTAGTGATAACTATATATCTGTACTGATGTGAAACGTATAAAGGATTTAAGTCCAAAAATGTCGATTTTGAGTTAAGTACATAGTCAGACTCAGAAAAAAATTCTCTATCGATTGGTATAAAGGATTTAAGTTCATGTCATTTAGTCTTTGAGAAAATCCATTGGTAAAAAAGATTCAAGTCAGAAATTTAGCATTCATGTTTGGTATAAAAGATTAAGTCCTGAAGGCATTTTTTCAAAACTATATAAATGTGTTAAAAATAAACAAACTTCAAAATTAAATGTATGTAGTTTATTCACATAATTGTATATTATGATAATATCCTGGTTAAAACTGTATTAAATGGATAAATTTTTATACAGCATTTTTTTAACTTTATCTTTCGCCTCTTGAAAAATCAAGAATATGGACTAAAGTCCTTTATACTTATCAGCACAGATATATATTTTTAAATCATAAAATAAAATTTTAATTTTAATAACTGTGTTAACAAAACATACACAGAGGTGAGGTTATCAGTGCAATTTTCAAATTCTTATTCGGTGAGTCCTTTAGAACTTACTTTATAATATTCTTTTAACTTGATATTCAAAAAAGGGAAAACAAAATATATGGTTCTTGAAGCAGACTAATATTTATTAAATATTACTTTAATATAATTTTTCTTTCTTCAATTTTATGTAATTATATTTTGACAATGCATTCTAAACGTATTTGTGTATTATTTTCTAGATTAATTATAAATTTAAAAAAAAGTGTTTGAATATTAAATTTTTTTTATTAATTTTCAACATTTCAACATAAAAATATTGAAAATTTATTGTTATACAGTAATAGTGGGGAAAAAGAATGGAAAAAGAGTTAGCAGGAAGCAATTTAAATAATTAAAATAAATTAATAAAAACAAAATAAAATACCTGTATTATGCTTAATATTTTTATATTTACATGCATGTGCATACATATTGAAAATTCTGAATTTATCACTGCTACATTAAAAAGAAAAAAAAAAAAAAAAGGAAAGAAAAGAAAAGAAAGAACAGGCAAATTAATTTTCTTTAGCTTCCTGATTTTGTTCTTGGTGATTTCTCATGATTTAAACTTTTTTCCCCTCTTTTTAAAAAATTATCTTTATTATTATATTTTTTCAATTATTTTTTATATACAAGGGATGTTCACTATCTTCAAAAAAGTCATGAGTTTTGCCAGTCAGTTATGAAAGTTCTAGATTTAGCAGCGATAATTAGCAATCAAGTAAAATGATACTACCAACCATCTTCAAATATGATATTGAGGCTTAAAATGTTTACTTCTACTTCATCCACAATATAAATGCCAATATTCATGTTTTATTTATCTATACATATAATAAAAGAAAATATATGTGTGTATGTCCATCGCTTTGTAGGCAAATAGATAAAAAATTTTGCATGGAGAACCATTTTAACCTCTCTTGACGCACCTCAAAGCCAGATATTTGAATTTATTAGTTATTTAAAATTAAATAAATTCTGACATGAATGACTCTGGAGATAGAAACGTAAATCTAAGCAGTTTTTCTGTGGCCCATTAGCTCAGTTGGTTAAAGGATCATGCTGATAACATAAAGGTTCTGGATTCGATCCTCCAAGGGCTAATGTATTAGGTTTTGCAGATAATTAACAGAAAAAGTGTCAATTACTAAAAGAAAATCTTTCAGTGTCTACACAGTACCTAAGAATTTTTTATAATTTTTTTTAATTAATTAAAACTTTTGAGAGGAGATTGTCTGGTACTGTGATCTGTTGAATGAAGATGATAATCTGTTCGAAAAATGTCTGTTCAAAAAATATAATTCTTGAATAGTAACAGTACCACTTATGTTCATTTAGCACCTAAATTGAAATGTCCAATTAAGGCACAAATGCAAGCAATGGGGACACAGAACTGATAAACCATTGCCGGAAAGATGCTGCTGAAGGTAGTAAACACCTGATGTGAGGTTCTAAAAGATTTCAATGGAGTTTTTTTTTAGTGTTTATTTATAAACACTTATTTTCTGATTAATATTTTTTGAAAAGTCGTTTAAACATAGTGACTAGCAATGCAGGCAAAGTGTGCTAGTTAGAACCTGAAACTAAAATGAAAACAAAAATATACAACATTTAACACATTTATTTTCATAAAAGTTTTTGTCTCACATATAAATCCACTTTTTCACTTAATTTTGGATTACAAGGGGATCCAAATGGATTAAAATTTGAATCCCAATAATATGCTTTCAAGTTAATGCAAATTAGTATTTCCAATAAACTTTTTTTTTAAATAGCAAAGATCTTTTTAAGTAGTTTAAAATTAACAAATCTTTACTGGCAAAAATGATTAAATAAAAATTTTCATATGGTTCTTCGATCGTGTAAGTTATGTATAGAAGCTTCCTTGATACATGCAGGATAAAATTAGATAATGATGAATGATTTTCACTACTTGTTTTAAGTGAATAGTAAGGATTTTAATAACCCTGATGAAGTATTTCATACACAAAGTAAAGAATTAATTGAATTTTATGTAGAAGAAATAATTAAAATATTAAATTAATGTAGAATTAGCATTCTTTCAGGGATAATCATGAAATAAACAACCAACAGTTTCAACATTTAACTTTTAAGTGTACATATTCTTCTAGAAATCTCAATATTTTTTAAATAATTAATTATAAATCTAAGATTTATTAAAAAAAAAAAAAAATAATAATGAAAAAATTCTTCTTGACATGTGTTGTTTCACTGATAAATACTTAGTGTTGCACACTTAAAAAATCTTCAAATTTACTACAAATCTGAACACAGGTAATGTAGTTCAAATAAAATACCCTACACATAAACATAGTTAATAATTTTGCATAATACTTCATGAAAAGCTCAACTTTTATCTTCATTTGAATGCAAGTTCACTTGGAATTTTTTATATGACATGTAGACACAACCTCTACAATTCAGAAATTTGCGCATAATCCATTTCTTCTTCCATACACACCAGTGATGTGAATCTAACCCCACATTTAAAATAGGGAGGGAAAAACAGTATTTGTGTTTCAAAGTTCAATATAAAAGGGAGATTTAGTATCGATATATCATGCAAAATCGCACTAAAGGGTTAACGTTCTTAGTTCTCTTTTCATTTATTTAGTGAAATAAATTGGTAAAAAGCACATAAATAACATAATGAAAATATTATTATTTATTTATAGACTAGCAGGCTAGACCCGCTTCGCTGGCCGCTATATTTAAATGAATTTTCAAAAGAATTGGATCAGTATTAATTTTTACATCACATTACAAATAAAAACATAAAAAAAAAAAAAAAAAACCCCACTGAAATCGCTTTAGATCTCGCTTCTTCGGGTACCCGTTGCCTAAGGCAGCTCTTTTTTCTGCCTGTACTGCATCGAGTCCAGTTTCCCACTGTCTACAGAAAGGTATTTCCCGGGCACTTCAATCTGGGTATTTATCGACGACTTGTGGATTTTCTGTTATTTAAGAACTACGATTTTAAAGATGACTGTATCTCAGCATCTATCATATATTTTAGTTTTTGAACCATGTGTTTTATAGCCCCAGTTATTTACACTATATTACGATTTGATTCAGTCCAGTGCAATAAAATAAAATAAAAAAGTAGTTTTTCTCTTAAAAGGAATTAAATACATGAAAAACAAACGAATTTTAATCAGTTTAATCCTTTCTACTATAAACTACCATTTTTTTCACCCAATAAATATTATAAATAATAATAATAATAATAACAAAAAAAATTTCTTTTAAAGGAATTAATTAAAAAATGAAAATAAAAAGTTGCTATACTATAAAATTTATACATAAACGTAACAATTTATTTCTATTGCATTACCATTTGATTTTCAATAAATATAATAAATTAAAAACAATAAAAGAAAAAGAATTTCGCCTTCAAACGAATGTATTAAATAAAAAATAAATAGTAAAATAACCGTTGCTAAGATACGCAGACGATTACAATCAAAGAATTAAATTTATGAAAAATGAAGCATTAAAGCCAATATTTAAAATCGAAAAAACATTAATTTAAAAAATTCAAATTCGAAATTAGAAAAAATCTCGATGAGGTGCACACATGCAGGGTCCCAGGTACCTATATGCCAAATTTGGAAGCTCTGTGATCAGTTTTGTGAGCACCAGAGCGCAGACAGACACACACACACACAGACATACACACAGATACACAGACACTTCTCTTTATTTATATAGATAAGTATAAACCTGTCATCTGTTACATAAACTGTAATTTCTTTTCAGATTCTGACGGAGAATGAAATTTGAAAAGAAACTGTTCCTACTTTCTCTGCTGACAACTTTGTTTATAGCAAAACTGCAAGCAAATATAGATATAGTTCCAGTAGAAAACAAAGGAAAACTTTATCAGTGCCTAAACACTTGTGCCATGTGTGTGGAGCATTGGGAATCTGGACTGTACAATGGACCTAGATGTGCCAAGCAATGTATAAAACATAAAGGACAGAAAATTGTTGATCCAGATTGTGTTAAACTTAAAATGTTCAATTATGACCCAGAAGTAATAAAAGAACACAGGAGGTTTTTAAGGCAGCAAAATGAGCAAAACAATGCAGATGACTGAAGTTTAATTAAAAATAACTTGTAACTGTGATATTATTCAAAATAAGTACTGTTTTGATCATAAAACAGTTTTTATGGATAATGAGATGGTAAATGAGATTTTTAGAGTCATAAGTGATGAATGGCATGAACCAAGAGTTCAAACAACATATGTAATGGAGAATCATTCATATCAAACTAAATTGCTTTTATTGTAGAGTCTATAGTAAAATTTACATACTTTAATCAGGGTATTGAGAGTAAAAAAAAAAAAAGTATTCTAAAAATACATATAACCATTTTTGATGGAAATTTACTGCTTAAAAGTTGTATATTTTAAAGAAATATCTTGTTAATACATACATATTTGTTTAAAATAGGCAAAATATATTAATTTGCAATGAAAACCATAATATTTCATATTAAAATTTTACAGGGCTGCTACACAAATCAGAAGAAAAAAAAATATTCCCTGAGTTTTTCCTGTCGCTTTTAAAAGTAAAATAGATGACACACAATCACGCAGCATTAGGATCTAATGTGTTTACAAGTCAATTGGACATATCTAAGGTATATTGGTTTCTTTAACTTACTATAGTTGGGGGAACAAAATCATAATTGACTTTTTCTTCTGCATTACAAAGTGTTAAAAATTTAAAAAAAGATTTAATTAAAAAAAAAAAAAAAAAAATCCCAATGTTTTTCCAAAAAAATTTCAAAATTTCCTGAATTTTCCATGTTTTTGCAATAAATTTTGAAATTCCCGGAGTTTTCCATGTTTTTTAATAGTTTTTCAAATTTCTTAGTTTTCCAGGTTTTTCCTGAATTCCAGGTACCGTAGTAACCCTGATTTCACAAACTACCATTTTTTTTTCTTCCCATCAAAATATAACTGCATTGAACTAATTCAAATGTCATTCAAATAAAACTTTTATAACCAATACGTATTAAATTATTTATTAATTATTATTGAGTTTATATTTGCAAGTTTTTTATTTTTAGAATTTATTAATTGACAAATTAAACCTGACTTTTCAGAAACAGGATAGACAAATATTATATATAAAATTTTGCAAACGAAATTCTTTGACATGACAAATGTAATGAAAAAAAAAAAAAAAAAAAGACTAAATAATTTTAAAAAAATTGTAAAGGTAACAAATATAATATATTATTATTATAATATATATTACTATCATAATAATATATTATAATGATAAATATGTTTACTAAAATAAACATGAAAATCTCCACAATAAACGAAAAAAATGCGTCTATGGAAAAAATTATCCAACAGCTTTAACCCTTTCTAAAGGTCTTTCTACAGCATCTAACCCTTTCTAAAATGCAAAATGTATAACATTAGAAGGCATGGTGATGACACTTTGAACTTAGCCTGTTTATATTATTAACAATGCTAAAACGAAATTTAAAGTTGGCAATAAGATAAAGAAGCAATCTTTTCAATTTTTACCTATTTTGCAGTTGCTAGCAAAAGTACATAGAAAATATAGCATACTTTTGTTTAAACTACATTAGTTCATTAAAAATAAAATAAAATAAAAACAATAATCAATATACATTGAAAGTCTTTTATAGATAATATTTATGGCTAAGAACCACTTTCAATCCTTGGAATACATTTCTCTTTTAAGGGTTCTTAGAATATTATTCACATTTTAAATTCCCTATTAGGCCAACTTCAAAAGCCTTTTTTTTATAGTAGAATCTGAAAGATGTGCATGAAATAACCTGATCTTGGCATTAAAATTATATTTAGACTGCACCATCATGAAAAAAGAATGAAAAACTTGTATTTTGGTGCAAAATTTACAATGTTGTTCGGAATTATATCCACTAAGGCACTTTTCGAAAAATAAATAAATAAATCCCATTTACCAGACTTAAAAAATAAAAGTACAGTTATAAATAATATACATAAACAAATAAGAAAAAGGATTTAAAAATAGAAACATTAAAAAAAAAAAAATTATTTAACTGTTTGTGTAATAATATGTAACAGTGTACATATATTTTATATATCATTGTTTTTGAGTTGTTTTCTGTCTCTTTTCTTCCATCAATACTCTTATTTGACCTTGGATGATATCCCAGTGATATATTGTACAAAACAACAGAATTGACTGATCCTTGCCTATCCTAATGATATTACTTATCCTTAGTGATGTTAGAATATCTGTACCTTGGAGGTAAAGGACACCATGTTTATTTATGAAAAGAGTTACCACCACATCTTTGATGTGCTATAATGAAATACATTTGTCATAAAAAAAATGGACTTGATTTTATTTTTCTCTGTCTTATCTCCTTTTTAATAACTAGGCATTAGTGCATAATGACACTATATATAGCAAAAAATGCACATAAAGAACAGGGCACTAATTTTTTTTCACAAAATGAACATGGCGCCCTTTACCTCTGGGATACAGATATATAAACTCATGTTAAAAAAAGTTCTAGGGATAAAGAGCATTTGAATCTTTTAACCCTTTGCAGCGCAAGAGAATTCGGATCATTTAAATTATACTGCTACCAAAATTCATGAACTAAATTAAACTAAAAGAAATTTTAAATTTTAATGTAAAAAAATTAGCCTTTTTGGCTATGTTATAAACGTAAATTTTTGCTAAAAAATTTCTGGGATGAATTTTTGCAGCTGGATCCTAAATTTTGCGTCCTCACAGTGAGGACAGTGCACGTTAAGGGGTTAAAGTAAAAAAAAAAAAAAAAAAAAATCTAATCAATGATATTAAAAATTTTAATAAGTGCTATTACAGAATAAAAAGTTAAAACAATTTTAAAAACACCAATAAAAACGAAAACAATGAGGATACGTTTAGATAGTGTTAATAAGTATGTTATTGTCAGTGTGAACACTATAATATTAAATCATGAATAAATCTCTCTGAAAGCTATATATTGAACAGAGAGATAACACGAAATGCTCTAAAGTACAACAGAATAGAATACTGATCAATATCTTCATTCATTATTCCTCAGACACCCCCTGATGGTATAGTTGACAATACTGGAAATATCGACAATATTTATGTAGAAACAGAAATAAATAACTAATTTAAAGAAGATAAATAAATACCAGTTCAACTAGACCGATTAACTTATTGTACTTTATAGAAAATTCATTTTTTATTTTAATATTTAATAACACAGTAATCATTATTATATTTTTGTATGCTCTTAAAAAGAAGTCCCTCTTTTTTATCCTTTTTGATATATATATATAACCAGCACTTTACACGCAATTTTCTAAATTTTATGCCAGTTAAAAAATACAATTTTCTACCATCTAGAAAAAGAATAGAAAATTGAGACACAAGCATGATTTAAAATTTATGAGATAGATGCAAAATATTATCATGTTGAATTTACTACTCTTTCAATTTTTTTTTTTTTTTTTTTTTTTTTAAAGTGTTCTTGATTACATTGCACTTAATTCTAGTTTCACTATATAATGAAGGGATTTTGTAATTAAATAAATATACCTGAAATAATTAACCATATAAAGAAATTAAATAATACAAATTTCAGTGATTAAAATATAAAGTCGTTATATCTGAATGAATTATTGACTTTTATATAATTTTTAAAAATAGAAACATTTCCCTACAAATATAAAAAAAAATCAAGAAAAACAATATCATGGTATGAAAAAAAAAGAAAAAAAACACACTGCTTAGAAGAAAAAAATTTCAGATATTTTATTTTTGGAGATATCCATACAAACTGTGCTATTTCTTGAAATGAGTACTAAATATATCAATATTTAAAATAAATCTAGTAATAACATGATATATTTTCATATTTTCTTTTACATATTCTACACAAAAAATTTATAAAAAGTACAAACTGCTCAGATTTTTTTTTTTTTTTTTTTAACCTTTCATTTACAATATAGTAATTTCAATATTAGAGTTTATGTTCATAACACTTAAGCTTCTGCAATTTTTGGCAAAATATGAAGGTGCCATTACATGTTTTCTTATAGCTTTTGTAAAATAAAACAACAAAATAAACTGATACTTTACTGTATTTAATATATATACATATGTATATATATCATAAATATTCTAACTTAGCTCTGTTGTATATAAAAAACATTTTAGAAATTATTTTTGTTAAAATTGTAAAAAAATTAAATTTGCTTGTATTTAGTAAATATAGTTATTTTGGAGAAAATCAAATTCATAAATAACAAATATGACAGCCTAGTATGACAACATTTCATGTTACAAGTTCCAACTATAATAAATAATATGACAAAAATAAATGTTTAATATTAAAAATATAAAGTAATAATTAGAAAAACAAAAAAAGATATTTTATGAAGCCGATTTATGTTTTTTTTTTTTTTTAAACTTTTCACTGAAATTAATATTAAGAACAGTTTTAATTTAGAAAGTCTTTATTTTTCAACCTTAATTAATTTTAGAAAATTTGGAGTGAAAGGATAATTTTTATACCAACTATGTGAAAAATACCAGAGCCGGGAATCGAACCCGGGCCTTCAGCTTAACGCGCGGATGCTCTACCACTGAGCTACCCTGGGTGATAACCAGCTAGGCATTTCTCACATAATATTCATTGGCAAGGTCACCGAGTCTGCAAACGCAGCTATATCAAATGACATAAAACTAAAAGAACAGTTTTCATAGATATTTTCTCAGTGAGATTAAGTTAGTTAATCTTTATCATGGAAAAAAAAAACTTATTACAATAATTCATGGGATTTTCAAACATGGTAAATTATGTATTTAATAATAATACTAAGGGGAAAAAAAAAAGCATGAAAATAACACATTTGTATAAATTTGGTATATTCAACAAGCACATTTAGTTTTATTTATATATGGAATATTATAATTTTAAATAGAATAACGTAACTATAAAACATGTAAATGAAACTTTATATTTTTTAATGAATATATATAAAGTTTGTGGTGGAAAAAAATTGTTAAACATATTTATTTCACAGTATATTTTATATGCTTTCATTTTACATATAAATTTGTTTTGAAGAACTATTGTTATCATTGTTATGTTACACACATCTTTTATTGTTACTATATCATTTTTATATATGTATTATTATTTTCAATGTTATTGTATTATATGTATTTATTTTTGTTTTACTTATATACAAATAAAGATGTTTAAAAAATATTATTGTAAACAATTTTGCTTACACCTACAATTATTCTTTTTGTCAATTACATCTGATTTGCTCTTTTAAGTCACTTTATTCAACAATCAGTAATCTTTGACACTGTGATGTGAATATATCACCTCTCCTTTAGATCTAACTTCAAAATACATTGTTTTGCAAGCATCCACTTGCATCCATTCATTCCTGACTCAACACAACCTCTAAAGTTTGTTTCCTGCAGTGCCCCTGTCCAAAGAATTTGCAGTTTTTCTTTTTTCTATGTAATAACTATTCATTGGTCGCCTCTGCAGACTGACAGACGAATCAGGATTGTGTATCTGTGATTTTAAGTGTGTGGACCTGTTTTTCTCCAAGGAGCACATTTAAAAAATAAAATTTATCAGTTTTCAAGTGCCTCTATGTAAGATACTTGATGATATTGTGATGAGACTATTTTGGTTTGCATAGAAAATTAAATTAAATAATTAGTAAATAAAGATAATCAAAGATTTCATTTAATTTATAATGAAGAACGTCGTAAAAGTGGCTCGTGCATTGTGTAACCCAACATTCTCATGGTCATGCATAGGTACATGCTAAATAATTTTATTTTATCCATAGGAATTTTTATTATTATAGAACTGCTTTTCAGATTAAGATAAAAATGTAAGAGAAAATATATCCATTCTGAAAGAAAAATCCAGTCATGAACATGATTCACATTAATCCTTTTATTATAGATCCATATTGAAACAATTGAACAGATGAATTCTTCAAAAAAAAAAAAAAAAAAAAAAAAAAACTTTGCACAAAAATATAAAATTTATATATATTACTACATATCCTTGGTCACATTCTCAAATCTTCTCAATTCATATCAACTTTTAGATATTAATGAAATCTGATTTAAAAATATTTTTAAAACATATTGACTATATGCGAGACCAAGAAAATTATTAACGGTGAAAAGAAAACACACGGATGGACAGAGTAACCTTTACCATTGTGAAGGTGAAGGACCAACTCACGAATTTTATTTTTTAAATGCACTCGTTTGGAAATACATGTCCACACACCATCCCAGATACGTGGTCTTGATTCCTCTATCGGTCCACAGAGGCGATCAATGATGAAAAGAACTACTGCAAATTCTCAGGACAAGAGCGCCGCAGGAAACAAAATATAAAGGGTGTGTTCAGCCAAGAACAAAATGGCTGCAAGTGGATACTCGCAAAACAATGAAATTGTGTTGAATAATTAAATTTTAAGATATTTAATTTTTATAAATGAAATTATACAAATTATAATTTTAATAAATTTGCAAGTAAACAAAACTTAAGATTAAAAAAAAAAAAAAAAAAAAAAAAAGGGAAGCAGATTTTGTTCATGTGTCAGAGTAGCTAATATTAAAACTTCTTACATTTTTAAATCAGTCAGTTTATTCATCAACTAATACACCTGTATATCCATGCACCATACTTACATTTAATGATATATAAACATTCAATATTCTTACAATAAACACCAATATCAATGTATGCAAATAGCACCTTTACAACTGTCTGTATGAAATACACATTTAGAAATATACACTTAACCTGAAAAAGAATCACTAACAATAGTAGACTTTAATATTTTTTCAAGAAATACAACTTTTTATACATACATTTATAAATAGGAAGGTATCATATAAAATTAACAAAATAAATGTTACATACAAATAAATTATATGGTTTATATTTGATGTAACTGCACTTCTATTCTAATGACAGTAAGCTACCAAGAATCCAGGGCCGGCTCTAATGTTTTTGCCGCCGTAGGCAAACCTTAAAAGTGCCGCCCCCCACAAGCTTTAAAAACTTTCAAATTAAAAAATATATATATTTATATATAAAAAGAAAAAAAAATCGTAAAAACGGTCTAATAGAATTGAGCTAAGTAAATAGTACTCATATTATATTTACTACTATTTCTTTTTTCTTTCTTTCTTTCTTTTTTTTTTTTTTTTTTTTTTTTTTTAGGACTGAGGGCTTATTAGTCTCAATCTAGGATTTTTGCGTTGTCGCTTTCGATAGTTGGACATTTGTCGAAATCATTTTTCAATAGTTGGACATTTATCGGAATTTAAAATTTATCGAAAATATAATTGAATAATTTGAAAGCGATGTTATAATTGGTAAGAAAAAAAAAAAAAAAAAAAAACTAATAGTCCTCCGTCCTAAACTAAATTCTGTTTTTGCCAGAATTTCATCAAAATCTTTTTTTTTTTTATTATTATTATTATTATTATTATTATTATTGAAAGAAAAAGAAAAGAAAATTAATAATAATCAGTATCGTTACAAGCGATAACGAAAAAGTTTTTTTTTTTTAATAATTTTGAATTAAGAAATAAAAAGTGCGCGTGAAATAATATGAAATAAAAATAAGTAAAAAAATGAATTTAATGTTTTTGTTTTTCGGGGGCTGCTCATGCATATAAAAAATGCGTATTAAAACGAGTCAAAGAAGGAAGCGAAATAAGTATTGAGTTCTATTAAGTTTGAGTTCTATAAATACGATATATAATATGATACGATATATTAGACCTATCGTCCAGGGTTAGTAGGCATTTTCGTTGAAAGAAATAGTTTGTTCGTTCGGTGCAACTTGCCCATTCGTTCCGTGAGGTACAACTTTCACATTAGTCTCTTGAGGTACAACTTTCCCTTTAGTCCCGTCAGGTACAACTTGCACATTAGTCCCCTTTAATTTCCTTTCTTTTTTTTTTTTTTTTTTTAAGTTAAAAACACAAAATCTTTGGAACTAATACTAGTACAATATACAAAATTTAAATCTGAATAAAATAATCTCTTTCTGAACTTTTTTTCTGCAAATCTCGAATAACTTTTTGTATGTCTAATTTGTTACTCAATTCATGTTCAATGGCCAACATTGTTAACCCATTGAGTCGATTTTGACTAGACATGGTTTTAAAGTATTTTTATATCATTTCTAGTTTAGAAAAAGATCTTTCTCCGTTATCAAAAGTTATGGGCAAGGTTAAAAATTTTTTTAAAGCAATGCTTAAATTCGGCCCAATGTTAAGGAAGATAATGAATTTAAGGACGTCAACTGGACATTTTTTTTTTTCAAAAGTGAAGAAAATAAAGTATATTTTACCATCCAATTTTAAAATGTTAAGATCAGAGTAATCGCCATCTGTTAAGTCGTTTCCCAGATCTTTACAGTGTGGTAGTAATTCATTTTTGCACGTGTGTTTAAATTTGTGGACATTGCATAAAAATTCAAAAGAATGATTATGATTATTCAATAAATTTAATCTCAGCTTCAGTGCACTGATCGCTGAAAAGAAAAAAAATCTATTTCCCATTTCTCTTTTGAATTTTCTATAGATTCGTCTGCACTTTCATAAGAAAAATTTCATTTTTAAGATTGAACATGATGGCGTGATGTAGTCAATTCAAAGTTATTAGTTCCCCATCATACAATAGGTATGGGGAACTTAGGTAATCGTGAAAAATTTCGACCTCGGTTTTTTGACATCTTCATACGTTTTCAGGTGTGAGGAATCCGAAAATGACAAAATTTGTATGGTGTCCGTCTGTAGGATGTCTGTTAGTGTGTTAGTCCGTTAATTTGTTAGACTGTTTACACGATATCTCACGAACAAATGATCGCAGAGAGGTCAGATCAGTTTTAAAATATTACTTTCGATGCTGGCAAGAACCCTATTCATTTGCAACATTCGAATTAAAAAACTTCAGCAGTTATTCGAAATTTAAGATTTTCTTAACATGGGAGAATAGGACAAAAATTCACTTAAACGGGCATTAAATGGAAACATTTTACTGTAAAAATGTCAGACCAGTTTTAAAATATCAGTTTTGATGCCGGAATGAACATCAGTAACTATAAATATACTACTTTGAAAATTTCGCAAGTTATTGGAAATTTACGAATTTCTTAACATGGTAGTATAGGGCAAAATTTCACATAAACGTCCATTTTGAGAGATATTTTCACCGTAAAGATGCCAGAATACCTTTGGAAATATTATTTAGGGCACTGGCATGAATATTAATGACTATGAATTTTCCAATATAAAAATTTCGTAAGTTATTGGAAATTTACGAATTTCTTAACATGGGAGAATAGAGCAAAATTTCACATAAACGTCAATCTTGAGGGATATTTTCATCGTAAAGGTGTCAAACCCCTTTCAAAATATTATTTAGGATACTGGCATGAATATCATAGACAATGATTTTTCGAATTTAAAAAATTCGTAAGTTATTTGGAATTTACGATTTACTTAACATGTCAGAATAAGGCAAAATTGAGCATAAACTTCCATTTTGAGGATCGTAAATACATTAGACAACTTCAAAATTACATTTAGGATATTTGTTTGAACATGATTGACTACAAATATTCTAATAGGAAAATTTCGTAAATTATTAGTAATTTACGATTTTATCAACATAGATAACTTGGAAATTTTTCATATAAAGGAGGATTTTGAGGATTAGTGCATTGGAAATAGTAGCATGAAAACTAAACAACGGAATTGACCTTGATAAAATAAATTAATAGATAGGTAAATATATCGAAGTGAACGGTGGACAGCCTATTAGGCGGGAATTTCATTTTGTCACTGGTCCTGGTCACTGTGTCATGCTTTGGTCCAATCCATTTCTTTTAACATGATTATAATATGTCTCGCACTAGAAATTTATGAGAACATAAATATGATGGGGAACTGAGCAGAGTCCACCTATGCCAACTAGTTTTTTTCTACGTCGCTAATTTTTCAGCTTCTAAGATAAAGTTTTCAAAGGATTCAACAGATCTTAATTCTTAATACTGAGCTATTTAATGAATCAGTGGTTTGGTATAAATCAAAAACTTTTGTTTCACGTAGCTTACTTAGTCGGATTAATATGATTCAAAATTTTGCGTCAAATGATGATCAAACATAAAAAACTTTAATTGTTTTATTATATAGTCGACAGCAAAGTTATTGAAGCACACATCCACATTTTTCATATATATATATATATATATATATATATTAGTTTGATCGCTTCTTTTTATCATCAGATTACTTTTTTATTAAAAGTATAAGACTAATATCATCACTCGACAAATATTTACTTAATAAAACAGTATTATGTGCGCATCTTTTAAGTAGGAATTATTGCTAGTGCTTCAATAATTTTGCTGCCGACTGTAATCAATAAACAACTGCCTCATTTTGAATCATATTATCTATCTCTACATTTTTATAAATGCTTAATAAAGCATCATGAATATTTTCTATTTTAAGAAATAAAGATATTGGGGAATCTATACAACTTTTCCAACTTCGCAGTCATTCATTAACTACTAAGTTTAATAAATGGCTGCTGCAATTTACGTGAAATGCTCTGGAATTTAAAGTTTTAATCCTTGATTGCACTCCGAATTTATCGCCTCTCATATCTGAGCAATTTTCATAACCTAGACCTCTCATATTTTATAATTTTAACCCATTTTTTTTCCAACTCTTTTAATAAAATTTTAGGCAGTTCCTTACCAGTAGATCTTTCAACAGGAAGAAAACCTTAAAAATGTTCATTGAATTTGCATTGAAATTTTGATTGGCCAATGGAAACATACCTTAATCAAAAATTTATCGCCCCCCCCCCCCCCTCTAATGAATTTGATGGACGTTATTGCATAAATAAAGCATTGTTTTAAATCTGACATCACTGTTGCCAATTTAAACTCAAATTTTGCCGTGTTTTAAGGACAACTCAAAATGTCCCTACCTTATGGCTGAGGATGTCTTAGGACGTTCTTTCATACTTAGGATATACTGATAATGTCCTGGGAAGAAAAGGTACCTCCAAATAGTTCCTGCCTGCTGAAGAACACTGCTAAAAGTCCCTACAGTTGGCATACTCTTGACTTTCTTTAATTAGAGAATTAAAAGAGCTTGTTAAATCAGCGAGTGTGCATTTCTCCCTTCGCGCCGCGGCTGCATAAATAATAACTGTACATACTGAACAGAACTTACAAGTTTGTCTATCCTTGTTTGCATTTCAAATTATAGGAATGGGCAGAGAAGCCTGTAAATTCTTGTTGTATTTATTTACTTTTTTTTTCTATTTATTTTCTACATTCAATAATCGAAGAGTTTTATTTATTTATTTTTTGTAGTTCAGCTGGTTTTGCCGCCCCTAAATTTTGCCGCCGTAGGCAGTTGCCTACCTTGCCTACCGCCTAGAGCCGGCCCTGCAAGAATCTTTAATCATATAATCTTTGCTTTAATTTGTTTTTAATAAGAATCATTTATAGATAATTTATTAGGAAATTTGAGTGAAAATTTTTTAGTCATTTGGCAAATATGATAGTATATTGCAATCTAGTACAAAATTCAGTTATTAAACTGACATGGAATGACTATAAATATATAACCACAAAAGTTTTATTTTAAAAAATGTAATGTTTTTTTTGCTCTATACTTGGAACAGATATAAGTTTGTCTGTAGAATAAGATTTCTGGTATGAAACACATTTACATGAATAATAAAATGTTTGAATTATGCACAAAAGTGGCTTTAAAAAGTAATATTATTAAAAAATCATCAAAATGCACAAATATTTTGATTTTGTTTTAAACAGAATGTTTTTATAAAAAATTTCTTCTGCAATTAAATTTGGAAGCTTATCTTTTAGATAAAAAGCCTAAAGTTTACTGCAATCTAAGATAAGTTGTTTCAAATTTTATATATATATATATATATATATATATATATATATATATACTTTAAATGATGTTTCAAGCATTTTTAAACAAAATTTTGGATAATCAATATCAAGTGTTGGTTAATAATAATTTATTTAAAGAAAAGCATACTATTATATACATAAAATTTACAAACTTTTTTCCAAATTGTGCAACTTTTCTTCAACAACATCAAACATATACAACCAGATAAATATAATTTATTTATATATGAATACAAAAATATTTTTTACATCAGTAAATTTAGTTTCTTTAAAAAAAAATCTGGAATGTTTAGCATAATTACATGGATCTGAACACATATAAATAAATATATATATATATGAAAGAATAAAAAGAACCAAGATTTTAAATTAATATTAAGTGATAACTTAATAGCTCAGAATAACTTTTAAATTTAAGAACAACTTAATGAGAATTGTATTCTGCCCACATAAAGCCAGTTTTTCAGCAAAGCACGTCATAACGCAGGAGTCAGATTTAAGAGCAAAATTTAGAATAAAGATTATGCAATCATTAAATTTAGCGGCAAAACATTGCAGAATATTTAATCTCAGATGTCTGGGTCAATAAATGATAAAATGTAGGCGGGATTTAGCTCAGCTAGCTATCCAATAAAAATTCATATTAACAGTTTAGGTTTGCGCTGAAATGAGCTGTATTTAAGCTGGAACACACAAGAATGCGTGGCTTTGTCCGATAATAACTTGCCTAATAAACTTACGTTAATTAATATTTCATCATGTAAAGCTAACCAATTAAATCTGCGGTGCCCTGCAGGGCCGCCACATCAGCGAATTGCCGACCATCAGCACTGTAGCTTGACAGTTGCTGGAACTAAGAGCGTATATGCCACTCAGTATGTCGAACATCCGGCCCATGACTGCATCTTTGAACTAATAAAGCATAATCATTTAACCTAAATGGACTCCTCATTCCTTTATGAGATGACTAGACATTCCCTTACTTTTATTATTACATACATATATATATATAACAAAGTAAAAAAATCCACGAGCCCACATTTAAAAAGATTTCAGATTTAATAACAAGAATGAAGTATTTTGTTTGGTATAATGTAATAAATACAACAAGCAATATGGAAGCATTAAATAATTACAGAAATAATGATACTTTTTTTTTTTTTTTTTAATGAAAGATAAATATTTTCCTTAGAACTTCCCCCAATAACTCTTGTGTAGAAGAAATAAACATTGTTTAATAATGGATACATTAATGATGATGATAATGTCTTAATATTTGACTTATTTTGTATAGAAAATATGGTCATGGAAGTAATAAAGCCTAGGAACAGGAAAAAATAATTGTAATGACTAGGAATAGGAAATTATGCTTAAAACACAAACATGCGTTTGTACTGCTGAGACATGATAAAATCATAAACAGTTTATTTTAAAGCAATGAAAAATGCAGATGACAAAACATTTAATACATTAAGTATTTTATGTTATTATAATTTCACCATTATTTTAAGGCAATACATTTTTACATGATATTTATTCATGTTTCAGTAGTAAAATATTCAAGAAAAATCTCTTAATGGTGACAATATAATAAAACACAAGTAAAATTTTTATTCCTAAAATTTTACGCTTATTTTATTATATTTTCATCACTATTTTAAAATAACATTTCTTTACATAATATTTACCACTACTTTAGTATTAAAATATTGAAGAAAAATTTCTTCCTGGCTATGATGGTGATAATATAATAAAGTACAAGTACAAGTAAAATTAAAATTTTACTTGTTTTTTTATTGCACTGTCACCACTATCCTCAAAAAGAAATTTATCTTGAATGTTTGAATGCTAAAATATTCTGTAGAAATGTATTGTTTTAGAACATTGGAGATTATATAAGAAAATGAGTATAAGATTTCAGGAAACGTTGCGAGGCCTGCAATTCACATAAGGGATTTTTTTTTTTTTTTTGTGTTGCAAGATCCTTGCTAAATACAGATTTTACCATATAGACATATATTTAAAAAAAAAGTCACTGAAAAAGTACGCTGAAGTTGCTGAAAGAACCGTAAGGTATAATAAAAATAACAACAAAACATATAAAAAATTTTGTAAGCATTTGCAGCACCAATAGCAAAAAAGTTATATTTAAATTACATATTTGACTAAAGGATTTCATACTAGACAGATTTCATTTTTAATCTGCATTTCAAAACTTCAATTCTTTTCTGAATTTCACCAACATTATTCTGAAAATAAAAATATAAAAATATTTTTAATACAAATTTTAAAATAAAAGATACAAAAAATATTTCACAGGATTTTTGCAGCATCATTTTACAAGAGTTGATACAAGTCTTAAAATTCTGGGGTCCATTTTTGTGAAAAGCACAATAAAATATTTTTTGAGAGCTTTAATTTAGTTTTAGGAAAGAAAAAAGAAAAGAAAAAAGTAAAACCTTCTATTACGGCAATCCCTCTTATAATGTTTAATATCAAGTTAATAGAGTTTTGCTGAACTAGGTATAAGCATAAAATATATAGATAAAACGAAGTATAAACATTAATTAAAAACATTAGATAAAAAACCTAAACATTACTTCGTGCGTCGTTGTTTAAATTTTTCAACCGGGTACCCGGTCCTCTTCAGAACGACATCTTCTGTGGAAGACCTGAGCTTGAGTGATCTTGAGCTTGTTTTGCCAAAAGGGGGCGCCCATGCATGGTCTGGGACTACTGCACCGCTGTCGTTACATACATCTTGATTGGTGGAAATTTCTATCGATTCTCTAAACATTGCGTAGTTGTAATCATCGTAAGCCACTAAAATAGCCAATTACGATGATTACAACTACACAATGTTAAGAGAATCAATAGAAATTTCCACCAATCATGATGTATGCAACGACAGCGGCGCAGTAGCCCCAGACCGTGCATGGCACCACCTTTTGGCAAAACAAGCTCAAGATCACTCAAGCTCAAGACTTCTACAGAAGATGTCGTTTTGAAGAGGACCGGGTACCCAGTTGAAAAATTTAAATAATGACGCACAAAGTAATGTTTAGGTTTTTTATCTAATGTTTTTAATTAGGTATAAGCAGTTGTTTGAAATAATACTGAATACAAAGAAAAAAATTATAAATAGATCATTTTATAAAATAAAATTTTGCGAAAAAGGCTGTTATGTTTTAGAAATTTATGAAAGGGTCCATTTTATGGATTTCAATTTTATGAAGAGGTCTTCTTCATAAAGCGGAATTTTGTGAAAGGACAACTACTAACAATTTTTGTCTAGATTGACCCTGGTTCAATATGATTAAACTTAAAACAATCAAACAAACATTTTTATATGCTGCTATTTGTAAAAATTCAATCATACTAAAATGATTTAAATGATGATTGATACTATGATTTAAGTTTGTTTAAAATCCCAAACAGTTTTTGAATTTTTGGAATTAGAGGACTAATCACAACTGTAAAAGAAAATAAATAAATAATCTCTGCTCAATAATGCGAAACATTTTGACACAGAGTCAACTTTTAGAGAGAAACACGTGTAACTCACTGAAATTAATACTGTGTGATTATAATGACATTTACCGTTTTCTTTTAACTGGGAAGGGGGATATAGATTAATTCAGAATATACTGCAATCTCTTTTTATGGCTGTCATTTGTTACAATTATATTATTAAACTATACATAAACTTATATTACTAAAATATAATAAAATAAAATTGAAGGGAAAAAATTAAAAACTAGTTAGCATTGAGCATTATAAAAATTTTCAAACAAATTAAAATTTTGAATTTTATTTTATTAAATTTAAACAGCTTTTGACAAATTTTAATGTACTTAAATATTGTTATGTTTCAATGCATATGTATGTAAATTTTTGTAATTATAAGACAACAATTTACAGAAACGATTTATAACATCCCATCATCGACTTAAAATATTAATGCTGTTCTTTTTCTTTTTTGTCAAATAGATATAACTCATTATAAAGTTTGAAAGAAAATACAAATCAAAATAGATATATAAAGTACAGTCAATAAATTCGGGGACTTTGTTTACTATAACAACCAATAAACTTACAAAAATATTCAAAACACAATCACTTTCAAAATAATGTCCTGCCGCAACTGTACACTTCTACCAGCATTGATACAGGTTCTGTATACAGTCCTATAAACCAGTGCATGAGAGCTGTCATAAATTGACTGTCATTATTTTCATCACTTCTTTAGCATTTGCAGACTGTTTGCCCTTTGTGCAATCTTTCAGTTTCAGGAAATGTGTGATGGAGCGTGATGCATGTGCAAATCCAAAAAAAGGATTGTGTGACATGTTCCATGCAAAATGCTAGTCTGCTCAACCATTATATTGAACTGTTTGTTAACGATCATGTCTAATCACTGCTCCTACTCGTTGGTTGTTTGCCTCTGTTCATGCGATTAATATACACCCACTTTACAAATTATCTGTAACATTGCCTTTCTCATTTTTAAAAAAGTGTTATTTAAAAACTTTTGATCAGCACGTAGTTTCATCTCTGTATGTTTGTTGCAGTAACTGTATCGTTTCTGCAGCGTTTTTTTCTAATTTGTAGGAAAATTTAATGTTGGCATGTTGCTCTGAAAAGGACATTTTGCTATATCGACATCATAGGCTGACAGTCTGCAGTTGAATGGTGAGATGCATTCCTTATTAGTTACGTCTTACATGTGTACAGAGAACCAGCTTTGCAGACCACATTATTATTCTGGTTTACCCACACACCAGGCACACTGTAAAAAATATGTTCTATTTGCTGACAGAAATTCTCTGTAATTTGAGAAAATACGCATAATTTACGAAAAAATTACGTTGTCAGAACGTATTTTTTGTAATTACAGAAAATTTCTGGCAGCAAATAGGACATATTTTTTACAGTGCATGGCAGGGGTAGGGTAGTCTTCGAACTTACTGACTATACCTTATAAGTTTAACAAAAATGATGAACCAAATACATAAAAATTAGATTCTTAAAAAAAAAAAACTTACTAAATTAATTTTCTCATCAGAAGTTTTCAGATTCTTAGACATAAAATCTGGATTCTATAAAAGAAATAACAATGCAAATGAACAATAAATACAAATCAGAAATTACTTAAGGGTTTAAAAATTATATACATCATGATTACTTTAAAAATGAATCCTCTTATTTAAAAAGATTATATTCTTTAGTTTTCATAATATAACTCACTTGAAACTATCAAAAATTACTAATTTCGTTTCATATTTAACATTAAGTAGCTATATTTAACCACTTCACCGGCCATCCCGAGATAACTCGGGGGAAACGTAGCCTTCCACATACTACAGTGGCCGGTGAAGTGGTTAATACACTCCTGCACTAAAGTTTAGCAAGATTTGCAAACAATCAGTTTTTTTCAATTTAAAAACTTATCTCTCGATGAAATGTTTTCAAACATCGGGTATTTAAAGAACTGGGTCTTCCTCATGTTTTTCAATCAAAATTGGTTTAAGAAAACATTCAGGGGGCCGGTAACAAATTGAGCAAAATCAATAATGTTTGTAATCACCCTGTGTCGTTAAGTGAGCAAAATGAACTGTAACTTTAGGATATGTTAATACAGACCCAGTTTAAATTGTGGATGAATGTGTGTGACAATAGCATATTAAATAATGGAGATATAAGCAATTAATTTAAAACTCCAAAAAAAAATCAGCATTTTTTTATTTATAATATATAGAGTTTTTAACGAAAATTATTCCCACTTTCGGATAAATTGGAGAAACGCTTTTAAAAAAATATACTCCAATCGGAATACAAATATCTCAAATATATCATGAAATATGAATATTTTCATGAAAAATGTTTTCACTGCACATGTGCGAAAGATAAAAAAATACATATATATTGCATAGGATGAAAGCTAGATATATTGGGCAACTTTTGTCAAAAGTGCATTTGAATAGAGTAAAAATTAAGCAAATTATCCGAAAAAAGAATGAGCTAGATTTTAGATATTTTCCAAGAGTTGAAATTTTTACTTTCTTCTATATTCAATAGAAGAAAGTATTGGATTCGTAAAAAATTTCGATCTTTGGTTTTTGATGGATTTACACGTTTTGAGAGATGTAGAAAAACATTTTACCATTTTTTAGAAAATGGCTGACTGTCCGTCTGTCTGTCAGTCTGTGTGTGTGACAAAATTTTGTGGCAACTGTATCTCATGAACTACTGCACAGAATTTCATACAAATTGGTATATAATTGCACCTTGACATAAATTAGTGCCAATCAACTTTTGGTAAAAATTGTCTTACAGGTTGCATTGCCATCCCGCTTTTTCTAAATTTTTAACATGGGGATATAGAACAAAATTTTGTATAAATGGGCATAAAGAGAATTATTTTTTAGTAAGCATTATGAAATTTACAAGAATTATTTATAATAGAGATATTAAACTGGGAATTTTTTTTTGTATGTGTAGGAGCCTCGCCACCCCCCCTCGAGGGGAGTAAATTTTCAAGATGCATATCTTTCAAAAGGTCTCGTCAATACCTTTAAAACGAATGGTTGAACTATAAAACTGTGATAATTTAAAACAAAATTATCGATTTTTTTTACTTTTAACGAAAAAAAAACTTAGAAAAAAAAAAGTATTTTTTATTTATTATTATTTTTTTAAACGAAATTTAACCAAACTTGGTATTTAGTTGGCCACTGACATAAACTGGTGCTGATTAGATCTGGGGATCAATCGCTCAACAGGTGGCGCTGTGATCATATTTTTTTCTAAACTTTTAACATGGCAGTATAGGACAAAATTTCTTATAAATGTACATAATGAGAGTTTTTCTTAACCTGTGATTGTAAAAATAATATGAATTATTGATAATAGTAGTAGTTAATTAGGAAAACAATTTTGTGCATGTGGGGGCATCGCTTCTTTTCCCCCTGGGGGGGGGGGGTAAATTTTCAAGATGGGTATCTTTCGAAAGGTCTCGTCAATACCTTTAAAAGGAATGGTTGAACTGTAAATATATGATAATTTAAAACAAAGTTATCGTTTTTTTTTTTTTTTTTTTTTTTAATTGTTACTGAGTGAATTTGCATAGGAAAATATAGAAGAAAGTCTTGTGGTGGCCACAACATACTAGTTTTAAGGGGGTTTTCACATGCAGCGTAATTAATTTAAAGATCCAATTATTTTGATCACTTAGCATAAGTTCTTTTTTGTGAAAAACCCCTTATCTTCTCATAAATCTTAGAAAATAAACAAAAATGATGAAATTCATACTTGAAGGTGTGGAGGGGAAAAAAAGTGTGGAATTGCTAACATTTTAAATTGGAGCTTTATTTTGTTTAGTTGCCATGTAGCAAGTAGATTTTTTTCAGGTCTACTTATCTATTTTCTGATTATGCTAGAAAGAGCTTTGAATAACTTTAAAATATTTTCTTAAAATAAAAGAATATATATATATTAATAATAATAATAATAATAAATAAATAAATGATAAACAATATACTCTACATTTTTTCTTTCTCTACTTACTTTTTAAAATCACAATGCTTTCAATTTCATAATATATACTACACCAAATTTTCCTTGAAGAGCAATTAAAATTGAATAAAAATATTATCATTATTATTTAAAACATAAGAAAACAACATTTAACTCACCAATACTTGTAAATACTCTGGAGAAGTACTTTCAATGTATAAAATTTTATCTTCAAGCATTTTTATTCGTTTGAATAAGTTTTTCCTTAAGGCACTATCTGAAGGTTAAAAAAAAAAAAAAAAAAAAAAAAAAAAAGTAGTTTTAATTTAAATACATAACAGTTTTTTCACAAATAATTAACAAATCGTTCTTGTTGACATTAGAGCATCTAATATACTATGTGTAATAAATTCCGTTCAGAGGTGGTTCAGCTTTCTATAATGTTAATTGGTAATTAGTAGGTGAATCATTAAATCAAATTTTAAGACGCAAAGTAAAAATACGTCTTATCAAGCACAATACTTTATTCAGACTCACTGATGAAAATAGAACAGAAAAACGAAAACAAATACAGTGCATGTGCAGATGCGCGCTAAGCAGCTGGGAAGGAATAGTTTCAACACTATGAATATTCTGATTATATTTGGACAAGTTCATTTTGGGATTGCTAACTGCATTTCTGTAAGCCCATAATTTTATTTATTTCAACCTCTCAGACATTTATTATTCATATGCTAAAATAAATGTTTTCTATCGAATATGGTATGTTACGCATAAAGATTTACATGGCTATACTAAAATATTCAGATACACATTAAGCTATAATTGGAAATTGCTGGAATAACACTTTTGTTTGTATTTTAAGTGTTTCTAACACCTTTCAACAATGTTTAAGAGTGATTATGAATTCAATTAGTGTATCTGTCTGAACATTGTGTGATCATGTAGCGAAAGTACATTGAAGTCAAATGATGCAATAAGTACATAAAAGTGGAAAGTGTTAATAATCCACACAAACCACATGGTTTCTTATTCTTGTATTAATTTTGATTTACAGAAAAATACTAATTATACTGTAGCAATGCTTGATAAAAATAAAATTTTGCATAAAATACATTATTGCCATACAGATAATAAAATAGCCAATCATCATTATTTAGATTTAATAATTTGCTAAGTATGAAATAATAACTATACATATTGTAAAAAAAATACAAAATAAGGAATCATAAAAATTCAGTTAATAATTCTTTGTTATACTGGCAAATAAGAATAGAATATTGTTTTACAACCCAATCTTTTTTTTTAGTACAATAGTAAATCATAAACATCCACTTTCTAAAAAATATCTCAAAATAATTCTCTTCATATTTAAAAAATGCAAATCATGCTAAATAATTTTTGAGATTATTCCTTCTGTATTATTTTTTAAATTAAATTGTACAAGGCCTCAATTTTTTGCAAAGAAAAATTATATATATATATGTATATATATATATATATATATATATATATATATAAAATCATTAATAAAATTTGCATCATGTCTCACCTGTTTTTAATTTCAGATGAGTTTCTAATATTTGTAGCCTTTCATCCATGGCTAGCAAAGTGGGATCATTTGGCTGGTTTTCAATTTCACCAGGTTCTTGTTTTATTTTCTTTGCTTCTGGTTGCCACTGTGTCTGAGGTCCCCATGCATTCTGTACTCTTGAAACTATTGATATAGAGGTAAGAAGTATGAAATTACACAGCAATTAAAATCTACCTATTAAAAAAAAAGAACAATTAATAAATTTAGCACTAATTTCAAAGAAAAAAAAAAAAAAAAAATCGGGTCATGTGCCAGATGGCATATTTTAGCTAGTGTTAAAGTAGGACAGATTTTCATGCCAACTTTAATAGGTTTATAATAGGGCTCCCATTAAAATGCAAGAATCTTGCTTTTTTTTTCTTCTTCTTATCCAAAATTTTTAACATTGAGAGGAATTTGCGCTAGAGTCCGGCATGGAGTCAGGTAACCCAATTTTACCCAAACTCGACTCAACCCGTGGGTCGGGTTCGAACTGGGTTGACTTATTTACTTTTTGAGCAGGTTGGGTTGACTAGATATTTTTTACTGCGGGTTGGGCTCAGGTTCAGGTCTGGTTCAGTTTTAAATAGGTCGGGTTGACTTGAGAACATCTTTAAAAAAAATTACCTTATTAAGCAGAAATTTCTTTTCTATATATACCAATAATGAATATACACTTACCCAAACTATTATAGTAAAATGAACACCCATATTCCACTGAAACAATTAACAAAAACATCAACTACCACTATTATTATTATTATTATTATTTAGAATAAAAGCTGTGAAAAGCAGGCTCCATCTCCGAGAATAATCAGATATGTAATTCATCTATTTTGATTACTCCCATCCTTTGAAATAGACTGTGAACTCAAACTGATAATTGATATTTTTTCTCTTGCAGATGTTTTTCAGGCATTATTGAAATGTATGTAGATTTAGACGAGAACGGATGTTTAGTAGGCATCTGTAGCACTGTATTATTTTTATATTTTTGTGTGTGTGTGATAAACATCAAATAATAAACTACAAAAATGTTAAACTTGAAACTCAATTTTGTACACTTGAAAAACGCATCACACATAAATTGTTAAAAATTATTATTAATCTATATTTTTATATTTTTAAATTAGTTTATTAGTAGTTACATTTTTAATTCTTTTTGAAATGATTTATCAAATGTGTTACAATAAAAATTTACTTTATTTCAGAACTTAAATATGTTTTGCATGATTTTTAGCTGAATTATTAATTTTCATTTAGATTGGGGTAAAAAATTTGGGTCTTGGATCGGGTTGGTTTTCGGGTAAATTAAAAATTTTTTGTCGGGTTCATTTAAAATTCATCTGTCAGGTAAAACCCGACCCGTGCAGGAATCTAATTTGCATAGTGATCTGGGGCCAATTTATTAAAAGTTTTAGTCCAAAAACAAGACATTCATAAAAGTCAGCAATCTTGAAATGAAAAAACCTTTCACTTAAAAAAAAAAAAAATCAGCAAATTTAAACAAACTCTTCATGAAAGTTGAATGATTTTAAAAAGTAATAAGATAAATGCCTACTTTTGAGTTACTCCATGAGTACTATCAGTGCTGGTGCCGGACCTTCTTCAGACGTACATTGCTGATTGCTGGCTTGCTTATGTTGATTGAGTCTATTGACCCACCTTTATTTTACGAGTTGAGATACTTCTTGCTGATTACGGGTGCAGTCACTGGCCACAATTTCAATTATTTTTTATAGAGCTGAATAATTATGGTTATTGTAATTTGCCAATTTATAAACTTGAAAAATGAACGAATAAACTTCGTTCTTACAAATGAATTTTGTAAATTGGTAAATTATAATAACCACAATTGCACGGCTCTATGAGAAATAATCGAAATCGAGGCCAATGAGTGCACCAGTAATCAGCAAGAAGCGTCTTAACTTGTAGAACAAAGTTGGATCAGTCCAGGCCAGCAATCAGCGATGTACATCTGAGGAAGGTCTGATGCTAGCACCAACAGTACTGACTACTGACGGAGTAACTCAAAAGTAGGCATTTATCTTATTAATTTTTATTAATGATTTAAGTAGTTTCTCCTTATTATGAATTTTAAATTACATTTAAAAAAAATTTCAAAAAACTTAGACAAGAAAATTATGTATTTTGCTAATCAGCTACCAAAATGCATTATAATTCTACAATTAAACATTAAAAATACAAGGAATTTTCAACTTTTAGATAAAGAATTTTGTATTGAAGGGTTAAAAAAAAATAATAATAACTTTCATCAATTTGCAGTGGAATAGTTACCTATTTCAAAGATTAACAGTGAAAAATATCAACATATTTAAACAATTAAATATGATTAAACTCAAATTATACTAATTAGCTGTAAAAGACATTACAACAATTTTCTTTTTAATTTTTTTGGGAGGGGGTTCCTCTTTTTTTTTTTTTTAGAAGTCTCACTTTGTTTCTGAGTAATGGTGAGGAATTCTCCCCCAGTTTTTATCTCTTATGAGAATTCTTTTCAACCTAATTAAATTAAAATGTAGCAAGCATTGCTCATATTTCCTGTTAACTCTCAAGGTGGAATTCAATTATGGAAGAATAACAATCTTTTATTTACTTATATTTTTAATAAGTTATGCTTACTTTTACTAAAATTACAAAACCAGCAAGTTACTTAAAATTAATACAGTGGCACTTTAAGATTGCCTTTTTTTTTTTCTTGTTGCCACTTTTTGTTATACAAATAACATTTAAGCTGTCAATGGTAAAATTTCACACTATGGCTACTTAAATCCTTTTTTTTCCATGCTTTAATTACTGAGATATACTTTAATTTTTATGTTATGAAATGTTGTTGTTGTCCATTATATTTGATTACCATAATAAATAATAAAAATCACTTATAAAATGGAATATTTCTTGCATACTGATAAATCACAGCAAAAAAACTTACAGTAAAATACAGAAAGTAACCCCTCTTTCGAATGTAAGCCCCCCCCCCCTCTTTTTAGCCGAGAGTAAAATTATTCCATTTTCTTAAATATAACCCCTCCACCTTTTTATACATCCTACTACCAGGCGTACATATGGACGGCAGGTAAATCTATCTTTCAACTTTTCATTCAAACCTACTTTCGATCTTCAAGTTTTCAAGGTCAGTACCGCTATGCTTTTGGAAAAGGGCAGTTACTTTTGGGATTTTACGATAATATGAAGATGGAGGTTGGTGCAGTAAAACAGAAATTGGACACTACATTCAGAATTTAAAATCAGATAAATATGATTTATTAAAAAACACAAGTATATCTGTAGAATAATGATCAGAGGAAACTCATTTTATAAATATGACAAATCTGTTCAATGAAAAATATTAGAAATACTTGTTTTATTATGAGAAAATTGCATATGTGTATTTAATTATAAGGAAGATGTGGAAAAAAAAATTCTAGAAATTTGTGCAAATATGTATATATATATATGTAATAAATACCCAAGCAGGATTTCTCATCATTAAACTCAATTAGTTTACCATTCAGTTCACAAAATTTAATATAAAATCACCAGGGAACCAAAATAACTATGCAGAAGTATTATACACTTACACATTTAATAGGAAGACTAATTTACAGTTAAATATTTACAAAAATGGAATACGTTAAAAATTAGCATTGTAGCACCATCTGTGCTAGTTTTCAAATCTAAAGAGAATCGCATAAAATTGTGAACATTTATGCTCAACAGCATCATGGAGAAAGGATCACGTCTGACCCCTACGGTATCCAGCGATGAACTCCCGCTTCTCCTTGGAACTCTCATTGTCAGTAAAAGCTGTTGCCATTTTGCAGCAACTAATACTGAAGCAGCAAAGTTGTAGAGTTTTTCTGAAATGCAGAGAAGTTGAAGTACTTATACCTCACATCTCTTTGGTCGAAATTGAAGAACCTATACCTCACACACACATATATATATATATATATATTATATATATTGATGTTATTATGCTGTATTTCAGTAATATATATATTGAAAAAAGTGAATAAAGTTTTGAAAAACTTTTGCACCGATCAATATTATTCCATATTTTTTTTTTCCCTCTTAAGTTGTGAAAATATGTTTTATGTTTCAAATTGATAGTTTTATATGAAAAAAAAAAAAAAAATAAAACAGCATAAATCAAACCTTTTGTCAGTGTTCAATACTTCAATACATGTATTAAAAGGATTTATGATTCTCATTTAATAATTTTCTTTAAAAAAAAAAAAAAATTAACCACACTGGATGTGTGGATCAGAATTTCAATGGTGTAATCTGTATACTTTACACGAACTGAAGTGGGATGATTCATAGGTTTATAGAGGAAAAATGGAAGTTTTGCCCTCCTACACTCCAAACTGTCACTTTCTCATTGTTAAAGCGTTTGTGCGGCAAGAACAGCTCGTGTTAAGAGAATATTTGCTTGGGTTAGTGTAACCCAGTGTGGGAACTGAAGGTTAATTTTGTTTGACAATGTCAAACATTATTAAAAGACTTAAAAAAAAAAAAAAAAAAATCTTTATAATAGCTAAAACACATTTAATCATTGTTTATAAGATATATATTATGCCAATGGATGCAATGAAGTATTTAATAAAGATTTTTAATTAGTATAAGAAAACCAACTAATATAAGATTTAAATGGGAAATAAAAATAAAGACTTTTCAAATTTCTACTTATTTTTCATGTACACAACAGCATGCTATTTTTTATTTAATTTGAATTTATTATTTCTAAATTAATTTAAAAGCAGTTATATTCAAGTAGATAATAATGAATTACTGAAATAAATTAAATTTTTTTATTATTATAACTCATTATATCTTAGAGCAATGAAGCAAATTTTTTAGTTACAGATTCTTAAAAGACAGTCTTTTGACTAGCAAAAATTCCTATGTAAAAAAAGTACACTTCATAGGGTTTTGTTAAATGAATCCTTATCGAATCATGTTCTTACACTGACTAAGAACAGGATTCAACAAGGATTTGTTTAACAAAACCATATGAATTGTACTTTTTTACATAGGAATTTTTGCTAGTGTTCGGACACTTTTGTTACCGACTGTATTACTATATGTAAAAACTGTTTAGTGTCGCTAATATGTATTATCAATGAATAAACAAATGAATTAATAAAATGTCAAAACACATTAAAACTTTTTGAACAACTATACTCCAAATTATTTGAGACATATTTTTAAATGTGACAACTATGCCACGAATTTTATAACACATTTTTATTGGAGGCCAAAGTATAGCATGGTCATCTTCCTTTTCGTCGAAGCATTACCTCTTTTGTTCATTTAAATAATGGCTTCACTTAATAAAGTGCTTCAGTAGTGTACTAAATAAAGAGTTTCACTTAAATAATGGCTCTTTATGAATGCAAACCAAGATTAGCATCACAGCAGTTTTAATTAGAAAGTTAGCTAGCATAAAATTTAGCCATTTTTTAAGTGGACAGTTTCTTAAAAGTAAAAGCAAAATAATATTGATGAATTAATTACTTTTATTTTAATGATAGAAATAAATTATTTTAAATTATGAGCAGGTTTTTATTTTTAAATAAATAATGTAAATAAATGTTGATTAACTCAATTTTTTATTTTACTTTACATTTTGTAGAGAAAAATATAAAATAATAAATATTCAATGTAATTTTTATGTATTTTTTATTCTATGTTAACTTTTTACTTAGTATATTTCAGAAAAGAGAACTAGGAAAAAAAAATTGTGAAAGGAAATCAAATAAGATAGGGTTATGAATTAGATTAAATGGGCAGTATAAGAGCAATACTCTAAACAAATCACATTTTAAATAGCAAAACGATGAAGTGAATCAAGAAAAGCTAACAAATTTAATTGTAATTTAATTAAATATTCATCTGTGTATATAATGTACTTAGAAGTTACCTTTAATGTGACTTTTGCAACCATGTCTAGGAACAAATACAGCATCCACTCTTGCACAACTATCTAACTGCTCTAATAAAAATTAAATGAAAATTCACTAACAATTAGAAAATAAAGATTTTAATCTAAAAGTAAAAATATACAAATAATAAATAAATATTATAAATATACACAGTGACTGTTGCTAAGGTATACTATTTCATATTTTAAAGCAAACAATCAGTTATATTTTACATTTTTAGAATATTTAAATGAGAAAATAACTATTATACAAAACTAGTTGCTTTTTGCCTGCCTGGAGTTTGATGTAGTATTTCCAAATGAATTTATTTTTAAATTTGCCATATTTGACAAATTCAAGAATGGTAGCCAAATGTAATGATAAATAGCCAATAATGAAAAAACTTATTTAAAATTTAATCATCTTTTTATCAAAATAATGGAATTTGAATCATTAAATGTAACTTAAACGTAATTATTTATGAAAATTAACTTCAGTGCAAATTCATTAAGATCGTCGCTAATTTATTTATCGGAGGTATAATACTTATTTAATACTTAAATACTCCTAATAAATTGCTATATTTTTTTTAAATTATTATTCTATATCAATCTGATCCTGACAACAGCAAAGTATTTTTTTTTTGGTTTAAATTTATTATATATTATTTATTATTATTATTAATATTATTGAATTTTTCACTATTCATTAAATATTTAAATATTTGACTTAAATATTTGAACCAACTTAAATATTTGAATGAATTTCAAAAACATATTACACATTCACAATTATTGAGCAAAAGTAGCTGAAAAATAAATATGATTTTTACGTAAAGCAACGAAATAAGCACTGCAAATTCCTAGCTTTTCTCTAACTGAAATAAACTGTATAAAAGCGACGCCAATACTTATTATTTACACTTTTAAATTAATAAAGTAGCATCTTTTGTGCTCGTATAACAATTCCCTATAATTTTAAACATAAGAAATTATTCCTACAGTAAATAATACTTCACTAAAATTCAAAATTCAAACTGTATGAAAAAATGCAACTAACATCGTTGCTCTCTTTATTCTATTCTACTTCTTGAATTAAAAAAAACAAACAATGGATGCCACACGCACCACATAATCTCTACATTTTAACGAATTTTGAAGATAGCACGCGATCATATTTTACATAAAAATTAAAGCATTAAATTCCTTTAACTCTTTTTTTTCTTTGACATATTGTTCAGCACGTGAACTTACAAAAAATAGAGGATAAATAATACACAAATTTATACACTGAAATTGAAAATGGCTCAGTTATAACAATGATCATTGAAAAATATTTCTTTCTTCATTATATTTTTGATAATTCACAAAAATATTCAAAAATTTATTACTGGCTAAAAATAAATAACTAAAATGACTAATTTTACCCCAAGCAGGATCCTGTTCATCTATATAGCTGCGACCACAAAACTCTTGCACATTCCATTCATCAACTTCTTTGCGTTTTCTAGATATGAATGCTGATATTCTACGCTTCATCTATAAAGATTATTTCAGACAAGAAAATTAATGTAGAATATATATATATCAATTCTAAGTTCAATGATTGTAAATAAATGTATACACTGTAATCTGTACAGGATAATTCACTAAGAGGTCTGAAATATTTTATAACAATTCTTACTATGATCAAGTAAAATGAACAAAAAAGCTTCTTTGCTATAAATGCAATTGTAAGCTGCTTTTGTCAGATATGTATATAAGAAATTGGTACTCCTAAGTTGCAGAAAGATTATAGGAGATTCTTTTAGAGAAAACTTTCATTTGTGGATTGTACAATACTTTTCTTTAAAAATAACATGACATTCCCACCAGCTAATAACAATCTCACAAAAAATGCTCTGATCAAATATGACAAAGATAACTTTTTATAAACAGTGATATTAAAAAATCTGGACGATTGGCAGCTCTGCAATATGCATATAGTTCAACTGTATAAACTAGATGTTTTGAAGTCAATTAAGAATAAAACTTACATTCAATATATTATATTAAAAAAAAATTGAGAGAATTTTTTAAATAATTTAATAAAACTTATTTCAACTTACTTCACTAGTATCAACATTAATTTGAACTAAATTTTTCTTCACTGAATCTTCCTGATGATAATTTCCTTTAAATTCATCTTTTTCTTTTATTTCATCTTCTCTCTGCTTATCAACTGTACTTTTTTCTGGAGATATCTAAAACAATATTTTTCTTCTTAATATCTAAAGACTAAATTATGTTAAATTAAATAACTGACATTTTTCTTTCAAGAAGATCTAAAGAAATATTCTTTTCCTAGAGTAAACTAAAAGTGACATGGATTTTATTAAATTTTAAAAACCATAAAATGATGTTCCAAATTTTTATAGATAATAACAAACCTTAGAATCTTGCCAGAAGGAGAGAATTTTTTAGATCCCTTCATTTTTTCTATGTTTGCAATTATTTTAATTCTTGCTTTTATGTCAAAGAAATTTCGAATTTCTCACTAATTATACTTATATGTACAGCAAATATAAAGGAAACACATACTGTAATTTAATAATAATAATGAAAGGTAATACAAAATAAAAAATATTTGGGAGACTGATTCAATTAAAGTACATCATGACATTCTTTATTGTCCATTCAAGAATAAATGACCAATACACCAAGATTGCAATCGGAAGCTGATGTGTTTATTGACATTCAAAGTGACAGTGTGAAAGCAGGTGTTTAACTTTGAATCATAGCCATGTTTTAATTTCTTGTTGCTTTTTAAATTACAAGAAGAATCAAAACATACCAGTGGACAACAATTTTGGACATTTTTTGTGGACAGAAATGACAATGAATGAAGAAAATGAAATGACAGTGTTTGTGCAAATATGTTTTACAATAATTGTTTAATGCAAATGTTGTATGTCTATGTGCCTGTGTAATACATCTGCATTTTTTTTTTTTTTTTTTTTTTTTTACTGTTTGATACTAAAAAAAAAAGTAATTTTTCAACAGCCTTTTTCAAAATTAATTAGTTTTTTAAAATAAAATTCAATAACTTATGTTAATAACAAGTTCTTCATACAATATTATTTATTTTTTTTTTATTTTGTGTTATATGTAGAAAAAAATAAAAATTTCTTATTGTTTACACTTTCCTGCAATTTATGCTTGTTATGTTACATCTTTGAAAAATTCAAAACTGGGTAGTTACATCATAATAACATTTGACCCTAAACATGAAATTAGTTGGAATATCCTGTAGTTGAAATTTGTTTAGTCTTAATTTATAGAATCCATAAGCTTATATCTACATCTTAATCTAGGTGATCACTCAGTAGCAGGAATAGTGCAATATGACAATGAGTGCTTCAGATTGTTTTAGGCTCTGAGGATTAATTTAACAGTTTAGAAAGAAATGTCAGACTTAAAAATATTTTAGAATTTGTGTTGTGTATCTAGACTGATCTTTTATTCTATCTTTTTTATTCATTTTCTTTGTAGATGCAAATTTTACATATTTTATGAATTACTAATATTTCTTGTCATGCCAAACTTGGCTCAGCATTCTTGGATCACAGATAAATTTCGATTTGCTGCAGATAGAGAAAATTTAGCTACTGGGTACCTATCACATAGACTGTGAAAATAAACATACATCAAGGATTAAACGTATAGGTAATACATTTGTTTTAGTAAATTAAAGAGAGTAATTATTACTAATTACAATGCATTTTTTCAAATTCAGTTTTCACATTCAGAAAATTCACAATTGTTAAATTTGTTCTTGTTTTCCGAAATTGACTTTTAAAATTTTCATTGTTTTATTTTAGAGTTAAAAAAATGAGTTTACTTAAAATAGCTAAATGCATTTTTCCTGCATTAAAGTTTTAAAATGAAACTAGTTAATAACATCAAAACTTAAAAGATCAATAATAGTGCATAAATGTGCAACTGAAACCTTTTTACAGTATAAAGTTTAAAACACCCCTGCTTTAATATTTTTCATTGCTCTTAACCAGTTTTTAAACCCCTGCTATAATCAATTACCTTTTGGTTGGGAGGGGAAGTAAATTTTAGGGAATTTCAAAATATTAAATTTGAGTGCCTTCACAGAATTAAAAAAAGATCCTAAGTTTTTTCTCCAAATATAACCAACATAATGTTAGTAGTCAGTGGCGTACCAAGGGTGCGACGGAGGGGGTGGTCCATCCCAGGCCTCATGTCATGAGGGGGCCTTAAAAAAAAACTTAACCTTTAAATATATATATATGGTGAAGTTGTTGTGCCATTATTTTAACCTAAAAACTCCCTGGAGTTCTTTAAGCCATAGGTTCTTGTCTAAAGAGCCTTAATGTACAGAATGTGACCACAGAACGACAACTCCAAATATATATATATAATTTATGTAACGCCTAATTAAGGCAGCACAAGTGGTACCAATGCCTTTGGTCTTCTTGTTGGGTGTTTGGCTTCTGAATCAATCTTAAAATTTATTTCATTGCCATTCTATATTAATAAATTCAAGTGAAGAAGTGCGAGGGAGAGGAGGGGGGGGGGGGTTCTAAATAACCGGGGCTTCAATTAGGGGTTCCCCAGTGAAATTTTCGCCCTAGGCCTCCAGACCATTAGGTCCGCCACTGTTAGTAGTAATTAAAAAAAAAAAAAAAAAAAAAAAAAGCAGAATTTATATAATAGAAAGAACCAATATTTCTAAATATGACAGCATCAATATTTGTGATAATACTTACCAAATCATCATGCATCTGAATCAATTACATAATAGAATTCTTTTCTACCTTATTAAATCGATTAATTATCTCTAGTTGCACTCAACTTATGTTTATAGCGAGATTTGTTTCTTGTTCTTCACAAAAAAATGAATGAATAAGATTTACTACCAGATTATAATTAGGTATTAGGATTAAAACTTACTAACAACAGTAACAAAACACTGTTTTTAAATAAAGAATAAAAAACAAAGATTTTATTCAGTTGCAAAATATATTATTAATTCAAATGTGCCAAAATAATAATAAGCATATTTTAAGTATAAAATTATACTTTATTTCCTAAAGTATTTGAACTTTGATTATGATTTTTCATTCCCATATTTATAAAACTATTTGGATTTAATCGAAAACATTGATTTACTGTAATATAAAAATAAATTGCAAATTGGAATAAATTTAATTTATTTTTAATGAAATAAAAAAGCATAATATTTTAGTTCATAAATAGTTTTAATGATTCAGTTTTTAAAAAATAATTAAAAATTAATAAAATTAAACATTTATATTCAATGACAATATCAAGAACATTAAATTATGTATCATGTATTAAAAAATAAATATAAAATCAAAATAACTTCAAAAGCTTCTTCCAAGTGAAATTATCATGTATTGTATCAGGAAAATTTGAAAGAAAATATCAAATCAGAATATTTTAAAAGAACAGATTAAATAAAAAATCAATTTCAAGGCTCATCTTTGAAATGAAACTGTGGCAGTTTGAAAATAAAATTCAGTCAGAAACACATTGAAATGATTTGAATAATAATGAATAAAAAAAGTCAAATTCATAAATGAAATTACTCCTTCCTCCTATGAATTGTTTATTTTAAATTTATGTGTTGTGTTGTATTCATATATGTTTTAATTTTCATGCTATTACTTCCATTACCCCACTACAAAGGTAATAGAAGTATTGTATTCAGTCCAAAAATTCGATATCGAGATTTCACCTCATTTACACGTTTTAAGGACTCCTGAGTCCAAAAAAGTAGTTTTTGGCAATTGATCAGTGTGTATGTATGTGCAGAATCTTCTGGCTATCATATCTCCAAAACTAATAAAGTTAAAACAATGAAACTTCAGAATTGAGACAGGTCTGGTGTACAGATGAATTTTTAAAATTTTGGTGAAAATTGGAAAAACGGAAGTGGGTCATTGGAAACTGGGAAGTTTGACTGTAAGTCCATATATCAAAAACAGCTCTAACAATTTCTTTAAAGATGCTACATAAACACTCTATTAGATGTCCTTTTGAATGATATAGTTGGTTAGTTCAAGAAAATTGATAGATCTCTTTCTCATGTATTATGTGATTATTATGGGGAAATGAAAGGTCATCCTGATTAGGTAGTTCAATTTTAGATCTCGGAAATTGGTGTTTAAAAAAATAACTCTCTCTCTATATTTTTTTAACTCACTGTGTAAACTCTGTTTTATATGTCTTTACACGTGTATCAAGTTTCTCTTACTAGAAAATTCTAAAAAATGCATGTAATATGTGTAATAGTGGGTAATAGAAGTTGTGTAGTTGTTTCACACCAGATTCTTTTTTTTTTTGTAATATTTTAGTATGAGCATATTTAAAGGAAATGAGGTAATAAACATCAGTTTGAGAAATTGATTAAAAAAAAAAAAAAATTGAAAAATATTATTTTAATTGATATTTTACTTTATTTATTGGTTTTTCTTTAGCAATTTTTATGTGCTCCTGTGCACAAATGGAGAAGCCACTACTATTACCACAGTATTTAACAAATAATAAATATTAGTTAAATTATATGCAAATAATATTTAATAATTAAATGATGATTAATACTTGCTGACTAAATGAATTAAATTTTAAAATAAGTTGATTCTTTTATATATTTTTAATAAAACAATATTACTATTATAGTAAACATACCTTTTTAGTGGAATGGCTGATATTAATATTTGAGTTTTCCTTCTCCTTTGCCTGTTCAACAGCACCTGAATTATAGCTGTCAAAGGAAGCCTTAAAGAACAAATATTATTCACATTCAGCAATATGAACTCGTAACTGATAAAATAGGGGTCAATCCAGGCAAAATTTAGGTCCTTTTTGCTGCCCTTTCACAAAATTCCACATCGTAAAAAGAGGACCCTTCACAAAATTCGAATCCATAAAAAGGGAATCTTCACAAAATTTAAATTTATAAAATGAGCCTCTTTATAAGATAATTTTTATAAAAATGATCCTTTTATGAAATGTTTCCATGTTTTCAATATTAATTTTAATAAATGCTTTAATTTGGCTCAATGCAACTCTCTTAACTTGATATTAAACATTCTATACAATGACTGCAAAAATGGAAGGTTTTACACAATGTTTCATTTTTTCATAAAAAAAGGAACCCAAAAATTAAAACCTGTATTGACCCCTGTAAAATATTCTAATAAAAACTCAAAATATTATGAATAATAAGCACCACATGGTATAAAAATGATAATTTTTACAGATGACTATTTAAAATCTTTTAACCATATTATCTTATTTTTCAGTAAATTTAGTTTTAAAACAAGCATACTTAATAGAGGGTATATCATACCTATTTTGCAAAAGTAGTAACTTTACAGAATGTTACATTTATAAAACATTTAAAATGGTGATTCTTCATTTAAAACTAAATTTTGACTGATCCTTAAAATCTCAATATTATTAATTTTTTAATTAACTTTTTCCTAAGATGACGCAAACAGATTAGAGAACAATTTTTTTTTTCACATTCTGATGGTTTTAATGCTATAGATCAGTTTTTAAAACATAGTTTCTTTATATTAAAAGCCACTGATACGACACCAATTGAAATCATCTGAACAACAAACTTTATGAAATTCTTAATGATCTTGGACAAAAACTACTAGTTCAACAAAATTACAGTTTTGAATTTTTATGGCAACTTGGCAACCCATAACATTCGTCGCCAAGTCATCAACAACTGTCAGCAAAATTACATACCTAGGCAACCTAAAATATTTTCATACTCACTTCATATAAAGTTGAAACAATTTATGTATTTACAAAATACCATAAAAAAAAAAAAATCTTTTTAAAAATAAAAATTGACATATCTAAAACAAACTTCTAATTCCAGTTCCTGTTGTAAATTTGGTAAACACGAATACCTCAACAGTCAAATTCAAATTTTTTTAGCTTTGAAATTTGTACCAGCACTCAGGGCCTCATTTTGTAAGGCGGGGCGGAAACATTCCCACCCCTTCCCTCTTTTTTTATGAAACACGTTTAAAATAAACAAATAAATAAAATCAGAATCATCAGCTATTTTGCAATAATTACTAGAATGGATGACACTTTGGTTCTTTTTGAAAAGCTATTTCTGAGCTGAAATTTTCTTTTTAGAAGTTGCACGGGACCTAGAGGTTTACTGTTATTAAAAATGTACAGTTTATGAAGTATTATTATTAAGTGTTTAACATCACAGGTTTATTTTAAAGCTGTTCCTGAAATTATTTAACAAGTTTATTTTAAAGCTGTTCTGTTAAGTCCTGAAATGCCTTTAGTTTAAAAAAAAAAAAAAAAAAAAAAAGCCTTAAGCATAAAGTTTTTTTTTTAAATTGTTTGCTTTTTTCATTGATTTTTATAAAAAATTGTAAAAAAAAAAAGAAAGGGTCCAGGGCACATGCCCTGAATGCCCCGCCGTAAACCAGGCACTGGCTGTGAACTGAACAGTTGACATGTTTTTGAAGAATTTCCCAGCATTTTGGACTTGAACTAAATGAATTTATGTCATTTGGCTTGTTCCAAAAAAGTTATTACTTCCGGTATACACTCAGCAGCATCATTTCCACAGACATTAGGTGTGTGGCAGCCGCAAGATGAAAACATTGCATTTGGATTTTGTTCCAATATTTTTTTTATAAGCGTCTTTCAAGCTCTTAGCCAGGTAATAAAACTTCATGATTATTGCTTCTCTCATGCTTTGGGATAATGTCACACATTTTCTCCATTATTTATTTGTCACCATCCAATCTCCCACGGAAGCTATTACAGATTTCAATGAACTTGTTTTCTTCAAAAAGAATCTGCAAAGAAAACAAAAAAGGGCTTTTTTGTATTGGCTCCATACAAGCCAGTCTTTTGTATGTTGTTCTCTCTTGCGTCGTCGAAATTTCTGTATGCTTTATAGAAAATCTTTGTGAGTGTGTGTGTGTATGTGTGATTACTTCTCTTTCTTTTAAATTCACTTTAACTTGCTGATTTGATTTTTCTGGTCACCTTTCCATATCTTCGTCATCATTATTTTCATAACTGTATAAATCAGCTGTATATTGCTTTTCTGTGCTGTGTTTAAGATTTTTTTCAGGTTCACTTTCCAACTCTGTGTCATCATTCTTTTCAAAATTGCTTAAATGAACTGCATGCTGCATCCAAATTTACTGTGTTGTTTTCAAGGTTTTGCTCATATTCTAATTCTGTATATGAATTATGGTAAACTATCTGGTTTTTTCACACTTACTTAAGAGTGTTTATTACCCAAATCCTTAACTGAAGGAGCACTGAAACAAATAACATTAAAGAAAACACTGAAACAAATAACATTAAAGAAACTTACCAGGCTTAAGCATATGAGAAAATGCAAAAATATACAAAAACAATGCAGCTCTTATACATAAAAAATATGCGAAACTGAAATTAAGAATTTGAAATCAATGATAAATTATATATTTACATAATAACAAGAAAAAAAATCTGGAGTGACTCCACTCGACTTTCCGAACATTGAGTAATTAACAGTTTTGTAGATAAAGTAAAGAAAGAGGAGTTGTTAAAAAACAAAAGAGATAAAACCATAATAAAGTGTTTGAGTATTTTTCTCCATATATTACACAATGTTTTAATTAACGCTACTGAACTTTGAACCCATAGATCATAATGATAAAAAAATTTCGTTGTGTCCCTGTAAAAAAAAAAAACCTATAAATGCTAGATTCACCAAAATGCTTATAGTTAGTGCAACAGTGATTTATAATATTCATATAAATTTTCAGCTCAATTGAATAAGGCGTTTAAATGCTATCGCACTTTTAACTAGTATGTTGTGGCCACCACATGACTTTCTTCTATATTTTCCTATGCAAATTCAATCAGTAAAAATAATTTATTAAAATTATTATTTTAAAAAAATTATCTTCCATGATAATGCAGATGATTTTCATATTAGAGAAGTAGTATAACACTAAATATCCAAAAAAAGTAAATTTTATTGTCAATATTACATTAAAAAAAAAATCGATAACTTCATTTTAAATTATCGCAGATCTATGGTTCAACAATTCGTTTTAAAGGTACTGGCGAGCTCTTTTTAAAGATACCCATCATGAAAATTTACTTCCCTTGAGGGGGGAATTCCCACCCCAGGGGGGGAGGCGAGGCTCCTACACGTACAAAAATTTTTTCACAGCTGACTATCTCTATTATAGGTAATTCTGGTAAATTTCATAATGATTATTAAAAAATAACTTTCTTTATGCACATTTATACAAAATTTTGTACTATACCAACATGTAAAAATTTAGAAAAAGCGGGATGGCAACGCAACCTGTAAGACAATTTTTACCAAACGTTGATAGGCACTAATTTATGTCAAGGTGCAACTACATACCAATTTGTATGAAATTCTGTGAAGTAGTTCCTGAGATACAGTTCCCACAAAAGTTTGTCACACCCACGCAGAGACTGACAGACAAACAGACAGACATTTTCTAAAAATGGTCAAATCGTGTTCTACAGCACTCAAAACGTGTAAATCCATCAAAATCCCGAGGTCGAAAATTTTTACGAATCCAATACTTTCTTCTATTGAATATAGAAGAAAGTAAAAATTTGGTCCCACAGGCCATAATGATAAAGAATTTTTCTTTGTGTCCCTGTAAAAAAAACTGTAGGTGCTAAATTCACCAAAATCTATACAGTTCGTGCAACTGTGACCTATAACATGTGTACAAATTTTTTGTTTAGATTAAATAAGCGTTTAGACGCTATCGCACTTTTAAAAATTTGGCCCCATAGGCCATAATGATAAAGAATTTTTTTTTGTGCCCCTGTAAAAAAACTGTAAGAGCCAGATTCTCCAAACTCTATACAGATTGAGTAACTGTGACCTATAATATGTGTATAAATTTTTTGCTCAATTGAAGAAGGTGTTTAGATGCTATCGCACTTTTCAGATTTTGGTCCCATAGACCATAATGATAAAGAATTTTTCTTTGTGTCCCTGTAAAAAAACTATAAGTGCTAGATTCACCAAAATCTATAGGGTTCGTACTATGGTGACTTATAATATACACACCAACTTTCAGCTTATTCGAACAAAGCGTTTAGACGCTAGTGTGTTCACTCACAGACATACACACATACATACACACATACACACACACATACATCATCGCAAAAATAGTGAAAACGGACTCAGGGGACCTCGAAACGTATAGAAACATCAAAATCTCGAATTCGGATTTTTGACATGATTACAATACTTTCCTCACTATAGTGTTTGGAAAGTAATAGTATTTAACAGCCATGCTTTAGTTACAGCTACGTACGATTCAATTAAAAAACAGAGGGTTAATCATCAAGATCAAAATAAAATTTTTAATGATTTAATATTGCCATCTATAGATGAGCAGGTCAATTATAAATGTAACAAGGAATAAGACATAACGTTTTCAAGAAAACTGTTAAATGTAAAAAATTATAAGTGGCAGGAACACGGAACACGAATATCTTAAGTTTACGATATTCAATATTTGTGTGTGGAGACGTAGCTTGAAATATTTTTGAAAAAGGAGACAGTAAAGGTCGCGTCACTTTCCCTCTTCACACTCTAAATGCTTTCAGATATTTTTTTATTTGAAAAACCATTACTATGTTTCACCTGTTTTTTTTTCCCCCCTCATCTGCGGTGCCTTGCAATCTGAAGTTATTAAATGGGGAAGCACCTTCCCTTTAGTTATGCCACTGGTAAGAAGATTAAAAATCATGGACCCTCTCTAGCTAGGCAGGCCCAGGGGCAATACCCCGGCTGCCCTCCCCTCTCCTCGGGACTGCCAGCACTACTCTGACTTTGCTAAATTGGATTGTTCTTTACAACACTGCACTCATCCCCACTTATTTGCTTGATGAAAGATCATGTTTAATTATTTTGACGTGGATTAATTGTGTATTTTTGCAATTTATGGTATTTGCGTATTTTCTTCATCTTTCAAATATCAGATTTTCAATACTTTTGCTATAGATTATTAAAAACATGTCTTCAGAATTTGGTTATATGATTAAATTAACTGTTGAAATTAAATGTTTCTGTTTTTGTGAGAATTAGTATTAAAAATGTAAACAAGAAACATATAGACAGTTTTTGTCAATAATATCTTAATGTTAAAATCCTGTTTTTATGTAAAAAAAAAAAAATAAATAAAAAAATAAAAATCCTATATAAGTAAAAATATGTATAAATTTGGCACACTTGCACATATTTATCAACCTTTAATATATTTGAACCACTAAATCATAACCTGTGAAACTAATAAAGAGAAGGTGTTTGAAGATGCATTGGTGTTTGAAGATTATTATATCTTTTGAGATGAATGGCTAAGGCATTTTCAAAATAATGATTACAGAGTTGATTTTCTGAATTCTGATGCAACATGTTATGATATATTGCAAAATACAGGTTTTTCATTCTTCTAATTTTTAAATAAATATTGTGACATCTAAAGAATTATTTCAACTAACTTTCAACCTAAACAAACTCCATAGTCAAACCAACATTCTGACTATAATCTAATATAGTAGATTTTCTTCTGAAACCGAGTAGTTCCAGAACAATGAGAAACTAGTGTTAAATTCAGTCTAGTTATTAAAATTGCAGTGAAACTTTTACAAATAACTGATAGTAAATAATTTTGCTATAAGTGGTTATGGTACGAAAAAACTAAATCTCTATTTTATCATTTTCTTGGAAATTTGTCGGTTAGGGAAAATGACCATATACAATCCAGGGGTCGATCCAGGTTTTAAATTTTGAGTCCCTTTTTTGTGAAAAACAAAATATTTTTGTAAAATTTTTATTTATTTTTGTGGAAAAAAAAAAATATATTATGTAAAATTTTCCATTTTAACAGTCATTCAAAGTAGTTTTTAAATATCAAATTGAACCAATTAATTAAAAATATAGAAAAAGGATCATTTTCATAAAATAAAAAGGTTCATTTCATAAAGTTAAATTTTGTGAAGGGTCCCTTTTTATGGATTTGAATTTTGTGAAGGGTCCCCATTTATGGATTTGAATTTTGTGAAGGGTCCTTTTTTATGATGTGGAATTTTGTGAAGGGGCAGCAAAGGGGACCCAATTTTTGCCTGGATCGACCCCTGCAATCAGACTAATAATTTTTTAACATATTAAGTCAGTCAAAAATAATAGAATACACTGAATGAATGCATCAATGTAATTAAAATAAAATATCAAATGAGAAATCAGATAGTAAGCTATTTATCTGGAAATACGTCTAATAAAACATTTAAGGATATTTTATGCTCAATTCAATATAAAATTAATACCAAAAAAATAAATAAATAAAAAAATTATTATTATTTTGATCAAACTAATCTAAACATTAGGAAATAAAGTTAAAATACCTCATCTGTATTTACCAATATCTCAGAACTTTCATCTGCAGGTAAATTGGAATCACAATCACTTTCAGATCTTTTTTCATCTTCAATGAACACATATTCATCATCTGATGAACTATTTTTTACAGAAACCTAAAAGTGAAATAATACAGATTTAAATTAATAATGCTCTTTTATAAAGTGAGCAGGGAATTTTAGTTTTAATGAAACAATAATGAAATTTATTTATACATTTTTAGTCATTTTTTGCCACTGAAAGAATTACTAGATCAAAAATTTCTATAAAAGAAACTTTGTATAGTGATAAATTTGCTTTTTATGTGATTGTTGACAAGAGTATTATAAATATTCAGCCATTATTCAGTATCTGACATTTTTTGCTGTATTAAGTAAAGCAAATTACTGAATAAATATTTGACTAAACAAACTCAAGTTAACATAAAAAAATATTGTTTTTAAAGCATTTTATAAAAAACAAAAACATTCCAGAATTCAATATAACAGCTAACACTTACTTTAAGTTATACAGTTGGAGATCTTTATAACGCCGATCTATATAACGCAATGATCTATAAAACGCACTACTGATTGGATGTAAACATTAAAAATTTTATTTTGAGAAACTTATTTATGTGATATGTAAATATATTCACACACAACTAAAATAAATGTTTGAAACATTATATTTCTAATTCATAGTTTTTAACTAATAAAGAAAGAATACAGTTATTACAATGATCATCAAAAACTGTTATAATCACATGCATTAAAGATAAATATCAGATGGCAAACTTGAAATTTCCAATACATGTCTAATTAAGGAAGAATTTTTTCTTTTTTAAATACACAGGAGAACAGCCAATGTAGAACAAATTCATATGTGAAAAAGAGGGGAGGGAGAAAATAAATAAATAATAATGAATAAAATATTTTAAATTTATTAAAACAAGAAAACTAAATTTCATAATCCTAAAATATCAGCAAATCTGCAGAAAACATACTGGTAAACGATTTGAAAAACAATAGTAAGTATAGTGTTAATGTATATGCTGCTAATTTATTTAAATAATAATTTATGTAAATTTCAAATTTTATTGAATTTTATATTTCATGCTCTGGAAAAATTTAACTTTTGAAATGGTTCTCAAATGTAAATATCATAATTTATTCCAGGCAATATTTGAAGTTTAATTTGTAAATATATTCATTTATTACCAGTGTATAATATTTACGTAACCATGTTTAGAAGGAAAGTTTAATTGTATGTGATATAACCTATGTAACGCAAAATTCTATATAATGCAAAACCTCTGGTCCCAAGGTGTGCGTTATAAAGATCCTCTACTGTATAATGCATAAGTTCAAGTGTTTTTTAAATGATACTATAAGATGGTTTATTTTATTTTGATACTTAAATATTATTGAGATTCAACTGGAATTGCAACTCATCATATTAATTCTCTATCTATTGATAGTATTTTAAACCTTTACAGGGGTCGATCCAGGTTTTAATTTTTGGGTCCCTTTTTTGTGAAAAACAAAATATTTTTGTGAAATTTTTATTTATTTTTGTGAAATATAAAATATTTTTGTGAAAAAGTAAAATATTGTGTAAAATCTTTCGTTTTTTCAATCACATTATGTAGTGTTTAATATCAAGTTAATAGAGTTTCGTTGAGCCAAATTAAGGCATTAATTAAAAATAATACTGAAAATATGAAAACATTTAATAAAAAGATCATTTTTATAAAACAAAATCTTGTGAAGGGACTCATTTTATAAATTTGAATTTTGTGAAGGGTCCCTTTTTATGGATTTGAATTTTGTGAAAGGTCCCTTTTTATGAATTTGAATTTTGTGAAGGGTCCCTTTTTACTGTGTGGAATTTTGTGAAGGGGCCGCAAAAGGGACCCAAATTTTGTCTGGATCGACCCCTGCTTTAAAGTACCATCCCATACAGCCACTGATATCCATTAGACATCTAAATTACATCCAAACGATCCATAAAAGGTACAAATTATCTAAAAAATGTCCATTAAAAGTCCTGGATATCCTGTACTAATTATAGATATCTATTAGATGTTTAAATATTGACGAAATTTAGACGTGCCTTGTTCGATGTCTAACAGATGTAACATATTAGATCAAAACAAGATTTAGATAATTATAAACTAAATTAAAAGACCTTACTTAGGCTTCATCTTCTGGAAGAAGCTTTTCGTGGGAGGATCCTCCCCCTTTATCAATTGCAAACTGTGCTTGTGGGCCTTGGCTATTTATAGCTTTACTTCGTTCTTCCAATAGGTAGCGCCACTGCAGATCTGTTTTGGTGGACTCATGGTCATTAATGGCGACCTTATCACTAATTATCTCAATACTCTCTCTCTGTAAAACACGTAAGTATGGTTATTGTAATTGGCCAATTTTTCAACGTCATTAAATTTAATATCTATTTTAGTTTCGCAATATGTTCGAGCAAGCGAGGTAGTAAATCGGGCAAATTTAATATAATTTTCATGTTCTTTGAGACATGTTTTTACTGAGACGTGTTTCGCTTGCTCAAACATATTGCGAAAATAAAATAGATATTAAATTTAATGACGTTGAAAAATTGGCCAATTACAATAACCATACTTACGCGTTTTACAGAGAGAGTATCGAGATAATTAGTGATAAAGTCGCCATTAATGACCACGAGTCCGACATAATAGATCAGCAGTGGCGCTACCTATTGGAAGAATGAAGTAAAGCTATAAAAAGCCAAGGCCCACAAGCACAGTTTGCAATTGATAAAGGGGAGGATCCTCCCACAAAAAGCTTCTTGCAGAAGATGAAGCCTAAGTAAGGTCTTTTATTTTAATTTATAATTATGTTGTGCTTCATTTAAAATTTAAATAAGTTAAGATTTAGATATTTTCAATATCTATTAGATCTAACAAGTCCAATTATTGGACATTTGAAGATTTATTGGATATGTAAAAGACATCTATTGGATGTAAAAAAGAGTGACATATATCGTGCTAATAGATATCTGTAGGATATTTATAGAAGTTTAATGGATATTTTTTTAACATTTATACATGTTTATAGATGTCTTATGGACATAAGTAGGTGTGTGGGATTAGATTAACAAGTGTAAGACTTTATAAATACCCCTGACCTTCATTTTAATTGATTATTATTTTTCTATAAAATCTGAAATTTTCAATTGGAAGAATGGTAGCTTGCAAATTTTAAAATATCAAAATAGGGATGGGTTTGAAGTTAATTGAATATTATTTTTCTTTAAACTTTTTTAATTTCAACTGAATTTAGCAATCTTTTGACTGTAAATTCATAATCACAATTTTTAATTTTTGTGAAAATTGGTTAAAAATTTGTCATTAAAAAAAAGTTTTTCATACTCAATTAATAATGATAATAACAATAAATTAATACAACAATAATAATTAATAATAAAAATAAGACTTACAGTGGCGTGCAAATTATTAGACTCAAAGCGAGAAATAACACATCTGTTTATCTTATTCTTTTATTTTTCATTATTTCAGTTTCCAAACTTGTGCGGTATAAAGAATATACTATATATCATATACAGTAGAACTTGGATAATTTGAAGTTGAAGGGACCAGAGAAAAATTCGAAATATCCAAAAATTCGAATTACATATACTATTTTGTCAAAAAGAAGAGATCAATTAAAAATATAAAACTCTATGATCAAAGATTTAACATATAAACTTTATATCTAAGAATACTGCATCATTAAGCCTCTCCCATTAAATCAATATTTTTTTTTACGAGCTTAATTATTCAACACATTTTTAAAATAGTCACATATTTTTGATTGCTTTTTTAAGTACAATCTTTGTGTTATTGCATATGACTTCAACCCATCAATTGATACAAAAACAGAATCTCCTACAATAGACATGACTTTCAATTTAAAAAAACCCTCGAAGATCATGTATATGGACCATATCTTGTGATGCACTACACTGTAAATATATGTCCTATTTGCTACCAGAAATTCTCTGTAATTTGAGAAAATACGTTCTGACAACAGTGACAACGTAACTTTTTCGTAAATTACACGTATTTTCTCAAATTACAGAGAATTTCTGGCAGTAAATAAGACATATTTTTTACAATGTAGGTAGGAAATACTCTTGTATTTCCTTATCCTTCTTTTGAAAGACTGTTAAAAAAAAATAATGCACTATAGCTGAGGAAAAATCTTGGTAACAAATTTTACTGTAATATTTTAAAGGCAATCGTATGAAAAATTCGAATTATCCAAAATCGAATTCGAATTATCCATGATTTTTTAACATTATTTTAATACAAAATTCAAGGGACCAATTAAAAAATTCGAATTAACCAGAATTTCGAATTAAACAAGTTTCACTGTATTTCAATGAAAGCTTTATAACAAAAACAAAAGAGGGACCAGTAACAAATTAAACATAAAACAAATTGTTTTGGATCACCCTGTAAAAGTAATGCTCGAATTCTGTAGCATGTGATTATGTTCCTTCTTATAATTATTTGTATTCATTTATATGTGAATAGCCAAGGAGGAGGTGTTTTGGGGGTATCCAACAGCTTCCGAGTTATGGTAGATAGAAAAAATAATAGTATTAGTAATTTTTTTTTTCCCGTGAAAAACTTAAATATTTTAAAGTACTGACAAAGAGCAGGAATCCTTTACAGTAACATCATTCACACTAGGGTACTTGAAATTAACTGCTAATTACAGATATTGGAAACTTTGCAAAAATCAAAATCAAATTGATGTCAAATTCTGTAACCGATAATACTCCAAATATCTCCATTACCAAAATAAGCTTCAGTTAAAATATGGAACTTGCAATTTACTGCAATCAAATCCGATTGAAAGTTTCAGTTCTTTTTCAAATTAATATTTTAACAAGGTTTTTGCTACAGTGGCATTTTTTGCAAAGTGTGAAAATTTAACAAAAGATTTTTGCTAAAGCATCTTATTAAACACTGTTATTAAATAAGAAAAAAAAAAAAAAAGAAAGAAAGAAAATTAAACATTAAATTGTTTAACACAGAATAGAAAGAAAAAAAAAAAACTGGTAAATATTACATTGTTTTAGTAATGTATGATAATTATATGAAATGATGGGCATATTACACATAGCTCTTTTACAGAGACGCCTAAAAGATTTTATATATATCGCATCCTATGGAGACAAATTTTATTAAATCCATTAAAATGTTTAAAGAGTGAAATGAAACAAATATAAGCTTCAGAATTTTTCTACAGTACGATTGTTATTGATATTGCATGCAACTTACAATTTATTTTCATTTACAGGAATGACCGAATGCCCAGATATGTTACAGTCTTTGAAAAACATACAAATTTGGGATAAAAACACGCTAACTCAATTTTCCCTTTTACTTATTTACTGACGTATTCAGCATTTCAAATTTGTTTAAACACCTGGTAACTACTAAATGTCCAGAAAGTCCAGGGAAGTCACTCCAAAAATTTTTTTAAGATGTTATGATTAAATTTAAAATTTAGTTTGCAGAAGAAAAATGTAACAAAGAGGTATCTAGAATAGTATATGAACAAGTATTCTTAAGCCTAATGGCATATTTTAGCATTTTGCTAAAGACTTTTTTTTTTTAGCTATTTTACTAAAGAAATCAATGAAGCCAGCTTAAACCCTGTATTTTGACAAGTGCAAAAATTAAAGTTTTTGAGCCAAACAAAAAAGTGGCTTTTTCTTACAAGTCTTCAAAGGCAACATTGCAAACATTAGTGAAACATTATTATAACATTAGTGAAAAGAGATTTGATATGATTTATTTTGATGTAAAATCCCTTTTCACTAATGTTCTAATCAGTGGCATATCCAAGGAGGGTGGGGGCTGATGGGGCTGCAGCCCCCCCCCCCCCCTTCCCAAAATTTGAGGCAAATACAATGTCTAATTGCTAAAAGAAAAAAAGTAAGTGATGAAAAAAAATATATACAATTAATTTTTTACTTGTTTAAGTAAATTAATTCTTGCAATTGTTCATTAGTTTAAGAGAATTTGGTACCATTATGTTAAAGTTTAGCACGGGCAGGGCAAAAATGCTATTTATACACAAGAGCAATTTCTTACTCTGGCTAGCAATCATTCCAGAAGATTCTAATATTGGTATTAAATTATAATAATAAATATACTTATCTGTATTACAAACTATTTGTGTGGCATAATAAGGCACAAAGGAATACCCAGCCCTATTTGTTTTATTCATGTATAGAGCATGAACTGAAAGTTCTTAAGCTTTCTTTTTAACACTTTCGAACAAAGCAGACAATTACAGTTTGTCTGTCTGTCCACACTCTTATTCACATAAATATTCATGGAATTTGTTAAAACTGATATATGTTATTCAAGTTCACTATGGAATGTTCCCTATTGAAGATGAAATAAATACTACTACTGGTTTGAGTACTAGGACACACAAAGGAATTCCAAAGCATTGCGTGCCATGAGAAGTATTTCTGTAAAGCAGATTTTAATTTAATTTTACTTTTTTTACGAATCGAATCATAATGAAATTAGTATTTATTATTATTATGCACAAAAATAATTTTCTGTAGAATATATTTACAGGGCCAGACAAAAATTTTCTGATACATTGATTTAGAACTATAATTAAAAATTGCTTCAACAGCATTTTCGCTTTTATTAAACATTTTAAACACTTTTTAACATTGTTTAAAAGTTCCTACGATTTGAATTTGTCTGTATGTCTTTCTCTCAATCTGTTCCCGTTTAGCGTCAATAAATATTTTTTGAGTTTCATCAATGATATGTTTTATTAAAATTTACTGTGGAATGTTTCCTATTTAAAATAGTATAAATAGCACAACTGGTTAGTGTACAAAGGCACCCAAAAGAACGCCAATGCATTGCATTTTATGAGAGGCATTTTTATGTAGTATCATATTTAAAATATTGGAACTGTTTTAAATCATAATGAAATTATATCTATAGTTGATATGCTAAAAAAATGTTTTCTATAGAATATGATATGCTTAGCATTAAGATTTACAGAGCTATATTAAAATATTCCGACACATTAAGTGTTCAGTTGGAATTTGCCAGAAGACATTTCTGTCTGTGTTAAGCATTTTTAACACTTTTCAACAGTTTTTAAGAGTGATTATTAATTCAACCAGTCTCCTGGAATGGCATTTATGTCTATGTCAAGCATTTTTAAAACTTTCCAACAATATTTAAGAGTGATTATAAGTTCAGTTAGTCTATCCTGTCTATTTTTCTGTCATTTTCTGTACCCATTATACAGGGTGTTTATAAAGTCCCGGACCCATTTTGATGTTTAATAACTCATAAAATAATAAAGATAGATTAAAATTAATAACATAAATGGTTAGATAGACTCAAAAAGTTTCATGACCCTTGTCAATGAACTTCCATGTGCGCCCCCTTCGTCGCAGAGAGAATATCAAGTCGATAGTACCACCACCATAAAATCTGTGCTTTCTCTTGTGGTGTATGCATTCTCCTTAATATCCGCTCGAATAAAACATCACATACAAAAGTACTACATAGAACAAACATATCAAAAGTAAACATAACATTGAAATAGTTGCCAAAAACAAAAGAGAGAAAAATGCAATTAATAAGCAGACGATATTTAGAAAAGTACAGATATTTAGACTAGAAAATGAAATTATCTGAAATTAACCACACACGCAGACGATATTTACAAAAGTAAAGATATTCAAACCTGAAAAGAAAATATATGAGTTATTCCATCAATAAATGCCATAAGTTTGTTTATATCTTCTTTATTTTATGAGTTATTAAACATCAAAATGGGTCCGGGACCTTATAAACACCCTGTATAATCACATAGGCAAAGTTCATAAAAGGTTAAGCAATGCAAAAATTTTAATATAATCTATGCAAACTACATGATTTTTTGTTCTTGTTTAATTTTTATAAGCTCTTCCAGAACATTAAATTACTATGATTGGAAACTTTATGAAAATTTCTGTAGATAAAAAAAATGTCCTAAGGTTTTATTAGTTCATGACTAAATATAATCTTTATTTGCGTAAAAATAGAAATGGGATTTCAGAATTTAAACTCTTTTTAAATCTGGTGAGAAAAAAAAAAAAAATTTTTGCCTCTTACGTTAATCTGACTTACAATGAAATGACCCATTTATGAATTAAATCATTCAAAACTGAAGTCAGAACAAAACTGATCAGCAGAGGTGGATAATATGAAAATCGTAATTTAAGGGTTAAAATATTTTGCTTTCGTTACTAGTTTTAATTTTACACAAAATAACTTAATAAAAAAATAATTAAATTCAAAATTGTGATAAAATACTGAATAGAATGAAATAAGAGTTCATTTTACTTCTATTCCTCAGTTTAGACCAAACCAAACATTAAGCCATTTAATTTTTAATTAATTTATAATTAATCACTATTATTAAATAAGTTTTCTTTTGTTACTTTTGTAATAAGTGTCTAAAACTGTTCTTTGTTGAAATAAAATAAAATTTTGAACCCGATACAGTCGACTCACATTAAAATGACCCAACACGACATAACGACATTTTGGAAAGTTCCAACTGACTTCCAGTTATGATAATGTTATTTCATATTTGATATAACGACCAGGAAAAGAAAAGACTCTTACTGTAACGACCCACAAAACGACTGTACTCTGTTCAAGTTTGTAGTTTAAGGTGTGATCTTTAATTAAACAAAATGAGAGAGAGGAAGAGAGAGAGAAATCCGACTAATTTTATTTCATCGGTGAAATGAGATAGTTTGAAGGTAGCCTTTAAACTGCAGTCCGAACCACATAAGTTATTTGGCAAGAAATTTCCAAAGAAACAAACAGAAATCACTTCAAACAGGTTTTCTTAATCAGGGAGTGTGATAAAAATTCATGAAATGTTTCTTGTAAAGATTATTGGCAGTGAAAAAGTGAAAGGGACATTAACTGTAGAGGATAATGAAGACATCAACTGTAATCCAAAAATTGTTAATCCTACAATGAAAAAGTAGGTGCGAAAGTGTATAATAAACTTCCGGATGTTTTTGAAAATGGAACATCTTTTTTCTAGATGTCCTATTTCAAACTCGGAAAATGTTTGAAATTGTTATGATACTGTTGCAAAAATTGTTGATTTACTTGTATAATGTAAGCAGTTTGTAAAGAAACAGGAGGGTTCCAAGTCACTGAATATACTTTATTCAGTGTAACTTCTTGAAACAATAGAACAAAACTAAAATTTCAATCAATATCCTCAAAACAGTCCAATAAAGCTGTCATTTGTATTTCAAAAGTCACTATTTAACAAATATTCTAAAAACAGTCTGACAGAACAGTCATTTACTCCACAAGAGTAACGCTCAAAGATTATGGATTATAGTCCTTATCGCTTGGATTATAGTCTTCAAACGCAGTCACTCAGAATAGCTTTCTGAACCCAACTGACTCTCAGTAATCAACTTGTTTCTATTTAAACCTTTTCTTGATGGTTTTGTCCAGAATCTAATGGAAAGTTCCAGATGACAGCTCTTATTCAACATACAGCTTTAAACTTTGGTAACTCTAAACAGCCATTTTTCTTTAAATTCATCACCAAGGGTGACCTTACTAGAAGTGAATAGATTCATCCTTTATTTTCACTTTGACTGCAACAATACAAATGATTCAGGGGAAAAGAATTAATGCATCACAACAGTACTTTATGCACCAAATATGGTTTAGACAGATTAGATGCATTCACCCTTGTACATGTGTGTAATACACTTGAAATAAAATTTATATATATATTTTGCTTCACCAGTGATACAAAGTTTGAATTTAAATGCACAATAGTTAAAAATTCACATTTATTAAACTTGTAATTCAATTATCATATTTCAATAATTTTGTTTAATTAAATAAACATCTCATGTGAAAAAAAAAATATATATGCATACGACATACACATACATTTTTTGTAAAATATTTTTTTAATTATGAATTTGTATCCATAGTCTTATAAATTTCCTTTTTTTTTACAAGAGGTGAAAAACATGAAATAAAGGAATCCAAGCTCTAGAAAAACTATGTTAAATTAGAATTCTGGCCATGAAGCCTGCTTGGTGTTTAATATAGACAGTATTTTTATTTTAAAATATAAGACAAACAGTAATGCAGAGATTATGCCAACATAGTCATTAGTGAAAATATTAATACAAGTGAGTTCTGCAAGACACATGGAAACACATTTACACATAAAATTATAAAAATGATCTCTTATTGGTGCAATTAAGATGAAAATTGAAAATAAATAAATAAAATAATAATAAATTGATATTTTGTATCTTACAGATATATCATTTAGCTTTTTCAAAAACTGAGATATCAATAGATCTACCCCTGGAACATCATCAGAATTTATTTCACTTTGGATGACTGAGAATTCTTTGATTAAACCAAGATTTTGAGCCTGAAAAATACATTAATATTAATTAAATAATGTTTCAAAATAAATTGTTAAATTTGCAGATAACAAAATTTCTACATTAATGTAAATTCAAATATAAAATACACTGGCCTATATAAGTTAAACTAGAACCTGTTTCTCGTTTTATTGTTTTGTGCATAATTTTTAAACAAATGAGCATAAAATTTGGATGGCATGTTCGTTAGAAAATCATAAATTGGATTTTATATAATCTTAACATAAATAATACTTTTTAAGCTAACATTAATTTCAAATTCTTCAAAATTAAGCTCCGAATGACAGGAAAATTTTTTTAAATTTTAGAAAAGAAAACTAAATGAAAAATGGTACTAAGAATGCATGACAGATAGGTGTAGGTGAACCTGCATCCATACATTAAATTAAAACCGGATTAGAATATTTGTTGATTATTGATTTTGTGATACACATACAAAGAACAGTTTTATTCAACTGTTTCCCCAATATTCCTTAATTATAATACATTCTTTCTGTTTCCATTTTCTTCGAGCATGACATGCCATCTATCATCCAAATGCTTATTGGCTTGTCGATCATTGCAAGCGTGCTCGTTGGCCATGATTTTTATTGTTTTGCGCATTATAGCATATCTATGGTTATTATAATTACTTAGTTTTTTAACATAATGCTGTTGTTATATTATCGTATTTAATATCATCTGTGTTGTATATTTTCTACTGATTTTTTTCTACATCGTTTATTTTATTTAAGTTTTCATAGCTGTTTATAGCTGCCGCTAATGCTGCACAAGAAATATTGTGGTTGACCAGGGTACTAGAGGACCTTGACTTGCCCCAGGAACTGCCTATAAGATTATATGACGACAACCAGTCAGCGATTAAAATGATTGAATCACCCAAACACACTGCTTGCTCAAAGCATATTGGTACATTAGATTCCACTGCATGAAAAACCTGTGCGAGAATGGAACTACTGCCCTACAGTATCTGCAGAGTAAATTAATGACTGCAGACGTGATGACCAAACCTACTCCTAAGCCAATCTTTTTGAGACACCATGATAACTTGCAACTGAGATCCTATTCCTCGTTTGAGGAGGGGTGACGGAAAACTACAAACTCAAAAGACTCTTTTTTTATTCTGAAATATATTCTGCAAAACAAACTATATAAAAGAAACAAAAGTGAATCAGTGAAACCTTCCCTATTCTTTCTTGCATCCCAGATAAGGGAGAAGATCTATTATTAGAACTCTATCACATGACTCCCATCTGCCTGTTTTACCAACACATTTTTATTACGTATCTGTATTCTAATTTAGTTTGTGTTTAACCATGTAAAGTGAGAGAATAACTCTTGCTCTTTTTCTTTTCATTAAAACTATAAGTTAAAAATTACAAAAAGGTGTCAGAGCAATTATTTCGATCTCACTTATTAATTAACTAACTTAAGTCTTTTTCCAGTAAAAAAATATAATGAATATAAAAATAGGATATTATGAAATCTACTAAGTAGGGACAGTGCAGACCAGAACACCTTCAGAAAAGATAAGCTCATTCATTCTTCAATACTTTCGTTTTGAAATAAATAATTATTTTTTCTATTTTGTTTAATAGCATAGTTGTGCTATTGAGGTATAAACATATTTCAAATAGTAAAAACAACAGTTCTATTAAATTTTTGGAAATAATCACATATACAGCAATGTTTATTTTTGAAAATCGTAAAAAAATTAATGATCAGCAGTAAAATGTCTGTTTTAACAATTATTTTTTATTGCACAAATTTCAACCATTATTGGTAAAATGATTCTATATTTCGGAAATTGGCCCAAAGTTGTTGCATCAAAAGAATAAAAAAGTAAAGTGCATTGCAAAAACGTGCAAGTTCTTGCATTTTACTGTGTTTATTCGAAGTTTTGTACTTATTACCATACGAGACATTACAAAATTCAGCATTACTCAAATATAAAGTTTAAGAAGCAGGGGTTGATCCAGGCAGAAATTAGGACCCTTTTGCTGCCTCTTCCCAAAATTCAAATCTCTAAAATGGGCCCCTTCACAAAATTCATATCAATAAAATGGGTCCCTTCACAAAATTCATATCCATAAAATAGGCCTCTTCCCAAAATTCAGATTAATAAAAACTGTCTTTTTACAAGATTCCAATAATTTTTTTTAATTAGTGTCTATATATAGTTCAATAAAATGCTATTAACGTGACATTAAACAGAATAACTGCAGAAATGAAAAATTCATGTGATTATTCTTTTTTTCACAAAAATAAATAAAAAATTCACAAAAATAATTTGTTTTTCACAAAAATGGGCCCCAAAAATCAAAAATAAAATACTGGAAGTAAGGTAAAAAATCTGGTGACATCAAGTGGTGAAAAAATTGAATATTAGCCATCCAAACACTTAAAATTATTTTTTCCTGTATACAATTCTTCTAACTGCATTGACAAAGGGTTTCTAAGCTGGATAGAACTTTTTGTATGTGTGCTGCATGATTTTGTAATAAATCCACTCAACTGAGTTAAACAAGAATGTGCATGGGAGAAAGGGAAATTTAGTTTTTTTCTTTTCAAATTTCATTTTTTTTTTTTTTTTTTCCATGAGACTTCCCTAACCCAGAGGCCTTTATTCCATGAGAACTCCAAGTTTTTTCCGAGATGTATGAGCCCTGTATTTTTTTTTTAATAGACATTATCAATATTTATCCAGTCAGGAGTGAAGTCCTAAACTTATCTTATATACCTTTTTCATAAAAAAAAAAAAAAAAAAATACATAGTAAAGTTAACAAAATAACATCAAATTGTATTAGCCACCGTGCCACCCCATGGATTTCTCAAAAGGAAGTCAGCCTTTTTCGCCAATGTAACCTTTCATAACAAGATTTTTGTCATGAGACTAAGAGAAAAATTATATTTTAAAACACAAGTTCTTTTTTTTTTTTTTAAGACACTAAAATTTCTAAATTCTAGCCTAAGATTTAGTAAAAATACCAATCTACTGTCTGCACGCCAGTACATTAGTCTATTCTTTATAAAAAATAATTGTAAGAGCTCACATCTTTTAGAAATTCAACCACAGCAGATATTGCTAATCCAAATGATGCCATGATATACTAAAATTGCGAGGAATAAAAGTATTTCAAAGATAAATTAAAAACTGAAAAAAGCCAAAGAACATTTATGAAAATTAAAGCTCCCGAACCGGTCACCACCAAACATACACACGCACGCACTCTGCAAAAAGAAAATAAACAAATAACAGAGTTTCACTGCGGTTAACAGTTGATAAACATTGTATCAATTTGGCAGGCAGAAAAACTGCAGATAGTGATACTGGGCGAAAAAATGAATGTAATTTATGTTTTAGATCATCTAAACAAGCTATTATAAAAATAAAACTCCCTTTTCATTTCTTCCATTGAAAAATTTCGATCATTCAAGACAGAAATTCAATACATTGTATTTTTTCATAACATCGATGGCAGTAATTGTTACTTCTCATGTCTACTGACTGATTGTTTTCTGTGTAGCTTTTTTATATTTGTGCGTGAAATATGAAAATTTATTTTCATTAATTATGAATTTAAATGAAGAAATTGATAATCCACCGACAATGACGGGAGATCATAGGTTGTTTATTATTCATTTAAAATGTAATAGGGTATAATAAAACAATATCACACTTTTAAACTACTAAGGTAGTGTTTCCTGTTTTTGTATTTAAAGGATTATAGTATAATTAATATTTCATTTATAATTTTACTCATTTCAAATTGCTAATCTTACAACATTTAAACTTTAATAATAAATTATTTTGCAGCATAAAATACAAGCAATATAATCAATTTCTTCAGATCTTTAATTAGAAAAAATAATTTAACTTCAATTTAAGTGTTTAATATATATATATATATATATATATATATATATATATATAAACATTTTTTCTTCATACTGACTTATTAGCTGATCTTTTCTGCTCTAATGGTATTGAAAAATAAAATAATAATTTTCTCTCATTCGGACTTTTTCTCACATTTGCTATGAAATATGTTGATATAATAATTACAAAAAAAGTCGGTTGTGTTTTTCTTATGAAAATAAATATTGTATTGGTGTAGAGATGTCTTTTATAACTGTAAATTTAAATAGATTTTATCTGAAAAGCATTGCAGTGGAAAGAATTGGCAAGTGACAATGTGTCAGAAAGATAAAAAATTTTAAAAGTTTGCAGATAAGATAACAAAATTGTCTTCATGAATTCATGTCAAGAATGTTCAAAGAATTTTTAAATTTAAATTTAATTTAATTTTTATAATAATTTTTGTGTTTGTTGTTATCATAGATGAATAACATTTAATTTTTGTGTCATATGAAGTTGCAATGTAAAATATTTTGTAATGACTATTTTTAATTTAAGAAACTTTAGAAACTTTACTCTCCTCAGATCTTTAGAGGAACATAAAGGTAATTGCATTATTATTTGTGTGAATAAAGTGATATCCGAATTTAATTCACTAAAGGAGCTAAAATTGTTAAATTGAAAATGAAATCAATCAATCAGAACTTATGTATTAAGTATTAACCACATGTTATTTTCAGGGTTTTTTTATATACATAAATAAATAAATATATATATATATATATATATAATCAGTTTATGGAGGCTGTCATCTCTTTCCCAACATCCCAACTCCAGGACTTTTTCCATTGGGTTCTGTCCAGGCATATATTCTGTTTAATACCCAATTTTGTAATGGCTTGGGTAATACCCTCCATCCAGGTTCTCCTAGGTCTTCCTCTCTTTCTTTTCTTCATTGATTTGAATTCTATAACTTTCTTTGGCTGTCTTTCTTCATTCGTTCTCTTTACATGTCCAAAACAATTTTTTTTTTTTTTTTTAAAATAATTGATAATACAATATATCTCAGGGTTCTCATCAGAAGCAAAAACTGGGTTAAGGGCCCTCTTCACTCACCGCCGCCGGAAGCCAAAACTAATGCTATTCTATGGGAAATTTTTCTTTACGAATAACTTATTAACTAATACATATTTTTAAATTCTGCTTTCACATTCTGAAATTTCCCGGCTGTAAAATTGACGTATTTTTTAGTTTTTTTATATTTTATTTTGAAGCTGCAAAATACGAATTTTCAATATGTGAAATTTTTTCATTTTGCAATTTCGAAATAAAATATTAAAAATTAAAAAAATACATTTTTAAAAAAGGTCCGTCAATTTAACAGCTGGGAATTTTCTGAATGTGAAAACAGAATTTAAAAATATGTATTAGTTAATAAGTTATTTGTAAAGAAAAATTTCCCATAGAATAGCATTAGTTTTGGCTTCCGGCGGCGGTGAGTGAAGAGGGCCCTTAAAAATTCTCACCCTTAAGTAGAAACAAAGTGATATTTCTAAAAAGAATGTTTTTACTGTAAAATACTTAAAAAAAATTTTTTTGAATTAATAATTGATAATTATGCCTTAATTTTACAACTCATTGGTATAATTTAAGTCAAGTCACTCTTAATTGCTTAAATATGTGTATTTTTTCACTGCCGATCACTGAAATAGGCAGCTATTGCACTGTAAATTAATGAAACTTTTTTATACCTTCAATACAAGATTATTTACTTAATTCCAGTTTTTTTTTTTTAGTGTTTTGTTGTAGAAATATAATGTATTTTTGCAGCTGATCAGCAAAATATGTAATTTTCTTATCCAAGTTTTTTGAAAGTTTTTAAAAATTATTCAACTTTTATGAAGGATCTATTTAAATTTGCTGATTTTTATTAAAGGAGAAAGGTTTATTCATTTCAAGATTGTTAATTTTCATGAATGACTTGTTCTCAAATAAAAAATTTTTAAGAAATTAGCTCCAGAAGAGTGCGCGAATTTTTCTCAATGTTAAAAATTTTATGTAAGGAAAAAAACAAAAAAGAACATGCAAGATTCTCACAATATCATACTTTACTGGGATCCTGTATTTTATAACATCACTTCTACAATATACGCATAAAATATAAATTTATTGATGACAAGACAGTGATTAATCGCTGAAATGCGGTTAATATGTAAGTACCTAATAATCTTAATAGCAGCTCAAAAACAAATGAAATAATTTTTTATTTGAGTGGATCATTTGACATCAGAATTTGATATTGATAAAGCAGCTGAATGGACTCTTCCCAGTTTCATCTGCTCAATCATGTGATAGAGGAAGACGAATAATCGAATTCTGAGAATCGAATTCAATTAAATATTGTTCTTAAGAACAAAAATGTTAATATTTAATATTGTAATATTGTGCATTTGTAAACAGTAGAATAGTTGTATTTGTAAATTTAATAATTTTTTAAAAACACTTTATGTGTTTATTTATTTTCAACTGTAAGAATCGATTTTTGTATGTTCTAGTGTAACTGTTACATTAACTGATCTAGCAATAAATAATAGCTTGTTCTTGTGGAATGTTTATGGATTATAATTTGAAAGTTTAAAATGTTTTCATTTAATTTAATTGCATAAATGTGTTACAACAAGTTAATTAACTTAGTTACTGGACTAAATGGATTTACACAGTATGATATTGCACTGTCACTGATTTAAGTACCAAAAATCAGAGTATTTAACATGTTCTTCATGAACATCAATAACAAATATAAACTAAATGATGATTGTAAATGTATACAGCAAACAAAAGATAATGAATAATGATATAAAATGGATTAAAAATGGTGATGTATTAAAAAAAAAATAACGTATTAAATACGATTGATCAAAAATAAGAATAGAAAATATATGTTATTTCAGCAATCTCTATAGATAAACAAGACTTCCTCTGCTATTTGTTTTTCCTGTATCATGTGACCTCTGATGTCAGGTGGGAAGAGCCCATTGTTTTGTTAAAATTAAAAATAAAAAAAAAATTCTATGAAAATGTGAAGGAATATCAGAAGTGAGAAATATTCATTAGAAAATATTCTTTTCACGAACATCTTTAAGACATTTCTCATACTATTAAATATTATTTTCAAATTGTGTGATTTAATTTTAAGCTTTAATATATGCTACATTTTGTCTAAAATTTTAAACTTTGATATTATGTATATTAAAATTTATAATTTTGTATTTCAATGTGTGATACATATAGTAGTTGTAGAAGCTTTAAAAACTATTCCGTAATTGAAATCAGTTTAATGCATCTCTATAAATATTAGCACAGCATTGCATCTTTAAATTGATTCACTAACTTTTATATAAAAATTAAAGTATTTTTGCATTTGAGGGCTGTCTCTTGGTGATTTGATGTTATTTATTAATATTTTTTATGGGTCTTGTGTTAAACTGCCAAATTATGTTCAAAATTTTTAGTTAAATTAGAAGCAGCCTCCTCCCCTCCCACTTCCAAAAATATATACTTTAATAATAATAATAATAAAATGATTATGATAAATGTAAAAAATATTATAATATTAATACTAATAAAATAGTAAAGTCAAACCGAGGAATCTGTCTTATTTATTTTAAAAAAAGGAAGTCTGCTCAGGTGGTTACTAAGCGATTAATCTTAATAATAAAAGCCCAAGCTTCTAAAAGCTAACGATAAAACTTATGCCATTGCTAAAACAATTTATTTAAATAAAAGAAAATTAATTTTTATCCTTGGTTTAGAAGAATGAATATAATAATGGAAGAAGAATGGTTTAACAGAAAAAAAAAGGCATCACAATAACAACAATGCATTGAAAAAAAAAAATACTTTTGATTAAAAACAAATAATAATAATAAGTCTGAATAATAATTTTAAAAATTAGATGTAATTCTATGTAAGGACTACTAATTGACGATTTGGCATTTTATTTTCTCAGTCATCACTATAAATCACGAAGGCTTGGATTGCGGTGCCTCGTTTAAGCCTATCGTAAGCGTAAATTTTGTCGTATGATGCAAACAGAACACAAGTCATATTGAAGTGTCTAACTATCTTAAGACAACCTCAGAGCTATCTTAAGTCAAATCATAACTGGATGTGCATGCACTCACAACATAGCTCACTCTGCTTCTTCAATTGGCTGGCTCCTTTCTCTCACGGAGGACTTATGCTTGAGGCACTGTAATATACCAAGTTAAGATCGTTCTTAAACACACCCATTCTTAAGATGAATTGTAAGATTAAGATCAATCGTAAGACTGAGGCACCGCATTCCCATCCTTAATTATGGTGAAAACATTTCGCTAACTTAGAGAGGGAAAAAAATGTTGAAATGATTATAATAAACAATAAAAATTTAATAATATGAAAAATTATGTAAGGTGTCTGAAGTGAGGTATAGAGTGATTTCAATGAAACTTTTTTTTTTTTTAATTTTTTTTTTCAGTTTTTATTTATAAAGTGATATAAAAAAAATAGTGATTCAATTCTTTTGAAAATTCATTTAAATATAGTGACCAGCGAAGCAGATATTGTCTGCTAGTCTATATAAATAAAGCAAAGAGTTTATCGGTGGAACACATCCAGGCGGACCACTCCTATTTTTGATTGGTCTAAATTTAACTACTTTGGTGATGAAAGTGAGCCTTTTTTTTTTTTTTAAGTAAAAACTGATGAATTTTTTTAAAAGATACTGCATGGATGTTAAATACTTTTTTAAAAGAGCTCTAAAAACTGTTAATTTTTTGTGAGAACACTATATACATCAAGTTATTAGATTTAAAGGTCACAACGCAATATCATTTGAATGCTTTATTCTTAAAATAAGAGTCTAATATTAAAGAATAATGAATAACTTTTTTTAAATTATCAGTTTTGAAGTTCTAAGAGCTGCAGTTTTTAAATTACAGTGTACTTATTTCCCATACATAATCCATTAAATTTGTAAATAATTGTTGATTCATTCTTGAGAATCATTCACATAAGACCATAGAGCATTGTTGCAAAATGAGTGCAAAACGGAAGAAAAATTTAATTTAATTTGTAATACATTAGTTTGACTTTTTGAGCTTAAAGGAAATTTTTAATTATGTTACAAAGCCCAAAATGAGATATAAAAAATAATAGTGATTTAATTCTTTTGAAAATTCATTTAAATATAGTGACCAGCAAAACGGGCATAGCCTGCTGGTATCAAATAATTTAGCCTCAAATTATTGGCCTTGAGCATGGGTTGCTAAATGGCAGAGTGGTTTGCAGATGATAAGCCCAGTGGCAGAAAGTTTTGAAGCTGTCTGCGACAGGCTTTTAAAATTTCATAATCTGTCTGCAAAATTTGCGTGTAATCAGGGGTGAAAATGGCTTACACTCAGAAAGTCTGAAAGCTGATGGGGATGGGGACTAAACATCAGTGGCGATCTCGTGCAACAATACACGAATACAATTTTGCTACAAATCAATATAGTATAAACAATTGTATTTATTCAATTAAATATTTTATAGCAATGTTTGACACAACACAATATAAATAATTATAAATAATAAAAGTATTAGTTTTAGTTTTGATACAGAAATTTTTATAAGTGAGTTGTTATTCGAAAGTTATGGAAATTTTTTTTTCTTAGTGCAGACAAAAACTGTCCACAAGCCATTTTTCTGTGTCTGCGACTAAGTCGCTGTGTTGTGGTGTTTCTGCCACTGGGATGATAAGTATACCAGATTTTCTGTAAATTGCAAATTCAGTCGGATGGAAATAGTAACTATCCATTTTCTGGATATGGTGGTATATTACCGAATATTTCATTGTATAAGTTGACTTTTTTAAATCCAAAAATTGAGACTCAACTTTATGCACTGGATATAAAAAAAATGTAGCATTTTAACTGAACTGTGTATTTCAATTCTAGATACCAAACATTATGTTAGATTGACCAGTGATGCAGCTCATTACTTTGTTTCCTCTCTCTATCTTTTATTTTTTAAATTTATATTTCATTAGATGTGTTTTAATATTTTAAAGATTTATGAACAATTATGGAAACCTACTTTTTCTGAAAATTAATTTGGTAACACTTCTATAAAATTAAAGATCTGCTTTCACTTTGCATTTGCATTTTTTACAAAGTAAAATAAGGAGTCGACTTATACAACAAATATATAAAAAATAACTAAATTTTAAACTTGAAAAATCAGATTGAACTTTACTTGTATGTATATGGAAATTTCTTATCAGTGCTGTAATTTTAATTATATGCCTTTTTGCTTAATTTGTATTTGTAAATTTACATTAAAAGTGTTTCTTTAAATGGCTTATAACTCTTATGTTCTGTTGAATTATTTATTTATTTATAATCCACTTTAATGTTTAATTTACAATTTACAATTTTGTACTGATATAAACTCTTAATATATCCTAGATTACTCTTTTACAAGATACTGTTTGAACATCAGAGAGTGATCTCTCATCGCAAGTTAAAGTGGTTTTATGTATAAAAATGGTAAGCTAGTTTTTAAATTCAAATTTTGGAAACTGATATTTTTTAAATACAAATATGAAAAATTTCTAATCTTGTTAGCAAAGAATCAGCATAAATGTGCCATGCTCAGCATTATTTTGTCTACTTTTTCTGTTTACTTCATTAGATTCATGTCCAATGTTACTAGAATAATACACTATAAATAAAACATCCATTTTCAATGCAAAAAATTCGCAAGAAGGATTTTTTTTTTTGTAATACCAATGACAACAACTGCTACCATTATTTTAGCTTGGCAATAACTGGCTTTATACTAACATAAAATATCGCTAACATTTATTTGTATTTACTATAAAATTGTATTTCAATTTGTTAGTACTGGAGCAGATCTGTCCAACCTAAAAAAAACCTTTGTCAACAGGACAGATTAACGAGGACAAGACACTGCAACATCCAAAATTCTAGGTAACATCATTATATGTTAATTTAGATTTATTAAATGAAGCATTATTAAATATTTAATCAATAAAAACCCTACTTATTTGCTTCAATTCCCTTTACAAAAACTTTTCATCGTAGGATCCTCTGCTTCCTGAGTGCATCTTGCTGTAGTGGACAGTGACTACCTTGTTCTTGATCTTCACTTTCAAATAGGTGGCGCCACATTATGTCAATTCTGACTGATTCGTGGTCATTTATGGCGTTACAGTTATGAACTATTTCAATTGTTTCTCTAAAAAACACGTAGGTGGGAACAATTGAAATAGTTCATAACTGTAATACCATAAATGACCACGAATCAGCCGGAATCGACATAATGTGGCACCACCTATTTGACAGTGAAGATCAATCATTATTACAGTATAGGATGATGCTTCAAAAAAAAGAATGTGTACATATCCAATTATAGATAGGTTGCGGCAACGGCAATGTCAACCCACAAAACGGGGATAAGTTGGCCGAACCCCAGACATACTCTTACACCCTGCTGCTACTGCTTAACTGATGAAATTCGATCTTTTCGCTCCAATATTCAAAAACTATGTGGAATTTTGATCCAGTCAGAGATGCAGTTGTGCTATAAGACTTCTCCTTTTGAAAACTGTTCTCATGCCTTGATCGCATCCAGACGGAAATGACTCATCTGATTGCTGTTGCAGAAAGGGGAAAAAACTACAATGAATGGAAAATTAAAATGGCTCCGTTTAACTTTCCAGATAAACACAAAAGTTAGGAATAATCATTCAATTTCTTTTATTGATAAATAAGGAAATAATAGACATTAATGTATGATATTAATGCCAAATTTCATTTTAAAAAGCTGAATCATTTTAATCTACATAAAATGTTCAAAGGCTATTAGAAATTTATTTTAACTATTTATTTTTTAAACCTAAAAACGATCGTCTTCCGAGAGCTTAAACATACAGAGTTTTAAATAGCATTTTTTAAAACAGATAGAGAAATATTTCTGAAATATCATTTTCTTTTTTAATTATGATTTCAGTAGCATACAAAATGTTTGAAATAAGCAGAATATATTTAATTATTAACCTATTTTTTATTTTGCAAATTATTTGAGGATTATCTATCCTAATGATTTATTTTGGAAATGAATTTAGGGATGTTATTCATTTCTACAGCATAACACAAAGATTTAAAATTGGATAGTGCTGACAGTTTAAAATAAACCTACAATTATATTTTAAATAGTCTGCTACTTTCATCTAGATTGTAAAAAAAGAAATAAAATTTTTTACGGGTATCAGAAATAGTTTCTTTTTAAATCTTTTTAGTGCGTCACTTTTGAACACTCCAGTCCAGAAATATTATGGGCACAAGAAATAGAGAGCGAAAACTCACGCCATCTTTTCACAGGGCCGAGAAGGAAGGGATTAAGGCAGTTTCTGATTTTTATCATAAATATTGGGTGAGTGCAAAAGTTCTACCTGTTTTTATTACCCATAAAAAAAGAGCAAATAAACGCAAAATGAACAGTACCTATTATTGTGCATAATCCCCATTGCTATCTATGACCTCTTGCCATCTTTTTGGTAGGAGATGAATCCCACGGCAGTAAAATTCTGGCGGTTTCGAGTCAGAAAAGTTTTGGATGGCAGTTTTCACAGCATCAAGATCATCTAAGATTTTCTGACTGAAGGAATTGTTCAACACACGAAATAGGTGATAGTCAGTTGGTGCCAAGTCAGGAGAATAGGTAGGGTGGTGTAAAACCTCCAAACCAAAGCCCGGTAACTTTTAGCGAGTGATGACAGCAGCATGTGGCCTGGCGTTATCGTGATGAAGGATAACACCGTGATGACTGATAAGACATGGCCGCTTTGCTACCAAATTTGAATACAACCTGTCTAACTGTAGACAGTAGAGAAGGCAGCATTGATGCTTTGGTTGAGCGGCAGGATCTCCCAGTGAATTATTCCCTGCACATCTCACCACACACTCAATAACACCTTCTTAAGATGAAGTTCAGCTTTTGAAGTCAATGCAGGCGAATCAGAAGGGCGACACACAGTCCTACAGCGATTTATGTTATGGTACATAACCCACTTCTCATATCCTCTCACAATTTGTGTGAAGAATAGGTCATTTTTGTACTGTAAAAGCAAGGAAACACAGGTGGCGATTCAGTCATCCTGTTGATTAGCTGTGAGGTTTAGGGATGTGCCGGATCGTCAAAAACTGTGATCTGCAGATAAGGATATGATTACGGATATAAGTTTTTCTATATCCATAGATACAGATACGGACCTTTGAAAAATCTATAATAATTAAGTACATATGTAACAATTTTTGCTTCTGTTACCCGTTTACTGTATGTAATGGAAGTAGCATATTCAGTTTATATATCGATTTCTCCCTTGATTTTGCATGTTTTAAGGTCCAGAAAAGTGGTTTTTGGAAATTATTCATTGTGTATGTATGGATATGTATGTGTATCTTCTGACAATGACTGATGAACCTTCTAAAGATAGAACGACGGAACTTTATATTTAAAACTTCATATTTTAACTTTTGGGTGGAAAAAAAAAAAAAATCTTGAAATGCGAAAAGAAAAAAACGAAAAAAGACAAATCTACATCTCAAACAAAGCTGTAATACTTTTTACTTTCTTCTATATGTAATATAGAGAAAATATTGGATTCGCGAAAATTTTTTACCTCCGTTTTTTGACGGATCTACACGTTTTGGGATGTCCTGAACACGAACTGATAGTTTTTAAAAAATGTCTGTCTGTGCATCTGTCTGTCTGTCTGTGTGTCTGTCTGTATCACTTTTTGTGGACGCTGTATCTCACGAACCAATGAATGAAATTTAACTAAACTTGGTATTTAGTTGCACCCTGACATGAACTGGTGCCCATTAGATTTGGGGATCAATAGCTCAACAGGTGGCGCTGTGATCGCATTTTATGCAAATTTTTAACATGGCGGCATAGGACAAAATTCCGTATAAATGGGCATAATGAGAGTTATTTTAAACTTGTGATTGTAAAATTAATATGAATTATTGATAATAGTAGTAGTTAACTAGGAAAAAAAAATTGTGCATGGGGGGGCATCGGTTCCGCCCCTGGGAGGGAAGTACCCCCGGGGGGGGTTAAATTTTGAAGATGGGTATCATTCGAAAGATCTCGTCAATACCTTTAAAACGAATGGTTGAACTATGAATCTGTGATAATTTAAAACAAAGTTATCGATTTTTTTTACTTTTAACGAAAAAAAAAATGATTTTTTTTTTTTTTTTTTTTTTTAAACGAAGTTTAACCAAACTTGGTATTTAGTTGGTCCCCGACATAAACTGGTGCTGATTATATTTGGGGATCAATAGCTCAACAGGAGGCGCTGTGATAGCATTTTATCTAAATTTTTAACATGGCAGAATAGGACAAAAATTCGTATAAATGTGCATAATAAGAGTTATTTTACACTTGTGATTGTAAAATTGATATGAATTATTGATAATAGTAGTACGTAACTAGGAAAAAATTTTTGTGCATTGGGGGGGCATCGCTTCCCCCTCGGGGGGGGGGGGGGTAAATTTTGAAGATGGGTATCATTCGAAAGATCTCGTCAATACCTTTAAAACGAATGGTTGAACTATAAATCTGTGATAATTTAAAACAAAGTTATCGATTTTTTTTTACTTTTAACCAAAAAAAAAACTTAGAAAAAAATTCGCATTTTTTTTTTTTTTTTTTTTTAATATTGTTAGTGATTGAATATGTATTAATTTTTACCAAAAAAAAAAAAAAAAAAAAACCCTTAGAAAAAAAAATTGTAATTTTTTTTTTTTTTTTTTTTTAATATTGTTACTGATTGAATATGTATAGGAAAATATAGAAGAAAGTCTTGTGGTGGCCACAACATACTAGTTTTTCAACGTCACTATATAAAGCCCCTTTCAAATATCTGTTCGCTTGTGTCAGTTGATTTCTTCAGGAAAATTGATAGGCAGTGTTCTTGAGCATAGTAACATATAGCAAAGCATTTTCATAAATTACGTTCAATAGAAAAGAACATTCAACTTAATTTTAGGTTACCCTATATATTGTCTATAAACTATATGCACATTGCATTGTTATCTTAAATTTTTTATATGTAAAACACCTAACACAAAAAGAAATAAATTTTCAGCAATTTCCAAATATAGTCCCAATATATCCAAATACTTTAAGTTGCCCTGTAAACGAATGATGAATGATTTCCATTCCACAAAGCATGTATTTATGCATATAAAAAAAAAAATGTTTATTCCATTTTGTTTAGGGCAGCCTATAGATGTTACACTGTACTTACCAAAAATTTCCCCCATAGATGTAATGTACTTGAATTCTCAAGGATGTTGCTGTACATGAACCATTTACTTGATCTTAACAAAAAGTTTAGTGTGGAATCACTCCATGATACAGATTTAGAATACATAGTTTGAATTACCTGTAATATTTGCTCGTGAGATATTCTAATAATAGACACACACAAACCAACCGCTAAAAACATAATTTTTGGATTCACTGTACCTCAAAATGTGTAAATATAACAAAAACTCAATTTTGAAAAAATATCATCTGCCTTATTGAATCCATCTTTGAGATGTTTTTATTTTATATTATTTTTTAATTAAATCACAGTATGTATTTCCTTTATAAATGCTGTATATATTAAGTGTAAATGGCAGGAAATTCAAAATGTTGTCGTGTAAAAGTGAAGACGGGAGTTCATTGCATACATAGGAAAAATGAAGGAATTTAAAAGAAAAATTGTAAATTTCAGGAAAAAAGTAAATTCCGAGGATGTAAAAGAGAGAGGCTGTACTGTATTTCTTTTAGTTATACATTAAAGATAGTTTATAATGAGTTACAACAGTTTATTCCTGATTTTCTGGAATTTTCTACAAAAGATCCATATTAGATCCGTTGAAGAAAAAATTCGGATCTGAATACAGATCTTTTTTTTTCTCACGGATACAGAGCTCCGGCACATGTCTAGTCAGGTTATGTGGAACCCAACGATCCACTTTCTTGTAAAACCCAACTTAACCAGCTGGTCTCAACCATTGTCCAGTGTACGTTGAAGGTCTCCACTAATTCTTGCACGGTTGGGTTCGGGTTGTTCCTTGTGGCTTGGTCAATATCGTCGTCTCCAACATGTGATGGCCATCCACTCTTAGCCTGATCTTGGCAGCTTCTGTCTCTTTCCCTAAATTTATGAAACCATCGATGACATGTGCTTTTGTCTATTGCATCTTGCCTATAAACTTGGCAAACATTGCGACATGCTGTGGCTGCCGTACTCTTTTTATAGAACACGTATAACAAACAATGTCTTATATGCTCCTTCTCGCTTTCTATGTTACACCCTCTGATATTTTTTTTTTTGAGATGATTAACTTTGTGAGACATGATGCTTTTATATGTAAGACATTCACACGTTTGATTGGCTGACGATTTGCGTCATTACAGTGTCATGTGTGACGTCAATTCCATTGCAAATTTGCATATCCAAAAACAGATAGAATTTTTGCACTCACCCAATATTATGTTTGTGTCATAATTCTTATAATTCTTTCTTGATTCAAAACTTATTTATCTCTTAATTTCTTTAACTACCACTTTAAAAATATAACTTTATATACCTTCTCATTGTATTGAAAACTAAAATGTTATTTAAAATTTTTTTTACATCTTATATATTTCATTTAACAGTGATTGTAAAGCTAAGCTGTTAACTGTGGCTTCCGATAATCAAGAATCTGCTATTCAGCTAAAGCGTAGATTAGATTCTTGTGGGCATATCAAAAGATTTAAAGGTAATATATATTCCGTATATTTGTATAAACTACAGTTATAAATCTCTATTATTTATTCAGAATATAATATTTTTATAATAGTTTAACCATTTCACCAGCTATTGTAGAAGGCTAGATTTCCCCTGAGTTATCTCGGGATAGCCGGTGAAGTGGTTAATATATTATGTATATAATTTTGATTTACATGTTTGTTGAATGATTTTATTACTTAAAAAGTAAGTAAGTTAATTTTAAGACTTTCTCTTGCTTTCATTCCTTCTTTTTTTTTTTTTTTTTTAATATTTATTTGAATTATTGTTGTATTGTGGTTATTTATTTTTTGTAATGTTTTTAATATATAGAAAAAAAAATATATTTATTTATTTACTTTAAAATACCATTCAAGTTCTCAGTCTTTAAGGAAAATTGGGATATATTTGGGGAGAGGGTGGATAAATGGTCAAAATTAGCCAAAATATAGTAATTGTCATGTATTTTCCTGCAAAAATTAAGTGGCATATAAAGATAATTTTAAAACAAAATATATAAACAAAAATATATAAATATATAATATAAAAATATATAAAACAAAATAACATTTTCAAAAGTTGCAATGATAAAAAAATGTTACATACCATAAACTCTTGGTTTAACTGGCATTCAACTAATTGAAAAAATTTGGGAAACTTTTTCCCTCCTTCAAATAATTTGTTTAAAATATTTGCTATTGCTTTAGGAAGCTTTCATTTTATTTTCAAATAATCACAGAGTTCAATTTAATATAAAACAAATCAATGTTTATATTTATGATGGTGTACCTTATAAAAGAAATAAAGGTTATATAAAACTGTCTGCTATTCGAGTAGTCTACTGTTGAGCATAAGGAAACATTTATTTGGTCTTTTCAGTAGATATGATATTCATGTGCAAAAAAAAGGGGGATTTTAAATGATAGAGATCACATTTTGTGGTATATTACAGTGGTAATTAAAATGTCTTTAGCAATTACAGTACCCGCCTCGTTCTGAGCAAAAGTGATTTTATTAAGTGTTTGATTTTTATATCCAGCGAACGTTCCTGTACTCAAGAAAAAGGTATTATTTACCTGAATTTGGGAAGAAATTTCAAAAGGTACTAAATAATGGAACTAATATTAATTAATTTTTAACAGATAATTATTTGATTGTTCCTTCAAAATAAGGGAATTAAACACATCCCAAGTTCTGTTGCGCTCTTCTTTGAGGAAAATCATCAATACTTTGCTAAAAGTTCACGCTTTTCTTTTAAATTTAAAATCTTTCCGTTTAAGCTTCTTGTTTCTTAGTTTTTCAGAATAAGAACTAAAAATTGTCTTTTAATTAAAGTTTATTAAAAAAAAAAAATCACTAGCAAATTAAATCAAATTTGTAATTTATTACCTTTGAAGAATATATTCCTTGAAATTATTACTAAGACAAGTGGGGAGTGTTTAGTTGCTGTAAATGTAAAATTTTCGATAAAGAGAGATAACGTAGAGATTGCTGTATTTTATTTTCTATTTTATTTCAACAATAAAAAAATCACAGTGTAAATAAGAATTTGTTTAGCGTGCATAAATGACATTTTTGTTGTTGAAAAGATTTTTTTACGTTTATTAACCGGCGATGCTGATTTTATAAAGCGGCGGTTTTAAGATTAGTTTGCATTGATTTGATTCCAGTCCTCGCAATTTAATCAGATTAAGTGGCTGATTTTATTAACCAGTGAATTTAATAAGTGGCTGTTACTGTATTAATTACTAACTGGTTAGTATGTACCTGCCTAGTGCTTGATTTTTACACATATATTTCCAAATTTATTTCTTCTTGCCACTTGAAATTATTAAACACTGGTTTATATGATATTTTTGCATATTTACTTATGTAAATATAATTTACAGATTAAAAAGTAATTGTAAATGTAGTTCTATAACCATTAAATTTATATGTAGATAAATATTTTCTGTAAATTTTTAATTTAAAAAGTTATTTTTAAAATTAAATGTTTTCTGTAAATTTTTAATTTAAGAAGTTATTTTTAAAATTGATTGTTGTAACTCTATTCATTTTTTGCCTATTTATTTATTTATTTTTTTATACTTTCTAGTTATGGAGGTGGATCCATTTTTTGAGGACATTCCTAATCATTGTCCACAAAGTTCAACAAAAAAAACTTGGCAAGAATTGCGCCAAGAAGTTAGAAGTGTTCGCCGTCAGCTATCTAATTTATCCTCAAAAATACCAACCTATTTTGAATTTAAAGAGATGGTTGCTGAAAATGACTCTAGAATGTACCGTATTTATTTCCTAAGTGTACCATCATCAGGACGGGAAACAACTTTATTGTATTGTGATGTTCCTGTTGATTGTGTGAAAAGTAAAGTTGAAACTTTTATTTGGCAGCCTTTATTAGAATCATCGTTTCAAGCATATCATCCACAAGGTAAATTTTCTCGAGAAGAGCAGCTACAATGGGAACGCAAAAGACTTGTAATGTGGGGGATCACATCGTATGATTTCCAACCATCTATTGGACGATTTGTATTTCCTGCTTGTGGAGCTGTTTTTTACTGTGATGACGACCTTATACTGGTAAAAATTATTTCTAGTATCATTAGAATTATAAGCAAGAGATGGATAAAATTTATAATCTGTTTTATGAATGTTAAAAAATAAAATGCTTTGCATATCTATTAAAAACTTTCTTAAAAGAATATTATTACCAGCAATATCCGTTTTTCTATATTATTACGAAGATCTATCTCTTTATTGCAAAATATTTGTAAATTTTTTTAAGATTGTCATTTTATTTATCACAAAGTCATTTTATTTATCACAAATGAATAAATAGAATACAAAGACATTTCTTTGTCAACAAGAGTTTTATTCTTTAAATATATTAAAGAGTTTTCTTTTATTTAAACTTTTTGTTTTATTAAATTGGAAATTAAACTGTAAAAAATATGATTCTGGATAACTGGTTTCCAGATAAGTGGTTCCATACTGTATTATGCATAGCTATCTTGTACATTTGCTGTCTAATACATGCATTTTATGTCTATAAAACATCCTTATACTTATTGCATATATTACCTATGCCTGTAATTAATATATATATAAACACTATGGGACATTGAAAATGCAACACCAAAGAGGAGTGGTCAGAAAGTGATGAATTTCAGCAGAGAGAGACAGCAATGAACAATAAGTGATCTTTATTTCGAAATAATATCTATAATACAGAGCGAGAACAGCAATGGCTCAATGGTTTGTAGTACCACCGTGGATGGCATTGCATGATACAGACCTGCCAACAGTTATGATTTTATCATATTTAATGTAATAACTAAGCTTAAATATAAAAATACGATTTGACCATGAAAAAATACAATTTTTAAAATTTATTAGTTTGTCTGTTTCATTTTACGCATGTGAAAATTCTCTGAATATATTTATCTTGAATAAATGTATCATTTTTATAAGTGCATTAAACATTTCCGACTTCGCTCTCTACACTACACTTCAGCGATCTTTGGGAAAAAAACAGCCGATATCCCCAGAAGCCAGTCAGGTTTTATAAAACCTCTTTCCTCCTCTCTACTTTATCAGTGCTTTTCGGCTGTCTGGGGGCAAAATCTGGTCTTACCAGAGAATGTTACAATCAAAAATAATAATTCTATTTTTTTTCTTTCTTTTTTTTTAATGCATTGCTTATAATTTCAGTATTATGTTACCCTTTCAAAATGTGAAATTTGATATAAGGAAATTGATTTAGAATTTACACTGAATAGTTTTATGATTTTGCTGTAGGGTATTTAAAATATATATATATATACTTTAAAAACATTTAAAATACCTTAAAAATCCTTTATCTGAGCAGCATAACTTGTTTATATATTTCGACGCGCTAGTCGCGGTCGTCTTCAGATTGTTTACTTGGCTGCTCTGCTGACCGTCTCGTCATCGGCTTCTTTATCATTTTCATCTGTGCTGACGTCATACTGTCGTTGTTTTTTATCGATTATGTATTGCCATTCATTAGGTATTATGCTGTGCTCCCTTTCATTAATAGCAGTGTTAGAGGTTAGAATTTCTAGTGCTTCTCTTTTTAAGGCATAATTATGGGAGTTATAAGGTGCAATTTTAGTAGTGTTTATAGTATTAGGGTTTATTGGGTTATTAATGTGTGTACGGGATAGAGAGGTGGAATTTCTATTATATTTCAAATCATTAATGTGTTCGATTTCACAGTCTTTAATTTTTCTTTTGGTCATTCCGATGTAAGAAGGAAGCTGTTGTGTTATTATTTTCAAAATTAAATTCAATCTTATAAATTCCTGAGGTTTCTTTGGGGTCAATCAAGTCTTTTTCGTTGTGTATCCGTTGTATACGCAACGTATCCGTGATACGAACACATTAATGATCTAAAATATAATAGAAATTCCACCTCTCTATCCCGTACTCACAATAAATAATCACGCCCAATAAATAAATAATCACGCCCAATAAACCCTAATACTATAAACACTACTAAAATTGCACCTTATAACTCCCGTAATTACGCCTTAAAAAGAGAAGCACTAGAAATTCTAACCTCTAACACCGCTATTAATGAAAGGGAGCACAGCATAATACCTAATGAATGGCAACACATAATCGATAAAAAACAACGACAGTATGACGTCAGCACAGGTGAAGATGATAAAGAAGCTGATGACGAGATGGTCAGCAGAGCAGCCAAGTAAACAATCTGAAGACGACTGCGACTAGCGCATCGAAATATATAAACAAGTTATGCTGCTCAGATAAAGGATTTTTAAGGTATTTTAAATGTTTTTAAAGTTTAATTTTCGCCTTTTTGTATTTTTATTTATATATATATATATATTATAACCATGAAAAAGTAAGTATAATTTTAAATATGCTGTTGATTACATGTTTTGTTTTTATCATATTTTTTTATGCTGTTTTGTTAGTAGTATGTATTTTCTGTTGAGAGTAGGATTTTTTCTTGATAAGGTTGGCATGTCTGCACAAAGCAACATGTCGAAGTATACAGTCAATGAGAGTATGGATGGCATCCCGAGGAATAACTCTCCATTCCCTGTCAAAGATTTGTCACAGTTAGTCTTCTGAACGTGGCAGTGGCAGGGTCTGCAAATGGCATCCAATCATATCCCAAATGTGTTTGATTGGTGATAGATCAGAAGTGAACGGTGACCAGGGAAGCATCTGTACACCTTGTAGAGCATGTTGGCTGATGCGAGCCGTGTACGGTTGGGCGTTATCTTGCTGATAAAGGGCATCGGGCACCCCCTGACTATAGTTGAGTGTTACCGGCTGCAGCACATCATCCATATATCGTTGGGCCATCATAGTGCGCTGATATGAAGTAGGGGTTACCTGGAATTGTATGAAATTGCACCCCAAACCATGATATTGCATTGTCGCACAGTACAACCAATCGACGGAAAATGGTTCTGGTCGATATGGGAACATCCAGGGTGTCTTCAACGTTCTGCAGAATGGAGGTAGAAGTAGCTTGCGGATCCTCCACTGCTTGTCAGTGGATGTATCGATCCACTTATGCTGACGTCATTCAGGATGCACTGGCACTCCTCAAACTTGCCACATTTCCTTGTTCCAAAAATCTTCGCCACAACCGGTGCACTGTGGATGCATCCAGGTGTGTATCAGCTGAGATTTGCCGTAAAGGACCAACCTGCCTTTCTCAGTCTGATCAGCATGCCCCTCGTAAAATCATATGTCTGCTGGAACTGCCTCCGTTGACGATAGCCTGGCATTCTCTGCTGTTACATGCGTCCTCTGAGACAAGAACAAAATTTCTACGATGATTTCCCTAGCACAAAAGAAAAGGCACGAAAATTGAACATTCTGCAGTTTCTTTACCTTATACATTTTTCAACATGTGCTGAAGAGCTTCGCATTTCACATCATTCGCATAATTCGGTGAGGTGCATCTACCCTGAAATTTGCATAATTTACTGTCCACTTCTTCTTGGTGTTGCATTTTCAATGTTGCGTAGTATATATATGTATGTACATTATGCATGTAATATTTATAAAATATATTTACACTGATAGTTTATTAAAAAATAAAATACATATGTATTCATTATGCATTTATTTGATTTTAGCATCAGCTATGTCAAATAATCTTGCAAAAATACTGTAATAATTGTACTAATTCTTTTAAAGAAATGTATTAAATCATAATAAGTCCTATATTATAAAGTTAAGACCAGTTTTACATTACTAAACTATAAATAGATTTCTTGAATATAAATTAGGATTAAATCAGTGTCACACAATTAAATTTTTCTGTTTGTTCATGCACTTTATGCAAGTACAATATTAGTCTTCTTTAATATCAGTTGTTTTGCATCTAACAGTGGATATTGGGATAAATGTTTCCTGCGACATAATATTAAAGCTGGGAAATAGTTGCATTAAATATTTTTTAATAATATGCAACTGTTATACTACATTGATTTTTAATGATAATGTTTGCATAAAATTTATGTAATTTTACATAAAATTATTATTATTTTGCAAATTTTTTGTTTACTCATTCAGTGACATTAATTTTTGTCTTTAAAAAAAAAAAAAAAATACTAATTAAAGTTTTTTTTTAGTTTTTGCTACTGTCATAATATTTTTTCATTGAAAATCTGTTATTATAATTGTAAATAGTATGTTGAAGAATGCTAAGTAATAATTCAAAGTTATTTATAAATTAATCTATGCAGAAGTGCCTATTTGTTCAAAATTTTAATTAATATTTTTCAATTAGTAAATTATTGTACTTTTTTTTATACCTTCCTGATGTAATTGATAATATTTAATCATAAGTGACATGTAAGTTAACGTATTGCTGTGAATGTTCCAGGGTTGGGTTTTTGCCGGCAAAAATGCATTTTTGCCAGGACAGCGGCAAAAAGTGGAAAAAACCAGGCAAAAAGCAGCAAAAATGGAAAAAATTGGCAAAAATGGAAAAAATTAGGATAAGTGGAAAAATAAAATTAGAACAACACAATCCCTTTCAATTTTCACCCTTTACACTTTGGCACCTCAATGAAAAAAATGTTTGAAGATTTTGTAATTTAAAAAGTAATTATAATTAATTAATTTATATAACCAGTGTCCGACAAATTCCGGGTGCTAGGGTGACTATAAATATCCATTGGTGACCAGTTACGGCAGACTGACAAAAACATTTTTATGCATTTACAATATTTTTTTATGTATATTTTTGTCTTTCCTCCCATCTTCTTGTCTTGGTATAAAAGATGACATTGCTGATGTATTGAATGAATAGTATGAGTTTAATGTTTTCTGAAAAATGTAACAATTATTTCTGTTTTTGAAAGATGTTTTTCCATAAAAGATAAATTCCCATATTTGAAAAATCTTCTTACTACTATACTGGTACTTTCCATGTCAACATCTTTGTGTTAAACAAAATTCAATATCATAAACACTATCTAAAGCAAACTATGTTCGAATTTACAACGAGAAAGTTTAAATAGTATGATATTTATCAAATGGATTCTCTTTAAAGGAATTCTGACCTGAAAAATTAATAGACAAATAGTATTTTAAAGCCAAAACTTAAACATTCTCAATATATTTGATGATTATATTAAAGGTAAAAATAATATTTATTTCTGTGGATTTTTTTTCCCAATAGTTTGTTTTTATCTTTATAAATAAAAAATAGTTATTTTCTAAAAAATTTCCTTAGTTTACATTTTTAACTGAATAGTTCATTTATTCAATGTAAAATAATATGTGAATGACCTGCATTAATTATACAATTATGAAATATTATTAAGTTTTGCTATGAGTATTGTCATAGAAATAATTCGTTATTTCTGGCTCATAAAATATTGAAACTTTGTCAGTCCCTGAACACAACCATAAAAATAAAACTACAAAATTATATTTTTTATTTTATTGGAGTAAAAAAAATCTTAAGTAAGACATATTCAGAGAGAGAGAAAGTTTACTTGCAATTTACATTTCAAGTAAAGTAATTGCATGATCAGTGACTGACTGGCAAATTTTAGAACAGCTGTGTCAATAATTGACTTTTCCCCACTGTAAACAAAAATATGTAATACATTGAAAAACACAAATATTCTAGTAATTAATTATTGAAGAATATTTTTTAGATAGGTAATTTAAATATTTTTAAAAATGAAAAAATTATGTTAATTGTTGATATTTAAAATTTCATTTTAAAGAAATTTTAGAATGCATTATTTTAATGATTTACATAAGAATCAGTTGATCAAGAGTGTATTTAAATCTCTGGTTTTAATTTGTTAAAATTATGATTTAAACATTAAAATCGTGTAATTAAAATCCTTAAAACCCTGTTTGAAATACTAGTAATTTTTGCCACTGGCAAAAATTGTGGCAAAAACTATTTTTGCCGGGGTGGTTTTTTCCGCGGTTTTTACCATGGTTTTTTCCACTTCGGCAAAAATTGGCCAACCCTGGAATGTTCTATATTGCTGTAGAAATAAAGCCTATCTGGATGCTAAATGATGAGTGCTCTATCCTCTAGTTGCAAAATTTCAGGTTCAAATCTTAGTTCAGGCATGGAAACAAAGTTTCTTTTATGTTAAAAAAAAAAAGTAGGGTGCTGTTAGTAAAAGAGGGAACTTTCCAGATTCTTGAGGACAGTTTTGAATTCTTAGAGTCACATTTAACATTTAAAATCCAGACACTTAATTTAAAAATTTTATTTTAAATATGAATACAAGAAAAAGTTTTAAATTTTAACTTTCTTTACACTTTAATTTTGCTTCTTACTAATGTATGTATGAACAAATATTGATTATCATACCCTGTAGTTTTTATATTTATTAGATTATTTTTTACATAGAGCAATAAGCGTACAATTTTTTTTTTTTTTTTTTTTTTTTTTTTGGATGAGGGGCAAGAAGAGTGGTTTTTCTTTTCAGTCAAAGAGCAGGTAGGGTGCAGCATCCTCTTAAAACTGTCTGGGAAAAAGGGGACTCTGCATCGCATCAATGTTCCTAATGGTTCAGGATCCACTTTAAGTTGTAGGTTGCAGTCTAATTTACCTTATTGTGAAAAAAAAAAAAAAAAAATTACAGCAGAGTGATGCCCCAACACCCTATAGCGACAAAATAATAAGTACATTTGCTCTAAAGCTATCTGTCCTGCATAGCTACTATTCATTTTAAGAAATTTTAAAATTTGTTTATTAAATATTTTATTAATGGTAATATACCAGGGTTCATACTCCTCAGGGAATACTCAGGGAATTTGGAATTTGTTAAAAAAAAGTCAGGGGAAATAAACATTTTCATTTAAAATCAGGGAAAATCAGTTATAAAACCTGGAAAAACAAATGTTTTTTTTTTTCTCTCAAGTTATGTTTTTCTTGTTTAGCTTCGTATCAAAATTTAAATGATTAAGTATTGTGAAAATACCCATGTAAATAATGATTTCTACCTGAATTTCTATCATGATCGGTGGTAATATGACATCATACAGTGGAAGTAGCTGTATTTTGTCCTGTTTAGAGGAGCGTTTCTTGTAATATGTCGATAATATTTTCTTGAAAATTGTCTGGGAACTCAGGGAAAACTCGGGAATTTTTTCCCCATATTTGAGTATGAACCCTATATACTAGACTTGCTACTTATCTGAAAAATTAACTAAAAAACTTTTATATGTCAAATATTTGATTTTACTTTCCTTTTTCATTTTTCAGTACTGTACTTATGATTTATAATTATTTCTTATGTGACACATAAATACCAGAATCCTTATACTGATTAAATTGTTTTGAAAATTATCTTTTCAGCAACCTCCTCTTGTTCCACATGAATTAAGAAATTCCTTTAATCATAGTTCAAGGCTGAATCCACAGATGTGCCCTTGGAATGCTAATCTAATAGCTTATATAAATAATGGTGATATATGGGTACATAATATACTTTTATCTAAAGACACTAGGCTCACTTATGTTAAAAAAGGTAATTATTGTTTAAATAAAATTATTTGATATCTTTAATCTAGAAACAACATATTTAAAAATTTTCTTTCTATGTTGTGTTTAATGGAGAGAGAATAATAACAAATTTAAAGATGAGAATGTGATTAGTGTTTTTCAATGAGTAGTTAAATTATTATTTTGTCTACAGTGTAGTTTGTATCGTATATGTATGGGGAAGGAAAACAGAGACTCGGCTCATCATGTTTGTCCACATGCCATAGCAATACTAAGTTGAATACATTTTGTCATCGGCTTAATGCACTGCTTTCTTCCACTCTGCATTGTTTTGAAATATGGGAATGTTGAATCAATGCAACTTTAGGTTATTTACATTGCAAGTTTTGGGAGCCAGCGAGGTGCTGAATTGATGCTTCTGATTTATGTGTATCTGTTTAAAGAAACAGGGCTCCCACGGGTCAGGAAGAACAGGGAAAACCTGGAAAAGTCAGGGAATTTGAAATTACTAAAAAAAGTCAGGGAAATATCAGGGAAAATTGTAAATATTGCTCAAAAACCTTAAAAAATGATGATACAAACCTGGAAATGCTTTTTGAGCATTCAGTTTGTATCGCAAGTCAAATGTGTTTTATGTTCTGTTTTATACCGTGAGCTATTTTTTATGTCGCGAACCAAATTTTGTGACTGGAATTTTCCAAAAAAATAGACCTGGAAAACTTGGAAAAGTCAGGGAATTTTATTTTTGAACTTGAATGGGAACCCTGAAAAAAATAATGAAGATTATAAAAATTATACATAACCTTACTTGGAAGGCTTTAAATGTCTGTCTGAGCTCAGGTGCCCTTGGCATCCTCTGAGGCCAGACCTTCACAGCTAGCACTGCTTCAGCTACTGTTGTAGTTGTTTACCTCTGTGTCGAACCTTCCTTTGATGAGGTGGTTCCACAGTTGATCGACCTTGACCCTGGGCTCGTTGCCATTTACAGAATTTAAATTTGTAATTATTTCTAACGTCTCCCGGTTTTTATTTAAAGCCTTCTAAGTACGTTTATTTATATTTTTTGTAATGTAATTAAGGCTTTATTTAAAAGTTTTAAAAAATTAATAAAACCGGTTTGATGATGAATTTAAACAGGTCTTTCCTGATTTATCGATACATAATCCAGTCCTAATCCTAATATATTTATATATGTATTACCATTAACAAAAAGTAAAAAAAAAAAAAAAAAAAAATGTTGGTATTGTGTATATTTCAGTATGGTATTCTTCAGTAATAAAAACATGTTGATTTTGTTGAATTTTAATTTCTATAAAATAATAATAATGATTGCAGTAAAGAATGATTAAAGTGGTAATTTTATTTTTACACATTATTAATATTTTATACAGTATAACTTTTATGAATATTGAAATAACTTATAATTTGTTATAAAAGTTGTTTTGCTGTTAATTCACAAATTATTTATTGGAAAATTAATCTATTTATGCATGCAGAAAAAAAAAAAAAAAAAAAAAAAAAAATCAATTTTTGTTTTAAAATTTATATATCTAAGTAAATTGTACCATTTTTAATGAATGTAGTATACAATAAAATTCAAATAATAATTAAAAAAATAATAATAAATAATACTTTTTTCTGAAAATAAATAAAATAAAAGCAATAATAATAATAAATAAAAACATTTGAATAAAATTAAATGTGTAAATGCGTAGTTTCCAAGACACATGTATCAAAATTTATTAGAATACAAATTTTTTTCTTTTAATACTGAGTAGTCGTTTATAGTATGTATATGACATATGATTGTTCTCTTTAATTGAGCTCTAAAATAGGTTATATTATCTGAATGCTTTGTTCATTCTTCATATTAATTTATGATTAATTAATTGATTTTAATTACTTGCTTTTAAATTTACTAATAAATTTCATAAATATTTTTTTTTCTCTATATTTTTTAATTCAGTTTTATTTTAGGATATTTAAAATCATCTAACTATATTTCTGCATTATTATTCTATCTTTCATTTTTTTTTTTTTTTTTCAGGTATAGGAAATTTAGCTGATGAACCTATTAGTGCAGGTGTTCCATCTTATGTAACACAAGAAGAATTCAATAGATATACTGGATTCTGGTGGCAACCTGTACCTGTTCCATCTGGTATTTATTTTGCTATATTTGTTATTTGCTGCAATCAATAAGTTAAGAATTTACTATTAGTTTCAGAATTTTTGTAGACCAGTTTTGTGTAACACCAAAGTAAATTAGAAATATCAGTCCTATTGTTACAAATTCGATATCAAATGAAAGGGGTGATTTTTCTGAATCCAGGGGTACAAATAGTTTTTTGACACAACAATTAGATCTTTTAAAATTAACTAATGTATGAAATTTGGGTGGCAAAACTTCGTTTTAATTCATTTCAGTCATTTTAAAAAGTATGTGGCCCAGTTTTATGATAAAAAAATGCAATAAAAAATAATTAAAAATAAAAATTTTACAGATTGAAAATAATAGTTCTTCGTACTAAACTAAATTCTGTCTTTGACTGAATTTTTTTTTTTTTTTTTTTTTTTTCATATAGTTATAATCTTGAAATAAGGTTGATACAAAAATGCTGTTAATAATAAAAATGAAGTTTTATATCTAGGACACTGCGTGTAAATCCTTTTCAATCTGTGTAAGCTGCATACACGTCTCAGAAACCGACATAAAATCAAAGTGTTTAAATCTGAACTTAAACCTGTAAATGAAAGTAGAAAAAATACTTTTTAATGCAGCCTTGAAACTTTGCAGTCAGTTTTCTGATATTAATTTTACCTTTTATTAACAGAGAGGAAACTTTTCAGAGCTACCCCAGAATTCTGGGTTTTAAAAATTTTTGCTGTGACTGAATGAGTCTCTCAAAAAGTTTGAAGGTTACTGAATAATTATAATTAGCAAAGTTATCAATTAAAAATATCTCGCTAAAATATATATTTTATGCTACTTTGCAAAAAAAAAAAAAAAAAAAAATTGTTTGATTTCTTTTTAGGCTGAAACAGTTGTTTCTAACCAGGAAATTTTCTTACTTTAAATTTACCATCCTATCTCTTCAGAAAATATTAGATATTAAATTCCAGATTCTGGATATTAATTTCCAGATATTAAAAAAGATGTAGCACATTACAGGGCCCACGGACCTGACCCTTCCCCAGCTTCGGTTACTTTTCCTAGTCTGTTTTGGCCTTATATTCCTTCCTGTGTTAGCTTTTTTTTTCTTCTTCTTTTCACACACATGTGGTTGTCAGTGTTTTTGTTTTCGACCCATGTTTTTTTCTATAGATTTTTGACTCCTTTTTCTGTTTTCTACATTCTAAAATGTGGTGGTACCTTGCCCCTGCTCAGGGCCTGATTACCCAAAAGGCTCAGGAAGCACAAGCTTCCCCTCTAAAATTTAAGAGGGCCCCCAAAATGACTAAAAACAGGTTCTTGGATTTTCTGTTTCATATTTTCACCTTCAGATTGAATTTTTTCTGAGAAAGGTCGCCTAAAGCAAAGTAAAATACTCACTATTTCGGGAAAAATCTGTTATTTAGCCTCAAAAATCTGAATGTTCTTAATTAATAAGTTATACGATTTTAATGTTGTGTGTAGAAACCACCCAGGTATATGAATGAAAAAAAAAAAAAAAAAAACCGAAATGAAAGGGGGTCCCAGAAATGATACTGAGCTTCCCCTAGCTTCAAAGCTTAATCGGGCCCTGGGCCCCTGCTAAAAAATGATGGCAAATTATTATTAAGTTGTTGAATGTTAAATTAGATTATTGGCATTTTATTAACAGACAATATATGTTCAATTTTGTATATTTCTGTTTGATATCAAATATGAGGAGTTTTATAATATTGTTCTGTTGTTGTCTTGATCTGTTATGTTATCTTATTTTACCCTAATCAGTGAAAGGTAAAGATTTAATGTATCATTTCTAGGAATTTGAAATTCCTTTTTCTTTCCTTTTATTATTAATTAAAAGATTTTTTTTTTTTTTAAACTGCTAAATAATTATATTTTTCTTGAATTCTTTTTGTTTCAGGTTGTTCTGAAGTTTATAGAATATTATATGAAGAAATAGATGAGTCAAATGTTGATATTTTACATCTCAGTACTTGCGGGGATGAAAAAGATACAGAAAAATTCAGGTTTCCTAGGGCTGGTAATTAATGTGCATATATTTATAGGTTTGATTTTTTGAAATTTGTGTTGTTTAATTGCTGACTAGTTATTATTTATCAGGGAGCAGAATATTCTGAATGTGGGGACAAAATTCAAAAGAAATTTTGAATATTTTCTTATGTGAAAATAAATGTGAAAGTTGAAATAACAGTCTTCTTAAAAAAAAAAAAAAAAAAAAAAAAAAAAAACTTTTTAATGCTTATAAAATAAACTAACTGCAGTATTTTCATGTTAGGGTTTCCTATAATTATTTTTATAAGGGTGCCACACCCTGCCTGCCCTTTAGAATTCTGTGAGCACCGTAGTTGCCATTTAAGAAATAAAATTGCACCCTCTTTGCCCAGAGTTGCCACTGGTCAGGAAAAGTCAGTGAATCATGGAAAAGTCAGGGAATTTATGTGAGTCTGGAAAAGTCATGGAATAGTCTGGGAATTCTACCAAATTTTATGAAAATAGGCCTTATTTTAAAGATCATTATTGTAAATTGCTAAAATGTGTGCTAATTTTGTGAATTTTTGTGCGAAATAAACACTGTAAGTCAGGGAAAAATCAGAGAAAATGGTGAAAAATAGTCATGGAAAAGTCAGAAAATTAAAAAAAGTTTAGCCACCCTGTTGCCATAAAAAAATGTCTTAGTTGCCTCCAAAATGCATTTTTCTTACCCTCAAATCATATTCAACTTGTCAGAAAATAGTACTCTAATTGTTTTCCATTTACATGCTTCCTTTTAAATATTATATGCACAAATCATATATTAACACTAGAAAGACAGGAGTGGTCATTTTGACCGTAACCGAAATTAAAATGCTTGTATTTCATTAAAATGTTTTTCGATTTCTACATTGTTTATTGACTTTTCCTAATTATTCATAAGGAATGTATCACAAAATTTATATTTTTTCTCACAATATTATCAGCACTATATATGTGTTTACCTAGAAAGACGGATAGTAATTATTTTGACCATTGAACCAAATGTACCTTGATATTACCTTTATTTTTTTCCTTTTTTTTTTGTGTACAAACTATCTGTTTTGCATTTTGTGTGAATTTAAATAAGTTTGTTTTGCACCTTTATTGAAAACTGTTTACTTTGTTAAAATCTAACAGAACATATAATGTAGATAGACAACTATTCCCAAGTCAGGCACATTGCCCATTTACACAGCAGATATGCTGCAAAAAAAAAGGATAAATTCCGAATTAAATTTTGGCTAGCAGTTGACGTTCGATCAAAATATGTATTAAATGGCTTTCGATACTTAGAAAAAAAATTAAAATAGCTCCATCGATGAAACTCTTGGGGAACAGGCAGTTTGTTGTTTGTCAGAGTCTTTTTATAATACTGGATAGAACATAACAACAGATATTTGTTTTACATTGTTGAAATTAGCCAAAATTTTACAAAATAAAGGACTTAGCATCATAGGTACTGCGAAATATGCAAAGAAAAAAGTATCCAAAACCTTCAAACTCATTAAGGGAGAAATGTGTTCAATTAAATTTCTCAGTCACAATAATATTTCTCTGACGTCATGTCAAGGAAGGAACAAAATTGTACTATTGTTAAGTACTTTACATAATACACTCAAAATTGATGGCAATGGAAAAGAAAGGGGCTGACTGTGTGTATTTAATTTTTATAACTCATCGAAACACATCGAGGACTTTTTTGACCAAATGGTAAGAAAATATTCAACTAAATACACTTCCTTCTTGACGATGGCCTGTGCAAATTTTTTTCAATATTTTTGGTCTAACAAATTTAAATGCTTGGGTTATTTATAAAGAAACTATTGGTAAAACTGTTAAGTGTTGTGATTTTGTTTTGAATTTAACTGATTAACTATGTACAAATTGTCTCCTCTAAGATATCTCAACTTTCAAATTTCACTTCAAATGCTGATGATAAATCAATGATCTTGCGCAATACACGCAAACAATGCCCAATCAGTAGTTGCCAAAATAAAACTTTGTAATGGTTGCATAAAGTCAGTTTGTTGCAATTGCACTAACCAAGTTATAAAGCTGAATGTCTGTGAAAAGTCTAACAAGAAATAATGTAAGTCATTTAATATTATGTATGTATGTGTGTGTATATCTACTATGCTTGATGGATTATCATTGTGATAGATATATATACATATATACACATTTTAAAAAGCAATTATGTAATGTAAAAGTAAGATATCATGTGCAAATGAAATATGAATTCCTATTGTATCGTGTGCCTTATTTTGTATTGTAGTATTGTGTTAAAAAATTATTATATAAATTGTATTTTCTCCAAAAAAAAAAAAATATATATATATATATATATATATGTATATATAAAGCATAATATATTATTTACTTTCTAAATATACTTAAAAAGTCTGTTTAACAAAAGAATCTTTAAAAAATGTGTTGTTTTTGATCTTTTAAAAAAGCAGTCAAAATGACCGCTTATCGCTTTTCTAGGTATACGAAAATTGCTGTCTTTCTATTCTTAGTTATGTATTTTCTGATAATTTATATCTTTTCAGGAATATACTCTCTTATTTATTTTTAATACAATATTCACTGTAAAACTGGGTGGCCTGATATTGGAACTGCGAATTGACACTTAACAGAAGTTGGATTACCAACAGATTCTAATAACCTCTAACAGTAATAAAGACTCTTAAAATTATTTATAGGTGTATATAAGATGCATAGTTCATTGGGGAGAGCAAAGACTATTTCCATTTCAAACTATAGACTTTTCAAAAACTCTTTACATAATTTTGAGGAAACAAATCTAATACATTTTAAATGGTTAATAGACGGTGATTTCAATGAGAATATGAAAAAGTAATAAGTAAACTATTTACTGAAAACAGAATGTAAAACACAACTTTTTTCTATATGCCCTATTTTAAACCTGGGGGGAACTTTGCTCATGTTAAAGCAGGGCCCGAAATTTCAACTTAGAGTGCACTCGCTGAAAAAAAAAGTTACTCGCCACAAAATGTGATTAATTTACTCTATTTTTTACGTATAAGGTGACCAGAATTTTTTATTAGAATAAATATAGTTTAAAAAAACTAAAAAACACGCTTTTAAAGAACATCAAACTAAAAAGTGAAAAATAATTCTTAATATAAGCTGAAAACAATAATGAACGAAAAATACTAGTATAATAGTGAAAAAAGCGTGGGTTGCTCGATGTACGAAAAATATGGCACAAAGCACCCCACGCTTTTTTCACTATTATACTAGTATTTTTCGTTCATTATTGTTTTCAGCTTATATTAAGAATTATTTTTCACTTTTTAGTTTAATGTTCTTTAAAAGCGTGTTTTTTAGTTTTTTTAAACTATATTTATTTTTCACTTTTTAGTTCGATGTGCTACGAAAGCATGCTTTTTAAACTATATTTATTATTTTATTATTTATCACATAAATAACTACAGTATGTAAGTTTTTGGTTAAAATTTACACACAATCGAAAATATCCCCATTCGACTTGCAGGCCTCTTAAATCTATCTGTACCAATTTTGAACGGCCTAACTGTATTTCTATTTGTTTTTGCCCCATAGCCCCCCCCCCTTACACCATCACCCCCCTACCCGCCCCTCCTAATAATTTTACAAATTCAAAAATATCCGCATTCGATTTGTAAGTATCGAAAACCTCTATGTACCAATTTTGAACGATCTGACACTATTTTTATTTTTTTGCCCCCCCTCCCTCCCCCCCCCTTCTTGCCCCTCCTAATAACTTTACACAATCGAAAATATCCCCATTCGACTTGCAGACCTTTAAAACCTATCTGTACCAATTTTCAACGGCCTAACTGTATTTCTATTTGTTTTTGCTCCATAGCCCCCCCCTTACCGCCCCACCCCCTACCCGCCCCTCCTAATAATTTTACAAATTCAAAAATATCCACAATCGATTTGTAGTATCGAAAACCTCTATGTACCAATTTTGAACGATCTGACACTATTTTTATTTTTTTTGCCTCCCTCCCCTCCCCCACTTCTTGCCCCTCCTAATAACTTTACACAATCGAAAATATCCCCATTCGACTTGCAGACCTTTAAAACCTATCTGTACCAATTTTCAACGGCCTAACTGTATTTCTATTTGTTTTTGCTCCATAGCCCCCCCCCCCTTACAGCCCCACCCCCCTACCCGCCCCTCCTAATAATTTTACAAATTCAAAAATATCCGCAATCGGTTTGTAAGTATCGAAAACCTCTATGTACCAATTTTGAACGATCTGACACTATTTTTATTTTTTTGCCCCCCCTCCCTCCCCCCCTTCTTGCTCCTCCTAATAACTTTACACAATCGAAAATATCCCCATTCGACTTGCAGACGTTTAAAACCTATCTGTACCAATTTTCAATGGCCTAACTCTATTTCTATTTGTTTTTGCTCCATAGCCACCCCTTACCGCCCCACCCCCCCTACCCGCCCCTGCTAATAATTTTACAAATTCAAAAATATTCGCAATCGATTTGAAAGTATCGAAAACCTCTATGTACCAATTTTGAACGATCTGACACTATTTTTATTTTTTTGCCCCCCCTTCTTGCCCCTCCTAATAACTTTACACAATCGAAAATATCCCCATTCGACTTGCAGGCCTCTTAAATCTATCTGTACCAATTTTGAACGGCCTAACTGTATTTCTATTTGTTTTTGCCCCATAGCCCCCCCTTAACCCCTCACCCCCTACCCGCCCCTCCTAATAATTTTACAAATTCAAAAATATCCGCAATTGATTTGTAAGTATCGAAAACCTCTATGTACCAATTTTGAACGATCTGACACTATTTTTATTTCCCCCCCCTTCTCTTGCCCCTCCTAATAACTTTACACAATTGAAAATATCCCCATTCGACTTGCAGACCTTTAAAACCTATCTGTACCAATTTTCAACGGTCTAACTGTATTTCTATTTTTTTTTGCTCCATAGCCCCCCCCCCCTTGCTGCCCCACCTGGGGGCTGAATTTCTAAAATTCCAGAAATTGGTTTTTAGATAGTTGCCTTAGCCATATTTTAGAGTAAAAATTTCACGTATATCTATTTTTTTTGTTTGGGATATATAGGATTATGCGAAATCACGTTTTACGCATGTTAAATCACGTTTTCCCCCCCTCCCACCGCCCCCCTTGGGGACCGAATTTAAAAAATTCCAGAAACTGATTTTTAGACATTTGTATTAGCTGTATTTTAAAGCAAAAATTTTACGGATATCTGTTTTTTTGTTTGAGATATGAAGGATTTTGTGCAATCACGTTTTGCTCCAGGAGAAGTTACAAACATACATACATACATACAGGTGAAGCTAATATAAGCGTGTTAAAAAGAGGAGAAATTACGCAATGTCTTTTACTTTATAAGAAAATAGAAGACATTCAATATTGAAAAAGAGGTCATTTTAGAGGACACAAAATTGTATAAAAATGATTATAAAAACCTATTCAAAAGCTACTTTAAGTGGTGGAAATATTTTTATCTCAAATGATGGATTTGGATCAGTACACCTTAATTTAAATTAATAATGTACGGATACGAGAGTAAAAATCTTTAATTTCTATAGGTGTCACTGGACAATATAGGATTATTATTGTTATTGTTATTAATTTTTGCCATAGACAAAAACTTTTTTTTTTTTTTTTTTTTTTTTTTTAGATGGTACTTTCATGCAGTGACATAAAAACAGTTGTCAATTGAAAAAATAAAATTAATATTCGGCAGATGAAACAATTTGTTTTAACGAACAGTCATTCTTTATTAACATTTTATAAAAGTTCTCACAAGTATAATCTAAATTAGTCTTAGTAGTTAATAAGTTTTTAAAGTAGGTATATAAAGGGGATTTTTTTCACATGTCTACATTTTGTTTATTGAAGAAAACAGTCGCGTTGTGGGAGCGTTTTTACCAGGAGGACATAAAATGAATTCAACTAACTTGGACTTATTTTTGTGAGGTGCTGGTAGTGTTATCATTAAGGCCAATTGCCTGCACTAGGGCTCTACGCCTGAGTAGGAAAGTCCTATGTGGGATCTTTCTAAAATGTCCTAGCCCATATTTACTCTAGTTTTGGAGAAAACTACAGAAAAATTCTAACGTATAAACCAACGAGCGCGATCGGTTATTGAACCCAGTGCCTCACGTATACCAGCTTCGAGGACAGAGCCTCTCGGTCACTGGTGGGCCTATTTTTATGAGAATAATAATATTCATGCAAAAGTGAGAACACACGTCAACCCACCACGTACCAACTGGAGCACCACTTTCTGAATGATTTCATGACAATTTCAATAGAGATTCCATGTTCTGAATCAAAGTACCGTACAAATGTAGGGAATATTTTTATTTCTTTGTCATTCGAAGAATCTAAATAGACATAAACCATAATATATACTTTGGCAAATTTATTAGAAAGTCGTTCTTTTGTGAACCTAGCGCAGAAAAAAGTTAGTAGCACCGTTCGATACAGCCAACAACCGATTGAGCTTCCCAGTTTTGAAAAAATTTTGAAATTAAGGACTAAATCTTTTTCATTTGAAAAAGAGGACAGAGTGCGAAAAACATTAAAAAGAGGACTTTTTAGTCCTGTAATTTTTTTTTTTTTTTTTTTTTTTTTTTTTCGTTTAAGAGGGCAGAGAGCATTGAAAAAGAAGACTATGTCTGGAAGAAGATGTCTGGTCACCTTACCTAAGATTAGCATGATTTTACGTTTTTAAATCAATATATATATGTATATATATTGTTTTTTTTGTTTTTTTTTTTTGCTAGCACCTTATACTGTAAGAATTCTATTTACATTTAGACCGAAATGTTACTCGCCACAGTAAAATTTCCACTCGCCAATGGCGAGCGGAAATTTCACACCCTGTGTTAAAGTGTGTACTTATTCTCTTAAACACTTATTTCACACAATAAATGGCTTTGCATAACATAATCGATTCTTGCATTATTTTGAAGGAAATTTTAGAATGTGTTTGAAGAAAATTTTAGAGGTCTGAATATTTTGTGCAACCTTGTTATTTATTATAGTAGTAAAAGAAAATTGTGTAATTGATTATAATTAAAAATAATTCTTTGTTTGGAGTTGCCTGCTCATACACAAAAACTATATTTTTGTATTTCAGGTACTTGTAATTCAAAATCTTCACTTAAGATGCTTCAGTTTTTACTAAGTCCAGAAAATGAGGTCAGTAAAAATTACCACTTTTAATGCTTTTAATGTAGTTATCATAATGGTTAAATAATAGAAACATTAGAATATTGAGCTTAACTTTATTTTATGAACTTTGTGATTATTTAGCAAAATCTATTATTAATTCCATTTTTTAATTTTTATTTAGGTACAAATTCTAGGAAGTCCAGGTCAAAATGATATCCTTAGTAACATTTGTCCTAGTATGGAATATCTTGTTCGTGCTGGATGGACGCCGGACGGTAGGCAGTAAGTTTTATCTAGAATAATTCTTTTTTTTTTTTCATATCTTTTCTTTTTTTCTGTTATCAGTCTCATTCACTCACATTGGCAAAATTTGATAAAATTTGGATTGATCTTAAAAAATTGTATGAATCCCAAAAGACTTTCTTTATATCATTCTTTAAACATATACATATATACAACGTCAGCAATTCTGTTTGCTTTTCTTTCTTCTCTTCCTTAACCTGATTGTTTGAAACTAATTGCAAATTATAATAAAGAATTCTTTACTATTTGTATGCTTAGAATTAGGTAGCATTTTTCCATGTAGTGAATAAAAGTACTTGTATGTTTTGTCCATTATTTACTGCCTGTATCGAGCAACATAAAATTACAACATTTTTCATTAAATCTATATTTAAAAACATACTAGCAAAATTTATGCTATAAAATTTCTTAAACATTATTTAATGTATGGTGAGAAAGAGCAGAATATTTTGTATATTTTTAGGAAATAAGCTAAAAAACTTTGAATAAACACTATAAAATGAAAAAAAAAAAAAAAAATCACATGCTGACGTTTTGTTTGCAGCAAATGTGCTACTTTGTTCAGCTGACGAAGGGTCATATTTTACTTCAACCAGAAGCAACTCTTTTGAGTTTCTTGTATTTTATGGTGTTTATTTAAAGTTTTTTGCCTGATTACTTTTCAATGCTCATCCACCAGTGCATTTTTATTATTTTTCATTTTTAAATACCCTACTAGTAAGGATGTGAGCATGATAGTTTTTAAAAACCATATAAAATCAACCAGTAAAGATAAATGTCCAAAATTTTGCATGCGTAACTTGCATTTACAAATTGAGCTTGTCATCCTATTTAAATGTCATAACTTCATTTGGTACAATTGGGTTAAAAAATGTTACCAGTGTTTAAAGTATGTCATTCTTTTTTTACTTTTCTTTTAAGGAAGAAACATATATTCTTATTTAAAGTCAAGTATGAAATTGCTTTTACACAATTGTCACAGTTATAGAATAGAAGCTTACTGTAACCATGACCAAAAACCTGCTCCTCTTCCTCCTCCTTATTTTTTTCGAAAATGAAAGATTTAAATTTAATTTTTAAATTTGTTTTACTTTGATTGTTATTTAAGGAGTAAAAAACGTATATTATTGTTGTGAAATAAGTATTTGCACATTTAGATGGAGCTTTTTCATTAATATATCTCAACTTGCTATTTTGCTTTTTTTTTTTTTTTTTCAGTGTTTGGGCTGAAGTTCTGGATAGGCAGCAATGTCACGTGCAATTAGTGTTAATACCATTACAGTCCTTCGTTGTTTTGCTTCCAATCGATGGAGTAACAAATAATATAGATTGTGTTCCTGTGCCACAAATTATTTATGAAGAAAAATCAAATGTTTGGATTAATGTGAGTAATTTGTTAATTTATTTTGCATCAGACTTTATTGAAAAAAAAAAAAAATGCATCAATAAATGAGCTAATATCTTTATTTCATGATGTTTTTTTTTTTTTTTTTTTTTTTTTACATTGCCAATCAAAGATTTTTTAAAGTTGTGTAGATTAATATATATATTTTTTTAATTTATTTTTGATTGCTGGTTAACAAGTTGAGCGTAACACAAATTCTTAATAAAATCCATTAAAATTCCTTACTGATATTATCCTGTAATAAATAAATATTAAGTAAATTTTCAATAATTACTTAAAACAATGTAATATTTTTAGTTTTATATCATATTTTACACTGTCAGCCACAGATGGTTGACACGGCTTTATATCATATTTGACACTTATATCATATGATATCATATTTGACATTTATATCATATCAGCCACCAATGGCTGACATGACGCTCAACATGTTAATTTATAGTTTTAAATATTTTTTCCTGCATCAAGTTTATTTTTACTTTCAGCTAATATATTGTACAAGGTTCCCCTTAGAGCCTTTAGAAAGTACGTTGCACCCTGTGTGTTCTTTAGAATTTCGTAAGCACCCTTAACGAGCAAAAACCCACCCACCTTGCCCCAAAGTAGCTCTCTAATTGTTTTCTTTTTAGATATTTTGACAGATTTCTGCAACCTCCAAAAGTAATAATGAATAAATAAAAATTTACTCATAAATGTATAAATATTGTGGCAACTACAGTGACAGAAATAATTACTTAGGAACTTCATTTATAAATATAATAATTATATTATTGGTACCCTATAGTAAAATATGCCCCATTTTCACCTCTGCAAATGTGACCTTTTTTTTATTATTATTTATTTAAACCTGCTCCTTGCCCCTTTTTTCCTAGGCATCTACCCTTTTTTAAACCTAACGAGAACTTTGTATTATAACTGAAAATGGGATATATAATGTAAAATATATATATATATTTCTTAATGTAAATTTGTTCTGAATCTGTGCTTCTGAAAATTGAAGGGCCCGACCAATAGCTAAGAGTTCTTTTATTAAAATTTATTTTTCCAACTGAGGGAAAATAATGCCTGGACCGGGAGTCGAACCCCAGATCTTTAACTTACAAGGTCAAGGCTCTACCAATTGAGCTATCCAGGCCAACAACCAGTGGACATTACTCACTCAGACAACCTTTAGGCACCAATCAGTTGATTGTGTGATTTTAATATATTGTATTTCTTTCTTCCATTGTTTAATGGTGTTTTCCTTTACCTGCGGCTTATTTCTGTCGAGCTATCTACATGATAGACCAGATGTTTCTGCCTAAAGGTTGTCTGAGTGAGTAATGTCCACCGGTTGTCGGCCTGGATAGCTCAATCGGCAGAGCCTTGACCTTGTAAGTCAAAGATCTGGGGTTCGACTCCCGGTCCAGGCATTATTTTCACTCAGTCGGAAAAATAAATTTCAATAAATGATTTTCTTCCCAATCAGTTGATTGTGTGATTTTAATATATTGTAAGAGTTCTTTTATCACAGCTGATAGACAGAAAATGCTGAGTTTAAACCCAAATTGCCCTTATTCACTCAGTTATTTGGAATTTTCATAGTTTTCTTCAAAGTGTGTATAGGACCCAATAAAATGGTGGTAGAAAACTTTTTATGAATGGGAACACTTTTATAGCTGATTTCAATGAAAAAGGCCACTCATTCTCAATACAGCTAGAATTAGGGCATGAAGGAACTTGACACAGTTAATTAATGTGTGTTTATATATTTTTGAGCTGTTTTATACTAGTAAAAGAGAAAATATTCATTAATACTAGGACATATGGACTATAATTTTCTTATTGTAAATTTGATAAAAATTATGCAGCTATACATGTAATCCAATATTAGGAGCAGACCAATACTTAATCTCGCTAACAGCAGTGGCCCATGTTACTCTATGGGAGAATTTGTTTCCATAATTACTCATTACTAAATGTATTTTATTAAATTTTGTTTTCACATTCAGAAAGTTCATAACCATTAAATTAGTACTTATTTTCCAAAAATTGATTTTTAAAATTTTTAGTATTTCACTTTACGCCTAAAAACTGAGAAAAATGCACTTAGTGAAAATTTGCATTTTTGAAGTCAAAATTAAAATATAAAAATTTAAAAAAACAGTTTTTTGAAAATGAGTTAATGGTTGTGAATTAAATAATTAACAATTGTGAATTTTCTGAATGTGAAAACGGAATTAAAAAAAGAAAAAAAAAAAAATATACATTACGTAATGAGTAATTGTGGAAACAAATTTTCCCATAGATTAACATGGGTCGTAGCTGCAAGATTAGGTATTGTTCCCTCTTAACCTTAGTATTGACCAGGGATCTGGAGTTGTAGTTGGGCAGATTTAGAGTTAAAGGAGTGGGAACCAGAGTAACTAAAAACATTCTGACTCAGACTCCAGCTTCTGTTAAATAGTTTGAAGTGGAATAAAACAAATTGCATTTTAAGTTTATAAACCTGTTTTTTTCATTATAACATATATATATTAATTAATAAGTACCTTCTTTTAGAGTTTATCGGCATGTTAATAAATATATGGAAAGGAATGGAGGTGAAATTTGTCATATCTTAAGATTTATGGCCATAGCTAGAGAGGGGGGGAGGCAGAATGGGCTGTATTCAACCTAAAAACATTTTTGCCCTTCCTAGTGTGATTGACTATCATTAAAAGAGCTATATACTTTTATAGATTTTTCACATTTTTTAAATTGACATTATTTTCCCATCAAAAACAAAATCCTAACTAAGATAAAACAAGATTGTAACCAACCTTTTTCTTTCAAATCAGTTTAAAAATAAAATAAAAAGATTTATGAAGATTATTTTTCTTCTCTGTCTCTGACTGATAGACACATTGGATATTTTCCTGTTCTTTACTACTAGGAATGAAATAGTTAATACTGGTGAGATTTGCTTTCCTTTCAAACTGTCTTTACCCCATATTATATTTCGTTTTAAGCTGATGTTGCTTGTTTGAAACAACGCTTTGAAATCAAAATGAAATTACTTGCAATATTGTGTGTCTGACTTGAATTCATTGTATATATATCTCAATAGAAGCTGCTAGAAGGTAAAAAGAAAGTAACAAACGGTAACAAAATGCTCAATAGATAACACAGGGTTGTCTTGGGTCAGGGAAAACCTGAGAAACCTGGAAAGGTCAGGTAATTTGAAATTATTAGGGGAAATTGCAGATATTGCCCCAAAACTTGGAAAAATTATTATATGAACCTGGAAAATGCCTTTTAAACAAGCAGTTTGAAATGTACTATGTTATCTTTTATGTTGCAAGCTATGTTATCTTTTCACTAATATTTAGAGCAGCATTTTTTTTTTTTTTTTAATTTATTATTTCCATACATTTAGTAGGTATTAGTTTCGTATGCAAGTGACATGAAATAATTTAATAATTTATTTATTTGTTGACATACAATTAAAAAATATATATGTAAATCGATATCTGTTCGTTTTCAGTTTTTAATACTTTTTCTTTCTTTCTTTCTTTTTTTTTTTTTTTTGTCAAGTATTATATGTTACACTGACATAAAATAATTTAATAATTTATTTATTTGTTGACGTAGAATAAAAATAATAATCGATATTTGTTTGTTTTTAGTTTTTAACTTTTTTTTTTTTTTTTTTTTTTAATCAAGTATTATATACTTCACTGACATGAACTAATTTAATAATTTATTTGTTGAATGTTTTTAGGTTCATGATATATTATATTTTTTCATTCAAGATAGAAGTAATGAAATTAGTTTTTTATGGGCCAGTGAAGAAACTGGATTTAGACACTTGTACCTAATTACAGTCGAACTTATCCTTGGAAACATGTATAGATCTGCATCTTTAAATAATGAAGGTATTTACACTATTTTTTATTTAAATTAATTTATTAAAGAACTAGTTTAAACTTAATTAAACTTAAAGAAATACATTGTAGTTCATGTATCTATAGTCCATGCACTATTAATCTAGATCCAGAGCATCATTGGAGACTCTTACTGGATGTTTATGGTTGCTTTCTAAATCTTTTTGTTAACATGTAACTTCACCTCATGTAGATTTTTATCAGCTCTACATCATTACATGCATTTTTTATTGGCTAATATATCCATTGCTTCATGTTTTATGGTGTAACTATAATTGTAATTTTTTTTAATATTTTTAAAATTGATTATTAGATTTTCATCTTTATTCACCAGTGGCGAAGCGTCCATGGAAGTGGCGCTTCCCTTATTTAAGTTTTAAAACAATAATTTCATTATTTTAGATAGGAAAAATGAAGTAGTGTTTTCGGCTTCTCATCTATTAGATCCAATCTCGCGATGGCAAAAAGCTGAATTGATTCTCCCTCTGCTTTTGGAAGTGTCTCTTCAGTGCTTCCAAGAATTTCTGAACCACGTTTCGCCCCTGTTATTCACTTTGGTTAGGGTGATGGGTAATTTATTATTTTTTATATCCCTAAAATGTTCTTTAATCTTTTTTTTTTTTTTTTTTGTCATTCTTATGTATATTCCAGTTACATTTTCCTCATTTTGGTAGCTTATCTGACAAATGTCTTCCATTTCTAGGGGATCTGTAGATCAGTTTTTTGATTAATTGAAAAATGTTTTTATTAGGTTTTATCTATACCTATCTATCTATATAAGTGTGTGTGTAATAATTTTTGCAGCTTCAGATTTTAACTTGTGAAATGTTGTTTCTTTATTGTAAGGGATAGAAAGTGTTTAGTTAGATGAACTACAAGGCATTTCTTTAAGTTAAATGAAACTATTTTTTATTGCTGGCAAAAGTTTCTGTATTTCAAAGATAAATGATTTTTTATTAAGTTATTTTTCTTTCTCTTAGGAGCCATAGAATGGTCTAGAAGACTAAAGTATAAAAATGTACTTACAAGTGGGGAGTGGGAAGTTTCTGAGCTTGATGTAAGTGTATCTAAAAATGTAAGTTAGCAAAAATACAGGACTTATTATTTCAATTATATAGATGCTTTTTTAACTAAATAGCCCCCTTGTTTAAAATTTAGATATATGCTAAATCAAAGGAATATGCAAGTTGCAAAGGCAATAGTGGTAGCATAGTTCACTAAATCATAGAAAATTTTTCATAGCAAGCAAGATACGAGTGTTTAAAAGTAATATTATTGCTGTGTGAGATTGGCAAGATTAATGTTGTGTTTATTAAAAGTTAAATAATTTTGGCTGTACTAGGTGTATCACGTACTTTAATAAAAAAAAATTCTTAATATATTTATTTTATTTTTATTTTTTTTTTCTTTCACAAAATTTTAAATCCTTCCTATATTGAAGTATTTTGCTAACAGCAATTAAGTCATATGACGTACATGTCATTGTCCAAAATAGGTTCCAGCTTTGAAAAATGTGTATGTTATTGTGTATATATATGTGAGTATTACTTATTGTATTTAGTAATTATTCAGGATTCAAAACATCTCATGAAAACCTGAAAAACCTGAGTTTCTCCTTCTCATTACTCCTACATTTTTCTTGTTTAGTTAAAGAATTGTGAAAATATGTAAAAATCCATATTACTATGATGGATATTAGCATAGTATCATAGAATCTCTAAAAATTTTGCAAAAAGTAAAAAAAAAAAAAAAAATCTGATAATTAACTCATCATGTTTTATTTGAAGAACGACAAATGATACAAAATTAATATCAGGCTAAACAAATTTTATGCTGCAAGAACAGTAGATACTGATACAACTTGTCTGTGTTGCTAATATTTTCTTGAAAATGATCTGAAAAACTCAAATATTTTTTTTTTGTTTTAATTGGAGTATGAACCTTTTAAATAACTACCTTGTTAGTTACTAAGAGTATATATCTGTGCTATTTATTACTTTCTTCTATATGTAATATAGAGAAAGTATTGGATTCGTGAAAATTTTCGACCTCCATTTTTTGATGGATTTACACGTTTTGGGATGTCCTGAACACGAATTGATAGTTTTTAGAAAATGTCAGTCTGTCTGTCTGTGTGTATCACAATTTTTGTGGACACTGTATCTCATGAACCAATAAATGAAATTTAACCGAACTTGGTATTTAGTTACACCGTGACGTAAACTGGTGCTGATTAGATTTGGGGATCAATTGCTCAACAGGTGGCGCTGTGATCGCATTTTTTCTAAACTTTTAACATGGCAGTATAGGACAAAATTTCATATAAATGTGCATAAGGAGAGTTATTTTAAACTTGTGAATGTAAAATTAATATGAATTATTGATAATAGTAGTAGTTAAGCAGGAAAAAAATTTTGTGAATGTGCAGGCATCAGTTCCCCTTCGGGGGTGGGGGGAGGGGGGGGGGTTTAAATTTTCAAGATGGGTGTCTTTTGAAAGGTCTCGTTAATACCTTTAAAACTAATGGTTGAACTATAAATATGTGATAATTTAAAACAAAAGTTATCATTTTTTTTTTTTTTTTTACAAAATTTAACCAAACTTGGTGTTCAGTTGGCCCCACATAAACTGGGGCTGATTAGATTTGGGGATCAATCGCTCAACAGGTGGTGCTGTGATCATATTTTTTCTAAATTTTTTAAGTGGCAGTATAGGACAAAATTTCGTATAAATGTACATAATGAGAGTTATTCTTAACCTGTGATTGTAAAATTAATATGAATTATTGATAACAGTAGTAGTTAATTAGAAAAAAAAAAAATTATGCATGTGGGGGCATCGCTTCCCCCCAGGTGGGGGGTGGGGGGGTTAAATTTTCAAGATGGGTATCTTTCGAAAGGTCTCATCAGTACCTTTAAAACGAATGGTTGAACTATAACTATGTGATAATTTAAAACAAAGTTATTGATTTTTTTTTTACTTTTAACAAAAAAATAAAAAATCTTTTTTTTATATTGTTACTCAGTGAATTTGTATAGGAAAAAATAGAAGAAAGTCTTGTGGTAGCCACAACATACTAGTTTTTTAGATTATCTTATTGATGAAAGTGAAATGACATCTGTCTGTCTTTCTCTCTGTCAGCTGTCTCCAGAAAAATCTACTGCACTTACAGAAATGACATTTGTCGCACAGATAGTATATAACGCCTCTGTGTGCACTTCAAAGCTGGATTTTCAAAATTTTGACTAGGAAGAAAGTTATTAATCAAAATGTATTAACGTATTTAACTCTATTAAATTTCTTGATTTTTTTTTCTTTGTGTTGTGATTTCAGCCTGTTGCCAATAAAATAAAAGATTTACAACTTTTTATTTCCTTTATTTTTTCTAACATAAAAAGAAACATTTCTCCACACGTCAAAAATGATTTTAAAAAATATAGAAAATTAAACCTGTATCATCAAAAATTTCTTATAAAACTAATGTCATAACTTTAAAAAAAAAAAAAAAAAAAATTATTTATATTTAAAATATTAATTTTAATGTTTAATTTATGTAAAATATTATTTTTTTTTTTCTTGATTTTATCCTTCACAAAGTAATGTGGGTACAGCTTCATACTTGCCAACTTTTCCGGTTTTCCCGGAAGATTTCCGGTTTTTTAACGTATCTTCCGGTCTTCCGGACAGATGATGAAATCTTCCGTTTTTAAAAAAGTCGCGGATATCGTTCGTTTTAAAAAGAAACCCAAATGTTCTACAAAAACTCCTGATTCCCAATCTTTTTCCATCCATAACATAAATGCCAATATTCATTTTAAACTTGCTTTATGAGATTCTAGAACATTTAAAGAAAAAGAATTGTTAAATATTTCTTGCTGATGTAATTATTTTTTGCCCCCCCCCCCCCCTTTATTTATCTACAACTAGTGATCAGCAATCAAATGTTCTGCAGAGGTCTTTTGTTTCCTAATATTTATCCCTCTGCAACATAAATGATAATATTAATTTTAAAGTTCTTACATTAGATTCTAGAAGTAGAGTTGAAAGAGTTCAAATATTTCTTACTCTGTAATTATTTTTGTATACCCCCCCCCCCCCCAAATCCTTTCCCCGGATTGTGATCAATTCTAGAAACAATAAAGCAATGCAAGTGCTCAATATTTCTGACGCATGTAATTATTTTTAGATCTTTATTGCTGAATTTAATGAATCTGTTTATTTTTCCTCAATTAAATTAAATATTTGTATGTCATATTTATACCAAATGTGTAAACATGGGAAAAAAATGAAGAATAATTTTTTCAGGTAGGAAAATTTTTCCCAAATCAATTTAAGAAAATTAATACTCATTTGTTTTCATGCACGTTTGAAACTGATAATTAGCTACTGCTACTTTTTCTTATATGTATGATTAATGTACATACACAAAAATCATATTCTATATTTATTTAAAAAATTAGCTATACTTTAACTTAACTAAGTTTTTTTGTCTATTGTTAAATAAATTTCTTACAGATTCTGTTTTGTAGATATTTATATGTTGAAGAGGAATAACTTCATTTAAAACTTTTATATATTTAGTATAATCAATCTATTGTGAAACTGTATTGTTTAATACGTCAAAGAGGAAAAAAAAAAAAAAAAAAAAAAAAAACCTTCCCTTTTTTCATGAAATCTTCTGGTTTTTCAACAAAAATCTTCCCTTTTTTTATTAAAATTGGTTGGCAAGTATGCAGCTTTAATATAAAGTCCCCATGTCGACTTTTAATAATCTTTGTCATTTTGGCGATGAATAAAAATAGCTATTGCAATTGTTTAAGTAAAGTCCTTGGCAAGAAACGTCCAAGATATTATTCAAATTTCAACGTTCATCAATGAGCTTCTATAATATAGCTCTTCTCTAATATGAATGCATATTAAGTTTATTTTAATAGCTTATTAATAAAACCAAAATAGCATTTGTCTTTTACTCTGTCAGGTGCCTCTTGAAAAATCTACCGCATTTACAAATGAGAAATTTGGCACATACATAGTCTGGAATGTCTCTGTGTGCACCTCAAGCCCGAATTTTGAACTTTTTAAATTGGAAGTAAATTATTAATTAAAACGTGATTAACTATTGAGATTTTTTGCAAAATTTTTCACCGAGAAACATTCCTTTTCTCAGTAGGACAGGAAAAAAAAAACAAGATTCTGCTTTTTCTTCATGACAGTTAGCTAAAAGGCTCTATAAAATGTTCTTTTTTAAATTCCAATCGTGCATTTACAAATAGATCAATTTTTAATTCATTTTGATACCAAATTAAATTTTATAATATATTGTAGTACTATATTTGGAGTGAAATTGCTATCATTTTATGGTCGACCAGGTAAATGGAAAAAAAAAAAAAGAGAAGAAATTAGTTGATAGTAAATATTATGTATAGTCTGTATAGTGTTGCTTAATGAAATCTCGATTTAAATATGAAAAAGATACTTTGATTTTTTTTTTTTTTTTTTTTTTTTTTTTGTGTGTGTTTATGCTGACCGTTTTGAAGTAGTCATTCGATAAACATCCAAATTAAAGCCAAGGGTAAGCATTGATTGTCTCAAAAAATAGGGACACCCCAGATATTATGGGTGAAGACAATTTCAATGTCCTTTTTTTTTAAAAAAGTTTTTATTTATAAAGTGAAAATAGTGATTCTTTTTTATTGTTGTTATTCATTTAAATACAGTGACCAGTGAAGTGGGCAAAGCTTGCTAGTAGTTTATATTGCTAACGCTATCATATTGTACTGATAATAACGGAAATGTTAACAGTTATAAAATTGTGATATTTTTTATCTCTTTCTTTTTTATTTTTTATATGAACCTTTTGGTTCTTTTCAGCTCTAAAATCTATAATGTACAATATTTTCAATAAGTTTATGCTATAATTATTTTCCAAAATCCACAATTATTATTAAATGTTTGTAGTTGTTAACATTATCTGTTATCGCTTAAATGGTTGTAGCATAAGCTAAAAGTTAAACAGTAATAATATATAATTTGGAGCGTGAAGCTAAGTGTAATAATTTGGTAATAAAAATCAGTCCTAGTAATATGAACTTTTACAATAATTTTATAATTTATTATCCAAAAATTTCAAGCTGTTTCCCTTGTTTGGAAGCACTATTTTGCCACTAATTCTGTAAAAATCGCATTTGGAGATCTGTCAATAAATCTGTTATCAGTATGTGGACATTAGCACTTGACCTTTTTCTAGTGTCAAAACTTTGAGAAGAAATTATGAACTTCCTCCTACTATTCTGGCTGCCAATGTATTTTTTCCAAAATTTACACATTCTCTTCATTATATCACTTGCATACCAATATGTGGAAATAATAAATAATAATAATAATAATAATAAATTGCTGCTCTAAATATTAGTTAAAAGCAATGAATTAACAATTTCTGTTACAAATAACTCTCAATCATTAACATAAAAATTATTCTATTAAATATGATATGTAACAGCATTTTGTTATTCTTATAAATTATTAATAGATTTAAATTATTTCACATCCAATAAAAATGAAATAGCTGTCACCATAAATAATACATAAGTTTATAATTTGAGTTAATTAGTGCTAAAATTAATGATAAAATTATTCTGTTTAGCATGATACAGCAACATAATGTATTTAATGAACTCCAATCCCCCCCCCCCCCCACCCTCCCTGAATATGTGTTAATAAATTTAATCTGTTTCCATAGATTTATTTTATTTATTCATTTTTTTCTCAAGAATTACAAATATGCAAATCAAACAATTGTAAGATATCAAGTAAATGTTTAAAATAACTTTATTTTCCTTTTTGTGGTAAGGACCGATGCTGCTTCAGTATTCATAATATAAATATTTATTAGGAATGCAGAAGTAATAGCTCAGGTTCTTATCACTTAATCTGTTTCAAAATTTAGTTTTTAATTAATTTTGAGTAGGGGAAGCCGGGGTAATAAGAGACAGGGGTTATAAGAGACGCAGTCAAAAAACCCACGAAAAAATATACTTAGACAACTTTAAAAATATGTAATATTAAGTATCATGTGTATTCTTTACTACAATACACCTATTGAGAAGTTTATAACACATTTTGAATTCTTTTTATACGACGAAAAAAACCTTCACTTTGAACTTACCCTGAAAGTTCGTGACTTTTTCTAAATTTTTCTTTATTTTTTTTTGTAGGTAAGATGTTTGGGATTTATTAATGTGTAACCTTTTGACCAAGACTATGACTTTGATGTACAATTTTTTAAAACCTTGAAAGCATTCTTTATTTACATGTTCTAGGCATGTTTCTTATTACCCCATTTTTATTTTTTGTGGAGGTAATAAGAGACATGAGTCTCTTATTACCCCCACTGTTAATTACTGTGCCCCCCCCACCCCCCATTGTAGTTTCTGTTAGTTGTGCCTGACTAGTTTACGAAGAGTTTACCAAGTGTTAGGACCAGTCTAAGTTTACCAAGAGAACATTTTTTTTCACTTTAAATCAAAAAGCAGTTTTACTGATTTGGCTAGACAATATTTAGTTGTTATGATTATGTAAATTTATGATTAGAATGTGTATAAGTTAGTATTTAGTCATTAATACTTCATTACATAATAAATAAGTTCATTTATAATTACTAGAAAAATCTTTTATAACATTTTGTTCGCTTGTATACACTTCAAAGATACGTCTTGTTTGCCTACACTTTAGAAAATGGGTAAAATATTTTCTGCCCATTTTAAAAATTATATTCATGATTTTGGTTAATCCCTAGGTTATATTGATTATGTAGAACTATCATTAAGTAATATATTATATTATTTAGGACCTAAAATTAAAATAAATGAATTTCACAAACACATTTATGACAGTTAATTTTCGAGAAAACATATTTTTTGGATGGATGTAAATAATAAAAATTAAAAACTATTGGCTGATTCAGAATTGTTTCCAGATGTCTTTTATTGTCCCACATGATTTTACATTGTTATATATGGACAGTTACAAGCCAGGTCTCTTATTACCCCACGTGGGGTTATTAGAGACAAGGATTTAATGAAAATTTAAAAAACAAAATTAACAAAAAATTTAAGTTCAAAAATCACCTAAAAAATCACGAGGAGTCCATTTAATGAAATTAATACGAGACATTTATTTCAAGTTATTTAGATTAGTAGTATAGATTTTATTAATATTTTTTGTCTCTTATTACCCCTTTTGTCTCTTATTACCCCGGCTTCCCCTACTTACTTAAAAAGTGCTCGACAGAAGTGCAGTAACTGGAATAGCCAAAATTATTTCTTATATAATTTCAGTCTTTAGCTTCCACACTTTGTAGCTGTTTGTTAATAAAATATATACTTCTTCATATATACTTCTTTATTTTCTCTTAACAAATCTTTAGAATTAAGAAAAGTTAAAAATAATAATAATAATAATAAAATTTTCAACTTATTTTTAGTGGAATTCTCGCAATCTCGCCTTCTAATCTGAACCCTAATGCAGCGCAGACTACTTTTTTTTTTTTTTTATTGTAACAATTTAAATTGTAACAATAGAAAAAGATTCTTTTTAATTTCTTGAAAATGAGGTTGAAATTTTCAACCACTTAAAAATTATGTATAAAAAAATATAGGAAGTTAATAATACAATTATAAATTAAAGAACTGGTGTGCAATAGATATTTAAATTTAAAAACTTCTTCACATACCATAAAAATTAATGTAAGCACTAACTGGTTTTAAATGGATGGTAGTGGTGTGCGTGAAGAAGTTTTTAAGTTTTAAATATATGTTTGTAAGACAGTCTAAAATGTGGCATAATGATTAAAAAAAAAATGTGTCAGTAAACACCTCCAATGCAAGAAGTTTTAAAATAATATAGAAAAAAAAAAAAATTACTTCTCCCCCCCCCCCTTTTTTTCTTTGCTACCTCGTGAATGACAGGAAAATCCTATAAAGTGATAATTTCAGATTCATTCAAAAACTTCTGTTCATGCTCAAATGCCCACTTTTTTCAAAAATCATTGAAAAAAAAAAATAATAATAATAATAACCATCTGTTTTAAAAATATAGGATGCTGTAGAAATCTGTGTTTTATCAGCAAAAAGCTAGTACAATTTTATGAGTTTTAACTTGACAAAACTACAGCATATGATATATGACTTATTAAGTTTTAATGACTTATTTTAAATTTTGAGCATATGTTTGTTACTGCGATATTATTTTAGTTGTTTTAATTTTAATTTTATTCATTATGTTTTCTACTTACCTTCATGGAGGAAAAAAAAAAGCTATGTATATACAGTGAAACTTGAATAATTCGAACTTGTTTAATTCGAAATTTTGGATAATTCGAATATTTTATACGGTCCCTTGAATTTTGTATTAAAATAATGTTAAAAAATCGTGGATAATTCGAATTCTATTTTGGATAATTTGAATTTTTCATACGATTACCTATAAAATATTGCAGTAAAATTTGTTCCCGAGATTTTACTCATCTGAAGTGCATTATCAATTTTTATAGTCTTTCAAAAGAAGGATAAGGAAATACAGTAGAAGATCTTTATAACACTATATATATAATGCAATTCTCTATATAACACAAAATTTCTTGGATATAAACAATAAATTTTGCAGTTAAGAAATACTTCCTAAAAAACTGTTACTTTGTTGAGAAGTAGGTGTGATAAATTTGTTTTTCTTTATCTGCTTAATTCAGAGATTTTTAATGAAAAAATTGCTATAATTAATTTTTTTTTTAAGTGATCAGTATAATGAATGATTTTGTACAGGCATATATGGACTATCTTTATAAAGTAAATTTTAGAATGAAAGTTATTATCCACCTAATTTTTTGTTCCAAGAAATGTAACTTTAAAATGTCCTACTCTGTTTTGATATGTTTCAGACATATTTGGCCATGTTTAAAAGGTAAGTTTGACGATGTGTGAAATGTGATCTATATAATGCAAAATTCTATATAACGCAAAACCTTGTGTTTTTAGCTTTGCGTTATAAAGATATTCTACTGTACAATAGAAGCCCCTAGCTAGTGCACCAGAAGATATGGTGCATATGTATGAACTTCGAGGTTTTTGTGAATTGAAAATCATGTGTAATGTAGAAGATTCTATTTTTGTATCAGGTCATATGCTATGACACAAAGATTCTACTAAAAAAAGAAATAAAAAATATTTGACTATTTTTTAAAAAGTGTTGAATAACTAAGCTCCTAAAAAATATTGATTTAATGGGGAGGAGGGGAGGTGAAAAGGGTAATGTAAAGGTATTCTTAGATATAAAGTTTATGTGTTAAATCTCTGATCATAGAGTTTTAATTTTTTAATTTGTCACTTTTTTTGACAAAATAGTATATGTAATTCGAATTTTTGGATATTTCGAATTTTTTTCTGGTCCCTTCAACTTTGAATTATCCATGTTCTACTGTATATGTATGTGTGTGTAAATAATGATGATTATTTTTATTTTAACTATTTATCTTTGTGTGTGTGTAAGGGGGGAGGGGGGCAAATGATACTGTGTTTAAAATTTTAGCACTTTCAATGAGGCATTTATTTATTTATTTTTCAGCTAATTTTATAATTTTTATAATATTTTGAATCGCTCTAAGATGCACCAGAAAAAAAATATATATAGTTATATGTTTCTTTTTTTTTCCTATCTTCTATTATTCAAATGCATTAATTTCAAAGCTTTTATGCCGAAATTGTTTTTATAGGTTTGGGTGAATGAAAAGAAGAGGCTACTTTATTTTATGGGTTTAAAAGATACTCCTTTAGAAAGACACTTGTGAGTATATTTATATTGCACGCTTGAAGTTTTACATTTGTATGTTATATAATTTATTAAATAGTTTCATGTTATCTGTGTGTTAAAGCTGAAATTTAATAGAACAATGTTGCTTTATGTATTCAAATAGATCTCATAATTTATTTTCACTTTAATTTTTTTTAGGTATGTAATTGATATTGATAATCCAAAAGAACCTCTCAGGCTGACAACACCAGGATACTCCCACAATGTGGCAATGAATGACGTAAGTTTAATGCTCATACAGGATTTCGGTATATTGTATAATAATTTTAATATAGAAATTTATTTTTAAATATATCTTTTTGTCTTTAAGCCTGTTTGCCTTTCATTTTAATAAAAAGAAAAGAAAAAGTTTTCAATTAATAAAAGTATCTGCTATTTATAGAGCGTCAAGATTATCCAAACCCATGTTAACCTATGGAAAAATAATCCTCATTATTATTCATTACATAATGCACATTTTTAAATTCTGCTTTCACATCCTGAAAATTCATGTTTATTCATGCATATTAAGTGAATTCTTGTTTTCCAAAAAATGATTTTTAAAATTTTTAATATTTAATTTCAAATCTGTAAAATGCAAAAGTTCACATTTTAAGATTCAAAGTGAAGTATTAAAGGTTTAAAAAATCACTTTTTAAAAAACAAAGCACAATTTTAAACAATCGTGAATTTTTTGAATGTGAAAGCAAAATTGAAAAATATATATTATGTAATGAATAATACAGGGATTATTTTCTCCTAGGTTACCTTCTGGTTTGGACGACTTTGGCGCAGATAGAGAGCTTAAAATGGTTTTTTTTTTTTTTTTCTTTTTTTCTATTGACTCGTTTCTAGAATTGTTTCTAGAATTAGTTCTTCTTTCCCAATATGAATTATTCTATTTTCATGCGATTACTATTATGGTATCATATGAAATAGCAATTGATTGAATCTATGTACCATCTTTTTGAAAGAGAGATGAGGAAAAGAATGATACTTTATACTCACCTTATAGTTTGTGTTGTGAACACATAACCAGCCCACACATAAAAAAATGCCTAGGATAGTTCGGAGCAGAATTGCACATAAACATGATTTTGCCCCACCCACCCACGAGAGGGGGATAAGGTGGAATTTTACAAAATCCCTTTTTAGTGTGTGTCTTGAGTATGCATAACCAATCGACATATCAAATAATTGCTATTCTGAGACAATTTGGAACAGAGTTACTCTTAAAAGCTTTTTTTTGCCTCCTCCCCCTCCTTTAAGGGGGAGGAAGGAGAAATTTCGTAAAATCCCTTTATAAATGCGTGTTGGGAATACATAAACAACCCACATGTAAAAATTAATATTACTGTGATAATTGGAAGCAAAGTTATGCTTGGAAACATGCTTTTTGCACCCACCCCCAAGGGGGGATAAGACCAAATTTAACAAAATCCCTTTGTAGTATGTGCCTTGAGTATGCATAACCATTTGACGTATCAAAAAACCGCTCTCCTGAGATAATTTGGAGCAAAGTTACTCTTATAAGCGTGTTTTTGCCTCCCCCACCCCACCCCCACCCTTAAGGGAAGAGGGAGAAATTTCATAAAATCACTTTACAGTGCGTGTTGGGAATGCAAAATCAACCCACACATAAATATGAATCTTGCTGAGATAATTCGAAGGGGGGGGGGGACTTCACAAAATCCCGTTACAATGGGTGTTGGACACACGTAATTAAGCCACACACTAAAATTTGTGACCTCAGCTCTTATAGATTTCCCCGGACGAATTTAGCGCTAAAAGGGGGGGTTGCTCGAATTTGCCCCCTTGTACCCCCCCCCCCCAAAAAAAAAAAAATAAATAAATAAATAAATAAATAGAAAATCACAAAAAACCAAAAATGAGTTTTTGAAAATATCCTCAAGAAGAATCTTGGCATTTTCTATATTTTTGTGCTATTATTGGTAGAGTTTTTCTTGAAAATCCGTATTTTGGTAAAATTGCCTCCAAAAATAACATTTTACCCCCTCCCCCCTTAAAAATCAAAAATTCCAGAATCGCAGAAAATGCTTATTTTGTACTTAAGTCTATTCTCTCCCTCTGCAATTTCTTCACTGTGAAGCAATTTGGAGCCGTGTTATGCTTATAAAGGTGTTTTTGCCTTCTGCCCCCCAGGGGGGATATTTCGCAAAATCCCGTCTTAGTGGGCATCAGGGTGCTAAAACCAACATGCTGACCAAAATTTGCGACTCTATCTTCCATAGAATTGCCACAGCTGTGTTGAGTCAGTGATCAGTGAATCAGTGAGTTCACTCTTTTATGTATAGAGATTGACTACAATATTCTGTGATCTACACATGTTAAAGCTGAATAATTCTTGACTTCACTCTTGGAGTTATGATATGAAATAAATGAAATTTTTAATATAAAAAATTAATAAAAACTTATAAATATTTTAGCTAATTTGGTCTCTCTCTCGTTTTTTTTTTTACTTAAATGATATTTTTATAATTTTAAAATGAACAAGGAATAAGGATAACAAATGTATGCTAAATATATTTTGTATTTAGAAGAATATAAATCTTAAGCAATGATTGGACAATAATCATTTACAACAATCATTGGACAACAATCATTTAAATTAACATTAAAGTTTCACTTTCTTTTATAGTCATAGAAATGACCATTTTTCGAAAATGTCTGTCTGTCGTTTGCATTTCACCAAAATTTTGTGGCAGCTCTAGATAACGAACTAATACAGAATTTTATAAAAATTTATATTTTGTTGCACCTTGACATATATTAGTTCATATTGTCTAACAGGTCTGCTTTGCTACAATATTCCCCATTACCAGAAAGGCTATATCTCAACTTCTATTGTGCATAATTGCTCAAAATGTGATATTAAGAAACCCATTATGAAAACTGCTGATTCAATTTTGGTACAAAATGAGCTATCCTTCTATTATAATATTTACATAATCTTAGTGATCATTGCCTCTTGATGATTTTATTATTCTAAAGTTCAACTTTTTCTTCTTTCTATTTTAGATGTCTGTCTTTGATCATTTTTATTTTAATTAAGTGATTTATTTTTATCTAAAAATTGAAAAATATGAATAATATATATGTTTTTTTTTTTTTTAAATTAATAGTAATAAATGAATAAATAAAATACAAATTTATTAGGATTTTTGAATAATTTTATTAAAATTAAGCAAATTTTTCCCACATTGGGTATTATTCCATTTTTAAAGATTCTAACTGCTGTTTCTTCTAACTATTAAATTTTGTAAAAAAAATATGGTAGTTATTCTTGAGATTCTATAAAAATTAATTTTATGCTAACTATCTAGAAATATATTTATTAATAACTGTTCCTCAATTCAGTATTTTTTTTTATTTTTTAACTACTTGATTCTTTTTGAAAATCTAAACTGTGGAGTGGTGAATATATTGCAGGGTCATTCCACGGTGATAAATGTAACATTTACAGCAAATTAAGCAAATTATTTTACTTATAGCAACATTAAAAGCTGAAACTTCTTCTCTATCTTATATATTTTTTTATGTTCAGAAATCAGAAAAAGTTTCTTGGACATTTTTTGAATTAAATTCTAATTGTGTTTGCCAAGATGAAGATTTATCATTAACATAATACTACCTCATAAGATAGTAATTTAATTGGCAAAGTTATTTCTCTGAAACTTACAGTTCTACCAGTGGCGTCGCCAGAAAAAATTTCAGGGGGGGGGGGGAGGGCACAACCTGAAAAAATATTTTTTTTAAAATAAAATTTTGATAGCATGGTCTTAAATTTAAAGAAAAAATGCTTAGTAGAATTTTCCCGGGGGGGGGGGGGGGTTGCCCCATTCTGCCGACGCCCATGAGTTCTACAATCTTATGTTTATATATTTTCAAACTTAAGAATGTGAGAATTAATTTTTATTATGTTATAAACATTAATTACATCTCCAACTTTAAACTAGATGAAAATAATAAAAAAATATGTGACTGATATAACATGACCAATGTAACAAAAAAGAATATGTTAATAAAATCTAATATTTTATTGTTATTATTTTTCCTCCTTTTTTTGTTTGTTGCATTGTGGTTATTTCTTCTTATTTGTCCACACTTAGAAAAATGGTAATTTTTCATTTCACTTTACAAGGAAGTACAAAAAACATGCATCCTTTCATCATTTGAAATGTCATAATGAGTAGGCTAATTTGAATCTTGTATTTCATTTTAGGATCTTTTAATTTCTCATCCTATGAGATAACATAGCTTTGATATCATTTATCAGCATTTTATGCACTGTAATATTTTATATTATTATTGTATTATTTTAAACCATCTTTAGATAATTGTAGAATTGCCAATTTTTAAAAGTAGAGTATAAGTTTAATCAAAGGACTGATAGGTGTTACAATTTATATAAACTTTATTTTTTAACTCTAAGTTTAAATTTCCATGAAATGACCCTGTATGATATTTTGATCATAATTTTACTATTTAAGTAACATCATGTATGTTAATTTATTAATTCTTTTTCAAGGAATGTACATTATTTGTTTCTATTCAAAGTAATGTCAGTCAGACTCCATTTGGTCAAGTGTATCAGATATTTTACTCCAATGAATATCCTTATGAAGTAACATTACAAGCACTAGGTTACTTCTTGGAACCTTCTCGTAAGTAAATTTCAAGTTTAAAATAAGTCTTGTAAGTAAATTTCAAGTTATAAATCCTTTCTATATCTTCTTCAATATTGATTTTTTTCTATGAAGTTGAAATTTTCCATATTGGCTAATTTGATATAATAGCAATGATATGCAGTAAAGACACTCTGTTTTTATTATCTTAATTATTTTATTTTGATGACTTTGCTATGTATTTAATTGTCTATCTAAATTAATGATCTTCTTATTATTTTCAATGAATATCACCCTAGTATTAAACCATGAATAGTAATGGTTTTGAAAATTGTTTTCTTGTTTAGCTGTGCCAACCAGTTACCATCAACCTGAATTATTTAGTCATTCTCTTCAGTCTGGTCACTTGATTTATGGCATGCTGTTTAAACCTCATAATATGAAAGAAGGGGAAAAGTACCCCACTGTGCTAACAATATATGGAGGACCAGAAGTTCAGTTAGTAACTAATAATTTCAAAGGAATGAGGTAAGAAATACTTTTGTTATATTCCTTATATGTTTCATTTTATGTACTGAATTTTAAGTCATCTTTTGTTATTTGTGATCCTGTTTAGAGCAAAATAGTTTCTTTTTGAAGGTATTATTCAGATAAATTTGATCTTTAATTTGCATGATAACAAAAAAGGCCTGTGTTTCAGATTACTTGGAGCAATCTGTAAATTACTGTTTATATTATCTGTTTATTTATATCTGATGTCTTAAGGCAATTTTTCTTTTGTGATAAAATCTAAGTGATGAAGCATGGGAGGGGGGAGGATTCATCTTGAAAATGTGCACACTTTAAAATGAATTTAACAGAAATATATATATATATATATAATAAAGATGATCTATTAAGCATAGTAGAAGCCAAGCAACAGATACAAGATCACTGAAACACCAATGACCAGTAAGATTTAAAAAAAAAAATTATCAGTGGATGAAATACACTAATGTAAAGAAACCAGATCTATTAATTAACAGCCTGCAAAACAAATGAATCATTAAAGTAACACAACAAATCTTAACTTAACACCATAAACTTATCAAATTTAATGAAAAAACAACCCAAGAAACACAAGATAGGAAGAAGGAGGCAGGCAGCAAGACTTGTGACTTGCCTGTGGGGTTAAACTAGTTTCACGCCGGCAACACTCCCCCAGCCTGCCACGACCAGAACAGGAACCATATGGATTTAAAAAAGCAAAATTTCAAAGCAGATGAACAACAATGATATCACGAAGCAACAATGAAATTCACCGATTGAATACATTGTGTTTAACAGTATAATTAGAACATTAAATATAGTTGGCAACTCAAAAAGGAAGAAACTAAAATTTTATTGGAAAAAGAAAGTTTGCATAGTAATACAAAGCAAATGCAATAAGCCTTCTACTTTTTTTTTTTTTAAATTTAATTTCACAAATCCACCCAACCATCCAGCCTTACAACACCACCCCACCTCCGTAATCAAACATCTGCCCACCCAACCGCCACCTTTTTTATTGTCTTTTATTATTTTATAATTTTTTTGTTGATATACACAAAAGTGTACACAGCTTTTTTTTTTTTTTTTTTTTTTTTTTTTTTTGTACTGACAGAGACATGGTTAAGGGTATAAATATATATATATACATATGTCTAATATAAATGTACATGTGCCTTAAAATTACATTAAGCTTATATATATATATATATATATATATATATATATATATATATATTATGTCAAAGTCCTTTGACTTAGTAAGAAAAATCTAAGATATAAATTAATGAAAAACCGTTATTTGCCAAATGATCTGTCTGGCAAATGTACCTGTCTGTCAGGAAACCGCACCCAGACCCCCAACTAATGTGCATGATATCTAAAAGGGTGTTGAAGGAAATCATTAGAACCATTTATGAGATATTGACTTTCGATCCTACTTCTAATTTTCATGAAAACTTGACAAAGGCATCTAAAAGAAAATTAATATAGCAAGTCTGAAAAATTTGTTTTTTTTAAGACAATTACTTCAAAGACTATAATTATCCTACCTTATCAGAACACTTATCAATTTTCATCTAGTAACCAACTAATACACAAAAAAGGACATTTAAAATGGAATTCAACATGTAAATTTGAAGAAAATCATTCGGTTTTGAGAAGCATATATTTGGTTCCACTTCCATTTTTCCATATACTACCACTTCCAATTTACCAATTTTCATCAAAAACGGCAAATTTATTTGTATGCCAGATTTGCCTTAATTATAAAGTTTTGTTTCTCTATATTTTTTTCATTTTTGAAATATGGTAGTCAGATTTCCCCCTTTCATTCATACACATGCTGACAAATTTCCAAAAATCACTTTTTTGGGCTCAGAAGACCATACTTTAACCCTTTCCAACTCAAAACATTTTTACCTTAAAATGTTACATTCTTTTGTTTTTGCAAACTGAAAGAAAAATATGACTATAACCGACATTTGTTGATTGAAAATTGTACTTTACACTTTCTGCTAATTAGCTCGATCGTTCATTTCCTGATTTTATTACATTCAACTGTTCCAGATGCAAAAATGTAAGTGGATGTCTAACCTGCATGATCGTACGGCCTGGGTCGGAAAGGGTTAAAACACATAAATAAAGTGGAAACTCATGTCAAAATTTTTACTAAATACAATACTTACATAAATGTCAGTAGTCAGGTGAGGTTCTGTAAGTAAAAATGGATTAGTAATTACTGATGTGTTAAATTTCTGATGATGTGATATTTCAGAAGTTGGGAGGATATTAAATTAGCATTTCAAAATGTATTTTGTGTATGTTGCTTTTTTATTTAAACAAAAAATATGTAATTTATTTTTTAAAAATTTCAGGTACCTTCGACAATATTTACTAGCTACTCAAGGTTATGTTGTGATTGCCATTGACTGTAGAGGTTCCAGGCATAGAGGGGTTGCTTTTGAGAGCCATATAAAAGGTAGAATGGTATGTATGCCTAAAATAGTACTTATATATTTTTTAATTCTTCTGCCATTTTCTTTAAAATTTGGATTAAAATTATTTTTTTCAATCTTAAAATAATTTTTTAACGAAAAATAAATAAAATTTTTAAATTTATATAAGGAAAGTATCTCTTAATATTGATTGAAGTTTCATTATTATATTAGTTGATTAAATATTTTATTTTTAGAAAAATAATTGTGTTTAAGATGCTTATAATGATTAATTAAAATATGTAAATTTTAACAATTTTTAGATTTAGTTGACATTCATGTAAAATATTTTGATTTCTGTTTATATTAAGGCTCCTATAAACTTGTTTTTAAAATAAATTTTATTTAATGTAATTATTATTTTTACAAAAATTACAGCGTCACCAGATAAACACTCCATTACTTCTGTCTAAACAAACTTTTTCAAATAAAAAATGTATAAATAAAAGTTTCAGTTTAAAAATTAATTGTTCATAGTTAAAATAAATACATTGTAAAGTTCTTGTGAAGACTCAAATATTTTCATACTGTGCATCCATTCAGTTTCAGGAGTTTTTTTTTTGTTTGAGTAGATTATGCCACCTTGCATCCATTGCCTCCCCATCTTCACATGTGGCGTGCATCAGCTACAATTTCAATTGCTTTGCTGTTGATTGCATATCCTTTGTTTTGATAGTCAGCTAGTTTTTTATAATTATCAAAATTGATGTCTATTTTTTTTTACCTCTTTGTTTTGGTTACGAGAAGTTTCTACTTATCACCGCCGGAAACCAAAGCCAATGTTATTCTATGGATAATTTTGTCTCATTTAACTGATTAACAAATACATATTTTTAAATTCCATTTTCATTTTCAAAAAATTCACAACTTGATATCGCTTTCAAAAAAGGATTCTTTTTAATTTTTGATATGTTAGTTTGAAGCTGTAAAATGTGAATTTTCATTATGCAAAAATGCAAAAATATATTTTGCATTTTATGGACTCAAAATGAAACATTAACAAATTTAATAACCAATTTAACAGTTATGAATTTTTTAAATCTGAAAACGGAATTTAAAAATATGTATTAGTTCATGAGTTATAGTGGGACAAAATTCCCCATAGAATAACATTAGCTTTGGCTTCCAGCAACAATAAGCGGAGAGTCCCCTTAAGACAGTAGTAATTCAGTTGTATTTAATATTATTAGAATGTTCTTTTGTTCTCTTATTAATTTTTCACGATGTTCCCATTTCTTTATTTTTTTTCTAGTAAGTTATTTTGTAAATGCCTGCAGTTTCTATAGGGTTTACTGGATTTTTGTCATTTTGGATTCATTGAAAAATGTTTCAGTTGATTTTATTGTAATGTTGGTACCTAATTTAGTGGCTTCTGTTTTAATTTTAATAGAACTGCCTTTATTGTAGGGGATTCCTGTTGTGAAATTTGGTGTAGTTTTTTAGTCCACTTTCAATTTTATTTTGTTTTTGTATAATTTATTCAATAAGTTTATACCATATACTGCTTTTTATGCAATTTCAGTAATTTTATTTAGTTCAGTTTTTAGTAGGGGATTATTTGAACAGATATTTATCGTTATATTTATGTTGGCTTGGATGGAGTTTATTTATAATTATATGGGATTTTACTCCTTACATTGATTATGTTGTTACTATTATTTAGTTTTCTATATATGCATTTCATATTATTATTTTGGGTTTTAATTTCAGAAATGTTAAACAATTGTAAATATTTATTTTTTATCTTAACAGTAAACTGTATTTTGGATTTTATTTAATTCATTGAGGATTGATTCAGTTTGAATATTTTTATTGACAATATCAAAAATATTGTCCACATATCTAAACTTGCATTTTATGTTATTTTTAAGCTTTTCAAAAACGATTTTTCCCCCTCTGAAATTAAACATAATTTTAATTTGACGATGAAACACAAAATCATTGATTTCATCAAAACCCCTTTATTATGTTTATAATATTTGCCATTAGTTATGTTGTGTTAATTGCTCGAGTACTATAGGGGTGATATGCTTTATGTCTTATTCTTTATTAAAACCAGACACAAAGCTTTTCACTATTATCAAAATAGCATCATCAGGTGTACGTAAGTAACATAGTAGCCAGCAATATATAAATGAGAAGTTATTAACTCTAAGGATGCTGCATCTCTTCATAAAATATGGCACACGTTGTGCTTGTAAGATTATTGAAAACTGTTTTTTTTTTTTTTTTTTTTCAAGTTTTTTGACATGTAGTGCAACCTTTTGTGGACTGAACTTTTTTTTTAAACTTTAACTGTATTAAACTTCTCATTTATATATTGCTGGCTACTATGTTACTTAAGTACACCTGATGATGCTATTTTGATAATAGCAAAAAGCTTTGTGTCTGGTTTTAATAAAGAAATTTTTATCTATGTGTTTTTAAAAGTGATTTTATACTTTTTTATATATAACAAGAATACTAACACCATTTTAACCCTTTCGTGGGCCATGGGAAAATTACTTCCCACCTACATGATCTTACAAAATACACCTGTGAGAAGCGCAATTCACATTATAATATATTGGCTATTATAATGATGGGAGCATTAATTCCTGCTTCAGTTTTGTGCTGCCATCTATTATTCAATCAATTTAATAGAATTAGCACATTTGTTTTGAAAGTTTGAAAGCTTTGTGTGTGAGATTTGTTCTGCTATAACATGTGTTTTAATGTGATATTTGTACTGCTCAGCGATTCTCCTGCAAATGGGAGTAAAACACCATTTTTATTGTAATAATACTTTCTTGTTTCATATATTTCTGCACATTTTGCACCTCTAACTATGTAATTTTAATGATAAATACCAATTCAAAAATGATAATATTTGAATAAATAATATAATTAAAATTCGGCAAAATAAAATGTATATCCTTAAATGCTATTGTTTAATTGTTAATAAAGAGGAAAAACTGAGAGAAATTATAAAGAGAAAAAAAATGGCCCACGAAAGGGTTAAGTAGCTTTTAGTAATCAATACATGCTAAAATTCTCTTGAAGAAATGATAGATTTGATAATAAATATTATCGATGTCAGTAGAAAGCTTCTCCGTTTATAATATAAGGCGAGCAAATAATGCTTGCTTCTGAACAGGTAAAAATAGATGACCATATTAGAAAGTTGCAAGATTGTTTTAAAATGGATTAATCAGAAAACAATTATCAAGCTCATGTTGAATGTGAAATTCTCTAATGCAAAAATTAATAAAGGTGAAAGTTTTTGCCTGTTGTACTATTTTTAAAACCAATATCTAACTGTCTGGGAGAAACTCTGTTAAAAATTTGCACTATGAAGAATTTACAGGTAGTAATACAATTGTAACTGAAAAAAAAAAAAAACTTCTAGTTATAAATGATTTAATGAGTTTAACAATTATAACTTGTTTATTTAAAAAGTTTTCAGTTGATTTTGGGTTTTGTGTAAGTTAATTATTAATATCCTTTTTTCCTTTAATATTATCCAAAAATGTTCTCCTGCTTAGAAAGACTCTCGCGGAGGACTTTTCTCTTAGACCCAGATTCCTAGTGTAGACAAATGGCCTTAACCAGAATACCATACCATACCATTCCAAAAATGTTGTTATAACTCAGCCTTTTGAAAACTTTTTTACTTATCTTATAGACTGGTATTAAAAAAAAAAAAAAATATGTAATTGTGCCCGTCGTTAAAATTCTTTAGAAAAATTCTTTCTCCATTAATTATGTTTTTAGTTATAGCTATTATTTGTACGTATTCTTTTATAATTTAAGAATTAAAAAGCTGTAAACTTTTTCTTTTACTTTTATTTTAGAAATATAGATGATAAGTAAATATGCAAAGGTCTTAATTTTTTTTTTTTTTTTCATTTTTTTCACTTCAGGGAACTGTTGAAATCGCTGATCATGTTGAAGTTTTGCAGTGGCTTTCTTCTACAACAGACTTTATTGATACTAACAGAATAGCAATTCATGGGTGGTCTTATGGTAAGCAGAAACTATTAAGGATTACCATGGATTATTTAGTGTTTAAGTCATGTGTTTTAGTGTACTTGTTAGTATGGAAAGAACATTTTAATTCAGTGTGTTCTATCATTCTGTTATCATGCTGCAAAAAATAATGCTTCATCATTTTTGCTTTAAAAAATTTATGTTTCATGCATAGTATTATTTTTTAATTTCACCCTTAATACACTTGGTTTAGTATTTCTTTACTTTACCTCATCTATCCTAGATCAATATTCTTTCAGTTAATCTGGACTCTCATTCATATTATTTTTTGCACATACTATTTATAAAAAGCTTGTGTAAGTTTCATTTGCAGTTGTTTTAAAAATCATATTGCTTTTAAACTCACTCTAAATTCCCTACATTATTATACCTAACAAACTCTAAATACATTGCAAGAAAAATTTTTTAATTGCAATTTAGACAGCAATGAAAGCATTGCATGAATATGCATGAAATAGTGTTAGTGCTCAATCTAACTTTCGAAAGGATAACATAAATAATAATAATTAAAAACAACGTGCAAATGCCTTCCTCCCTTTATTATGTTACAGAATGATCTCAAACATTCTGTTTCTTTTTTTCTTTAATTTGTTTTTCGTTCCTTTTTTATCTTCAGGATAAAACTTTTGCTGAAATATGAGATATGACATGTTCTGTATATGCTCACAGTTTCTAGATATTTGACAAAATGTCTAAAATCCATTTATGATAAAATAGTGTAAATTTCTTTAAAATTTCTCTTAGTTGTGCTACGATTATTATTGTCTCACCTGATATATCTGCGTTTGCAGACTCGGTAACTTTGCCAACGAATATTATGCGAGAAGTGCCTAGCTGGTTGTCAGCCAGGGTAGCTCAGTGGTAGAGCATCCGTGCGTTAAGCGGAGGTGCCCGGGTTCGATTCCCGGCTCTGGTATTTTTCGCATAGTTGGTAATAAATAAAAATATCAACCTTTACACTCCAATTTGATTTAAATAAATATTCACGGTTGATGAATTCATGAATAAAAATTTCTAAATTGAAATTTCATGGTCTATGGAGTTGTGCTACGATTATTATTGTCTCACCTGATATATCTGCGTTTGCAGACTCGGTGACTTTGCTGACGAATATTATGCGAGAAGTGCCTAGCTGGTTGTCAGCCAGGGTAACTCAGTGGTAGAGCATCCGTGCGTTAAGCGGAGGTGCCCGGGTTCGATTCCCGGCTCTGGTATTTTTCGCATAGTTGGTAAGAAATAAAAATATCAACCTTTACACTCCAATTTGATTTAAATAAATATTCACGGTTGATGAATTCATGAATAAAAATTTCTAAATAGTCTTTAAACTCCGAACCAAAATTACTTTTTCTCATCTTGTGGATATTTTCTATGCTTTAAAACAAATGTCTATGGCTAAGTCAGTTTTCTTTTATCATTACTTTCAAAATATAAATTTTAGATTTAAGTATTCCCCTTTTTCAAATCTTTTTTTTTTTTTCTTTTCTTTTCTTTTTTTTTATTAATATAAAAATTTTATTAAGTTATTGAAAAATATTAAATATTTTTGTTTTCAATAAATTTTTTATTTAAGTACACCCCCCCCCCCTTTTTTTTTATTTTTTTTATTTTTTTTTTAACTTTCCAAACACTATAAGTGAGAAAAGTATTCTAACCATGTCAAAAATCCAAGTTTAAGATTTTGGTATTTCTACACATTCTGAGGTCCCCTTAATTCGTATTTACTATTTTTATGATGGTGTATGTATGTGAGTGAACATGGTAGCATCTAAATGCTTTGTTTGAATAGGCTGAAAGTTGGTACCATGGGTGAAAGTTTTCAGTCTATTGACTGAATTCAGTCTTTTTTTATGTGTTATAATCCCTATTAATGTTAATTCAATTATATTAATAAATAATTTTCCTAACTTTTCATACTTATGCTTATTAATGTAACCTTTGGAAATTTATGTTTTGAATATCTATATACATTATGTATGAGTTTATTATATTTTACCCAATATTACAAAAAATATATATATTTACTTCAGTCCAGCGAAAATTTTTTACTTTCACCCATGGTTGGTACATATGTTATAGGTCACCATAGCACAAACCATATTGATGTTGGTGAATCTAGCACTTATAGTTTCTTTACAGGGATACAAAGGAAAGTTCTTTATCATTATGGTCTATGGGCTGAAATCGTTAGCATTTAAATACTTTACCTGATTGAGCTGAAAATTTATATTCATGTTAAAGGTCATTGTTGCTCGAACTGTATAGCTCTTGGTGAATCTAATACTTAGTTTTTTTACAGGGACACAACAAACAATTCTGTATCATTATGGTCTATGGGCTGAAATCATTAGCATCTAAATACCTTACTTGATTGAGCTGAAAATTAATATACGCACTGTAGGTCACCTTCGCATGAACCATAAAGATTCTGGTGAATCTAGCACTTATAGTTTTTTTACAGGGACACAAAGAAAAATTCTTTATTATTATGCCCTATGAGTTCAAATTATTTAAAGTACGATTACATCATCATATAGATTTTGGTGAATCTAACACTTACAGTTTTTTTACAGGGACACAAAGAAAAATACTTTATCATTTGTGACTTATGGGTTCAAATTATTTAAAATGTGACAGCACAGCAAAATTGCACATAACTTAAAATAAAAGATTTTTACTGTATTTGCAGTGAAATTTGTTCATTTAAGCTATTTTGTGTGCATAATTAATAGAACAGTTGCACTTAGAAAATACTTTAAACAAAATAAAACCTCTGCAAAAACGGCAGCGTGGCGATCCACAGAAAGCAACAAAGTTTGTCGTACTTCTAGCCTGCCCTTCTGCAAAGTGATGGAGAAAGAGAGAAAACAAGTCTGATCACTGAGCAAGTTGCCGAGGGCAGAACAGAAATAAATAAAAATAAAGATATTAATTATTAAATCTTGAGAAGAGAGAACTTGAATTAAAATAAGTTATTTTTTATTATTTAATTTTGGAAATAGAATTTTTTGGATATTAAATTTATTTATTTTTATTAATTTAATTTATTATAAGTTAATTAATTATTGAATAATGAATTTTTAATTTATTCTTTAATTAAGAATTGATATTGGAGGTGTAAAAATTTAATATTTTTATATCATGTTGCAGGTTATCATTGTTAGAATTATATAATTGTTTTTGATTTATGGGTTCTTTTACGGGGATACAAAATGGATTTCGTATACATTTTGGTGTATGGATTCAACTTAATTGAAGTTCATTTTAATAATATTAAATTGTTTAAAATATAAACTTATTAAATATAAACTATACTTTTTTGCAGGAATGCACAAAAGAATTTGTATGCCTTTGCTCAAATATTCGAATTTAAGAAAAAATATATAAATGTCCTATTAAAATTTTCATTTTTAATTACTAAATTATTATTCTTTGATTCAGATTTGTTTAAATTCCTAATTACTACTAAATGTTTGGAAAGACGACAGGAAGAACTCTAGATTTTTATTATCTGTAAAACAAGTTTTACCAAGCAAATAATATATACGTATGTATACCTCGATATCTGAATGATCATTTGTAATTTTATCCCGAAATGATTACAATTTAGCAAGTTTAAGTTTGATTCATGCAAAGTCCTTTTTCGAATCCATTTTATGAAATACAGAATGTTAATTTAATTTTCCTTGTGGTAGAATAGTGAAAATTTTTTAATAAAGGAGTAACATCAAAGAGTCCATTTTTTGTACAGGTAATACATATTTGCACTATACAGGGTTGTAAAAATATGCTGATCATCACTGTCCAACTATCTCTAAATTTGGCACAGATACCAATCAGTATGTAAGTACTTAAATATGTTTATTTCTTTATAATTTATAAAATTTTACAAAAATACAAATTCAGTAAAAATTGAAACATTTTAAATTATAAAGACCTATTTAAATGCTTACTCTAGTGATTTTAGTTCCAAATCTTCACCAGATTCTCGGTGCATGTGTCTAAAAACTTTCTCTTTTCTAACAGGTAGTGTCATCTTATGTCAACTTTGGTAGGTTCTGTGTCATTACATGCCAGTTATTGGTTAAAATTTCTAATGTTTCATGTTTTATGGCATATGGGAAAAATATAATCAGCAAGATTTTTTAACATTATTGAAATCTATTTTTATGGGTTTTAAGGAGGGCTGAAGTTAGTTTATTCGTTTTAATATCATTATGGTGCTCTTTAATTCTGTTTTTTTCATTTTTGTCAATTCTATGTGTACTTCTGCTTTATTTTCTTCACTTTGAAAATGAATTTGTTATGTACATGCAGTTTTGTGGGAGTGTATGTGATCTTTATCGTTATGGATTCTTTAAACTATATTTTCATTTGGTTTCATTGGTGTACAAATTCCTATATTAGAGGCTTCAGATTTTAATTATTTGAGGTTCTTGTATTGTATGGGATTTTAGTACTATATATAACCAGACTTGATGTTGAACAGAAATATAAAATGTTTACACAACATTGAAAATGTCAATGTAACAAATGTTAAGTAAATACAGTTTTGGTAGCAGTAAGTTTATCATAATCAGTGCAAAATAAGACAGATGATTGCTCTTATATGTAGACAGGGCAGTGAATTCTATAATCGGAATAGCAGCCAATAGAAATTTTCTTGATACCTTTGTCTCTCGCACTGAAAAAGGCTTCTACACTACTATTTATTATAAATTTTTTTTAGTTTCATTTCCTCCCCATGCCCATTCATATCATCCACCTACCCAGAAAATGACCGCTTTTTGCACTTTTTTGTAACATTTGTCCTGATCCTGAATCCCACAACTCTGAAATATAATATCTATAAGCAGTTGCTGTTGATTTCCATTATTGATAAAGTTCTTTTGAAATTACTAGGGGTCTGCCCCTTGCTCGCTCTGCTCACCAACCCCAGAGGGAGGCTTCATCCACCTTCCGATTCTCTTTGCTCATTAACTCCTGCGAGGTTTTACCCGCCTATTTCCAGTTTTGCCTTTTATTGAATAAGAATATAGTCGAACCTCGTTAATGTGAATCTAAAGGAGGATAAAAAATTTTTTAATGCTATCAGTAACTAATCTTCATATAACTAAACTAATCTTCACTTTGATGGGGATTGTGAAAACAGTTCATGTTAAAAGTAATTAACATCAACAGTGTTCACATTAATGAGGTTTGACTTTATTAATAATACATAATACAAGACAAAAGCAGAACAATATTATAGAAATCTCCATATTGAAATACACAATATTTAATATTATATCATTTATAATGTGTCAAAAATCTGTTTTAACGTTAGACAACTTAATAACAATTTGCTCTATTTTGGGCGGAAATGTACATTAGGTAGACACACAAAATAAATAACAACGGCAGTAACTTTTTTTTAGAACAGAGAAAAATTCGTAATATCTAAACCATTTAGCATTCGACACTGTAAAAAATATATCCTATTTGCTGCTAGAAATTCTCTGTAATTTGAGAAAATACGCATAATTTATGAAAAAATTACATTCTCAGAACGTATTTTCTCAAATTACAGAGAATTTCTGGCAGCAAATGGGACATATTTTTTACAGTGTTGTTTTCAAAGCATTCTGGATAATGGGATTCCGGATAATGTATCCTATACTGTATATATAATTTTTTATTGGTACAATGTGAAATATCTTCTTGTTGGCATGCGTCTTAAGATCTTAGTTTCGGTTTATAATTTTGATAAGTTAGATCTATTTTGTCTTAAACTTTTATCAAAAACAGCAATGAAATTGATTTTAATTTCGCAGATCAAATTACCAGTTTAAGAAGATTAATTATATTTTAAGAAAATTCTAAACACTTGTGATGTTAAAAACATCACTTCTTTTTAAATATTAAATAAGATCGTTTTCTGCACTTAAATGCATTGTTTCTCTCAGCTGGCTCAACTCACCCTGTTGTGTTTGCTTGTGCAGAAAACGATCTTATTTAATATTTAAAAAGAAGTGATGTTTTTAACATCACAACACTGATGCTATTTTTTTTTTTTTTTTTTTTCCGTCTACTAAATATTGATAATAGTTTGTTGAATTAAATTTATAATTCTGCCTCTTGTTTTTCATGATGAGTGACAAATCTGACTCATTAAATGTATCTAAAAGCATTTTATTTTTATAATTCTTAAAAAATAATCCTTAAAGATGCATTAGAAATAATGCATCTTTAAGTCTTACAGTAGTGTATTTTATTTTATTTTTATAGTAAGTGGCTTTGTTTATTTTTACTTATTTATTTATTTTTTCTAGGTGGCTACTTATCTTTAATGGGCTTAGTTCAAAGACCAGATATTTTTAAGGTAACGTTTTAAGCTTTATGGTAACATTTTAAGCTTTTTTTAATAAATAAATAAATGGATATTTTAAATATTATATTGTTTATTTTTATAGATCAAGTGTATTTATTGCATTTTTTATAAAATGTGTCATTTAAAAAATACTTCTGTAAGCTTTTAAATATATATACCTTATGGTTTTTTGTACAAGGGAAAATTTTTTTTAAATGTGTATAAAAGTTTTTAAAGAATTTAAAAAATATTCCCTATTAAAAAATTAGAAAACGCTATTCAAAATTGATTGCTGAGAACAGTTCCTTTGTAAACTTAATTTCTTGGCAAGAATCAAAAAATAGGAGAACATTAATATTGATTTTGTAAACATTAATGTGATTAAAAAAGTGCATAAAATTTAGACATATTTTTCTGAACCCTGAGAGGATTAGAAATCAATCAGAATCGAGGATTTTTCGGAACAAAAGTGGAAGCATGAAGAATTGAAGCACTTTTTCCAGAGGTTTTAATTGCTTAAAACATCTCATCGCTCATCCAACTCTGAAATTATAGATTCTCTGATCCTATCAATCATTCTCTATTGCTTTCCTGGACCATGACTTAACGGAAATAAAGATGCTTTGAATGAATTGTATTAATCAAGATTTTTTTGTTGTATTCATTGACTGCATGCCATCCATTCACTATGTATAAAATAATCAAGAAAAACTTCAATTTGTTTTGGTTAGTTTGATTAACTTTATAATTTTATTTTATTTTTAACACTTCAATGCTTTAAAAAAAGATATTACAAATATTTATCACTCTTTTCATACCTCTACTCCTCCAGCTTATTTGTTAATATAATTGTATGAAAAAAAAATTTCTTTACTTATATAATTTCTCCCTTTTTTCTTCTATGAGTGACATATAGTGCTTTCATATAGCTTTTCTGTTGAAAATTCTTGTTATATATATATCTACATACTGCTCATATATTTATGCAGATTTTCCTTTCATTAAGGTTGCAATTGCTGGAGCGCCTGTAACATCCTGGAGGTTATATGACACTGGTTACACTGAAAGATATATGGATACTCCAGCTAATAATCCTACAGGTTATAATCAAGGTTCTGTATTGTCTTATGTTAATCAGTTTCCAGATGAGTAAGTATTTTGCATTCTCACCTGCTTATTTATTTATGTGATTAAGAATATGTAATAAAAAAAAATAAAAAAAATTCATTAACAGACATTCCAAGTCTCCTGCTTTTTGCTTGTTTTCCTATGCTCCTGATTTTCCACTCATTTCTCCTGCTTTTCTGATGTAATTTTTATCTATCTCTCTTAGCATAATTTATGCTTAAAATTTGTGGGATGGGGTAAAAAAATTTGAAAGAAAATTGAAATTTATCTTGCCCTGCAATTTATCAAGTTCAGTTTGAATGTGAATTACTATACAATGCTTTGAAACTAATTTTTGCTAAGAATAAATTTTTAACTTTCATTTTTGCATAATGAAAAATGTCTTAATATTTTTTTTTTTTTTTTTTTTAAATACCATAACTATTGAAAACATAAAGAATTCAAGTTTCATTAGAATATAGCTGATATTTTCATTTCTTTATTACCTTTTCTTTTACAAAGATAATTAAGATTCTTATTGTTTTATATTAGGAGCAGAATAATCAAATCTGTCTATCTTGACTTAAATTTTAAACAACTGTATGTCTGTTTTTTTTTTAGTTTGTTTTAAATACTGCAAGAAACATATAGTATTCTAATTTTAATACTGATGCTTTGTAAATACCTCCTAAGCTTATAAAGCTTTACTTAAAGTTAAATTTGCGTTATTTTACTCATTTTCCTTACAAACTTTCTTGTTGGAAAAAGTCTCATGATTTCTATTAAAAAATCTCCTGCTTTTTTGTCATTAGAAGTTGGCATCTCTGCATTAAGATGATTTGTGTATGCTCAAGAAATTATTTTAATGAAAATACTGTTTAATTTTCTCCCATTGTACTTTTAAGAGCTCTTTAGTTTATATATTCTTCTAAGTACTTTACCATCCCATAAAAATTAATACCTGTTGATTTTTAGGACTGGTGTATAAATTAATAATTAGGACTGGTGTATAAATTAATATTTGTGATATATTGATTTAATGTTGATATCATTCATTTAATTATTCTGGTGTTGACAGAATTTTAGTTTGAACCTGATATCTAAACTTCAATGCTACATAATATCTATCTTGAATTGCATAATATCAAATATCACTGTCACAAACTTCTGTTATAAGTTCAGTTTCTGCAGTGATTATTCCAGACTATTTTATTACCCTAACATAAATTTCAATAACTGCCAAATACCTATTATATGAATCTAATTTATTAATTGAGGTCAGATGTTTCCTATGAGTTCGAGAAATATTTAAGCTATATACAGATTTCAATATTAGTGTTTTTAGAACAAGTTAGATTGGAAAGAATTTATTATTTAAATTGGAAGTTTATTATTAGTTATTTTTATAGTTGGATAGTTTTATGGTTGTTAAATTGAATATTTTTGAGACAATATTAATAATTTTTGTATATCTGAAATTTCAAATTTGAGATGATTTATGCTAATTGATAGTAGTGCATATTTTTAAAGTGTGTTATATGTATTTTCATAAAATATTTCACAAGCTGTTAAATTTGTTTTTAACGTACCCTTTTGTAAAAATGGTAATTTTTTACACTTCCTATATTAATTCCTTTAACTAAAAAATGTCTGTTCAAAAATAATTTTCGAAATAGCCAAAAAAATATTTAATAATTAAAATTATTTATAATTTATTCTGCTAATTAAAATGAATCTATAAAATAAATCCATTTTCCCATTTTCAAAATTAAATAAATAATAATGACTAATGAGTAATCTGTTTTAACTTAATGTTATATCTCTCTACTTGCAATATTTTTTATTTCTCTTTTTCTTGATTATCGTTTTCCGTTTGGCAACGCCAATGGACTTAGTTTGTTTTTCCTCTTCTCCTATTCACTCTGCAGCGGAAGAGCCTAGCTGAACGCCGTACTCCGTTAGCTCTGTAGTTCAACGATTCTGCTATTCCTCCAGAGGTTTACTTTTGTTTAACTAGCTCGCAACAGAAATTTTCTGCTCAGATTCAGCTTTAGGAACAGAGTCAAGGAGCATAATTTGATTTTACAAGACAAGCGGTTGTACACAGCTAAACTTAATTTTTAATAAAAATTAAAAGAAAAAAAATCAGTTTTTTAATGAATATGTTTTAAATTAGCAGATATAAAACAAATCTGTATTTATACGCATTAAGACAAAAAAACGTAAAATTTCTTTATGCATTTTTTGTCAAACTACTAATTTTACACTAAAATAATACATTTTTTTTAACTGAAAAATTATGTATGTTAAAGTTGTGTTCCTGTATCTTTTTACTTGGTAAATGAGCAAAGATGATTCACATACTTACACTTATTCAAAATTTTTGTGTGAAATGATGTTATTTTTAAATTAAAGAATTATTTTAAAAAACATTTACACTTATGTAAATATTTCCAAATTAAAAGATATTATAATCAAAATAATAAAATTTGGGATATTAAAATAAATGAAAAATATTTTAAAGTTTGTATATTTCAAAATAATCAATATGTTAGCAATACTAGTTATCAATACCAGTTATCCTATTATATATGAAATATGTAATAGTAACAAAAAAAAATCAAAAACATAGAATGAAATTCTATACTTGGCAACAATTATGAAATTGCCGTTATTTCAATTGAGAACGATTAAGAACTATGCCGAGATGTAAAAAAAAATATAAAATCTGGTCTCACTTTTTTCTTCTTTTTTTAACTTTGAAAGTCATTAAGATTTCAAAAGATTTCAGTGAAAGAGCACATTTGCCGAAACTGTAAAAATAAGCTGATTCTCAACTTGTATTACTTCCGACATTTATACACCACACTAGTAAGTGCAAGTGTTGAAAAACAGTGGGAATATTATTGATTAATGGCTAAATAATAGCCTATTTTAGCAATTAATTTCAATTAAACATAATTTTTGTCAATGAACGGTAAAATGATTCCATATTTCAATAGTAGGTCACAAAATTGTTATATATTTCGGGAAATAGCTTTGAAGAATCTCAAAATTTATCAATTAAAGATAAAATAACTAATAACACAGGCCTGCAATTAAAAATATACAAGGTAGTTAATAGCTGAATATGTATTTTTTGGTGCTGATTTCAAAAAATATTTCTATCGTGTCATTTGTTGAAAAATCCAATTTTTCTTTGATTTTTAACACATACGTAATATTTACTCCTCTTGGTTAGTGGTCTATTTTATGTAAGTTACCTTAATAAAAACAAATAAAGTAGTATGTTGATGATTTTCTTTTAGAAAATGTACCATTATTTAACTACCCAAGGAGAGTTTTCATTTTTCTCTTGACCAGAAGATGCTCATGTAATCTAGCAACAGTGGTTTTCATCCATTTAAACCTATGGAAAAATAAATCAATTGCTGAAAAATCAATTTACTACACCAAGACTCGATCATTTTACATAGATTTAAATGAATAAAAACCACTGTTGCCAGATAGGAAATGCTATATTGTTCAAGAAAAAAAATATTGATACCGATTTTACTAATACCAAATAACATAAAAATCAGCGAAACTTCTCTTGTATTTTTCAAAAGCTTCAATTTACAGGCCTGTGTAATTATTTATGTTACTATAATGTGCATTTTCACAATTAGCAGTAAAATAATTCCTTATTACAATAATCGGCCGCAAAACTATCCCGGGGAATAGTTTTTTAAAAATGTTGGATTTTATCAATTTTTGGCAAAATGATAATGTATTTCAGTAATTATTTTCATTATTAAATGTGCATTTTGACAAATAGTGGCGAAATAATTCTGTATTTCAATAATAGGCTTTAAAATTATCATGTATTTTGGGAAATACCTTTGAAAAAACTCAAATTCTATAATTTAGTGACCAAAGAAAAAAAAAAAAAAATCTGAATTTCAACAATTATTTGATATGTTAAAAATAAATCTTGCCAATTAGTAGTAAAATAAATCATATTTCAGTATTGGATAGCAAAATTATCTCGTATCTGGGGAAATACCTTTCAAAAAACATGAATTTTATTAATTAGCATCAAAATATATTGCATTTCGTTGACTTATTTGCATTATCAAAATAAATGTTAACAATTAGTGGCAAAATGATTCTGCTTTTCAATAACAAGCTGCAAAATTACTGCATATTTCAGTAAATAATATTTAATATATATATATATATATATATATAATAAAGATGATCTATTAAGCATAGTAGAAGCCAAGCAGCAGATAGAAGTTCACTGAAACACCAATGACCAATAAGATAAAAAAAAAAAAAAATCATCAGTGGATGAAATACACTAACTTAAAGAAAACATATCTATTAATTAACAGCCTGCAAAACAAATATATATTGATTAATGGAGAAATAATTGTGTATTCCAGTACTTATTTGCATTATTAAATGTAATTTTTGACAGTTAGGTGCAATATGATTTCATATTTCATTAAAAGTATGCGAAATTATCACATATTTCAGAAAATAGTTTTGAAAAAAGTGTGAATTATATTGATTAAAAAGCGAAATAATCCCACATTATGACAATCAGCCATAAAACATCACATATTTTGGGAATTAGCTTTAAAAAGAAAAGTGACTTTTTTTATTAGCTGCACATTTATCTCTAAAAGTGACTACTACAAAAGTGGCCACCATTTTTTATGTTTCTGGTAGCCAGTGCCTACTATCTATAATTATTAGTATAGTATAGACCATTAGTGGATTGTCCTATGCATAGAAAAAAACATTACTCTATGCTCTCTTGTAACCAGCCTGTAGAGAATAGATTGATGGTACCAATACAGTTTATGCAAGCATTTGATTATATATGCACAAAATTTACAATAATTTTTACTGATTGTGTAAACAAAATTAAAATAAATTATTTTTATAGAATTATTTTTATTTTTTATAGTAAACAACATTTTATGCGAAGTAAAATGTTGATTTTTGCTTCAAAGGGCAGTTTCAGTGATAAATAACATAAGAGAATTATTCATATAAGGAAGCATTTTATTTTCAGTAATAATGAATATTTATCTGAGGAAAATATGTTTTGTAGAAATTTTCTTTGTGTTAAGAAAGTTGTAGTTCCTGCACTTCTGTTGAAATTATCATAATATGCTGGTAAACATGTATAAATCTTTTATTTATTTTAAATTAATTCTTTTTATTCAGTGATCTAGAAAATTGCACAATAGTGCATCTTTCTATTTTGTTTCATTCATTAAATATATTTGTTAAAATAATGCAAGTTGGAGATATCTTCAAATTTGTTTTAGCTGATTGTAAAAAATTAAGTACAAGTTGTTTTAATTAGCAATTAATTTATTTTATAGTATTGTATTATTTGTAAAATAACTTCTTTTTTTTTTTTAAGGGAAAATAGGTTGTTAATAATTCATGGTTTAAAAGATGAAAATGTTCATTTTGCCCATACAAGTCAATTAATTAATGCTTTAATAAAAGCAGGAAAGCCTTATGAACTACAAGTGAGTATTTTTCTTGTTAAAACTATCTTAAAACATTGTGTTAAAATAAATAAATAAATTGCTTTAGAATGTGGAATTTGCTTCTCTGTGTTTTTTATTACATAGTGAAATAATGTTGAGCCTATTTTTCTCCTTTTCTCTTTGAAGTCATATTTTCTTTGTGATATTTATTATTATTTACTTTCCGAACATACATATTATGCAAGGAAAGTATTGTAGTCCTGAAAAAAATATGACTATGAGATTTTGGTGTAACTATATGTTTTGAGGTTTCCTGAATTGACTTTTATTAGTTTTATGGTGATGTATGCATATATGTGTGCCCTGTGACAAAATATTTTTATGCTTTCTGCAACGAGCCTTGTTCATGCAAACCTTTTCTGCGAGACAATATTGACATATTTTTTAATTTATGTATAGTTTTACATATACATATGAATATAAACATTCAATATTATTAATAGACTGTTGAAGAATTTTTAAATACAAGACATGAGTTTCTATTTTCCACTTGAATTTAGGAATATCTTTCATTTTTATGAGCCAACCTTTTTGCAAATGACAATTTCTTTTCTGTGACAATGCCGTTGTCACCTAAATTCTGCCTCAGGGTATGTGTATGTGTAAAGAACATGATTACATCAAAACGTTTTTTTTTTTTTTTTTCCCAATTGAGCTCAAAGCTGTTAGATGATTTGTAAGTTTCTGTCGTATGACCTATTAGATTTTGATGAGTATATGAATTAAAATTCTTAATAGGGGCACAAATAGGGACATAATCTTTATTATTAAGGCCTATGGACTCAAATTATTTAATGTATAATAGCATCTAAATATCTTAAAAATAAAAGATAAATGTTAGTAAATGTGTTATGGATTATCATCGAAGGAACTGAAAATGTAAGACTTACAATTTTTTACAGAGGCCCAAAGAAATTTTTTTTATCATTATGGCTTATGGATTCAAATTGTTTAACACGTAAAAGCATCTAAATGTCTTATTTATTTGAAATGAAAGTTGATAGGTATGTTATGGGTCACTTCACATGAGCTTTATAGATTTTGATAAGTGTACAGTTTGTAATTTTTTTACAAATACACTAAGAAAAAATATTTATCATTAGGGCCTGTGGATTTAAATTATTTAAGGTGCAATAAAATCTGAATGCCTAATTCAGTTGAGCTAGAAGTTGGAAGGTATGTTACAAGTCACTGTTCATGAAATGTACAGATTTTGATGAGTATATGACTTAAATATTTTCACAGGGACAAAAATTTCTTTAGGAGCAGGATAGTAAATAAAATTTTTACATTGAAGTCTACGGGCTCAAACTATTTAAAGTTTACTTTAGTTACGTTGAATTGTTTAAAACAAAAAATACAAATAAACTTTTGATATTATGAGATTACGATTTATTTACTCTTACAGAGGTGCACAAAAGAATTTGGATACATTACAATTGAGAAATTAGGAGACATTATGAAATCATAAAATTTTAGGGAATAACTAATGTTAATTGAAAGTGAAGTATATAATTTACAATGCTAATTGTTTAATTAATGATTTAATAAGATATTAAAACTTTTTGTTTTAACATGCTATTTGAAGTTACTTATATACTTTAATTCTATATATTTTATTCTGTGTGTTATTTATTCTGTATATTTTAATTATATTATTCTTGAATGTGTTACATTTTATTTTACATACTTACATACATATTTTTACTTAAACAATCATATTGACGTCATGTTTGTTTATTTTTCAGATATATCCAAGTGAAAGACATAGTTTAAGGCATTTAGATGCTAGTGAACATTATGAAACAAAACTTTTAAGTTTTCTGCAACATAATCTTTGATTTTCAGCAATCCTAGGTCATTTTTCAATTGTGTTAATAAATATGAATCATTCATAACTGGTTCACTTCTGCAACTTTAGAACAGGAGTCTCATTCAACCAATTCTAAAATTGCATTTTGGCTTAAATACTCTAATTGCTTAGATGCAATTTGTTTTATATTTGCTTCAGATGCTCCAGTCAAAGTTTGCATCTGATTTTACCATAATGTATATAAATGAAATTAATTTTGTTCTGGAAAAATGAATAAGCACTATGCAAAAAATGTTTTAAAAATTCTGCTGATTACTTTTTTGACTTATTCAATTACATTTTCTGGTAACTTAACATCTGGAAATGAAAACTGTTTTTAACTATGTAAATCATTTTATTAATGAAATATGTAATTATTATTATTATTTTAAACAAAAGAAATGCAAAATGACTGTAAGAGCTTGAATTAGTTTACTTTATTTGGGTTGTTAATTTTATTTTACAAAGTGCAGAAACAATAATTGAAAATAAAAAAGTTTTAGAATTTGTTTTGTTCTCAACAGTAGTTCTCAAACATTATTCTTAGTGATCCTAAATAAATCTAGTCAATTCATTTTGGTTGTTTGTAATTTTGTGTTGATATAATTATAATCATATTGTCATGTTATTAATTTTATTGACTTAAAAAATATTGTGTTATTTATTTAGATTAATCTATCGTTTGAAATATTTTACTAATTGTGTGTTATTTATCTATATATGAGATGCATCAAGTATATTATATTATTATTATTTTTTGCACATAAAGTTTCTAGATTTTTTTCTATATATATATATTTTTTTTTAATTGCATATCATACATATTTTTCTTAAAATACAGACATGACTTTAGTGTTATTACCTACTCTTTTATTGACTTAAGAGGATGTATTATAGTGCATCAAGGTCAGCCCAAACCGTATGTTAACCTATGGGAAAATAATCTCCATTATTATTTGTTACATAATATATGTTTTAAAATTCCATTTTTCACATTCAGAAAATTCATAACGCTTAAATAAGTTCTCGATTCCTGAAAATTGAAAAATTTTACAAAGTGAAATTATATATTTTACAGCTTCAAAATAAATTTGAAAAATTAAAAGAAATCAACTGTCATAAAACAATGACATCTCCTCCCCCCCCCCCAAAAAAAAAAAAAAAAAAAAAAAAAAAAAGTCATGAATTTTCTGAATATGGTAACAGGATTTCAAATGTATATATTATGAAATGAATAATAATACAGTAGAATCTCAATTATCTTATCTGAAGTAATTGGGACCGACCATCATTCAGGAAAAGGAAATTTTCGGATAATCAAGAATGCTTTAAGTTTAAAAATAAGGACAAATATATGTGTTATTTCTTATTATGGTAACAACTGCTTAATAAAACATAAAGCAAAGCAATAACAAATATTATATTGTACTTTAATTTTGAAGTTAAGTACCTTTTACACATTTCACAAGAGTTTGTTCCACCCAGGGAATGTCTACAAATTTTGTATTTAAAAAAAAAAAAAAAAAAAAAAAAAAAAAAAAAAAACTTTGAATTTTGTACACAATAATGTGATTAAAAAAAAAAAAAAAAAGGATGGGAGAGAAAGGCTATAGAAATATATTTTTGTTAACCGAGAGTTTCGGATAACAGAGATTCTACTGTACTGAGAATTACTTCCTCGTAGATTAATCATGGGGGTTTTGTTCACCTTGATTGGCTGTGATACATCTTTTTAATTAATTGATGTTCATTTTTATAACGAGCATTTACTTTGTGAATTATATATATTTTTATGAATTTTTATGACGCATCTTTTTCCCTTTGTATTGAATATTTAAGTGAAATGTTTAATTCTAAAAATCATGTAGAGAAATATGATTTAATTTTTATTTGTATGAAAACCGTGTGCTATTCAAGTCTAATCAATATTTAACAATGCTGAATGTAAAGGAAAAACAATTGTGCATAATCTTAACAAAATGAACTGTTTTAAAAGCATTTTTTCTATGAATATATGAATGTTTTTTCTATACAGACAATTCAATTTTAAATCTGTGTATTAAAAATCAACCTGTACACTAATAATCTGAATCAATGATTGATACATATAAAAAAATTCTGGGTGTATGATATATATTTAAAGAAGTAAATGAAATAATTTAATTATTAAAATAAAACAAAGTATGTGTAGGAATACAGTTATGTGTAAAATTGACTATAATGATAATATGAAATATTTAAATTTTGCAACTCATGTATATTTACCTCTTCTATTTTTGCAAAAATGTGTAGATAATATGAAGACTATTATACAGTGCCTGGCAGTGTTTCTTGGGTTGTTTTTTCATTAATTTTGATAAGTTTATGGTTTTAAGTTAAGATTTGTTTTTTTTACTTTATTGATTCGTTTGTTTTTGCAGACTGTTAATTAATAGATCTGGTTTCTTTACATTAATGTATTTCATCCACTGATGATTTTTTTTTTTTTTTTTTTAATCGTATTGGTTATTGGTGTTTCAGTGATCTTGTATCTGTTGCTTGGCTTCTAATATGCTTAATAGATCATCTTTATTATATATATATATATATATATATTTTTTTTTTTTTTTTTTTAGCTGTGCCAGTTACTTAGAAATTAATAGGGAATACATGTTAATAGCATATCAACTACATATGCATCATATACTGCATATTTCTAAATATAAGCTGATCCATATACAAGCCAAGATTTTTTTTTTTTTTTTTTTTTTTTTTCACTTATCCAAAATTTAAAACTCCTATATAAGTTTTATTATAACTTGTATTAAAACCCTTATAATTTAGCTTTAGAAAAACTTCCAAAATTTCAGAAATTGACCAATTAATAAAAGATAAAAGAAAATGAAAAGAAAACTTGATAATTCAACATGAGTATTTTTTAGTCCATAGCTCAACTGTGTTACCTTATAAAAGTTCTAAAGATAATAAAAATATTTAATTATTACAAATTAATCATTAACGAGCATTTAATCTCTTCCTTCTTGTTCTTGTTAAAATCATGAGCTGAGGTTTCACTCTTTGTTTCTCCTGCCTGAAACATAAAAAAAATGTCATATAAAAAAATATTAACTATGATTCATATATCATACCCAGAATTTTAAATTATACAAATTATAAGTTTTGTAAATTATTTTTATCTTAGTAACCTATCAAAATAGCCTCAGATTGTTCTGAAAAAGAAAAAGACGTTCCTACAAAATATCCTATTCTAAAATAGTACAAAACTAAATAGTTCTGACAAAATAGCCACAAAGAAATAGTTTAGCCATGGCCTGTCTAACTCGAAACAATTGGTGGGGGCTGTATTGGAAATGCATTTTATTTTACCAGGCTGCACTGAATGTACATATGTGTGTATAATATGTATATGTGTGTGTCTTTATGTCTTGACTTCTACTATGCTTAATAGATCATCTTTATTATATATATATATATATATATATATATATATATATTTTTTTTTTTTTTTTTTTTGGGGGGGGGGGGGGGGGGCTTGAAAATTTAATACTGAATATATTAAATTTATTTTTATTCATAAATTAACAGTAAAACAGTCAAACATTTATAACTATATATAAATAATCATAATAAGAAAAATCAATAAAATGACTGAATAATATTTTATCAATAATATTCAGCGAGGTGTTTGTTTTCCAAGCATAACTGCTTTAATATACTTTAATTCTAAAGGGTCAGACCATATTTATGAAACTTTGCTATGATAAGATGTCAGATAATACTATATTGCATTGCAATTCATAAAATATTACATGGCGGGTCCCAGGTTGGCCACTTCTGACTTAGCCTATTTAAATTTTAAATTTGTATTTATATGTTCTTAAAACTGCATAACTGAGGCTTAAACTTCTATAATGATATGTGTAATATAATTTTAAAGAGCTTTTATATCTATTGCATCACACACAAAGCAATAAAGTTGTCTGCTTTCAGTAATCCTGTGCATTCTCTATGTATTGCTTACACTGTACAATGCACTAAAATTTGGTATAGTTAAAATACTAGCTTAACACAGCTAGTATTTTAACTATACTAAATGTAGTACAATTGATTTATAACTATAATATTCTAATTATATATGTAATTATGACAAAATTACCTCATTTTATTAAAGAATTGGAAGACATATTGTGCATGTTTTTCGATATGCAAGTTCAGTCTTTGCTTGAATTTATTTTTATTTATATTTTTTTATTAATTATTATTATTATTATTTATGTGACATGTATTATTTTAAAATAAAACTTCTATAAGAGTTTTCTTGACAAATATATTGTTATTAAGGAGATAGTCTTCTTATATTCTACAGAGAATAATCAACGAACATTAATTATGAAAATAATTTGTTTTTAATGACGAGTTTTTATGTGTATGTTTATATATATATATTTATATTTATATACAACTATATATATATTTCTTTTGAAATTTGAATGAAATTAGTATTTGTTGAAATTAATTCTGGCTAATTTAAGAGTACAAATTTGCAACATAAATTGAGTTTCTTGTGAAATTCTCTTCCATGTATTTTAACATGTGTATCGTTTTATTTATATTTCACTGTGATAATACATAAAATAATCATTATTATTTATTATTTTAAATTTAAACTTAATGTGTGGCTTTCTTGAGCAGTTAACAAAAGTGATCTGTTGTAATTACTTTTTATCACACTGTTATATTCAAAGTGATATTTGTGACTTTTCAGAAAAATAAAAAATGTTGCTGTTTCAAACCTTTCCACATAATGGTAGGGAATGTAAAACCATAATGTAGGTTCAGAAATTTAATTCATCAACCTGAAAATTAATTTTTGATAGAATGGAGTAGAAGGCTGATTTTTACAAACTATGTGAAAAATACCAGAGTCGGGAATCAAACCCCAGGCCTTCCGCTTAACGTGCTTGTAAATATAATGCATTTTTCCTGAATATAATTATAGTAAATGATAAATGAAAGTTATTTGATTGTTTTGTGCTGCTACGTATAATAAAGGTAAAGCATAATTAAAAAAAATAAATAAAAAGTTTGTCAAAAAAGAAACTTATTATTAACCTCATGGGTAAGCTTAAAATTTTCAACCTACTGTTTGTTTAACTTCTATAAATAAAAAGTAATTTCTATTTTTTATTTAAAAATATAAGAATAAGAATATTTTGCCTTAGTTGAAATATGAATTCTTCTCTTGTTTGTAATGTTTTGAAATATTTTATTTTAAATTTTATTTCAAACATTTATTCTTGCAGTGCTAAACATGATAGAATTTATTTAGTACAGAATAAAATGTTATAAGTACTTTTTTGCTCTAAGAATGCCTAACACTGACATTTTATTTAAAGATTTTACTTTTTTAAAACAAAAAGTTTATTTATTTGTGCCTAAAATAAAAGCTTATTATTTATATTATTACATTCATACAAGTTGTATCTTTAAAAATTTCTGAGTAACAGATTTATTTATTAATTTTTATTTATAATTTTTATTATTATTATTATTATTATTTTAAGAAACATTTCCGAAATTAATACTAAGTCTTTTAAAAAGGATTATTTTATTTATTCAGATTAAATTTTATTACATGCTTCTATATTTAAAAAAAAAAAAAAAAAAAAATTAGATTAGTAAAAAAAATTTTGACTTCTGGTTTTCATAGGATTTAACCTGTTTTGATAAGTATTGAACATGATTCGACCTTTTTTAGAAAATATGTGTGTATGTATTTATGTGTGTGTGTGTGATAATATAGAGAGAGAGGTAGAGAAAGAGGACAAACAAAAATTTTGGCGGAGTTCTAGATAAAGAACAGAATTTATAAATATGCATGTTTAGTTGCACACTGACAAAAATTAGTGTCTGTCAACTTTTGGTGATTATTGTTCAACAGGTTGTGCTGCTATGCTACAATTTCTCCTGTTTATGGAAAGGTTATATCTCAGCTTCTGTTCTATAGTATATAATTGCACAAATTTTGATATAGGACAGAACCAGTAGGAAAAACTATGCTGATTCAATATAAGTGCATACTGACTAACAGATGGCACTCCAATGCTGCATTTTTGTCATGTACGAGAAAGCTATATCTCAGCGTCTATTGTGTATAAATGCCTCAAACTTTAAATGTAACCATTATGAAAAAGAAAGTGTATATTGGCTGACAGGTGGCCCTGATATTATTCACTTTCTGTGATTTTCCATATTGCAATATCTCAGTATCTATTGATTAAAACTGCATGTATAAAATCTTTAATTTGAAAAGATATGGTTGAATTTTTATGCATTTTAATCGGTAGATGGTGCTGTTATACAGAATTTATTGTAGAAAAAAGTTTTGTAATGGCCGTAACATATTAGTTTTTTATTGTGTTTAACGTAAAAGGAAAATGTATATTGTATAAAACAATTAATTTAAACAAACTTTTGTGAAATTTTGTAGTTTTGATAATTGAGAAAAATGAAGTTTGTGAATAACTCAAAGTAACATTTATGTATTTTTATTTATTGTTGTTATATATATGCTTATGCAAAAGTATTTGAAATATTCTTATAATACATTTTACATTGGAATATTAAGAGCAAATAAAAGAATAATTTTAAACATTTCAAATTTTCAATTTAAATTAAAATGATTGTATTATCTCTTTCTTCAAATTTAATCTTTAAGTATTTGCTAGTCAGCCTTTATTCTTGTTTTTGTTGTCCCTATATCCGATGTACTCTGATGTACTTTTTTCCTTCTTTCATATGATTCGTTTATGCTTGATTTTTATATATTGGTGATATTATATATTTATTAAATTATAGTGATATTGATATTGTTAAATTAGTGTTAATATTTTATATTTATTATTGCCATATTATCAAAAATGTATGCAACACTATAGAAGTTATTACATTGATTATATATAAATTTCAGTAAATGAGGTAAACAAAAATTAGCTCTTAACTGAAATTATTATTAATATTATTTATGTCATTTTTAGTTGTTTGTCATTTACAGTTAGACTTTAAACATTTTTTTAAATTTTAGTTATGTTCTGCAAAATGCAGTTTTTGCTTTATCAAACTGCTAATTAATGTTCTATATCTAATATTGCTATAATTAAGTACCTCTATATGCTTTTTTTCATGTGTTTACTCTTTAAATTCTTGTACTTAGCATGATAGTATTAATTAATTTTGTTTTAATTTGACATGGAATTAGAAAAAAATTTTGGTTTGAAGAATTTTGAAATATTGTCATAGCTGCTCAAGCAAAAATGATCTATCAATGGAGAATTTTTGTAAAATTTTATTTTAGATTTTAAAACCGGATTTCTTTTATTTTTCTGTTGAGAAAGATATAAACAAAATATGAACTTTTGTCATAAATTAACTAAAAAACGCAATAATAAAAAGTATATTCCAAACTAAGTTTTTTTTTAATCAAAAAGTTATGCCAAAATGAATAAATTAAACAATAAATTATAAGACATCGCCAATATAGTAGCAAAAATTTAAAAGTCGCCATGGTCCTATACTAAAGCTGTCCTGCCTGGGGGAAGTATGAAAACCGGGTCGTCAAACAGGAATTTTATTTTGAAACTTTTCTTTGAATCATTTGATTTAATTATCATTAGTGTTTCATCCCATAAAAAATAATAATTTGGTTTCTGATGAATTAAAATTTAAATTGAGTGATGAAATTGATAATAAGACACATAAGTTTTAAATTTTAAAGGTAAATAAGAAAAGAAATAAATTGTAGAAATTTTGCATGGTTTTGTTAGTTTTTATTAATTTAAATTAAAACAAGACTTGTGTTTTATTCATATTTTGAGGCTAGAAATATATATAATGAAGTATGTGTCAAAAATCAGATTTTAATATGCAACTTTTATTTATAAGTGCTCTAAAGATAAATACATAAGCATTATTATAATGAATACAAACTTTATAAGTAAATACCATGAATTACATTAACATATTTTCATGTTTTATTCAAACACTTATTATCCATTACTTAAATAAGTGACTTTGTTATTATCTAGTACTTGAATAACTGAAAATATAAGTCCATATGAAATATTTTCCAATTCAAATGGAAATATTGTCTATTTGAAATGTTATAATCATATACCACTGTTTGCACACCAACAGACAAATGAATTTTTATTTATTTATTTTATTTTTTTTAAATTGCTATTTGAGTTCAGCTGGCGCAAAAACTGATATAAAGTCAAATTATACATGTCTTTTTTTACTTGCAAAAAAATTAAAAAATCATTGTTATTTAAACTTGAAACAATGGAAAGAGAAAAGAAAAAAAAAAAAACTCTATTTTGTGCCTTATTTTATTTATTTTTTAAAGTTGATATCTTTAGAAATTGACATTGCAAGTTACTTAATTTTTCTATCGATATATATACACATAAAATGGAAAATTTGTCACCGCAATACCTTCCAAAATACTGAATCATTTTGAACCAGAGTTGAACAGTGGACTTATCTTCGAGATATCATGACTGTTACCATTGGGCAACTTAATCTGCCTTTTGTTTTTTAAATGGCAGCAACTTGAAAATTTCAATAATAATTCAGTACATAAATAGACTGTATTGTAGTCTCAACCAAGTTTATTAATTAACTTGATCCATGTCTTGTTTCAAAATAGTAATCACTTGAAAATTTTTTCATAGTAACTTCCAAAATAGTGAATAATTTTGAATCAATGTTGGGTGATGAACTTATCTTAGAAATATCTTGTATGAGTTCATTGATCAACTTGATCCACCATCTAATTTCAATAATAAATGGTTGCTGCTTGAAATTTTCAAGCTCTTAGAAATACCATAGTTATAATTTGACAAAAAGTTATTTTAAGTGTATGTTTATATGTTGAGCTATTGATACTAATATTCTGAAAGTGTCTTATTTATTTATAGTATGATGTGTGAGAGTATATGTGAATGAGTATATATATAATTTTTGGGCTTTGTCTGTATATCCATTTGTGAGAAATAAAAAATGTGTAATTAAAACAGAGGTTAGAATTATGATAAAATCATGGTTTAGATTACTGATGCCTATTAAAATAATAATACAGGGTTTATACTCGTCAGGCAAAACCTGGAATACTCAGGGAATTTGGATTGTGTTAAAAAAAAGTCAAAGAAAACCCAAGGAAAATAAAAATTTTCATTAAAAGCCAGGGAAAATCGATTACAAAACCTTGAAAAACATATATTTATTTTCTCTTAAATTGCATTTTTCTTGTTTAGCTTTATATCAAAATTAAGTATCCTGAAAATATACATGTAAACAATGATTTCTACCTGATTTTCTATCATGGTCGGCAGTAACATAACATCATACAGTGGAAGTAGATGTATTTTCTCCTCTCTAGAGGAGTGTTTCTTGTAATATGTCGCTAATATTTCCTTGAAAATTGTCTGGAAAACTCAGGGAATTTTTTTTTTTTTTTTTTTTTTTGCATATTTGAGTATGAACCCTGTAATAATATATGCTGTTTCTCCATGCATGCTGAGATTTCATATTTTGTCTAGTGCATAGAAAGGCATAGAATTTTTTAATTATTCTGATAACACCCTGTGTAGCAAAGTAGCAGCCCTTCTTCATCTTCTTTTCAATGGGAGTTTCTTATTTATCCACTCTTAAAGAATATACAGAGCTTAGAAAATTAAAAAGAAAAAAAAAAAAAAAATTCACAAATTCACCACCACTAATAAACTTTAACAATGTGTAGCTTAACGTAAAGATCACTAACTTATGAATCAATTCAAAAAATAAAAGATTAAAAAAGAAACTTTAAAAATAGAAAAAAATTACTGGAATGTATTGTTTACATATTACGGAACAAAAATGCATTGTTAATTGAAATAAAAAATAAAATGTATGCTCATTTATTTTACCCTCCAACAAAATAAATGAAAATGAAAAAGAAAATTAAATAATAATTAAAAAAAAGAAACAAAACTGTGAAAATTGAAATTAAAATAATATATTTTATCAGACAAATATATCATTCAAATAATATTGTTTTACAATTTAAAACAGCAAAGCATCAGTTGAATTAAGTTGTTCACATTATGATTATGTGTTTCAAATGGGCATACAGATATTTGGCATATAGGTTAATAATTGACCAACAGATTAATTGTGTCACTGAATTCAGTTATTTTGCATGAAATTGTTTTACATAATTTGAATGGTATCATCATTAAATTATAGGAAGGAATTATTATTTATAATATGTAGTATTATTAGCATTTTAAATAAATTTTATTTATGCTGTAATTTAAAAATTTATACTTCTTACAATTTCAAAACTGGTGGTTATTTGGAGGTTATTCATTATTTTTTAATACTGTACTTGCTAATTTTAAAATTATTGTAGTTTATTAGTTAGTAGCTATTGTAAACCCAAAAGAGATCATTTTTAATAATTTTATATATTTAAAATAAATAAGTAGTAAAATAATACAGGGTGTCCATAAATTATCTTTACAACTTTGAAATTTAATAACTTTTGAAATAAAAAAGATATTCACATTCTGTGTTCTGCAGTTATTAGTGCAACTCATAAAGTTTTTTTTGCACCTTGTGGACTGTTGATCTGGGTATTTCTAATTGTGTAGCAGCTGAACGAACTGATTTTTTTGGACTGCACTGGAATGCTTCGCGAACCCGCTCTCAACAGTTCCATCACTTGTGCTGGGTCGTTCTGCTCCTTTCTTATGTAACACTGAGCCTGTGGTCATGAAGCTGGTGTGCCATGCACGGATGATGTGTCTGGACGGTGGCGCCTTGCCAAATTTGGTCCTGCAATTGCATTGAACTTGTGTGTCCGATTTGCTCTCAATGAACCATGCCACACATTGTGCTTTCTCCTGTGGGGTCCACATGCTCAGTTACAAGTGGCTAACCAAAACAGAAAAAAAACTTTATGAGATACACTAATAACTGCAGAACACAGAATGTGAATATCTTTTTTATTTCAAAAGTTATTAAATTTCAAAGTTGTAAAGATAATTTATGAACACCCTGTATATCTGGCTAAGAGAATGAATTTCTGTCTCTATTATATGATATGAAATTGTCAAATCTAGTGCATACATTAAATTAGTGACATAGCGACTTTGTATTAATAACTTTTGATCCCTTTTTTGTATCTCTAAATTATATTATTATTTTTTAAATAACTCTTCATTTTCTTATCTTAGAAAATATATAATAAAAATCTGTGAAAAGGTGCCTATCTCTACTGGAATTTACTCTTAAACCAAAAATTTCATTTGTTTCATGAAAAGATTCTTATAGCTATTTAAAAATTCAATGCTTAAAAGAAAAAAAACCTTTCAAACACAATCCTCTCCCAACCTTGTCGTATAAAGTTCTATTTCCATATGTTTTACCGTATTTGTATTGTTATAAGTTTTTATGTGTTGTTTTTTAATTATATTTAATTGCATAAAATATAGCAATCACCTCATCATATCAAACCCGGCAAGAAAAGTAACACAACTGAAAAATTAATACAGTATTTGAAAAAAAATGAATTTAAAGATAATGATAAAGCGTTAACTAGTCTAAAATAATCTGCTTCTCTTATGTCGATAAGTTTCAAGATAGAGATACGATGGCCTTTGTGCATGTTTAAACACTTCATACATATTTTTCAGTACCATTAAACACAAAATCACAATTTTTTTACTTGTGTCATTTTTCTTGCCAAGATGCAATATGTTTGCAATTTTTTCAGCTGTCAGTGTTCTGAATTCCAGAATTTACTTGTAAATGATACTATAGTACAGATATGCTTATGATAATTTCACTTTATAAAGTAAATCATCTGTGAAAGTAAATATGAAGTAAAAATTTATATAAGAAAAAGGTGGCTGAGTAATAAATAAAGTTAAATACAATTAGCATCTAAAAATAAAATTGATTTGTTTGAATATTCAAGAAAATAATCTTGTGATGTTAAAATAAAATATATTAATTAAATAAATAAACAAAAAAAAAAAAAAAAAAAAAGCAAGCAGCATTTTAATGAGTGCATTTTATGAAAGTGGATTATTTATTTTTCATTTTGAAAAGATCGCACTTATTTTATTTTTTAATTTTGTAACAAAATTTTTATTTGTTATATGTTACAGGGTTTCAGTAATATTTGTTTGAATTATAATGAATTAGCTCCTTGTGTACTAACACTAAGCTTTGCTTTATGTAGTAGGGTGCAAAAATCTGTTAATTTATTATTACAATTGTGTGTGTGTTTTATATGTAGTTTTGTTTTTTCCCATATTTTATGGTTAGGTAGAAGCATAAATTAGTCAATGTTGAATTTATAAATGAGCTTTAGGCAAGTTATGGGTGTATTGTTACTTGTCTTTCTGAACCTATTTAAACTGATATTTTATAGTTTTATAAAACTATTTTTACAATAATGTGTTTGAGAACTGCTGTTAACCTAACATTTCTGTTATGTAAAATTTTTTTAATGAATTGACATAAAAATGAAATACCTACTTATGTCAAAAATCTAAACAAAAATAAAAATTTGCTTTATTTTATTTAAATTGCTGTGTAATTATTTATATCATTTTACCTATGGTAACATTGAATTTGCCTTAGTTACAGGTTCTTATTAACACTTTTTTTAGAGACTTTGTCAGCATAAATGATAATTATTTAACCCTTTTGGGTGCATATTTATTTAAAAGAAGTTTTGCATTTGGAGCGCAATTAATTTTTAGTTCCCCATCATACTATAGGTATGGGGAACTTAGGTAATCGTGAAAATTTTCGACCTCGGTTTTTTTACTTTTCTACACGTTTTCAGGTGTGAGGAATCCGAAAATGACAAAATTTTTATGGTGTCTGTCTGTAGAGTGTCTGTTAGTGGGTCAGTCCGTTAGTTTGTTAGTCTGTGTACACGATATCTCAAGAACAAATTGTCGCAGAGAGGTCAGATCAGTTTTAAAATATTACTTTCAACACTGGCAAGAACCCTATTCATTTGCAACATTCAAATTTAAAAACTTCGTAAGTAATTAGAAATTTACGATTTTCTTAACATGGGAGAATAGGACAAAAATTCACTTAAACGTGCATAAAATGAAAACCTTTTACTGTAAAAATGTCAGACCAGTTTTAAAATATCAGTTCTGATGCCGGAATGACCATCTGTAACTATAAATATGCTACTTTGAAAATTTCGCAAGTTACTGGAAATTTACGAATTTCTTAACATGGCAGTATAGGGCGAAATTTCACATAAACGTCAATTTTGAGAGATATTTTCATCGTAAAGATGTCAGACTACTTTTGAAATATTATTTAGGACACTGGTATGAATATTAATGACTATGAATTTTCCAATATAAAGATTTCGTAAGTTATTGGAAATTTACGAATTTCTTAACATGTCAAAATAGAGCAAAATTTCACATAAACGTCAATCTCGAGGGATATTTTCAGCGTAAAGATGTCAAACCACTTTCGAAATATTATTTAGGATACTGGCATGAATATCATAGACTATGATTTTTCCAATTAAAAAAAATTAGTAAGTTATTTGGAATTTATGATTTACTTAACATGTCAGAATAAGGAAAATTGATCATAAACTTCCATTTTGAGGATCCTAAATACATTAGACAACTTCAAAATTAAGTTTATGATATTTGTTTAAACATGATTGAATACAAATATTCTACTAGGAAATTTTCGTAAATTACTCGTAATTTACGATTTTATCAACATAGCGAAATTGTAAATTTTTCATATAAATATGAATTTTGAGGTTTATTGCATTGGAAATAGTAGCATGAAAACTAAACAACAGAATCGACCCTGATAAAATAAATTAATAAATTAGAATAAGATAATTATATCCAAGTGAACGGTGGATAGCCTATTAGGCGGGGATTTCATACTGTCACTGTATCAAGCTTTGGTCAAATTCATTTCTTTTAACATGATTATAATATGTCTCGCACTAGAAATTTCTGAGAACATAAATATGATGGGGAACTAAGCAGAGTCCACCTATGCCAACTAGTTTAAGACATAAAGTGATTTTTAAGAGCAGAAGATTTTATACAAGAATTCATTTATTTTGTAATTTTAATGATATATGATAAGATAAAGAGATATAAATTTAAGTAATTAGTATTACAAAAGAACGAAAAAGTCAAAACTAACTGTTTGATAAGTATCTTGTATTTCTTTTACTTCTTAGTATTATCTCATTATCATTATAATTTTTTAGATCACTGTTGTCTTCAATTTACAATTCACTGTAATTACTTTAAGAATCACTAAAAAATTCTTCATCACATTGACTACAATCACTTTTTTCAGTAAAACTTTCGCTATCACTGTCAAAAAATATGTTGCTTATATTTGAGATTATGGTAAAATACTGAAATTATTTTTGCCATTGCAACTAATATGAATTACTTTCAAATAAACAAAAATAAAAATATGATCACAATTTCAATGATGTACCAGAACATCATGTGCAACTTTGGCGAATAAATGTGTGACATTCTTGTATGTCAAATGTGGTCAAGGTGTTAATTTATTTATTATAAGTAATCAAGATTTATCAGTGATTCAACTCTTAGTGTTAAAATATTAATACTGTCGAACCTCGTTAATGTGAATTACTTTCAACATGAACTGTTTCTCCAATCCCCGTCAAAATGAAGATTAGTTTAGTTATATGAAGGTTAGTTACTGATAACATGAACAATTCCCCCCCCCCCCATCCTTGAGATTCACGTTAACGAGGTTCAACTGTAATAAAAACTATCTCACCAGTAACCAACAGGTTCTACTCTATAAGTGGATAGATGGGATATGCTCAGGTCATGCACGTCAACCAACCACTGGGAATTTTTTTTCCTAAATGCACTTGAGGACCTCTTAGTCCCCTTCCCCATGGAGGACACTTCACCTAGGCCTAGGATCCTTGCATAATCAAATGGCCCTTAAAGATACACATTGATCAATCAGATTCACTCTTTCTTCCTTCCCATATAATCCTATGGGGTTTTTGTTACTTCATATTATTAGGATATCTCATTCAAATGAAGGTTTTTCTTTTCTTTTTTTTAATTTTCTTTTTTGAATTCCACTCTTTGAACATGTTCCCTTTTTAAAAAAAAAAAATTTCAATGATTCTGCTCCAGATTGAAAATTTAGAGGCCTGAATTTACTTAATGAAATAAAATATTTAAATTTATTTTTTATTTATTTATGTATTTATTTTTTAATTGTTCACTAAGGTTAAATGCTACATGTTCAAAGAGTGGATTTCACAAAACTGAATTAGAAAAACTTCATTTTTGAGTGAGACATCCTTATACGAAGCAACAAAAATCCAATAGAATTACGTGGGGAAGAACAAAGGGTGAATCTGTTTAATAGGCAGCCCCTACAACACAACACTTAATAAATATTATCCAGTATTTATTAAGCACTAAATTTTGTCATACACACAAAAAAAAAAAAAAAAAAAAAAACCTCTTTTGTCATCAATAATAGCCTATGTATCAGCCTAAATATTAAATTGATTATTTTATTAATTTATTATTACACAATAATAATTAATTTATTGTAACTTATGTCAGTGTTAAATGTTCTTAATTGAATCATCTGTACTTAACCATCAGTGTCGGCACATAGGGGAACAGGAGGCACTTGCCTTCTGCTAAAAAATTCTAATTGGTAAAAAATAATTGTTTTTAAAGTAAATAAAAATTAAAACTGTGTCAGAGTTTTGATGATTATCTAAATTGCTAGATAAAAATTATATCACAGAGTCAATAAAGAGGCTAACCAACCGGACTCGAGGATCAGATTGGCTCTAACCTTTTCATAAAGTTCAAGTTGACTTGACAGTAGTTTTTACTGCCGTAGGTAATGGAAGTATTGTATTCGTCCCAAAAATTCAATATCACCTGATTTATGTGTTTTAAGGTCCTCTGAGTCCAAAAAATGGTTTTGGGTTATTGGTCAATGTGTATGTGTGTGTATGTACGTATGTGGGGAATCTTTAGACTATCATATCTCCGAAACTAATAAAGATAAAACGATGAAACTTCAGAATTGACACAGGTTTGGTGTACAGATTAAGATTCCAAATTTCAGTGAAAATTGGAAGACCGGAAGTGGGCCATGGGAAACCAGAAGTGGGACCGTAAGTCCGTATCTCATAAACTGCTCTAACGATTTTCTTCAAAGTTGCTATATAAGCACTCTATTAAATGTCCTTTCGAATGGTATAGTTGGTTCAGGAAAATTGATAGGCGTCCTGTATAAATAGCTCAATTTCAGGTCTTGCAAGTGTGTTCCATTGAAAACGGCTGTACAGATTTTTTTCAAACTCTGCATATAACTCTTTTTAGATATCTTTTCATATGTAATTGTTGTTTTCCTGTCAGCAATTGAGTTTGTCAAGTTTTGGTGAAAGTATGCATCTCAAAAACGGCTCTAACGATTTTCTTGAAAATTGTTACATAAATTAATTTTGGATATCCTTTCTCATGTATTACATGGTTATTACAGGAAAATTAACAGCCATCCTGCTTGGGTAAGTTAATTTTAGATCTCAGAAATTGGTGTTTCAAAAAATAACTCAACCATCTTTTCTGTTATTACCTTGTTTTTATTAACTTCGATTCTTGTTTGTATGTTTGTTTGTCCAGTACAAATCTTGCAATCGATTTTTAACTAACTTCTCGACTAGCTAGATATTTCAAACTTTCAGGACAGCTCAAAAACACGGTGACAATTCATTTTTCTAATAATTTTAGTCAACTATTTCAGATCCCGCTGCCTTCGGCAGCATTTATATGATTTGATAGAAAATTTATTTAAGTAACTTCTTGACTAACTAGACATTTGAAACTTTCAGAATAGTTCAGAACATGGTGGAAATGCATTTTTTAAATACTTTTAGCCAACTGTTTTGGGTTCCTGCTGCCTTTGGCTTCGGCAGTGTTACCAATACAAAGCTTGCAATCAATTTTTCACTAACTTCCCGACTAGCTAGACATTTGAAGCTTTCAGGATAGCTCAGAACTCTGTGGCAATACATTTTTTTAATACTTTTAGTCAACTGTTTCAGGTCCCTACTGCATTCGGTAGCGTTTATATGATTCAACAGAAAATTTATTTAACTAACTTCCCGACTAACTAGACATTTGATACTTTCAGAATAGTTCAGAACACGGTGAAAATGCATTTAAATATATTTAACCAACTGCTCCGGGTTCCTGCTGCCTTCGGCAGCGTTACCAGTTCAAAGTTTGCAATCGATTTTTCACTAACTTCCCGACTAGCTAGACATTTGAAACTTTCAGGATAGCTCAGAACATGGTGACAACATATCTTTTTTTATACTTTTTGTCAACTGTTTCAGGTCCCTACTGCCTTCGGCAGCGTTTATATGATTCAACAGAAAATTTATTTAACTAACTTCCCTACTAGCTAGACATTTGAAACTTTCAGAATACGGTGAAAATGCATTTAAAAAATATTTTTAACCAATTGCTTCGGGACCCTGCTGCCTTCGGCAGCGTTACCAGTACAAAGCTTGTAATCAACTTTTAACTAACTTCCCGGCTAGATAGCCATTTGAAACTTTTATAATAGCTCAAAACACAATAGCAATGATTTTTTTAGTACTTTTATCCAATTGCTCCGATGTTCCCGCTACCTTCAGTAGTGTTTATATGATTCAACAGACAATTTAAAAACATGGTATATAAAAAGTTCTTTTTATCTTGTAATTATTTTCTATCTTGCCATGTAAACTTTGTTTTATATGTCTTTACTTGCGTATTAAGTTTCTCATACTGGAAAAATTTTAGGTTTCTATAATTCGTTAGATCAATTTTTTGTCTTCTGATCATATTATCTCTTTTAAAAAAGCATATAATACATGTAATCGTGGGTAATGGAAGTCGTGTGGTTGTTTCATGCCAGACTTTTTAGGTTCGGGTCAATTTGGAACAAGCTGTATAATTTTTGTAAATAAAATATCTTAATTTAAATTATGCACATACAAAAAAAAAAAAAAAATGTTTGTGTTTATATATAGATTTGCTTAATCAACTGAATCAGCCAACCAATCATTCATTTAGTAGAACTGTATTTCTAAAATATACTAAAACTTCTATAGTTTTTAGTTTGCCCCCTGTAAAATGTTGGACTGTATCTGGTTCATGAATTAAAACTAAAATTATTCTTGACAGAAGTTTAATGACATAACTAAATTAATTACATAATATTAACATATATACGTTTGAAAATGAAAGGGGCTTCATAGCACGTACAATTTAAGGATGGGTGCACCATTTAATGCAATAGTGCTCCATAGCACGTAAAACATGGGGAGTAAAGTATCCCAGGGGGAGGGTGTACCATGGTCCGCTGCAGATCGCTGTTTGAAACTGACTAATAATGGAGAAGGACACTGCAAGGTTCTGCATAAGTAGGTGTTAAAAGGTAAAAACCTTTAACATTTTATTTAAAAAATTATTATTTTAAAACTTCCTTCCAAAATTCAGATATCATGAATTTTTAATGATAAAATAATAAAAAAATATATTAATTAGATATCAATTTATTTGTTTGGAATGGATGAACGAAACAAGCAAGGCCATGTGTTGATAAATGAAAGGGAGAGAGAGAAGCGTTATCGTATAGTGGTGGCTCAAGGCCAAAAGAATGATTCAGCGATCAAGACAGCATTGCGTTGTTTATTTAATATAGGACTTCATTAATAAATGCGGTGATTTTTTCTTAGTGCCGTTTTATCGGCAGACGGCAGGAAATATACTCTCTTGCTGATTAATCATCTAAAAAATAGATATGGTCATCAAAATATGAATTAATTATTGAAAAGAAAGCTTACCTTCAGATCTGTAATAAAAATGATTTAATTCACAAATGATAAACACCATTATATTATTTAAACTTATTTAATCGAAACACTGTAAGATTTGGCAGAGGTACCTCCTACAAAATAATCACATTCTTTTTATGTTTTCAAGATTAACATTTTTGACTTATTTTAATCAAATTATTTCTTTGTAGTTTCCAAATAAATCTCAATTCATATTATTTTATTTTATTTCAATCATCCTAGTTTTAGTTGAATTTATCTTTCGTATTATTTATTTTGCGATCGTTCTTTAGTTCAGAGTTATTGTTCTAAAGTATTCAGAGTTTATTATTAATTATATTATAAAAAAATGTTTTTATGCACTTGGCGCACTGCCTATTTATAAAAAGAGAATTGATTGACGCACATGTTGATGTAATTCAATTTATGATGAACAAGGAATAATGTTGGCAGACGATACCGATAATCAGTTGTAAATGCATTGTAGCATGAATTATTACGATGAGTTATTCAATGACATCTATTCTGTTGGCTCCAGAATGATCTTGAAGAATTATGGAAGTTTGATTATATTATCGTAGATCTGTCATGATGACGATATTGCAGCGTTATCGTAAAGAGCAGCTTCCACCAATATGAAACTTCTGGATAATCAACACTTGTTGCAATTGAAAATTTATTTCTCCTGAGAGTCAGCTACTGGGAATGACACACATAGACGCGTAAGAAGCAATTCGAGCGACATCGTTGATGGTTTCAAACTTCTGATGGATCTGGTAATTGATGTGTGGAAATGTACGTGGTAAAAATATGTTGCTTATTAATATTCTAAACAATAATGAGAAAATACATCACTTAAAAATTATAGGAAGGGACGCTACGATTCGGGCCAAACCCGGCGACCATATCTAACGGCAGAGCCGCTAGGCCGGCCTCGAACCGCACGTCCTTACAGTATGCTTTTCTCCGTCAGAATGTCCCGGTGTTCCTTCCCAAATCTCCCGCCTAGAAGTGTTGATTTACTGGCGAATTAGTACGCGCTCAAATAGCTCACTCAATTATTTTTAATTGGAGTTGATTTTATGAATAAAAGTTAATTAAGGTTGATGAAAGTGAATTATTTTTATTCACCATTTATTTATTTTTGATTTATTGAAAGAGTAATTCATTTTTTCTATTTTTTATTGAAAATTTTGTAATGACGCTATCTTTTGAAAATGCGTAGGAGTACATCCGGAGTGCATTGAACTTAAGCAAAAATTCTTGGAATGAGTGACGTCATGGCGTCGGCTCTGAGAGAGAAAACGATGTATTTTTGAAATCACAAAATATCAGAGCTATTTTTTAGAAATAAATAGATGGATTCCAGAACATATTCAAATAAATTTTCAGATGCTAATTTACCAAATATTATGGGAAATATTCTGGATTTTTTAGGAAATATCTAAGTTTTAAAATAATAATTTTTTAAATAAAATGTTAAAGGTTTTTACCTTTTAACAGTAGGGGAAATCCAAAACATTCTGCACCCCATTGAAACATTGTTGCAATTAAAAAAGAAAGAAAGACTAATTATGAATCAGACACATATAAATGCAATATAAGAATTAATAAAATAAGTCCATATAATCCAATAACATAAGGTATACAAGATATTGATAAATAACAAACAAGGTAAATAATTAATAATAACAAAGGGATTAATTGGAGCTATTTTCCTGCATAGGTAAAATGCTAATTTTAGAAATTGGACGTCTAAAAATCCCTTTAGGTATCTACAACTTTGACATTGCTGTCAGAACTCAGAAAAACTTTTACAAGTCATTCAAGGGACCAAGTGCATATTGGTAACTGCTCATCCTTTACTAACACGGGCATCCCAGGCAGGGGTGGCGCCAGCTAGGGGGCCGGGGGGGCTCAGGCCCCCCCCGTCGGGGAGTCTGTGACCCCCCATCGGGGCATACTCCTAAAATCTCTCGGGGGGGAAATACAAAATTTTCAGTTTTTCCACTTTTGACAGCTTTTTTCTTTCCTTGTACAAATTTGGAGCATTCCAGTTTTTCCATTCTATATTCAATAGAAGAAAGTATTACATTCGTAAACATTTTCAACTTACAGTTTTCCATGAATGTACACGTTTTGAGAGGTCCAGAACATGTTTTGACCACGATATTTTTAGAAAATGTCTGTCTGTGGCACGATCATCTCCAGAAACACGAGGAGTACTAACAAATGTAATGGTACAAATATTATCAGTAATATTATTAACAGTATTGCAGTTTTTGATAAATACTTATATAATAATCTCTTTATGTAGTGCCCCCCTGTCGGGGAGGTGGTGTCCCCCCGTCGGGGAATTTCTGGTGCCACTACTGATCCCAGGGAGCAAATTTGACTTTTTGAAAAGCCATTCGGAATGTTACTGCAAATGTCTTAAATAGCTGTTTTGCCAATGCTTTCAGACAACTTCAATTAGTTTCTGGCTTCTTTACCACCTATTTAAAAGGTCATCTTGTCTATTCAGACAAAATTTGGTTTCAGAATGGTGTTTATAGATTTTCCTCACGGATTTAAGATACTTTATATTTGTATGGTTATTGTTAAAAACTCTTCCAGTGTCAGTCTGGCTTATTCATTTATGGGGTCACACAAAAGAATTTGGATTTATTTGAAACTACCTCTGAAGGTCATCTAAAATATATTTCAAATGGTGGTATGTATTTTTCTTACTATGCTAAATTTTAGTACAATAGGTAGTGTGTTTATAGATACTATACAGGTCTATCCAAGGTTAAGTGAGTACAACTTTTTCTATTGGTATAATTAAAGAAAAAGTGTTTTAGAAAATTACACCTTATTCAAGGAAATTACTTATGAAGGACAATTACTTTCTCTTTCTTATATACTAGACAAAGTATTGAGTTCATTTTTTTACATCGAGTTTTTACTTTAATTATGTGTTTTGAGGTGCCCTGAATGTGGAAACAAAACGTTTAGTGGTTTGTCTGTGTATCTGCAATTGCATAAAGGGGGAAAAAATAATGGAAGTTTAAATTTAGTAACAAAAATATATATATATATAAGAATTAAGTGAGTTATATTGAATTTGAATTCTGAACAGAGGAACCATATATCAGTATCGAAATATGTATCTGATAATACACATGGTAACATTTACATTTGTATATTTAGGATGAATTTGTGATCCAGTCACGTATTTTAAATTGTACTTTACATTAAGACTGACATTTTTCATTTGAAAAATAATAATAACTGCAGAGGATGTTTACACATTTTTGTAAAGATTTTGACTTTCTCTTTGGATTTAAATTTAAATTTTAAAATAAAAGCGTTACTGACATCAAATTGTAAAAGAATTTAACTATCTTCTGCAACATTGAAAAATATTTTTTGCTTCAAGTGAAAAGACGTACTCTTATTAGATTATAAAAGAAGGATGGGAAAAGCATGGTTTTAATATTTCTATGCATAAAATAAAGGACATAATTAATAAAAAAGTAAATAAATGTCAAAGTTTACATTTGACTGCAAAAAAGGCAAAAAATTCGTACCCAACAAAGATATGTACACCTCCTATTAAATCTAAAGTTGCATATCATGCTTTAAAAGAAAATTGAACCCCACAAAAAGCTATCGTAAAATCTAAAGCTAATCGTATATAATAAAAGAAAAAAAAAAAAAAAAGATGTTTATAGCCTAATACTGAAACATGTTTCTCAGCATAAGACTATGTGCAGATTGTTGCATGAAAATTATTGATAAGTCTAAGCAAAAAATGGAAATATATATAGTTAATATTGATAAGGCTTGGCTATTATTATCTGTTTTCAATAGAAAAAGATCGATTTACTAGCGAGAAAGTAAAGAAAAATTTTGGTTCAGAGAAAACTAGGAAAGTTTTGCTAATAGTTTTATGGTTATAACTGAATTCACTTGTAACAGAAAAATTAAAATAAGGAAACTAGAAAAAATGTCATAATTAACTCAGATTACTCTCAGAGATATGTTTTAATATCTGTTTTCAAAGAAGAAATTCCATCCCTTAACCCAAACAGTCTTCAGTGTGTTCAGTTCCATCAGGATAAGGTAACAAGTCATACCTGTCAAATTTATTGCTCTATGTTTTCGAAAAAAGAAAAATGAAACCGGAATTGAAACTATTCCTTTTATTTGCATCCCACCAGAGTCCCCTGACGGGTCTCATGGACTTTTACATTTGGACTTTTTAAACAAACTCTTTAAAAGCAACTATGGATGGACTATGGAAAGTTTTGGAGGAGGAGTGGAACAAAATCAACCTTGATGTTTTAATCAATGCTCTGTTATCTATGAAATCAAGATTTAAAATGATAGTTTAACAAAAAGGCTATCAGACTGAACATATTAAAATATAAAATTCATATATTTGGTTACATACAGGGTGTCTCATAACCCTTTCCGACCTGAAACATTTTTACCTTAAAACATTACATTCTTCTATGATAAAAACATTAAAATCTTTCCAAAAGTTACCTCATATTAGCGCTTTCTGCCGCTACCCACGACCTTCTTCAGGTACGCTGTTGGTGAACTGACATGGCGGTCTTGCTATTTGTCTTCCTCTTCCATTCTCCTCTATCATAGTTTGCCACCCAGTGTCTATTTCTATTGGCTCCGTATTGCATGAGTCGTGATTCACTGAAATTTCAACGGCTTCGCGATTTGTTGCGTAAAAGTAATTATTATAATGGGCTATTTTACTAAAGTTTTTGAAGTCTATTTTAATATTTTCTTTTTGATTTGTCTTGGTTAGGGCAGTTGTTATTTTATTATATTTTATATCGTTTTCGTGTTCTTTTATACGTGTTTTTATTTTCCGTTTTGTCATACCTATATAGCATCTGGTTTTTTGATTTTCAGTAAACCGGATGCTATAAAGGTACTAAAGGTGCTAAAAAAACCGAATGCTATATAGGTATATCTTCTGTTTTTGCAAACTGAAAGAAAAATATGGACTATAACCGACATTTGTTGATTAAAAATTGTACTTTACACTTTCTGCTAATTAGCTCGATCGTTTATTTCTTGATTTTATTACATACAACTGTTTCAGATGCAAACATGTAAGTGGATGTTGGGGATGTCTAACCTGTACGATCGTATGGCCTGTGTAGGAAAGGAATATATAGTGGCTAAACTCTGCACAGCCAGATTCCTTGTTGGGAGTACATCAAAAATACTCAAAGAACTGTACCTGTACGATCCATAGTTTACGAGAAAAATAGGAAAAACAAAGTATGACGTGACAGTCAGTTAAAAACTTTGAACTTTATTTTCTGGAAAGATATGCAAATAGTGCAGTTAATGTGTCCAGTACGGTGATTTTTCTTTGCACTGGCTGTGTCGTCATACTTTGTTTTTCGTATTTTTCTCGTAAACTGTGGATCGTACAGTACAGTTCTTTGGGCATTTTTTATGTACTTCCAATGAGTAATCTGGTTGTGCAGAGTTTAGGTGCTATTTATAGGACACCTTGTATATATCTTTCCAAAATCGTTACAAAAATGTGTGAACAACCGTATATGCAAACATGCAATTTATTTTCAGATTCCTCGGAGACAGTATTGTTTTGAGGTCATATTTTTGAAACTGAGTTTTTATTATATTTACATGTTTTGATGTCCCTAAATCCGGAAAACAGGTAATTTTTATGGTTGGTCTGTATGTCTGTATGAGTGTGCTTTTCTTATTAGCATATCTGAAGTATAAATGCTAATGCATAAAAGAATATGGTAGAAAAATTATTAATCTATCGTTTATAGAATAGCACAAGAAAAAAAAAAAATTTTTTTTTAGTAATATATGTTGGAGCTATACTTGGAAATTGCTGGGAGTGAATTTCAAATTGTGTTGTTTATTTATCATATTGTGCCAAATTCAAGTTTAATGTGTGTTGTGTGTATAATTTATAGATATAGACAATATACAGGGGTATTCAACATTCTTTTCTATTGAACTTAATTGATAAAAGTGCTATAGTGCATTTTACTAAGTCTAGGATAAACTGCTTAAGAATTATAGCTTTTTTAAAACCACACAGTAGACAAATTATTGTTTGATGTCCAATTTTCAATGCTTAGTTTTCATCTTAATTATGCATTTTGAGGCTCCCTGAATACAAATGTCAAGATTTTATTAAGAATACCCTAAATTTCAGAATATACTGTCTGAAGATAGCATATCAAACTTTGCCTGATAGCACCTAGACAACATGTCCTGAAGTTTTGGGTATTCTTAAAGCATTAGAAATTTTCTTATTTTTGCTAGAAAATAAGAAAAGTTTGCATAGTGAGAAGAACTGGTGTCTCCAACTGAAAATATTGACGTTGTCAGTTAAAAATAAATAAATAAAATAAAAATTTTATAAAATAAAATATACTACTTTATTTTACAAATAAAATTTGGTTAAATTTTTGAAAAGTGTTTTATGTGCTAGGAAAATTATCTGTTAGAAAAAATAAATAAATAAAAAATAAATACCTTATATCAAGTGTAGCTAGAAATAAAAGCATACGACATATTTTGTTTATTATGTTACACGAATGAAGGGAAATGTCTCTCTCTGTATGTGTGCCTGCGTACGCTTTGAAGCTCAGGCCATTGATCACGGGGCTATAAAACTTGACAAAGACGTAGTAGGTGTGTATAAATAGTTTTTTTTCCCCCAATTTTCGAATCTGAATTTTTTATTTTTATTTTTTTTTTTTTAATTTTCTTTTAATTTAAAATTTTATTCAAATTGCATATTTTTTCATTTGCATTCCTTAGCAATGGTTACAATACAATTTATTTCTGATTCTTTCACATTAAGTCCCATGATTAAATATAGTTTATATATAATCGCGATTTTAATATAGAAGTACTGCTTCTGTTGTTGTTTTTTTTAGGTGGGGGGGGGGGGAGGAAGGGACGTTTCAAATAAGAAACATTTTTGCAATCTAGTAATATCTTTTTTTTTTTTTTTCCTTTAATGAAACAAAAATGATATTTTATTTTAATAGTTATCTTTTAAAAAAACAACTATAATTGTTTATGTGAAGACATAATACGTCCTATGAAAGTGACACGTTTATCATTTTTAATTTGTTGTTACTATCGAAATCAAATGGTAATATTATAATTGAAAGAGTTAAATATAATAGAAAGAATTAAACTTATTAAAGTTTTTAACTTAATTAAAAATTGTAGCAATTAAGTTCATGTGCATGAAATGTCTGTAGTCCGATAAGAACATATATTGAAGTGCTCAGTTAAGGCGCTGCTACAAGCAGTGGGGTCCTGGATTCGACATAGTGCAATTAGGGAAGACACAGACAAAGGCAACGAGGACCTGAAGCTAAGTTCTGAGCTATTTCAATGGATTTCTTTTCTTTTTAGTTCTTGTTTATAAAGTGATATATAAAATAGTGATGAAAAAAAATATATATAGTGATTTCAATATTGAAAATTCATTTAAATATGATGATAAGCGAAGCAAGCAAAGCATCCTTCAATAAGTTACTATAAGTATCATTTAGATATATTAGATATATTCATAAGTTAATTGTAAAAAAATTTGTATAAAAAAAATTATATTTATGATTTTGAAAAATTGGTAATTATTAGAAGCGTTTTATATGAAATTGACTTTGCCATCGTGTCTTCGTGTCACGCTAATAAGCAAGGCGCCTCCATTTTAAAGTAAATATAAGCTGTTCAATTTGTCGCTCCATGGCTTAGTTGGTTAGAGCGTCACGTTAATAATGCGGTGGGCGAAAGTTCGATACCCGAAGTTTCGGCGCATTAATTTTTGCAGATAATTAGTAGAAAAGGTGTCAACTGATAAAAGAAAATTTTTCGTTGACTACACAGTATCTTAAAAATTATTGTTTTTTTTTTTTTTTTTTTTTTAGATATTAGAAAACACAAAATATTTTAGATATTAAAAAAGCTCAAAATAAAAAGTTTCAAGTAAAAAATACGCAAATAAATGTTTTTAGAAGCTTTTATGTATATATATATATTATATTATATTATTATAGGAAATTTAATTTGTCCCCTACTGTCCTCTATAATTTATAAGTTTTAACCAATTTTTAATTTTGGTCAAAATCTAATAAGAATTCGCGATTTTTTTTTTTTTTTTTTAGATTTTTTGTACTCAAATCCAAAAATTACGTGACTTATCTAACATGAGTTTTGAATTTCGAAGATTGACGTCTCGCAAATTTTAAAATGTGAAAGCGAAGAGGCTTGAGGAAAAAATAAAAATAATTTTAGAAAATCTCTGTTTTTCAACCTAAAGATTTTTGGACTCATAATCATTTTTTATAGCCAATATATACTTTTTGCTAAAATATCAATTAAAATCTCACAAATTGTAAAAAAAAAAAACTTTTTTTATATTCTAATCCAAAACCATGTAGCTCATTATTTAAGATGAATTGTAAATTTATAATATGAATGCAAAGTGGCTTATAAAATATATTTTAATTAATTAAAAAAAAAAAAACTTTTAAACATAATTTTCGTCAAGCACCAAGCATGTCTAAGAACTATCCCGATTAAATCAGTGTTCTAGTATCTATTGAAAATAAAATAAAATAAAGTATTGAAATCAGTCCATTTATTTGTGAGCTGCAGTTGTAGTGCACAAACATACAGGCAGGCAAATTTTTCAAACTGATAAACAGCTGTCTTTTTTGGTTAGAATCAATAATAATTAGAGCTATGTGGTTTTAATTTCTCTTACCCATAAGGTAGAGAAAGTACTGTTTTAGGGTCAAATTTTCGAACGTGAGTTTTTGTTATATTTACACGTTTTGAGGTCCCCTGAATCCGAAAACCTTGTTTTTAGCGATTGGTCTCTGTGTGTGTCTGTCTGTATGTATGTGTGTTATCAGCATATCTCAAGAACAAATATTAGCAAAAATTCCAAACTCGGTATTCTAAATGTGTATCATATAGGGATGCTACACTAAGCTTTTCATCGAGATGAAGCAAATGGTTCGCATACAGGGACACTCAAGAGTATTCAGATACATTATGTCTATGGGGAAATTGCAGATAAGTAAGAGTTTAACATCTACAGACTGCACTAAACCAAATGAAATGAATATATATATATTATATGCATAAAAACATGCCTCATGTAGAATATGGCAGGGAAATCATTCACTGCTCATTTACATGGCTACACAAAAGAACTAGGTTACAGTTCGACAATAGCTGAAAATTATGGAAGTGCATTTCAGGTTGTGTCATATATTATTACTATCGGATTGTATTTAGGCGTACTATGTGGTTTGTACATATTCTTCAAAAGATATACAGGGTTGCAAATATTTAAGCGATAACATTCTTTTTTATTGTTAGTGGAAGTGCTTTACTATAATATTTTACCATGTCCAGGAAAGCTGCTCAGGAATGGAAATGAATTCTTCATAGACATATGATAAATAATGTATGTTTTTAAGCTAAATATTCATCGCTTGTTTTTTGTGTATTTACACGTTTTGAGGTGTCCTGATTACCAAAGTGAAGTTTTTTAAAGTTTGATTATTGTCTGTGTCTCTTGGAGTAACTTAAAAACGAGTAATTTCAGGAGATCCAAAAGTTGTATTTTCAAATTAATATAAATTTGTTGCTCGAAAAGTTTGATCAAGATTGATAAGCTTCGAGGAATGTTGCATGTGAAAGTTGTCTGAATAATTTTAAGCGAATTTTTAATTTTAAAACAGATTTAAATTCTATATAAATGTAGGTGCTGTAATGAAACGGGGGGGGGGGAGCTGAGGGGGTCGGTAACCTCCCTCACATAAAACTAATTATCATATAAAACTCTTCCGAAGCCTGATTTGAATTGTTTTAACATAGGTTTACATAACAGTACTCGTTATCTTACGTACCTCTTAATCTCTAACCTGTAATTATAGTACTAAATTTCAGGGTAAGAGAAAGTCGTGTGAGTGACCACACCAGATTATTTATTTAATGTTTATTAAATTAACTTTTTTAACGATGTTTCAAAATAACTATTCTGCGAAATTTTTTAAGGAGTAAAGATAAATTAAGACAGCTATTACGATTTTTGCATCAATGGATAGATACATATTTGCTGTTTCGATAAAAAGTGGCAATTTTTTTCTCAGATGATTTTTTTTTTTTTTTTTTTTTTGGTTAAATCATTAATATTGCAAAATGTAAATATGTAGTCATTATTTTTTCTTTTTATTCTTGGGGAAGCTAAAATAATTCAAATATTTTTTCCTTAAAAACATTTTATTTATTTTATATTATTTATGCCATTCTTTGGAAGTATAATTTTCCTGGATTACGATTTGTTTTATAAAATATAAATATATATTTTAATACAGCAAAAAGCAGAACGAATATACTGTGTTAAAGAAATTTACTTTATATATATTTCATTTGTTATCGTATCAGAATAGGTAAGTAATAATATCATACTTCAAGAAACTTAATTTTAATTACTATTCTTTTGGAGTATCTTTTTAAACACTCTTGTTTTAACAATGTTTTTAACTAATATAAATCGTACTAGTTAGAATATTATGTTTTAACTGACATAAAAGAAGTACTTTGCAATTCAATCAACCAGTGTATAATTCGTATGTATCTTTCTGCATAAATTTGTCACAGGCAACTGTATTTTATAACGTTTCAGGAGAAAAAAATCCTTTTGCGGCGTGTCGAAGAGAGTTATGAATTTGACATTCTGTACAATTATGCATGAATGTATGAAAAAAAAATTACAATTTATATATCGGTAGGTAAAAGCCATATTTTTGACACAAAGGAGAGTATACTAACAGTCGTATTCACCATTAACTTCAACTTCTGGTTCAACGCAAAAACTCGAAAAGCATCTAAAGTCAGGGTGCAGCTTTCCAACAAAATTTGGCACGCTGCTTCTGCTATCTAATAGCGAAGATTTCATATAATCTTTGATTGGTTATTTTCTGCTGAGAAAATCTGAAAAAACAATGCCGCTAGATGGCAGAAACAATGCGTCAAACTTTGCTGAAAAGTTGCATCCTGACTTAATGCGATTTTCAAGTTTTCGTGTTCAACCAGTAGTCGAAGTTATTGGTAAATACAACCGTTAGCGTTCACTAACTCAACCTGCATTAGGTACTTTTGTATAAAAACGGGCTTTTATTAATAGAAGCTAATCAAGACTGTTTATTTATGCAATAAATTAGGAACAATACCCAGCAAATCTCGGACATTTGATCTCCTGTGTGAGAAATAAAATTAACAATGAGCTATTTCAGACTTACCAAGGAATTCCATTTATCTCTAATATTTTTAAATAGGTATGCTTTTGTCTTCTCTTAATTTTTTATGAATTACAAGACATTTTTACCACTTTCGCAACATTTTTTTAAATTCCTTGTTTCTTCTGAACCACAAAACGACACACAACACAATTTCACTGTCACTTAAAACCTCATAATATTCTAAATTCGAATCTTCGTTAATCCATTGGTGATTGATGCACTGCTTCTTCGTCCGCATTTTCGGAACAGTCTAACTTTCTAAAATCTGCCAAGATTTTTCTGTGCAAATCAGTTATTATTGTCAACTCCATAAAAATTTCATTTTCTTCATCCGATAAAATTTCTCTCCATGATCCGTGGTACACTTTGCTAATTTCCGCAGGCAGCTTCAACATGATAAATTGCTTTCAAAACTGGAATTTTTCAAAAAAAAAAAAAAAAAAAAAAAAAAAGCTGGCTTGGCACTCACACGACTTTTTTTTAACCCTGAAATTTAATACTATAAAGATAGTTGGAGATTAAGGTTTAAGGTGACGGGTATTGTTACACAAATTTACGTTAAAAACAATTCAAACTAGGCTCCGGAACAGCTTTATTTGATAAAAAAGTTCTGTGTGACGGGCGCTACCGCCCTTTTCAACCCTACATTTATGTAGAATTCAAAACGTTATTAAATTTAAAAATTCATTATAAATATTCATAAAGTTTTCTAGCACACCATTCCTTGAAACTTATCAATTTTGATCAAACTTTTCAAAAAAACAACCTTATATTATTTTCAAAATACAACATTTGAGTTGCCTTTAAATTATTTGTTTTTAAGTTACCCTGATAAGAGACATAGACAAAGATCAAAAGTTAAAAACTTGACTTCACTTACTCAAAGAACCTCAAAACGTGTAAATGTACAAAAAGCAAGCAATGAATATTTAGTTTAAAAGTATTCTATTTACCGTATGGGTATGAGGAATTTATTTTAATTCCTGAGCAATTTTCCTGAACATGGTAAAATGATATAGTAAAGCAATTTCACTAATTACATTCAATAAAAAATAATATTTTTGCTTAATTGTTTGCAACTCTGTATATCTTCTAAGAGTTACGTACACATCATATTATACTCTTAAATATAATTCCATATTAATAGCACACATCACAACCTGAAATGTATTTCCAAGTATTCTCCCACTATATTCTAGTTCTTTTATATAGCCTTGTAAACGAATGGCGAGTGATTTCCGTACCATATTCTACATGAGTTATGCTTTTATGCATATTAAAAATATATAATCATTTCATTTTGTTTACTGCAGATGCTAAATTCTACTTACCTGCAATTTCACCCATAGACGTAATATATTTGAATTCTCTTGGATGTCTCTGTATACGAACCATTTGCTTGATCTCAAAGAAAAGTATATATAGTATAGTATCCCTATATGATACAGATTTAAAATACTGAATTTAGACTTCCTGTTGCTATTTGTTATTAAGATATGCTGATAACATACACATTAAGTTGCCCCTTAAGTGAGAGTTTTTTTTTTTTTTTTTTTACGATAGGCATACACTCTAATTTTTTTGTATTTGACCCTAAACAATTTTTAGCAAAATATCAGCTCTCTGGGATAATGTTAACACGTACCGAATTCACGGGAAAATCTTAATATAGATATTAGGATTTTCCCGTCAATTTGGCACGTGTTAACATTATCCTAGAGAGCTGATATTTTGCTAAAAAGTGTTTAGTGTCAAGCAGAAAAAAATAAATAAAATAGAGGTTATGCGTATCGGATTTCAAAAAAGAAAAAAAAAAAAAATCCCCTCATTTAAGGGATACCTTAACACACAGACCAGCTGTTAAAAACCTGTTTTTCAGATTTAGAGGATCTTAAAGCGTGTAAATATAACAAAAACTGAATTTTGAAAATTTGGCCCCAAAACAATCTTTCTCTACCACATATATGGGTAAGAAAAAAGATAAAAAGCAAATTATCGTATCATTTCTCAATCAACTTAAGGAGCAAATTTCTATGATATATTATCTTAAGATTTTGAGTTATATTCTGTTCGTAGGTTTCGTGTGTCGGCTGTCTCATTTGGGACAGATATCTCAAAAGGATATTCCCATCTTTCGATTTTAAAAATGTTTCAGCTGGATGACTAGTTACATTTTCCAGCAGAACAGACTTTTGAGGACCACCGTCACGTTTGAAATGTTTTCATATAGGACACCGAAACTAGTTGGTATAAATTTTGATTTTTATTTATTTATTTTTTAAATACTGTAAGCCCCATCAATTAAATACACGCTTAACAATCCCCTAAAAACACTTTTCTTGAGAGCTTCTAATTACATCAGCTAGGCTATCAGCTAGCTACTTGATATACCCGTAGGCATAACGTGATATGGATAGGGATACTTCAGCAAAACATAGTAATTTTCAAGGGGGGAAAAAAAAAACTTTTTTTCCTCAAAACATTTTATTTTAATAATATTTAATCAAACATTTCTTCTTAAGTTCTGTATGAACAAATAATAAATTCGTCAAGAAAAACAAATTCTGCTTATTATTATATCCCTATTCATATGAAATTAGCTGAATGTTTGAGTCAAACATAAATGTTGGAGTTGCCAGCTCGTTTATTTGAACATGCAAGGTCAAATTTTGCGCAATTTAACTTTGGTCGTGCAAATTACAGCTCCTAAATAAAATAATAGGCCGGCGCATCACCGCCATTTTTTTGCCTTCGAAGAGGACAGCATTCCTGCTTGGCGTCCTTATCGCTTCCCCACTGATTTTAAGAAATCTTGATCTGAAGCTAATCTGGTCAATATAAGAGCAATAAGCAACAATAATATTCCTAGAAACACATTTTTTTCACAGTACATTCTCAAGATGTCATTTTATTCTGAGGGTGTACTGGGGTAAGATGTGTTGTTAGGGCGGTTTCTGTTTCTTTTACAAAATGTCGCCAAAACTCAAATACACAGTAATAGAAGGTCTGTGAACACTTTATATTCAGTTTTTAATGATTATAGGAGTTTATCACTAAACAAACTCCCATATCATAGTTTACTAAGCTAAAATTGTGAAATATAATAAAACAAGTTACTCTAAAGTAACGTAAGACGATTAAAAAAAAAAAAAATGTTTGTCGTTTGTTTATTAGAGAAACGCGCTGGGTACATGTGGCAACCCTAAGGCAACAAAATGCCTGATGCGCCAGCTCGTATATATAGGAGCCTTAGTGCAAATTAAATCGTCATCTCTTGGTCATCATTTTCTCTTCTTTTTAACCATAATGAACATATAATTCTCATTTCTATCGTCAGTATGCAGCACCATATGTTCTCCTCGAGTGCACCTCAGTAAAAAAAAAAAAAAAAAAAAAAAAAAAAAAAAAAAAAAGGAAAAATATTCCGGTACTCTGGAACGCCTGTCATACATATTTAATATCATTAGCCATAATAGGTTTTCTATAACCGAACTCCAACCACCATTTCTTTTATTATAATAACTCTATAACAAAAATATTACCATATAGATTAAAATTTAAACATGATTTTATTCTAAAACATATTAAAAACTCGGCTTCAGCGGAAGGGGATTAAAAGCAATCACAAGATTTGACATACAGACAGATTTTCTCCCTTGAACATGCTCCTGATAAAGTAGGGAGTCTAAATTATTTTCGTATTTTATTGCCATCGACTACAGACTAACGTGTAAAATTTTAACAAAAATCTTCCGACCAAAATTGATTGATGTGATTCGACACGGGCAGGCAGACTTTTCCCCCTGAGACCTGTTCTAGTGAGATAAATCCTTGTAAATGCTTGCATATTGTATTGTCAGACTACTTTGAACTTTTGGGCAAAATCGGTTCTGTGGAAGTGGGTTTAAAATTAACAGCAAGATTTTGCCCAGTCAAAATAAATCGGTTAAATAAATGGTGAAACACATTTTCCCATTACCATTTGAGCATGCATTGGGATCGGAATTACACATGTATGCAAAGTTTCAGGCCAATCGGATGATAATTCGTTTGCAAAATTTTACTCTGATGGACAACAAATGATATTTTACGCGTGCAGTAATCTAGTAGTAATAAAAAGTCGTTTATGTCTTTAAAATCTCTGCTATTATGTTTGTGTTCATTCTTAGGTTTTGCATGAAATGAAGTGAAGAAATTTATGTACGTGAGCAATATTGATGTGTGGAATGAAATCGACGTTATGTTTTTCATGTAAGTTTTTCTTTTAAATATTTTAGAAATTTCTGAGCCGAAATTAATCTGAATTATATACAGTGCGTGTCGAAATGATAGGTCCACCAGTAAAAACGAAAATTACGTTGGTAAAAAAGGTTTTATAGTGTACAAAGTACTCTTTTATAAACTACATTACTTCATTCAATGTAAAGTAATACATGAATAATAAGGAAAACAAAAATTACACGAAAAAGCTGTTTCAAAAAGATAGGTCCACTGAACCAAGCATCAAATTAATTTGAATTAATAAGAAATTTTTCCACCTTGTTTCAGAATAAGCTCATAAATCCTATTCGGCATGGTTTCTACAAGTTTTTGCAAACACTTTTTCTCGATTTTTGACCATTCGGAGGAAATAGCCTTTTTCAAGTCTGCAGTACTGTTGTACTGCCTTCCGCCTGCATACACCGCCCTTGCGAGTATACCCCACATGTTTTCTACCGGATTCAGGTCGGGGCTGCAAGGTGGCCAATCGATAACATGTACACCATTATCCAGAAACCATTCGAAAGTGGACTTTGCAGCGTGCACAGGAGCATCGTCCTGTTGGAACATGAAGAATGGGCCCCCAATGTGCTCTGCTTGTGGAAGAAAATATTGTTCAAGCAGCTGTTGATAGCCTGCAGCATTCAAACGATTGTCAACAAATGCTATATCAGTTTTTCCTGCACCTCCGAATCCGGCTCATACCATAACGAAACCACCACCAGCTTTCCTCTTCGAGAATATCTGTCTATCGTTACGCAGATCGTGCCAGTAGTACTGCCAGCCATCTGGACCATCCAGGTTGAATTTCTTTTCATCACTGAATATCACACGATGCCAATCTTGTTTCCAGGACATCACTTCATGTGCGAAATTCAACCTCTTTTCTTTGTGCTTTATAGTCAATTTCGGAGCCGCTTTCCTCTTCACGTAAACTATATTGCCGAACTTCTTTACCACTTTATGGACTGTAGATTTTGATATTGGAGGGTTTTGTTCTCTGGCCACAGTGGATAAACTCATATTTCCTGATTTTAACTCCTTTACGATAGTTCTTCTTTGTCGGGTGTCACTTTTGATGGGCAGCCAGATGATTTTTTACTGCCATAAGCATTTCTAAGTCGCAAATAATTGCTTACAACATTATGTGATCTGTTTAAAAGTTTACCTATTTCTCTATTCGATTTTCCACACGTTTTAAATGTATCAATTTCCCCCTGCTCAACCAGCGAAAGACTGCAACGACGACCCATTTTGTTTGATTACAACGTGATGTTCAAATCTGTTTAAATAGTACCTCCACAGCAGCCAGCATAATCCCGCAGTAAGACTAAGCAACGATATTTATGCAAATTTTTTGGAAATAAACGTGAATGGTGCAAAATTTCTGAAGGCGGACCTATCTTTTCGAAACGGTCTGAAAATGAAAATTTGCTTAAAATAAAAAGGAATTATTTATTTTTAATAAATTTCTTCATAAATAGTTGTAACAATTACTGATTAATTATTTCTACCAAAAAAGTGATTCTTATTCTCAATTAAGAGTCGAAATTTTGAAAAATGCGGGTGGACCTATCATTTCGATATGCACTGTATATATATATATATATATATATATATATGATCTAAACATATTTTTTTCAGTGTATTTTATCCTCTTCATGCACAATGTACATTCATCAATATGGCCTACATACGAATTTCCTTCAAAATTACATTGTTCTGAAAAAGCAGCCGTTTCTACAGATACGCCTGTATGTGCCCCTGTAGGAGAGTAAGTAAATATGCTCTTTTTTTTGTTTTCTATGGTTTGTATCTGACTGATCTGTAAACAAAAAATAAAAATAAAAATATAATATAATAATAATAATAATAAATTTAGTTTTATTTGGAAAGATAAGCCCATAAATACGATACAGTAAAAAGATTCAACCTCATCATTCATTATTTCTTTGTTTCCTAATGGGATATATATATATATATATATATATATATATATATATATATATATTTATTTATTTAATGGGATAAAATGGATGTATTAAACAGCTATAAGAATGATGAAAGTATAGGCTAATCAAATACTATATTTGGATTTTAAAGAAGATCAAATATTTACAATTTGTATATATAAGTAAAATCAGCCTGAAGAATGGAATCTACATTTTCATGTTCTTAAGCAGAATAACATTCAGCCTACCAGTTCTAAGTCAAAATCATCATTTCTTTTTGTCGTTCTTCAGGAAGCATCCTCGGGGGAGAAATCCTCCCCCTTTAATGTCTCTTTTCGTTGTGGGATCCGTGACTACCTACATAAATGTCACCTACAAAAGTAGCATTAATTTAAATTTTTCTCCTTTCCCCCAAAATCTGTTAACCCAAACTTAATTTTATTATCCTTGAAACTAACTCTATAATTTCTGAAAATCCCTTTAAAGTATTAGGTAAAACTCTTTTTTACAAATTGGGAAAGAAGTATCGTCAAGAATGACTGTTTGTTCGAAACATTCCACACCTGAGGATTTCACAAGTAATAATAAGTTTAATTTTGTTTTAATTATAAAATATTTTAGATAAAGCTGATCGTTTCCTTCGCTAACGAGCAAAAGCAAAACGATCACATTTCATGGATGTCATGGAACAACTATAGTATTGGTCCACAAGTGCATTTGGGGATTTTTCTTTGGTGATTATGGCGAAATGCCATTTTTGCAAATGGTTGCGATGGATTCCAAGCGTAAACAAAAGCGTATTGTATTGCAAAGAATCCAGAAAGGCATCGTTATCGTTCAAAACGGTGCCAAAGAAAAATCGCCAAATCCAGTTTTGGACCAACTCTATAGTTGTACCTTTATTTTTATTTATTTTAATGTACCTTTGTTGTAAGATAACATATAGATGCAGTTAAAATGCAGTGTAATTATTAAATAATAAAACGCAATAATTTTCATTGCATCCTGTTATGCAATCGATTTTCCATGATGTAATGGCGGAGAAAGAACAATAATAAATACACGTGGCTATTATATTTACTAACAACTTCAGTTGAGAAAGCGCTATTTATCGATCATTACAAACGCGGATTGGATTTGGGTGGAAAATGGGCCGATATGGAGTTTAACATAGATTCAAAACAGTCTCTATTTTCTTTCACCTGATCGCCATATGAACCCTGATAAATAAGATTCCAAATGATGTCTCGCTATCCCCCTATGTCTCTTGTGTGCGAACAACAAGATTGCTCTTTATTGGCGCATTAGCGCAACTTCTGCTGCGGTGGCGTTAATACGTAAGTACATCACGGGCGCATTAGCGCAACTTCTGCTGCGGTGGCGTTAATACGTAAGTACATCATGGGCGCATTAGCGCAACTTCTGCTGCGGTGGCGTTAATACGTAAGTACAGTTTGCTCCACCCTCCTTTATCAAAAAAGTATTAAAACATAGATTAACACAAACGTGGCAGGATTTATGGGACTCTTCAGAAAAAGGAAGATTCACCTTCAACTTAATCCCTGTAGTCTCCTCTAATTCCTGGTCGCTCTCCCCTTCAGTTACTGCATTCCTAACGGGCCATGGCCCCTTTCCATCCTACCTAAACCGATTTCATTGCCGACGTTCTCCTCTGTGTCCTTGTGGGCAGGAGGGAACTCCCAACCACTATTATTTTTCTTGTATTCTCACATCAGCCTACCATTTAAGAAACCCAATACCAAGACCTTCTGACTGGCTGGAAAACATCCTTTTTAGAAAAAGTTTGCTAATAAAACTAAACAAAATATCCGAAATCTTAATGGATATCTGTAATTTAACAGATTGATTATTTACCTACTTGCGCTATTTATTCGTATTCAGTCAAGAGAAATTTCCCACCAGAATAATGATTAAATAAAGCTCCTGTATCTTCTTCTAAGTCTTACGAAAATTCAACGTCTGAAGTTCAGTGCAACCATGCCCTGTGTCGCGTAGGGTAAATAACCAGGGAACAAAATTTTACTACAGCCATGCAATGAACTTACTTCTGAAATGTCATCCATTCACTGAAATGTTTTTAATACTTCATGCCACCTGTCGCGTGGGGCATAGCCCGGCAATTTTAACTTCTGAATAATCGCACACTGTCGGCTCTAGGCGAGATTAGGCCTGGCGAATTTTGTATTTTATTTATTTATTTATTTTTTCTTTTGCGTTTTTTAATAAACTGCGAGTAGTCCCCTTAGAAGCGCTCTACATCGCTCCAAGAGTGATGAGCGGGGGCTGCTCCCTGTTAAATACGTAAGTACATCATGAAATATTGTTTTCAAAAACATCTTCCAAAGCTAAGACCCAGTCGGCTCGCGCGTTAACCCTTTCATGCCCAAGGGAAATATTTTTCCCTTCTACAAAAATCGTTATCGATTGTTCAATTATTATTGAATCGATATTTTTTTTACTGAATGTCAAAATAAAACGTATGTCCAAGGCAGCAAATGTGTTTCTGAACGAATAAAAAAAAAAATCGTATAGAAAATAGGACACATAATAAATGTGTTATGTGCAATGTCCACTTGTGCTTCACAAGTAAACGAAATTGTTTCGTAGAATACCATAACTAGCTATTTATTTTACTTTTCTGATAATTTTTATATAACGAAGCAATAAATTTGTATTACAAAGCAATAAATAAAATACCGATATAATAAACCTAACTCTTCGTTTATTTACTTTTATGGTCCATAGGGAAAATATTTCCCATGAAATTATAGGAAACCTATACACCCTGCTATGTTTTTCTGGTGATATTCTCTTACTTTACACCCACAATAGCTAAAATATTGCGTTGTATTGGCATATTTAGTCTTGGAAATCTTATGGTCCTGAAAGGGTTAATCCTATTGGGTTTGCAGAAAATTTCCTATAGACTGCCCATTAAAAAGTCCTCTACGTCAATAAAAAAGTCTGTTAAATTCTTGGATTAATAATAAGTCTGATTACAATAATGCATCGTATTTATGTGCATTTGAATTATTCAGTTTATGTTTATTCGATTTAATAATGTGTACTGTAATAATAACAGGAGACTTGGCGTTGGAATATTTAAACCCGAATAAACTACTACGTCAGAAACGCCAAAGAAAAATATTTGAGAAGCATACAGCTGTTTCGTTAGCCTTAAACGTACCGTCTTCAGTGCAAAAAGTATTCTGAATCTGGAGAAGTGCTCGTATATATAGGAGAGGGACCGAATTTAGTTTAACCAATAGGATTAAGGAAAAGGTAGGGAGTGTGGCCAATAGGAATTTACGAATGTGCAGCTGTGTAAACAGTAGAAAAATTAAGAAAATGTGGACTGAATGTAAAATTTCCAACAATCAGACAAATAGGGAACAGCGAAATCACAATTTACAAGGTTTTTAAAAATTTTATAAATATGAAAAGCTTCAAAGAAATCGAGTTCATGAATGGATTTAGGTCTGCAAATTATTTTAGCTGAATTAAATTTAAAATTATGATTTTCCTCCCAGCAATGTTTAGAAATAGCCGATTTATTCCTTTCTTTTTTGCGGACGTAATTTATACGTTCTTCCTTCTAGACGAAATTTAAGACTGCGTTTAGTTTGGCCAATATATGATAAAGCACACTGACAGGAAATACTATAAATGCCCCAAGAATTATTCATATCAATGGGATCGGATCTTTTAATTGAGAAAAGGTGAGTTTATTGAAAGGCGAAAATATTATTTTAAAATCATATTGTTTGAGAATTTTAGCTATGGTTTGACTGGTTTTAGGAAAATAGGGTAAAACAATACTGACTTAGTAGACGAAATACGAGGGAGTTGTAATTTTTGGATAGCTTTGTCTATAATGGAAGGGACATAACCTCTGTCAATTGCAATGGCTTTCAGGTATTTAATTTCAGATATTAATAAAATAGGATTTGAACAAATATTAAGGGCACGGTTTACAAAAGTATAGAAAGCAGCCATTTTTTGGTTAGGTGGGTGACATGAACGCGCATGGGGAGGAAGGGAGACTGCAAAATTTTTACGTTAGACGGTGGTTGAAAATCCATTTACAGTGCGAGAGACGAGGGTATCAAGAAATGGAAATTGAGCCATTATTTTCTATTTTATATGTAAACTGGATATTACTGTCAATTGAATTTAAAGTTTCTAAGACATGGTCAATATTGTGACGAGATATGTCGATAAGCGTGAAGGTGTCGTCAACGTAACGGGTTCAAAAATGAAAAGATATTTTCTTAAAAAGCTTGCTTTCGAAATAGTGCATGTAAATATCCGCGAGAATTGAAGAGAGAGGGGAACCCATGGCTAAAACCTTCAGACTGACGATAGAACGCATTTTGGAAAGAAAAAGTGGTTTGTGATATACAAATGCGGGTAAGAGAAATTAATTCTTACCCGCAGTTGTTTCTATTTACGCGTTCATGTCACCTACCTAACCAAAAAAATGGCTGCTTTCGCTTTCTATACTTTTGTAAACTGTGCCCTTAATATTTGTTCCAATCCTATTTTATTAAAATCTGAAATTAAATACCTGAAAGCCATTGCAATTGACAGAGGTTATGACCCTTCCATTATAGACAAAGCTATCCAAAAATTACAACTCCCCCGTATTTCGTCTACTAAATCAGTCTCTTCTAATATCAGTATTGTTTTACCCTATTTTCCTAAAACCAGTCAAACCATAGCTAAAATTCTCAAACAATATGATTTTAAAATAATATTTTCGCCTTTCAATAAACTCACCTTTTCTCAATTAAAAGATCCGATCCCATTGATATGAATAATTCTTGGGGCATTTATAGTATTTCCTGTCAGTTTGGTTTATCATATATTGGCCAAACTAAACGCAGTCTTAAATTTCGCGTAAAAGAACATATGAATTACGTCGTCAAACAAGAAACTAATAAATCGGCTATTTCTAAACATTGCTGGGAGGAAAATCATAATTTTAAATTTAATTCAGCTAAAATAATTTGCAGACCTAAATCCATTCATGAACTCGATTTCTTTGAAGCTTTTCATATTTATAAAAATTTTAAAAATCTTGTAAATTGTGATTTCGCTGTTCCCTATTTGTCTGATTGTTGGAAATTTTACATTCAGTCCACATTTTCTTAATTTTTCTACTGTTTACACAGCTATACATTCTTAAATTTCTATTGGCCATACTCCTCACCTTTTCCTTAATCCTATTGGTTGAACTAAATTCGGTCCCTCTCCTATACATACGAGCACTTCTGCAGATTCAGAATTCTTTTTGCACTGAAGACGGTACGCTTAAGGCTACCGAAACAGCTGTATGCATGTCAAATATTTTTCTTTGGCGTTTCTGACGTAGTAGAGAAATAACAGTATAACACATTATGCCGCATATGTATTTATGGCAATAAACCTCTGTATAAAATTATAGCCTCTGTTATAAAAAATCTCCATATATTCCATCTTTAAAAAAATTTCTAAATGCTGATTTCTTGCGGTATTTTAACCATTTATTCTTGCGAATAATCACTATTAAACTCTATTTAATTTACTTTTGTTTATGATTACGATTATTATTAAACACTTTTTCAGAGATATTCTCAGACGAAATGGATCTGCAGTAGATGCTGCCATTGCTATGCTACTTTGTAACGGGGCAAATAATCCCCAGTCTTCAGGGCTTGGAGGTGGATTTTTCATGGTTTACTACAATAGGTATATATTTTTAGTTAATGTTATACAAAGTATCAAAGATAATTTTTCTATTATTGAACATCAGGGAGATAATACTATAAAATCATCAGGCTTTACTATTTAAATTTTAGTTTGATGTTACACTGTACCATCTTTGAAAGGACTTAGGAGACTTCCCTCTTACGTTTGTGCTTCTTACCATTATTTTCTTTTTCTCATTTCCACTTTCCACATGTAACTGTAAGAACAGTTGTTAAAAAATCTCCCCTCTCTTTTTTTTTTCTTCTTTCTTACCAATGAGTTGTAATACTCATTTTAACAAATACTATGGAAAAAAAAAAAAAAAAAAAAAAGAAGAAGAAGAAATTCAAAACAAGCTTGCATTATTATATACTAGCAGATTTTCCCCACTTCGCTAGCCACTATATTTAAATAAATAAATAAATAAATAAAAATAAACTCATTATTTTTTATGTTATTTGACATATAAATAAATAAATAATCTATATATTAATAGGCAAGCATAAAATTTGTAGTCCCTTTTTAACATATTAATTATGGGAGTAGAGTGTTGAAAATGATATCATTCGAAAGGTATGGTTAGCCGGAAGGTGCGAATACAAATATTATTTTCTTACGATGTCAAGAAGGTATTTAAAAATACATTTATTTTTTATGTATTTTCCCCCATTTTTCCCTTTTATACACGTATTCCTTTACATTAAAAAATACCTAAAAGTAGAAAGTTGTTAAATCTGGCAATTTCATAAAGCTCAAATAAAACCATAGACACAGTAATTTGTATAATGTAGCATCACATACGCAAGCGAAGTGATGACGTCACTGTCTGTCCATGGAGCCATGAAAAAGATTTTCTATGTTAATCGTCCATTGGATTTTTTGTAAAAAATTATTAAAAAATAACGGAAATTATCTGCCGATTTTAATTCCGATATTTGGGTATAGTTATATATAAGTTACTATATACATGTGTTTGATTGAGTTATTTTTTCTGTAAAATTGATAAAATTTTAATTTAAAATCACAAAACTCCAGAAAAAAAATGGCAAACTTCCAGTTTCGAATATAAACATAAACATTTCATTTCAAAGGGTGATATTTAAACAATTAATATTCAACTAATATACTAAATAAAAGGAAAATGGATTTGTTATTAACTGCTGCATGTATAAGTAGACGATACGGAAAAAATTCCTATTTCCGTTTTTTGCTGAATTTACATGTTTTGAGCTTTCTTTACGTGTATTTATTTATTTAACTGAAATTGGCTACTTTTTTTTTAAAAATGTGTCTTTATTGCTAGCTTTTGTGGGTAGAAGAGGCAAGTAGAAGACACATAAAAACTTTTGATTTCCGGTTTTCTATGAATTTACACGTTTTGAGATTTCCTTGCATTTTAATTAAGTGAAATTGACTACTTATTTTTATTTTTTAAAAAGTGGATTTATTATTCTTTCCTCTGCATATATAAGTAGAAAATATAAGATTCAGAAAAGTTTTAGATTTTCGGTTTTCGATAAAGTTACACGTTTTGAAATTTCCCGAATTCGACCATTTTTGAAAAATATCTTTTTTTTTTTTTTTGTTCAAACACTGTACTTTATGAACCAATCGAATTAATTTAACAGAATTTGATACTTGGTTGGGCCTTGGTTTGACATGGTACCCATTAGCTTCTGGGCTGTATCACACAACAAGGGGCGTTTTCACGTTGCGATTTTCTCTCATTTCAGGAAAGGCTAACATCTACAGAGAGAAATAGTTATATTATGTAAAACTCTGCTGATTCAGTTAGAGTGAATATCGGCAAACAATTGCCGCAGCTGTGTTGCAATTGCATTCCGTTTAGGACAAGGCAATAACTTTGCTTTGCCTAGCTTTGCAAAAAAATGGTCGAGTTTCGACCACTGGGCGATACTAGTAATAATAATAATAATAATCCATCAAATTTGCTCAAATCCTCCCTTCCAGTATCCGCTGCCTTTGACAGCGCCTCCTCGTCCGTTATACATCGGGTCGGGGTGTCCCTTGGGCCCGTGCAATAAAAGTATTAAAAAAAAAAAACCTTGATTAAAATGAATGGTTGAACGATATATCTATCATAATGTAAAACCAACTTATCGATTTTTTACATTAAAAAAACTAGACGCCATGACAATCACAAAGATAAATTTGCAACATTCTACGATGGTTCGTTTTTGATCTATGGGAGATAAAAAATCTATTTCTTCCATCGGTTTCACAATATTTCCTTATACTTTGTATAAGGAAATATTAATAACAGTAATAGTAATAAAAGCATTTTTTAGGATGTTGTCTGTAGAGCATAAAATTGATTTTTTTTTCTTTATTTACTGTTATGCTTCTTTGAGATGAAAATCGTCTGCATTTACCATGGAAAATAATTTTAATAAATAATAAATTTATAATGTAGATTATACTCCGTCAATTTGTATAGGAAAATTTAGAATAATGTTTTGTGAGGACTACAAGATAACAGTTTTTTGTTTCTGTTTTATTGAGTGCATACTAATAAATCTATTCTTATACGAATGTGCGTCTATCTCCTTATATTATTAAAATCTGTACGTGTGTGTGTGTGTGTCTGTCTGTCTGTGAGAAACGGCTTGACGCAGCAAAAGCTCGGCCGCTAACGGTCGCACGGACTTCGAACAGGTACCGATGGACAGAGAATTTATCGCAGATCTGGGTTATCTAATTTGCTAAACGATGCGACACTAATTAGCGGAGATATTAATTAAAATGTCGACCATTGTCTAACGAAAAAACGATTCAAAATGGCACGCGACCGCCAATTTCGACCAGGACCGCTTACCTCGAAAGAAGAACTACAAAGGGGAAATTTCGTGGGTTTTTGTAAAGCGATCCTGTTTGAACGGTTCGACATGTCGAAAATACACCTGTACCAAAAGAAAGAGCATTTATTACCGATTCTTACGGTACAATTTTTTTTTTTTTTAAAATACGGATTTTTTATATTTTTAATTCCATTTCTTAACACCTGGTATATAAAGAAAGGCCATTTAATCCTCTTTCGAACCATATAAACATTTTTACAAAATACGGATTAGCGATCCATATTTTTAGATTTTACGAAACATCGATTTTTTCGCAAAACATTTTATAACTCAAAAGCGTTTAGAGATAAATCATTTCTGTTTTTTTTTTTTGCATATACATCTCGCTTCCATAATTCAATTTCCAAAAGATTGAGAGAAAATTTCAAAAACTGAATGAGTTATAATTTTTTTAATTTTACGCTTTAAAGCATTTATTTGAAAACTGCACCTTTCCTTCCGTAATGATTTTCAGAATTCCATTGCCGTTTGTCGTTTCCATGGAAACCACTTCAAGGAAGTGAGATGTCTGCTCGGAAGCGAAAAAAAAAAAAAAAAAAAACACCTGCCCTTGATAATTGGATATTTTAAGTGATATAAAAAATTGCAAATTTCTATTTTCTTCAATTTTTCGAATTCGGACATGACACTTGGTATGAAATCTTAAAACCATAAAATAAACTTGGAATTAAATTTTCATCGATTTTCGTCAATAAACAAAAGGTTTACATTTTAATTCCAAAGTAAATTTTATTCTAATATGCATATTTCAATTTCTAATTATGATTGTTTTCTTTTGCATCTTAGCTAATTGAGTTAGACCGTTCAAAATTGGTATACGTAGGTTAATTAGGAGGGGCTGAAAGGGTGGGGAAGAAATAGGTGTATACCGCGCGCGAGATTTCACCCGATTTACACGTTTTGAGGTCTCCTGATTAGGTTTTCTTTTCAATATTTCAATTTCTAATTATGATTAAATTATTTTTTATACATCATTCGAAAGATATTTTAAAGTTCTCTTTTTTATTTAAAGTTTTCAACAGATTTACAAGTTTTGAAGTGTCCTGAAATAGTTTTCTTTTGTATCTCAGCTACTAATTAAAATAATTTCATAAGTAATACATCATTAGAAAGCTTTTTTGAATTGGAATCGAACAGTGGAATACAGAAATTTGTACCGCCGGATGGCGCTGTAATATTTTCAAATTTCAATATTTCAATTTCTAATTATGATTAAATTATTTTTAATACATCATTCGAAAGATAATTTTAAGTTCTTTTAAATTATCGAAAATTTTCACCAGATTTACACGTTTTGAGGTGTCCTGAATCAATTTTCTTTTATGGCGCTGTAATATTTTGAAATTTCAATATTTCAATTTCTAATTATGATTAAATTATTTTTAATACATCATTCGAAAGATATTGTAAAGTTCTTTTATATTATCGAAAGTTTTCACCAGATTTACACGTATTAAGGTCTCCTGAATTAGTTTTCTTTTGTATCTCAGCTACTAATTAAAATAATTTCATAAGTAATACATCATTAGAAAGGTTTTTTGAATTGGAATCGAACAGTGGAATACAGAAATTTGTACCGCCAGATGGCGCTGTAATATTTTCCAATTTCAATATTTCCATTTCTAATTATGATTAAATTATTTGTAATACATCATTCGAAAGATATTTTAAAGTTCTTTTTTATTATCGAAAGTTTTCACCAGATTTACACGTTTTAAGGTGTCCTGAATTAGTTCTCTTTTGCATCTCAGCCAAATGAGTTAGATCGTTCAAAATTGGTATACGTAGGTTAATTAAGAGGGCCTGAAAGGGTGGAGAAGAAATAGGCGTGCACCGCGCGCGTATCCCTTAACTTGTGCGCGCGCAGAGCGCACGGGACTGCGCTGCCGAAGGCAGTGGGGACCCGGTGCGAGTTTTTACCTGATCAGAAATTATTTTTTTTAGGGGGCACGAAGGGTCAGAGAAGGAATACGCGCGCGCAGCGCGTGTATCTCTTAAGTTGTGCGTGCGCAGCGCGCACGCGACTTTGCTGACAAGGCAGTGGGGACCTGGTGCGAGTTTTTTCCCGATCAGAAATGATTTTTTTTTTAGGGGGCACGAAGGCTCAGGGAAGGATTACGCGCGCGCAGCGCGTGTATCCATGAAGTTGTGCGCGCACGGGACTGCGCTGCCGAAGGCATTGGGGACCCGGTGCGAGTTTTTACCCGATCAGAAATGATTTTTTTTTTAGGGGTCACGAAGGCTCAGGGAAGAAACACGCGCGCGCAGCGCGTGTATCCCTGAAGTTGTGCGCGCGCAGCGCGCACGGGACTGCGCTGCCGAAGGCAGTGGGGACCCGGTGCGAGTTTTTACCCGATCAAAAATGATTTTTTTTTAGGGGGCACGTAGGGTCAGGGAAGGAATACGCGCGCGCAGCGCGTGTATACTTTAAGTTGTGCGCTTATTTTTTAGGGGGCACAAAGGGTTAGGGAAGGAATACGCGCGCGCAGCGCGCACGGGACCGCGCTGCCGAAGGCAGTGGGGACCCGGGCCGACTTTTTACCCAATCGCAAATGATTTTTTTTTTTTTAATTTCTTTTCTTAACACTAAAAGTTACTGTTAGTGATTCATTAATTATAGTGATTCATTTGAAAATATTGACCCGCTAGCGGGCGAAGCCCGATAGTTTATCCTTAAATCTTGATTACTCGTTTATAAATCGCCGTCGACCAAATGAATAAATAACACAAAACATTTTTAATTATATATCCATTTAATAGAATTAGAATACACTTAGTATTCGCGTATCCGCGATTGTAATGAAATACTCGCCCTCTGGTGGGCTAAGGTGAAATTAACAGTACCACTGAACAGATAGCTTTCACGCTTTCGTCGAGACGCCACTGCTTGCTGCTGCTGTATATTCGATTGGATGAATAAATCCGGCAAAAAAGATAACACATGCTGCTGCGTGCCACAGTGTAACTCCAATGGATCAAGAAATCCGGAATTAAGCTATCATTTGTTTCCAAATGACAAATTTAAAATTTCAGTTGCCTCCGCTAATGGAAATAAAGCTTTAGTTAGTAGAAAGTCTGAATGGATTAGACGTTTACGAATTGGGGAAGAAGTATCGTCAAGAATGACTGTTCGAAACAATTCGAACCTGAGGATTCCACAAGTAATAATACGTTTAATTTTGTTTTAATTGTAAAATATTTTAGATAAAGCTGATCGTTTCCTTCGCTGACGAGCAAAAGCAAAACGATCACATTTCATGGATGTCATGGAACAACTTATAGTATTGGTCCACAAGTGCATTTGGTGAAATGCCGTTTTTGCAAATGGTTGCAATGGATTCCAAGCGTAAACAAAAGCGTATTGTATTGCAAAGAATCCAGAAAGGCATCGTTATCGTTCAAAACGGTGCCAAAGAAAAACCGCCAAATCCAGTTATGGACCAACTCTATAGTTGTAGCTTTATTTTTATTTATTTATTTATTTATTTAATGTACCTTTGTTGTAAGATGACATATAGATGCAGTTAAAATACAGTGGAATTATTAAACAATAAAACGCAATAATTTTCATTGCATCCTATTATGCAATCGATTTTCCATGATGTAATGGCGAAGAAAGAACAATAATAAATACACGTGGCTATTATATTTACTAACAACTTCAGTTGACAAAGTGCCATCTATCGATCATTACAAACGCGGATAGCTGCAGGTGATTTGCAAGTATTACATTACAAACAAAGAAATATTTAGATTACAGATCATTATGAATCTAATTTTTGTTTAGCGGGAAAAGCCATATTCTATTCTTGTGAAAATGATAAAAATAAATTTAAACTCATTGAGTGGTGAATTTAATAATATAACAAGTCATAATATCCACCATAATGGTAATCTAATCCGTGAAAACATTTAAAATTGAACTACAACCACTTTTAATTTTGTAATGTTGATATTTTCATTTATCTTTTGATTGCTGAGTATTATAAAGGTATTAGAATATTCCCAATTTAATTTAAATTTACATTTAAATTTAATCTGCTGCTTATGCGCAAATATTTAAATGTATTTTGTTTAGTGTCAACATTTTTTTGCAAAACTTAAAAAATCTTGATTTTACTACTTTTTGTATATGTAATTACATGTGTACAACTTTTGGCCTAATTTGGCATTACCATTAATTTAAAAATTACGTACACTTTGAATACAGCTGCTAATGCGCTTAAACAATTATGTATTACTAGCAGGCTTTGCCCGCTTCGCTGGTCATTATATTGAAATGAATCCCCAAAACAGCATACCATTAATAATAATAAAATATCTTAACCCTTAACTGCTGTCATCGATCTGACAGACCGCTCGCCATTTTCTAGCCCTCATTAACACTCCTCAAAATAGGTAATGATCCAGGCCCTCTTTTCTACCTTCCTAAAACCATCGACCAAGGTCACATTCCACTTGTCGTTCAGCGAACGGGGTTTAGTTATTTTTTTTCTACTTTTCTTTTTTCTAGCGGTATGTGAGACCGCTGACAGCAGATAAGAGTCTGTTTTTGCCGATGAGTAGTATTGTTTCTCTAGATATATTAATGATATTTTTTGTAATTTTATGAAAAAAAATGGCTTCGACTTGTTCAAGAAAACGTCTGGTGTATCTCACACAGAATGAAATTCTGGAACTTGTAAATTTATATAAAAAAAAATAAAAAAAATGTGCATGCAAGTTTCATTTTATTTACTGTTTTATTTAAATACCGATGCCAACTACTCCGGATGTTGACTACCACTATTTTTATTTTTATTTTTAAGCTATTGTATAGCTTTTATCGCGGGCTTTGAGCGCGGCGACCGAATCGAAAAATTCCGTAACGAAAAAAAAACCTAACACAGTTCGGCAAACTTCGGCTGTACGAAGCTCGCACGGATCGAGACGAGCTGCTCCGAAATCGGACGAATACGTAAGCAGCTGTTTGTGAGAAAGTATATAGGTGTATAGGTATGTATCATCTATGTACAACAGTGAATAGCTGTACGCGTAAAATTTGTGTATAAAATACATCAGATAAAACTTGAATATCCCCATTCGACTTGCAGGACTTTAAAACCTATTAAATACCTTTTCTCTATTAAAATTTGTTTGCTTATCGGTCACCACGCTCAAAAAGTGTAACTTGAATTAATATCAAAGAAAAAACTTGAATATCCCTATTCGACTTGCAGGCCTTTAAAACCTATTAAAATACCTTTTCTCTATTAAAAGTTGTTTTCTTATAGGTCACCACGCTCAAAAAAGGTAACTTGAATTAATATCAAAGAAAAAACTGGAATATCCCCATTCGACTTGCTGGCCTTTAAAACCTATTAAATACCTTTTCTCTATTAAAATTCGTTTTCTTATCGGTCACCACGCTCAAAAAGTGTAACTTGAATTAATATCAAAGAAAAAACTTGAATATCCCCATTCGACTTGCAGGCCTTTAAAACCTATTAATTACCTTTTCTCTATTAAAATTTGTTTTCTTATCATTATTGTTATCTTATCATTATTGTTATCTTATTCATTAATATCAAAGAAAAAACTTGAATATCCCCATTCGACTTGCAGGCCTTTAAAACCTATTAAACACCTTTTCTCTATTAAAATTTGTTTTATCATTATTGTTATTTTATCATTATTGTTATCTTATTCATTAATATCAAAGAAAAACCTTGAATATCCCCATTCGACTTGTAGGCCTTTAAAACCTATTAAATACCTTTTCTCTATTAAAATTTGTTTTCTTATCGGTCACCACGCTCAAAAAGTGTAACTTAAATTAATATCAAAGAAAAAACTTGAATATCCCCATTCGACTTGCAGGCCTTTAAAACCTATTAAAGTACCTTTTCTCTATTAAAATTTGTTTTCTTATCATTATTCTTATCTTATCATTATTGTTATCTTATTCATTAATATCAAAGAAAAAACTTGACTATCCCCATTCGACTTGCAGGCCTTTAAAACCTATTAAATACCTTTTCTCTATTAAAATTTGTTTTCTTATCGGTCACCACGCTCAAAAGGTTTAACTTGAATTAATATCAAAGAAAAAACTTGAATATCCCCATTCGACTTGCAGGCCTTTAAAACCTATTAAAATACCTTTTCTCTATTAAAATTTGTTTTCTTATCGGTCACCACGCTCAAAAAGTGTAACTTGAATTAATATCAAAGAAAAAACTTGACTATCCCCATTCGACTTGCAGGCCTTTAAAACCTATTAAATACCTTTTCTCTATTAAAATTTGTTTTCTTATCGGTCACCACGCTCAAAAAGTGTAACTTGAAATTATATCAAAGAAAAAACTTGAATATCCCCATTCGACTTGCAGGCCTTTAAAAACCTATTAAAATACCTTTTCTCAAAAAAATAGAGTTAGATAATTGAAATTTGGTACATCGAGGTTTTCGATACCTACAAATCGATTGCGGATATTTTTGATATATTCTCATTGCGGATATATTCTCATTTATTCAATAAAAGAAAAAAATTGTTTTCTTATCTGTCACCACGTTCAAAAAGTGTAATTTGAATTAATATCAAAGAAAAAACTTGAATTAATATCAAAGAAAAAAAAAATACTGCATAAATAAAATGAATAAATAATTATAATTGCATAAGTTGATAAAAAATGCTATGCAATAGCTTTACCGCGGCAGTCCCCGAGTGCCACACGTATTTTTTATTTCAACATATATACATTATACATATTTGTGTATTTTGAAAAAGTTTCAACTGAGAAGTTGTGTTAGCTATAATCCGGAGTAGTTTGCAACTATGTATTTTTAATGGAACTAATAATATTTTTTTATACTGCAATATTTTCCACAATTAATAATACTTTTTTACTATATCTATAATTTTTTGTTACACTAGTGAGAACACTAGCGAGTTACACTAGCGAGTTTAAAAATATATATAATTCATGCTCATCGATGCAATGTTGCCCTATCGGTATTCTCTTGCACGTTCATATGTCGGGATACCCGTTTAAGTTTTCCAAAATTGCCTTTAAAAAATAATAATAATAATTAAAAAAAAGATAAATTAAACAATTTAGTAGATAAATAATAGCATACAATCAATAGCTTACCATTTATTCGACGTTTTAAATAAGTTTTAATCAAGCGGTCTATGAGACCGCTCACAGTAGTTGTGAGAGAATTTTAGTCACAGTAGTTAAGGGTTAAAAAAAAACATTGAAATCCGTCAAAATCTAATTTTAAGTTGCCCAATGCCTTCGGCAGTCCCTTACCTGCTTTTTACTCCCCCTCCCTCGCGGTTACAGTTGAAAGTTTTGCAAAATCTCATCAAAGTGCATATTTCGCACACTTAATTAACACCCACACACCAAAATTCGCCATTCTTAGGTAATTTGGACGGATTTAAGCTTCAAAATGTGGCTTTTGCCCCGCCCGCCCCAAGAGGAAGGGGGGGGGGGAAGTAAATTTCCAAAATTACTTTATATTGCATGTTGCATACACATACCTAACCGACACATAAAGAAATTGAGATCATGAAATTATTTAAAGCTGAGCTATGCTTTAAAACTTTTTTTTTTTTTTATCTCTCCCCCCGTTCTTAAAGGAGGGAATTTCGCAAAATCTCTTCATACTATGAGTTAGATACATATAAAACATACCCTTACATAAAAAATGTCCAACCTTAGATAATTTAGTGCAGCGTTACGCATGAATACATGTTTTTGCCCCCCATTCTCCAAAGGGCGGTAGGGTGGAATTTCATAAAATCCCTTTGTAGTGTGTGTTCAGTTCGATTTCCTCGTGTGTTGAGTACCCTTCTTCCAAAACCTTTTCCCTTCCCTCCCCCCCTTAAAAATCCAAAATTCCAAAATCGCAGAAAATAATTTTTTTGTACTCAAGTCTGGTCTTTCCATCTGCAATTTCTTCACCGTTAAGTAATTTGGAGCCGGGTTAAGCCTTCCGCCCCCCAGGGGGGACAGGGGGGGGGGTATTTTGCAAAATTTCGTCGTAGTTGGGGGGTCAGGCTCCGAAAACCAACCTGGTCACTAAAATTTGTGACCCTCTTTCCCACAGAATCGTCATGGCAGTGTTGAGTCAGTGAATCATTGAGTTTACTCTTTTATATGTACAGATTTGTTTATATATTTTATGGACTACTTGGCTTAACACTTTAACACTACTTGGCTTAACACTTTGGCTTAAAAACTAAAATAAATTATTTTAAAGTTTTATTATAGAAGAAATATTTATATTATATAGAAGATTAATTAAAAATTTAAATTTTTTCCGGTATAAATAGTAGCCTATGTCTTATTCCAGACTATTATCTATCTCTGTACAAAATTTCATCCAGATCCGTTTAGCTGTTGTGGCGTGATTGAGTAACAAACATCCATCCAAACTTTCGCATTTATAATATTAGTATAGATTAGTTATCATGTGCATGCGTTAGATTGAGTTATTTTGCTGTCAAATTGACAAAATTTTAATTTTAAATTTCAAAACTCTGTCGTTCTTGGCGCTTATTGTATTTGGTGATCAAAAACGTAATACGAAAATATGCATGCCAGATGTATATTTTCGTAATATGCATTGTACGAAATATTGTTTCATATTATTCATTACTCTCTTAATATAAGTTGTTAAAATAACCATGATTTTTGAAAGGAATTAAATTATGTTCGCCAAATAATTTGTCGATATTTTTTTTTTTTCTGCTAAGGATGACCGATATCAAATCTATTCCGCCGCAACATTTTAGTATCTTATATCAGATACTTTATTTAGACATTTGAAAACAAATTTGACTTCAAATTATGATAGAATATTTATCATTTTCCTTTTAATTAGTATATTAGTTGGATATTTATTGTGTAAATATCATCTTTTGAAATGAAATGTTTGTGTTTTCAATCGAATATGGAAATTTGCCATTTTTTTTCTTCTAGAGTTTTGAAATTAAAAATTCAAATTTTGTCAATTTTACAACAAAAATAACTTAATCTAACGCATGGACATGATAATTAATAGATACCTATACCTAAATATGGGGATTAAAATCGGGAAATAATTTTCCTCGATTTTTAATAATTTTTTACAAAAAATCCAATGGGCGTTTAACATAGGAAATATTTTTCTTTCATCCACGAACGGCCAGTGACGTCATCACTTCGCTTGCGTATTAGCACTTTATCAATGTGTAAAAGAAATTTTTAATTAAAAATGACGTCAATTTTTGTGAGATGCATAATTTTTTTTATAATTTTTTATCGTTCACGTTTAGATAAATGTATTTATTTTGCTGTTGAAAAAAATAAATAAATTAGTTTTTTTTTTTTTTTTGGCAACAATTAAATTATGGATAAATTTAAATGGCTAAATTTTTGCTATTATTAGCTTACAAAATTGCTATTTTATGCATAAAAATCGCAAAAACAAATTTTTTTTCGGAATAAAAGGTAGCCAACTTTTTTAAGTTAGGGTATAAGCTATCTCCATAACAAATTTTATCGAAATCCATCAAGCAGTTTTCGCGTGAAACTGACTCAAATAAACGGACATTCACATTTATAATATATACTAGCAGGCTTTGCCCGCTACGCTGGCCACTAAATTTAAAGGAAACTCGGTTCTATATAGCTTTATAAAAATAAAATAAAATAAATTACTGAAATTGTTCAAAAGCTCGCTAGGTCCCTGCTGCATTCAGCAGCGATTTGGTCATCAACTGCAACTCGGGCGCTTGTCCCTATTACCTGCGACAATAGTTTACCAATGAGCTTCCATTTAGGTGCTTATTATATAACAGTTTCGAAATAGATAGTATCGAAAAAATTGGAGTTTCCCTTTTATATTTGAAACCCAGTTACATGTGAACAACACTATACGTGTTGTTCACATGTAACTCGGACTGGACTCAAACGTAACTGGGTTTAGACAACATAATTTTTGCTTTTACGTTATTTCATATGTTTTTTTTTTTTTTTTGTTTATCCAATCAACCATTAAATGACAGCAATTTCCCGCCAAATATTACAATATGCTGTGACCGACTACGTCTGTCGCATGAGACAATTAATTTTTTGTGTTTATATATAATTCATGGGTTGTAAACCTGATAGTACAGTCTTAATATAGTTCTCTTTGGCGGCTTTTGAATTTTTGTCACCATTTTAGACTTAATCCATTGTAACAATAAGACTTAATCCCTTGTAACAATATGCTATGAGCGCTATTTCTGCCGTATTTTAGACAACTAATCTTTTTATGGTTATATATATTTCCCATTAAACATATTTTTATTTATTTATTTAAATATTAATTTGAATTTTTCAAATATTTCTGTTCGACAGCGTGAGAGTGCAGTAACACACAGAGGTTCATTTGTTTGTATGATAAATTAGCATAGTGATTATTATATAAAAAAATAAATAAATAGGTGAACATTATCATGTTACACAACTTTATTATGTCGCTCCATTGGCGGCTTTTGAATTTTTGTCGCCATATTAGCGATGTATTTTTTTTTTCTTTGTATGAAAAGGGGAAGACTATTTTGCTAATAATTTTATCAGACTCTTTTTTGTTTATACATAAGAATCCTTTATATTCTGCTTATATTATTAATGCTTTTTAGGTTTAAAATAGTGCTTGTTGAAATAAATTTCCTATCTTTAAAACTGCATTTGTTCTGTAAATTTTGTGTAAAAATGAATCATTTATGTTTTTATATATTTGATGCGCTACTTAGATTAAAATGGCTGTTGCTATATTAAACTTCTTGTCTAGCCAACTTTTTAAGTTAGGGTATAAGCTATCTCCATAACAAATTTTATCGAAATCCATCGAGCAGTTTTCGCGTGAAACTGACTCAAATAAACGGACATTCACATTTATAATATATATAAGATTACAATTTTTATTCCAATAATTATTGTATTACTGCAATCTTTAATTCAATTTATAATTAATTTAATTATCTAATTAAATTTTTAGCCTATAGTATTTGGCATATATAAATGGATGTTTATTATACCAATTCTATTCTTGCGAAAATGATAAAAATAAATTTAGTCTCATTAACTGGTGAATTTAACAATTTAACAAGTTATAAAATCCACCATAATGATAAGCTAATCCGTGAAAACATTTAAAATTGAACTACAAACTCTTTATTTTTGTAATGTTGGTATTTTCATTTAATTTTGAACTGTTGGTATTTTCATTTATCTTTTGATTGCTGAGTATTTTGTGAATTTAATTTTAAAAGTGTTAATTAATTATTTTTTTTTTTCACGTGACTTTTATTACTTATCTAATTATATGTTGGATTCTAGGTCTGAAAAGAAGAGTTATTTTTTAAACTCACGTGAGGTTGCCCCTAGGAAAGCTTATAAAAGATATGATAGCGGTAAGTTTAATAACTGAAATACACATTTCTTTTCTTAAAATATTAGTCGATCTTCGCCCGCCTGGCCTCCGATATTAACAAATAAACATATTTTGAAATTCGAGTGATGAAATTTAATTTTAAATTAATTATTTATAACAAATTAACCTCAGCGCTAATTCACCAAAATCTTCGCTAGTTTATTTGTCGAAAGAATAATATCTAAATATTCCAAATTTATTACTTTTTTTTTTTTTTTTTTTTTTATTTCTACCCGAATCCGATCCCCATAACAAAAAATACAATAATGTTTTTCAGTTTCAATTTATTATCATTTGTATTATTTTTAATATTACAAATATCCATAATTTTTTTATTATTTATTATTGATCATTTTAATTAGATTTTTTACGTTTTTCTCTTACTTAGCCGAATGTGTTGACCATAATTCGGCAGTTTTTAGCGGTGGCCGAGAACGAAAACCACCGAATCGCCAGTAGGAGATCCTTTCATAGAATTACATCTATTGTTTTTACCTATATTTTATTCTTTTTTTATTCGTTTCAAATCAATTGTATGCTACTACAAAACTGTATATGTATGAAGGACATCATTAAAGTCTATGATTGTTGCAATTTAAGTGCATATCAGCTGGGAGGTGGCGCTGATACGCAGCAATTTAACCCCGTTTATGGTAAGGCAATATTTCAGTTTCTGTAGAATAGAAATGCACCAAACTTGCTATATGAGATTTATATTATGAGAAACTGATGTTGATTCAATTTGGTTGCATATCAGATGTCAAATGGTGATGCTATGCAGTAATTTAATGTCATTCGCGGAAAGGCAATATATAAACTTCTATGATATATTAATGCACCAAACTTGTTTATGTGATAGATATTATGAATCACTGTGTTGATTCAGTTTATATGTATATCATGGGAGAGTTGGCATTGATACGTAGCAGCTTAATCTCCTGTACACGAAGGCAAAATCTTAGCTTATTTGATATATAACCTTAGTGTATGAGTTATATATTATGAAAAAATGTATTTATTTAATTTGGTGTATGTGGAACATCAGGGGACATTGCTCTTATTCCTTTTCTGCGATATTTCAGATGGATATATCTCAGAATCCATTGGTTAAAATTACACCAAACTGCATTGTGAGAAGCTATGTTGATTAACTATTTGCGCATGTAAACCGATAGGTGGCGGTGTTATATAAAATGATATAGAAGAATGTTTTGGGAGAGTCACATTATACAAGATGTTTATTTATTTAATTTATTTATGTAATTTATTTATTTATTATTATTATTATTATTATTTTATGATGAAAAGGAATGAGGCAAAATGATTATTAAGGAAGTTTTTCTTTTTTAGGCCCTAGATCAATTGCAGTTCCCGGCGAACTAGCTGGATTTGAAGAAGCCCATTCGTTATTTGGGCAATTACCTTGGAAAGAACTTTTTACTCCTACTATCAAAATGTGTCATGTAGGACTTTTAATCACTAAACATTTTGAAGGTGCAATACAACTTGTCCCCAAAGAGAAAAAAATAAGGTAACGGATCTAAGTAAATCGTGTATTGATTTTGAGGAAATAATCGAATTAAACACTATAAAGTTTATATGATTGTACAATGTTTACAAAACCTAAAGTATCACCCATTTGTTGAAACACTATATCTTTTACTGTCATGTAAAATCTGATATCTTTACATTTGAATGTTAAATATTTGCGTGAAGATTCAGCATTCAAACATAAAAATATTAAAAAAATAACTTTTCAATGACTCGACAAAGTAAATTCACAAATATGTTTAAAATATAAGGCATCTGAAATGTACCTCTACTTTTTTAAATAATAATTATACATAAACAAATAAGGATATGCATATTGGGTATTGTATGTGTCGTTAAAGTAGATGTCAAAGTTTATTTTAGAATATCCGAAATATAAATTCACACTTAAAGAAATAACAAACAAATAAGGATATGCGACTACAGTTTTGTATGTTCCATAAAATAAATATCGAATTTTATTTTGCGATATCCGAAATGAATCTTTACACTTTAAAAAAACCCTAAACAAATAAGGATATGCACATGCGGTTTTGTATATTCCATAAAGTAAATATCAAAGTTTATTTTGCAATATCCGAAATGTTTCTTTACATTAAAATAAAACTAGTACAGTCAGTAACAAAAGTGTCCGAACACTAGAAAAAATTCCTATGTAAAAAAAGTATACTTCATACTGTTTTGTTAAATAAATCCTTGTCGAATCCAATTCTTAGTCAGTGTAAGAACATGATTCGATAAGGATTTATTTAACAAAACCGTATGAAGTGTACTATTTTTACATAGGAATTTTTGCTAGTGTTCGGACACTTTTGTTACCGACTGTATGTTGTCGCCACCACAAGACTTTCTTCTATATTTTCCTATACAAATTCACTCAGTAACATTATTAAAAAAAAAAAAAAAAAAAAAGATTTTTTTTCAAAGTTTTTTTTTCGTTAAAAGTAAAAAAAAAAACGATAACTTTCTTTTAAATTATCACATATTTATAGTTCAACCTTTCGTTTTAAAGGTATTGACGAGACCTTTCGAAGGATACCCATCTTGTAAATTTACCCCCCCCCCCCGGGGGGAAAAGCGATGCCCCCACATGCAAAATTTTTTTTGCTAATTAACTACTACTATTATCAATAATTCATATTAATTTTACAATCACAGGTTAAGAATAACTCTCATAATGTACATTTATACGAAATTTTGTCCTATACTGCCATGTTAAAAATTTAGAAAAAAATACGATCACAGCGTCACCTGTTGAGCGATTGATCCCCAAATCTAATCAGCACCAGTTTATGTAACGGGCCAACTAAATACCAAGTTTGGTTAAATTTCGTTAAAAAAAAAAAAAAAATAAATAAATAAAATACGATTTTTTTTCCCTAAGTTTTTTTTCGTTAAAAGTAAAAAAAATCGATAACTTTGTTTTAAATTATCACAGATTTATAGTTCAACCATTCGATTTAAAGGTATTGACGAGACGTTTCGAAAGACACCCATCTGGTGTCTTGCTCTGGTGATTCGAAAGAGGTTGATTTTTCCTGTTTCGAATAACTAGCAATCGTTTCTATTTTCTCTAATTTATCATTTCATAATAATTGAGTTGAATTATAAAATAAGCAAGTAAAATATTATTAAATTCCTCAAAAATTTGCTGGATAATTAGAATATTATAAACATCTAAATCTGAAATAATTTTAACTATTATAATTGTAATAATAAGCCCATATATACTTTATCTGTATATATATATAAATTACGTGTCACGATGTTTGTCCGGGGTAAACTCCTAAACTAAGGAACCGATTTTAATGAAATTTTGCACACTGTGTGCAGTTTGGTCCAACTTGAGAGATAGGATAGTTTTTATCTCAATTTATTGTCACAATATTGTTTTATTGCAATTATTTGTTAATTATAGACCTTTATTAAAGTTGCTCCAAAATATCTGTGAGTTCCATTAATTTAATTGTTGCCAAAAAAAAAAAAAAAAAAAAAAAAAAAAAAAAAAAAACGAGTTCATTTTCTTTCGACATAAAAATAAATACATTTAATCAAACGTGAACGTTAAAAAATTATAAAAAGTTAAATTATGCATCTCACGAAAATTGACGTCATAATCAATTTAAATATTTTATACACATTGATAAAGTGCTAATGTAGTTCTATCATAGATATAGTAATATATATAGATCTCTCATCCCCATGTTATCGTACAAAGATTTTTGATGCCGAAAAAAAAAAAAAATAAATAAAAGCTTTGGAAACAGCCATTAAGTGGTATTGAAAAAAAAGAAAAGAAAGAAAGAAATATGAATTTGAAACTGTATCTGGAGTCTTCCATTCCCCTTTAGCAAATAAATTATTCATAAATTTTATTTGCTAAAATATTAGTATGTATTCCCGTGTGTATTCACTCGGGGAAAGACGGCCATATTTTGGTAAAAACGTCGTCTTTTCCCAAATGAAAAGGAATAACTTTTTTCTCCCCAATGATCATTCTATTCTATATATGCTATACTATATCTATGAGTTCTATACGCAAGCGAAGTGTGACTCACTGACCGTCTGTGCAGCCAAGAAAAAGATTTCCTATGTTAATTGCCCACTGGATTTTTTGTAAGAAATTATTAAAAATCGAGGAAATTTATTTCCCGATTTTAATCCTTATATTTGGGTATAGATATGTATTAGTTATCGCGGGTGTTAGATTGAATTATTTTGCTGTCAAATTGACAAAATTTTAATTTTAAATTTCAAAACTCTGTCGCCCTTGGCTTTTTATTATTATTATTATTATTATTTGGCGATCAAAAGCGTAACACGAAAATATACATGCCCGATGTATACATTGTACGAAATGTAATATGTATTATTCATTGTACGTATGTATGACATGTAATATGTATCGTACGAAATATTGTTTCATATTATTCATTACTCTTTTAATATAAGTTGTTAAAATAACCATGATTTTTGAAAGGAATTAAATATTTTCGCCAGATAATTTGGCGATATTCTTTTTTTTTCGCCATTGATGACAGAAATGAAATCTATTCCGCTGCAAAATATTAGTATCTTACATCAGATATTTTATTTAGACATTTGAAAACAAACTTGACTTCAAACTATGATAGAATATTTATCATTTTCCTTTTAATTAGTATATTATTAGTATATTAAAATTTAAAAGCATGGTATATAAAAAGTTTTTTTTTTTTTTTTTTTTTTTTTTTTTTATCTTATAATTATTCTTATCTTAATCCTCAATGTTTCCCATCTTTATTAACTTGAATTTACTATTAAAATTTTAACATACTCAAAAACTTCTCATCACTTCGTTAAAATACACTAAACTTTTCCAAAATCTTTTTCTATTTAAAATGATACATGTATTTACTTTAAATGTCCAATATTTCATAAGATTTCCAATTTTAAAGTTTTAAAATATTTATCAAATTTACTTATTTTTCTGGTTTAGCCTTATTGTTTTCCTTTTTATAACTACAGCTGTTGCCCTCTTTAAAATATTTAAAATGATGAGGTCATTTTATAGTAAAATTATCCATTATAGCATATATTATATTTCACTCCTCCATAAAAATTGATTTTAAAACCGTCTGTTTCTTTTATACTTTTATTTTAATAGAATTTTAATAGAATTTAATTTATATATTAGTCATTTTAGCAATTTTATCCAAAGTAGCATTAGAAATAATATATATCCCTTCTCCATTAAAATTTATAGGAGCCTACAATAAAATTAATTTGTGCTTAATATCAACACTACGAAAATTTTTATCAATCGCTTCCAAATTTTGACCTAAGTTTCAAATCTCAACCCTGTGGGTTTTTACATCGGCTACAACGTTTTCGTCTTTGTTCGTAAATAATAATTTGACTGTACTAAATAGTTTACAGCCGTATAATTCAACGTATAACTTAGTCACAGCAACGCGTGGCCGGGTCTGCTAGTATATATATATATATTAATTTCGAATAATTTACTTAAAGAAAAGCATATAAATAACTTTAAATAAAGATTTTTTTTTTTTTTTTTTTTTTTTGTAATGGACAGCATTTTGATGTAAGCACCAAATGTCTATCATATTTTTTAATAACTTGTTTTTTCTTTTAACTTTCTCATTCTCATATACATTGTGAAGAAAGTGTTATTTTAGGAGGAAATTATAAAAACTGAGATTTTGCTACAATTGCTCGTCTTAAAGACTTTAAATCAGCAAATCAAGTTTTTAGCGGTTGGTGTATGTGTTATATATCGTGGTATATATATCTGTTATCGGTATAAATCAAAAAACAGTTATTAGAAGAAAGTTCAAACTCGGTATTTTAAATCTGTATCATATGGAAATATTGCTTGAAACTTTTAATTGAGATCGTACAAATGGTTTGTGTACAGGAACATACAAAAGAATTCAAACACATTACGCGTATGGGCGAATTGCTCGTTGGTACACTTAATCTTTAGACTGCATTAAATCAAATGAAATTAGCATACATCATATTTATATAACCATAATGATTCACATAGGATATGGTATGACAAACGTCCATCCTTTGTCTACAGGGTCATGAAAAAGGATTCAGCTAGGGCTATAGTTGGAAATGGCTTCAAGTTCATATCAGTTGCATTTAATGCACTTTTAGACAACCGTAATGCTACAAGATGTGTTATGAAAGTTTTTAGTTCCCCATCATACTATAGGTATGGAGAACTTAGGTAATCGTGAAAATTTTCGACCTCGGTTTTTTTACTTTTTTACACGTTTTCAAGTGTGAGGAATCCGAAAATGACAAAATTTTTATGGTGTCCGTCTGTAGGGTGTCTGTTAGTTTGTTAGACCGTTAGTGAGTCCGTTAGTGAGTTTGTTAGCTTGTGTACACGATATCTCAAGAATAAATAGTCGCAGAGAAGTCAGATCAGTTTTAAAATGTTACTTTCGACACTGGCAAGAACCTTATTCATTTGCAACATTCGAATTAAAAAACTTCGTAAGTTATTAAAAATTTACGATTTTCTTAACATGGGAGAATAGGGCAAAATTTCACTTATAAGTCAATTAAGTAGAAATTTTTTACTGTAAAGATGTCAGGACAGTTTTAAAATATCAGTTTTGAATTCGGAATGAACATCATTAACTATAAACATGCTACTTTGAAAGTTTCGCAAGTTATTTGGAATTTACGAATTTCTGAACATGGCAGAATAGAGCAAAATTTCACATAAACGTCAATTTTGAGGGATATTTTCATCGTAAAGATGTCAGGCCACTTTTCAAATATTATTTAGGATACTGGCATGAATATTATTGATTATGAATTTTCCAATATAAAAATTTCGTAAGTTATTGGAAATTTACGAATTTCTTAACATGGCAGAATAGGGCAAAATTTCACATAAACGTCAATCTTAAGGGATATTTTCATCGTAAATATATCGAGCCACTTTTGAAATATTATTTAGGATACTGGCATGAATATCATAAGCTATGATTTTTCCAATTTAAAAAAAATTCGTAAGCTATTTGGAATTTACGATTTATTCAACATGACAGAATAGGGCAAAATTGAGCATAAACGTCCATTTTGAGGATCATAAATATATCAGACAACTTAAAAATAACATTTATGATACTTGTTTGACATGATTGACTACAAATATTATAATAATAAAATTTCGTAATTTAAGTTTATTCGTAATTTAAGATTTTATCAACATAGCGAAATTGAAAATTTTTCATATAAATAGGAATTTTGAGGATTATTGCTCTGGAAATAGTAGCATGAAAACTAAACAACGGAATTGACCCCGATAAAATAAATTAATAGATTAGAATAAAATAAATGTATCGAAGTGAACGGTGAGTACCCTATTAGGCAGGGATTTCATTCTGTCACTGTGTCAAGCTTTGGTCAAACTCATTTGTCTTAACATGATTATAATATGTCTTGCACAAGAAATTTATGAGAACATAAATATGATGTTGAACTGAGCAGAGTCCACCTATGCCAACTAGTTTACTGCATTAAATTGCGTACATTTATTTGATTATACAATTTATAGAGAATATAAAATTATACTCAAAATTAGTCACGTGAATTTCAAAGAGTGTTGTGAATGAAAATTTTTGTGAATAATTTAAAATGTTTTAAATATAATAATAGCTTTAAATATAGTAGGAATATAGCTATAATATTCAAATGCGCGGGACTTACACAGTAATATATGTGAAATAAAACTTTCTTAAACTCTCTTCAACTGTTTTTCAAAGTGCAATGGAAATGATCACATGCATTATCCGATATGTATATGTCACACATTAGACTGTATAATATAATATGTCCACAAGAATGCAAAGACAAGAGAAAATAGTGTGATTGCCCCACCAGATTACTTTTTTTCTGTTGAGCTATTGTAGAATACTGTATCTTTATATTCTGTTTTCTTTTCTAGTTAAAAATATAATATTTTCCAACTTTTACAGAGAAAAAAAATACATATATGATATGCACTCTATAAAAAAATATGTAACAATTCACCAAAAACTTGAGACGGTATATTTTCCTTAAGCTCTTGTAATGGAAATATAGTGTAATATTACACAATTTTAAAGTAACGTTGTACAATTTTTAGTGTAATAATGCACAATTCTTTTGCATAACGAAATCTATTTGGATAACGTTACACTAAAAGTTTTGTAGCCTTGCAGTTACACCAAATTTCTGTAATGTTATAAGAAAAAGGGTTAAGACAGTTATGCTGTTTGAAGCTTTTAGTGTATTGTTATTTATTTTTTGAAGTGCATTAAAAAAAAAAAAAAAAAAAAAAAAAAAAAAAAATCTGATTATATATTATGTTTTAATCTAGAAAAATATTTCAAAAGAAAAATGGCGAAGAATATAAAGCAGGTGATCGCATGAAACGGCCAAAATTAGCAAAAACTTTAGCTTTCATATCCCGAGCCGGTAAGAAAGCACTGTACGGGACCAGTACGATGTTCTACAGCTTTCTTAGAGATTTAAAAGCAGCAGGTAACGTATATTCAATATTCTTTTTTTATTTCTTCTTGTATTATAAATAGATATAAAAATTGAAATTTTAAGTGGTCAGGAACCGATTACATGCCACGTTTTCGGAAATTGTTCGGCTGATTTTACCGGATTAAGATATTTTCTTTTTCGAATTTTATAAAAAACTTTTTAAAACTGTCATTTATTTGTGAAGGGTCCATTTTACACTCATGTCCATAAATTAAGGATAATTCAGATTCACACTGAAATTGAACTTTAATGCAAAAATTTCACCTGTAGAAATACCACTCACACAATACCACACACAATACCACACACACAATGCACCGAACCACACCAACATATTAAGAATAATAAGCAAATTATAGGAGGCCATCAGATGACGCCGATATGATGTTACAATGACGAAAGTGTAAGAAGGGGGTAGATAAGGAATGGGAGCAAAGGAGGAAAATTGTTCACAAGCGTTCTGTGTGCCGCTCAGTGCCACAACCGAATGGTTATGACACAGAGGAAGCATACAGATAATTTTTTACGTGGTAGAATTATCGGCCGACTAGAATGTGGGCGTATTCAGATAGAAGTATCGGGGGAACTTAGAACCGCCCAAAAGTGTCATCTTTAGGCTTTGGCAACGATTCCAAAATGATGGAAATGCCAGTCGACGTTACAGTACAGGTCGGCCCCGAGTTACAATGCCGAATGACCACCGGTATTTGGCAGTAACTGCCAAAATAAAGCACAGCATCAGACCTGTCTCGTCAGCTGTCTGCAGCCACGAGTGCCACAGTTTCAAGACAAACCGTGTATAGACGTTTGGGAGATATTGGTCTATATGCTCGCAGGCCTGTTAGATGTGTTCCACTCACGGCAATGTACTGTGCCAGCGGATAACTTAGAGTAGAGAACATGCAATGTGGACAGCGGCACAGTGAGCTTGTGTGATGTCTTCCGACGAGTCCAGGTTTAGCTTGCAGTGTGATTCACACCAGACTTTCATATGTAGAAAGTCAGGAACCCGTTACCACCAAAACAACATCATTGAACGACACCGTTACTGTGGGGCAGGAGTGCTCGTTTGGGGGGGTCATATTGGGGCATATAACAGATCTGCATGTTCGAATCGGAAGAATGATAGGCCAAAAATATCGGGACATCATTCGGGAACAACATCTACGTCATTTTAGGGGTGTCATGAGTCCAGATTTGTGTTTATGGATGATAATGCGCGTCCTCACCGTGCAAACGTTGTACACGGATGCCTACAATCTGAAGCTATCACCCGCATGGAATGGCCAGCATTCTCACCTGACTGGAATCCGATAGAGCATGTGTAGGACATGCTTTTCCGACGAGTTGTAGTTCGTCAACACTTCCTACATGTGTACCGGAACTTCGGAGAGCGTTACATACTGAGTAGAGTAATCTTCCCCAAGATCAGATCAGTAATTTAATACTCAGCATTCCTAGGTGTTGTAAGGACTGTATTTCATCATCTGAGAGACATACAATGTATTAACCATCATACCAACAATGTAATGTTAAGTTTTTGTAAAGGAGATATTTTTTGTAATTGCTTCCGGGAGCAAAAATCGTAGTTTTTATAAATGATATCCTACATAAACCACCTTTTTTTGCTCTTGATCTTTTGTTTAATAAATGGACTTTATGAATAAGTCATGTTTGTTTTGCTTCTGAACCTTTATTTGCCTCAGCTAGCATTATCCTTAATTTATGGACATGAGTGTAATATAGCCAATATTTGTGAAGTACTTCGTTCCAATTTAAGTGATTACATAAAAAATCCGTTTAAAAATTGTAGATGCTTGCGAAAAATTAATTTTCGAAAACAAATTGTTTCTGGATTGACAGCAAAAAGGCCATTTTTACTTTACTTTACATATAAAAGAAAGTACTGCATTCGTGAAAATTTTTGACCTCTGTTTTTCAATGAATTTACGAGTTTTAAGTTGCCCTGAACACAATTTGGTCATTTTTAGAAAATGTACCTCTACCTTTGTGTGTGTGTGTGTGTGTGCGTATCTACAATTTTGTGGGCGCTGTATTTCACGAATCTTTGAACGGAGTTCAACTAAATTTGATATTTTGTTGGATCTTTCAAAAGAACTCATTAATACTTTTAAAAACGGATAGTTGAACCATAGGTCTAGGAAAATTTAAAACAAATGCATCGATTTTTTTTTCTTCATGTGTTATATAAATAGATATTACAATTGTTTTGGCAATTAGCTGCGCTTATTTTATCGCTAATATTCAAAACCTACATCTTTCTTTTTTTTTTTTTTTTTTTTTTTTTTACAAAACTATTTTTTAAAATAAGTGATTTTCTTTTTTAAGGTAAATCAATGAAATTTCTAGTATTTGGATGTGCAATTTACGAAATATGTCATAATTTTGGGAATATTTTCAACATGCGGGATCTTTTTACTGCCATTTGACTTAATTTATGATCAATTGCAAAAAATATGCAATTTTTATGTGGTCAATTAAGGATATTCATTCTTCTGCGATCATCACAAAAGAGAAATAAAGTGGCGAGTTGCGCAATTTCTTAAGTCGCCACTTGAAACACTTTTGTCTAACACCATGTGGCGAGTAGATTGTTTTCCGATCTAGGTTATTTCATTTGTAAATTTGCCATTTTTTATGCGAAGCACAACTTGGTGGACATTTATATATATATATAATACCTTGAGAGCATCTCATGAATCGTTCACGTACCAAATTTGTCGACTATTCGCTCCCACATTTTAGCTGCAGGATGCTCTTTATAAGGAAAGTTTAATTATAACCTTTCTGTATAGGTAACTTGCAGGCACTGATTGCCTGATTCGTTGGTCACTATCTTTATTTATTTTTTAAATTTTTTTAATTGAGTAATTGAAACATTTTAATAAATATATTTCGATTGGCAACTATTTTCAGTGAATCAAAACCATGGCCAAATACCGTGATGTACAGAAATGTAAATGACATTCATTTATTTCCGTTTCATTATGTTGATTAGAAACGCGATTAATCTCTACATGTAATAAAAGAAAATGTGCCTGTGCGCGCGCATGTGTGTATGTCTGATGCTTCGTAGGAAAACGGTGGATCGCAAAGTTACAAAATTTTGCATGAAGGTCCATTTTGACCTCTCTTGATGCACTTCTGAACCCGATTTCCGAGTTTTTAATTAGTTTTCTCTAAACTAATTTAAAATATATAAATTTCTGAAATGATAGACTCTGCAGATAGAAACGTAAATATAAAAAGATTTTCCGAGTTGGTTGGAGCGTCATATTAGTAACACGAAAGTCGTGGGTTTGATCCTCTAAGGGCCAGACAATTAATGGAAAAGGTGTCAATTAAAAAATGTAAATCTTTCAGTGTCTCCACAGTATCCTAAGCCGTATGGATAAAGAGAAAGGGACAAAAAAAGAAAGTTAAACTTAGAGGTGTGTTGGTGACTTTGTAGGCAAACAGTTGCTCGCAGATGTGTAGAATTTTGCATAGAGACTGTTCTATTGCACTTCGTAGCCCGTTTTTCGAATTTTTGATCAGTTTAAGTTTTTGTATCTGGGGAGACGAAGAAAAGTGAATACTGGATGGAAATTTTGATTTAAATTTAACATTTGGAGGAATGTGTATCTTCATCTCTCTGTATGGCATCCTTAACTCAGTTTGTCCTTCAGTTTACTTTTCTAAAACTGCTTATTTTTTTATTTTATTTTATTTTTTTTCATTTCTTTCAAAGCTTACTTTTGAGAAAATTTCAATTAATATCAGTTAAAATTAGTATGTTGTGGCCACCACAAGACTTTCTTCTATATTTTCCTATGCAAATTCCCTAAGTACAAATAATTTATTAAAACTAATGTTTATTAAAATTATTTAACCTGATGAATGCAAATGATTTTATCTTAGAGAAAACTAACTCTAAATATCCAAAGAAAGACGGTTTTATTGTCTGTAAATAACATCTTTAAAAATGTGATTTTATAATGGTTATATCACGTATCAAGTTTCGTACAGTTATATGACATAGAAGTCGAGATATAGCCTTCCCGTTATCGAGGAAATTTGCAGTATAGCAGCGCCACCTGTTGGCCGATAAGTATCCAAATTTAATCAGCATAATGTATCATAATGGCCTTCTCACATATCAAGTTTTGTTTGATGACACGCAATAGAACTTGAGATATAGTCTTCCCTTAAATTGCATAAATAGTTGTGTAGCAGCGCCGCTTAGCGGTTGACACCAAAAGTTGATAGGCACTAATTTAGGTAAAGGTGCATCTACATATAAATTTATATAAAATTCTGAGCAGTAGTTCTGGAGATAAAGTAGCCACAAAAGTTTTGTCACACACAGACAGACAAACATACAGACATTGTCTAAAAAAGGTCAAATCGTGTTCTACATCTCTCAAAACGTGTAAATCTGTCAAAAACCGAAAGTCGAAAATTTTTACGAGTCCAGTACTTTCTTTTATTGAATATAAAAGAAAGTAAAACTATTGTTAAAATTACATAAAAAGTCCTTTTTTAATTCGATAACAAACATGTCATATAAAATATATGTTCATGTGTTAATTTGTTTAATGCGAAAAAGAAGGAAGCGTATAAACAGCTTGTAACTTTAATTTTAATCATGAGTGTATAATTATAACCACCCGTAGGTATATACCTAAGACTAATATAATATTCTACTTTTTTTCTAGGAAGTCTAATTGGTAAGATGGACTTGAGACGATACAAACCTCGTTTTAGAAATTCTTTGAAAATAAATCTCAGGAATAGAATTACCCTGCATACTGCGTCATTTCCTAGTTCCGGAGTTCTCGTGGCCATGATGCTCGGTATACTTGATGGTTATCCTGACCTAAGTAAAAATGTAAGCAAAGATGACAATTTAGCTGCAAAATGCATGCATCGTGTAATAGAAGTTTGTAGATATGCTGCGAAATACAAATATTCAATAGAGGATTCTGATTCTGATGAAGCAAAAAAGGTAAATATTATTAATCATATTTTTCTAGATCCTGAAAAAAACTTTTCCCTTTTTAAATTCAAACTACATAAATATCATATATTTACAAGGTATTTCAAAGATATTAACAAGCATTAATTCCTTTCATAATTTACAAAAATATATTTTATTTAAAAAATTTTAAAAAGAAATTTTACTTTTGTATATTATTTTTTCCCCTTTTGTTTTTATTTTTCAGGACAACTAACTTCAAGAACATGACTCAACATAACTAAATTTTACATCACTTAATTAGTGTATAAGACACTTTCCCTTATAGGAAGTTCTTTCGAATAAAAGCTGTTTTAGTAGTTTATATTTTGTAATTCTTGAAATTAATTCCCTTAAAATTTAAATTTATAAAATTTTGTATAGTTTTTATGCAGTTTTGCAGTTTATAATATATTAGATGAATAGTTAAAGAATTAAAGACTAGTTAAGGAATTTTTCGAAGACACTATATAACGGCAAAACACGAGTCATAACTTTCGTTAAAAAGTTTCAATATCAAAGCTGTTTTTACCATTTTATTTTATTTTATTTTTATTTTTTCTAATAGTCTATATTTCTAATAGAAATTCCTTGTATGAGGCATTGACTATGGTATTTATAGTTTTTAAACTTTAGTTTTCTCTACAAAATATTTTTATGCTTTCTAAATTTGCTAAGCTTTATTTAACTCTTTATCTACCGTATTATATTTGAAACATACTTTTTGCCGAAACGTCAGTGGAAGACCTCTGTTGAGACTCAAAACGGTTTTGGGTTCCGTCTGTTTTTCTGTTTGTCTGTGTGTTTGTCGCGCGATAGCCGCCGCAAAAAACCCGCTATTGACTTGCAATTTGGTACACATGTTCATGATACTCACGAAATTAGCTGTATAGTTTTGGGTGTGCATTCCATTTGTAGTTCGTGTACAGGGACACGCCAAAGTTTTTTTTAATCATTACTGCCTATGGGAAGAAGTTGTATGTCGCGCGATAGCGGCCGCAAAAATCACGCTATTGACTTGCAATTTGGTACACATATTCACGAGCCCAACGGAATTAGCTGTATAGTTTTAGGTGTGTATTACATTTGTAGTTCGTGTACAGGGACATCATTACTTTGCAATCAAGAAAATTAAACTAGCGTACGTGAGTAAGATGCTTAAACTTATGTTGTTTGAAGAAAATATGTGCTCTTAAGCTTCCTAATTAATGTACAGGATCTTACAAAAGTGTTCTAACAATGTCACGTAGTCATCCAAACGACGTTAAATTTGGAACAATTATTAATTTTAAACGTAAAATAAACTGAATAGTTTATACTGGTGTATACAATGATGGTCCGTTTACAGAGACACACAAAATAATTTTGTAACATTAGAGCCTATGGACAAATTTTTATTTAAGCGCACACTTTAATGCGTTTATGCTGCATTGAACTTATCAGAATTGGCATACATTATATGATGGGCATACATAACGATATGCATACATTGGCATACATAACGATGCTAAAAATCATGTTTACTCTTATAGACTAAATAATTTATGGAACCACACAAAAGAATTCCGAGGAAGTACTGTAATCATCCAAATTATGTCAAATTAGTTTAAAAAAATTAATGAGTTATAATTAATTAGGTGTATTCTCAATATTGTCGTTTATAATGACTGTGGCTACTTTTCCGGGATACATAAAGGAATTTCGTACTATTACGGTCTATAGTCGGTATTTCTTAAAAGTGTATTTTGACATGGTTACACCCCATCAAATATAATGAAATTTTATAAGAATTTTAAAAGCGTGTTTTCCTGTTGAAAATTGTGGGCATAGAATTGGTAATTAGTTTAATGGTTATGCAAAATATTTCCGATATGCTATGTAATTTTTTTTTGCATGAAATTTGGTATTTATAAATTTCAGGGAGATAATACAAGACCGTCGTTTATTAAGAATACATATATATATGATATACAGATAGGCCCTGTGGCAGAACTTTTTATTGCTTTCTGCGACAAACCTCACTAGAGGTAATTTCTTTCTGCAAGACGATATTATTCAATAATAAATATTTGCATACTAACTGCCAACAAGACTAGGTTTTTGTTTCTAAAAATATTTATATTAATATCAAATCTATGAGACTTCTTTTTTTTTTTTTTTTTTTTTTATATATATATAACTTTATAACCTCATATTAATTTTTGGTAAGAGGTAATTCTGTACTGCGGAGGTAAAGGACACCATGTCCATTTTGTGAAAAGAGTTACCACCATGTCTTTGATGTGCTGTAATGACGGATACTTGTCATAAATAAAGAAAATTAACATTGTTTTCCCTCACTGTCTTTTTACTTCCATTACCCTACTACCGTAGGTAATGGAAGTATTGTATTCGGTCTGAAAATTCGATATCGGGTTTTCACCTGATTTACACGTTTTAAGGTCCCCTGAGTCCAAAAAAGTGGTTTTTGGCAATTGGTCAGTGTGTATGTATGTGTGTATGTGTGTGTGTATGTATGTGGAGAATCTTCTGGCTATTATAGCTCAGAAACTAATAAAGATAGAGCTACGAAACTTTAGAATTCAAATACGTCTGGCGTACAGATGAAATTTCCAAATTTTGGTGAAAATTGAAAAACCGGAAGTGGGACATCGGAAACCGGAAGTTGGACCGTAACTCCGTATCTCAAAAACGGCTCTAACGATTTTCTTCAAACTTGCTATATAAACACTCTATTAGATGTCCTTTCGAATGATATAGTTGGTTAGTTCAAGAAAATTGATAGGCGTCCTGTATAAATAGCTCAATTTCAGGCCTCCCAAGGGCGTTCCTTTAAAAACGGTTGTACGGATTTTTTTCAAACTCGCCATTTTAACTCAATTTTAAATATGCTTTTGTATGTAATTATTGTTTTCCTGTCAATAATTGAGTTTAACCGGAAATGGGACATCGGAAACCGGAAGTGGGACCGTAAGTCCGTATCTCAAAAACGGCTCTAACGATTTTCTTCAAATTTGCTATATAAACACTCTATCAGATATCCTTTCGAATGACATAATTGGTTAGTTCATGAAAATTGATAGGCGTCCTGTATAAATAGCTCAATTTCAGGCCTCTCAAAGGCGTTCCTTTAAAAACGGTTGTACGGATTTTTTTCAAACTCGCCATTTTAACTCACTTTTAAATATGCTTTTGTATGTAATTATTGTTTTCCGGTCAATAATTGATTTTTTGTGAAAGTTGGTATCTCAAAAACGGCTCTAACGATTTTCTTTTTTTGTCACTTTTATGTTTTCTGATCACATTATCTCTCAAAAATGCATATAATACATGTAATAGCAGGGTAATGGAAGTCGTGTGGTTGTTTCACACCAGATTTTTTTCTTTATAGTAACTGTATATTAGTACTTAATGCCTCTACATAAATCTAAAAGTGAACATAAAGGATATGGTGCTCTTTTCACAGAATTAACATGGTGTCCTTTACCACTGATGTATTTTTTTATTTATTATTATTTTTTTTTTTATGAAGAATAGAAAAAAAAAAGGGGGGGGGGGGAGAGGGATTATAATCTTTACGAAACAACTGTAAGAAAATTAAAATTATCCGAATAAATAAAATGATTCATAGGAAGACAGAAATTAAAACATTAACATTTGAAAATGTTACTCACCTGCAGCTAGAATTTCTGAAGAAACAATGAAGAGCTATTTGCTCTATTTAATTTTGTTAAAATTTGTAATGTTTTAACTAGATAAAACAATAATATGAAAAAATAAATCATATTTTAATGTACTAGCTTACAAAGTTAATGAAACACCCTGACCTTATTTTAATTATTGTTGTGAAAAAAAAAAAAAAAAAAAAAGAAGAATAAGAATAAGAGTGTTAAGGTATGAAATGCAGGCTCGTACTGGCCCACCGGGCAACGAGGCAAATGCCCGGTGCGCCCTTCGCCGAGGAACTTTTTTTTTTTTTTTTCTAATGTAAAAATTGATTTTTTTTTTTTTCCTAGAACACTGTAAAATTATAATGGTTTTTGTTTAAAATTGAAGGAAATATTTCGGTACAATTTATTCTCAAAAGCAATCCTGAAACTTCTTTATCTGAATGCCTACATGTACGTATTATAAAGGAAGAATGCGAGTTCTTGAATATGTTCATGTGCGCCCCACTACACTAGGCACACAGAAGACTAAGTAAAAGGCGTTTTGTAAGTTACACTAAAGAGGGCGCCTTGCATTCTCCACTAAAGAGCGAACTTTTATATTTCAACAAATTAAGCGCCTTGCATGTTCAGTGGAACACATATGTGAGCACCATTAATCAAATTATAGTTTTAAAACACGTAGCGTTATTATAAAAATCAACTAAAAACTATTACTAAATACAAATACGAAACATGACGCCTTTTATATTCAGTGAGTACATATATTTTAAACACTACAAATATGTAAAACAAATTTTAGCGCATATCGCCCAATAAAATATATCGTAACTTTAGTGATAACACTATATGCGCCCCGCTAGGCATAAAAGGCAATTTTTAAGAATTTTATATGTAGCCTCCTTATAAAAATGAATTAAAAAACTATTAAAAAAAAAAAAAATACAAAACAGAGCGCCTTTTACATTTACGGGATGGTACATGTATTTATTTCATCACTAAAATTATTTATATAAATGAAATAAAATCTCCTTATATTATTAAATCAATAAATAAAAACTGTTCCCCTATCAGTGACGTAGAAATAACACCATATGCGACCGATCTGGCATAAAAGGAGCCCTCTTTTTAATGTTTTTATAAACAACAAAAATTGCTTACAAACAAATATTAAATACTCATGAAATACTAAACAACACGCCTTTTAGCCTTAGTGAGGTGCACATATTCTTAAATTTTATCAAAACATGGATAAAAAAAAAACATGTTCTGGCAATATCAAGAATAACAAATAATACAGAAAACAGGGTATCTTGCATGTTCCACAAAACAGGGCAACTTGCATGTTTAGCGAAACACATACGTGTGCCTCTCTAATCAGAATGTATGTAAAAATAAATAAAAATATAGCGTCTTTATAAAAAATAAGCTGAAAACTAATACTAAATGCAATTAAAAAACAAAGCGCCCTGAAAATAATATAGTAAAGTCGAAATGACACCATATGCGCCCCTTTAGATAAAAAAGTGTAATGTTTTTAAGGCACCCTGTCCTGTTTTAAACGGGACGCCTTTTAGCCTTAGTGAGGTGCACTTGGCCTACATATATATTTTAAAGACTTCAAATATGCAAAAGAAATTTTAAGTGCCCAATTAAATATATCGTAACTTTAGCGATAACACTATATGCGCCCCGATAGGCATAAAAGGCGCCCTGTTTTCAACAGTTTTATATGTAGCCTTTTATAAAAATAAACTGAAAAACTATTTTTTAAATAAATACAAAACAGGGCGCCTTTTATATTCAGTGAGTACGTATATATAATTTAAACACTACAAATATGTAAAAAAAAAAAATATATAAATTAGTGCTTAATATAAAGTATATCGTAACGTTAGTAATAACATTACATGCGCCCCGCTAGGCATAAAAGGCGCCCTGTTTTCAACAATTTTATATGTAGCCTCCTTATAAAAATCAACTAAAAAACTACTTTTGAAAAAATAAATAAAAAATACAAAACAGCGCGCCTTTTACATCTACCGGATGGTACATGTATTTATTTCTCCACTAAAATTATTTATATAAATGAAATAAAATCAATAAATAAAAACTGCGCCCCTATCAATAATGTAGAATTAACACCATATGCGCCCTCTCAGGAGCCCATAAAAGGAGACCTCTTTTTAATGTTTTTATAAAGACAAAAATTGCTTACAAACTAATATTAAATGCTCATGAAATACTAACCAGCACGTCTTTTAGCTTTAGTGAGGTGCACATATTCTTAAATTTTCTGTAAAAATGGATGAAAAAACAATGTATCCCTATCCCCCTCAAACCCTATCAAGAATAACAATTAATATAGAATGCTTAACCCTTTAACGTTCACTACTTAATTTATTTAAAAAATTACTAAACTAATTTTAAAAAGGGCTTTTAGACACGTAGCTGATCATAAATATTTAAAAAAAAAAAAAATCGCATTGTTCCTTTTTGAGAAATTTTTGGTTTGAAACATCTATAAGTTAACCTTATTAAATTCAAATAATATTTAATTTAATAAATAAAACACTTTGTAAGTAAGCATTACAATTAATATAGAATGCTTAACCCTTTAACGTTCACTACTTAATTTATTTAAAAAATTACTAAACTAATTTTAAAAATGGCTTTTAGACACGTAGCTGATCATAAATATTTAAAAAAAAAAAATCGCATTGTTCCTTTTTGAGAAATTTTTGGTTTGAAACATCTATAAGTTAACCTTATTAAATTCAAATAATATTTAATTTAATAAATAAAACACTTTGTAAGTAAGCATTATCGACTACAAAAACTCGTAAAAGTTGTTTCGGGTGAAAATAATAGTCCAGCTTTTCATTAAATGAAAAAAACGAGACATTAGTGCATCATCAAACCAGCAAGTCGCACTCGCGCACACAAAGAAACTTCAAGTCACTTATGTAATTAGCTTTTAGTGAAGCATTATTTGTTAAATTTTGGAATAGTGCTGATATCTACAGACAGAAAAGGAACAAAAGTTTAAAACCTGATTAAAACAAGGGGGGAAAGTTAAAAAAACTGCTGCATAAAAATTCTTAAATTATGCCAAATGTTTGGTTTCGCTGCGAAACCAATGATCGTTAAAGGGTTAACAGGGTATCTTGCATGTTCCACTAAACAGGGCTTTGCATGTTTAGTGAAACACATACGGTACATCTCTAATAAAGATGCATGTAAATTTTTTTTTAAATATTGCGTCTTTATAAAAATAAACTGAAAATTAATACTGAATACTACTGAAAACTAGTATGTTGTGGCCACCACAAGACTTTCTTCTATATTTTCCTATATACATATTCAATCAGTAATAATATTTAAAAAAAAAAAAAAAAAAAAAAATACGATTTTTTTTTCTGAGTTCTTTTTTTGTTAAAAGTAATACATATTCAATCAGTAACAATATTAAAATATATATATATATATATATATATACGATTTTTTTTCTAAGTTTTTTTTTTTTTTTTTTGTTAAAAGTAAAAAAAATCGATGACTTTGTTTTAAATTATCCACAGATTTATAGTCCAACCATTCGTTTTTTAGGTATTGACGAGATCTTTCGAAAGATACCCATCTTGAAAATTCCCCCCCCCAGGGGGGAACCGGTGCCCCCACATGCACAATTTTTTTTCCCTAGTTAACTACTACTATTATCAAAAATTCATATTAATTTTACAATCACAAGTTAAATATAACGCTCATTATGTACATTTATACGAAATTTTGTCCTATACTGCCATGTTAAAAGTTTACATAAAATGCGATCACAGCGCCATCTGCTGGGCGATTGATCCCCAAATCTAATCAGCACCATTCCATGTCAGGGTCCAACTATATACCAAGTTTGGTTGAATTTCATTCATTGGTTCGTGAGATACGATGAAAAATACGAAAATTTGTCCTATACTGCCATGTTAAAAATTTACATAAAATGCGATCACAGCGTCACCTGCTGGGCTATTGATCCCCAAATCTAATCAGCACAATCCCCCGCCAGGGTCCAACTATATACCAAGTTTGGTTGAATTTCATTCATTGGTTCGTGAGATACGGTGAAAACACGAAACCACAGACACACAGACAGACAGACATTTTTTAAAAACTATCAATTCGTGTTCAGGACATCCCAAAACGTGTAGATCCGTCAAAAAACGGAGGTCGAAAATTTTCGCGAATCAAATACTTTCTCTATATTACATATAGAAAAAAGTAAAAAGTGCCTTTTATATATATATATATATATTTTTTTTTCTACGTGAATGTAAATTCCATCTTTGAACTAACTGTACCTCGCCTTATCCTTCAAAGTAAACAAAACAAGTACATAAAAAAGTCTTTCCTTTCTAGAAATTATTCTTAGTTACTCGATGTACAGCTGGGGCTGAGACAAAGCATATCTAACCTACAGATTAGTATATGCTTTGGGACTTTGGGCTGAGAGGATGACAATGAACGTTATCAGTAATTTTCGATGTGGGCACAGTTGAGGCTTTTTCAACAATAGGAGGATTAATGTGAGCGCAGTTGATGTGTTCCCCTTTTTGACACCTAAATGATTATAGTTATAGTACATTTACATACGAAGTCTTTTTCAACAACTATTATGGTGATAGATATTATTTGTTCCCACACGTTTATGCATTTCAAAGAAATCCGGAACAGAAATGCTAATAATCTTTTTTCTACTACTGGGAAAACACGTGTTTCAAAAATTTTTTTAACGAATAGCTGAAGATGGGGGGAGGGACATTCACTGTGAAACCTGCACATCTTTAATTCTATATAATGTAACGTGAAAAAGTGAAGGTGGAATTATCTGAATGGTATCAGCCAAGCCATGTGAAATACAAGAATTTTCATTTTGGGAAAAATAATCTAAGGTATGATTATTCATTATTATTCTTATAATTTTATTATTGTTTGTTGAAGTGCAGGAATGTGGAGAGATAGAGATTATATATTTGAATTTTTCCAAAATTGTAATAATTTTTTTTTTTTTTCACACTTTGTAGTCCTGTAGATTGGAATTATATGCTCCCTACATTAACTTTTTATGAAGCTTTAATAAAAACTTGACATATGCTTTGAAATAAAATAAAATAATATATATATTTCGCTTATACTCTACAGCTTATATGATATGTTAATTGTCTGTACATTTGTTAACAGTTTTTTCTTTTTAATTTGGGCTGAATGATCTGTTACAATTTGCTGTTCTAGATCGTGGCCTACTTGAACTTGCGTTACTTGGCATATCGGGGGCTTAGTTTGTGCAGTGTTAGTTTATTTTTTATTTATTTTTTTTTTCCCTCTCTCATTTTTTAAAATTATAATATGGTCATATCTATATCTCATATCATTATCAAGTTTATCTTTCATACAAATGCCATTATGTAATTCTTTGATGCATTTAACTTATTAATTTATTTTCTTTTAAGTTAGACTCACAACACTCCTGTATACTTCTGAATCATAATTTCTTTATTATAATGAAAATAAATAATATAAAACACATTCTAATAATTTCTTATGACATTCTGTTGTTTACAATAATCTGCGAGCAATATTTGTTGCTTGTGAAATAGCTTACGTGAAAAATGCTTAATTTTTTTTCTTAATTTTTCTGTGACTTCATTCTCCCTTTCCTTGCGGCCTACCAGTGGTTTTGCGCTCAAAGCTGGTAGGTGTGAGGTGCCAGGTTCGATCCCAGGTTGCGCTTGTCGGTTTAGTCTTTCGAATTTTCCGTGGTTTTCTCCAAAAATTGTTTAAATACGTATTTTACCCTTAGAAAGACCCCAATGGAGGACACTCTCCCTCAGGCCAAGGATCCTAGTGCAGTCAATCGGCTTTAATTCCAACAACCTTTTCTTTGCTCATTGTCCATTTTTATGTTTTAAACCACAATTTCTATAGATACAGTCATCGAAACAACGTTATTTATGGTTTTTACTCTAAAAATTATGACGCAAATGAAAAATTATGGGTTTTGTTGTATAAAAAATTTATCACTGTAAATTTAACTGTGAGAGCTGGAGTAATGTGTTTAATTTCATGCTCGAGCGCATATTTTAAAATATTCAAATTCAAGCAGACATGGCATTTTTCTTTAATGGGATGTTAGCTAGAGGGGTCGTGCACAAAGGAAGGTTTATGTTTTTTATGTATCAGAAATTTTATGTAGTGATTTTTTAATACGATATATTCCATTGGTGAAGCGTTAAAAAGAAAAGAAAGCTGTCTAAGGTGGAAAAGGAATATATTAAAAGCCTTTGAGAACTCTGGTCGTGTATGAAGAAAATTTTTTGTAATCACCTTGGTATTGGTGCAAGATTGATTGCACTTGGATCCCAGTTCTCCGTGGAATGCCTTCCATTAGGTCTTTTTAAGGAGTCTTAGCTCCTATTCCCATATTTACACAAGTTTCGGAGAAAATTATGGAAAACTTCGTATGATTAGGTCAAGCATTTAGACCTGAGATCGAAACCAACACTATTTATACCAATTTAGAGAGCAGAACTTCTCGGCCACTACATATAATAACCTTGAATAACATTTAGTAGTAGTAAACTGGCGCCCTTTTTATTCAAATTGCCAGCGCCCTCTTTGTCATGCCAGTACGACCCTGATGAAATGTTTTAATTAACAAAAATAATTTTTACAAATTTAATACAAATTTTTAGTATTTATAAAAATATTTTTACACAATAACTTATTAATGAATCCACAAAATAATAGCCAAATGAGTTTTTTAGAATATATTGTTTAATAATAATAATTGTTTGTAATAATACAAAATCGAAAGAAAAATTAAAAATAAAAAAAACAGGAAGAATTTTTTTTTTTTTTTTTTTTTTTTTTTTAATGTATGAAAAAGTAAATAAATAAACCCAAACAAAATATAGATCCTGAGAGCTACAATTTCACTACTAACTGACAAAATTTATGTTCAATTGCAATTAACTGCTGTAAAGGGCTATTATTTAGCTGCCAATGTACGCAGCCTTGTACTTTTTTCTTTTTAAAATTGGTGTTGGTTAATGAAATATACGTTAAGTTTACAGCCAATTGCTGAAATATGGATAGATTTTACACTTAATTACCACTAACTACGTAAATATGTTATTTTTGCCTCTGGCTAATCAATAAACTGTTTATGGTAATTCACAATATTTTTACGGACAGTTACTGAAATACGTAATTATTTTGCTACAAATTTACAAAATCTACATTTAATCGCGAATAATTGATAATATACACCATAATTTCGCATGTAATTTATATTAATCCACTTTTTTTTTCAAAAGTTTATTCCTGAAATTCACGATATTTTTGCAGTCAATTACCAAGATATGTAATTATTTGGCTACTAATCAATGAAATCTGTGCCCTTTTCAAAGCTCAATTCCTAAATACTGAAAATCGATGAAATTCGCACTTTTTCAAAGCTGATTAGTCCCAAATTATGCAATACTTTTGCAAATGAAACCAAAAATACCGGACCATTTCGTCGCTAATCATCAAAAATTTATGTAAATTTGCAAATAATTTATTTTCCAGCTAATCGATAATAATCACGCTTTTTTCAAAGCTGATTCTCGAAATTCGCATTTTCACTATGCGGCGATTGCAGAAACACACAAATATTTAGCTACTAACCGATGAAATTCGCATTATTTTGAAAGCTGAATCCCGAATACTCAATTATTTTGCCGCAAAGCAACAAAATTCGCACTTTTATTTTCAATACTGAATCTTGAAATACAGAACAATTTTACAGTAGATTTCGGAAATACGGGATCGTTTCACCACTAATAGTAAAACATTTACGTTTAATGTGCTATTATTTAGCTGCTTATGTATGTCGATAAAGACGGTAATTTTTTAAAATCTGATTTTCGTAAATTGCGAAACTTTTGTAGCCGATAGTGGAAATGGAAATATGCAATCAATTCTCCGCTAATTAAGAAAATTTATATTTAATATGAATTAATTGTTGAAATAAGCTTTATTTCGATTCTAATCGGTAAAATTCTTGTTTTTTTTTTTTTTTTTTTTCCTTTTTCAAAGATGATTTGCAACATACGGAACAATTTTGTGGCCATTTACTGAAATTATAAATTATTTTATTGCTAATTATAAAATATTACGTAATTGAAATTAATTGCTAAAATAGGTATTATTTTGCTAAAAACATGAAATTATTTAGACCTCATAATTCAGCAATATCTTTTTTTCTTTTTTGATTATTGAAATATGTCATATTTCTGCGGCTGACTTCAAAATACGAAGTTTTATCGTGCAATTCTTGTGAAGAATTATTTTAAAAAACCACCGATTTTTGTGAAAAACTAGTTTTCAGATCTAAAATTTTCTTAGAATTATCCCTGCATTATAAAAACTGAGCTATCACGTTTCCAATTATCTTAACAAATGTTAGAGAAAATATTCTTTTTCTTTCTCCAATGGTAAATTCTTCGTCGTTAAAGTTCAGAGTTTTCCGAGATTTTCTCTGAAACTCATATGAATGCGGACTGAAACATCTTAGTAAATTTCCCACGGAGAACACTTCATTCGTTTAAGTTGGAATTTTCCGTGATTTTCTTCGAAACTCGCGTAAATACGGATTAAGACACCTTAGAAAGTCTCCCACACAGGACACTGCTCCCAGTCATAGAAACCCTAACACATTCATTGGCCTTAACATGTACACCTTGCCATCATCGTTAAAATTCAATTGCTTTGAATACATTATTTATTTCTAATAATTTAAAAGAGAGTTATTTTAAATTTTATTTTTTAAAGATTCTTCAGCTATATAACTGAACTTTTAAAAATTTTAAAATGAAAATCAAAACATTGCGTGTAGTTTTCAGTTAGATTATAAAAGTAATTAATTGATCTGCTATTTTTCCTACTTTCAAGAGACGTTGAGGCAATTTTAAAGATAAGAAAAAAAAAAAAAAAAATCCAGGAATATGTTTTTTGCATAGCATCTGTAAGAAAGATAAAATCGAAAGTTCATAATGATCGGACCGCGATATCCTTTTAATTGTGTGAAACAAGGGGGAAAAAAGGTGGGGGGAGGGTGAATTACAGGAATGAATATTAGAAATTTATTTAAAAAGGAAAGGCAGCTTCCTTCAAAGACACCGCGGATAGTTTGAAACAGAAGAGAAATTGCATCAGATAACAAACGAAAGTGAGCAAGACAGAGTGTGGTCACAGATCATGTGCGTAGAGGGAATGTGCGTAGTTTCTGCTGTCCCGTACGCACAGAGTACACAGTGTTCGATGTTTTTCTGCCGTTGTTGAATCGTTGTAGTAATGTAATCCTTTGGTACCTTTCTGCAGAAACGAGCAGCTTCTGCAAAAACGAAACTTATACTGCAAAACAGTTTTAGCCAAGTTATTGCATTGAAATTTTTTATCTTCCAAAAATTTTTGTTCCTAAAGGAAAACCTTTCTGCAAGGTCTCAGTGCCGTTCTGCGACAATGTCGCTGTGTCGCCGTGTTTCTGCCACGGGGCAGATAGGTATACAAAGAAAGATACAGCGAGGGGTTAAGGGGGCGGCAGCCCCCCTCAGGAATGTATCTGATTATGGTAACAAGTCGATCGAACAAGTCGATATTATGGTAACAAGTCGATACTATTATATAATAAGGAATAAATAAAATGACCTATTGAATAATGTCTGCTACAAATAGGACGTTGATTCTCCTGAACTGCAGATGCACTAGTTTAGTTACTTAAGAGTGTTACATAACGATATCTGCAATAAAAATTATGAATATCACTTCATCATATTAATTAAGGAGGGTTTTGTGAGGTGATTCGTTAATGCACCACTGGTACATAGGGGTCGAAAACGATATTTGAATTTTTAAAAAAACGTATTTACTTTTAGGACGGAGGACTATCAGTCTCAATCTACGGATAAAACGATTCCGCATGTTTTATGAAGGTTAGACATTTATCGAAATCGAAAATTTATCGAAAATGTAATTGAAAACATAATTTGAAAGTCATGTTATAATTTGAAAAAAAAAAGAAATCTAATAGTCCTCCGTACTAAACTAAATTCTGCTTTTGCAAAAATCTCATCAAAACCTTTTTTTTTTTTTTTTTTTTTTTTTGAAAGAAAAAGAAAAGAAAAGAAAATTAATAATAATCAGTATCGAAAATGTTGAAGAAGTTCTTTTTTAGACAAAAATATATAATTTATTTAAATTTTTATTTGTTTCCAAAAAAGTTTACGAGTTGATTTTAATTTTTTTAGAAAAAAAAAAATAATAATAAAAAAAATCACGCGTAAATCTTAAAATTGATAGAAAACATTGTGAAAAAATAAACATGCAGGGTATAGCTCTAAAGGATTTTTTTTTTTTTTTTTTAAATTTAACTGTAACAAAATGCTAAAAATATATATATATTTTTAAAAATACATTTGATATAAGAAAAAACGTTTAATATGAAACGATTATGGTAAATAACCATCTCCTTCTTTATTGGTAGTACGAATCAAGACCAGGTTACTGCTATGAACGGAGTTTGTATTGCGTTTGCTGAGAGGCACCCTGTAGGGCTTCAAAAATGTTTTTCAACGATAAGTTGTATATGCATTTAATGTTTGTACAATTGAGTTATATTACCATTTAACCATGAATTCAGTTATAAACTGTATGAACACTGCATTTAAATGATGATTACTTGCTGAGATGTTATTCACTTATCGTATTTGAGATCAAATACTTGGATTTTAGTTTCCTGAGTGAGAATTTTTCATAAGTGTAAACGTTTTCTAAAATGAAATTAAAGGTTGTTTCTCAAACTAGAAAAAAACTAGTATGTTGTGGCCACCACAAGACTTTCTTCTATATTTTCCTATACAAATTCACGCAGTAACAAAAAAAAAAAAAAAAAAAAAAAGATTTTTTTCAGTTTTTTTTCGTTAAAAGAAAAAAAAAATCGATAAATTTGTTTTAAATTAACAAATATTTATAGTTCAACCATTCGTTTTAAAGGTATTGTCGAGACCTTTCGAAAAATACCCATCTTGAAAATTTACCCTCCCCGGGGGGTACTTCCCCCTAAGGGGGGGGGGGAAGCGATGCCCCAAATTTTTTTCCTAGTTAACTACTACTATTATCAATAATTCATATTAATTTCACAATCACAGGTTAAGAATAACTCTCATTATGTACATTTATACGAAATATTGTCTTATACTGCCATGTTTAAAATTTAGAAAAAATACGATCACAGCGCCACCTATTGAGCGATTGATCCCCAAATCTAATCAGCCCCAGTTTATGTCAGGGGCCAGCCAAATAACAAGTCTAGTTAAATTTCGTTTAAAAAAAAAAAAAAAAAAAAACGATTTTTTTTTCTAAGTTTTATTTGTTAAAAGTAAAAAAAATCGATTACTTTGTTTTAAATTATCACAGATTTATAGTTCAACCATTCGTTTTAAAGGTATTGATGAGACCTTTCGAAAGATACCCATCTTGAAAATTTACTCCCCTCGAGGGGGGACTTCCCCCCCAGGGGGGGGTGGCGAGGCTACTACACGTACAAAATTCTATTCCTAGTTGACTATCTCTATTATAAATAATTCTTGTAAATTTCATAATGATTACTAAAAAAATAATTCTCTTTATGCACATTTATACAAAATTTTGTTATCACCATGTTAAAAATTTAGAAAAAGTGGGATGGCAACGCAACCTGTAAGACAATTTTTACCAAAAGTTGATAGGCACTAATTTATGTCAAGGTGCAACTACATACCAATTTGTATGAAATTCTGTGCAGTAGTTTCTGAGATACAGTTGCCACAAAATTTTGTCACACACACACACACACAGACAGACAGACAGACAGACAGACATTTTCTAAAAATAGTCAAATCGTGTTCTACAGCTCTCAAAACGTGTAAATCCATCAAAAACCCGAGGTCGAAAATTTTTACGAATCCAATACTTTCTCTATATTACATATAGAAGAAAGTAATAATTAATTAACGAAAAATCTATATTGTAGCAAAAATTTGGCAATTGATAAAAGTTACTAGTTTCTAACAATTTATCACAATCAAATTGCTTCCCGTTTAATAAATGTTTCAAACAAAATTTGTGAGGATCCCTATCCAAATAGTATTTTAATGCTATTTTATTAATAATAATCTGGTGTGCCACTCACACGACTTTCTCTTACCCTGAAATTTGATACTATAAATACAGGTTAGAGATTAAGAGGTAAGATAACGATGTTATGTAAACCTATGTTAAACAATTCAAATTAGGCTTCGGGAGAGTTTTATATGATAATTAGTTCTGTGTGAGGATAGTTAGCGCCCCCCTCAATCCCCCGTTTCATAAATGCACCTACATTTATATAGAATGTAATTCGGTTATTAAAAAATAATTCTGTTTTTAAAAAATAATTTATTAAAATTATTATTTAAAAAAATTATCTTTTATATTAATGCAGACGATTTCCATATTAGAGAAGTAGTATAACACCAAATATTTAAAAAAAGTCCATTTTATTCTTAATATTAAAAAAAAAAAAAAAAAAAAAAAAAAAAAATACGATTTTTTTTTTTTTTCTAAGGGTTTTTTTTTTTTTTTTTTTTTTTTTTTTCGTTAAAAGTAAAAAAAAAAAAAAATCAATAACTTTGTCTTAAATTATCGCAGATAGATGGTTCAGTCATTCGTTTTTAAGGTATTGGCGAGATCTTTTGAAAGATACCCATCATGAAAATTTACTCCCTTCGAGGGGGGACTTCCCCCCAGGGGGGCAGGCGAGGCTCCTACATACACAATTTTTTTTCCCAGTTGACTATCTCTGTTACAAAAATATATATTAGTTTCATTTGGTTTAGTGCAGTCTATAGACGTTAAACTCTACTTACCTGCAATTTCCCCCATGGACGTAATGTAGTAGAATTCTCTTGATTGTCCCTGTACACGAACCATTTGCTTGATCTTAACGAAAAGCTTACTGTAGCATCCCTATATGATACACATTTAGAATAGCAAGTTTGAACTTTCTGCTATACTTTGTTTTTGAGATATGCTGATAACAGACAGACACACACACACACACGCAGACATACACACAGACCATTTGCTAAAGACATGATTTTCGTATTCAGGGGACGTCAGAACATGTAAATATAACAAAAACTCGCGTTCGAAAATTTGACCCAAAAACAATACTTTCTCTACCTTATGGGTAAGAGAAAGTAACAACGTACATGAAGAAATGTAACATTGTTAACATACATATTTTACAATTATCTGCGAATGTTGATGGAAATTTAACATCAATTCACATAATTTTACTATTATTTTAAATTATATTCCTATTGTTTAATTTCAGTTTATGACTAAACTCACCTCTAAAGCTTATTTAGATAGACTGAGAAGCCAAATCAATGATAAATTCACACATAAGGATATTTTTACAGTAGACAGTAATAAAAGACATGGAAAGTATTCTAGTACTACGCATGTGTCTGTGATAGCGCCTAACGGAGATGCTGTGGCGGCAACGTCTTCTATTAATAGATAGTAAGTAAGAAATTTAGAATAACAATTTCAGATATTTGAAATTTCAAAATACGTGTCTCGTGTTAATTTTTTTTATCTTAAAATATGTTATTTGAGAAACTTTAAAATATACGTATGATATTCTCAAGTGACATAACTTAAGAATATACATATGAAAAACAAGTGTTTCAGTGGTTTCACTTTAGAGGTGTAGTCGTTCTAATTTCTAGGTAAGAAGATATTTTAATTTACATGCGTTTAAGTTCTTACAACTTTGAGCTGTGATATGCTTTCTAAAAATTTATTTATTTCTCTTTAATAAGCTTATCAGATTAAAAGTTTAATGTTGTGCAAATCGCGACCATATGCATGTTCTCAACATAGCCCAGAAGTCGTACAACCTTGGGAAATGTGGGCAACTTATCAAATAAATACGCAAACTAATGTTATAAGAGTAACTTTCAAAATTTCTGCTTAAATATCTTAAAAAAAAAAAAAAAAAAAAAAAAAAAAAAACTAGTATGATGTGTCTACCACATGACTTTCGTCTATATAATTGTACACAAAATTTATTCAATACAAATTGTTTATTAAATTATATATATATATATATATTTCATTATAAGTGCAGGCGATTTTTATCTGACAGAATTATATCACTAAATGCCGAAACAAAGTCATTTTTTTTGCAATTATCAGAAGAAATGCGATTTTTTTTTCTAAGTTTTTTTTTTCGTAAAAAAATGAAAAAATCTATAACTTTCTTTTAAATAATTACAGATCTGTAGTTCAACCATTCGTTTTAAAGGTATTGACGAGACCTTTCGAAAGATACCCATATTAAAAATTTACTCCCCTGGGGATGGGGGGGCGGAAAGCGATGCCCCCACATGCACAATTTTTTTTCCCTCCTTAACTACTACTATTATCAATAATTCATATTAATTTTACAATCACACGATTAAAATTACTCTCATTATGTAAATTTATACGAAATTTTGTCCTATACTGCCATGCTAAAAATTTAGAAAAAATGCGTTTACAGCGCCACCTGTTGAGCTAATGGTCCCCAAATCTAATCAGCACCAGTTTGTGTCAGCGTCCAACTAAATACCAAGTTTGGATAAATTTCGTCCATTGGTTCGTGAGATACAGCGTCCACAAGATTCGTGATGCACACACACAGACTGACACACAGACAGACAGAAAGACAGACAGACATTTTCTAAAAACAGTCAAATCGTGTTCAGGACATCCCAAAACGTGTAAATCTATCGAAAACTTGAGTTCGAAAATTTTTACGAATCCAATGCTTTCTCTATAGATGCATATAGAAGAAAGTAAAAATTATTATCATTCATTCTCCAGCTATTTTCACACTATTGAGAATACCAGAGATCTCCCGAAAGGACTCAATGAATCCCAGAATAGAAGTCCTAAACTACTTTGCATAAAAAGCGGTTGAAAGTCTTTTTGTGTCAAAAGGTAAGATGAATAAGAAGAAAAACCCGAAAGATTATAAAAAAGGAAGTCTTAAGCACATTTTAAAAGTATTTTGAATATATGGGCCACCATTGGAACGCTATGCGCCTAAGGTGGCCCACAAATTGTATTATAAAAATATCTAAGTTACATTTTACAAAGAAAATTATTATATTTGATATGTGTAAAAGATAAATGTGGCATTTTGCAGAAGAAAAAAAAAATCTACACCCAACCAGAAAATTATAAAAAACTCCCAAAACTTAACTATGGCCATCTTTGGTTCACCTACCTTAGAGAATCATGTTGTCCTCGCTCTCTCTTACAGAAATATGGTTACATAATGTTTGTAAGCCGCTTACGTATGTTGATATTATTTTATTTTCAGTTTCGGAAGCTACATTTTATCGCCTTCAACTGGTATCCTCCTAAATAATCATATAGCTGATTTTGATTCTGATAAATCAGATGTAAAAAATAGTGTCCGATCAGGTAGGAGCCCCAGATCTGCAATGAGTCCATCCATTTTCACGGATGCTGAAGGCAATGTGAAATTAGTGGTTGGTTCTGCAGGTGGTTTTAGGATTCTAACTACGGTAATGCAGGTAAGTTGAAAATATTCAGTTTCAGTTAGACGTAAAATCAGTTTTGTTTCCACTTCCGCAAAATATGTTTCCGTTAAGAGTCTAGGAGGTGTAGACAGTAACGAAAAATCGACTTATAAAAATATATCTTAAAATATGAAAAATTCTGAACATTTTTATCCTTCATTAAGGATTCTACGTATTTGGGGTCAAAAGTTATGAGCGAAAGTGTAACTAATGCCAAGACCAAGCTTATTGATTTTGAAACTCTGACTCTTATTTTCTCAATTTTTTAATTTTACTAAATTTTAATTCATTTTGCAGGAATATACTTCATAAATCTGTATGCAAAGTTTAAAGCAATTGGTAAAGAATATTTTAAAACTTGTGGATAGTGGATGAAAAAATTTGATAAAATAAGCGTTTAACTTTGGAAATGCAATAAATTCCATTGATATCAGTTACAATTCTGCTCATAACTTATCAGAGTACGTAGAATTATAAATGAGACATATAAATGTTTTGAATTATTTATAACTTAATAGTATATTTTAGAAAGACGAAATTTTAAAGTTAAAAATCTCTAGACCACTTAATATTATGTGAAGATTACAGAAATTAAAATTAAAATTCTGAGTTATTTTCAAATGTAAAAAAATAAAATTATACACAAAAATATTTGCAATACAGGAGTATTACATTTAAGAGAAAGGTATGGATACGTAAAATTCCTATTGCAGTCAAATCAAACTTAAATTAAAGAGCATTGGCAGATAATTTAGTGCAACAAAATCTTGTAGGTCGAAATATTACATGTTTTGTGTGGAAAAAAAAAGAGTAATAATAAAGTCCTGTGTTCGAAATATTGCTGAGAAGAATTAAATTTTTACTTTCCGAACACTATAGTGAGGAAAGTATTGTAATCATGTCAAAAATCCGAATTCGAGATTTTGATGTTTCTATACGTTTTGAGGTCCCCTGAGTCCGTTTTCACTATTTTTACGATGATGTATGTATGTGTGTGTGTATGTGTGTATGTGTGTATGTATGTGTGTATGTCTGTGAGTGAACACGCTAGCGTCTAAACGCTTTGTTCGATTAACCTGAAAGTTGGTACGCATATTGTAAGTCCCCATAGTACGAACCCTATAGATTTTGGTGAATCTAGCACTTATAGTTTTTTTACAGGGACACAAAGAAAAATTCTTTATCATTATGGCCTATGGGAGCAAAATCTTAAAAGTGCGATAGCATCTAAACGCCTTATTCAATTGAGCAAAAAATTTATACACATATTATAGGTCACAAATACTCAATCTGTATAGATTTTGGAGAATCTAGTACTTATAGTTTTTTTACAGGGACACAAAGAAAAATTCTTTATCATTATGGCCTATGAGGCCAAATTTTTAAAAGTGTGATAGCGTCTAAACGCCTTATTAATCTGAGCAAAAAATTTTTACACATGTTATAGATCACAGTTGAACTAACTGTATAGATTTTGGTGAATCTAGCACTTACAGTTTTTTTACAGGGACACAAAGAAAAATTCTTTATCATTATGGCCTATGGGACTAAATTTTTAAAAGTACGATAGCATCTAAACACCTTATTGAATTGAGCTGAAAATTTATATGAGTATTATAAATCACTGTTGCACTAACTATAAGCATTTTGGTGAATCTATCATTTATAGGTTTTTACAGGGACACAACGAAAAATTCTTTATCATTATGATCTATGGGCTCAAAGTTCAGTAGCGTTAAATAAAACATCGTGTAATAGATGGAGAAAAATACTCAAACACTCTATTATGGTTTTCTCTCTTTTGTTTGTTTAACAACTCCTCTTTCTTTACTTTATCTACAAAACTGTTAATTACTCAATGTTCGGAAAGTCGAGTGGAGTCACTCCAGATTTTTTTTTATATTTTTCTTTAAATTGAATTGAAATAAATTAATAATTTATGTGATAAAATAATTATTAAATTTAATTAAAAAATTTATTTTGATAAAATAAATAAATACCCTAGAGGGGCCTTTTTCTACAAAGCAAAATACGAATTAATTATTTCTATATGAAACATTAATATAAATAATATGAAGATGGCTATCGCCTCCTTATACTTCCCGTTTGAATATTGTAGCTGCAGCCATAAGAAATTCATGGATTTTACAAAATTTTAAATTATTTAGAAAACTGCCGCCCAGAACACTTTTAGAAATTTTTTGTACTAATTTGGAGTAACCCTGTATATTATCTATAAATTATAACGTACTAAGTAATGTGCTTAAACTTAGAACAATACACATACACACAAAAATGCATAACAAAATTTAAAATGCATTTTAAGCCATTTCCACACATAGGCACGTAGTTCTTTTGTGTAGCCCTCTAACTTATGCTGATAATAGACTCACAGGCGTACAAACATACACTGTTAAAAAAAAAAAAAAATGCAACTTTGCTGTCAGAAATTCTCTGTAATTTGAGAAAATAGTCGTAAATTATGGAAAAATTGCGTTGACTAAACGTATTTTTCTGTCATTGCAGAGACTTTTTGGCAGCAAAGTTGAATTGTTTTAACAGTGTATTGCTAAGAATCTGATTTTGGCCACTCAGGGGACCTAAACACGTAAATACAATAAAATCCCAGTTTCGAAAATTTTACCCTCAAACGATATCTTTTCTGTCATACGTGGGTGGTAAATAAAAATCATGAGAAAAAGTAAAAGTCATGTTTTTCTTCAACTGAATAAAAATAGTCTGGTATGTCACTCTCACGACTTTCTCTTTCCCTGCATTTCAATACGATAAAAATAGATTGCAGTTTAAGTCGTGAGAACAATAAGGTAAGGTGTTCAATCTACTTTAAAGATAATCTAAAATAGGTTTAAGAACCGTTTTATTTAACATATTATTCTGTGTGAGGGGTCTACCGCCCCCCTCACACAGAATAGTTTTCACGTTCAATTATAGTGGCTACATTTATGTATATTAAAAACAACAACAAAAACAAACATGGCTGTTATTGATTTGTCTTCAAACTTGCCACTCTTGATTCAATTTTCAAACAGCAACCTAATACGAACTTCAGATTACCAAATTTTAATTCATGCTTAAATCCTTATACTGTAGTTTAATACAAATACATAAAATATTCTAAGAGTTATGGACAGTTGTAGTATATAATTTATTACTACTCGGTCGCGGACTTTACAAAAAAAAAAAAAAAAAAAAAAAAAAAAAAAAAAACTTTGACATAGTTTAATACTTAACTGTATAGAGTACCTTATAAAAATAATCCAGTTGAATATTAGGAAAATTCACAGAGATATTGAAGATTAAACGAATTGTTTTTAAGCTGTTTTCTAAAAAGGTCTTTATGATAAGGGGTCATTCAGAAATGAAAATTTGTATCGGAAAATCTCACAAATATTGTACTGAATTTCATTGTATAACAAAATTGTTTTCTGATAAAAATTTTCATTTATGAATGACCCCTTATCGAATAAACCTTTTTAGAAAACAGCTGAAAAACAGCTCATTCAATCACCGATATCTCCATGAATGTTCATGATATTCAATTGGATTTCTTTTATAAGGTTCTCTACTCAGTTAAGCATTAAACTATGTCAACTTTTTTTGCTACAGTCCGCGCATGCGCAATAAAAAATTATTTACTACAACTGTCCATATATCTCTTTGAATATTAAATTTATTTGTTTTAATCTGTAGGATAATGATTTAGGTATATGTTATCATGTTTTCTGAAATTTGGAGTAAACCTTTAGAGTTATAAAATAAAAAATTGCCAGAATTTTGTTTCATTTTTGTAATAAAATATTTATAATTCTTTAAATATTCGAGCTATCCTCACAGAACACTACACACGTATAAAATATAACATTTATACCTGCATTTAAAATTTGCATATGAATCGACGCGCTTTCAGATGCAAAAGGTAATCACAAATATTTTTTATCTTAGTGGATTTGTAGTTCGTCCCCTAAGGGCCTTCGTGACAAAATCTTTGCTGAAAAATATGAGGAAGGACATGTTTTACTTATTTTCAGAATCAAAAAGCAACACATTATGTTTTTCTCAAGATATTCGACAAAACGTAAAAAAAAACAGAAGTGTTTCCATTATTTTGTCCAACACCTGTACCTCTTGATAAAACTTATTATTATCGCGTTTCAACTATATTTTCTATACAGAGACGCAGAATAAAAATAAATTTAGTTGGGAAATATTAATTATAAATTCAAACCACACGATTTTTTTTTAAGTGAAAGTATCTTATTTTCACGACTTACTTTTTGATAAACTTTAAATAGTAGCTATAATTAAAAAAGAAAAAAAAAAGTATTCAATATAGGCTTTATAAAACAATGTGTCTCCCCTCATCCAAAATTTTATGTTCATGCTGTGCCTATGTCTTATAACAACTGTTCCAGTTATAGAGCTTTACCGAAATATTACGAAATATTTCCTCTCTTTTGGTAATTATTCTTATTTGTTAATACTTTCCAACAAAGTTGTAAGGTGTTTATGACTTTGGTTTGTCAGTCTATACGGGTTGTAACTTCAGTAAATATTATTGAGTCGATTGCAGCTGATATTTGTCGTTATTCAAGTTCATTGTGGCATGTTTCCTATTGAAAAATAGTACTGAGAAGTATTTCTATAAAGAATACTCTATTACTTAGATATAGCATAAAACATAATAATACATATATATATATACTAGCAGGCTTTGCCCGCTTCGCTGGACATTAAACTTAAATGAGTTGTCAGAATGCCATATCTTTATTAATAACCCAAGTTCTCGCTGTGATTGGTAGAGGTTTTCTCGCTCCCAATGTGAAGAGTCTGGGTCCCCACTGTCTTCGGCACAACTTACCCACTTCTTACTTCCCCACCCTCAGCAGGTGAGTTCGAAGCTTTGCAAAATCCCAATAATGTACATAATGCGTACACTTAATCAATATCCACACACCAAAATTCGCCATTCTAAGATAATTCAAAGCGAATTCAAACGGAAAAACATGTTTTTACACATGTTTAGTGCCCTCCGACTTCGAGAAGGGGGGGAGGGATTTCGAATTTCGTGAAATGCAGTTACAATAAGTGCCGGATGCATACAAACAATTTACACACCAAATTTCGTGACCACAGAAGTCTTTAATAGACAGTATTATAAATAAATAAATACAAAAAGCACAGCTTAAATATCGGAACCCTTTGGTGACTTTAAATATTTTAAGCCATTTTTGCGATGAACTGAATTGGCTCAATTGTGCAATTAACGATCTTGGTGAGAAACGTACGAGCTACTTCGATGCCGAATTTCAAATTTTGCCAAAGGGATCCAATACTAAAGCTGTTCCATATCGAATCTGGGTTGAAAACGGAAAAAGGGTAAAATAAATTAGAAATATCAGACCTATATTTATAAATTTGATACCGAATGAAAGGGGTGATTTTACTGAATCCAGGGGTTCAAACAGTTTTTCGATGCAGCAATTAGATTTTTAAAAAATAACTAAAGTATGAAATTTAAGTGGCAACGGAAAAAAGGATAAAGGGAAAAATAAATTAGAAATATCAGACCTATCATTACAAATTCAGTACCAAATGAAAGAGGTGATTTTCCTGAATCCTGGGGTGTAAACAGTTTTTCGATACAACAATTAGATTTTTTAAAATTAACTAAAGTATGAAACTTAGATGGCAACACTTCATTTCAATCTTTTCATAATTTGTAGTGCGAATCACGCGAATACAAAAGTCTTTAACTTAAAAAATTATTTTTATATTTTATTTTTCCATTCAAAGCATTTTAGTGAAAAAATATTTATGGCGCATGCGCAGGCGTTTTTTACCCATAATTTAAACACTAATCATAATTTTGAAAATTTCTATAGATATAATTTCAAGTTGGGTGAAGACCTAAGTTTCTGCCAAGCGCCGTTGAATTCCGTCCAGCCGTTCTCGAGTGATGCCCGGACAAACGTGTTTTAGTCTTTTACCCCCTAGGGGGGGAACGGGGGGGAATTTCTGAAAAGTTGATAGATATAATTTTAAGTTGGGTGAAGACCTAAATTCCTGCCAAGCGCCGTTGAATTCCGTCCAGCCGTTCTCAAGTGATGCCCGGACAAAAAAAGTGACATTCGGACACGATGACACACACACACACACACACACACACACACACACACACAGGCAAAATTTTCTGAAGTCATTTTCGGCTTTCATGGGGTGTAAAACGTGAAGATATCGCAAAATTTTTTTATTCCGACAAATTTACAGACAAAAGTCTGATTTTATTAATATAGACTAGCAGGCTTTGCCCGCTTCGCTGGACATTAAACTTAAATGAGTTGTCAAAATGCCATATCTTTATTAATAACCTAAGTTCTCGCTGTGATTGGTAGAGGTTTTCTCGCTCCCAATGTGAGGATTCTGGGTCCCCACTGTCTTCGGCACAACTTACCCACTTCTTACTTCCCACCCTTAGCGGGTGAGTTCGCAGTTTTGCAAAATCCCACTAATGTACATAATGCGTACACTTAATCAATATCCACACACCAAAATTCGCCATTCTATGATAATTCAAAGCGAATTGAAACAGAAAACATGTTTTTACAAATGTTTATTGTTTTCCGACTCCGAGAAGGGGGGGGGAGGATTTCGAATTTCTTGAAATCCAGTTACAATAAGTGCCGGATGCATACAAACAATTTACGCACCAAATTTTGTGACCAAAGAAGTCTTTAATAGACAATTTTATAAATAAATAAATACAAAAAGTACAGCTTAAGTATGGGCACCCTTCGGTGACTTTAAATATTTTAAGCCATTTTTACGATGAACTGAATTTGCTATCTCAATTGTGCAATTAAAGATCTTGGCGAGAAACGCCCGCGGTACGTCGGTGCCGAATTTCAAATTTTGCCAAAGGGATCCAATACTAAAGCTGTTCCATACCGAATCGGGGTTGAAAACGGAAAAAGGGTAAAATAAATTAGAAATATCAGACCTATATTTATAAATTTGATACCGAATGGAAGGGGAGATTTTGCTGAATCCAGGGGTGCAAACAGTTTTTCGATGCGACAATTAGATTTTTAAAAAATAACTAAAGTATGAAATTTAAGTGGCAACGGAAAAACGGAAAAAGAGAAAAATAAATTAGAAATATCAGACCTATCGTTACAAATTCAGTACCAAATGAAAGAGGTGATTTTTCTGAATCCTGGGGTGTAAACAGTTTTTCGATACGACAATTAGATTTTTTAAAATTAACTAAAATATGAAACTTAGATGGCAACACTTCATTTCAATCTTTTCATAATTTGCAGTGCGAATCACGCGAATACAAAAGTCTTTAACTTAAAAATTTATTTGCATATTTTATTTTTCCATTCAAAGCATTTTAGTGAAAAAATATTTATGGCGCATGCGCAGACGTTTTTTACCCACAATTTCAACACTAATCATAATTTTGAAAATTTCTATAGATATAATTTCAAGTTGGGTGAAGACCTAAGTTTCTGCTAAGCGCCGTTGAATTCCGTCCAGCCGTTCTCGAGTGATGCCCGGACAAACGTGTTTTAGTCTTTTACCCCCTAGGGGGGGAACGGGGGGGAATTTCCGAAAAGTTGATAGATATAATTTTAAGTTGGGTGAAGACCTAAATTCCTGCCAAGAGCCGTTGAATTCCGTCCAGCCATTCTCGAGTGATGCCCGGACAAACGTGTTTTAGTCTTTTACCCCCTAGGGGGGGAACGGGGGGAATTTCTGAAAAGTTGATAGATATAATTTTAAGTTGGGTGAAGACCTAAATTCCTGCCAAGCGTCGTTGAATTCCGTCCAGCCGTTCCCGAGTGATGCCCGGACAAAAAAAGCGACATTCGGACACGATGACACACACACAGACACACACACACACACACACACACACAGGCAAAATTTTCTGAAGTCATTTTCGGCTTTCAGGGGGTGTGAAACGTGAAGATATCGCAAAATTTTTCGATTCCGACAAATTTACAGACAAAACTCTGATTTTATTAATATAGATTATGCGCAATTTCATATTTTCTATCGAATATAACATATTAAGCATCAATATGTTTACAGAGCCACATAAAAGTATTCAGGTACATTAGAGATTATAACTGAAAATAGCTGAAGTGCTTTTTTCTATTATGTTATGCCTTTTCAACACTTTCCAACAAAGTTAAAAAGTGATTATGATTTCGATTTGTTTATCCGTAAAGCTACCTGTCTGGCCCATACGCTTTCTAATTTCTTTTCTTTTTTTTTTTTAATGTCTTACAATTAATATACGTTATTGGTATTCGCTTTGGCATGTTCTTACTGAAAATAGTATAACTAACTCTGAAAATTTGAATATACCCAGACAGCACATCGCCTCCCCAGGATATCTTCAAGATGTCTTCTGGATGAAAAGACATCCCAGAAACGTCCTGAAGATGTACTGTGGATAAGTTAACCCTAACTGTGCTGTTAGGGTAGGGACACACAAATTATTTGCTATACGTTATGGTTCATGAGAAGAATAATTTTTAAATTAGAATATCTTTATATACTGAACTCAATATAACGATATTAATATAAATTTTTCATATAGATAAAACCCGATTTCATGTAAAATAAAATATGATTAATGTAATTTATTGAGTTTTTACGTCCATCCAATTTATTCTTATACATTACACTGTATAAGTAAAAATTCCTCACTGTAAATTTTCTGTGTTATGAGGGTTTTTTTAGTGTATTTGCCGAAACGTCAGTGGAGGCCCTCTGTTGAGACTCAAAACGGTTTTGGGCTGTGTCTGCGTGTCTGTCTGTCTGTCTGTCTGTCGCGCGATAGCGGCCGCAAAAATAGCGCTATTGACTTGAAATTTAGTACACATGTTCAAGAGCCCCACGAAATCAGCTGTATAGTTTTTGGTATCTATTCCATTTGTAGTTCGTATACATGGACACGCCAAAGTTTTTCTTATCATTACGGCCTATGGGAGGAATTTGTATGTATCGCGGTAGCGGCCGCAAAAATAACGCTATTGACTTGAAATTTGGTACACATGTTCATGAGCCCCATGAAATCAGCCGTATAGTTTGTGGTATGTATTCCATTTGTAGTGAGTATACAGGGACAGGCCAAAGTTTTTCTTATCATTACGGCCCAAAGGAGGAATGTGTATGTATCGCGAGAGCGGCCACAAAAATCACGCTATTGACTTGCAATTTGGTACACATACTCATGAGTCCAACGGAATTAGCTGTATAGTTTTAGGTGTGTATTCCATTTGTAGTTCGTGTACAGGGACACGCCAAAGTTTTTCTATCAATACGGCCTATGGGAAGAATCTGTATGCACCGCGATAGCCACCGCAAAAATCAAGCTATTGACTTCCAATTTTTGTCGAAACGACAGTGGAGGCCCTCTGTTGAGACTCAAAAGGATTTTGTGTTCCGTCTGTCTGTCTGTCGTGCGATAGCGGCCGCAAATATCACGCTATTGACTTGAAATTTGGTACACATGTTCATGATCCCCACGAAATTATCTGTATAGTTTTGGGTGTGCATTCCATTTGTAGTTCGAGTACAGGGACACGCCAAAGTTTTTTTTTACCATTACGTCCAATGGGAAGAATTAGTATTTACCGCAATAGCGGCGCAAAAGTCCTTCGATTGTCTTGCAAATTGGCGCACATGTTCCAGCTTTGCATATAAGTAGTTGTATAATTTTTATTGCTATATTGTTTATAAACTGTGTATAGGGACACGCCAAAATTCTTAACATTGCGGCGTATGGGGTGAATTTCCTTTAAATGCATTTTAATATCATTATTTTGCAATGAAGAAAATGAAACTAACGTACGTGAGTAAGATGCTTAAACTCATGTTGTGTGAAGAAAATATGTGCTCTTAAGCTTTCTAATTAATGTACAGCACCTTACAAAAATGTTCTGACAATGTCACGTAGTCATCGAAACGATGTTAAATTTGGAACAATTATTAATTTTAAACGCAAAATAAGCTGAATAGTTTTTACTGGTGTGTACAATGTTTATGGTTTGTTTACAGAGACACAAGAAAGAATTTCGTAACATTAGAGCCTATGGACAAACTTTTATTTAAGCGCGCACTTTAATGCGGTAATGCTGAATTGATCTTAATAAAATTAACATACATTATAAAGATGCTTCAAGTTGTGTTTATTCTTGAAAAAGGTTATGTATAGACTAAATAATTTATGGGACCACTCAAAATAATTCCGAGTATGTACTGTAATCATCCAAATGATGTCAAGTTAGTTTGAAAAATTAATGAGTTATAATTAATTAGGTTTATTCTTATTATTGACGTTTATAATGACTGTGGCTACTTTTCCGGGATACATAAAATAATTTCGTACTATTACGGTCTATAGTCAATATTTCTTAAAAGTTTATTTTAACATGGTTACACCACATCAAATATAATGAAATTTTATTAGAATTTTAAAAGCATGTTTTCCTGTTGATAATTGTGGGTATAGAACTGGAAATTAGTTTAAAGGTTACGCAAAATATTTCCGATATGCTATGTATTTTTTTTTTTTTTTTTTTTTTTTTTTTTGTATGAAATTTGATAGTTATGAAATTTGGTATTTATGAATTTCAGGGAAATAATACAAGACCTTCGTTTATTAAGAATACATATTGTTGCGTACTTGGGTGTCCGTAAGTTGTTCGAGAATGAAAGGCGAAACTTGCAAAAATTCAGCGATGTATTCACAGAAAGTTCCAGAAAAATACAGGTCTATAAACCAAGTATCAGCTTCCATTCAACCAGTAAACACAGCTTAAACAACAGCCGTCAACAGCAAAACAACAGTACAAACTGTTTAGCAATAACACATAAAGAAAGTCTCATAGCAAAGCAAGCATTTGACGAAACTGACACAGATCTGAGACTCACCGCCTTGGCGGAAAAATGCTCCTTTTATACTTTTCTGTCGAACACAGACTGTACTGGAAAATTCTTGTATCTCATAATGAGATTAGAGCTTCCAGATTTGGTATATCCCTAATAAGGATTTTCTCGCTAAGGTCGCGAAGGAGGGAAACAGTCGCCAAATGTTGGCGCCAAATCCATTTCTTCCCTTATTGGAGCTCTTTTAAGTGTTTTTAAGGGAAAATTAGGCTATTTTAATGCTAAAACGACTAGAAATGTACAAAATTAGCATTTTATTAACTTTACTAAACCTCTTTGAAAGAATTTACACAAAAATAAATGCAATTATTTACAATTCCGTAACACTTTATAAGATATACAAATAGAGATACAGCGGGGGGCTGAGGGGGGCTGCCGCCCCCCTCAGGATTGTATCTGATTATAGTAACAAGTTGATCGAATTAATATAAACGATTACATAATAAGGAATAAATAAAAATGACCTATTGAATAATGTCTGATGTAAATAGGACGTTGAGGCTCCTGATCTGCAGATCCACTAGTTTATGGTAAGTATATATAAGTTGATATACAGAGCTACTCAAAGAAAATTTTTAATACTTTTTCTTTAGAAATACAGCTATGAAGGTTTTGTGAAACAGTGAAATAAAGTGAAATAATCCTCCATAATTAAAAACAAAATATTTTTTGTAGCTTAGCTGTTTTCTGACAATATGCACAAACATGCAAAAACATTTTTTTTTTTTTTTTTTTAAGTAAATCTATAAAGGTATTTTTGAAAATTTAGTCCTCCATTGTAAAAATTAAAATGTATTTTAACCCATTCACCGCCAAAACTAGAAATAATGACTTTTTACTGAATACAAACAGAAACGCTCATTGTTTTGATCATATATAACAATAATTTAAAATAAAATTATGAAAATTAGTCTTATCTTACTAAAAATAGAATGTTATATCTGTACAACTTCAGTGGAATAAGAGTATGGAATTAATACAAATAAATGCTTACGGAAATTTCCTTGAGGGAGCATAGAACAGAAAAAAACTGCAGATGGCTACAAAAGTAATTATTTTATTACGAAAACATTTTTTTACAAGTTATGTTATCTCATTCAAATATGAAGATTTTCAAAATTTTTGGTTTGAAAAGTGTTTCAAGTTTAAAATCCATTTTTAAACTTAAAAAGGTTTTTCAGAGCAAGTTTTTTTGTAATCAAATAAACATCTATCCTTTTCTTACTTAAAACAATACTTAATGTAAAATACCTTTTTTAGTTAACTGTTAAATGCAATTATTTCTTGTGTTACGTGAACGCAACACCACCGGGTAATGGGTTAAGGCGTTATTACTGAGATCAAACACATTTGAAAGCTAAACGTGTCAGTATATTTGGAAATCTAAGGAAACCGCATATTGTCTTTTTCTTGTCTTTTATTTCAGTTTTATATTTTAAACAAAATGTTTGTCTCATATATTCCAATTTTCTAAAACTTTCTTTTCAGATTGCAGCGAGAGTTCTATTTTTTGATGAGGATTTGAAAACCAGTATGGATGCTCCAAGATTACACGTTGAAAAAGTAAACGAAGTTGAATTCGAAGAAAATTTTCCGATGGTATGTTTGAAGATATATAGGCAATGCAATAAAAACGTGATTTAGAATCTTTTCTCACATGTAAAAGTCATTTGATTATTTTTCCTTATAATATTAATTAGCATAATTGTTCCCGAAAGTACTCTGCGTTATTTATGTATTTTATGTTTTTAAGCAATGCATGGTTTACGAGCATTTTTAAGAAATTTATCTCAAAATGCTTAAAAATGTACTTGTGCAAAACAAAATTATTTTTCTAGATTCTAATGTGAATGCACTTTCTATTGAAATGAATGCTTTTTAAATTGAAATTTCCGACATCCGATGTTTCGATTGCTTTATAGATGTAAACGCGTTTGGATTCGTTTTTAAGTGTCTCTTGTCTGACTGTCCGTCACTTAATATAAATGGTTTTGAGATAAATAAATAAAAATTTGGTGCCGATCAACCATTGAGTACTGATAGAAGTAGGGATCGTATTATTTTTTCTGACTATGGAGAAAAATTTCGCGAACGTCACTACGGTTTTGGGGTGAATGGGCAATAACCGCTTTCTTGCCAACTGGTTTTTGAGATTTTGCATGCTTTAAATGGTTTGTCCCTCGACCTCGTACCACTGAAATTCTAAAGAAAAGTCTCAGATTATGAAATTACAATAAGAATATAATATGAAATGCTGAAAAAAACTCTTTAAACATGACACTGTCAAACTGAAGAGCACACAGCTCAGAAATTCTGTGACAGGTGGAGGTAGAGGAAACCTGCTTTGGCGGAAATGGCATGTCGGTTTGGTGAATTAGTTGGTGGATTGGTGGGGATGTGATGTTCGGGAACAAATAGGTTACTAGTCCGGGGTCTATTCTAATATGTAGTCAATGCTATCAACTTTCGCGGGGGCCGTGGGACGCGCTACCACTCAGGTAGCGGTTCTACTTGCGGCAGCCGCCTCACCTCCAAGTTGGTGCCCCTGGATAGCCGCCAGATTGACGGGGAACTAACAAGGTGGCATGGCCGAGAAGCTTGGCGGGTGGAAAGGATGTTCCTGCAGTCAATTGGAGGCATCACCCACTCGCCGCTCGTAAAGTAATAGGTGATGTGTTATGTTGCGGGCTGTGTCGGTGGCACGAGGCGCCGGGATGGTCCTACTTGTAATAGTCACCTACTCTTCACCGCTGGCCTTGTTCCTCTAATAGGCTCAAGTGAGTTCCAGCACCCGGCCTTGCACACCCGCCGGAGAGCAGCTAGTTTGCTCGAGCGATTTTTGTGGTCTTCCCTTCCCGCGGACTTCTGCTGGGCCTGTGCCCCTGTCCGCGGGGTCGCTGGAGAGTTAGATACTGGTTTTGTTGGGAGGGTAAACTTTATGTTTATAACTCCAAACCAAAAGGTAAGTTGCCCTCCTTGGCTGTGTCCTGTCTTATCAACTTTCGCTGCATATCATTTAAATGGTGGCACTGTCGTGTCGTTTTATAAAAGAAATTAATATATAAATATTTAATAGCAGCATAGGACAAAATTTCGTATAAAAGAGCACGATAAAGGTTATTTTTAATCAATAATTGTGAAATTTGAAAATATTATTTGTAATAGTGATAATTATCACTATTACAAAAATTTCTTCTCGATTGATTATAACCAATCGAGAAGAAATTTTTGTATATGTACGAACTTTGCTTCCCTCCTAAAGGGAAGCATTTTATTGAAAGTGAAAATTTTCAGTATGGAGTTAACGTTCTATTTATCTGGCATATAAGTAATAAATGTTCACTGATCGCCATGACTTCATATACGTAAATAATACAGGTTTCCATTTCACGTAATAACAAGGCATTTATTGTTCTAAATTGTGATTGTAACAATTATGTTTATTATTCCCTGAAAAAGTTTTTACCCTTATAAAATTTTATAGGGAGTATACATGAACATCGTTCGGTGTGGTGTTTGAGAAAAAGGCCGATTAACTGTCCTATGGTACTAGGCCTGAAGGGGAAATGCCTTCCGTGGAGATATTTCTAAGTCGTCCTAGCTCGTATTTACGCAAATTTCGGAAAACTCCGAATGGCTAGGCCGACGAGTGCGACCTGCTGTCGAACCCGGCCCTTCACGTCTACCAGCTTTGAGCGCATAACAGCTCGGCAGCTGGTGGCCTAAACATCGTTCGGAAATAATTTGAAAATTAATAAAAAAAAATTTCTTTCAAGGTCCTTTTAGGGTAATAATAACTAATCAATTATTCTTTTAAAACAATGATTTACATGAGTTTTCCTGGTTGAAAGACGAAGTTGTGCCGGATACTTAGATCATTTTTTCTTCTTTTTTCCCCCATTTTGAATGGACAATAAATTTGATGAGCACAAAAACAGAGATTAGCAGTAGTATTAAAATAGCGGTAACGTTCTGTATCTTCCAGCTTAAACTGGTTGAAGTCAGTTTTTGAAATGCTTTTTACTAACTAAAAGAAAGCTTCTTTAAAAAAAAACTCTTCAAAAATACGTAGGAAAATGTGTGGACAATGAAAATTTTTCTTTTATCAATTGACATCTTTTCAATTAATTACCTGCAAAAATTAACACATCTGCCCTTCAAGTATCGAGCTCACGACTATCACGTAATCAATATGACCCTCTAACCAACCGAGCCAACGAGTGACGAAAGGGACTTCTTACACTTACTTTAAAGTGGAGTCGTCTTGTTTTTTAGCGTGAGACGAAGACATGATGACAAAATCCAATATCAATAAAAAGCTTCTAATAAAAATATTTGAATTGTACTTTTCTTAAAATTTGTTCTGGTAAGTGTTTGTTTATAATTAACTCTTTTCTACTACATCAAAATATCATACATTATTTGATTAACTCTGCATTTTAAGGATTATTCTTGAGTTGTGCAACACTAGGATTTATATATCATATTGTTAAATATTCAATTTTAATTTATTAAAATCAAAGTAACATTTAAAATGAGATAAAGAATAGAAAAAAAAAATTAAAACTTTAAAAATACATTTTAATTAAAAACATTAAAATACAGGACAAACGTTTCGGATAGAACACTAGCCCTCCTCAGTGTCAAACATACAAAGCACAATATTTACAAAACAATCATAACACATCAGAACAAGATTATATATTCAGGAGGAATAGCTTTAGCCTCGTTCAAGGCAGAAAGTTGCAATTTAGTAAAAGCACCCTCTAGAAAAATACGGGATTCATATATATTAACATTAGAATATAAAACTTAAAGCTGTCAAAATCAGGAATATGATCACTATTGAGAGAATGTATTACGAGTTTCGATCTTAAATCAGCTGTTTTATATGAGCGTTTATGTTCTTTTAATCTAATTTCACCTCTTCTGCCAGTTTCACCGATATATATAGAATCACAATTTTTACAGGGGATACTATAGATTAAACCTAAACGTTTAATTGGGGGGGGGGGGGGGACAGTGGGTTTAAAGTTTGAGAGAAAGTTACGAATACGGAGTTGAGGTTTAAAGCTAGTAGAGATATTAACTTTTCTATGTTGTTCTGATGTGTTATGAATTTTTTGTAAATGTTGTGCTTTGTATGTTTGACACTGAGGAGGGCTAGTATTCTAGCCGAAACGTCTGTCGTGTATTTTAATGTTTTTAATTAAAATGTATTTTTTAAGTTTTTTAAGTTTTAATTTTTTTTTTAATTCTTTATCTCATTTTAATGTTACTTTGATTTTAATATATTAATGAGACGTATAAATTATGTTTAATTTTATTAAATTTAATTCATTAGTTTCTTTGATTGAAAGTATTAAAACTTTTAGGCAATGAGGAATAGACTCCGACATTTTGGACACACACAGCAACTTCAGTGGAAAGGACGCACCGTTGCTACAAGTGCTATGAGGACAAACAAAAAGCAAGGATGTGTATGTTCCGTTGCAGATTACAGGAAAGAGTTGAACGTAATGGGACTTTACTCACTGAACAAAATAAATTATTAATTTTTTGCAACGCTTTAAATAGATTTTTGTTTTGAGAATTTGGCATCCATACACTGAGAAAAAATTCTGTAACTGACATCTAGAATCTAGATTGTGGCCCTAGTAAAAATAGTTCCATGTCATCCTTATAAATTTTAGTCTCCTTCGAAAGCGAGTTCTAGAAACCCCTATTAGAATTCTAGGGCATTTGCCTATATTATAGCAGTCAGCAGTAATTTTAAAATCTCTGCAAATAAATGTGAGCCCAAGAGTCGAGTTTTAGCAACTATATAATCTTGGTTTATGACCCAGTTCTAGAAAATCAAGTGAGAATTTCTCGCAATACAAAGGATTCAGAATATTGTTTCACCATCTAGAAACGTGTAAACTAGAAATTCTCGATCATTTCGTCTATTCAGCTTATTGGCGTGCCTTATACGCATAGCTCAGAAATATATATTTCTAGTTTAGGGATTTAGGAAATGACCAATTATTCGTTCTAGATGAAAGCAGTATATATTTTTTTCTCAGTGTAAACAAATATTTTGTGAATAATTATTCCATTTTAGTTGAATTAGAAAGGAATATATGTCACAACTAGTTAATAAAACTGTTTATCTCATAAAAGTTGTAAATTATAATATAAAGAAATATATATATAAGTATTTCCTAATAATATTTTATATTTATTAAGCTCAGGGAAAGACAATTTTATTTACCATTTTGTACACTTAACTATGCACACTAAAATGTAATCTTTTAATTAATTATAGGTAGAATAAATATATATATATATTGGTTTTGATCCATTTACAGTTGTAATACACTTGTTTTATACCTAACATGTAATAATTTTTAATGTTTCATTATAAGTAAGAATTGAAACCTCACAAACAACCGTTTTTATTCTCATTTTACCCGCTTCGCTGTCGCTATGTATAAGTGAATTAGAAATACAAAAAGAATAATTGAAATGATTTATATATTTGTATTGGTAACTATTTTCGCCGAATCAAAACCATGGGCAAATACCGTGATGTACTGCCATTAATGAAATTTAAATGACAGTTATTTATTTGAGTTTTATTATGTTGATTTACACGGTTAATTTTAAATAAACTAAATCTATATTCACATTATTTTGCAAATAATAATAATAAAAACATTAGAGCATTCAATTAATTAAAATTGGAAATAAATCAAAATAAAATACTTAAAATAAGAAATGTACTTATTATTATTATTATTATTATTATTATTATTATTACCACCTGCAAGTTTATTTAATAATTTCAAAGCTATTACGATGTCAGTCTTATCAGAAATGTTTGATGATACAGGTTTAACTTTTCAATTATTTTTAAATTCGCGTCTACATGAATATTTCTTTTTAGGATAAAAATTAAACAAAATAGAAAGTTATAAGCATTTAATTTCATTGACTTCAGCTTGAAATTATTACTCAAAGAAAAATATCGAGATAAAGCGTAAAAAATCCTGTAAAACATAAAATATTAAAAAATATAATAATAATATTATAGTTTTAAAAAATTAAAGAACACACTTTTATAGAAATGTGAACTAAAAAGCACAAAATATCTATCTTAGTATTAAAAAACAGGGTAAGAAAAAATCGTGTACGTGACACACCATAATATTTACATACATTTAAATATTTAATTAAAATAATTTAGAATTAAGGAAAAACCATTTTTTAAAAATCTCCCCTGACGGGGATCGAACGCTAGACCTTTAGGTTCGTAGCGCGGAGCTATACCTCGACGCCACGGCGTCCACGTAGGGAAAGTCTTTTTTTTTATAATATAGATTTTTTGTTTGCTCCCAGAGCGGTTGCAAACATACAAACAAACATACATACATACAGGTGAAGCTAATAAAAGCGTGTTAAAAATATCGAACGTCTAAAGGTATGTTACAAAAGTATACGCGTCCTTTTGTCTAGAAAAATTTTTTTAGAACTGTGCGTGCTATAGTTTTTTCTGTACGTCGCAAACAGACAGAGAAACAAAGTTTTAGAACTCCAGTTTTCGATGAATTTACACGTTTTGAGACCTTTCCTGAACATTTGACTGTTGTTAGAAAATGTACGTCTATCTTTGTGTCTGTCTCTCTGTGTGTGTATCGCAAATTTTGTGGACGCTGTATCTCACGAACCAATGAATGAAATTTAACCAAGCGTGGTATTGCTGGACCCTGACATAAACTGGTGCTGATTAGATTTAGGGACCAATTGCTCAACAGGTGGTGCTATTATTCCATTTTTCTAAATTTTTAACATTGCAGTATAGGACAAAATTTCGTATAAATGTACATAATGAGAGTTATTTTTAACGTGTGATTGTAAAATTAATATGAATTATTGATAATAGTAGAAGTAAACTGAGAAAAAGGTTTTTGCATGGGGGAGCATCGCTTCCTCCTGGGTGAGTGTGTGTGTAAATTTTCAATATGGGTATCTTTCGAAAAATCTCGTCAATACCTTTCAAATGAATGGTTGATTAATAGATTTGTGATAATTTAAAACAAAGTTATTATTGGTATTACTATTTAATTTCTTAACAAAAAAAAAAAAAAAAAAAAAAAAAAAAAAAAAATCGTATTTCTTCTGATGTTGGGACAAAATTCACTTTTTTTCGGAATTAGGTGTTATAATTCTGTCAGATAAAAATCGTCTGCATTTATCATGGAAAATAATTTAATAAACAATTTGTATCGTTTGAATTTGTGTAAAATAATATAGAAGAAAGTCTTGTGGTGGCCACATCATGCTAATTTTTATTAGTATAGATAAAAAGAAAGTCTTTATCATTTGAGTTTTTTAAAATAATTCCATATATGAAATAATTGTACTTAAAATTCGTTTTTTGTCTAAAAAATTTTATTCTAGTGTATGTCCGTACCTATAAAAAATCTAGTTTCTAAGTGTGAAGTGGAAATAATACATTCGTAATATATGGGATAATAATTATTAGAAAGTATTATATTAATCATAAAACCTAAAAAATTAACAATTGAAGAAATACGATTAATTTTTTTCGTAAAAAACACATTTTTAAAAAACGTCGTTTGGTTTCCTAAATAGAAAAGGTATTTAAATTATATCTAGTAACACTTCTGTTAGCCCACATTACCACCTAGTGAAATTTGTATCACCAGAGTTCTTAATTGTTTTAACTGAAGAAACAATCATAGATTTGTAAAGGTTTGTAATGTCCTATTTTTACTTTCTTCTATATTCAATATAAGAAAGTAATGGATTCGTAAAAATTTTCGACCTCGGGTTTTTGATGGATTTACACGTTTTGAGAGCTGTAGAACACAATTTGACCATTTTTAGAAAATGTCTGTTTGTCTGTCAGTCTGTGTGTGTGTGACAAAATTTTGTGGCAACTGTATCTCAGGAACTACTGCACAGAATTTCATACAAGTTGGCATGTAGTTTCACCTTGACATAAATTAGTGCCTATCAACTTTTGGTAAAAATTGTCTTACAGGTTGCGTTGCCATCCCGCTTTTTCTAAATTTTTAACATCGTGATATAGAACAAAATTTTGTATAAATGTGCATAAAGAGAATTATTTTTTAGTAATCATTATGAAATTTACAAGAATTATTTACAATAGAGATAGTCAATTGGGAAAAAATTTTTGTATGTGTAGGAGCCTTGCCCCCCCCTCCCCTCGAGGGGAGTTAATTTTCAAGACGGGTATCTTTCGAAAGGTCTCGTCAATACCTTTAAAACGAATGATTGAACTATAAATATGTGATAATTTAAAACAAAGTTATTCATTTTTTTTTTACTTTTAACGAAAAAAAAACTTCGAAAAAAATCGTATATTTTTTAAAATTGTTATTGAGTGAATTTGTATAGGAAAATATAGAAGAAAGTCTTGTGGTGGCCACAACATACTAGTTGGTAACTATTTTATTAACTACCATTACGCTGTATTTTTACTTTCTTCTATATATATATATAAGAATAAGATATTGTATTCATAAAAATTTTCGAGCTCCAGTTTTCAATGAATTTACACGCTTTGAGACTTCCTGAATACGATCTGACAGTTTTTAGAAAATCTCTCTCTCTGTATGTGTATCACAAATTTTATGGACGATGTATCTCCCGAACTAATGAATAAAATTTAACCAAACTTGATATTTAATTGGACCATGGCATGAACTGATGCTGATTCAATTTACGGACCAATCGCTCAACAGGTGGCACTGTGATCCATTTTCTACGTTATAGGACAAAATTTCGTTTAAAAGTACATTATAAAAGTTATATTTAATGTGTGATCATAAAATTAATATTAATTATTAATAATAGTAGTAGTAAATTAGGAAAAAAAGGTTTGTGCATGTGGGAGCATCACTTCCCCCCTTTTTCTGGGGGAAGCGCCCCGGGGATGTAAATTTTCAATATGAGTATCTTTCAAAAGATCTCGTCAATACTTTTAAAACGAATGGTTGAACCATAGCTCTGTGATGATTTAAAACAAAGTTATGGATATTTTTCATTTCTTAACGAAAAAAAAAAAAAAAAAAAAAAACCTTGGAAAAAAAAAAAAATCTCATTCCTTTTGATATTGGCAAAAAATTAGTTTTCTTTTGGCATTTATTGTTAAACTTCTGTCAGATAAACATCGTCTGCATTTATCATGGAAAATAATTTAATAAATAATTTGTGTTGCTTGAATTTCTGTAAAATTATATAGAAGAATAGTGTTATGGTGGCTACATCATACTAGTTTTGATTTAATATTGTTGCAGTGGATTAAACATCTTTCTTGTCTCAAACACGCTGTTGCAGTAAAAATAGATTTAGAGTCAAAGTGTTAATAAAGGTGCATTCCAGTCACATCCATTAAAGTCGGACTTGGTCACAGACTTGGTAACAAATTTGGCGGAAAAATGGTGAATTAGGGTTTCAAAAGTTTCGAAGCCCTATGTTTTATAGAAGCAGAGTTCCTGAACTTTCCATTAGATTCTAGCTCAAAACCATAGCAAACTTCAACACGGAAGGATAGATAAAGGGTAGATTGACTCCCGCAGTCAGTTATGTTCAGAGAGCTATTTTGAGCAACTGTGTTTAGATACTGTGTTCCAAACGATTGACCTTTGCTCAGGAATCTAAGAAATTTCTACTCTGAGGAGTATTTAATGCTGTTTGTCTTACCCAAAAGAGTAAAACAAACAGAAGGACCTTTGGAAACAGTCCAATGGAACAAGGGATTGTTCTATTGGACTATTTCCAGACTATTCGTGGAATAGTGACTTAGTGATACGAGTGATATCTTTATGGAACTGTTCTGAAAATATTCTTTAAATTAAGAGGGGTTTTTTTTCTGTGTACATACAATGACTGAAGTGCATTCATCGACTGGAACCTGCCTGTTTCTTTACGAATTACTTTCTTCACGCATGAAAGTTGACATTTTCGTAACAATATCGTAATAAAATCAAAAAACAATGGTTAAATCTTTCTAAAAGTGAAAACTTTAAGCTAAATTTAAATGTAAGTAATTTTGCTGCATGTGTTTATAGTAAGATAAACAAATCAAACTTACATCTATGTCATTACCTTGGACAATAAAATCACCATTTAGAGAAAATGACAAATCACCCATTTATACTCATAAGGGTGCCCAATACAGTCTGTTTCCATCAGTCCCTAGCAGTTCACAAACTGCTGCAGCTATAGTCGTAAAAGTGATATTTAGTTAATAGTACGAGATAAGAGAAAAAGTTAATCACAAAGTTGTAGAGCATAATCGATTTAGTAGAAAAAGACACTTTATAGATATGATTACTAAAATCAGAACTCTTTTTTTTTTTTTTTTTTTTTTTTTACGTGACGTGAGAGGAAACTATCTCAGTGAGAGAGAAAAAAAGAAAATAACTAGTTATATTACGAGATACCTTTATTTTTATTTTTAAACTTCTATCCACAGCTTGAATGCACTTACCGACTTTTTCTCCTTCTTCTTCTTTTTTTTTTTTTTTTTTTTTTTTTTTTTAACTTTACGTAATCTGAAAATAAATCTATTTGGTGATAAATAGTTGTTTTTCGTTTCTAAGATCGTTTCGGCACGCCACTGTGTTGGAAACTGCAACAAAACAAACGTACATTTTGAGAGCTTTTTGTTTTTAACGTTGACATATACAGGGTATCCTTTGGTACGAAATCCATAATAAAACGAAATCTAAAACTTTTCCCACCCCATACTGTAGAGTTCCCGACAGTGGAATGCTAAATTCACTGTTTTCCATTAGGTGGCGGTGTAAGTGGTCACATCTAGTAGCGTATAGCTACTTTACTATACTTAGTCCCCACTTTTATGACTATAGCCTCAGTTGTTCAGCGGATAAATAGGTGAGAACGGACATATAGTGGAGACCCTGCATAAACATTTTTATATTATATTTTTATTATACTTTAGTGGGCACCCAATTTATTCTATTTTTATTCATACACTTTTAAATAAAATTTCGACAATGAATTGTAATAGAGATAAAAGGATCATTACATATCATGAGAAAAATTATACAGCAAAAATAATTATATCTCTAACTATCATTCTCACATTAAACTAAAAGAAAATAAAACCTTAAAGTAATATTTATAGACACAGTTCGTTAGGATCCTAAATATAGGATGTTTTCGAGTATTAAAATGTTATCTTTTTAAAGAGAAAAATACACATTTTATCACACAGTTGCAAACTCTTTCTATAATTGAATCTGAACGATGTTATTATCAGAGTCCGAAGTGAAAATAACAATATCACGAAATAAAAATAACAGCATCTGGACACAACCTCGGTAAATTGGTTAAAATTTTGAAGTCTAGCACGTATTTTCCCCTTAAGTGTTTGCTTATATCCACAAAAAAAAGCAATTTTTCATTTTAAGGGTTAGGCTTAAAATTTCCAGTTCTTTAAAAGAAGAAATAGTTTCATCTGTAAAAGTGACATCATTTTAGAGAAAAAATAAATATTTTAAAATTTCATTTTTATTGAACAAATTGCAATGTTCACATACACCGTATTGAAACAAAAATAAAGCTATTTTCAAACCATAACATTTAGTAATTTTTACTCAGTTTACGCGGTAAGCATGATTTCGTGATTTATTACTTAAATGTTTCCCGACCATTCTGAAAACTAGTATGTTGTGGCCACCACAAGACTTTCTTCTATATTTTCCTATACATATTCAATCAGTAACAAAAAAAAAAAAAAAAAAAAAAATTACGAATTTTTTTCTATTTTTTTTTTTTTTTTTGTTAAAAGTAAAAAAAATCGATAACTTTGTTTTAAATTATCTCAGATTTATAGTTCAACCATTCGTTTTAAAGGTATTGACGAGATCTTTCGAATGATACCCATCTTCAAAATTTACGCCCCCCGGGGGGTACTTCCCCCCCAGGGGGAGAAGCGATGCCCCCCCCCCCCCCATGCACAAAATTTTTTTCCTAGTTACATACTACTATTATCAATAATTCATATTTTACAATCACAAGTGTAAAATAACTCTTATTATGCACATTTATACGAATTTTTGTCCTATACTGCCATGTTAAAAATTTAGATAAAATGCTATCACAGCGCCACCTGTTGAGCTATTGATCCCCAAATATAATCAGCACCAGTTTATGTCGGGGACCAACTAAACACCAAGTTTGGTAAAATTTCGTTAAAAAAAAAAAAAAAAAAAAAAAAAAATTACAATTTTTTTCTTTTTTTGTTAAAAGTAAAAAAAATCGATAACTTTGTTTTAAATTATCACAGATTTATGGTACAACCATTCGTTTTAAAGGTATTGACGAGACCTTTCAAAAGATACCCATCTTGAAACTTCCCCCCCCGGGTGGGTACTTCCCCCCCCCCCGGTGGTGGTGGGGGAACGGATGCCCCCACAAGCACAAAATTTTTTTCCCAGTTAAGTATTACTATTATCAACGAGACCTTTCGAAAGATACCCATCTTGAAAATTTACTTCCCCGGGGGGTACTTCCCCCCAGGGGGGGAACCGTTGCCCCCACATGCACAAATTTTTTTCCTAGTTAACTACTACTATTATCAATAATTCATATTAATTTTACAATCACAAGTTTAAAATAACTCTCATTATGCCCATTTATACGGAATTTTGTCCTATGCTGCCATGTTAAAAATTTGTATAAAATGCGATCACAGCGCCACCTGTTGAGCTATTGATCCCAAAATCTAACCAGCACCAGTTCATGTCAGGGTGCAACTAAATACCAAGTTTGGTTAAATTTCATTCATTGGTTCGTGAGATACAGCGTCCACAAAAAAAATGATACAGACAGACAGACAGACATTTTCTAAAAACTAAAATTTTCGCGAATCCAATACTTTCTCTATATGACCTATAGAAGAAAGTAAAAATGACACTTAGTTCTTTAATCTGTATACTTATTATTTGAAAAATTAATTAATTTTTTTTTACTTTCTTCTATATGTAATATAGAGAAAGTATTGGATTCGCGAAAATTTTCGAAGTCCACTTTTTGATGGATTTACATGTTTTGGGATATGGAGAACACGAATTAATAGTTTTTAGAAAATATCTGTCTGTCTGTCTGTATCATTTTTTTGCGGACGCTGTATCTCACGAACCAATGAATGAAATTTAAACAAACTTAGTATTTAGTTGCACCCTGACATAAACTGGTGCTGATTAGATTTTGGCATCAATCGCTCAATAGGTGGCGTTGTGATCGCATTTTATGCAAATTTTTAACATGGCAGCATAGGAAAAATTCCGTATAAATGGGCATAAAGACAGTTAGTTTACACTTGTGATTGTAAAATTAATATGAATTATTGATAATAGTAGTAGTTAGCTAGGAAAAAAATTTTGTGCATGTGGGGGCTTCGGTTCCCCCCCCCTGGGGGGGAAGTACCCCCCCGGGGAAGTAAATTTTCAAGATGGGTATCTTTCGAAAGGTCTCGTTGATAATAGTAATAGTTAACTGGGAAAAAATTTTTGTGCATGTGATTACCCACCCGGGGGGGGGGGCAAAGTTTCAAGATGGGTATCTTTCGAAAGGTCTCGTCAATACCTTTAAAACGAATGGTTGAACCATAAATCTGTGATAATTTAAACCAAAGTTATCGATTTTTTTACTTTTAACAAAACAAAACTTAGAAAAAAATCGCAATTTTTTTTTTTTTTTTTTTTAACGAAATTTAACCAAACTTGGTATTTAGTTGGTCCCCGACATAAACTGGTTCTGATTATGTTTGGGGATCAATAGCTCAACAGGTGGCGCTGTGATAGCATTTTATCTAAATTTTTAACATGGCAGCATAGGACAAAAATTCGTATAAATGTGCATAATAAGAGTTGTTTTAAACTTGTGATTGTAAAATTAATATGAATTATTGATAATAGTAGTATGTAACTAGGAAAAAAATTTTCTGCATGGGGGGTTATCGCTTCCCCCCCCTAGGAGGGAAATACCCCCCCCAGGGGGGGTAAATTTTCACAATGGGTATCTTTCGAAAGATCAGGTTGATAATAGTAGTAGTTAACTAGGAAAAAATTTTTGTGCATGTGGGGGCATCGGTTCCCCCCCCCCCACCGGGGGGGGGAAGTTCCCACCCGGGGGGGGCAAAGTTTCAAGATGGGTATCTTTCGAAAGGTCTCGTCAATACCTTTAAAACGAATGGTTGAACCATAAATCTGTGATAATTTAAACCAAAGTTATCGATTTTTTTTACTTTTAACAAAACAAAACTTAGAAAAAAATCGCATTTTTTTTTTTTTTTTAACGAAATTTAACCAAACTTGGTATTTAGTTGGTCCCCGACATAAACTGGTGCTGATTATGTTTGGGGATCAATAGCTCAACAGGTGGCGCTGTGATAGCATTTTATCTAAATTTTTAACATGGCAGCATAGGACAAAAATTCGTATAAATGTGCATAATAAGAGTTGTTTTAAACTTGTGATTGTAAAATTAATATGAATTATTGATAATAGTAGTATGTAACTAGGAAAAAATTTTTCTGCATGGGGGGCATCGCTTCCCCCCCTGGGGGGGAAGTACCCCCCCCCCCCCCGGGGGGGATAAATTTTCAAGATGGGTATCTTTCGAAAGGTCTCGTCAATACCTTTAAAACGAATGGTTGAACTATAAATCTGTGATAATTTAAAACAAAGTTATCGATTTTTTTTTACTTTTAACAAAAAAAAAAAAAAAAAAAAAAAAAAAAAATCGTACTTTTTTTTTTTTTTTTTTTTTTTTTTTTTTTTTTTTTTAAATATTGTTACTGATTGAATATGTATAGGTAAATATAGAAGAAAGTCTTGTGGTGGCCACAACATACTAGTTTCTCTATGAGCTGTGTTTTATGTTAGCAATTCGCAAAATTTAGAATTCAAAGCTTTGATGTAGAAAACACATTTTAATTTTGTAATCATCCATTTTCTAACTTTATGCAAGAATAAAATGAATACATTTCTTTTATAGGATATTCTAATTGGTTATGATATCATTTTCAAAGCAAGTTTTTACACGGCTATGTTTTAGAGTTAATGATAAATTCTTACTTTCTTCTCTATTCAACAGAAGAAAGTATTAGATTAAATTTTCGACTTCGGGTGTTTGATGGATTTACACGTTTTGAGAGCTGTAGAACACAATTTGACCATTTTTAGAAAATGTCTGTCTGTCTGTGTGTGTGTGTGACAAAATTTTGTGGCAACTGTATCTCAGGAACTACTGCACAGAATTTCATACAAATTGATATGTAGTTGCACCTTGACATAAATTAGTGCCTATCAACTTTTGATAAAAATTGTCTTACAGGTTGCGTTGCCATCTCGCTTTTTCTAAATTTTTAACATGGTGATATAGGACAAAATTTTGTATAAATGTGCATAAAGAGAATTATTTTTTAGTAATCATTATGAAATTTAGAAGAATTATTTATAATAGAGATAGTCAACTGTGAAAATTTTTTTGTATGTGTAGGAACCTCGCCACCCCCCTGCGGGGGGAGGAAGTCCCCCTCGAGGGGAGTAAATTTTCATGATGGGTATCTTTCGAAAGGTCTCCCCAATGCCTTTAAAACGAATGGTTGAACTATAAATCTGTGATAATTTTAAACAAAGTTATCGATTTTTTTTACTTTTAACGAAAAAAAAAGAATGATTTTTTTTTTTTTTTTTAAACGAAATTTAACCAAACTTGGTATTTAGTTGGCCCCTGACATAAACAGGTGCTGATTAGATTTGGGGATCAATCGCTCAACAGGTGGCGCTGTGATCGTATTTTTTCTAAATTTTTAATATGGCATTATAGGACAAAATTTCGTATAAATGTACATAATGAGAGTTATTCTTAGCCTGTGATTGTAAAATTAATATGAATTATTGATAATAGTATAATAGTAGTAACTAATTAGGAAACAATTTTGTGCCTGTGGGGACATCGCTTCCCACCCCTGGGGGGGGGGATTTTCAAGATGGATATTTTTCGAAAGGTCTCGTCAATACCTTTAAAACGAATGGTTGAACTATAAATATGTGATAATTTAAAACAAAGTTATCGATTTTTTTTTACTTTTAACAAAAAAAAAAAAAAAATTATTACTGAGTGAATTTGTATAGGAAAATATAGAAGAAAGTCTTGTGGTGGCCACAACGTACTAGTTTTTGAATTGTATTTAAAATTTCCGCTAATATATTATCAATTATCTTTAAGAAGACAACGAAAATGTATATGTTTAATACATAAATAAAGTTATTATAAAAAGTTTTAAAGTTGTAAAGTAATTCTGAATTTGATTTTGTCTTCCTACCCATCTGTGAGCGTTTCCTTTTTTATGTATATTTATTTTGAATGCTTTGAAACTGATACATGTTATGCAGGTCTTTAATAAAATATTTTTTATAAAACATGTTATAAATAACAATTTGGGTTTGTATACAAAGATTTACAAAAAAATTGCGATACATTACGGTTTATGAGAAACATTTCTTTAAAGCATATTTTGATATATTTATACAGCACAAAAAATTAACGAAATTAATATTCATTATTCAGACGCACAAAAATTATTGAAATTGAGTATTCAATTATATTAATGAATATTAAAAATTATTAACATTAATTATTCAGATGATCATTTATGGCTTTAGAAACTAAGAAACAACTGAAAATAAAAATGCAGGAGATAAATGCATATGCAGTCATGTTCTGTAAACTTGAATTAAGTTTTTATTATTTTATTTTTATTTACATCAGTAAAGAAATATAAATCACAACAAACGTTAGAGAACACTGTGTGATATGATAAAATATAATTATTGGACCAGTTTAATATTTTTCTTTTGAAATAAAGAATGACTTTTTTGTATAAAAAAATACTAATTTAATCACATAAAATGATTTATTTAATAATGACAATGATACAAGATAAAAACAAGCTGCATTTGAAATGAAGCAATCTCAAATTCCACAACATCACTTTGCAGCGCCACAAAACATCGGGAAAACATCCAGTTAAATCATCGACTGGAGAGTTCTATACCTCCAAAAAAAGAAAAAAGAAAAGTAGTAATTAATTATTCAAGACAAACAGAACAAAATAAAATATGTAACTTTTTCATTTACAAAATGGTATCATTTAACATATTGATTCTGACATGTTTCATTACTGCCTCGCATTTAACCCTTTATAGCGCCCCGAATTGGATACCTGTAGCATACTAAAATTGTTATTTGTCAACTTTTATAGCAAGTTTCGAAAGACAATTTTATTTTAGTTGCTGTTTCCGGACATTATTACTAAGACAAATTGTTTTTAAATTTCTCAACAGATGGCGATACTAGGTTATATTTTCATATACAAATTTAACTTATAAAGGAAGAAAGATTCAGACGTAAATATCCAAAACGTAAAGAAAGAGTATTCACAATCGAAATTCAGTAGAAACGTGGGGTAGGCTTTCATTATAACAAAATTTACAGTTGTTTTAAAATTTCTATGCATACTGAGTATTTTGAAATTTTTATGTCATTTTCCAAGATGTTGCAAATGTTCAACAAACAATTCTTTGTCAGTTAAGTTTTTATTTTTTGTTCCATATTTTTTGAAATATAAGCTCTTGAGTTATAAATGTATCATAAAACGTGTATATGTAACACCAGAGTTTTGTTATAAAACTGTTGACACACTGAAGGGTGTGCATTACATGTCGTTTAATTTAATGTTTAGTTTGGCAGCGTGTTTCAGCATTACAAGATTTTCGAATGTTACAAGCTATTCGCATAACATGAGCTCTATTTAAAAGTAAATAACAAATATACTACACCTAAAACAGAAATTTTACCATCATCGATATCAAGATTCGAATAGCGCAGCTGGACATTATATTAGCATTTTTGGCGCCCGATTCTCCCACCAAAAGACTGGCAGCATAAAATTCTAACACACCCACTCTTACAGCAAAAACTCAAACATTTCACTTTCAGTTTATCGAAAAGTTTTCCGTGGCTGTTTTCCTCTAGTACCCACGCGGGGATTTTTTTTTTTTTTTCAGCGTCTGCTCAAGTTTTGGTCCCTGCAGACCCTGCATTCATTCTATTTCGTCTGATGTTTCTGTTTTTTACTTGTTCCTTGTTTTGGAAATTCCCTGACAGGGAAGACACACTACTTGCATGGGGATTGCTTGTGCTCCCAGCGTCTTCATTACCTAGCCTCTGTCTCGCTAGAGGGAAATTCACCTTCCTAATTTCCACTTATCTTGCTCGCATGGGAGCTCACACGTGACCCCAGTGTCTTCTGTTCTTCTGGCCATGGCTGCCTGTCTGACCCTCTGTCATACGATGGAGAAGTTTCCAGGCAAATTCAATTTAACTAGTCTCTACATACTGTGGATGGAATTCGGAGAAAGGTTGTACTACTGCTCCACGCAATCTCCTGTTGCGAGCAGTTCCTTACCCCGGTGGTAAAGTAAAATAAAAACCAACTCTAGTGGTGAATCTCAGACCATCGCCCACTAGACAGCTCTAGAGCAAAGTTAATGAACCCAGATCCTACCAAGAGTCATTAAAATGCATTTTGCTTAATTAAAGCCCTCTCCAATCGCAACTAATTTTTTGTTTATTCACATTATTTAGAATCATCAAAATCATTATGATGATAAATATGTCTGCACACTCACCCATTTCCTGCTTACTGTTTTGTTTGCTCTTTTGGCTGTTTGAAGGGGTTTTGCAGCTAGAGTCGCCCTGTTGAGCTGTCCAGCAGTGTTGACACAAAGGTTTCAAGATTCTGCGGAGATCTCGTCTATGAGGCCTCCGGGACAGAACGTATACAATGGGATCCAATATGAAATGTAGTGCTGTGAGAGCATCGGCTACACGAAAAAACAGATTACCTTTGAGAGAAGGATCAGCCTGTGCTACGAGGATAGTCACCTGGAAAAAAAAAAAAAAAAAAAAAAAAAAAGTTAAATTTTTTTAATTTTATACATATTTTAATCATGCCTACAATTTTTTGAATTAATGCTATTTTCATTTAATTTTTATTTTCTATAACCTATATGCAGAAATAAATGTCTTGAGGTAAGATTTTCAAAATTAAAATTTTGTCGTACATATATTTTTTGAGGTTTGCCGAATACGAAAATCAGTATTTTATTGGTTGGTCTCCGTTTCTATCTGTTTTGAGTCTATATATCTGTCTGTCTGTTTGTGAGATATTTATGAGCACAACTCAAGAATAAATCTTAACAGTAAACCGAAATTCAGTTTTCTAAATTTATATCACATGGAGGTGCTACTTGAAATTATCTTTTAAAATCCAATAAATATTCCATGTCTAGGGACATCCAAGAGAATTCAAGTACATTATGGCGGCAAATTTTTCATAGGTACAGTTTAATCGGATTGGACTACTCTAAACAAAATGAAATGAAGTTGTATTTTTTATATATTCATAAAAAAACTTGTTTCGTATAGAATATGGCATAAAGACATGTACGAGGGCTATTCAATAAGTAATAACACTAAATTTTTATAGAGAACAGTTTACCTTTAATCGTTATAATTTACATGGTCTTTTTCGAAGTAACTACCACTGGACATGATACATTTGTTTCAACGTTCCGTTTATTTCTTAAACACATATAAAAGCCCGTCCTTTGAAAATCGTTTCAAACCGCCTCCCCAGCTGTTACACATGCATTCTTTCTTTCGAAATGGTGGCCTCATAGTGGTTTCTTGAGCTCAGGACAGAGGCAGAAATCGCACGGTGCGTGATCAGGATTACATGAAAGGTGTGGTAGAATCTTTATATTGTTCCTCTGTAAAACGCCCCCTCCGCAACCAGCAGTATGTGGCCTTGCATTATCGTGGGCCATCCTTCAGCAATGGACGCTTTTTTTAATGTGCCTGATCCTTCTTTATGACTGCCACGGCTGTGTTGATCATTGTCTCTGTAATGGACGTTGAAGGTCTTCCTTCAAAATTTTCCACAATTTGCTTGCCTTCCTTATAAGATTTATGTCAATGAAGAACACTTGCCTTGACATTGATTCCGCCTTAAAAAACCCTTAAAAATTCCTCGTATCATTTAAAAAATGTCTGATACCGATTTTTGCAAACGAACACAAAATTTGATAGGGTAATGCTGTTCCAAGGACGCTTCCATTTTGACGACTGACCTCGGCTCGTAGGCGCGTGGAAACTAGCTTGCATTTAGTCACGTGATACTCAGTCACATCAGCCCATATGTGCCGTCTGTTGATATATTTTATTAATGCAGACAGCAACATTTCTTCATCCCATAGAAATAATTATTATGATGAGCAGTTTCGGTACTGTAAAATTAGTCTTATTACTTATTGAACAGCCCTCGTACTTTTCGTTTACAGGGCCACACAAAAGAAATCAGATATATTAAGACTTCTTTGAAACATAGACACTATAAAGGGCTAACCAAAATTAAGTGAATACACCGTTCTTCTTTATTAAATGTTATTCATCGAATTGCTTTATTATGTTTTACCAACTATAGTAAAACTGCTTTGCAATGATAATTATAGTGTAACCACGTTTCTCGATACTAGCTTTGAGGATGAGTCTAATGGCTTGGAGTGGTTCCAAATTGACCGACAGGCTCAGATTTGGCAAATATCCCATACAGCACAGAATGTTTCAGTTATGTTGCAAAATGCTTACAAACTTTCAAAAACGTAACACATTTTAATATGATCTCTGATACATTTCTGAAACATTCACCTTTTTCTACGTTCTCTCTGTTATGTGACTGAAACGTATCTGTTACGTATCTGATTTTTTTTGTTACGATTGCGGACATTTCTACGTTTATGAAAGTAACCGGAAACCTGACTGAACGTTTCTGTAATATTTACAATGTTTCCATATTATATGACTGTAACGTTTCTGAAACATTTTGTGCTGTTAGGGATCCAGTCACTTATCGCTATTTTCTCTCAATCATCCCTATTTTAACATTTGACTCGTTCAGTCAGCACTTGCGCAGAATCTACCATGGTCGTAAGAAAAGTGGTTACAGAATACTTTCGCATATCCATATGGTAAACATACTATTGATCTAAGTGCAATGTTAAATGCTGATTTTTTTTATTTAATTACGTATTTTGAAGTACCCTGAATACGAAAGTAAAATTTTTAGCGGTTTATTTATATGTATGTCCATTATCAGCATAACTTAAAAAAAAAAGTAATAATTGTAGGAAATTCAAACTCGGATGGATGGATGGTTGGGTTTAACGTCGCACTACTGCTGCGCAGATGGGCAATTGGCGACGGTCTGGGACACACCCCAAAATGTGGTCCGGAGACATGCCATCACAATTTTGATCCTCCACGGAAGGGATGGCTCTCCCGCTTCGGTGACCCCCAGAGGTATAATTTTTGATGGGAACATGGAGGACTTTGCGGCCACGACAGATTTTACGTGCACCAGCCACCATTGGTGTACACGACGGTCTTTGGCCGGCTCGAGTACCGAACCCGCAATCTTCCAATTACGAGGCCGGTGCTCTACCGACTGGGCTACCGCGGCCCAATTCAAACTCGGTAGTTCTTTAAGCAAATAAGGGTGCTACGGGAAAAAATTGACCAAATTTGGTTAGTTTCAAGGAGTGTGTGAAAGTTGTCTGAGTAACATAGAATAAAAGTTTTTAATTTAATAACAATCTTATTTTTTTAATTAATGTAGGTATTAAATTCAAACGGTGGGTTGAAAGATGCGGTAGACATTGTCACACAAAAATATACTATGTTAAATAAAATTGTTTCTAAAACTATTTTAAAGTTGAAGTTATTATCTTACCCGTTAATCTGTAATATGAGTTTATAGTATTTAAATGAAGGTTAAGAGAAAGCTGTGTGAATGCCGCGCCAGATTATTTTTAAATATTAATAGATATCATCAACGGCAATAATAAACAAATTTAGGACAAACTTTTGTGTATTATATATTGTTTAATTTATACTGTTAAAAATAGAATGCTATATTTCACCAGAAATATGGTTCCAATTAGCTGCAATCAATTCTTTGGTGCTATGTTTCACCATTTTAATGGTGCTATTTTAGTACCATTGAAATGGAGGAACTTTGCACCAGAATATTGGTTGCAGATAATTGGAACCATTTTTCTGGTAAAATGTAGCATTCTATTTTTAATAGTACATGCAATATTTTTTTTAAATTGGCATCATTTATGGAAAAATGTAAAGTAAAATGAACTACCAGAAACAAGAAAGCTGCTTTAAAATGTTTTCAAAATACCAATTTTTTTCTTCATAGCTCTTAACATTCCATGCAGTTTTCAGATTAATGAAAAATAAATAAATAAAACAGTTATTAAAAATTTGTGTCAACATCTTAACATTTTGAAAGAACAAAAGCTTTAATGGCATCCAACTATGATAAATTTGATTAAACATTGCTTAAAATAAATAAATAAATAAATAAATAATAATTTTTTTTTGAAAACAAGAAACAAATTTAATGGTTATGTAGCGACGCCATCAACGCCATTTCAAGGGTAGATAATCCTAACTTACCGATGAACAATGGGTTAACCTTTTGTCCAGAGGTACGTCTCTGGATTACTACCAAAACGACCTCGGTTCGAATACAACCTACGCACTTTCCTTCAGTTATGAACATTCTGAATAGGAAAACGAAATAAAAAATATATTATGTCATGAGTAATTATAGCAACAAATTTCCTCATAGAATTTTGTGGAATTCGGTGACTGGAGACGGAGGAATTGTAAAAGGTAGAGAGGAGCCTTTAGACAAATATCTTTCATTAGGATTTTAAAATAATCGCTATCCTATTTAATTGCAAACCATTACTGTAAAAAATAAAATTAAAAAATCTACATAATAGTGGTGATAGAAAATGCAGAATGCTTTCGCCTTTGAACTAGGACTTACCATTTGGGGCAACCAGCAAGTGATAAAAAACACACAGAGCGTAACCATCAGTCTCGCGAAAGAGAGTTCTTCTTGAGTGGCGTAGTTTGATCTTCCGGATGTGGCAGAGGTCGTCCGCCGGACTTTCTGAGGACTAAGTCTGCAAAGGGCACCTACCACAGCTAGGTTACAAACAGCAATGACTACACACATAGTAGTTCCAAAACCTAAAAAATAAAATCTAGAATGAATTAAAAATTTTCACTAAAAATACTTGATTCTCACACATAATTTTTAATATAAAAATTTTCAACTTGTCTAAGTGAATGGCAGATGTGAATATCTTTTTAGTATAAAAAAAAGGGCCAATAAAATGGACATACATAATTCCCTACCATATATTAACCTTTGGGGAGGTGTACTTCAAGTTTTTCATGGGGGTTTTCAGATCTACATATGTACCCATTAGGACGATTTACTATGTCAGAAAGGTAAAAGAAAGCTTCGCTGGAGAAAATTATGCAATTAAGTAATTCAACATCATCAATTACACTCTTTAACTTGTTTGTTTCTATGTCCATCCTCCTAAGTCAATTATCCGGTTCAGGCTTGAATAGTTTGAAATTTGTAACCACGAAGTTTCAGTTTTTCCTAAAACCTTTGCGCACAGTAGAAACTGGCATATTCAATTCCCTTGCCGCCATACTTACAGGTTTCTTAGGTCTATATTCTATAAGAATATCTCTCTAACACGTTCATCATTAACGGCCCTGTTCATTAATCTTTCAATGTTCCATAAACTCACACACATTGTAATAATCCATTTCCATAAATAATGCAAGTGATGTTCTTTTCCATTTTATTTATTCACTTCACAAAACAACATATAACGGATTCACAATAAAAACATAAATATAATTAACGCTATATTTTTAAACGGTCAAGCATGACCGAATCCTTTCAGATCACATTCTTAACTAGTCAGTAATATACATCGGCGCGTCGAAAAATGACGACTAGTAGCGCCGCCTGAGAGGATGCAAAGACAATTCAATTTGCAACATCCTCCCGCCCCGAAAGGTAAGTTAAGTTCAATACAAAATTTTGAACAAATCCAAATCAAATACAATTCAAGAATTACAACCAATAAAAAATTCACAGTACATAATAATAAATTTCACAACCACAAAATACTGAAAATAGAAATTATATCAAATACAAAAATCAATGTTACCTGGATACAATTGAAAAATGAAAACAATATTAATATTACCTTACAGGTGAACAGTTGGTTTAATTAAGGTAAGTCCCCTTGGACTTCCAAGTTACAAAGAAGTTGAATGGGTCTCTTTAACATTCCTGATGAAGTTTTTAAGGTTACAGATCTTACCTTATTGTCACGTCCTACATGTGTCTCGATTATTTTTCCTAACCTCCAAATTTGTCTTGGGGCCTTGTCATCACCTATTAGGACTATATCACCTATATTAAAATTAGAAATTGGATTAACAGGTTTTACAACATTAGCATTTCTCAACTGCAAAATATATTCAAATTTCCAGCGCTTCCAGAATTCGTTAAGAAGTCTCTCACGATACAAGTATCGTTTAATTAACAATTTTTGAGAGTTAGATTGACTTGCTATCACTAAACGGCCACTTTGTGGTGGCAATGCAGTTGACCTTTTTCCTATTAAGAAGTGGGCTGGGGTGAGAGGGAATGGCTCTACAGGGTCATTGTATACATAAGTTAAAGGTCGAGAGTTAATAATAGATTCAATTTCTGCAAGTATAGTTTGCAGTTCTTCAAATGTAACCAATGCCCTACCAAGAATTTTCCTCAAAATGACCTTTGTCATACGAACCATTCGCTCCCAATAACCCCCCCCACCATGAGGCTCTTTCTACTATATAATTCCATTTGATACCCTTATTACCAAAATAGTTCTGTATTTCAAAGTTCTTAATGTTCGTATAAAGTTTCTTTAGTTCCTTTTCACTACCTTTAAAAGTCAGAGCGTTATCGGAATTCACAACCTTGCACACACCTCTTCTGGAGATGAAACGTCTGAATGCAAGTAGAAAATGTTCAGATCTCAGACTAGAGACTATTTCCAAGTGCACTGCTCGAGTGACTGCACACGTGAATAATGCAATGTAAGATTTGTTGTTGTCTCTTGTGAATAAGGGTCCAGCAAAATCGATTCCGACGACTTCAAAAGGTTGAGCCTCACTAGTTCTTGCTATGGGTAGCGGAGCTGTTATTTGCTGTCCTTGTTTGGCCTTAAACCTTCTGCATAGAAAACATTTGTTCAAGCAGGATTTCACAGCTTGCCTGCCCTTAATGATCCAAAAGCGTTCTCTTATTTGAGTGAGTGTGTCAGATATACCAGAATGACCTAAATTTTCGTGTTCCTTCATGATCAAAAAATTAGTAAATCGAGCCTTGTTCGGCAAAATAATTGGATGCTTAGATTCATCAGAAAAATTAGAGCCTTGAATTCTTCCCTTTAATACTATTAGACCTTCTGTTGTCAAAATGGGATTCAAATTATATAACTTAGAATCAGGAGAAACTGAATTTTTTGCCTTTAATGTAGTATATTCTTTGTTAAATTCACTTTGCTGCACAGATAGAAGCCAATAATTTTCTGCTGCAGATATTTCATTTGCTGTCAGCGCTCCTGAACGTTTTTCAGACCTAGATTTGATATTATTTAGAAATCTAAAAACATAGGCGGTTGTTCCTAAAACTCTATTCAAACTACTGTAATTCTCCAGATTTAATAATGGCATTGGAACTTCTACGTTAACCTGAAGTGTTGTAACTCTATGTCTTTCTTCAACCACACTGTCATGTCACAGGAAAATTCCACTAGAGTCATACGGTATACTTAATTCTGACAACCAAGCTGGTCCTTGACTCCATACTTTGTCATTCATTAAGGAATTTGCTATTACACCTCTTGTCAATTTATCCGCCGGATTGACCTTGCCTTTGCAAAAGTGCCATTTTTCAGGATCAGTTTTTTCCCTGATTTCTATCACTCGGTTTTTCACAAACTGCTTATAATCGTTAGCTGAATTTTTTATCCAATGAAGGCAAATCTGAGAGTCAGTCCAATAAAAAATATTTCTGGGGTCAAGCATAGGAAAAACAGATTTGAGATATGATCCCAATCTTGCTGAGACTAAAGTGCCAAGTAATTCAAGTTTCGGTAATGTAATCTTCTTCAAAGGGGCTAGTCGAGACTTAGAAATTATAAAACTTGTTTTGCATGCTTCAGAATTCGTAAATCGAAAATAAGCCACTGAACCATAACATTTTGGGCTAGCATCGGAAAATATGTGTACCTCTACTGAGTTCCAGCAGAGTTCGTTAAAATACAGCCTAGGAATTCCAGTGAACTTCTAATTTTTAGCTTCATTTAGCCATTCTAAAAACAACATTTCAGTTTCATGTGGAACAGGTTCGTCCCAATGGTTACCATTTTCCCATACTGATTGTAATATAATTTTTATGCGAATCAAAAATGGATTCATGAATTCCTAATGGATCAAATAACATTCCGCAAACAGCCAAAATATATCGCTTTGTTATAAATCTGTCCTCCGGTAATTTGTTAAATTGTGAAGTGTCAATCCGTAATACGTCGTTCGTATTGTCCCAAATAATCCCTAATATTTTTAGTTCAACATTGGATTCCTCCGGATCTTCTCGACATTCGAAATTGTCTGTCTTCCACAACTGATTAAGTTTAGAAGAATTGGAAATCCAAGCCCTGAGATTCATGCTAGCTTCATTTAAAATATACATCATTTCTTTAGATAATTGTAATGCCTTGTTCACATCATCAGTGCCAGAGATGAGATCATCGACGTATAGAGATCTTAATATTTCTGTTGCTTCCGGGTAGTCATTCTCAATTTTTTTCAAATGAAGCCTGATTGTTGCCGATAATAGAAATGGGGAACATTTCACCCCAAAGGGAACTCTGCAGAATTGTAATGTCCTAATTCGTTTAGCAGCATCGGAATGGAGATCGGGCCCCTCCCCATCATTCCATAAAAATTTCAAAAAATTCCTATACTCATCCGCGATTCCTACTTCTAGAAAAGCTCGTTGAATGTCTGCGCAAAACGCTACAGGGTGTAACCTAAACCTCAAAACTATCCTGAGTAAATCTGGATTTAAATTAGGACCGCTCTCTAAACAATCGTTAAGAGATAATTCATCCCTGCCCTTACATGAACCATCAAAAACTATCCTAACCTTAGAACTTTTCTTTTGCTCGCGTACTACTGCATGATGCGGCATGTAATAGCCTGTACCCGTATTGTCATTTAAATCCGACGCTACTTCCTCTATGATGCCCTCCTTTAAATGTTCCTCAATAATTTCCTTATATTTAAAATATAAGTCCGGATTCCTACCAAAAACAGTGTTCAAATGAGACAAGCGTCGTCTTGCTATCTCATAATTACTGTCCAATTCCTTAACATTATTTTTCCACAACAATCGCGTTTCATATCTTTTATTTCTATAAGTAGTGGTTTGCCTAAATAACTCTAAAATTTCATCGTCTGATTTAGAATGTTCCTTGCCCGGATTAATTCCAATTGCCTCTAATTCCCATAAATTTTTAACCCTTTGATGGTCCAATTCCTCCTTAACAACATGTAAATGATTAACGCGCACTTTCTGACAATTCTTAAGTGCTTTAGGGTCCCTTTCCTTTCCTTGTATCACAAATCCAAATAAGGTATCTGTTGCCATTAATCGTTTAGAAATTCTCACGTTCCTTTCTCCGAGAATTTCCCCAATGTAATCCGATCCAATAAGTACATGAATTTTACTTAAATTACCCTTATCTGCCAATTCAATGCCCTTTTCTAGTGCGATATTACGCACCCACTGTGAAGGAACTTTAATTTCCCCAAATGTAATTGAATCAATAACCACAGCCCTTAATTTAATTTTCTTATTAGTTTCTCTTACATTATGTAATACCATTTCTACAATATCATAAGTTTTCCTTTCAGTATTTTCATTGCCAAAAGTATAAATTAAAAGGGTTTCCTTCCCGATTGGTTTTAATCCCAATAAATTGCACATTTCGCGCAATACAAATGTCCTAGAACTTCCATTGTCAATAAGACACCTCAATAAATGGCATTTGGTCCGAATATTAAATACACTTGCCGTTACAGTCTGCAACAACACCGAATCATTCGGCGTGTCCTCAAGCTCTTTATTCTTATTACAAACCAAATTTAAAGAACTTTCTGACTGTATTTGTTTTTTATCCTCAACTGAGCGGGATTCATTTCTTTCTGTATTACATATTAATGAGTTATGCCAGGGAGACGCGCAATACTTGCACTTATGATCTTTACGAGAACAAAATTTACTCAAATGATTTGAAAAACATATAAAACATAATCCCTTGGCCATTAGAGCCTTTTTCTTATCATAAACATTTAAAGAACAATCATGATTCATATGTGCCGAGGAACAAAACAAACAGCCCTGAACTCCTGTATTTTGAGAAAATGAACTCGTATTTCTTTTGTTATTAAATTTAGGCCTGTTATTATCATAAGAATACCTATTATGATAACCAGATAAATTTCTTTCCGCCTGAGTCGCTAAAACGGAAGCTGATGATTTAGGGGGATGATATTCGCTCCTTTTAGAATTTAAGTAAGGTTTATTGTGGCCTGTCATTTTGTTCCGAAAATTATTTTCATTTGCGCTATTATTTCTGGGATTCGCTAAAATTATCGATGCTTCTCGTATTTCTAGTTCTTTACGTATAAAATCAACTAATTTAGAAATATCAAACAATTCATCTGAATTACGCTGTCTATTATAACTTAAATTTAATTCTTCCGGTAGTTTTTGTAATATTACAGGGCATAACAGATTACTGTAAGTGCCTGTTGCTACATTTAATGATTGTAACGAACGAATTTGTACCTCAATCGCGTCGTACATTCTCCTTAATTCAGTAACATTCGCGCATGATTTCACCGGTTCTATTAATAGTAACTTATGCATGTGGGACGATATAATTACGTCACTTCGTCCAAAACGTTCCTTAAGTAATTGTATTGATGCATCGTAATTCGATTCTGTCAATGAAAACCCAGATACAGCGCTCAAGGCGATACCTCCTAAGAAAGATTTCAAATACGTAAATTTTTCAATTTTGCTTAAAGAATTATTATTATGTATCGCTACCTCGTAAGAGTTCCAAAAGTCCAACCATGAACTACAGTCACCAAGAAAATGTACAACTTGTAATTTCGGAAGTTTAACTGTACTTCTGGTTTCAGTTCTAACTGTTAGGTTCTCTGAACCAATCCCTGTTTGATCACTTGATCTAGCGATCTGAATAACACCAGGCAACGGCCTGTCATTTAAATTATCCACTAGCCTTTCTAATTTTGTTTTTACATCGATCCCTTTTTCCCTGTATTCCTCACAGCCTGCCACATCTTCAGCTATATCCTTAACTTTAATTTTTGTTTGTATTTCATAATCGATGTTTACGAGTTCTGCTTGTTTGTCCAGGAGTTGAGCCTTTAATCTAAGAAGCTCCTCAATTTTCATTAATTTCGTGTACTCCTCCGTAATTTCGGAGTCCAGGATTGTTTCTATTTTCCCCAAATATTTCGTAAATGAGGTTCTTAAACCTCTTCTTTTTTCCCTCAATCTTTCTAGATCCATTTTAAACCCAATATCATAACAAGAGAACAAAAATAAAAATTATTAAACCTTCTAATTGCTTAATAATAACCCCTATCCAAATATTTATTAAATAAAAATAAACATGTATTATCTATATATCATAAAAATGTAAACATCATCTTTAAATATCATTTAAGAACAAAAAAATAATTATCGTTAAAACAGAAGTAAATCAATTTAGAATAGCCTTTAATGAAACCAAAACTAAATAAATAATTTTGTATTAAAACAGAAGTAACTCAATTTTAATAGCATTGCAAGAAACAAAAAATAATTAAATAATATTCCATTAAAAAAAACAATTTCTTTTTCAAAGAAACAAAAAGAAACACCATTTAAACAACATTTTATGAAACGAAAGTAATTTTTCAATTATTTAAATGTTGAATGAAACCATTTATATTCAAAAACCCAAACTATTTTTTAATTATTCAAATTTTGAAACCATTTATTTCATATACCAGCAAAATTTATAAATTATAAATAATATTATATATAAACCAAATGAATTCGATGTCCTCACAGACTGCAACCATTTCAGAACAAAAACTACACTTTTCTTTTAAAACGAAACCATAACTTTTAACCCCCAAACTCGAACCAAAATAATGAAATAATAAGGGAAAAAGCCTACCTCCCATATCCGATGCATGCTGCTTTGATGATTCTTTATTTTATTCCATTAATTATCCAAAAAAATGCATGTCGTCCAAATAAAATGCAAATAATCACGTCCTAGGGTCACCAAAATGTTCATTAATCTTTCAATGTTCCATAAACTCACACACATTGTAATAATCCATTTTCATAAATAATGCAAGTGATGTTCTTTTCCATTTTATTTATTCACTTCACAAAACAACATATAACGGATTCACAATAAAAACATAAATATAATTAACGCTATATTTTTAAACGGTCAAGCATGACCGAATCCTTTCAGATCAGATTCTTAACTAGTCAGTAATATACATCGGTGCGTCGAAAAATGACGACTAGTAGCGCCGCCTGAGAGGATGCAAAGACAATTCAATTTGCAACCTCTCCACTTACCATCGCCGGAAGCCCGAGCCAATGCTATTCTATTGGGAAATTTTATTTACAAATAACTTATTAACCAATGCATATTTTTAAATTCTGTTTTCACATTCAGAAAATTCCCACTGTTAAATTGACGGACCTTTTTTAAAAATGTATTTTTTTAATTTTTAACATTATATTTTGAAATTGCAAAATGGAGAAATTTCACATATTGAAAATTCGTATTTTGCAGCTTCAAAAAAAAAAAAAAAAAAAAAAAAAAAAATATACAGACACGACATTATTTCATTATTTAAAACATGAAAATCTGACATTGACAGATTTTAATTTAGTGCCAGAGGCCTACTGCTAAACTTGTTAATATCGACAAATTCTTCTTTAGTTAATTCGTGACGATCTAAATTCCATGATAAAGTTTTCATTAAATCAAAACCAATGTGATTCAGCTGCAGATACTGTAACAAATAACGTTGGAAGTCCAAACTGTCTTATAGCCGCAAAACAACGTTTTTTCTCTTTTTCCCAATGAGGGGGAGGTGTGCCTTGGGGGGGACTCATGTCAAAGGTGTGCCTTGGGGGGGAACTCATGTCAAAGTTGTACCTTGGGGGGGACTCATGTCAAAGTTGGGCCTTGGGGGGACTCATGTCAAAGTTGGGCCTGGGGGGGGGACTCATGTCAAAGTTGGGCCTTGGGGGGACTCATGTCAGAGTTGTACCTTGGGGGGGACTCGTGTTAAAGTTGGGCCTGGGGGGGACTCATGTCAAAGTTGTGCCTTGGGGGGACTTCATTCAATAAATCCCCATTCAATAAACCGACTGAAATAGGCCCTTAGCACTATTAAGAGTGATCTATAAAAATTCGACAACGCTGTACCGACTGAAATAGGGGTACCTTGGGGGGGACTCATGTCAAAGTTGGGCCTTGGGGGGACTTCATTCAATAAATCCCCATTCAATAAACCGACTGAAATAGGCCCTTAGCACTATTAAGAGTGACCTATAAAAATTCGACAACGCTGTACCGACTGAAATAGGGGTACCTTGGGGGGACTCATGTCAAAGTTGAGCCTTGGGGGGACTTCATTCAATAAATCCCCATTCAATAAACCGACTGAAATAGGCCCTTAGCACTATTAAGAGTGACCTATAAAAATTCGACAACTGTACCGACTGAAATAGGCCTCTAGCACTAAAAATTAAAAATATATATTTTTTAAAAAGATCTGTCAATTTAACAGCTGAGAATTTTCAGAATGTGAAAACAGAATTTAAAAATATGTATTAGTTAATAAGTTATTTGTAAAGAAAAATTTCCCATAGAATAACATTAGTTTCGGCTTCCGGCGGCGGGGAGTGAAGAGGGCCCTTAATAAAGGATATTCAAACAAAAGAAGGAAAATGTCTTTGGAAACATCCACACAATAAAAAATATATATAAATTTTTCTACTCATTGTGAGGTTTGCGTTGAGGCAAACTCCATCTTAATTAATTAGATAACTATTATAAATGGATAAGTAAAGAGCACGAGACTTGAATATAATTTATAACTAAGACTTTTATTTGAACAGATTAATGGGAGGGCGGTCTGGCACTCGAGATAGCTCAATCAGCGTATTTAATTACTTTATCAAAGTATGTGTATCAGAAATTAAATTAGATAATTTTAAATATCGCACCCGAACAACAGTCGAAGGCGTAGAGACGGATGCACTCTTTTACTCCACTACTGTGACTGCACTGTGGATCAGTGGATTTCCGTCTGATCCAACTTTACATTTACGAATGCTAGTAGATACGCACACCAACACTCATCAAAATTACTTTATCTTCACACAAGTAAATCTCCCCTACTCCACATCTCAATACTCGCCAAATTAAGGATCTTCACAATATACACCACAATCTACCATAATCTACACCACAATCTCCATCTTATACTACTTCCTACCAACTTCCTTTCTCTTCATTTCAATCAATACTTTTAAAATCGCTTCCAATTCCTCTACCTCTCACAATTTAATTCGTTCGTTGCAGCACCATGTCGACACAAAACTAATCCGACCAAAACTTTCGCCGAGTCACTGGCGTCGAAGCGATTTAACCGTCCCAACTTTATGCTTTGCTGGATCCAGCTTAATTTCAAACAAACTGTGGTGACGTTCTATAGTCTCAACCTCAGAACATGAATTCCACAGTTCTGTCTATATCTTCATTTTTTGATAAATTATTAATCATCCAAATATATCAGACCTTTTATTGGAACCATGTAGTTTTTAAAAGTGGCATTATTTATAAGTAGTCCTAATAAATTGAGCTTAATGAATTGTATATCAATATCTACATAATTAGCAAAAATGTGAACTTAAAATTAAAAATTTAGTTTTCCTTAGGGTTATTTTGTGTAGCTGACAGAAATTGTATTCAATCTCAGTAATTCAATTTAAAAATAAAACCACAGACTATTTTGAAGCAAACTTTCAAAACTTTATTGTAAATTTAGCAAATACTTGCATCAAGTTAACCTACATACATTATGAACTAAAACTAGTTAAGAGCTTAAAACAGAGTTTGTATCTAATTAAATGTTTCAGACAGTAATAACTTCATTCCAAATTGTTTGAAAAAGGCATTTAAAGTGAAGGAAAGATGTTCAAAATACTTTAGTTTCCTCACATAATTTGATAAAACTTTCTGCGTTTTAGACACAAATACATCGAATTTACTGATTATAAGTATCAAAATTCCATTTTTCTTTCCCTTTAAATATGGTATATATTAAATTGTATAGATTGGTTCTTCCTATAATGACCTTTATCTAACTATTGTCCTTTGAGCTTGGCTTAATATGTCATCTTTGATATCACTTTTCGAAATATCATTTGCTTTTAATCCAAAACGGAAAATCCTTTTCGTTATTTCTGGTAATCTAGTAAGAACACATGCAAATTTTAAGTCTTTACAGCTTAAGACGTCTTTATATACATGTTAAGGAATAACAAGTTAGAATTCGGAAATAATTTTTATTTACCTTGTTACGCTTTGATATGAATTTTTAAATAAATAACTATCTTGTCTATAATAAGAGTAATTTACTGAATTTTAGCATATAAATATATTCATCAAAAGTTCAAAATTTTCACAAAATTTACTGTTTTAAGTTTCAACATTGATCGTTGCTTTTAATTAATGAAAATATATTTCAGAAATTTGTATCAAAGATTTCGAAGTTAACTTGGGATGAACATTTTAATACTGTTTAAATTAATAAAATTTATGACAGTAGCTCTCTTCGATTACGTTGGTTTAAATAAAATATTTATTTCTCAATAATAGTGACATATTAATGAATTTATTTTACATGATTTGAGTATTCTTTATCAAAAATGTAATTTTTCGAAAGGGCAAAACTTTTTTTTTTTTTAATTTTTTTAATGACTTATCTCATATACTCTGATAAACTACATTCTAAACTTCTAACACTTTTAACCTTCCGATATTTATTTTCTTGAGTACATAGGGGATAACTCTCAAACTTTGAGGTCAGCATTGCACAAACTATAGAAATTTAGAGTTTTTTCTTTAAACTCTGAGATATCTTCTTCCTGACACTTACGTAGAATTAGCAGAATCAAAACTGCATACGTTATAGTTTTTTTTTTTTTTTCTTTTTTCCCAGACTAAGTATAATAAAGTATTTGCAATAATAAAAACCAGAATTTTATTTAATTATTCATTATTACAGTGGATGATCAAATTATTATTTTTTTTTTCTAACAAAATACTTTACGAAGAGATTTAGAACTTCAGATATGCAAAGAACATTTAAAAACTTACATTTTCACTATCGATTTAGTCCATAGTGCAATTAGGATACCAAATGCAAATTGAAGAAAAGCGCAAATACTTTGGATCACCCTGTATAAAAAAAAAAAAAAACTATAAATGATTTGTAACTTCAATACATTGTTGCACATACTGTGTGCAATATTTGTGTGCTTTTTTGTGGTAATTGAACAATTATTTCGGATATATATATATATATATATATATTGGCAACGCTTTTGTTTATTTATAACTAGAACAGATTGCCATAAAATTTTACAAAACTTGCGAGCAAATTGACAAAACATTAGAGAAACATTATTCTGAAACATAAAATTCACACGTCTAATATTTGCTGAGATAAGAGAATTTATAATAAATATTTTTTTACTACGCATGCGTGAAAGAAATAAAATAATTTATTACATAGGACCAAGCTAGATATACTGAAAAAACTTTGTCAAAAATTCGTTTGAATACAGTAAAAATTAAGTAAACTGTCGGCAAAATAACGAGCTATAATTTAGATATTTTCCAGAGTTGAAATTTCATAAGGGATTTTTCACATGCCGCGTAATTAATTTGAAGATCCAATTATTTCAACCACGTTGCAAAAGTTCTTTTTTGTGAAAAATCTCTTATAAACATATAAATCTTAGATATGTTAAATATGTTAAATATCTTAGAGTTATAAGCCTAAAAAGGTTTTTTCACAAAAAAGAACTTTTGCAACGGGGTTGAGATAATTTGATCTTCAAATTAATTACATGACATGTAGTACGTTGGGTACACGACAAAAAAAGCCAAAAAGCTGCACTTTTTGATTGGAATATGCCACCTTCTGTGGTCAAAGTTCATGCCAAAATATAAATTTCCAGATAGGGAGCCACTTGAAAATCCGTGTAGAACACCCCCATGGCTGCCATTAAAGATGGCCGCCGTCAGCTGCCATATAGGGGCGCTAATTGTTTTGTATCTGAACTCCTAATCATCCGATTTCAATTTTCTTTCTTTTAATACCTTGTGAATAAGATACTTTTTAACTTCTATATATTTAACTATGTATATTATATGGTGTGACACTCACACTACTTATAATACGTTGGGTACACGACAAAAAAAGCCAAAAAGCTGCACTTTTTGATTGGAATATGCCACCTTCTGTGGTCAAAGTTTATGCCAAAATATAAATTTCCAGATAGGGAGCCACTTGAAAATCCGTGCAGAACACCCCGATGGCGGCCATTAAAGCTGGCCGCCGTCAGCTGCCATATAGGGCCGCTAATTGTTTTGTATCTGGACTCCTAATGATCCGATTTGAATTTTCTTTCTTTTAATACTTTGCGAATAAGATACTTTTTAACTTCTATACATTTATCTATGTATATTATGTGGTGTGATACTCACACTACTTATCAAAGCTTCTTTTCAGTCGCCATCATCCGCCGTGTAGTAGCACTGATATTTTTTTTTCTGTATTTTAACTTTTAATGGCCCGATTTCGTTTTTTTTTTTTTTTTTTTTTTTTTTTTTTTAATTTTTTATAAAAGACACTTTTGGTCTTATTACATTTATCTTTACACGTTTAAAATTCCGCGCAACTTTAAAAAAAAAAAAAAAAAAAAAAAAAAAAAAAAAAAAAAAATCATTTCTTTAGGAGGCATTTTTGTAATTTGTTGGTTTTTGACGTAATATTGATTATTTTTATTATTATTATTATAATGTTATTCTCATTTTAAATACTGAACATTATTTGTTCTATATTGAACTGTTTTTTTTTTTTTTTTTTTTTTTTTTTTATGGCTTCAATGCGTTTGCGGCTGGTAGATATTCCTATTAACCATATGACGGCCTTTGAAAAGAGCAAAATTGTAATGTTGTTTTCACTGCATAGTTTTTTCAATGCACTAAATTAATATTTATTTCAACTTCAGACAGAAAATGTAACTGCGTAAGGATTATAATCATTATAAATGTTATTTACGACCTTCAAACTTGAAAAACAAGCTAAAATTCCATAAGTATACAATTTTGAATTATAAGTTTTATTGTGGAAAAAGAACAGCTCAGTGACCGGATATATCCGTCAGAGGCGGTCAGATGGTTAAATCCAAATTTCCTCACAATAGCATAGATTGGACCATATGTGGCTTATATCAAAAACATAGCCATGAAGAATTGATTTGTCTTACCATATATACTTCTGAATCACTCGTTGGAGTGGGAACAGGAAGTTTTACAGGAAGTTTTCAGAAAATTTAATGTAATTTCAGACTATCGGTACAGTGCCCCTATTGGTTTAGATTTCAAAAATTTAAATGAATGTTAAGAAATAAAAGGAATATTTAGAAAAAATAAAGCACAAAATTGCACACAATGTATGCAATTAACTTTAAAAAACAAAACATGACATGGCAAAGAAACGCAAACATTGGTCATCTTTGCCCAGTATGTCATCTCAGAATAAACCACAGTCTGTATTAGAACCAAATGAAAAAAATGCAATGTTTGTTATCCGTACAACATTATCTATAAAAACGAAATATGAAATATGTTTCATATGTAATGGGAAGGACACTACTCTGTGGTTTTTATATAAAGTTGCTTCTTTATAAGACGATAAACTTATGAAATGCGCCAAAATTACAAATAATGTTGAACGTAAAGCATGCCTCAAGCGTAGAGATTTAGTTTTTAAAGAAGCAAAGTATCATTCAAAGTGCTATATATATTTAACAAATCGCCTATGACCATCAAGTGAAGTAAAAAAAGAAGAGGTCAGGCCCATCTGTGAAAGTATATGGCTTTTACTTCTGTTGCAGGATTCGTAAGAGAAAAAATCCAGGCCTTTGAATGTGGAAACACTGATTTTTTTTTTTTTCAAAATGTCTTCCAAATGTCACAAAACTCAATATACAAATAGTTTAGCAAATCTTCTGGGCATGGAAAGTAAAGACCTTCCAAATAAACATACTACTCGTTTACGTGAGAGAATTCTCGATCGCTTCTTACAACTCAAAGCTCAACTTTGAATCAGAGATTACTTTCTGTATCGAGATGATGCTGATATTTCAAATTGTTCAGTCTGAAAATCTTGATGATAGTGCTATTGCATGAGGAAGATTCATCAAACAAATTAGAAAAGAAGAAAATTACTTTTGATAGTCACCTCTACGATGATCAACAAACTGCAAGCGTACCTCCAGAACTTCTGGCTCTAGTGTGTTATCTACTTCATGGTTACACTTTAGTAACGAATGCAACTAGAGCAACTTGCTTTGACTATCATCAATTAACAGTTTTCAACCATCGTGAACGTATTCTGAGAGGCAAAGTTATTCGTCATAACCATAAGAAAATTCATGAATCACACATTCAATTATATCCTGGCCGGTCTCTTTTTGGAAGAGCACGAAATAATACAATAACTGAAGTCATGCATGAAAGAGACCTCTCAATATTACCAAACAGAATTCGGGAGATAACAGCAAGTGTGGCTTTCTTAGAGGTTCTCAGAACTCAAGAAGAAGGTGTCGTATGCTCCTAAAACTTGCTTTACGGTCTTTTTGTCATTGGTGCGTACGACATCATTGATTCTAATTGCTGTAGTACAACTTCAGAATCATCATTCCATAGAACAGCGGTTTCTATTTTGAAGTCCCTAAGAAAGGAGAAGTTGGTGAGCATCGTGAAATTGTTAAAAGTGATCTCTCGTATTGATAAAACCAATTGTTCCAAATGAAAACCAGACACTTCTTTCGAAATGTCAATTTCAGAATTTGGATCTGAGTGAAAAATGGCACAGGATTAGTTAGATCATATTATCACTGATAGAAAAGATGGAAATTTAGATATTTCATGGGCAGCTTTTCATGCGTCAAGAAAAAAGTTTTCATCGATTGAATTAATTCGTTGTTCTCTTTTATCCCTTTCAATATATATATATATATTTTTGGCAATGTTGAAGCATGCAATGGAACAAATAAAAAAATTACTGCATTTTAAAATCCAGGGTAAACTCCTGTCACATGTGCGGATCAGCCTCTATTAGCTTTGACGAAATCTGTCCACTGGAACTGGCCTGATTTTTACGTTCATTCCAAGTTTGTAGCCATAGTTGGAGTTTTTTTGAAGTACAGGTGTTTTTTGAAAGTGGTTGACCAGATTCTGGAAGATAGTGGTTGGACTACTTTGTTTCATATTATGGAATCAAGACAGAAAAGAGCAAAAGCATCTCTTTAAGTTAAACATGTCACAAATGCAAGAACCATTCATCAGAAGACTGCTGTGGTTTTAAACATGCTACTTAAAGAAGTGTTTATGCAACAAAATCCAAAGATTTCATTTGAAAAATGGATTTATGAAAAACGTTCAAAGTGTCCAACTTTTCAATTCCAGCTTCTAGTGTTAAACCTAAAGATACTTCTATCTTTATTCAGTCAGGGATGGTAACTACGAATTGTATAAACAAACGCAAAAAAAAAAGCACATTTTTTTTTTAAATGGGCCATACCAACTATGTTCGCTGGTTGCCTATCTATAAAAAAGACTTAGTAGAACGTAAAGACACAGCACCCTGTGTGTATGATTACTTTTACAGAGGTCAATTTGTTATCCAAAAAACAAACAATCCTTTTTCTGTGCTCGCTGTAGATCGAGCTCTTGAGCAAGAATATTCCCTTATAAAAGGAAATAGTGCTGTTGTTGGTCTTTTGCAAGATACAACCATGTTGAGAAGATGGATGCTCTCTGGGCCCCAATTAGTTAATATTATTTACTAGTTTTAGTCTACAACCATAATTAACAGTACTGACAAGTCTGATCACCATGAACAGCATGCCGCTTATCAGAGAAAGTTTCAGGACGAAATAGGTAATTTCCAAAAGAAGCTTTTAGAATTAGTGTGAATGCCCCACCATAGAATATACGTAGATAAATGTATTGGAATTAAAAAGTATCTTATTCATAAGATATTTAAAAAAAAATCGAAATCGGACAATTAGGAGTTCAGTTACAAAAACAATAGTGCCTCTATATACCAGTTGACAGCGGCCATTTTTGATGGCTGCTATCAGGGTGTTCTGCACAGATTTTCAAGTGGCTAGCTCTCTGGAAATTTATATTTTGGCATGAACTTTGATCACAGAAGGTGGCATATTCCAATCAAAAAGTGCAGCTTTTTGGCTTTTTTTGTCGTGTACCCAACGTACTATAAGTAGTGTGGGTGTCACACCATATAATATACATAGATAAATGTATACAATTTAAAAAGTATTTTATTCACAAGGTATTAAAAAAAAGAAAATTGAAATCGGATCATTAGGAGTTCAGATACAAAACAATTAGCGCCCCTATATGGCAGTTGACGGCAGCCATCTTTAATGGTCGCCATCGGGGTGTTCTACAGGGATTTTCAAGTGGCTCCCTATCCAGAAAATTATCTCTTGGCATCTACTATGGCCACAGAAAGTGGCATATTCCAATCAAAAAGTGCAGGTTTTTTTTTGTGTACCCAACGTACTAATGTGAAAAACCACTTAGAAAACACCTAAAATATAGCTTGTTCTGTTGCCGAAAATTTCCTTAATTTTGCTCGATTCAAATGAACTTTTAGACAAAAGTTGCCCAATATATATCTAGCTTTCAACCTATGTAAGAAATTTTCTATCTTTCACGCATGCGCAGTAAAAAGGTATTTACTTTATTAAACATGCGATTTTTATGTTTCAGAATAATGTTTCTCTAATGTTTTGTCAATTTTTCTGCAAGTTTTGTAAAATGTTATACAAATCCGTTCTAGGTCTAAGCAGAAGCTTGTAAAAAATAAATAAATAAATAAATAAATAAATAAATAAATAAATAATAATTTTTGAAAAAAAAAAGTATATATATATATATATATATATACATGTACATCTGCCTAAATAATTGCGCAATTACCACAAAAAACCATGCAAATATTTTACATAGTATGTGCAACACTGTGTTAAAGTTACAAATCATTTGTAGCTTTTTATAATACAGGGTGGAGGTCTAAAATTTTTGCGCTTTTCGGCAATTTGTGGTCGGTGCCCTAATTGAACTTTGGATTAAATCGATAATGGAAAATGGGAGTTAAATGTTCCTAGTCTGTATGAAGTTCCACATCACCACAGAAAATGTTTTAGAAAAAAAAAAAAAATAATAATTTGATCATTCACTGTATTTGAATCCATTTAAAATTAGCAGTACTAGCCTGATGAGTGCTTGTAGACATGTTATAGCTACAGAACCAGAATACAAGGAGCCATAATTTTTTTAAATTAAAATATTAACGATACACTTTTTACCATGTATTTATTAAAAAAAAAAAAAAAAAAAAAAAAAAAAAGAGTTTTACCAAACATAAGATATGCGTAGACGACATCTCTCGGCTTTGTTGCTTGCCTGTAGCGTGCGCAGACATGTTTTCCCGTTTCCAAGTCGATCTCGTAATAAAGTCCGAAACCAGCAAGGGGTAGGAGCACTACCAGCATTACAATGCACCACTGAACTAAAATGGCCCGACGGACAAGGTTGTGGGTGACATGCTAAAATAAATAAATAAATAAATAAGTTTAAAATTACAATCGCTCTTCTGAGATTTAAATTTTTGATGTTATATTATATATATACATATTTCTTTTTACAACCATTAAAATTAAAGATATTCTTATTCTGGTTTACAAGAAATGAAAATATTTTCTATTCTCTTAATAAAGTTATAAATAGATAAAATAAATAAATAAGTATTTTAAAAGTTACAGTTTTAACTCAATCTAACCCCCCCCCCCCCCAATAAAAAAAAAAAAAAAAAAAAAAAAAAAAAGCAGCACTTAGAAAATTTCATTTTTCTTTCCGAGAATGGTCAATTTAATTGTTTAAAAGTAGGTGACTGAAACGGATAGTGATTTTGCAAGATATCGAATATCCATATCCGACATGCAAAAGAGGCCCAGATATCAAATATCCAGGAAAATTACGGTTAGTTTCATCCCTATATTTAAATGATGAAATTGGCTATCTTTGAAATAAAAGTATCCAAGTGTAGATTTTTTTCTTTTATTCTTAAACATATGAAGTTATTAAAATGTATAATAAAAAGATTAAAAATGATTTGTGTTTTATAATTTTGCACCAGAATGGTCGTTACTGTAAGTTGTTTCCTTATGATACATACTTTTCTTACAGGATGACACGCAAAGGAATTCAGATAGGTTACTGTCCATAGTACTTAAATAATTGAATTTCAGTAGGAATATTCAAACATTCTCTTATACTTTTCACTTTTGACTATTTATAAAATTATTCTGTGATTCAAATATGTTTAAATGCCTGATAACTATTAAATGTTCAGAAAGACGGGTGGAACCACTCCAGAATTTTATAAAATAGTGAAAAAATGTATAGTTCTTGAATAAGAATATCAGAAAAATCTAGAGATGTATTTGTGAAATAAGTTTATGTATCTTAAAACGTATTATGATAGAAAACTTTCTATTTATATTTTAAAGAAGAAATATAAGCTAATTAATGTTGTTTCTTAATCAAAACATGATTTATTTCTACCACAAAAATAAAATAAATTTTATCCAAACGTATGAGATTTAAAATGTTTCTTTTTCTTTCTAGTACTAAACAACTTTCTAGTTTAAACTAAAAAATACAGCACCTTTTAGAAAAAAAAAAAAAAAAAGATCTGCTTTATATAGAGATGCCAATATCATGAAAAGTTAACCATTATGCAGAAATGGGACATATATAAATATATAACAAATTTGTATCGAATTAGGAGTTCAAGTATTAATTAACTAGAAAATTCCCTGTGGTTATAAGAGTGAAAATAAATTGGTAACTATCGCAGAAAACCCATGCTATTGAATAAGAAAATTAATAAAAATGTTTAATTAATATACATATACAATTATAAGCATAAACAATTTGTCCACTAAAAATATATACTTTAATCCTAATTGTTTAGTTCTAAAAATCAAATTACATATTCAAAAATTAGGAAATAACAAAGGTGTATACTATACAGTCAAACTCGATAACGTGAGTATCAAGGCGGAAAAAAATGTTCATGCTATCAATAGCTCATGCTATTAGTAACTATAATCATCATATAACTAGATTAATATACATTTTGACGGGAATTATGAAACAGTTGATGTTAAAAGTAATTCACGTTAAACGTATATGTATATACATATATATTTATTTATTTACTATATATACACACACACATATCAATGAAATTGAATAACGTCTAAACATAATAGCACACACAATAACATTTGCAAATGTTTACATGTATACAAAGTTACGTATAAACGTAACTTTGACATCGCTACCTAAAGGAGCTGGAGTGACTCCACTCGACTTTCCGAACATTAAGTAATTAACGGTTGTATAAATATATAAAAGTAAGAGAAATCGTTAAATAAACAAAAGAGGATACAATAGAGTGTTTGAGTATTTTTCTGTGTATAGTACGTTGTTTAATTTAACGCTATTGCCTTTCAAATGGTTTGAGCCCATAGATCATAATGATATAAACTTTCGTTAAGTCCATGTAAAAATCTATAAGTGATAGACTGAGCAAAATCTGTACAATTCCTGTGATGATGACCTATAGCATGTATACAAATTTTCAGATAAATCAAATAAGGCATTTAGACGCTCTTGCGTTTTAAATAATTTGAGCCCATATGCCACAATTATATAGAATTTTTCTTTGTGTCCATACAAAACAACAACAAGTGCTACATTCACTAAATTTCACACAGTTTGTGTGACAGTGATCTATAACAAGAATACATTTTCAGCTCAATCGAATAAGGCGGTTAGACGCTATTGTACTTTACAGAATTTGAGCCTTTAGAGCATAATGATAAAGAATATTTCGTTATGTTCCAGTAGAAAAACTATAAGTGCTAAATTATTCAAAATCTATACGTTCGTACGACGATGATTTATAACATGTGTATAAATTTTCAGCTCAATCGAATTGCAGCTCAGCTATTGCACTTTAAAAAATTTGGGCTCATAGGCCTTAATGAGATATAATTTTTCTTTGTGCCCCTGTAAAAATTTATAAATGCTAGATTAACCAAAATCAATAGGGTTCGTGCTACGGTAACCTATAACATCCATATTAAGTTTCAGTTCATTCGAACAAAGCGCTTAGAAGCTATCGTGTTCATTCACATACATACATACATCACGTAAAAATAGCAAATATGAACTCAGAGGACCTCAAAACGTGCAGACACACAAAAAACAAAGATTGATTTTTGACATGATTACAATACTTTCCTTAGATATGCTTATTATTTCCTTAGTATGCTCGTAAATTAAAAATATGAATGTTATTTGTACACGTGCTTATAGTTTCTAGAAAATAGAGATATAAAAAGGGAATAAAACTACTATGCACAAAATTTTCTTCACTCCACAAATTTTTTTTCTATATCTTTCTAATATATTGATTGGTCGGAAGAAAAAAGCAAATTTTGAAAACTGCTGCATATCAACCTATTGAGTAATGTGTACTGAAATTGAATCAGCATAATTTATTACACATAAAGTTTGGTGCAATTAAACACTTTACAAACTGAGATATAACTTTCTGCAAATGCAAAAGATTGAATAATAGCGCTACTTGTTGCTCTATATGCATCAAAATAGAAATAGAACTTTCCCCCCAGAAAGTTATGTGTAAATGTTTGGTATACTTATGTTCAATAGAAGGGGAAAAAAAAAAAAAGCTCTTCCCTTATTGGGGAAAATTTTATCATAATAACTATCTCGCATTTGTCACAATAGAAGCAAAGATATAGCTTTCCTGTAAATAGCCTGAAAAGTTTTTATCCAAAATCTAACAAGTAATGTTTCAAAGAAAGCTGTATGCATAAGTCACTTTAAATTTCTTAGCAGGCGCGAGTGCATTTTTCTGATTTAATGATGCACTCGTGCTTAGATTTTGAATGATGAATGACCGTGCTATTATTTTGACCAGAAACAACTGTTACGAGTATTTTGCAATTTATAGAATTTGTTTACAAAGTTATTTAATTTCAAAACAAATATTATTCAACTTCAATCAGGTCAACATATAGATTTTTGAAAGCAAAAACTTCTCGAAAATTAAAAAGGCTAATTTTTCCTTTTTACATATTTAGGATCAGATATGTCTAATAGCTATTTTTAAAATTATTTTAGCAATTTTCAAAAGAAAATAACTGAGTAAAAATTAAAGGATTTTGAAAAGTAGGATGCATCTAAACAATTATTCACATTCACAAAGCTTTTAATCTATGGAAACAACACTGTTATAATTACCCCTTTTCAAATTTACATCGACAATCGACAAGTAAATTTCCATATCATTAAGCGTTTACTTGCTATTTAATCAAGGTACGCTTTGTATTTCTTAATTAGTTTCTGACAGAAATAGATTAATTTGGAAAAGTCTATCAATATACACATTCTTAAAATGGGGCGTAACTAGGAAGACCAAATCAATAATTTTTAGGAAGCAGAGGCGAAATAGAATAAGAAAGAAATTTGCTTGTGTAGCAGGCAATTAAACAACATTGCTTAAACATTGCACGTTAATAATTTTAACAGAACATATCTGAGATATTTTGTATTACTGTTTCGAGAGAAAATAAGGAATTAACAAAGAGACGCATATTAATGATTGCAATGAAGAGACAGAAAATCAAATTTATTTTTGTAAAAAACAAAATTTACAAAAATGAAATTTACACCCAGGATCGTATTTTTGTTTTTACTAATTGCAATTAGATTTTCAGCACAGGAATTTTTTTAAATCATTTTTGATGCACAAAATTTTCGAAAAAATTATACTTTTATTCAACATTATTATTATTATTATTATTATTATTATTGAAGCTGGCCAAAGGTATTAATGGTAGCCGTTGCCCTAAAATCCATCGTGGCTGCGATATCCTCCTTGTTTCTTTAAATTAATAGCTCTAAAGGTTGATGCTCCCAGAACACAAAGATCCGCTAGATTGAAACTGGATATCAAATTTAATCGGATCAAAATTCTGATAGTATGTCTCCGGACTACCCCTAGAGATATATTTATCTAGACCTATTAGCCGCACAGATTTAATATTAAGAAGAATGTTTTTGTTTAAAATGATCTTTGGTCTTCTACTATGTTAAATTATATTTGAGTTCTCGTTTATTATATAAGTAGCGGGTTTTGCCCGATTTTCTGATCACTATATTTAAATGAATCATTTGATTAAGTGAACCTCAAAAACTATAAACTGTACAACAAATTCCATTAAAATCAGTGAATTAGCTTTAGGAAAATAAATAAATAAATCTCTATTCGGTTTCCCACTACCTTCGTCAGTGTCTTACATAGATGGACTTTGCACGTACAACAAACCTCCGATCATGTCTCCATAGCATCTTATCAACTAGTTCTCGAGAGGAATTGAATTAAAAAAGGAATCTTGATTTGGGTCCCAAACTGTCTTCGGCTGTGTCTTGTTCGGGCGTGCTTCGCGTGCCCCTATCCATCGTGAAGGAAGGGGGGGAGGGGCGTTGAGCATTTTTATAAACGGTTGTAAAGTTCTTGAGAAAAGTTGCAATTTCCAAACAAGTCATGATCTGACCCTGCTGCCTTTGTTAACGTTTTCCCTACAGGTGCTTTACGTAGACAACCGCTAAACTGGTAAATCCAATTGTAATAGACGGACTGCTCTAAATTAGTTGTCCTTCCTACATTTGTTGGGTATATTCATATTGAAAGAAATGACCTCTGACAATCACCTGGTATGATTGGAGACACAAATTCTCTATCCACATGGCTAACCGCCTGCTCTTCGATGTATTAACTTATACTAATCTGTTAATTAATTTTTTAGGGTCAGTCCGGTATTTCAGTCTTCCTGCAACTCCATCTCTTTCCAATGCAATAGTACTCCATAATGTAACTTTATATAAAATATTGCCGTATTTTGTCATGCGATAAAAAGCTTCATACGATGTTTTCAAAGTATAATGTTTATGGATAATAATGTTCATTTCTGTACATGATATTTGAAAGCTGGTTTAAGATTATGACGATGAAAAATATTCCATATAATGCACGTTTCACGAAACTTGGAAACTTTGACGCCACCACTGAAACAGGTTTTATATAAAAGCTTATATTTCTATTTAATATTTATAAATTGAACCGTGTTAAGTTTGTTCAACAAAATATACATTGAGGCAACAATTATTGTGGTTTTCGATTTAATTTTAAAGATTTTATATCTTTAAATTGTGTGTGTTCTCTGTTTACATTTTCCCATGAATTCCCGATCTTCATAATGCTTACACTTCTACAAATATTAAAAAATAAACAAATAAATAAAATAATAATAATAATAATAATAATCACATTCATCATGGAAAAGCTCTTTCATTTTTAGTAATCATTATTGTCTTTTTATTCAGCTCAGTAATATTTTACATAAATTAATACTGATAATGTTTGTAACTTGTTACAATGCATTAAAAAAAATATATCGATGCCACACGCACCACATAAACTTTAAAATTTACATCTACTTTTTAAGATAGCACGCGATCATGTTTTATATAAAAATTAAATCATTAAATTCATTTTTTTACTTATTTTTATTTCATTTTGCACACGCAGATTTTATTTCCTAATTCAAAATTAGTAAAAAAGAACTTTTTCGATAGTGTTTGTTTCGATACTGATTATTATTAATTTCCTTTTCTTTTCTGTTTCTCAAAAAAAAAAAAAAAAAAAAAAAAAAAAAAATGATTTTGATAAATTCTGGCAAAAGCAGAATGTACTTTAGGACGGGGGACTATTAGATTTTTTTTTTTTTTTTTTTTTTTTTTTAATTATAACATCGCTTTCAAATTATTCAATTATGTTTTCGATAGATTTTAGATTTCGATAAATGTCCAACTATCGAAAAATGACACCGCAATAATCCCAGATTGAGACTAATAATCCTCAGTCCTAATAAATAAATAAAATAAAATAAAATAAAATAAAATAAAATAAAAATAATAAGATAAAATAAAATAAAATAAATATAAAAATATAAAAACTTAATTTTTTTTTTGTTATGTTTAATGGAACCTACTTAAGAGAATTAGGGATGGATTTTGTAATATCTTTAAAAGAAAGTATTAAAAATAAAAATAAAAATATTTAAAAAAAATGCATGGTTTTTTTTCCCCGAAAATTTTTACCTAGACATGCACTTTTTAATTTTTTTTTTGTCGAAAACTATTTAATATCAAAATCCATCCCTGTTTCCTTTAAGTATGTTCCATTAAACATAAAAATAAAAATAATAATAAAAAATAATAATAAATAAATAAAAATAAAACATTAAGCCTTTTGTAAAATATCTATAGAAGTTTAAGCATTTTGAAAATTATGGTTGGTTGGTTGGTTGGTGGGAGGATTTTAAGGCCGATTGACCCGGTAAGTGTCCTAGGCCGATAGGGGGGGATGTCCTCCGTTGGGCTCTTTCTAATGAGTCCTAGCCATTATTTACGCGAGTTTCGGAGGAAACCACTAAAAACTCCGAACGGCTAGGTCGATGAGCCCGACCTGGGATCGAACCCGGAACCTCCCATCTACCAGCTTTGAGCGCAGAACCGCTCGGCCGCTGGTGGACCATTTAAAGATCATGAATTCATGAAAAAATGCAAGCTGAGAGAACGTAATTTAATGATTTCAAATCTGTAAAAATCCATCAAAAATCATAACAGTGGACGCCTGAATCTATATTTTATTGAAGAAACCTTATATAGTTTAATTAATAAATATCAAATGGAAATATAAGCTTTTATATGAAACCTCTGCTTCAGTGGTGGCGTCAAAGGCCAAAGATGCCAAGTCTCCTCAAGCGAGATGTTGCCTTGTTCATTCTTGTAAAGAAAAACGTAAATTTAGAAATAAGGTAGGTGAACCAAAAGTGGCCAGTGTTTCTAAGGTAGCCCACACTCCTGAAAGTGGTTTAATTTAATTTTTAATCACAAATTGGTGCTACTGCATTATAAATAATGTATCTACAGAGTACGGGACTGAATTGAAGAAATTAGCTTTATCGACCGCCATTTTATGCAGTGATTTCATTTTAGAGGGGTCGTCGTTCTAATTTCCAGGTAAGAAAATATTTTAATTTACGTGTGTTTAAGTTCTTAGAACTTTAAGCAGCGATACGCTTTCTGAAAATTTATTTTTACTTTTTAAACACATTAACTTCATTTTTAATAAATTTTTCAGATTAAAATTTTAATGCCGTGCAAATGGTGACCCTGTGCATGTTTTCAAGGTGGCTCAGACGTCAGACAACCTTGGAACCCGTAGGCCAACTTAGCAAATAGATCCGCAAATTAATGTAATAAAGGCAACAGTCAAAATTTCTGCCTAAATATCTGAAAGAAAACATTATTATTTATTCTCCAACAATTTCTACATTATTGAGAATACCAGAGGTCCCCGAAAGAAGTCAATGAATCCCAGAATAAAAATCCTGAACTACTTTACTACAAAAAGAACTTGAACTACAAAAAGTGGTTGAAAGTGTTTTTGTGTCAAAAGATGAATAAAAAGAAAAGTCTGAAAAATAACAAAACAGCGTATTAAGCACATTTTAAAAGTGATTTCAACATATGGGTCACCATTGGTCACCATCGCCAAATGTGGCCCACAAGGTACAATTTTGAAATTGTATTATAAAAATATATAAATTACACTTTACCAAGAAAATTATATTTGATATGTGTAAGAGATAAGTGTAGCATTTTATGATAAAAATTCCAGCCATATACACATAACCAGATAATTATAAAAAATTCACAAAGCTTAACTATGGCCACCTTTGTTTCACCTACCTTACTTATAAAAATTTCAAACTAGAATGCTGGAAATGGGGTTCTTACCAGTATCATATTTGATATTATAAACTGAATCGACCTCTTTGCGTTCATATGTTCTGGATATAAAGTCTACACAGATTAACAAAGTAGCAAATTAACTAATTAATAAACTGACTAAACGTATTAATTTTGTGATTTTCAGATTTTTTAGACCTCAAAACGTTAAAAAATGTCAAAATGCCTAGGTTGAAAATTTTCATGAATTTTAAATTACCCATGCCTATAGTATGATGTAGAACTGAAAAAGTAATTTAAATATACAATAAAAATACAATAAAAACTTGATATTGTACAATAAAATAAAACTAATTTAATTTTTTAGAAGCGTGTGTTTCACAAATATTCTGATACTTAGACATTAAAATGACAAATTTCTTTGATACTTGCATCAATAATGAAATATGATCGTTTTTCTTTAGCTTATATCGAATTTCATTTAATACTTAAATTTTGAGAAGAAGACAGGTAATAACAGCAGGAGTGGCAAGAGAGCTTATTAAAAAAAAGTTCTCAGGTTTATTAGGTGCAATTATGTTGTCTAACAGTTTTTAAATAAGCAACATTTTTTTTTTTTATATTTTAATAACATTCATCTAGTTTTTCTACTGAAATTATTCTTTACAAGCAGTATTTAAAAAATGAGTGAATATTCTCGAATTAACATTGTAAAACTACTTTTACATATATGATTACTTGCATATACACTGTTAAAAATTTCTGTAAATTTAATGTAAATATTTATCCAGAGCCTCTGTAAATTTACAGTAGTTCTTAGTTAAAAGTGAATAATCGAGATTGTTAATCTTTATTCTGTATTTTTACCTAATTTTATTATTGAATTTTTTAATGAATATTAAAAATGACTGTTTCTACTTTAGAAAAAGCATTCTAAGTCCGAAATATGTTCTCAACAATAATTAATTATATTAATATTAGTAATTAAAAGGAATGTATAAAATAAGTTTTTTAACATCTTCGTTTATTTTTCTCTGTAATTTTACGTAAGACTTAAGATAATGGATTGCACAGAGTTTTCTGTTGAAATTTTTAACAGTGTAAGGTGCAAGTTTTAATCAATATTATAAGTTTGTAATTATCTTTATTGCATCATGTTTATGTATTATTGACCTTTGAAAGGTGAAAGGAAAATATATAAATGAAAGAAAAGAAAAAAATAAATGGACACCGGAAACTTTATAGTTTAAAATCAACACAAAAGTATCTTACGATCAAGCAGCTTCTATAACACATACTGAGTTACTAACACTGTCAAGTTAGTAAGTAACGTATAGACAAATAGGGCAGTAAAACTGGTTCATACGAGTGCATTAACATGTTAACTTATTTATACATGTATGAATAAACAAATTTACTTTCTCTTGTCCATACATATAGAGATCGTATTGTTTTTTGTCAAATATTTTAAAATGAATTTTTGCCTTAATAACATGTTTTGAGGTCTCTTTAATCCGAAAACGAGATTTTTAGCGATTGTTCCCTTTTTAATGCGTTACAAATAATGTACTTACATATAATATATATGAGGAGCAAACATTCAAACCGTGTTTTTTCCTTCGGATACAATTTTTCAGACAACACAAAAACTAATAAATTAAAAAATAACGATGCTTAAAACCTAATTATCGTTTGTTTAGTTGTATAATTAGATACTAGGAAAATATGTAGACATATCTAGGAAGATATGTAGACGTACTATTTTTATGTTAAGTTTAAAGAAAAATCACTAACTTTTTTTTTTTTTTTGAAAAAAAAAACACTGTTTGAATGTTTGCTCCTCATATATATATATATAAAACACCAGGAAGTGAAAAAATTATAGGCTGAAATGAATTACAGCGACCACAAAAAATTATCAAAATTAAGCATATTTGGTGATTTAGCGCTGTTAGGCGTTCAGTTCGCTAGCAACGAGATTGCCGTGTACGAAAAGAAGCGTGTTTTGTTTCTCCGCCAAGTACTCAAAATCAATCGCCTAACAATGTGAAATCGCCAAATATGCTTAATTTGATAATTTTTTGTGGTCGCTGTAATTCATTTCAGCCGATAATTTTTTCCCTTTCTGGTGTTTTAGGAAGAGTAGAATCACATATATATATATTTTTTCAATAATTTTTGAAGACGACACCTTTTGAATGTTTCCTTGTGAGTAATTTGAAATAATATTTTGAATTTCATAACAGCCTTAAATGTTTAATGATTGCCGCTACAATATTAAAACAACCGCTCTTTCACCCAGTGAAACAGAATTGTTTATACAAATTATTTTTTCAGCTCCTATTTAAAGTATTTTTCAAATGTTCAAATACAGAATCTTTCACCTTTAAACTGCAACAATCTGTCTGCAGTAATGCGTAAGAGAAAGTACCGTAAATGCCACACCAGATTATATTATTCATAATTGTAAGTCAGCTGTACATCGTAAAAGTGTTTGCTAACATTACTCTTAAATACACTCATGTCCATAAATTAAGGATAATGCTAGCTGAGGCAAATAAAGGTTCAGAAGCAAAACAAGCATGACTTACTCATAAAGTCCATTTATCAAACAAAAGATCAAGAACAAAAAAAGTTGGTTTATGTAGGATACCATGTATAAAAACTACGATTTTTGCTCCCTGAAGCAGTTACAAAAAATATCTCCCTTACAAAAACTTAACATTACAGGGTTGGAATGATGGTTAATGCATTGTATGTCTCTCAGATAATGAAATAGAGTCCTTACAACGCCTAGAAATGCTGAGTATTAAATTATTGATCTGATCTTGGGGAAGATTATTCTACTCAGTAAGCAATGCTCTCCGAAGTTCCGGTACACATGTAGGAGAGGGTTGACGGACTACAACTCGTCAAAAGCATGTCCTACACATGCTGTATCGGATTCTAGTCAGGTGAGAATGCTGGCCATTCCATGCGGGTGATAGCTTCAGATTGTAGGCATCCGTGTACAACGTTTGCACGGTGAGGACGCGCATAGTCATCCATAAACACAAATTCTGGGCTCATGGCACCCCTAAACAAACGTACATGTTGTTCCTGAATGATGTCCCGATAAATTTGGCCTATCATTCTTCCGATCTGAACATGCAGATCTGTTCTGGTGCCCAATATAATTCCCCCCCCCCCAAACGAGCACTCCTGCCCCACAGTAACGGTGTCGTTCAATGATGTTGTTTTGGTGGTAACGGGTACCTGATGTTCTACATATGAAAGTCTAGCATGAATCACACTGCAAGCTAAACCTGGACTCGTCGGAAACCATCACACAAGCTCACTGTGCCGCTGTCCACATTGCATGTTCTCTACTCCAAGTTAACTACTGGCACAGTGCATTGTCGTGAGTGGAACACATCTCATAGGCCTGCGAGCATATAGACCAATATCACCCAAACGTCTATACAGGGTTTGTCTTGAAACTGTGGCACTCGTGGCTGCAGACAGCTGACGAGACAGGTCTGATGCTATGCTTTATCTGCTTATTTTGGCAGTTACTGCCAAATATCGGTGGTCATTCGGCATTATAACTCAGGGCCGACCAGTACTGTAGCGTCGACTGGCATTTCCATCATTTTGGAATCGTTGCCAAAGCCTAGAGATGACACTTTGGGCGATTCTAAGTTCCCCCGATACTTCTATCTGAGTACGCCCACATTCTAGTCGGTCGATAATTCTACCACGTAAAAAATTATCTGTATGCTTCCTCTGTGTCATAACCATTCGGTTGTGTCACTGAGCGGCACACAGAACGCTTGTGAACAATTTTCCTTCTTTGCTCCCATTCCTTATCTACCCCCTTCTTATACTTTCGTCACTGTAACATCATACTGGCGGCATCTGATGGCTTCCTATAATTTGTATATTATTCTTAAAGATGTGTGTGGTATTTCTACAGGTGAAATTTTTGCATTAAAGTTCGATTTCAGTGTGAATCTGAATTATCCTCAATTTATGGACATGAGTGTATCTTAAATGTTCCTGATTTTAATACGTTTGGAACACGTTCCTCAAAGGTTTTTCTCCATGAAACGTTCGTGATTTTAGAAATTTAGCAGTATTTTTAATGATATATTTGAAGATTACTGATATAATGGATGATTACTGACATGATGTAATTGAAGAACATTACTGGTAAATATTGGGCAAGTAATTACCCCACAATTTCACAGGAATGTTCTAGATTCTTTTTTTTTTTTCTTTTTTTCTTTACAGTGCAAGAGAAAATTTTTATGATGTTTTTTAATAAATATTTTTTTTTATAATTTTCTCAATTGTATTTTATTCTGTTAGTATTATTATTATTATTATTCTCAAAAAAGTAAGTTTTTCATTTTTTTATTCAACTAATTTTTATAGCTTAAGTATATATCGAATTAAAAAAAGCAATATTATTATTTCACTTTTCACGCAGAAAAATCATCGATTTAAAATACATTTTCCTTGCTGTATATTTTCTGACCTCTACAGATTTTTAGTTTTATTGGATTGCATTTCTTAAGATATCATATTTGCGATCTTACAATTTCTAAAAGAAATTGGATGATGTGGATAGCATTTGTTGCAGTCAAATGTAATATCAGAGTTCAGTTTGAAGAAACAGTATTCCTCTTGAAAGAAATTGACTTCAGTTTTTGCGATTGCTTCTGACCTTTTAAACTTTCTCGCAAAATATTGTATTATCAAAGTAAAACAGTTTAAGATATTCAGCAAACATTAGTAACCCATGTATTATGCAGATAATCTGAACTGCATAGAAAAAAAAAGTTGAAATTATAAATATATTTTATTATCAAGAGAAAGGAGCTTTTAAATAATCTAATGAATTAAACATTAAATATTACTGATTTGCAAATTTTTAGACAAGATTTTGAGATCTTTTTTCCTAGATAGTAGAATAAATGTGTACTAAAACAAACAAAATGGTATAAAAAACAATATATTTGTTAAATAGATTAAGATTATACCACCTCATAATATTCTAGGTATTAAACTTAAAAAACAGATTTTGTATGGCTTGTAGTTCATTTGATATTCCGTCATTATATTTTTTTTTTCGGCGCTAAATTTTGAGTATACGGTTTTGCGCGCATATAATTTACGGATGATATATACGGTTAATCAAAGTTAATTGAATAAGTTTCAAACAGTGGTGTTAATGGAAATATCCTGAATATCTTGAAACAATTTTTTGAATTTAATAACAAATCTGATTCAAACTTTTTATTTGAATTAAATAACAAATAGTGGTCCTTAAACGTTTAAACACTGTTGCAATATTCAAATTACTGTCCTAACACATAAATCTATGTCAAATTAAACTGTTAAAAAATATTTAAAGTACTTTATCAGTGTTGAAATACAGGTCACTTAATTTCCATTTTAAACTTCAACAGTATGTATATAATAATGAAGAGTAAGGGAAAGTACTGGGTTTGTGGAGATTGTTTTATTTATAACTACAAGTTCGCTATAAAAGAAAATTTTTATTAAATTTCTAAGAAAGTAAATTAAAAAAAATTATCATCATATTTGTGATTTTTTTTTTCTATTGTTATTATCATCATCATTGTTATTCACTAAAATATAAAAACACAAAAAGTAATTTTTTTCATTTTTATACACAAATAACTTTTATAGTTTAAGTATATATCGAATTAAAAAAGTATAATTATTACATTTTTTTTCATGCTGAAAAGTAATCTATTTAAAATGCTAATTCTCTTGCTATCTTTGTCCAATTTCTGCAAATTTTTAGTTTCAGTGGATTATGTTTTTCAAGTATCATGTTTGAATATTAAAACTTCTAAAAGAAATTGGATGGCGTATTAGAATATGTTGCAGTAAAATTTAATAAAACAATAGAATTTTAAAAAACAGTACTTATCTTGGAAGAAATTGACTTCAGTTGGTGCAATCGCTTCTGGTCTTACACATTTCCTCCGAAAACGTTGTATTATCGAAGTAAAACAGTTTCAGATATTCATCAAATATTAATGACCCAAGCAATCGCACAGGAAACACATTTCACAGAAAATTTGGATTGCATAGAACTTTAGAGAATATATATTGAAAATATAAATGCACTTTAATATCAAAAGAAGGGATTTTTTAAATAATACAATAAATCAAACGTCAAATATTACTATTTGATAATATTTTACTGGAAGAAAAATTGGAAAGATGAGGTTTACAGAATTTTTTTTTTCTAGACAGTAGAATAAACAAGTATAACAAATAAAAAGGTGCGAAAAAGTATATTTATTTAATATGTTCATATTCAAATCTAATATAATCATATCTTCGTATAATATTCTGTCATTAAGTGTTACGAGATATATTTTATTTGAACTATAGAACTTCTTCACACACCATAAAATTGAAGACAGCACAACAGCACGTGTTTTGTGCACTTGAAGAAGAAAGGCCACGTCCTTTCGAAACCGGTTGTGCTGCCTTCAATTTTATGGTGTGTGAAGAAGTTCTATAGTTTAAATATTGAGTGTACACAAGTTTTGAAGATATATTTTATTTGCATTTTCTTGAAAGCGATTTGAGCATGAATATAATGGTTAATGCATCGATGATAATGGTGTAGTGATTGATTAAAGGCAATTATCTACAATGGAGTGTCCATCGAGGGGTTCTTTTTAAGAGGAACTAGCACGTATCCCCTCTAATTTCGGTGAAAGCTAGGGAAAACTCGGAACGGCTAAGAAGAAAAGCGCGACATGTGTTCAAACCCAGAACCTCCGTAAACTAGAGTCGAGAGCAGAACATTTCGGCCAATGGTGAGGCAATGTTTTCGATGATGAAACATTAGAATATATTGATATATCATATTAATTATTTATGAAATAAACAGATAAGAAAATAAAATCATATTTTCGTCAGAGAAAATTAAAGTTTTCTCTATTAAGAACAAGACAATTTGGAATAGTGCTTCCAGTTTTCGCAGGATACAAACTCATATTCAGAACATTATCACCCTTAATGAAAACGTTTACATCAACTTTTAAAAGACTGATGCAGTAGTCAAAAATTTTATAATTCAGTTTCACAAACAATAATTACAATCTCTAGTCTATTACTTATTGAAAATGGTAAAGTTAAAAAATGTTTACAAATTAATATTCATAACACTGTTAAGTCGACAAATCTTTTGGCGATCCTGGATTATATGCAGAATTTTTAGTAAGAAATTACTAGAAGAAGTTAGGATTTAAACTAATATATTTCCTTCTCTTTTTTTCTCAAAATATCTAATCGTAATAATTTTCATTTAAATAGTTGACGACTATGTTTTAACAACTTCCCTGGTTGTTTAAAAAATACTGTTGTCGTTTTAAAACACGTTTTTAACACTTTTCAACAAAGTTGAAAAGTATTTATTACTTTGGTTTGTCTGTCTGTCCGCGCTCTAACTCGTAAATACTAATGAAATGTTTTGAAACTGATATATGTTATTCAAGTTCACTGTCAAATGTTCCCTATTGTAAATTGAGTACATACCATCACTGATTTCTGCACAGAGACACCCGAAAATATTTCAAAGCATTGCATTTTATGACAGGTATTTCTATAAATCATAATTTAATAATTTTACCTTGCACAAATCTTAACGAAGTTAAAATATATTATCCATATGCACAAAAGAATGCTTTTTATAGAACCTTCTTTTATTGATTATTTTCCTTTAATTATCGTATGATTAGCATTAAACTTTACAGGGATACACAAAAATATTCAGTTACATCAGATACTATCATTAGAAATTTTCTGGAATTGAATTTTCGTTTATATTAAGCGTTTTTAACACTTTCTAACAACTTTATTGAATTAGTGTAACTATATCTGTCTGATTGTTTGTCTGTCTATCTGTACGTCTGCCCGCTTCAGCGTCCTAAATATTTTCAGAATTTCTTAAAAATGTTATATGTTATTTAAATTCACTATGAAATTTTCCCTATTTAAAATGTCATTAACATGCTCTCTACAACTGATCTGCGTACAGGAACATTAACAAATGACAGTGTATTGTGTTTTAGGAGAAACTTTTTTATAAATCACATTGAAATAACTTTCTACCACAAAAATCATAATGTAATTTGAATTTGTATTTAATATGCTAAATAATGTTTTCTATAAAATATGATATTCTTAGCATTAAGATTTACAGGAACAAAAATATTTAAATACATTAAAGGCTACAATTGTAAATTGCTGGAATTGCATTTCCGTTTATGTTAAATTCCGTTTATTTTAACACTTTTCAATAGTGTTTGACAGTGATTATGATTTCAATTAATCTATATATCTGTTTTTTTATTCTTCTGTCTGTCCATTGTGTGATAACGTAGTCAAAGAATGTTGAAGGTTAAACTATGCAGCGAGTAAGTACAGTTGGAAGGTGTAATAATCAATGCGTCCGCATGATTTTTCGTACTTGTATTTTCCTTAAAAATGTCTTGCATTTCACAACTGTTTATCAAATGTATCTTTTGATTTTTGAGTTATTCCCGATTAGATGACTAGAAATTTAAATACTTAATATGATAGGGGGAGGGGGGGAAATGATCAATACCTTTATTTTAAGAAGTTAAAATGTAACTTTTTTTTGTAAGGAATCACGATAAATTACAAAAAACTCATGACAAATGTTTGGGGTAGTATGACACGACTCTCCATCAGGCGAAAAAAGAGTCGCGAGTGTAGCATCAAAGTGATAACGTACAAAACTGAGGAAAGTGATGAGATTAAATACCTAAAACTGTGAATAATGATCGTGCGGCAAAATTTAAAAAATAAAGGAAGTAAAATTGTCATTTTAAAACATAAAAGAAAAAGTAGAAGAAAGGTATAAGAAATAAAATTGATTATTTCTTTCTTGTGATTATAAATAATAAAAAGATTATGAATAAACATTTTTACTGTTTTTAAATAAAATTTTTATTTTATTTATTTATTTATTGAAATTATTGCCGCACCTGCATTCATTACCCCATATACTCCGGTGTCGTGCTACTTGCAAGCGTGCGATTTCCGAACAAGGGGGTTATCGCGCGTTTGCCGAATAGAACACCTGTTAGCTTTCCCTCTGCTTCTTTCCCCTCCCAGAGAGCCCAATTCCCCTCCCCTAATCTATGAAGGGATTAACTGTTTTTGTTAGAAGTTGTCCGGAAGAAAAATGATTAATTCGGACTTTGAAAGTCAGCCATTCTCATTTTTATTTGGGTATGTCCCCTCTCTGGTCATAGATAAGCTAATAAGATCTTTTAAATTTCGCATGTGTTTTAAACATGATTATTGGTCGTTATATGCGCTGATAAATGTGTATAGATGCTTTTAACCTGTATTCAAAATACTTCGTGTGTGTGTATATGTATATATGTATATTCTAAGTATTTAAAAAAATTATTAAAAACTACTTTATTTATCAAATGTGAAAATTTTTAATACTTAATTTGTTTAATTATTATTTGAACAATTAATTATTATTTGATTAATTATTTGAACTATTTGAGCTTTTAATTGAAAAACCAATTTTTAAATATCTTTAATTAAAAAGAAAAATTCTATGAATGATTAAAAATGAAATTAAATAAATAAAAATAGTTTTAAAAAATTAACTAAAACAATAAGATAAACAATTAATTAATAAAAAAAATTATATATTTCTAATGAATTGATTGAGATTACTTAATGTTAATGTATCGTTTTTCAATGGGGAAAAAAAAAGAATCTGTTTTAAAATAATTTTAATATTAAAAGTTTATATATATATATATATATATATATATATAGGTAGATAGAGATAAGGATTATTATAATTAGAAAAATTAGTTGGTATTTAATAAAATATTCTTATATATATATATATATATATATATATATATATAATTTTTAACATTTAAATTAGGTACATTTTCTTAATATATTAATATATACCTTTATATTAATATTTATGAAATTGTAAAATTTACTTAAGATTTTTAACATATGCCATGAAAACACAGGAATACAGGAGTTTTTTTTTTTTTTTTTTTTTTTTTTTTCCTTTAAGTAAAACATAATATATGTGGGTAGAAATCAATATATATTTGAAAATAATTCTATTTATAATCTATATTTATTAATAATTTTTTATCGCTTGATTATTATTGATTGTATAAATATTTGTACTTGATTATAGCTTGGACTGTTGGTGTTTGGAGTTTTGGGAAAAAACCTGATTGACTACTCTAGGGTCTTAGGTCAAAGGAGTAGTGCCCTCTGTGGGGGGTCTTTCTAAAAGGTCCTAGCCTGTATTTATGCAGGTTTCTGAGAAAACCATGAAAAACTTTTAATGGCTAGGCCGACGAGCATTCCCTGTGATCGAACCCGGCATCTCACGTCTACCAGCTTTGAGCGTAGAACCACTTGGCCGCTGGTAGGCCCTGCAGCTTAATAATACATTTTTAAAAAATCTGTATGAGTAAATATTAAATTTATTACAATTTACGCATGTCCAGAGAGCGTTCTTATTTCTCTTGTTTCACGGTAAATATAGGGATTTCAGACACAATTCAAGCTTGTTTAACATTCAGAATTATTGCTTATTCTTAAAAACTTGCTATATCAACAATCATTAAAAAAAAAAGTTATATTTTTCTATAAAATATTAAAATGCAAAATATTAGGCTATGCTTTTTTATTTTACTGGTTAAATATATAAAAGCACAGTACTAAAAAAATTGAAATACATAATGTTGTATTGCAAATAAAATGATCTATCAATCAAATTGATCTATCAATCAAAATGATCTATCAATGATTTATAAATCATGAATTTTTAGAAGCCTAAAGTTTTATTTTTATATTAATCAAGATGTTATAATAATGTTTCTCCAAAAACATTAATATGTTTAACATATAAAATATTAAGGATAGTTACAAATAAATTTCGTAGTAATATATAAAAGTATCACCGCATATTTTGAATGAACATGAAACTAATTCATAAAAAATTTTTAAAAGCCTAAAGTTTTGTTTTTTACATTAATCAAAATGTTGTAACAATGCGTTTTTCAAAGAACATCAATGTATTTACTTTTCAAAAAATCTTTATAAACTATATTTTATTAAACTAAGTTTTTATATGACAATTAAATTATAAATATAGGTTTTTGACATTTTTGACAAGGATGTTTTTGACATGACGGTTTTAACCATGGTTCAAACCGTCAAAAATTATCATGCGTCAAAAACCTGCCAACCCTGATAACAAATATGAAACAAGTATAACAACATAAAATAATAATAACAATAATAATAAATTACTAACATTATTATGCAACATCTAGGGATTTAAATAACTATTTTAATTTTAATATAAAGGTTAGAAATATAATTCATGTATAACATAAGTTTAAAATAACATCACAATAATTGTATTGTTTAAAAAGTAAGGTTATTAATTAAGATGTTTAAGATAATAGTTAAATTATTGAATCAAATTGAAATTCATTTTAACAAATGTCTTTAAAAGTACAATATGACATGTTGCCTAACACAATTTTCAATATTCTTAATACTTCAGAACTTGCAGATGGTCTAAAATCTCATTTACAATATGATCATTTAATTAACATGTTAATTAATCAAAGATTTCCCATTAAATTTTATTTTTCGCTTGCTTATTTTTTTATAAGCCGTTGTGGCTTCTTCTAGTGATTATTGTTTTCTGTCATATTCTGTTTACGTTTATTGTACATAAACAACAACAATATACAACTCATAATAAATTTTTCATTATATTTTACCTTGTAAAAACTTTATTTCTAAATGGAAATATTTATTAATTCAAGTCTTCCTTGATAATGTATGATTATTGTAATGATAAGTCAGTACTTGATGAAAATAAATAAAAATTCACTTGATGTAAATAAATAAAAATAATGTATAAATAAATAAAAATTAACGTACAAATACACACATGTATATACATAAAAAAAAAAAAAAACACGTTATATATGAGACCTGTCAGGGTTCGCACTAAGGAAAAAAAATGAGTGGGATTCTCCCACTCTAACAAAAAATTTAAGTGGGATTTTGAAAATTTAAGTGAGATTTTTTAAATTTAAGTCAGTAAAATTACATTTTACAGAAAAAAATAAGTATTTTCAAGAAATATGCAAATTACAGACAGGTGATTGCTGAAATTAGAAATTAGCTGAAAATTTTTCGCTAATATGATTGATTGGATGATTAGTTGAATATTGATAACATCACTTTCAATAAACTGATGACATAAACATTTATATATATAGTTTTTATCTACATTAAGCATTTTCAGGATTTTTTCATTAGCGTAAAAAAAAAAAAATCTTCAATATACCTGCAATAAATTTTATATCCACATGAAATCTTATTGAAATTTCACACCAAGAGTAAAACAAATTTTTCACACAAATATAGAATATGATTTTTATGTATGTACATTAATCATTCATATAAAAGTAGCAGTAGCTAATTATTAGTTCCAAACGTGCATAAAACCAACTGAGTATTAATTTTCTTAAATTGATTTGGAAAAAAATTTCTTACCTGAAAAATCTATTCTTCATTTCCCCCATGTTTACAAATTTGGTATAGATATGACACCCCCATAAACATTTAATTTAATTGAGAAAAAATAAATAGATTCATTAAGTTCAGCACTAAAGGTCTAAAAATAATTACGTATGTCAGAAATATTGAGCACTTCTATTGCTTTATTGTTTCTAGAATTGATCATTGACCACAATTTGTATTCCGGAGATGGGAAAGGGGGGGGGGGGGAGGAATAAAAAAAATAATTACAGAGTAAGAAATATTAAACTCTTTCAATTCTACTTCTAGAATCTAATAAAGCAAGTTTAAAATGAATATTATAAATATAATTTATGTTGCAGATGGGTAAAGATTGGGAAACAAGACTTCTGCAGAACATTTCATTGCTGATCGCTAGATGGAGATAAATAAAGTGGGAGGTGGGCAAAAAATAATTACATGAGAAAGAAATATTTAACAATTGTATTTCTTTACAGGTTCTAGAATCTCATAAAGCAAGTTTGAAATGGATATTGATATTTATGTTGTGGATGGAGAAAGATTAGGAATCAGAAGCTTTTGTAGAATATTTGATCGCCCATTGTTCCATTTTTATTTATTTATTTATTTTTTAACGAACGATATCCGCGATTTTTTTAAAAACGGAAAAAATAAATTCGCGGAGTTCAGTGAATTAGATAAAAAAAAAAAAAAAGATCGCGGAAAATCGCGGAAAAATAAGTGCGGGAAAATCGCGCATATGAAATTTTTTTAAGTGGGATTTATTTTAATATTGCGCGATTCCCGCGATCCCGCGCTCTAGCGCGAACCCTGCCTGTTATACAATATGCATATGCAAATAACACTATTTTCTTCCGAGAGATTATTTATAAAAGCAATAAATATGACACAATTTTTTTTTTCCTTGTATATATATAGTCAACTGTAAAGGGATTAAGAAAACATCTGCCTTACCCCCTTATGAATCAGTGTATGTCAGTCATAGAAAAAAAAATATTTTTTTAATAATAGTTTTATAATTGAAATATCTAATTTCACTATTACGGTGTAAAAATTTTCACGTACACACACAATATATGTATACACGTATACAATGTATTTTCATACAAATTAAAAGCATCCATATATATTTATCCACACAACATAATCATGTTTAAATCTTAGCAAAAATTTAAAAGATCTTCAAAAATTAGAGATTGCCTAAAAGCTGTTCGTTCGCTTTCGCTACCAATTTATCTTGAACGAAAGAGGGAGCATACTCAAATAAAAATGAGAATGCTGGACTTTCACAGTCCCACTTAATCGTTCTCTTTTTACTGACAGCTTTTAAGAAAAGTAGCTAATCCCCTTGATCGATTAGGGAATTATGACTCTGCTCTCTGGCACGATACCCCCTTATCTTGAAATGGGGAAGGAATAAGCTGCCATGTGTAAGATCTGTTCGCAAATAGCACGGTTCGGAAATCGCACGCTCGGAAATAGCATGTAACCTATACTCCATGACCCGACATATAACATATACCCCAGTCTTTTAAATTTAATATAATTATTTCTTTACGGTTTTGTAGGTTGCTGTTTTGATTCTATATCCATACCTACTTTTATTTCCTAGGACTTAGGGTTATGTTATTTTTTTAATCAAAAGAACTGTTATAAGTTTTTGTAATTTATAGTGTTTATCTACATTTTTTTTTAGCTGTTATTTTGATTTTAATTAATATTATGTTTAACATATGATTTATTTCGCACAATTATCCATCTCACTGTTTTCCGAGTGAATCCTCTTTTAGTATGAATCTAAAAATAAGAAAAGTATATAGCTACCAATGGAAATACTGTGCAGTTATGCACAATACTGAATTCCTCACACTTCTTTAACTTTGCATAATAAAAAATATTGTTTCTTACACTTGATAATGAATTTTAAAATACATAAATAAAAAACTCATTCAGGCATAAAAATAGTTATTAATGAAGCTTTCTGTATTCAGAATGAAACAAAATTCTTATTGTTTTTGAATTCTTAAGCAGGAACCTGCACATAAGTAACAATATTAAAAAGTTTTGGATTTTTATTTATTTTGAAGATCAAATAAATGAAGATGCTTCTATAGCAGAAAAACAATCTCAGAATTTTCAGTGAACGTGTTTTGTATTTGAATGAAGAACTTTTTAAAATTCCCCTTATGTCTCCACTCTAAGTATTCTTTTTTGTTTTCACGAATGCAAATCTATAAAAACTGAAAAATAATTCAAGCAGTCCCACCATGCGGCGCTTTTTTTTTTTCATAACCTTGATTTTTCCTGTAATATACATTTAACTAAACATTGTTTAACAAAAGTTTGAGATCAGAATTAAATTTTGCTGCGCTCTAATTAAACACATGTTGTTTATTTCAAACAAATTTGAAAAGAACATTGTCAAATCAGGTTTATTTTTAAAGTAAAATAAGTTTCAAATTATTTTTCTTAATTTGTTGGTTTGATTTTTGAGAGTAATAAAAAGTTTGAATTTGGTCAATGTTTCGTAAAACATATTTTTTTGTATTCCTTTTTCTAGTGCATAAAATTAATTACTTAGTATGAGATAGTTAGTAAAACTTGTTTCTAACTTGTTAAACTCAAATTAGAAATTAGTAATTAGTCAGGAGCATTAGTTAGTTATTGTTCAGATGTACTATATCATTTAGAAAATATCACGGTTAATAAAAGTTACGATGTGTTCTTTTTTTCCAATCTAATTGTAAAAGAAAAAGGAAATGTATCTGACATTTAACACGTTACACTGAGAAAAATAATGTACCACTTTCATCTAGAACGAATAGGTGGTGCTTTTCTAAATCCCTAAACTACAAATATAGATTTCCGAGCTGTGAGTATAAGTCACGCCAATACACTGAGAAAAAATTCCATAACTGACATCTAGAATCTAAATTGTGGCTGTAGAAAAAATAGTTCCATGCCATCCTTATAAATTTATTATAAAAAAATTTCTAGTCCAATTCGAAAGCGAATTCTAGAGCCCTTTATTAGAAATTTTCAGCGTTTGCCTATACTATCGAGGACAAACCTATTTGAAAATATCTCCAAAAAATGAGAATACAAGAGGCGGGTTTCAGCATCTATAATCTTGCTTTATGACCCAATTCTAGAAAATTAAGCTAGTATTTCTCGTAATACAAAAGATTCAGAATATTCAGAATATTGTTTCACCATCTAGAAATGTGTAGACTAGAAATTCTCGACCATTTCATCTATTCAGTTTATGGGCGTGCCTTATGCGCATAGCTCGGAAATCTATATTTCTAGTTTAAGGATTTGAAAATGACCATTTATTCATTCTAGATGAAGGCGGTATATTTTTTTTTCTCAGTGTAATTACGAATTTCTTTTGCGAAGACGCATATAATTAGAAAAAAATAATTATATTAAAAAATATAGAATTCAGTTCATTTCATAGAGAAAATTGGTCACTTTTTAATTCTGTTTAATAAGTTTGGACTTTTCATTTAAAATGCAGTGGGTAATCAAGCTATTGTTGTTTTTTTTTTTTTTTTTTTTTTTTACATTTTTCTATTTTTTAAACATATACTGGACGAAATGGCTTTAAACTTCGGACATCCAAAGAAAATTCATGAACGCACACTTTCCAGTGTTGATTTGGTCACGAGTGTAATTAGGGGACCAAACACAAATTAAAGATGAGTACAAATACTTTGAATTATTCTATATCATAAAAAGCTATAAATGGCTTGTAATTTTAACTCATGATTTCACTTACTATTTTCAATATTTGTATACATCTTTGTAGAAATTGTACGATTATTTACACATTTTTTTTTTTTTTCTTTTTAAGAATTATTAATCTTTTTTTTTTTTTTTTTTTTTTTTTTTTTTTTTTTTTGCTTATAGCAAGAATGGGTTTCAACAAAATTTAGGAAATTCACAGAAAACTCTATACAATATTAAAGAAACATCATTATGAAACATGAAATGTATACGCTTAACTTTCGCTGAGATATGAGTATTTGTAGTAAACATTTTTTTACCGCGCGTGCGAGAGACATAGCAGTTTTTATATTACATATGTGTAAAACTAGATGTATTGGTCAGCTTATGCCAAAAATTCATTTTAACAGAGTAAAAATTAAACAGGTTATCGACAAAAGAATGAGCTAAATTTTAGATATTTTGCAAAATTTACATTTCATAAGGGATTTTTTCACATGCTACGTGATTAATTTGGAGATCCAATTATTTCATGTACGCTGCAAAAAATTCTTATATATATATATATGGGTTTGTCACTCTAACATACTTTTATTTATATACTAAGATTTGTGAGTTTATAAGGGGTCTTTCATATATGTATATATATATTCTTTTCTTTTTTTTCCCATGTGGCTGAAATAATTGGATCTCCAAATTAAATACATGGCATGTATAAAACCCCTTCTGACATTTCAATTCTAGAAAATATGTAGAAATTTATCTCGATCTTTTACCGATAATTTGCATTATATTCATTGCATTCAAATAAACGTTTGACATAAGTTGCCCAACATGCCTAGCTTTCAACCTATACAATAAAAATGTGTCCAACCTTTGCACATGTGCAGTAAAAAATATTTACTGCAAATACTCATATGTCAGTGATATTACAATGTGTGTATTTTTTATTTCAGACTAATGTATCTCCAATATTTTGTCAATTTTTCTGCAAATTTCGTAAAATTATGTTGAAATCCGTTCGTGTCATAAGGAAAAAAAAAAATGGCAGAAATATTAATAATTTTAGAAAATATTATATATGTATAAATAATCGTGCTATTTACACGAAAAAGTATATAGATATTGTAGACAGTAAGTGAAATAGTGTGTTAAAATTACAAATCTTTTGTAATTTTTTATGATGCAGGTTAATCTAAGATTTACTTCTCTTCAATTTGTGGTTAGTCCTCTAATTGTACTCGTGACTAAATCGATATTGCAGAGTGTGAGTATATGAATTTTCTTTGCATGTCTGAAGTTCAAGACAATTTCGTCTTGTATTTTTTCAGAAAATAAAAAAATAAAATTCTGATAATTTGGTCATCCACTGGAGGTTTTTTATACTTTTACTTAATGTTTAAAATGTTAACTAAAAACGAATGGTTTAAATCGGAAAATAAATTTTAAATTTATATTTTAAAATCCAAAGTATAAACTCGAACGGTATTTTTATTATTTTTTTGATCGTTGGTTTTTAAATATATATAAGTTTTTAATTTTACGATTTTAACCCTCGCTTTCCCAAGATTAAGGCGTTACTGCAGAAAAATTGCTTTCAGGTGCCGCTTGGCACGTTTGGCAAAAATCACCAGCACCGCACCTTTTTGTATCGTTTAGAAGTTGCAACATTCCACTGGTTACGTTTGCTATCTCTGGCGAATTAGCGCACTTTTTAAATGAGGCGGGATTAACTAAATTTTAACTTCAAAATGGGGTCAAAATGACCCCACCTTGGGAAAGCGAGGGTTAAACAATGCCAATGTAAATAATAGACATTTTAATTAATACATTAACATGACGCAATGTTAAGTAATGTTCAGTGTTCAATCGTTAAGCAATAAAATTATTTAGTTTTAAAAAATAAATTTATTCCATACTATTCCACATTAAATTCTAAATAATTCAAAATTCATAATTATTAGCTCAAAAAGACTATTACTTTCAATCTGTGATAAAACATTGTCGCACACAACCTCGGGTATATAAAATCATGCATTAGTAAAATCACACTCAGTAAAATCATGCATCACTCATAAATTGAGAAATATGTTTTCTTCGTTCTACCAAATAAGTTGTTGACGCTTCTCAAATATTATTCCATCAGTTAAAAGTTATAGTTCGACCACGTTTCTTGGAACATGCGGGCTTTAGCGCATGTGCTATGCTAACTGAATGAGTACAGTATGAAAATAGGGAGTGACAAGTCTTGTAGACTAGAGAAAATAAACAATAAGGAAACGTAGAATGATCGAAAATTTCTCAAACCCCAATCTGTAGATCGATTTCGCATCCTTTCCAAGTCTTTTGAATCGCCCTCTATGCTATGTGCGTCCTACATGATCGTACTATCGATGTTGACTGGGTAATTCAGATGGCATGTTATCTCGAGTGATTAATATTTAATCTCCGGTCTGGTTATTTTCACTTTTTGTTTAATTAATTTAGCCTCTCTACTAAAATATCTTTCTTTCATTTGTTCGAAATTATAAATCCTAAAAAATCAATCCTGTAAAATTTATGTACGTGCAAGCAAATAAAGCTGCTACCAGATACGGCAACTTTTCACTCAACTTTTGAGCCAATTTTCCGGGAGAAATTATCTAAATACAAATTGTGATAGTAAACAAGAAACACGCCCAAGTTTTCCCCCATTTCCTTCCAAAAATTGACCAATTTTACAAAAATATGATCAACTTTTCTTTAGATTACCTAATCACAGAGAAGCGTTTTAAATATTTGATTTTTTTCGCACCAAGCGAAGAGCGATAAATATTAATAACACTAAACTTTTTACTTCTCATTTATTATCTTTCGTTTCATTTGCGCCAGATTCGCTGAAGTGTCGTTAGGGCAAATTGTTGTACTGTCAGTGGGTTAAAAATTGCTTAATATGTCGTTGATAGTGTTTAATATAATAATGTAGATTTATTCGAAAAAATAAAAACGAGGGGAGCAAACATTCCATATAAAATCAACTACAACATACTTGATTTTCGGTGCCTGAACAAGATTTTAGTTTTCTCTCATCGTAATTTCTATTTATTCAGCTTTTATAAAACATCGCACTTTCAAAAATTTTGAAGTAGCCAGTATAAGTCTCTTACGAGCTTTTCTTCTGAAATGAGGAGCTTTCTCTCTTTCAGACTATTTTAAGCTATATCCGCCAGTAAAACATAACAGAAGATTTTATGCCCCATAATGTTAAGCAAAGCGGATTTGAAATACAGAAGGAAAAGTGAGAGGCTGAACGATTCTCAAGAATTTTCAATGGGATCTTCCCACCTGACGTCAGAGGTCACATGATAGAGGAAAAACAAATAGCAGACGAAGTCTTGTTTATCTATAGCGATTGCTGAAATAACATATTTTCTATTCTTATTTTTTTATCAATCGTATTTAATCTGTGTTATTTTTTATAAATCATCATTTTTAATCCATTTTATATCATTATTCATCATCTTTTGTTTGCTGTATACATTTACAATCATCATTTAGTTATGTTTGTTATTGATTTTCATGAAGAACATGTTTAATACTCTGATTTTTGGTACTTAAATCAGTGACAGTGCAATATCGTACGGCGTAAATCCATTTAGACCAGTAACTAAGTTAATTAACTTGTTGTAACACCTTTATGCAATTAAATTAAATGAAAACATTTTAAAATTTCAAATTATAATCCATAAACATGCCACAAGAAGCTATTATTTATTGCTAGATCAGTTAATGTTACAGTTACACTACAATATACAAAAATGGATTCTTATAGGTAAAAATAAATAAACACATAAAATGTTTTTTAAAAATTATTCAATTTTCAAATACAATTATTCTACTGTTTTCAAATGCACAATATTACTTTTGTTTCATTTTATTTATATTAAAATTATTATTTTATTAATATTAAAATTTTTGTTCTTAAGAACAATATTTAATTGAATTCGATTCTCAGAATTCGATTATTCGTTTTTCTCTATCACATGATTGAGCAGACGAAACTGGGAAGAGCCCATTAAAAACAATCATAATTTCTAATTTATTAGTTAATAAATTTGACTATTAATCTATTTAGTGGCACAATATTTTTTATTTTTATTTTTAGAAAAGTCCTTGGGTATTTTATTTGAAAATGTTCGATATAAGATGGACCTGAATATGTAAGATGCAAATATAAAAAATATATATAAAATTACATGTATAAACATATACGTAACAAGTGCATTGTAATATAAGTAAATACACATAATTAAGGATCCATAAAAAACTGGGATAATGTAATATTATCGCAGTATGGAATTAATTTATTAAATAGAAATATTTATTCATCTTTGTTTTTCGTTGGCCATTAAATAACAAGCAAAGCTAACTAAAACATTCACTGTATATTTGCGTATATTTCAGATTATTATGTTTTATCATTACAGTTTTGAGATTACGGACGTCTTTGAACACTCGGGTAGTTTTAGAATGTGTATATTAAATTTTTATTAATTTATTAAATTAACGGTTCATTTAAATACTTGATTTAAAACTCTTAAAATTTTTTCATTGTTTTCTTTCATTCATCCAGTTTCTATAAAACATCGCCCTTTCAAAAATTTCAAAGTGGGCAGAAAAAGTGCGTGCAAATGTCAATAATTCTCTTACGAATCTCACTTCAGAAATGTGGAGCTTTCTTTTCTCCAGGCTATTTCAAGCAATATCAGCCAATAAAACAGAATAGGAAATTTTATGTTCCATAAATAAATTAAAGGCAGAGAAGGTTTGAAATATAGAGGTATAAACGAGAATAAAATCTTTCTTTAGGCTTATTGTTTTTGGAGAATTTACAATTAAAAATCTATCATAATTTCTAATTTATTAGATAAATTTCATGTATGCCATGAGTAAGAAAGTTTCACACATATTGATTTTATATATTCATAAATATTTTATTTGTTTCTAAAAAAAATTATCCGTGACTTCACTTAGCAGTTTTCTGGGGAGAGAGAGAGGTTCTAGAGTGGAATTTTTTTCTTACATATAATTGTTTTTGAATTTTGTTACATACCTTTGGACATTTTATGTAGGATATGAACTGTTTTTAAATGACTGTATATAAAATATAAACTATGTTACACATTCTGGATTTTTCTTTTATTTTTTGTGATGCAATTGGATATGAAACCTCTATTGCAGAAAGTGGAGTTAAACGTAGTGGAAGTATGTCTAGTTAAGGTCTTATGAATGTGAAGTCCCTCCCTGAGATGGTATGGCTGATGATCAACAGACGGTATCTGATGTCGCGCCTTTGTGGAAGTTCATCTATGATACTAGAACGTTGAGATTGAAATTTCTCATCTCACTTCCTAATTACGACAAACACGGATTAATGAAACCTTTGTAACTGCCTGTTGATCTGGCCAAGTAATGTTTCTATGAAAATTATAGTGTGTGACTTTTTCCTTTCATTTTCTTCTTTCTCATCGATCATACGGGAGAAAATCCACATGCGAAGGGAAACATTTTGTACAGAAACAATCAGTAATTTTTTTTTTTTTAGTTAGAAACATTTTTGGAAATGTGCTTATCGCTGTATTTTATACAAATATATATATATATATATATATATATATATATATATATATATTTGTTTTTTCGTGATAGAAATGTTTATTAACAAGGGATTTTTAAACAAAATAATTCATTGTGGCTTACATGTACTCATATAAAAGAAAAGCCGTATTTGTGAAAAATATGTTTTCGAAGTATTTTTCAGAAGAATAAACTCAATAAAGCTTCAAACGGTCATGCAGAAGAAAACATTAGTGTATGAGACAAGTCTTAAAGTTTTTTTTTTTTTTTTTTTCCGATAAGAACTAATGTAATGTCCGAAAAGAACTATGACATTTTTATTTATTTTGCTGATGAAACTTAAGTCTTTTTCATTTTATCATTTTTTTTTTCGATTAATAAAATACTGAGGATGCTGAGACATTTTTGCCGTTTAAAGACCTCTCATAAATTTGTGTGAGCAAATTTCATACATATTATTTTAAAATATTTGTTTTATTTCTAAATAAATATTTAAAAACAATACGTGTGAAAGTCGATAACGCTATGAAATTAACACCTGAAGATATTTTTAGCGATACTTTATCTGTTACTTTTAATTTTTAGATAAAGTTCTAGTGCTTTGCACTCTTATAAAGAAAAGAATATTGTGTAACATGAATGTGAGTATATAGGATTTTGTAAGATTATGTATTATGCAAATATGTGAGATATTTGCATATTACATAAATCAATCATATCAATCAATCGTTATCAATCATATTTAAAGTTAATTAGATTAAATACGATTTATTGTGTGTACAGTAGACTCTCGTATAACGGGAGGTATACGTTCCGCGTAATAGGAAATCGCGTCATAGGAGACATACATTGAGCAGACGATTTCCTTCCGCAATGAGACCGAAAGCGTCGGTTGTTGGCATAGTAACGGAGCAATCCTTATCTGCAGTGAAAAAGTAAGTAGCCTTGAACAGGTTGAAAGTAGAAAAGATGTCAAGTGCTTCCTTTATTTTACGCGTTATACGAGACTTTTTATCGCGTTGTATGAGTAATAGTCGCAGATTTTTCGTCGTGTTATACGAGCGTTGTACGAGATTCTATTGTCTTTATCTTGTATACATTACAATGTTTTTCTACTGTAAGGTGAATTCCATAGTAACGGACGCTACATACACACACAAAATAAATGCTTATAAAGATTAAAGACGCACACTAATGCTTCAGAATAGAACACAGAGAAAAAATTCTGTAACTGACATCTAGAATCTTAATTGTGGCTCTAGAAAAAATAGTTCCATGTCATCCTTATAAATTCTAGTCCCCTTGGAAAGCGAGTTCTAGAAGCCCCTATTAGAATTATAGAGCGTTTGCCTATATTTTCGAGGGCAAAGTTATTTTAAAATCTCTGCAAATAAATGAGGCTAAAGAGGCGGGTTTCTGCAACTATAATCTTGGTTTATGACCCAATTCTAGAAAATCAAGCGAGAATTTCTCGCAATAAAAATGATTCAGAATATTTAGAGTATTCAGAATATTGTTTCACCATCTAGAAATGTGTACACTAGAAATTGTCGATAATTTCGTCTATTCTGTTTATTGGCGTGCCTTATGCGCATAGCTCAGAAATCTATATTTCTAGTGAAGGGATTCAGAAAAAGGCCACTTATTCATTCTAGAGGAAGGCGTTATATTTTTACTTTCCGAACACTATAGTGAGGAAAGTATTGTAATCATGTCAAAAATCCGAATTCGAGATTTTGATGTTTCTATACGTTTTGAGGTCCCCTGAGTCCGTTTTCACTATTTTTACGATGATGTATGTATGTGTGTGTGTATGTGTGTATGTGTGTATGTATGTGTGTATGTCTGTGAGTGAACACGCTAGCGTCTAAACGCTTCGTTCAATTAACCCGAAAGTTGGTACGCATATTGTAAGTCACCATAGTACGAACCCTATAGATTTTGGTGAATCTAGCACTTATAGTTTTTTTACAGGGACACAAAGAAAAATTCTTTATCATTATGGCCTATGGGAGCAAAATCTTAAAAGTGCGATAGCATCTAAACGCCTTATTCAATTGAGCAAAAAATTTATACACATATTATAGGTCGCAAATACTCAATCTGTATAGATTTTGGAGAATCTAGCTCTTATAGATTTTTTACAGGGACACAAAGAAAAATTCTTTATCGTTATGCCTATGGGGCCAAATTTTTAAAAGTGTGATAGCGTCAAAACGCCTTATTAATCTGACAAAAAATTTGTACACATGTTATAGATCACAGTTGAACTAACTGTATAGACTTTGGTGAATCTAGCACTTACAGTTTTTTTACAGGGACACAAAGAAAAATTCTTTATCATTATGGCCTATGGGACTAAATTTTTAAAAGTACGATAGCATCTAAACGCCTTATTGAATTGAGCTGAAAATTTATATGAGTATTATAAATCACTGTTGCACTAACTATAAGCATTTTGGTGAATTTAGCATTTATAGGTTTTTACAGGGACACAACGAAAAATTCTTTATCATTATGATCTATGGGCTCAAAGTTCAGTAGCGTTAAATAAAACATCGTGTAATAGATGGAGAAAAATACTCAAACACTCTATTATGGTTTTCTCTCTTTTGTTTGTTTAACAACTCCTCTTTCTTTACTTTTTCTACAAAACTGTTAATTACTCAATGTTCGGAAAGTCGAGTGGAGTCACTCCAGATTTTTTTTTTCTCAGTGAAGTTATTTTTTACTGATAAAATCAATACTAAACATAAACTTAACTGGTTTCAAAAAAAAATTTCTAGCATATTAAAGCTGTAAAATAAATAAATAAATAACAATTTTTAACTGTAACGGATGTTACATAAAATGAAACGTCATTTGAACTATAGTAAAAAAAAAAAAAAAAATCTGTGAATCTATTCTACAAATTTGTTAAATTTCTTTTTAAATAACATCACAAGATATGCATGTAATTTATCATACACTTGCTATAAAAATTCAGTCATTTTTGCTGTAATAAAAAAATTAAAAAGTTTTGCAACAGATGTTACTGGATGTAACATATGTTACATTGTATGACAGGCATGTTTATACCTACGCTGAATGATAAATTAATAATTGAAATGCAGTAACTTAACTTCTTATAAACAATAATAGAATTACGAAAGTTATATTTAAATCATTTTAAGTTCAATCAATACATGCAATAATACCTTGCATTATAAATATTTAAAAAAAATTCAATTTTTAGCACAAATATAATTTAAAGATATATATAAAAAAATTACAATATACATTTTCCCGTCAGTTTTCTCACAAAATAAACATAGTATAAGAGAAAAGCAATAATAGGTTCTAATTCTAGAGACTACAAGGTTTCCAATGATATACAATAACATTTATGGATATTTGTTTAAAATGATTTTCTTCCAAAACTGGTTTCATGTTAGCTGGAATTCCCCGTAAGCTTATACGCTTATGAGCTTTTTTTTTTTTTTTTGGTTGGTTCGTTGGTTGGTGTCGTGTCGTGTCATGGATAGAAAATAATTTTAAATGGGACCAAAGGTCCTATATACAGCATCTGCCATTTGAAGGCAATTTTCTTCATATAAGTTCGCCCACGGATTGTCACTTATTTGCTGCAATTGCGCGAGAATAGCGGGACAGTTGAAAATATGTTTGGAGGTTAGTTCTATGTCTGGGCAGTTTTTACAGAGGCAGTAAGTCCTTGTCCCGTCTTTATGGATCTTCATCCCCCTAAAGTGTCCTGTCCGGAGTCTTGTTAGAGTGCTGGTGAGAGTTCTATTGGTACTGATTTCAGGGATTTGGTGTTTGATTTTGAGTTTCCTATAATTGAATTTTGCCTTAGTAACTGAGTTGATATCTCTGAGAGTGACATGAGTAACCCTGCTGGTGTTTACTTGTCTTGCTTCTTTTGCCAAGGCATCAGCCCTCTCGTTTTCAGTAATGCCAACATGCGCGGGAATCCACTGCATGGTGCACTGTTTCTTCAAATGGAAAATCTTACGAAGTGTACGGTGTATATTTATAATTAGCCCTGAAGATGAACCGCTTTGACTTGCTTGAAGAGCAGCTCTGCAGTCACTGAAGATGATTAACCCTTTGGCTCTTTCATTTTCTTCAAGATTTATATACTTATTTAGGGCTTTCTGGATGGCAATGAATTCACAAGTGTAGTTTGAAACTGTTTTGTCTCCTCCGATCTTAAATTGCTTTGTGCTTCCACTCTGTGGGAAAGTAAAGTTGACACCAGCTCCTCCGTTGTCTGGAATTTCATCTGAGGAACCGCCAGTGAAGGCAAAGACAAAATTTTCTCTTGTATACGAGGCAATGGTTTCATCACCTTTTGTTTTAATAGCTGAAGTTACTTCTTTTTTGGAACGCGGTTCGTAAGGTGAGTTATAATTTTGGAGCTTTCCGGAAGAGTCGAACACAAAATTGGCACTTGCAGAATTTCATATGTGCTATGCTCTAGTCCAGTTTGCTGCCTCACCATTAGGTCATAGTGTAAGGTGGAGGATCGTTTGAGTCTTGTATTTTCGTTCTACTTCAAAAAGGTTTTTTTGCTAACATGTTCCTCCTCACGACTTCTAATATTGTTGGTAAAGTTGACATTACATTTTCGTCTATTATCAAGTAACTGGAGACCACATTCCTGTTGGGATTTAATGTTGTCTTTTTATTGTTATTATTATTATTAATATATATATATATATATATATATAACTTTACTACAGCATGCTCCCTGACAAATAGTCATTCTACATTCGAGTCATTCTATGTCATTCAATGTCAAACCAACACAGCTAAAAAACTGTCCCCCTCAGATTTTTATGAAATTGAGCTCATTTATTTGTTCCATTGAGAAATGAGTGTATATCAATTAATAAGTCCCTATCACTTTTAGTTTTCGATATACAGGGCTGCAAAAAGGGATAAAAAATGCAAATTTCCGAAATTCTTCTACTACAAATGTACCCATAATGTCTTTCCTAATTAACTTAGAGATAAAAGATTGATATGATCAGAAAGCTTATAACACAGGCTTTCCAATGATATATCACAAGTATATATTTTTAAATTTTTTCACTTTAAGGTAAACATTTTGTCCTTTGACCTCCAATATCTCAAAAAGTACACATTTAATTTTCTATTGAAAATTATATGTTATTTTTACATTTATTATATATAACTATTGCAAATTTCAACATGGAACAGCCATGGGATGCTGAGCTATAAATTAATATGCAGCCCTAAATCAGTATTTTCATACTAACATAACGTACGTTTTTCCCATATTTTGTTCCCTAATTAACTTAGATATAAGATTGGTATCATTAGAAAGTTTATAATACAAGCTTTTAAATGATATATCACACGTATACATTTTTTTTTTATTTTTCATTTTAAGATCAATCATTTTGACCTTTGACTTTCAATATCTCAAAAAGTACATATTTTTATTATTATTATTATTATTATTATACGTTATTCTTAAGTTTATTAGCTATAATCTCTGATACGGTGACATCACACTAATACATCAACATGATACGGACATAGGATACTGAGTTATAAATTAAAATGCAACTCTACCAATATTTCCACATTAACATAACATACGTTTTACAAAACTAGTTGGCATAGGTGGACTCTGCTCATTTCCCCATCATATTTATGTTCTCGTAAATTTCTAGTGCGAGACATATTATAATCATGTTAAAAGAAATGAATTTGACCAAAGCTTGATACAGTGACAGAATGAAATCCCCGCCTAATAGGCTATCCACCGTTCACTTCGATATATTTATCTTATTCTAATCTATTAATTTATTTTATCAGGGTCGATTCCGTTGTTTGGTTTTCATGCTACTATTTCTAATGCAATAGCCCTCAAACTTCATATTTATATGAAAAATTTACAATTTCGCTATGTTGATAAAATCGTAAATTACGAATAATTTATGAAATTTTCCTATTAGAATATTTGTATTCAATCATGTTCAAACAAATATCATAAATGTAATTTTGAAGTTGTCTTATGTATTTATAATCCTCAAAATGGAAGTTTATGCTCAATTTTGCCTTATTCTGACATGTTAAGTAAATCGTAAATTCTAAATAACTTACGAATTTTTTAAATTGAAAAAAATCATAGTCTATGATATTCATGCCAATATCCTAAATAATATTTCGAAAGTAGTTTGACATCTTTACGATGAAAACATCCCTCAAGATTGACGTTTATGTGAAATTTTGCTCTATTCTGCCATGTTAAGAAACTCGTAAATTTCCAATAACTTACGAAATTTTTATATTGGAAAATTCATAGTCATAAATATTCATGCCAGTGTCCTAAATAGTATTTCAAAAGTAGTCTGACATCTTTACGATGAAAATATCTCTCAAAATTGACGTTTATGTGAAATATCGCCCTATACTGCCATGTTAAGAAATTCGTAAATTTCCAGTAACTTGCGAAATTTTCAAAGTAGCCTATTTATAGTTACCGATGTTCATTTCGGCATCAAAACTGATATTTTAAAACTCGTCTGACATTTTTACAGTAAAAAGTTTCCATTTAATGCGCGTTTAAGTGAATTTTTGTCCTATTCTCCCATGTTAAGAAAATCGTAAATTTCTAATAACTTACGAAGTTTTTTAATTCGAATGTTGAAAATGAATAGGGTACTTGCCAGTGTCGAAAGTAATATTTTAAAACTGATCTGACCTATCTGCGACAATTTGTTCGTGAGATATTGTGTACACAGACTAACAAACTAATGGACTAACTGACTAACACACTAACAGACTAACACACTAACAGACACCCTAAAGACAGACACCATAGAAATTTTGTCATTTTCGGATTCCTCACACCTTAAAACGCGTAGAAAAGTCAAAAAACCGAGGTCGAAAATTTTCACGATTACCTAAGTTCCCCTTACCTATAGTATGATGGGGAACTAAAAATGGCCGTCCCATGTTGAATGAAACTTACAATAATTATCTATATATATAAAAGAACACTTCCTGAGTGAGTGAGGGAGGGGGTGATCTATCAACGCCCAGACCAAACACCTGGACCTAGAAGCATGAAATTTCGTGACAATGTTCTTTCTATGACGTAGGCATCCACTAAGAAGCGATTTTACAAAATTCGCCCCCCAAGGGGGGGAGGGGGAAAACGTTTTTTCACAAAATCCTTCATATCTCAAACAAAAAAACAGATATCCGTAAAATTTTTGCTTTAAAATATAGCTAATACAAATGTCTAAAAACCAATTTCTGGAATTTTCAAAATTCGGTCCCCAAGGGGGGCGGGGGGGGGGGGGGAAACGTGATTTCACATGCGTAAAACGTGATTTCGCATAATCCTATATATCTGAAACAAAAAAATAGATATACGTGAAATTTTTGCTCTAAAATATAGCTAATGCAAATATCTAAAATCAATTTCTGGAATTTTAGAAATTCAGCCCCCAGGTGGGGTTGCAGGGGGGGGGGGGGCTATGGGGCAAAAACAAATAGAAATACAGTTAGGGCGTTCAAAATTGATACAGATAGGTTTTAGAGGCCTGCAAGTCAAATGAGGATATTTTCGATTGTGCAAAGTTATTAGGAGGGGAAGGAAGGTAGGGGAGAGGGGGGGCAAAAAATAAAAATAGAGTTAGATCGTTCAAAACTGGTATATAGAGGTTTTCCATACCTACAAATCGATTGCGGATATTTTCGAAGTTATAAAATTATTAGGAGGGGCGGGAAGGGGGGGCTATGGGGCAAAAACAAATAGAAATGCAGTTAGGCCGTTCAAAATTTTTACAGATAGGTTTTCGAGGCCTGCAAGTCGAATGGGGATATTTTCGAATGTGTAAAGTTATTAGGAGGGCCGGGAAGGTGGGGGGGGAGAGGGGGGGCAAAAAAATAAAAATAGAGTTAGATCGTTCAAATTTGGTATATAGAGGTTTTCGATACGTACATATCGATTGCGGATATTTTCGAAGTTGTAAAATTATTTGGTGGGGCGGGAAGGGGGGGGGGTGGAGCGGTAAGGGGGGGGGCTATGGGAAAAAACAAATAGAAATACAGTTAGACCGTTCAAAATTGGTACAGATAGGTTTTAGAGGCCTGCAAGTCGAATGGGGATATTTTCGAATATGTAAAGTTATTAGGAGGGCCGGGAAGGTGGGGGGGGCGGAGGGGCAAAAAAAGTAAAATAGAGTTAGATCATTCAAAATTGGTACATAGATGTTTTCGATACCTACAAATCGATTGCGGATATTTTCGAATTTTTTAAATTATTAGGAGGGGCGGAAAGGGGGGGAACGGAGGGGCCAAAAAATAAAAATAGAGATAGATAGTTCAAAACTGGTGCATAGGGGTTTTTGATACCTACAAATCGATTTCGGATATTTTCGAATTTGTAAAATTATTAGGATAGACGGGAGGGGGGGGGCGAAGGGGGAAAATAATAGAAATAAGAGTTAGAGCATTTTGGGAATTTTTTCCGAAGGCAGTGAGAACCCGGTGCGACATTTTTCCTGATCAGATTTTGTTTCTCTTTTCTTTTCACGTGATAAAAATGAATGCAATTTTCAGAATTCAGTAATTAGAGTGATTCATTTAAAAATAGGGACCAGCGAAGCGGGCGTTGCCTGCTAGTAGCTAATAAATGTAATAATAACATATAATTTTTAAATGAAAAATAAATGTATACTTTTTCAGATATTTATGTTTTAAGGTCAAAATGTTTGACCTTAAAATGAAAATTTTTAAAAATATATACATGTGATATATATTTTAAAAGCCTGTATTATAAGTTTTCTAATGATACCAATGTTATATTTCTAAGTTAATTAGGGAACAAAATATGAGGAAAACTTACGTTATGTTAGTATGAAAATATTGATTTAGGGTTGCATATTAATTTATAGCTCAACATCCCATAGCAATCCCATGTTGAAATTTGCAATAGTTATAGATAATAAATGTAAAAATAATATATAATTTTTAAAAGAAAATTAGATGTATACTTTTTGAGATATTGGAGGTCAAAGGTCAAAATGTTTGACCTTAAATTGAAAAAAATTAAAAATATATACCTGTGATATATAATTTGAAAGTCTGTATTATCTTATACTATTAAGTGAGCAATATTTGTATGTATATTTCACTGATCTCGAAAACGGTAGCTCGGACAGTCACGAGATTTAACACAAAGGTGCATCCCGAAGGGTCATTGTGCACATCGAAGTCAGATTTTCGAATTTTTGATTAGTTTTTTCTTAATTAATTAAAATGTGAAAATCATAACCTCCTAATTTCTGATAAAAAAAGCCATTTAAATTTTAACATTTTATCCATAATTTAATTGTTGCCAAATTTTTTTTTTTCGAGAAAATAATAATAATAATTAAAAAAAAAAAAAAAAAAAAAAAAAAAACGTACATTTATTTAAAATGAGGAAAATAAATCAGAAATATTAGAAAATAAATTAGAAATATCACTCGCATCGTTACAAATAAGACACCAAATGAAAGGGAAAATTTTTGTAAATCCGATGCATTAAACAGCTTATCAATCGGATGATTAGTTTTTTCTTAATTAATTAAAATGTGAAAATAAAAACCTTCTAATTTCTGATAAATAAGACATTTAAATTTTAAAATTTTATCCATAATTTAATTGTTGCCATTTTTTTTCGACAAAATAATAATGATTAAAAAAAAAAAAAAAAAAAACGTACACTTATTTAAAATGAGGAAAATAAATCAGAAAGATTAGAAAATAAATTAGAAATATCAGTCGCATCGTTACAAATAAGATAGCAAATGAAAGGGAAATTTTTTTTAAATCCGATGCATTAAACAGCTTATCAATCGGACAATTAGATTTTTTAAAATTAACTAAAGTATGAATTTTAGGTGGCAACAGCAGAAGATTGTATGGAAACCGTTAGGAGAAAAAAAAATGAAAAATCTGCTTCACATTAAGTCACATGATTTTTAAAAGGGACTAGCAGGCTTTGCCTGCTTCGCTGGTCACTATTTTTAAATGAATCACTATAATTACTGAATTCTCAAAATTGCATTAATTTTTATCACGTGAAAAAAAAAAAAAAAAAAAAAGCGAAACAAAATCTGATTAGGAAAAATGTCGCACCGGGTTCTCACTGCCTTCCGAAAAAATTCCCAAAATGCTCTAACTCTTATTTCCCCCTTCGACCCCCCCTCCCGTCTATCCTAATAATTTTACAAATTCAAAAATATCCGCAATCGATTTGTAAATATCAAAAACCTCTATGCACCAGTTTTGAACGATCTATCTCTATTTTTATTTTTTTGCCCCACCACTCTCCCCCTTCCCAATAATTTTAAAAATTCGAAAATATCCGCAATCGATTTGTAAGTATCGAAAACCTCTATGTACCAATTTTGAATGATCTAACTCTATTTTATTTTGTTTGCCCCTCCGCCCCCCTTCCGTCCGTCCTAATAACGTTACACTTTCGAAAATATCCCCATTCGACTTGCAGGCATCTAAAACCAATCTGTACCAATTTTGAACGGCCTAACTGCATTTCTATTTGTTTTTGCCCATAGCCCCCCCTTACCGCCCCTCCTAATAATTTTACAAATTCAAAAATACCCGCATTCGATTTTAAGTATCGAAAACCATTTCTGTACCAATTTTGAACGATCTAACTCTATTTTTATTTTTTTGCCCCCCCCATCCCATCCCCCCCTTCTCACCCCTCCTAATAACTTTACACTTTCGAAAATATCCCCATTCGACTTGCAGGCCTTAAAAACCTATCTGTACCAATTTTGAATGCCCTAACTGTATTTCTATTTGTTTTTGCCCATAGCCCCCCCCTTCCCGCCCCTCCTAATAATTTTACAAATTCGAAAATATCCGCAATCGATTTGTAAGTATCGAAAACCTCTATATACCAAATTTGAACGATCTAACTCTATTTTTATTTTTTTGCCCCCCCACCCTCTCCCCTCCCCCCTTCTCTCCCCTCCTAATAACTTTACACTTTCGAAAATATCCCCATTCGACTTGCAGGCTATTGAAACCTATCTGTACCAATTTTGAAAGGCCTAACTGTATTTCTAATTGTTTTTGCCCCCCCCCCTCCCCCCCTTGGGGATCAAATTTCGAAAATTCCAGGAATTGGTTTTTAGACATTTATATTAGCTATATTTTAAAGCAAAAATTTTACGGATATCTGTTTCTTTGTTTGAGCTATGAAGGATATTTTGAATTCACGTTTTGCCCCCTCCCCCCCCCTTGGGGGCCGAATTTTTTCAATTTTTTTCTTTCCTAAACCATCCCTGACCTATAAGGAAAAAAACAAAAAAAGAATGATCGAAATCGGTCAAGCCGTTTACAATTTTATAATGGACATACAGACAAACATTCATTGGATTTGATATGGGTAGTCTCAGCTTATGATCCGAGGAATTGTTTTGATACTGATGTTGAGTCATCTTTAAATTTCATAAAAACATTTTTGCACTGATTATTTTAATGTATTTCAATATATATATATATATATATATAGATTATAAGAAAAAAAAACTTTTTATAAACTGTGTTTTTAAATTTTCTGTTGAATCATAGAACTAACTACATTAGCACTTTATCAATGCGTATGAAATCTTTAAACCGATAGTGACTTCAATTCTTGTGAGATACATAATTTAATTTTTTACAATTTTTTAAAGCTCACGTTTAATTAAATTATTTATTTAATCACGTTTATTTATTTTTATGTCGAAAGAAAATGAACTCGTAAATTTTTTTTGGCAACAATTAAATTATAGCTAATATTTTAATGGCTATTTATAAGGTATTAGGAGGTTATTATTTTCATATTTTAATTAATAATAAGAAAACTATTCGAATTTTTTCGAATTTTTTTTTTCCTAAACCATCCCTGACCTATAAGGAAAAAAACAAAAAAAAGAATGATCGAAATCCGTTCAGCCGTTCTCGAGTTTTAGTGAGACTAACGAACAGCAATTCATTTATATATATATAGATTAAAAATTGCAGTTTTCAAATTCTTTTAAATTTTCTCTCACGAACACAAAAATATAACATACAGCCTGTACCCCACAAGACCAACTTGCATTTCAAATTACATCAATTATTTTGGTTAATAAACAAAAGTTATTATTATTTTTTTTCAAATTAAGTTTTATTCTATTTTCGAAAAGATTTATGTGATCATAGATATAATAATATATTTTGGTAAAATCGCCGTCTTTTCCTGAGTGAAAAGGAATCACTTTTTTGTCCCCAATGATCAATCTATATATTATTACTATATCTATGTATGTGATACAATAGATTAATAATTTGGGTTTAAAAATTTTTTTTAAATAGATTATTTAAACTCTATGAACCATATTTTTATTTTATCAGCTTCATTAACAGATCCTGCTGGGCGATTTTTTAAATTTTGGTGTTGAAGTACACCGAATGTTTTTCGACAAGAAGTTTATTTTGCAACAGCCATTTTAATCTAAGTAGCGCATCAAATATATAAAAACAGAAATGATTTATTTTTACACAAAATTTACAGAACAAATGCAGTTTTAAAGATAGGAAATTTATTTCAACAAGCACTATTTTAAACCTAAAAAGCATTAAAAATATAAGCAGAATATAAAGGATTCTTATGTATAAACAAAAAAGAGTCTGATAAAATTATTAGCAAAATAGTCTTCCCCTTTTCATACAAAAAAAAAAAAATCCATCGCTAATATGGCGACAAAAATTCAAAAGCCGCCAATGGAGTGACATAATAAAGTTGTGTAACACGATAATGTTTACCTATTTATTTATTTTTTTATATAATAATCACTATGCTAATTTATCATACAAACAAATGAACCTCTGTGTGTTACTGCACTCTCACGCTGTCGAACAGAAATATTTGAAAAATTCAAATTAATATTTAAATAAATAAATAAAAATATGTTTAATGGGAAATGTATATAACCATAAAAAGATTAGTTGTCTAAAATATGGCAGAAACAGCGCTCATAGCTGTCGAACATTGTTACAAGGGATTAAGTCTTATTGTTACAATGGATTAAGTCTAAAATGGTGACAAAAATTCAAAAGCCGCCAAAGAGAACTATATTAAGGCTGTACTATCAGGTTTACAACCCATGAATTATATATAAACACAAAAAATTAACTGTCTCATGCGACAGACGTAGCCGGTCACAGTATATTATAATATTTAGCGTGAAATTGCTGTCATTTAATGGTTGATTGGATAAACAAAAAAAAAAACATATGAAATAACGTAAAAGCAAATATTATGTTGTCTAAACCCAGTTACGTTTGAGTCCAGTCCGAGTTACATGTGAACAACACGTATAGTGTTGTTCACATGTAACTGGGATTCAATTATAAAAGGGAAACTCCAATTTTTTCGATACTATCTATTTCGAAACTGTTATATAATAAGCACCTAAATGGAAGCTCATTGGTAAACTATTGTTGCAGGTAATAGGGACAAGCGCCCGAGTTGCAGTTGATGACCAAATCGCTGCTGAATGCAGCAGGGACCTGGAGCGAGTTTTTGAACAATTTCAGTATTTTATTTTATTTTATTTTTATAAAGCTATATAGAAACGAGTTTCCTTTAAATTTAGTGGCCAGCGAAGCGGGCAAAGCCTGCTAGTAAGTTTTCTAATGATATGAATCTTTTATCTCTAACTTAATTACGAAAGAAAATATGAGTATATTTGTAGTAGAAGAATTTCGGAAATTTGCATTTTTTACCCATTTTTGCAGCTTTGTATAAAAAGTTAAATTATGCATCTCACAAAAATTGACATCATTATCACTTTAAAAATTTTATGCACATTGATAAGAGCTCTATAATTCATCAGAAAATTTAAAACATGGTATATAAACAGTTTTTTTTTAATCTTATAATTATTTGTTGTCATTTCGGATAAAATAAATATCGCATTTACGTAAGTAAATATTTTGGCGAGAAACGATGGAACTACTTCGGTTGCAAATTTTAAATATTTGTTGGTTATATCCAGAAGCTATAGTCAACAAATATACAGAAGCCATCATCAATACATATTCATAAGATATAGCCAATAAATATTCAGAAGCTATAATCAATACATATCCTGAAGAAACAGCCCCCCCCCCCCCAAAAAAAAAAAAAAAAAAAAAAAAAAAAAGAAGAATCAGAAGCCATAATTAATACATATTCAGAAGATATCGTCGACAAATATTCAAATGCCATCCAATTTATCAATGGTAATGGTCTCAGATACAGAAATCAGCAGTTGGTTTCTACTTGCAATCAGGGAAGAATTTCTCACTTACTAGTAGGTTTCGAAAAATGTAAAAGTTTTTAGAGATTTGACATAATATCTTAAGATAGTTTAAGAAAAATGGTAAAATTAGATATTGGTATAATTATGGTAAAATTGGTTATTTAAGTGCAAAATCACATATTGAAAGAAATAGCTCTATCGTACTAATAAAAACTTATAATATAATGTATATTCTATGAAGGCGTTCTTTTCTCTAAACCTGTAAACGAAGGATAAATATTTTTCATGCCATATTTTACGTAAAACAAGGTTTTGTTAACGTAAGAATATCAGGGGCGAGGCATGGTTTAGAAAACTATGGAAGCGCCGAAGCGAAGCGCTTCCAAAAGAAGAAGAAGAATCAATTCAGTCTTTCGACAAGGCGACGTAACTTGATTACTTTTTAAAAATCTTAAATAAGGGAAGCGCTACTTTCATCGCTTCCATGGACGCTTCGCCACTCTAAAGAATGCACGTCAATTTCATTAATTTTAATGTGTGATCTGCATTGCTAAACTGAGTCTACAGGAAATTTCACCAGTAGGCGTATTTGAATATCTTTGTCAGTTTCTGTATACGGACTATTTGTCCTATTTCAATAAGAAAAAAAAAAAAAAAAAAAAGCTGAAGTAGCATACTTATATAACATAAGATTTAGAATACGGAGTTTTTACTTCCTGTTCATATTTGTTCTTGGGTCTTGGGTTATACTGATAACAGACTCGAAGACAAAGGATCTACACGTACACTGAGAAAAAATTCTATAGCTGACATCTAGAATCTAAATTGTGGCTCTAGAAAAAAATAGTTCCATGTCATCTTTATAAATTCTAGTCCCCTTGGAAAGCGAGATCTAGAAGCGCCTATTAGAATTCTAGAGCGTTTGCCTATGTTATCGAGGGCAAAGTTATTTAAAAATCTCTGCAAATAAATGAGACTACAAGAGGCGGGTTTCAGCAACTATAATGTTGGTTTATGACCCAATTCTAGAAAATCAAGCGAGAATTTTTCGCAATACAAAAAATTCAGAATTTTCGGAATATTCAAAATATTGTTTCACATGTACAAATTTGTAGGCTAGTAATTCTCGATCATTTCCACTATTCAGTTTATTGCCGTGCCTTATGCGCATAGCTCGGAAATCTATATTTTTAGTTAAGGGATTTAGAAAATGGCCACTTATTCATTCTAGAGGAAAACGGTATAGTTTTTTTCTCAGTGTCAACGTATAGATAATCCGCTATAGATAGTAACAACTTACCTTAAAACGTATAAATATAACAAAAACTCGATTTGAAAATTTTACCCCAAAACAGTACTTTCTCTACCATATACTGCTAAGAGAAAGAAAAAATTCTACGCATGGCTTCATTAAACGATTTCGCTTCATTTATTTTATCGACAATGAAAGCACTCTTGAATTATATGCTATCATGTGATGTCTGAATTTCACGGTATATTAAACAAATTTTATTAAAATGGCTTCAAATTTATGCTTATTTGTTATTAGAAATCAAAATTTGTTATCCAGTGACTCCACTGATGCATGAATTTAGAAAACATATTGTGGTGTAATGTAGTTTATTAGTAAAATAAACTCTGCTGTTATAACTGTGATAAAACGTTTATGGAATACGTTAATTGCATGAAAGTATTTAGTTAATTACAGAAAACTCTAAAAGTGTATATAAAACTTAACAATAAGAATTATCTACCGAGAAATCTGTATATATATATAAATTACGTGTCACGATGTTTGTCCGGGGTAAACTCCTAAACTAAGGAACCGATTTTAATGAAATTTTGCACACTGTGTGCAGTTTGGTCCAACTTGAGAGATAGGATAGTTTTTATCTCAATTTATTGTCACAATATTGTTTTATTGCAATTATTTGTTAATTATAGACCTTTATTAAAGTTGCTCCAAAATATCTGTGAGTTCCATTAATTTAATTGTTGCCAAAAAAAAAAAAAAAAAAAAAAAAAATACGAGTTCATTTTTTTCGACATAAAAATAAATACATTTAATCAAACGTGAACGTTAAAAAATTATAAAAAGTTAAATTATGCATCTCACGAAAATTGACGTCATAATCAATTTAAAGATTTTATACACATTGATAAAGTGCTAATGTAGTTCTATCATAGATATAGTAATATATATAGATCTCTCATCCCCATGTTATTGTACAAAGATTTTTGATGCCGAAAAAAAAAAAATAAATAAATAAAAGCTTTGGAAACAGCCATTAAGTGGTATTGAAAAAAAAAAAAAAAAAAAAAAAAAAGAAAAGAAAGAAAGAAATATGAATTTGAAACTGTATCTGGAGTCTTCCATTCCCCTTTAGCAAATAAATTATTCATAAATTTTATTTGCTAAAATATTAGTATGTATTCCTGTGTGTATTCACTCGGGGAAAGACGGCCATATTTTGGTAAAAACGTCGTCTTTTCCCAAATGAAAAGGAATAACTTTTTTCTCCCCAATGATCACTCTATTCTATATATGCTATACTATATCTATGAGTTCTATACGCAAGCGAAGTGTGACTCACTGACCGTCTGTGCAGCCAAGAAAGAGATTTCCTATGTTAATTGCCCACTGGATTTTTTGTAAGAAATTATTAAAAATCGAGGAAATTTATTTCCCGATTTTAATCCTTATATTTGGGTATAGATATGTATTAGTTATCGCGGGTGTCAGATTGAATTATTTTGCTATCAAATTGACAAAATTTTAATTTTAAATTTCAAAACTCTGTCGCCCTTGGCTTTTATAATTATTATTATTATTATTTGGCGATCAAAAGCGTAACACGAAAATATACATGCCAGATGTATACATTGTACGAAATGTAATATGTATTATTCATTGTACGTATGTATGACATGTAATATGTATTGTACGAAATATTATTTCATATTATTCATTACTCTTTTAATATAAGTTGTTAAAATAACCATGATTTTTGAAAGGAATTAAATATTTTCGCCAGATAATTTGGCGATATTCTTTTTTTTTCGCCAAGGATGGCAGAAATGAAATCTATTCCGCTGCAAAATATTAGTATCTTACATCAGATATTTTATTTAGACATTTGAAAACAAATTTGACTTCAAACTATGATAGAATATTTATCATTTTCCTTTTAATTAGTATATTATTAGTATATTAAAATTTAAAAGCATGGTATATAATTTTTATTTTTTTTTTTTTTTTTAATCTTATAATTATTCTTATCTTAATCCTAAATGTTTCCCATCTTTATTAACTTGAATTTACTATTAAAATTTTAACATACTCAAAAACTTCTCATCACTTCGTTAAAATACACTAAACTTTTCCAAAATCTTTTTCTATTTAAAATGATACATGTATTTACTTTAAATGTCCAATATTTCATAAGATTTCCAATTTTAAAGTTTTAAAATATTTATCAAATTTACTTATTTTTCTGGTTTAGCCTTATTGTTTTCCTTTTTATAACTACAGCTGTTGCCCTCTTTAAAATATTTAAAATGATGAGGTCATTTTATAGTAAAATTATCCATTATAGCATATATTATATTTCACTCCTCCATAAAAATTGATTTTAAAATCGTCTGTTTCTTTTATACTTTTATTTTAATAGAATTTTAATAGAATTTAATTTATATATTAGTCATTTTAGCAATTTTATCCAAAGTAGCATTAGAAATAATATATATCACTTCTCCATTAAAATTTATAGGACCCTACAATAAAATTAATTTGTGCTTAATATCAACACTACGAAAATTTTTATCAATCGCTTCCAAATTTTGACCTAAGTTTCAAATCTCAACCCTGTGGGTTTTTACATCGGCTACAACGTTTTCGTCTTTGTTCGTAAATAATAATTTGACTGTACTAAATAGTTTACAGCCGTATAATTCAACGTATAACTTAGTCACAGCAACGCGTGGCCGGGTCTGCTAGTTATTATATATGTAATATTTCAGATACTAAAAGCCATTTTTTTTAAATATAAAATAAGATATGATTAGCATAACTCATTGGTTTATAAGTGTGTTTTGATTTTTTACGAAATATAAGAGGAAACTGTTCAATATAAATTTTAATGTTATGGGAATTTTTTAGTACGCCATATGCAGTGTGTGTGTTAAATTGAGACGTAGTGTTCATAAGTCTAATCTGTTTAATCTTTTTCTTTAAAAAAAAAAAAAAAAAAAACTATAAAGAAGTTTTTTGAGACTCATTCTTACGTAGTTAAAATCAATAGATATTTTTGTAGGATTTCAGACAATATACTACGTGGCATAGTACAGTGTGTTTGTGGTTAGGGGAAATTTTTCATATAAAAAGCTTTAATAAAAGAGATATTGGGAATGAGATAAAGAGATAATGAGATAATGATAGAGATAATGAGATAAAGTTTACCTCCTGAATGAACGATCTTACCGGATGCTTACATTACAAGCTGCCGTTAGCTAGTATTGTTGAAAATACAAGATTAGTGGTAAAATGCATAGCAGATGGTAATGTGTTTGACGTAATCGTTTGGAAAACGATTGAAAATGTCAATATAGGGTGGAAACAAATGAAAGCATTCCAATATTCGAGAATGAATATAATGCAGGTTTAAATACCAATTTATCTCACAAAATAAAGCACCAACACTGTATTCCAAAGTAAATAAGCAGCAAGCGTGTCTCTCTATTACCAGCAAAGAGTATGTGTAAAATTTACAAGTTACGATTGATATTGTATGTTAAGATGCAATCAAAAATAATATCTTAATGCGATAAATTTCAGTTTTATTCTCATCACATAAATGTTTTCTAGTATGACTTCTTCCAAGCGAATAATGGAAACCAACGCCCTTCTGATCGCACTTGCATCCAGGGTGCCCCCTAATCGGCCCCCTATTTTAAAATTAAATTACTCCTAAACAAAGATAGATAGAAGAATGAAACAAATGGCATGTTTATTTTGAAAGCTATAAAAATCTTATGCATAAATTCAACATTTAATTACAATTGCCAACAACAGATGGCGCTGTAGTCCCAAACTCATGTTGCTATTAACAGCACTCTGAATCCAGAACAAAAGATGATGCAGTCAGAGCCTGATTAAGGGGGAAGCACACATTATTTATACTTACATCGTTATTTTTTAACAAATACTTTCCTCCTATAATAAACAAAAAATTCTCATTAAATATTATTTTAAAAGAATTCTGGTGTCTAATAACGGTGAGTAAATTGGATTGTTTTACACCGTCCATTTTTTATAAAAAAATATTTCCTCGTCAAAGCGTGGAATTTCTATGACATGAAGTAAAAAATAATTGTAAAAATATTCCGGTGATAGCGGAGATAATGTGTGCTTCTCCCTTAATCAGGCTCTGGATGCAGACATGTTTTCCCTGGAACAGCGAGTTTTTTTTATGCTTGAATATCAAGATGGGGCCGGGCCCGAGCACACCGCGAAGAATGAAATTTTCATTCACCTTCTGTAATGTATCATTAGAAATGTTCACACATGCCTCACAGATTAACTGTTCGATTTCTTTTGATGTTGTAGGTAGAAGGGCTCTTCTGGAAGACAGTGTCCTTCAATGTGCCCCACAAAATGTAGTCATCAGGGGCAGGGTTTAAACTGCCATTAGTTTTTTTATCATTTTGCTAAAAGGTATCATATTTTGCTAAAACATGTTGGTCAGAATTTCGCTAAAAAGCTAAAACTGGAAAACTATATAAAATCTCTCTATATAATAACTCAATTTTTTTTTTCCAGGCAAAAACTACGAAAGAACTGAAATTTTTGGGAATCATGATTTATATAGTAATTTGGATTTATTTTTAATTTTTAATGATTGAATTTAAATGCAAAAATATTTAAAAGTATGTCAGAATTTAGAATTTGCTTCATAGAAGCATTCTTAGCACTAGTATTTCACGATTATCTACCACTACACTTTATTTAATTTTTAAATTGCTTTTTCATTTTACACGTATAATATGAGTACCTCTTTTTCTATTGTTAAAATCAAAACACAGTTTCTCTGATTCATATTTTTAAAGTCACAAATATGGATGCTTGGTTAAAATCATCAATGAACAAAAGGAATAGAAAACAAAACTGGGGATAACAAAGCTAACAAGAAACATCGTGTCTGGCTGTGACTTTAATGAAACTTTAATTTCTGATAGAGGGCATGTACCAAATATTTTTGATCACAGAAATTTTTACTATCATCCATGTTTTCTCTATTTATTGAATTTTTAAAATGTTAAAAACCACATCAGCCACATATCAACAGTAAGCTCCGCCTTTGGGTGTGACTTAAAAATACTAAATGCTTTAACAAAATGATTTTACCTTTTCATGTTTAAGCTACAAATGAAAATTTATAGTAGTATTGAAAATTATTTCAACTGAATTATTCATTTGAGTATTCACTTGCTGTATAAATACAAATTTTTCGTATATTTTTGAGTAAAATTTGATAGCATATCAAATATGAAAGAAACGCCTCTAGAAAAGAAACGCCTCTCTCTTATTGAAATCCGATCCGGACACTTGGGTGATGTTCCTTTCCTTGTAAGTAAAAGAAATCAATGGTATCCAAAGAATTAATTAACTTTCGAAAAAGCTAAAATAGTGCTTGCCTATTTCCGCTAAAATGCTAAAGTAACTTTTTTGCCAGGTTAAACCCTGATCAGGGGTAAGATCGGGTGAATATGGGGGGGGGGGGGAGGGGGTCATTCCATGCTTTTTCCAGAAAATGAACAATAATTCAAAGCAATTACTCTGTTATCGAAATATTTCTGCAGAAATTCAAAAACATGAGCAGTGCGATGTGGTCAGGCCCCATCTTAAAGACGATTCAAAATTGTACTGTTTCTGCATATAACTTGGCCAACAATTTAAATTTCATTATTATTATTTTTTTTTAATTCTTTCGTTTAAGCACTAGTCGATTCTATTTTGAAAAAGCGTGTAAAATTTCAATAAGAATGGTGCATTAATTTTTGAGAAATCGTCCCCGCTTTTCTGAAAGGTCTCCGGAAATCAGGACCCACCAGCTGAATTTTCCAACTTTTTTAATGAAAATTATATAAAATATTGTTTGAATGTTGCTTTTTGAATGCTTAAAATTTTGAATAAAAATTTGTTATATATATATATATATATATATATATATATGCTTTTCCTGAGCCTTCGAAACTCGTGTAATTCTTTAAACAAATCACTTCATCGTAAGAATTGTAGAACAAACCGTAATTTCGCACGTCAGTTTCATATGGCCGTATTCCCCATTAACTTCAACTCCCGGTTCAATGCAAAATCTTGAAAAGCGTCTAAAAGCAGTGTACAGCTTTCCAGCAAGCTTTCCAGCAAAATTGTTTCTGCCATCTAGCGTCGAGGATTTCATATAATCTTTGATTGGTTATTTTCACATAAAAAGTCTGAAAATAACTATACCGCTAGATGGCAGAAACAACACTGTAAAAATTGCTGAAAATTTGAACGCCGCTTTTATAGGCTTTTTAAATTTCCATATTCAACCTGGAGTTGAAGTTATTTCTGAATAACAGCCTTAGTTTTATATTACAGTTTAAGATGTTTCAAGGAATTTTGGCTCATCCTGTAGTTTGATATAATTTTATTGAAATGGTGCAGCAATATTAATATATATATATATATATATATATATATATATATATTTCTGAATTATTTCATTTAATTATTTACTTTATAACCTCATGATTGTTATGATTATTTTAAATGAAGTAAATCATGACACTTGAAGCGCATAAAGTTTAAGAAACGTGCACTTAACGTTTCTGACGCGGGGATTTAATAAAGGAATTATTTTACAAACTTAGTTAGGATATAGTAAATCATGATATGTAAACTGAAATGCAAAGCACGTGTATTTACATATTACAAAATATTGCTCCACTGATAATTAGTATTTGTGAGAGGAGTGATGAATGCCTTTGAATTATAAATTATTAATATTTATAAAATGAATGAGTAGAAAAGTAAATGAATGGATTAAAAAAATATTTAAAATGTTCATGAAATCCTCAATGTATTTTAGTATATTTTTATTGAAATGCCATAACAATATTAACACAAACTTTCTTATGATTTTTTTTTTTTTTTTTTTTTTTTTTTTTTTTTATATAATAATTTACATATTATGCTTGCAGTATTACAATTGTTATTTTTCCTTATCAATTAAATCATGATATATTAAGTGCTTAATAGGCCTCTTAAACACAGTTATAATTATTAAAATTACGTTGTGTAACTATTGTGATCATATTTTTGTGTTCATTAAATTACAAAAAGAAATTTCTGGGTTCTCTTGTAATAATCTGTGATTACATTTTTCTTATAAATAAACATTTATATTATATAATTAATCAAAATAATTTTTGCTTATAAAGCAACAAAGTTTCAGATTTATTTTAATAAGTATTTACCTTTGTCGTATATGTTATTTGTTATAATAGTTGAATGTATCTTTTCTAAAAATACAGTATTATGAGTAATGTTCAAAAAGTATGTTTTGTCTTTTTTTTTTCCCACACGGAAACTACATTACAAACAGAAATACACAATGACATAGTAAAATACAAACTTATAGATATTTTTTCACATAGTCGCTACCGACATCCGTACTGTACAATCAATTTTCAGAAATCATCCCTATAAAAATCAGTGCACAATGGCAGGTAATTCTTCATAGCCAGCTGCAAATCTTTGTTGTTTCCGAGGTGACTCTTTTGAAGTAGTTTTTCTTAATGACATGGAAACTTCCAAATTTTCCTATAACCGAAAAATTCAAACTGTTGCAGTCTGCTGGAAAGGTTAGGCTAAAAGTATTTTAGAATGGGAATGGCGTCATTCTAAATGATTTCCTTATTTCAGGGACAATTATTGCCCTTTACTGTTGCGACTCTTTCACCAAATTGAAATCCATTATTCAACACAAGAGACCAGTATTCTTGAATTGAAGGATTCTGTTCTTGGATGATAATGCCAGACTTCATAAAGCAAGGGACAAAGAAGAACATATTCGTTGCCTAGGATGACTGAGATTGGCTAAACCGGAATGTAAGCCCTATTTGGCCCCATCAAATTTCCACTGACTTCTACATTCAAGTAAGCACTATCGGGACGCTCCTTCTGAGGCAGTAGAGGAATACAGAATGCTGTGAAAAACTCCCTAAATCGCTGGAGGCCGATTTTTACTTGAAATTGATTCCACGGTACGACAAATGTATTAATGTTGGCTCCGACTATGTGGGAAAATATCCAAAAGGTTGGATTTCGTTATGGTATTATAATATACTATTTGTAATAAAGCTTCCTTGTGAAAAAGCATAACAAAATTTGAAACTTCCTTCGTGCTAACATCAAATACATACATATATATATATATATATATATATATATATATATATATTTTTTTTTTTTTTTAATGAAAAATATTTTCAAGATCATCATAAATAAGAATTAGCAATTTATGAACTTACCTTTTGATAAAAGAATGGTCTGGTTAAAGCCACGAACCTCTCTACAGCCATAACGGAAGCCACGCTTCCAGAGCTGAACCCGAAAAAACGAGTGAGCACCCTCAGTCCACAGAACCACCTAGTGGCGAGAAATTCTGGTTCCAAGTACAATCTCATGTACACCAATAAGAATGAGCTGCACAGTGCCATCATGTCATTAGCTACCAGGCATCTTACCATAAGAATAAGTTTCTGGTTCCTTGCGGATTCGGATCTGCTGAGTAGAGCCAATGAGCAAGCATTTGCACTGAAACCGAAGATATACACACTGGTGATTAAGAGTTGTGCAAATGGTGATATGTAGCGTTCATTGTTGTAAACGACAGCCGTACTGGACGTATCATTTGAATGCAATACGAGTTGGAAGAACACAGTTGTTTCAAGTGGAGAGGTGTCTGGCACTTCTGTAACATTTGAGATATTCATTTCAAAACTTTAAGGGGTTTGTTCGCCAGGAAAAAATCATATCTAAATGAAAAGAAAAAAAAATATATATATTAATTTAATATAGCATCCAAAATAGTTTATCCATTAAATTAATGATAATAATAATAATAAAAACCAAAATTAAAAACTGATAACTAATTATGAAATGGTTTACTTATTTTTATTAAAGTAGTTAATTTTTATTATATCTTTAATAATGAGTTAAAGAGCTTACAGAAAAACAGAAACTAAACCTGAGTGATTAAATCAAAGGATAACGGAACATGAAATATTGGGATAGAAGTGTGTCTTTTAGAAGTTAGTATTTTTAAAGCTCTATACGAGGGTTGCTATTTATATTTCTGGCCTTGGCAACAGTAAGTGTTGCTAGGCGACCGCAGACGATTTTAATCGAAAGTTTGATATTTTTAAACGTAAATTCAGCAGACGATTTACCATTATAGCTTTATATGTGTTGTTGACAGCAAATTGAAAAGTTCTTCTCTTTCAAAAATGGAATTGAATCATGAAAATTTTCGTGCGATTATTTTTCATAACTTTCGACGTGGATTGTCAAGACAAGAGTGCTTCGATGAACTTAATTCTTTATACAGCGATAAAGCGCCATCCTACAGCACTGTAAAAAATTGGTATAACGAATTTAATCGTGGTCGATGTTCGATCCAGGACGAATCCCGTGCAGGTCGTCCAAAATCCGTTGTTGTGCCAGAAAAGATCGATGCTGTGCGTGAACTGATAAAGCAAGATCGTCATGTGACATACCGTGAGATTGAGGCGTCTTTGGACATTAGTATGACTAGCATCAATAAAATATTGCATGAACATTTGAGCGTAAAAAAAATTTGTTCGCGTTGGATCCCGCATAATCTGACAAACGCTCAAAAAAAGGCTCGTGTCGATTGGTGCAAGGAAATGTTGAAAAAATACGTTCAAGGTACATCAAAGGCTGTGTATAACATCTACACAGGTGACGAATCATGGATCTATGCATATGAGCCGGAAACAAAACAGCAATCAACTGTATGGGTCTTCCAAGGCGAGGCAAAACCAACAAAAGTTGTTCGAGGAAGAAGCACATCGAAACAAATGATTGCCTGTTTCTTCGGCATTAACGGTCATGTGGCAACAGTGGCGTTAGAGCAACGCAGGACGGTCAATTCTGAATGGTACACGACCATTTGTTTGCCAGAAATCATCGGAGAAATTCGAAAAAAGCAGAAGAACAGGCGAATCATTCTTCATCATGACAATGCGAGCTCTCACACATCGACTCAAACAAATGCATTTCTGACTGAGCGAAAGATCGAACTGATGGGTCATCCGCCGTACAGCCCTGATTTGGCACGCAATGACTTCTTCTTATTCCCACACATCAAAAATAAATTACGTGGACAACGATTTTCGACCCCGAAGAAGCGGTTGATGCATTCAAAACGCATGTTTTGGAGTTACCTCAATCGGACTGGAAGTGCTTTGAAAATTGGTTCAAACGCATGCAAAAGTGTATTGATCATCATGGAGAATATTTTGAAAAACAATAAAACCAATTTCGATCCTACATATTTGTTTTTTCATTATTAGGCCAGAAATATAAATAGTAACCCTCGTACTTGAAATAATTTAAAAAATAAAAATAAAATTAAGAGATGAAATGAAAATTCTTTATTATACACATATCATTAATCCTTTCTCTGAAGCTTTCAGTGGTCATGAGGATTAACATTTTTATTTGCCAATGCATTATGTTATTTATATTCTTATATGCAAACGGTATCAAAAAATACGTATTGAATGATGAATATTAGGAACGTTGTAAACAAATACTATAAAGTGTATGAAGTGTAACATTTTTGTCTAATTTTATTTATCTAATGAACAATTCGTGCTTGATTATTCGACCCATAACATTTATTACATGTTTGAGAAATTTATACAGAATGGCCATAAAATAACTTTCCCTGTTTGAAGACATGTACTGCTAAAACTAATGAACGGATTGAAACAAAATGTAATACACAGACTCTGGAAGACATGGAAATGATTTAACGAAAATAGAAAATTAGTACCAAAAGTCACTGACAGGAAATATTTTGGTGCTGCTTTTTAATGTTTACTGAGAAATTTGCACAATTAAGGTAGATTATGCAAATTTACTCGTACATACGTGATTTTGAAGCTTTTAGAAACGAAAACAAGTCGCAACTTTCATTGAATAAGCTGATAGTGATTATGCAAAATTTTATTAATGTTCTAATAAAAATGCACATGCAGATATGAAAGACAAACAGTAATTAAAATACGGAACTAATTTTTGATCAATCAACATTACCAAAATATCCCGTGGACTACGTTCAATGTATTCAGTATGTTGACTTTCCCTTTATACAAGACGTTGCACTGATATTCCGTACTGCTGAGCGTAAACTTTCACCTTGAATGTTTCTAACAATATTTTCTATGCTCTCTTTAGAGGAACTCATGTAACGCCACCAGCATACAGGATGAATTAAGGAACCTTCACAGCCAAAAGTCACATGTCGGGAGAACGAAGTGATCATTCCATCGGAAACTTTGGCTGATAATTCTCTTATTACCAAAATACAGCTCTAATACTCTCTGTGATGAATGAAAAATATGGTCTTGCACCATCTTGCATAAAAATTGTCTTGTCCATACATTGTCTTTGTCCAATTAAAAAATGTCGAAAGTTTGCACCATTTGCCAATATTTTTCATCAGCAAAGACGCAGATAATAGAACCAGTAGGAGTGATAAACTCCATTTCTTGTACGTGACCGATTTTAAATGGATTGAAATACAACATTCGATTTAAGCAATGGGATTTAGTAAGGTTTTTCAAGACAGTGGCAAGTTATATTCATTTGGAGAGCAATTATTGCACGAGCTTTTGGACCATTGCTAGTCCTTGTGTCGTTGTTCACCATAGGGACCATATTAGAGTACTTTCATAATAAAAATATTACAAAAAAAGTATTACAATTGTCTTGTTACGGTGGTGTAGTTTGCGCTAAGTAAATGAGGACTAATAACAATAATTATGATAAATAATTTCCTTGCTATAGTTTTTTAAAACTTTGGGAAACGATTTCAAACGAAGAACTACCCTCGAATATTGAAGACATAGGGTTACTTTATCGTACACTGCAGTGATAATTTTTATTATTGCATCGTGTTTGATATTAAGTTTCGTCATATGCCAGCTCTATCTCCTAGATATCCAATTTATCCAGTATGTCCGAATTTTCGCATCATACCTCTCAGTATTACAACAAACATTGAAGCTTACGCAAGTTATGAAGCATTCTGAATTCCCAAACAGCAGTCGTATCATTACACTGTCTAGGGTAAAAGAAGTTTGCGAATAAAGCATGCTCAATTAAGGTAGGACGCATTTTAAGCACATATCAACGATCATTTAAAAAACTGCTGACTAGAAGTTAGTTCTCTCCTTTGTGAAAAGGTAATGAAAGGCACTGCTGTCTTAAATTTAAGGACTCTTACATTTTTATAGTGTAGATAGCAGCGCCAAAATCTCTCTTATCGGCAACTTTTGGTACTTTTTTTTTTTTTTTTTCAGAAAACATCTTTTATTTCTTACACAGTCTGTATATGAATTTTGGTTTAGCTTCATTCTTTAGTTTTAACTGCAGATACCTTCGAAGTGTGAGTTATTTGAGGGTACCTTGTAATATTTTTACTTCTTTGTGTGAAGTAAACAAAGTACAGAAAAAATGATTTAGTTTCTTGCATAACTCGAAAACAGTTGGTCGTAGAATGTTGCAAATTTATATTTGAGAAGAATAGAACATCTAGATCTATTCTTCTAAAAATGGTCTTAATTTGACACTCAACTTTAGAGATAACCGTGATTTTACAAGTATTTTGTGACGTTTGTATGCTAGTATGTGTGTATATGTGTATCTACAAAATACAAAAACAGTTGGACATAGAGCGTTGAAAATTTTTATTTAGGGTTTTCAAAACATTTAATTGTGTACCTCACATGTTGTTCAATATATGAACAAAGAACAATATATTTTAGAAATATCCACCATAACTCAAAAATTTTGGTCATTATTATAACACTTCTGCTTTAGTGGTTTCAAAAAACCTGTAATATTATTGTTACAAGGTATAAAATTCTTTTGTTTATAAAAGCTGTTGCTGTAGTGAAAATACCTGTAAAGTTACTCAGAATATAATATACAATAGTCTATTTAGCATCAACGACGCTCCGCCTTGGGACAAACTTGGCAAAAAATAGTACTTAAGAAATGCCTAAATCTATCTTAATTTGAAATACAGTCAACTAGTTCTTTTTTCTTTATAGATTCCTGGACCAATTTCTGGACACTAACCTTCGTTAAATAGTACAAAAGGAAGCCACCTTTACTCGAATGAATTCCGATAAACTCTGGGCTGTGCGTTCGCCTTTGGAAAACTCTGCAAAACTATTGTTATTTAAACGAGTCAAATTCGTGCTTTGCTGTGTATACAATGCTATTTTTGTTACTGGCAACAGTGCTGGTAATAGTTTTATTGGATTATTTTGTGATTTCTTGTTGAGTAAAGTACATTCGTCGGCTAGAATTTCTTTGCTAGCTAACCATTTACGACACACAAAATATCAGCGTTTTCTTAACAATTGAACTAATTTGTATCCAAAAAAAAATCATATAGTGCCCACATATTTTTTTTTTTTTTTTAACAATTTCTTATTCTTTTTCTTTTACTTAATTTTTGTAAAATGCTTGAAAATTTAAATCTAATGTAACGACAATAAGGAAAGCTATTTTTTATACTGACAAGGAAACATTCAAAAGGTGTGTCTTCAAAAAATATTGAAAAAAAAATGTATGTGATTCTACTCTTCCTAAAACACCAGAAAGTGAAAAAGTTATCGGCTGAAATGAATTACAGCGACCACAAAAAATTATCAAAATTAAGCATATTTAGCGATTTAGCGCTGTTAGGCGTTCAGTTCGCTAGTACCGAGATTGCCGTGTACGAACAGAACCATGTTTTATTTCTCCGCCAAGTACTCAAAATCAATCGCCTAACAATGTGAAATCGCCAAATATGCTTAATTTTGATAATTTTTTGTGGTCGCTGTAATTCATTTCTGCCGATAATTTTTTCACTTTCTGGTGTTTTAGGAAGAGTAGAATCACATATATTTTTTTAAATATTTTTTGAAGACGATACCTTTTGAATGTTTCTTTGTTGAGTGTTTGTGATAGATTTTGTTTATATTTGAAATGCTGAGTATCACTTAAAAGCACAAAGGTGAATAATTAAATTTCATTTTTTTCGGATATGTAAACCATGTAACTAGTAGGGACAGTGGGAAAAGAATAGACTCATTGAAAATGCACTTAAGACTCATTGAAAATGCACTTAAAAGAATGGCCATAGAACAAAATTTTTGAATATTTCAGTGATACTTTTTGTGCTGACTATATACACCATTTAATCCTTTAAGTCCCGAGATACTTTAAAGTATCATTAGATTATTTAACGTACAACATCGAATTTTTTAAATGGTTTTTAAAGATACTTAATAGGAAAGAACGTATATACATTATTTTAATCTCAATCTATGGCGCTAGATGTTACATAAATTTTATTTTACTTATTTATTTTTGATAAATTAAACATTTGATCTAGATAAAAAAAAAAAAAAAAAAAAAAACTTAAAACATTTTGATTGCTGTAAGGTTTTAAGAAATGGTTGTTTATTTTGATGATGAAAATATGAAATTTTATGATATATGAGTTTGAGTTAAACATTACTAAATTTTTATTTTCCCAATGAAAATTTCCTAATTTTCTTATGTTACACAAGCATTGCATATAGTAGTCATCCAAAGACTAATAAACTGAAATAAAATTTTCCTACGGTAATGTATATGCAGATCAATAATTTTTTGAATGAATAAGGAATAAATTGGAGAAATTCAGTCAATGAAAAACCTCAATGTCAGAAAATTGCAGAATTTATATTAGCTTCTGGAAATGCATTAGAATCATTTTTAAATTCAAAACTACATTTAAAATAGTAAAGTGTTTCTCAGAGATTATAAAACACATTTTAAATGTATTTAGTATGTTATATGTTCAACCTTCAATATATCATATTATTACTTTCTTCTATATTCAATAGAAGAAAGTATTGGATTCGTAAAAATTTTCGACCTCGGATTTTTGATGGATTTACATGTTTTGAGAGCTGTAGAACACGATTTGACCACTTTTAGAAAATGTCTGTCTGTCTGCCTATGTGTGTGTGAGAGAGAGACAAAATTTTGTGGCAACTGTATCTCATGAACTACTGTACAGATTTTCATACAAATTGGTATGTAGTTACAACTTGACATAAATTAGAGCCTATCAACTTTTGGTAAAAATTGTCGGACAAGTTGCGTTGTCATCCCGCCTTTTCTAAATTTTTAACATAGTGGTATAGGACAATATTTTGTATAAATGTGCATAAAGAGAATTATTTTTTAATAATTATTGTGAAATATACAAGAATTATTTATAATAGAGATAGTCAACTGGGAAATTTTTTTGTATATGTAGAAGCATAGCCTCCCCCCTGGGGTGGAGGGAAGTCCCCCTTGAGGTTAGTAAATTTTAATGATGGGTATCTTTCAAAAGAACTCACCAATACCTTTAAAACAAATGGTTGAACTATCGATCTACGATAATTTAAAATAAAGGTATGGATTTTTTTTTTTTTTTTTTTTTTTTGTAATAGCGAGAATAAAATAACCTGTTTTTGGATATTTAGTGTTATACTATTTCTCTAATATGGAAATCGTACTGCATTATCATGGAAGATAATTTTATTAAATACTGATTTTAATAAATTATTTTTACTGAGTGAATTTGCATTGGAAAATATAGAAGAAAGTCATGTGGTGGCCACAACATTCTAGTTTTGTTTTTAATTAGAAAAAGGAAATTTCACAAAAAAACATATTGCTTCAGTTCTAAAAACAAAGCTAGATCGAAAGACAGATTGCTATTGTGTGCCCTTGTATTTCGTTTGAAGACTGCATTCGCAAAATATAGTGTACTAAAAATTTGCTTTTAAAAACAAAAACCTACAAACACTATTGAAAGTGCACTTCCATCAATTTCTACTTATATCTATAAAGCAACTAAATAAATTGTGTGCTTTTGTAAACCAATTATCATTGCTAATCATACAATATTCTATAAGAAATGCATATGATTAATGCATGTTAATTTCGTTATGTTTTATGCAATATAAATATATTAAAATCTGCTTAAATGAAATATCTCTCGTTTAACGTAATGTAACCGAACTCTTACGTTAGTCTTTGTTCACAAACCAGTAGTGCTATTTAAATCTGCTTTTCAATAAGAAATATATTATAGACAGAGAACCTGAATAACATATATTTGTAACCAGACGAAATGAGAACTTACAAGGGACACTCACGAACTGTGGCACACCGATCGTAACCAAACTTTACATATAGTTAAAGGTTATGAAGATATCGCGCTAATTTATATCGGTAAACGTTACTTCAGAACAGAAGTATTGCTATTCGAATTTGGAACTTTTTTTTTTTTTCCAGTACTTTCACGTCATTCAGTTTATCAATTAAATTTTTCTATTTTTTCACATCAAACACGCGCTGTTTATTTATTTACTAAAACCGCATTTTTTAATCGTCTGCACATGAATAATTTTTTCTTTCTTCTATAGAGTTCTAACAGATGACGTCACGAGCATGTTTGCTGAGGGAAAGTTGACCACACTGACCCATTTTATCATTGCGGAATAGTGTTAGAAATTTATTGTAACACAGTGTTGTAAATGTATTTGTAAAAGCATAAAAATAATCGACTACTACGCTTCCAAAAGCATGGAAAAATTAGCGTTGTCCTTCAGCAAAGTACGGTTTCTAACAAGAAAGTCACGTGGTTGTTAGAACTATATGTATAGAGAGGAAGTATTGGATTAGTGAAATTTTTCGAACTCCAGTTTTCGATGGATTCACACGTTTTGGGATGTCCTGAACACGATTTGACTGTTTTTAGAAAATGCCTGTCTGTGTGTCTATGTGTCTGTGTGTGTGTGTATCACAAATTTTGTGCACGCTATACATTGTTAAAAATTTTCCCCTAGGTTGAACCACAACATGGTACATTTTTGCTGCCACCATGCGATGGTGAAACCTTTTACCATTATTTGGAGCTTTACTAAACCAAGGCTTGGTACTTAAATAGCTACATCCATAAGACAGAGAAATTTTTTACCACAATTTGGTGCTTTTTTTAAACAAGAAACGCCAAATCATAGTAGAAGGTTTCACCCTCGCATGGTTGCAGCTATAGTTGTACCAAGTTTTGGTTCAACTTAGCAAAATTAAGTTACTGTAGCACCAACGTTTGGTTCAACCTTGAACTGAAATTGTTAACAGTGTAATTCACGAATCAATGAACGAAATTTAATCAAACTTGGTATTTAGTGGAACCCTGGCATAAACTGGTGCTGATTACATTTGTGGAACAATTATTCAACAGATGGCGCTGTGATCGTATTTATTCTAAATTTTTAACATGGCAGTATAGGACATTTTGTATAAATGTACGGTTTGAGAATTACAGTAGACTCTCGTATAACGCGGGGGATACGCTCCGCGTAATAGAAAATCGCGTTATAGGAGACATAACTGAGCAGACGATTTCATTCCGCAATGATACCAAAAGCGTCGGGTGTTGGCATAGTAACCGAACAATCCTTATCTGATGTCGTCACGGTCTTCCTTTATTTTACCCGCTATACGAGACTAACAAGACTTTATTGCGTTGTATGAGTAAATAGTCGCAGGTATTTCGTCGTGTTATACGAAATCGTGTTTTCCGGGAGCGCGTTGTACGATATTCTACTGTATTTTAAACGTGTGATTGTAAAATTAATATGAATTATTTATAATCGCGATAGTTAACTAGGGGGGGAAAACTGTGCATGTGGGAACATCGCTCTCCCCCTCCCGGTGAGGGGGGGGGGAGTAATAAATTTTCAATATGTGTGTCTTTCGAAAGATCTTGTCAATACCTTTAAATGAATGGTTGTACTATAGATCTGTGATAATTTAGAACAAAGAGTTATAGATTTTTTTTTTTTTTTTTTTTAATCTTTCAACCAAAAAAAAAAAAAAAAAATCGTATTTCTTTTGATATTGGCAAAAAATTGACTTTCTTTCGGCATTTAGTGATATAATTCTGTCAGATAAAAATCATCTGCATTTATAGTGGAAAATAATTTAATGATTTAATAAATAATTTTTATTCAATGAATTTTGTTTAAAATTATATAGAAGAAAGTCATGTGGTGGACACACATACTAGTTTTGCTCTAGAATTCACTTTTTATTTATTTATTTATTTTTTTTTTTTTTAAGATTTGGAAAATAACATTGTGTTTTTATATAAGAGAGATTTCAATTAGAATTTTTAATAGTTTGTTTTATTGCTATTTTATTATATAACATAGTAAAATGTAATAATAATAATAATACGTGCAGTTAATAATACGCACGTAGCGAGTTGATATTTTCAGATCTATTTTGGTAGAATTTCACAAACATATCCGTCTACATTCCTTCTTGAAAGCAATCTGAAATCTCTGAAATATAATCTATATATTAATACGTGAAGCAAAAACTTTGTACCCCTTTTTACGAAAATTGCGCGGACGGAGGATTATGAAATTTCGCACACTTATAGTTTATATAGAGAAGAAGTGCAGAATGCTAATATTTTTTAAAAATACAACGACAAAGACGAGAAATTGGAACATTTGTGAAACGACAAAGGTGCAATTCAAAGCCTATATTATCGTGTTTTATTTCCAGATTAAAATTAGCATTTTCATTTTTTTATACTGTTGCCAAAATTTTGAAATTTCAATTAATAATAAAAAGTTAATATGTTAATAACAATAATAAAAGTTAATAACAATGAGTTATTTTTTAAATAGCCAGTTTCATCTGAAAGAGTTATCGCAGAATGCTAATATTTTTTAAAAACACACAAGTTTTGCATTATATATATACTAATTAATCAACTCAACTCAACTCAACTCATTCAATTTGTATATAGATCAGTTTCTAAAGAAATCAACCTAAAATAAAAAAAATAACGATTTTTTCTACTGACGATGAAAGTTTTTTTCTACTTTTATTATGCCTCGACATAGAACATTAACGGGTCGGATTGAGAGACAAAGAAGAAGGAATCAATATTTGCGGACACATAATAATAATAGTAATGAAAATACAAATAGTGTTAATATTATACAGAATGAAGAAGTGAATTTGACAGATAAATTTAAATGTGCACGAAATGTCATTCCAAAAGTTTTTTATAGTTATGATTGTGGATTAATGGATTTGGAATGCAGGTTTTGCAATGCGAAACATTTTGAATCTGAAGTCACTTTAGGTGACAGAACTGCATTCACTTCATGTTGTCATAAGGGTAAAGCAATATTACCGCCCTTAAGTCAAAATGAATATTTTAAATCATTGTATGATGGACTTATTTCAAATGAACCTTCAATAAAAAGTAAGTCAAAAAATTATTTTGAAAATATTCGCAAATACAATTCATCATTTGCTATGGTTAGCTCAGAAGCTCAAGTATCCGAGGCAGTTACAAGTGGAGTGTATCATTTCAAAATACATGATGTTTTTTATCACAGATCGGGTCCAATGACTGCTGCACATGGTCGTTCACCATGTTATGCGCAATTATATTTTTATGATGTTGACACTGCTATCAATTATAGATTACAAGAACGTTTTAATCAAACATGTAACAACAACATAATGCGCGAAATTTCTCTCGAATTGGAACGCAGTAATCCTTTTGTTCGGTCATTCATTGCAATGAAACATCATTGTCAAAGAGTTGAAAATCAAAATAAAGAAATTTGTATGCTCATTAAAGTAAATCATGATTTAGATCTACGCCGTTTCAATGATGCAGTTCAAACTCATGTAGCAGTAATATTTAGTACAGTTGATGGTGAGCCACCTTTTGAACGAAATATGATTTCATTTTCAAAAGTTAATGGTATCATTAAAAATATCTCAGTTTTGGATTCATCATTAGATCCTTTAGCGTATCCACTACTTTTTCCAAATGGTGATACTGGGTGGCATATGAATATGACTCATAATGCACCAACTATATCTAATTCAAGAGCCCCCAGAAATAAATTAACAATGCTTCAGTATGCAGCCTATCGACTTGCAATTAGAGAAGACTTCAGCATATTACACCATTCACAAAAGCTATTTCTGCAATGGATAGTTGATATGTATGTGAGAATAGAGGGCTCACGATTACATTTCATTCGACAAAATCAAATAATTCTTAGGTCTGAAGTTTACAACAATTTAACAGACTACTTAGAATCGAACATCAATGCCAGTAATGTTGGCCGTAGAGTAATTTTACCATCTTCGTTCAATGGATCTCCAAGAAATATGTATCAGAATTATTTAGATGCAATGTCAATTGTACAACATTTTGGAAAACCTTCTTTATTTATTACAATGACCTGCAATCCAAGTTGGCCGGAAATAGTTAACAATATTGGTGTAGGTGAAACTGCTAATTTTAGACCTGAAATTATTGTGCGTGTATTCAAGTCAAAATTGAAAGCATTAATTGAGGGCCTTATACAAAAAAATATCTTTGGTAAAGTTGAAGCACTCATTTATACAATTGAATTTCAAAAAAGAGGATTGCCTCATGCTCACATTTTACTCACTTTAAATGAGCAAGATAAAATTGTTAATGCTATCGATATTGATAAAGTTGTATCTGCGGAGATTCCTAACATTCAAACACATCCGACATTACATGAATATGTTGTAAAACACATGATGCATGGTCCATGCGGTGTCCTTAATCCTAATTCTGTATGTATGAGAGATGGAAAATGCATAAAAGATTATCCAAAACGATTTAATGAATTTACATGTGAATCGTTAAATGGATATCCATTATACCGAAGGCGTGATAATGGTACGCATGCAGAAGTTCGTGGTAGTTGCCTTGACAATCGGTACGTTGTACCATACAATCCATATTTACTTGCCAAATTTAATTGCCATATAAATGTTGAAGTATGTACTACAGTCAAAAGCGTCAAATACATTTATAAATACGTGTATAAAGGCTATGACAGTGCATCCGTTGAATTAGATTCTGGGAAAAATGAACAAGGTCAAAATATAGAAATTAATGAAGTTAAAAATTTTTTAATTGGTCGTTATGTTGGATCAACTGAAGCTATATGGCGCATCTATGAATTACCAATGCATTTTCAGTCACATGTTATCATCAGACTTGATATTCATTTACCGCGACGACAGAATGTTTACTTTCGAGAAGGGCAAGAACGTCAAGCAATTGACAATGTAAGACACACAAAATTATTAGCATTTTTTGAATTGAATCGATCAGATCCATCAGCACGAGAATATAAGTATATTGAAATTCCTTTGCATTATGTGTGGGAAGATTCCCGAAAAAAATGGAAGAAGAGAAGCCGTGGAGGTGATAAAATTATTACACGGATGTATGTAGTGTCACCAAAAGACATCGAACTTTTCCACTTACGATTGCTTTTATTACATGTTTGTGGTCCAAAATCATTTGAGGATGTTAGAACATACAATGGAATTATATACACTTCTTTTGTTGAAGCGTGCCATGCTCGCGGAATTGCTTCAAATGATAATGAATGGCGCGAATGTTTAAATGAAGCAAAAGAATTACATACACCAAAACAAATGCGGAATTTATTTGGTTACATTTGTGCAATAAATGTGCCAGCCAATGCATCAGCGTTATGGAATGAATTTAAAGTATATCTTAGTGAAGATTTTCTGAGACTTTATAACGAAGAAGCATCTTTTAATAGAGCTCTATTAGAAATTGATGATATTTTGAATGTTCATAATTTATCAGGTCAGATACTTGGTTTACCAGTTCCCACATACTCGCAGAGAATACAAGAAGCAAATACTATTGATATAATAGAGCAAGAGATGCTGTTTTGTGAGTATTATGAAGCTGCAAATATTGAACAGCGTAATCTCATTGATCAAGTGATTCGTGAAATTTTGTATCATGATACTGGATCCAATGTTTTTTGTTTAACCGCTCATGCAGGTTGTGGCAAAACATTCACTCAAACAGCAATTATTCACAAATTAAATTCGCTTAATCTTCGTTGTATCCGCGATTGTAATGAAATGTTCGCCCTCTGGTGGGCTAAGGTGAAATTATCACACCACTGCATATCCTCATATTATGCAACCGACTTTCCATGATGAAATGGCGGAGAAAGAATAATAATTACACGTGGCTGTTATATTTACTAACAACTGCAGTGTTCAGAGAGCGCCATCTATCGATCATTACAAACGCGGATTGCAACTGCGTTCAGTGGCATAGCTTCAACTTTATTACTTGGAGGTAGGACTTTACACAATGTGTTTAAATTGCCTATACCCATTTTAGAAAATTCTGTAGCAAATATTACTGCAAATAGTAGCTATGGTCGTTACATAAATTCATCATCATTGATAATTATTGATGAAGTTTCTATGTGCCCTTTGCAAGTGTTGAAAATCATAGACAGATTACTGCGGGATCTATCCGATGAAAATGATAAACACAAACCATTTGGAGGAAAAACGATACTTCTGTGCGGTGATTTTCGGCAAATCTTACCAGTTATCCCAAATGGATCACGTGGAACTTTAATTGAAAATTGTGTCAAAAGTTGGCATGAATTTCTTTATTTTCATAAAGTTACATTTACTCGAAATATGAGAGCCTTACCAAATGAAATAGAATTTGTAGAATTCTTGAAAAAAATTGGTAATGATGAAGCCCCACAATTCCGTCAGTTTGGTGAAAATGTTATCGAAATACCTCAACAATTAATAGGAGATAAAAATAATATTATTGATGAGGTGTATGGAAATATTTCCGAAAACATATTCTCAGAAAATATATTGAACTCCGTTATTTTAGCGCCTACAAATGATGATTGTACTTTGATTAATACTGATATACTTAATCAAATTCCTGGTGAACAGCGAACATATCATAGCTATGATAAAATAATTTGTGATAATGACAATGCCATCAATAACTATCCGGTAGAGTTTTTAAATTCTTTGACTATTAGTGGTTTACCACCACATAAGTTAGTATTGAAAGTTAATTGCATCGTTTTGCTGATCAGAAACTTAAATACAAAGGAAGCATTAGTCAATGGAACAAGAATGCGCATCAAATTTATGCATCGACATGCAATTGACTGCGAAGTTTTAACTGGGACCGCACGCAGTAAGAGAATTTTGATTCCACGTATAAATTTAACATACTCCGGAACTACTTTACCATTTAACCTTCAAAGAACTCAATTTCCTATAATACCTGCATTTGCGATGACAATAAACAAGTCTCAAGGACAAACATTCGAAAAAATTGGAATTTTATTGAATCGACCAGTTTTTACACATGGGCAATTGTATGTCGCAGCAAGTAGAGTTCGATCATTCGACGGTTTGAGATTTTATATTTCCGAATATAATGGTCAAGGACATTTAGCAAACGACGAAAGAGTTTTTACAAAAAACATCGTTTACAGAGAAGTTTTGTAACATTAATTAAATTATCGAAATATGTATGTCAAGTTCAATGGACAGCATTTTTTTTTTAATCGCATGTCTTTTTGTTTCAAAAAAAAAAAAAATTAAAAAAAGGCATTCTTTATTTTAATCATTTTTTGGATTTTTTTTATTTAAATTTCATATAATTTTTTGAAAAAACTAGGTAAATTAACAGTGTAGCCTTGGCAAAATCTGTGATTATAGAAGTATAGTCTTTGACAATAGAACCTTAATAATGTTTAAACTTATAATTTTAATTAATTATGGTCGAATTTCGACCACTGGGCGACCACTAGTTTAAATAAATAAATCAACAGAACGCGTTTTGTGGGGGAAAATCATAGATACAGTAATTTATAGAGATCTATCATCCCCATGTTATCGAGTAAAGATTTTTGATGCTGAAAAAAAGTTTTGGTATTAGCCATTAGGGAGTATGAAACTTAACAATAATTATAGAATAGAATGTTGAAGAATTTTGAAAATGCCAAAATATTACGTAGCTTATAATTGCTCTAATATGTGTGTATATATATATATATATATATATAAAGGAATAAGTTTTCATAAGTAAGTTATATTTGACTAATTTAGGAAATATATAATTTTTATAATCAGTTGTTTTTTATTATTATGAAATAAACGTTTTTTTCTTCTTTAATGGAATATATACAGTCGGCTGCAAAATTATTCGAGCACTAGCAATAATCCTTCCCAAAAAAAAGTACACTTAATACAGCTTTGTTGAATAAATCCTTGTCGAGTCATGTTCTTAATCAGTCTAAGAACATGATTCGACAAGGATTTACTTAGCAAAACAGTCTTAAGTGTACTTTTTAAATATAGGAATTATTGGCTAGTGCTCGAATAATTTTGCAGACGACTGTATATTTTTTAATTTTAATAATTTTTAAATTTCTATATTAGTGAATAACATGGGATATTCAAAATTCTTTTAAATATAGTTAGCAGTGGCGTAAAGCCCGCTAGTTTCAATCATAGATATAGTAATATATGTAGATCTATCATTCCCATGTTATCGAGCAAAAATTTTTGATGCCGAAAAAAAGTTTTGGAATCAGTCATTAGAGATTATTGAAATAAATAAATAAATAAATAAAATAAAAATAAATTGGAAACTGTATCTGGAGTTTTTCATTCACCTTTAGTAAATAAATTATTCATAAATTTTAGTTACTAAATTATCTGTGTGTAATTTATTCAAAGAAAGACAGCCATTAGAGTGAGTTTTCACAAGTAAAAAGGAATCACTTTTTCCCTCTCGCTGATCAATCTATGTCTTATTACTATATCTATAGTTTCAATACATAAAAAAAGTTTAAATATTAACTAAGTCAATAGATGTGGTAAAAAAAGATAAATGAATTTGAAACTGTATCTGGAGTTTTTCTTTGACCTTTCGAAGATAAATTATTCGTAAATTTTATTTGTTAAATTATCCGTGTGTTTATACCAACGAGATATATAAAGTAGAGTGATAAATGGTAACCCTTGAGAAGGTCCAAGATGAGTCATGTGACATGCTCTCCTTGCACCTGCGCATTCGGTGGTTCCCTTGGTAACAGCTCATTTTCAGTAAATTTCTATGGCAACGGTTTCAATGTTTTTGTTTACTTTACGTAGTTTAATATTCTTTTGTTCTAAACCATTTTGATTTTGATTTTACTTCTTTTTTGTTTCGTGTAGTTGAACTTTAACCAAGAAAATGCTTAAAAATAGTTGAAAAATTATTAATTGTTGTTAAATTTAGCTCTTTAAAAGTTTAAATTTTCTTTTATAAACACTTTTAAACTTTGTTGAGAAACGATGAAAAAAAAGGTATTTCATTATTTATTAAAATGTGAAATATGTGTAAAATTATTTTAAAAACAATTTATTTCAGTCATAGGACTATCATGTTACCTAATAGTAATGATAATTTGTCGAACTGATATTTTAAATGCCAAAATAGCGATAAAGGGCCAAACACAGCAACCTATTAGAGCATGTCACGTGATTCATCTTGAACCACGGAAAGCTAATCCTTCATCCATTGAATCAGCACTCTAATTTATATATCTCGTTGGTTTATACCCGTGTGTATTCACCCAGGAAAGGACAGCCATTAGAAAGTAAAATGGCTGTCTTTCTACGAATTAAAAGAAATCACATTTTCTCTCGCCATGATCAGTATATGCTTTATTACTATATCTACGCAAAAAAATAGAAAAGTCAAATAGATAAATTGAATGACGTCACAATGTTCGAAAAAAAAAAAAAAAAAAAAAAAAATAGTTCCAACTTCGAACATTAATACCTCTGTTCTGAAGTAACGTTTGCCTATATACATTTATAAAAGTGTATATCTTTGTACCCTTCAATTACCTGTAAATTATGGTTTGGATCTGTGCATCACAATTCGTGAGTGTACCCTGTTAGACGGACATAAAACTATGTATATAAATGCTTTTAGTTCCCCTTCATACTATAGGTATGGGGAACTTAGGTAATCGTGAAAATTTTCGACCTCGGTTTTTTGACTGTTTTATATGTTTGCAGGTTTGAAGAATCCGAAAATGACAAAATTTGTATGGTGTCTGTCTGTAGGGTGTCTGTTAGTGTGTTAGTCCGTTAGTTTCTAAAACTGTGTACACGATATCTCAAGAACAAATTGGCGCAGAGAGGTCAGATCAGTTTTAAAATAGTACTTTCGACACTGGCAAGAACCGTATTCATTTGCAACATTCGAATTTAAAAACTTCGTAAGTTATTAGAAATTTACGATTTTCTTAACATGAGAGAATAGGACAAAAATGCACTTAAACGTGCATTAAATAGAAACTTTTTACTGTAAAAATGTCAGACCAGTTTTAAAATATCACTTTTGATGCCTTAATGAACATCAGTAACTATAAACATGCTACTTTGAAAATTTCGCAAGTTATTGGAAATTTACGAATTTCTGAATATGGCAGTATATGGCAAAATTTCACATAAACGTGAATTTTGAGAGATATTTTCAGATGTCAGACTACTTGTGAAATATTATTTAGGACGCTGGCATGAATATTAATGACTATGAATTTTCCAATATAAAAAATTCGTAAGTTATTTGGAATTTACGATTTACTTAACATGTCAAAATAAGGCAAAATTGAGCATAAACTTCCATTTTGAGGATCATAAATACATTAGATAACTTCAAAATTACATTTATTATATTTGTTTGAACGTGATTGAATACTTACAAATATTCTAATAGGAAAATTTCGTAAATTATTCTTTATTTACGATTTTATAAACATAGCGAAATTGTAAATTTTTCATATAAATATGAATTTTGAGGATTATTGCATCGAAAATAGTAGCATGAAAACTAAACAACGGAATTGACCCTGATAAAATAAATTAATAGATTAGAATAAAATAAATATATCGAAGTGAACGGTGGATAGCCTATTAGGCGGGGATTTCATTCTGTCACTGTATCAAGCTTTGGTCAAATTCATTTCTTTTAACCTGATTATAATATGTCTCGCACTAGAAATTTATGAGAACATAAATATGATGGGGAACTGAGCAGAGTCCACCTATGCTAACTAGTTTAACATTGTGCCAAAGTATCAAAAAAGGATGCATTTTAAAATATTTTTACACTTAAAAATAATAGTTCAATTTTAAACCCCCCCCCCCCAAAAAAAAAAAAAAAAAAAAAAAAAAAAAAAAAAATGATACTAGACTTTTTTAGTAGCAACCAATATTTTGCTGCTATTTTTACCTTTTCAGTGGTGTTTATTACTGAAATTTCGTCACTAAAATGGTGAAACATTGTACTAAAATATTAGTTGCAGCTAATTGGAACATTTTTTTTTGTGAAATGCAGGATTTTATTTTTGACAGTTTACAAAAAAAAAAAAAAAAAAAAAAAAAAGAATAAAGAAAGAAAAAATTAAGTCAGATAAAATGCGATTTAAGGTTTAATAAGACAAAAGTATTCGAGATGAAAATGCACATCCCAAAACTTTTTTTTTTTTTTTTAGTTACATTATTCTATATTACAGTGCAACTTACTATTTAATGTGTACATAATAGTAGAGCTTCCCGTGAGCCAAAATATTCCCAAAATAATCGGTTTTTTTTTTTTTTCTTAATGATTCTCTCGCATATCAAGATTTGTGCATTTATATGTCATACACTGTAAAATATTTGTTTAAAATTACACAACAATATTGTGGCAGTTTACAGTGTAGGCTGTAGAGAAATACCACAACCATGTAGAGAAATGTTACCAGCTGTACCTGTGTGTAACTGTAAAATAACGAGCTACAGTTACACAGTTACAGCTCGTAATATTTCTCTGTATACACTGTAAAAAAATAACTATTACCAGCTGCAAGAAACTCTCTGTGATTGGAGAAAATAATTATTTTCTCCAATCACAGAGAGTTTCTTGCAGCTGGTAATAGTTATTTTTTTACAGTGTAGTTGTGGTAAGTAGGCTGCCTCAATATTGTTGTGTAATGTAGCAAAAAAATTTTTACGGTGTAGAAACTGAGATAAACCTTACTCATACACGGGGAAAATTGCAGCCTACCAGCACCACATGTTGGCTGATATGCATCTAATTGAATAAGAATAATGTTTTATAATGCCCCTTTCACATATTAAGTTTTGTGTAGTTATAAAAACTAAAAGATGAAATATAGCCTTTCCGTGACTGGGAAAAATCCCGATTAGTAGCGCTACTTGTTCGGCGAATTATTTCAAAAGCTGGTAAGAAACAATTTATGTTAATTTGCAAATAAATATGAACTTTTATAAAATTCTGTGTATTAGTATTTGAACTAATAACTAATAACTAATAACTTCTGCTGAATACAGAAGGAAGTAATAACATAAATGTGTAAATTATTAGAAAAGTTTATATATATTGTGAACACATGGAAGGTTAACCCTTTAATGCTCATTGGTTTCGCAGCGAAACCAAACATTTGACATAATTTAAGAATTTTTATGCAGCAGTTTTTTTTAACATTTCTTCCACTTGTTTTAACCAGGTTTTAAACTTTTGTTCCTTTTCTGTCGGTAGATAACAGCAGTATTCCAAAATTTAACAAATAATGCTTCAAAGGAATCTAAATGCATAAGTCACTTGAAGTTTCTTAGTGTGCGCGAGTGCAAATTGCTGGTTTGATGCACTCATGCCTAGTTTTTTTTTTTTTTTTTTTTTCATTTAATGAAGAGATCGAGATGGACTATTGTTTTCACCTGAAATAACTTTTACGAGTTTTTATAGTCGATAACGTTTACTTACAAAGTGTTTTATTAATTAAATTAGATATTATTTTAATTTAATAAGGTTAACGTATATATGTTTCAAATAAAAAATTTCTCAAAAAGGAACAATGCTAATTTTTTTTTTTTAAATATTTATGATCAGCTATGTGTCTAAAAGCCATTTTAAAAATTAGTTTAGCAATTTTAAAAATAAATTAAGTAGTGAACGTTAAAAAATTAATTTAATTCTCAAAATACAGAAAAAATATATTTTATTAGACAGCAGTCGAAGTGCGAATAATAATTTAAACATTTCGAAGTAATTTTTAAATGCAAATCATTAAGATATGGTATCAGTGTACGGCAAGAGAAAAAAAAAAAACCTTCTCTTAAATGCTAGTGTGTCATTCATAAGATTTCTTTCTCTTTCAGAAATTTCAAATTTCCGCTTTTAAAAGCACGTGGAAACCTTTCTAAGACTGTTCCATCCTCTTTCCGTTCTACTTCCGTGGGGTTAACGAATTTGCATCGAATTTCTATTGCTATACAGAAACATATCAAGTTATTTTAGGAAAACCAAGACTTAATGCTTTCGAAATATACCACTGATAAAATTTTATTTACATTTGGGGTCATTCCATGAAATGTTACACTAGTCACATTAAAAGAAAAAAAAAAAAAAAATTAAGCAAGCAGTAGGATAATTTTGCTATTACTTTATAATAATATCTAGCTTTCTAAGTTATATTTTAACATTTTGTCGGCGAAAAAATAGGTGCACTGTTAAAATCTATATAATATTTCTCTAACGTGGACCAGTTCCAATTATTTCTTGTCGAAACGATACGATAGTGGTGAAATTAATAAAATACACGAGGATAAAAAATAATACAGTCAAACCTCGTTAACGTGAACACTGTTAACGGGAATTACTTTTAACATGAACAGTTTCTGCAATCCCCGTCAAAATGAAGATTAGTTTAGTTATATGAAAATTAGTTACTGATAGCATGAACTACTGATAATATGAACAATTTTTTATCACCCTTGAGATTCACGTTAACGAAGTTCGACTGTATTTAAAAATGAACAATATTTAAGCACTCGGACTTATTTCAATGATCTAATAAAAAAATATGACGAAATTTGTGTAATGACATTATTTTATGGAAAATATATTTTTAAAAGTTATTTCTTCAGAATATATGTAAACGTTCTTTTAAACCTAGCAGTATTTTAAAGATATAAACAGAATAGGAATTATTAGCATAAATTGAATAAGAAACGCAATCATAAAAAAAATAATCAAAATAGAATTTTTTTTTTCTTTTTTTCTTGAAAAAAATTTGCGCCAAAATAAATAAAATGTCATTGCATTTTAGGCGATAAGAATTTAAAAGGCGTCATGGGGGTCCTTAACTAAAACTGTACTGCCTGCAGAAGTATGAAAACTGAGTTTTCAACCATTCTCCGTTCAAAAGTTTGCATATATATAGGGGAGACCTGTGTACCTAGGGCCATAATGTACCTAGGGACACCCCTCACTGTAAAAAGAAAGTAAAATCACGGTACTTGACCGTATAATTTTAGGGGAAATGACCGTTTTGCTACCTAAACGGTCATAATCCGTAAATTAATGTTTTGGAAGCATAATTTAGGAAATAACAGTATAATTTTACGGGAAATGACCGTTTTGCTAGCTAAACGGCCGTAGTCCTTAAACTGATGTTTCGAAAGTATAATTTTTTGAATTTTTACGAGAAAAAGCCGTTAATCTACGCAAATTGCTCTTTTCTTCCGCCGAACCATTTTCTTATGAGAAAATCTCTTCAAATGCTATCATTTCAGTGACATCAAGAGAGATTTCCATTTTCTTCCATTTTCAAACTAAAACTATGATTGTTATTTATACTAATTGAATGTGTTTTATTATGCACGCACGACGCATAGAAACATCCATTGGTTTTAATAAACTATTGTTTTCTTAATTTAATTCAAAAAATTTCCATCTGACTGAAACTGAATGATTGATATTAATGAGATTGATTTTCTTTGTCTATTAACACGAAATCATTAAAAAAGAAAGCTAAAATGGTTTCTTGATTTCAAGTCAGATTTCTAAAACACAAACTACAACCTAATAATTGTTTTATCCACTAAACACATTTTTTTAATTTAGTTTTTTTTTTTTTTTTTTTTTTAAGAATACAGCATTCTAATTGCTCTTAACCCTTTAGAGCAATTAGAAAACGGAAAATTTTAATGTTGTTTCCACAATGCATTTTTTACAATATGCTAAAATAAAGTTTATTTCAATATGAAATGAATATGTAATCAACCATTTGAAAGTAAGTCTTATGATTATTATGTATGATATTCACTGTTAAAAAACAAAGCTGTTTTATCTGAATATGACCATCAGATATGTACATTACATCATATATAGCAGGTTCTGCTTTCGAAATACTTCAGTCCTTTCTTCATTCAATGGATTTGGATTTTGGGAATAAGGCCGATTGACTGCTATAGGTCCTAGGCCAGAGGGGGAGTGCCCTCCGTGGGGGTACTTCTAAATGGTCCTAACCCGTATTTAATCAAGTTTTGAAGAAAACCACAGAAAACTCCGAACGGCTAGGCCGACGAGTGCGACCTGGGGTCGAACCCGGCACCTCATGTTTACCAGCTTTGAGCGCAGAACCGCTCGGCCCCTGGCGGGCTCCCTTCAGTGGAATACAGCTTAAAAAAAACTCTTCTGTTATTCTAAAAAGTGCAAATACGCCTAACACTTCATAAACGCAGTTTGAAATCGGCCTTATAATGAAAACCTGTTTGGATGAATAAGAATTAGGCTCTAGTTATTTCTTCTTTGCACCCACTACTGAAACCATAAAGATCAAAAACCATGAAAAAAAAATCGTATTAATTGGAGATACAAATTCTCTGCATTTATGTAAAAGATTTATTATTATTATTCAAAGTTTATTCTGCGTCTCGGTTAATTTTCAAAGATCTCACATAGTTTTCAAAAGTTTCATTTTGTTTTTGAAAAAAGGTGAGAAATTCTCACCCATTATTTATCTCTAATGAGAACCTTGAAATAAGGATACCTGTTTAGTGCTAGTGTTTACGAATAAAAAAGGCCCACCAGCAGCCGAGCGGTTCTGCGCTCAAAGCTGGTAGACATGAGTTGCCAGACTCGATCACAGGTCACGCTCGTCGGCCTAGACGTTCGGAGTTTTCCGTGGTTTCCTCCGAAACTTGTGTAAATATGGGCTAGGACCCCTCAGAAAGACCCCTCGGAGGGCACTCCCCCTCAGACCTAGGACCTACAGCAGTCAATCGGCCATATTCCCAAATCCAATCCAGTCCGTTTACAAATAAAAATGATTTCGAAAAATAATTAGATTTTCTTTCACAAAATTCAGTATCGTAGTCTTTATAGGAAAAAAAAAAAAAAAGCTTTTGTTTTTTCAATATGAGAATTGACTGACTTCTTAATTTTGTCAAAAATAACAAATTTAGATTTTAAAATAGTCTTAAAATAAAATAATTTTCATGCATAGTTTGAACGTTAACAATTTAATCACTGCAAAAAATTTCTGTAAAAATAAAGCATAAATACAGCAGAGGTTGCTGTAAATTTGTATAGCCAGCTCTGTAAAAATAATTGAAGATTTGTTACTTCACATTGAGCTGTAAATCGGTTTAAAAAACTTTCCAGAAGTCTTTTGATGCATATGACAAAATTTATCAACTAGTCAGTTCTGATGTTGACTTTATCTGTTTTTGTAAAGAAAAGCTTCTGTGATCCCAAAGGCGCGGTTGGCAAAGCCCTGGCCTCTGACACAGGTGATTGTGAGTTCAAATCCCGGGCTACCCACGACGGTTTGCTTCGCATGAAAATTAATAAATTAGTTTTTGCGTGTAAAAAAATAAATAAGTTTTTTAGTGTTGTGGATTTCTCCCTGCACGCATGTGTAATAATTGCAAGAAACTTTTTTAAAGCATTCGAGAAACTCAAACTTTAACTTTTAATTTTACGGTCAATGCTATTTTCACAGGTTGGTTTATGTTTCATCACAACGTAAAATTGCTGACGATACATCATTCATCGTCTAAATGTATTTTTACGGGCTTTGACTGGAATCTCTGCTGCCGGGCTTTGCCCGTAATTTTACTGCAGCATTTTTTACAGTGCTCTTTATTTGAATAATATTTAATTTTAAGTTTTATTACTCACTTGGACGAGTAACAACACCAATTGCTACTTTTACAACTACTTTGGAACTTTTGAGGAGAAAGTTTTGACAAGTTACAGGTAGAAAACGAATTTACATGGTTTGAAGTAAAATTTTGCAGCTCATCTCTTTTACTATTTTACAAAGGCAAGTCAAATATTTTTCTTTCATTTCTAGTGTATAATTTTGCTTGTTATATAGAGTAATAAATGAGATATTTAATTAGTCCTCTCTGCATGTGGATCTTTTATTGGAAGGCATTTTGAATGAAGTTACCAAAACTTGTACCTAGGGCCACATCGCTACCTTATACCTAGGGCCAGTGTGTTTGGACCCTTTAACACTTTCGCGACCGCATGTTTTTGTCTTTTTGATAGTAAGGTGCGCCTGTGGACGCTTTTCCCATAAGTTACAATTTTTCAAAACAAAATTTTTCGTATTCACATTTACATTACAAATGGATATGCATTATAATCATACCCTTTCTAATCAAAGTATTTGCATCCATAGTATACTGATTGTACAAATATGAATATTGTGTATATTTTTTAGAAACAAATAACATACAAATTGCAAAAGAAATGTCCCCTGGTGGAGTTTCGTATTTTCAAATGATGTGAATCTACGTCAGCGGTCGCGAAAGTGTTAAGAAACACAGTACAGCCTATAGTAATTGGATGCTGGCAAACCCTGGTAAACCAATACACTATATATGACGTTGCTGAAAATGTTGACAAGTTCTATCCGTCAGCTTTTACTCCTGTAAACATTCTATCAGGCTTTCGTGTATACGGCATATGGCCAATGAATCAAAACACATTCACTGAGGATAAATATTTAAGTTCAAATGTGACTGAAAGACAAGATCCCTCCATAAATTAAAAAAAAAAAAAAAAAAAAAAGATTTTTCCAAGAAGAAAGTGAACCAACAATGATAGAACTGGATGTCTGTTTCATGCCCTGTTGAAATTTCGAAACCTTCAACATCTAACATCTTTTCGTGTGTCATGCTTTAACAGGTACGAACCTAAGCAAAATCTCCCACATCAAAGAAAATATGTAACCGAAAATCACAGAGGTCTAGAAATCCAAGAGACACTCCAGAAAAAAAAAAAAAAAAAAAAAAAAAGAAACTGAAGGGGAAGAAAAAGAAAAAACATTCTGTTAGAATATCCTAAAGAAAAAAAAAAAAAGAAAGAAAGAAAAATGTCGTGTTTCAAATTAAGGCAACAACATGATAATTATTATATAATAAATAAATATATTACTTGATATTGTTTCTTTTATAAAATACATGTTTATATGCTTATTTTCTATTCATTACAAAGTGAAATCTAAATTTGAGAGAATAGCCCTAGGTACAATGAGGTCTGGCTCCAGGTACAATGAGGTTATTGTACCTAGGGCCACGAGAGAAGTTTTTTTTAAAACCTTGTATTTGTCGGAATTTATTATTTTAGGTATTTATGTTAATCCCAATTGGAAGTAATTAGTCTTAAAGATATGTACATATCAGTTTGATAATTTTAAACCGATCAAGGGCTCTGTTTTTGGGCATTGAAAAAAAGCGTCCCTACGTACACGGGTCTTCCCTATATGTGTGTGTGTATAACGTTTTTTCCCATGTTAAGTTGTCAACATGATAACTGGAGTAATTTTTATTTAAATTTAATCAGCTCGAGATATGTTGTCAGTAAAAATCTCGGTCGAGTTCGTAGATGGGGTATCCAGCTCAAAAGACGGAGGGGGGAAGAATGGTGGGGGGTAGACATTTTCACTTGCCCATAATTTCTTTAATATTGAAAATAGGAAAAAATTTCAAATCAGGCGAATTACCGCCTTACCCTAAAGAACATCTTTTGTATTTAAACTTTTTCGATAGCTTCAACTGCTTAAAAAGTTAAAAAGCTTTTAACAAGTTAAAAAGTGATATTTCGTCAATTGTGATGAAGCCGACTTTTCCTATGGCTTTAATTGCTTAAATTTAAAATCTGATGCTTACATCACGTGCAAATATAATAAAAAAGATCACTGAAAGTATAAAAACCATGATAACAGCTTTAATTAATCATTTAAAAATATAAAATTAAAATAATGCGTTAATCGTAATTAAAATATTGTTTATGGTGAATAGTTTAGAACGCCGGTTTAGGCAAGAATTTAAAATTTACCATTGAAATTGAGAGTAATACGTTACAGCTTCCTTTGACTTTTTATCTTGTGGAAATAAGATATTGGTCTGTGAAGATATATGAGGTTTTCGCGTGGGAAGAAAATATAATGATGCCAAAGCTGCCATTCCCCATCGCCAAGCTCACCAAATTTTGTCATCAAATAAAGAATTTCGTCGCCAAGTAAAACATTTCGTCGTGAACTATTAAATTTTGCCGCCAAATCACAAATTTCATTGCTAAGTCGCAAGTTTTGTCACCAAATTGTCTATCTTTATGGCTTCTAATTTTTGAATGATTATGTGCTTCAATTTTAAAAAATTGAAGCATTTACTGACCAATAAATCTAGCCTAAAATTTTATGTAGAATGAATAAAACCCTTTTGCAGTTGAAAATTAAATTTCTTGAAAACAGAATAGCAACGTAAATAATGCGATGTGTGGGAATAAAGCCATTGGCTAACTATGTGTTAAAGCATACGTAATATTGCTTTACTTTTGTAACATTAACATAAAGGAATCTACCTTTGCCTTTAAGCTTGCTGAAAAGGGATTTATTTTGAAACTTTTCTTTGGATGATTCTGGTTTCACTATTGCACATTATTTATTTGGTTTTATTAATAATTTGGCTTCTGGTGAATTAAAATATTTATTAGGTGGCGAAATTTATAAAATATTTATAAGTTTCAAATTTTAAAGGTAAATGAGAAAAGAAATAAAGTGCAAAAATTTCGCACGGGTTTGCTAGTAATATACCGGGTGATCCAAAAGCCAGGACAAACTTTAAAAATGAATAATTCGAAAACGAATCAAGATACAAAGATATGGTTTGCACCAAACGGATGGAAAAGAAGCATGCGGTTTAATTAGCATGCGATTTTTTATTCTATTAACTGCGGGATATAGTAAATCAAGTATTATAAGATTAGTTAATAGAATAAAAAATCGCATGCTAATTAAACCTAATAATCCCACTCTAGATTAAACTCTAAAATTTCGTTACACTAATAGTCTCCCTTTCTGTAAAGAATTCTATAGCTTTAAACATTATATACAACGTAAATTTAATTTCTTTATCCCATTCAGTTCTCCTATAACTATTAAACAATTAACCCTTCATGACCGCGACTTAAATGGACCCACTGGAGGAGTCTATCAAATTCCCATAGAAAGCAATAAAGAACTTTTCTATTATATTGGACAGACTAAGAGGACTTTAAATAAAAGAATACAAGAACATATACGAAATATCAAAGAAGCAAATAGTTCTACTCTAGTCGACTTCATTTATGCCAACGCAAACGCCAACCCTATATGGGATAAAGCCAAAATTATTACAGCACCATCTACTATCCAAGAACTTTACATTTCCGAAGCTATTCATATAATTAAATGCAAAAATGCAATAAATCCCAAAGATGCTGCAATTTTACCAATAATTTGGCACAATATTATAAAAATAGTTAATAGTTTATTTCTGCTAATTCATGATGTTTTTTCTCCTACAATAACCTCGTATGATATTCAATAGTTCCAGCTTCTCTCATTTTTCTTAACTCCTTGGTCCAACCTCTACCGGAATTCATATTGTTTTTTGCTAATATTTAAAATATATCACGTTATTAAAAGACTTAACTGTTGACTGTAAAAAGAAAACATATTTAAAACCATAGAATAATAATAGAGGAAGAAGGAGCACGCCAATAGTCTTAATGCTTACAAACCCCTTCTAGTGAAATGCCAGCGATAGCTACTTTTGCTCCTCTCAATATTGAAGTTTGTTAATAAAGGCTTGTTAATAATCGCTGTTTTTTGTGGCAACACAACAGCTTATGTAGAAACCTTATGCTCCTTCTTCCTTTATTATTATTCTATGTTTAAAACTGCGCAATGGAAACGAATCATAAATCCCTGATGATGCTTTAATGTTAAAGAGAAAAGCTTTGGATAAAAAAAAAAAAAAAAAAAAAATTAACATCTTTTAAATAAATTTATATTTACGTGTGTTTAAAGTGTTTTAAATATATTTAATATTTATTTTATTTTATTTTTCTAAGAACGTGTTTTTTAACCTTTTCTCTTCTCATTACTCTATCTATTTGACCTGTTTTTGTTTTGCATTTGTTTTTTACAGCCTTCCTTTTACTTCTGAAGATTTTAGTGCGGTTTTGCATCTGAAGAAAAAGGATTTTATCGAAACACGCTGCATCTCGCATTTCTGGTATTTAAAGGTATGATTTAATTTTATGATATTTAAAAGTTTTTCTCTGATAATTTTATGCTTTATTTAATTAATAATTAAAAAATGTTTTAAATAAATATTAGACAGATGATTCATTAATTCGTTGGTGCATTTATAGTAAAATACAATTTCAAAAGCTTCAGTTCTTTATATTCCCGATATTTTGATCATTTATAATTACTTTTAGTTCAGAAAAAAGCATAAGTTAAAGTAAATACTTTCTGAGTTTGAACGTTTGTACAGTGAAACGTGATATATCGAAATTATTTTGTGCGTCCCTTTAAATGAACTAAAGATTGTAAACACCCATTTTCCAGGGGCGATCATCATTCTGCAAGAAAACTCTAACACCATGTATCAATTTCATTCCGTTTTAAATTTTTTTTCTGTTACAAACAATTAGCACCCGGACGTATATGCGTTAATTTTTTCATATTTCCATGTAAAAGTATAAATCATATGCATGAACACTTAACTGTACTGAGGAAAATCTGCATAATTATTGTGACTATAGCCTATGACACACCTACCCAATTTCTTCCTAGTTGAATGTAGAATTTAGACAAAGGACCTAGGCTGGTTGGCATAGATTTTGGTTTTTCTATTTTCTTGTGCAATACTTAGAGAAATTCTGATAAATCCATCGGTAAGCTTACCCAACAAACACAGTACTATTGATAGCTGTACAGTCCAGTGCTGTCAATTACAGTATGCCGACCTTTTCGGAAAAATTACTCGCTACGGAATTGGAACACTGTCGGCAAACCAATAACTGTTTTGTGATCAGAAATACATTTGTGGACCAGAACACCGTTACCTAATCTCTGGTCGTATTGCCACTTAAACAAAATTTTGGTCCGGAATATACCAGCCGTTATAAATACTGAATGTTCATATGGCACAATTTTGGTCGAACGAATACAAGTATGCTATCTGAAGACGGTTCAATAACCAGTTGCCCGTTTTAAATATAAGTGAAATGGGTACCATGAGTAGAACTGTTTTCATTCACTATTCGAACAGTTTGTCTCATAGCTCTTAAGATGGAATACTATGTAATTGCACTAGTTCAGGCCTAACCATAACACATTTATCAAGGAAATGTATTTAGATGAAATATATTTCACTATCCACCAGAAATTTTAATATACGTACTCAATATTGTTATATTTCAATGCACTTGCACGTGTATAAAACTTTATAACTCTTAAACGCGAATTATGAAGGCTAAAACCTCCTTAAGAAACTTCTATTCATTTAACAACAAACTCAATTTTTTAAATGTAATTTCAACAAATTAATGAAGCAATTATGTAATCAATTTGGAAAATCCATTGTCTGACTGTCTACGGAGCAATTAAATATCGACATCTATAGTAACGGGAACAGTACGGTATCGAAACGGTAGAGTATTGTTATGCCGATAAACAGTATTTCGCCCATACTGATCAAAATAAGTGTCGATGCCATTTGGCGGCGTCGTGGCGGAGAGAACAAAAACTTTATTGAACTGGTACAAAAGGTGATATGTGACCCCATAAGCACTATAATCGGCATGCCGAACGTCTTCCGTAATAGGCCCGTTTGTCCTGTGTTTGTTGGGTAATTCTTGGGACACAGAACCACCTAAGACGCATCAATTAAATATTTGTTTAACCCTTTGTATCCCACTGGGACTTTAAAGTCCCATAAAAAAAATTCCTCAATATAGCCTATATTTACTACAGAATTTCATTGGAACTTCAAAGTCCTTATAGTTTAAGCTTTGTTTTAAGCTAAATTTAATATGAGATCTTTCTCATGAAGCAAAGAAATATAATAAAAATGTTTCAAACAAATTTTCCAAAAATAAGGTAATTTGGGATATAAAGGGGTTAAGTAAATTAACTGTTTGAAATACTTTTTATTTTATTTTTTAATGTTTATAATTTCTATTTTAATTAATTATAATATGTATTTCTTCCAAAATTTTGATATTTTTATTTATTGGAAAGTTATGATTTTAAATGGCATCAGTGGTTGTACATGGTCTGTCCCGAAAGTAATGCGCCCATTTTTATTTTAAGAAATTTATTGAACCGATTCGTACACTTACTCAATATTCTTCGAAATACATCCCTCCTGCTTCAACACACTTGTTCCGACGCGATTTCCCTGCTTTATATGCGTCCTGGTAGTCCGTCACAGAGGTGCCCTTTAGTAACCTCGTCGTAGGGACCTTGATGTTCTCCAGGGTCCCCAAATGCTGTCCTTTGAGGAATTTTTTAATCTTTGGGAACGAAAAGAAGTCGAACGAGGACATATCAGGACTGCAAGGCTGCTGGGTTAATGTTAAGACGCTAGGATTATTGCCATGGTGCAGCTTCCAGGAATTCTTGATCTTCCGCTTGAGGCAGTTGACCCGTTGCTTTAGCCTTTTCAGTACTTTGACGTAGAATTTGGCGTTGACTGGTTGGCCAGGTGGAACAAATTCAAAATGGACCAATCCCTTAGATTCGGGAAAAAAAAAACAATGAGCATCGCTTTGACCTGTGATTTGCTGATTCTTGCTTTCTTTGGGCGTGGAGACGACGCCGTGTGCCACTCCTCTATCATTTGTTTCTGGGTCGTACAAGAAGGTAAAAGATTCGTTATCACTTACCACATTGTTCAAAACAGTCGGATCGTCCTCACAACACTGCAACAATTCTGCTGGAGAGTTTGTTCCATCTTGATTTCGACCGAGCACTCACACAAGGGTTCAATGAAACAGGCACTGTGACTCTGCAGGAGCTCGAAGCCGACTGGAGCTGGTGGCGCTGTTGTCTCGAGACTTCACCCACCCTTCCGTGCAAGCGGCAACCCTATGCGACGGATAGTCGCGGCAGAAGAAAATGGGGCGTATTACTTTCGGGACAGACCATGTATTAAACATAAATAAACACATTTCAGTTGGCTTATTAGCTATGTTAATTCGTACTCTGCCATTACTCCTATTTAAAAAAAAATATATATTACCTTTGAAATAAATTGATGACTAAATATAAGATTTATTGTTTTATGGAGGGAAAAAATTGGGAATGAAAGGGTTAAGCGACCTCCAAAATACTTGTTATAAGAGTTCGTAACTAAGCCAGCTAAACGCACATAGGGTTAGTTTGCACACCGATAGTAGGAGTGAGTAGGCATAACGTGACACGGATTGGGATTTTTTGACAGAACACAACAAATTTTACGAAAAAACATTTTATTTTGCCTAAACATTTTATTTTAATAATATTTGACCAATAAATGCAGGAAAAAATAATGATTTCTTCAAGTAAAATAAATTCTGCTTAGAATTAAAGCTACTTATATTTTATTCAAATAGAATTAACTCAATGTTTGAAGTAAACCGCGAATGTGTAGTTGAGCGCTCCTTTGTTTGAACAGATGGGTTAAATTTTTGCACAATTTCACTTTGATCGTACAAAAGTGAATTCTTCTCATCTGGCCATTTTTATTGTCCTCTTTTTTCACTATGGTGGACATGGGACTTTCAACCTATACAAATTCATTCAAATTATTTATTAAAATTATTTTCCATGATGAGTGCAGATTATTTTCATCATCTCATAAAAGTATAATACTAAATATCCAAAGAAAATCAATTTTGTGCTAACATTTGATAATTTTTGTTTTTTAATGAAACAAAATTAATAAATTTGTTTTAACTTATGATAGATCTATGGTTCAACTATTTGTTTTAAATATATTGACGAGATCTTTTCACAGATACCCATATGGAAATTTTACACTCCCACGGGGTACTCCCCCCCCCTCCGGATTGAAGGGGAAACGATACTCTTACATGTACAAACATTTTTCCAATGAACTATCCCTATTTTAGAGCTCATGGGAGCTACTATAGGAGCAAGATTGTTCAAATCAGTTAAAGATGCTCTGAAAATGAAAAAAATAGAATCCTATTTTTGGACTGATTCATCCACAGTACTCAGTTGGATTAAGCGGCAAGAACAGTAGTCAGTTTTTGTAAATAATCGCATAAATGAAATTAGGAAACTTACTGATATTGAGAATTAGTTCCATGCTTCCAGTGAATTGAACCCTGCTGATCTTTCATCCAGGGGATGTGGAGCTAAACAGTTGTTAAAATTTCAGTGGTGGCTGGGACCAGTCTGGTTGAAGAATCCAAGAGAGCAATGGCCTAAATCAGTCATAAATATCAATGAAGAAGAGATTGCTCAAGAAAAAAGAAGAACCGTAGTTTCTGCTAATAATATTGAGTTTGAATCTGTTGTATCCCGATTAGCGAACAGAGTTTCAAAATTTTCAAAGATTGTTAAAGTCATAGCTTGGATATTACGTTTTTAACCGAAATCTAAAGACTTAAGAAAATATCCAAATATTACATCTGAAGAAATTGAAAATGCTCAAAAGACACTTTTTTGTAGTGTACAGACTGAATGCTTTACAGATAAAGAAGGCAAAAGATCTCTCGTAAATTTCCAAACTTATAAAGATGATGAGGGAATACTAAAACTGAAATCAAGACTTACAAACGAAAATGAAAACTCTGATTTTTATTTTTCCTTTGGTTCTTCCTTCCAAACATCCAGTAGTGAAAAGACTTATCGAGCAAGAGCACATTGTCAACAAGCATGCTGGAGCGTCTGCTCTACTTGTTATTTTGAGAGGACGATTTTGGATTTTAAAGGGAAAAAGAATTATTCGAAATGTCATACATGAGTGTAATATCTGTAAGAAGCAAAAGGTTAAACATCTAGAAGTACCATTTCCTCCTCTTCCAGAAGATCGAACGAAATTAACAGCAGTTTTCCAAGTCTCAGGAGTTGATTTAGCAGGTCCTCTGCTCACCAAGTCCAAAGAAAAAGTTTGGATCGTACTATTTTCTTGTGCGGTGTTTAGGGCTGTACTTTTAGAATTGATTCCATCACTTAGTACGAATGCTTTCATTCTGGCTTTACGAAGATTTATAGCGAGAAGAGGACGGATTTCTGTGTTATACTTCGACAACGGTACAAACTTTACTGGATTAAATAATGCATTGAAGAGTTTGGATTGGACTGAGATTCAACGAACGTTTGAAGTAAAGGAAATTAGATGGAAATTTAACCCACCATCAGCCCCATGGTGGGGAGGCTTCTGGGAAAGACTTATAAGAATTTTCAAAGATTTGCTTCGAAAAGACTTAGGTACAGCCTCTCTGACACAAGAAGAACTACATACGCTTGTATGTGAATGCGAATCTATAATGAACAATAGACCGTTAACGTATATATCTGAAGATCAAGACCTAAATGTTCTAACGCCTTCATTGTTCCTTCAAGAATTACGAACAAGTGATGTACCTGACTTGGATCAAATTGAGAAAATTGACGTTGTTAAAAGATACAGATATATTCAGAGAGTAAGAGAATCTTTAAAGCAAAGATTCAGAAGAGAATATCTGGGTTTTCTACGTTCGTCGATCCCCAAAAGTCACGACACAGTTCAAGTGGGTGACATAGTCTTGATTGGCAGCGACGATCAGAAACGCTTATGTTGGCCCTTGGCAAAGGTCATCGAACTCTTTCCTAGTAAAGATGGAATTATTAGACTGGTTAAGCTTAGAACATCGAAAGGAGTTTTACTACGACCAATCCAGAGACTCTATCCTCTTGAAATCACACAAAGACTTGAACAGCATGCGCCAAATCCTGCACCGAAAACAAATAACAACACTAGTGAGAAGCCTAATGATGGAGCGCTACTTAAGACACGTTTTGGCAGGGTAGTGAGACCAGTAAAAAGACTTGATGTGCATTTTTGACATAAGACTGCTCAAAAACTATAAAAACATTTTTTTTTTTCTTTAAAAAGTGAACTCTAAATATTTTTTTTGGTATTTTTCCTTTTTTATTATTAGATGTTTAATGTAGTTTATATATATATTGTCATTTGTTAACCTTTCTATTAGTATTTTTCAGTGTCATATTTCTGTTGAGCATTTTTGCAGAACGCTCAAGTGGGGAGGATGTTGCAAAGCTAGAGCAGTTGGAATAGTTCCTCCCACAAGGTCAGCAATAGCAGCAGAGCAACTAAACTCCTCTCCAGTTGAAGCGGGTGATACCGGAATGCCTCTGTTTACCGCTACCGGTGAAGGTAGAAGAAAGTTCTGTTCTGATCGTTATGTCGCTACTGTGCGAGTATTATTCGAATTTACTTTAATTTCTGGGCCCTCTGTATATAATTTGTATATAAGTTGTAAATACAAATGTTTATGTTCAGAAATATCTGTTGATCGTAAGATGTGAAGTGTGGGCAGTTTCATTAAAAATATTGAAATTATTTTATCGTTCTATGTTCTATTTCAAGACTCCAGCCTGATTTATTTATTGAAAAATGATTGTAAAATCAACACCTATCATAAATTTTATTGTTTAAATTGATGATGAAAAAATTAAAAACACAATTCTCATCATATACAAATATGCAAAATTTTGTCCTATACTGCCATGTTAAAAATTATGAAAAAAAAAAAAAAAAAAAAAAAAAAAAAAAGGACTGTTTTACCTGTTGAGTGATTGACCCTCAAATGTAATCAGCTCTAATTTAAGTCAAGGTCCAACTAATTATCAAGTTTAGTTAAATTTCGTCCACTGGTTCGTGAGATACAGCACCCACAAAAATGTTTTAATACGTAATAACCATACAGAGATAGCCATACAGACAGACATTTAAAAAAAATTGGTCAAATAGTATTCAGGAAATCTCAAAACGTATAAATCCATAGGAAATCGGAGCTCTAACATATTCACGAATCCAGTAGTTTCTTCTTTTATTATACGTATATAGAAGAAAGTTAAAATATTATTGGCAATGTTTTGTATTGATTTCACATTTATGTAAAAGATATCAGTGAGAAAATATGTTTCTAAAAATATTTCATCATTTTCTGTGATAGTTTATTCATAAAGTTATTGAACTAAAGCCTTTCAAGGATTTCTTATATTCACAGCTTTATTCGTAAAACTTTCTTAACTTTTGGAGATTCATTCATGATGATTTTTCGAATTTTTTTATATATAGGTTTTCTATTTTGATAGGGTATCTCTCTCTCTCTCTTTTTTTTTTTTCAATTGCTCTTTAAAGAGAACTTTATAAATCATATTATTATAGAAATGTATCTGAATTTCTTTGAATTTAATAATTTATTTTTATTTTCTTCTATATTCTGTTGAAGGTAGTATTGATTTCGTAAAAATTTTGACCTCGTGGTTTGGATGGATTTACACGTTTTGCCGATTTGGCTATTTTTAGGAAATGTCTGTCAATGTGTATGGCAAAAGTTTGTGGTATCACTATCTTATGAATTACTGCACAGAATTTCATACAAATTGATATTAGTTGCACCTTGATATAAATTAGCGGCTTTTAACTATTGGTGAAAATCGTCGAACAGGTGGCGCTGCTATACCCTTTTTTTTTTTTTTTTTTTTTTTTTTAAATAAATTTTTCGTATGGCAGTGTAAGACACAATTTCAAAAAAATGTACAAAATCAGTATTATATTTAGCGCGAATTATATTTAAGGAAATATTTATCATAGTGTTTTTCATTTTTACGCATTTTTTAAGATTCGATTTTTTTTTTTTTAGAGTATAAAATTGACTTTCTTTCTTTCACGTTATATTTCTCTGGGAAAAAATCGCCTGCATTCATCACTCAGGTTGTGGGACGCTGACCTGTAACATATGTACAAATTTTCAGATTATTTGAGTAGAGCGTTTAGGCACTATCAAACTTTGAATAATTTGATTCCATAGGCCATAATGATAAAGATTTTGTTTGTGTTTATGTATGTCTCTGTAAAAAAAAAAAAAAAAAAAAATACAGTTGTTAGATTCACCAAAATCAATAGGGTTCATGCATACGTATTAACTTTTAGCTTCGAACAAAGCGTTTAGATGCTATCGTATTCACTCACACACATACACACACATGCACACATACATACATCTCCTTACAAATAGCAAAAATGAACTCAGGGGATCTCAAAACATATAGAAGCATCAAAATCTCAAAGAAGTTTTGTCATGATTGTAATACTTTCCTTTCATATATGTTCGGAAGGTAACAAAATCTTTTCTTAGAACAATGTTTTTAACTTCTTTTTTTCCCCCTTTCTTCTTCTTCTTCTCTTAACGGCCCTCTTCACTTACCGTCGCCGGAAGCCAGAGCCAATGTTATGGGGAAATTTTCTTTACAAATAAATTATGAACTAATACATATTTTTAAATTCTGTTTTCACATTCAGAAATTTTCCATCTGTTAAATGGACGGACCTTTTTTAAAAATGTATTTATTTAATTTTTAATGTTTTATTTTGAAATTGCAAAATGAAAAAAAAATCACATATTGAAAATTCGTATTTTGCAGCTTCAAAATAAAATATAAAAAATTAAAAATATAATTTTTTTAAATAAGGTCCGTCCATTTAACAGCTGGGAATTTTCAGAATGTGGAAACAGAATTTAAAACTATGTATTAGTTAATAAGTTATTTGTAAAGAAAAATTTTCCATAAAATAACATTAGCTTCGGCTTCCGGCGGCGGTGAGTGAAGAGGGCACTTAAGAGTGTCAGGGTTACGTTCTCCAAATGAATTATTTAATAGATAATTTTAACAAACGATAACTGTTGATATTTTCAAAGTTTATCAATAAATATAGGAATTTAAAAGAATGAGAAATTTTTATTATAAAAACAATTAATTCAAACATAGCAATCAGGGAAGCGGGTAATACCAGATAGTAATTTAGAAAATTAATCGAAAATATCACGCATTCAATTTTAAGAATCACAAAATTAAAACTTTTATTAAAAAAAAAAAAAAAAAAAAAAAAAAAAAGTTGAATAAAATAGAAAGAGCAAAACATACGGCATACCCTGACTAGCGGATGTACAAAATTTATGTATTATATCATAAATTGTGATATGATAAAGCAAAAGAGCTGACTTAAACCACTTTCTAATTTCTCGACATAAGTTCTTCTCTATATACGTTCCTCAGTGGCAGATAAGATTTATTGTTATAGGCTTTATTGTTAGTCTTTATTGTTAAATTGTATTTTAGGAGTTACACACAAATCAGAAATAAAACAAGGATAACATAAATGAACACTTTTACCTTTTAAATCAACGTCAATTGCCTACAGCGTAGCACCCGTGCAACGCAAAATTCACTCCCTCACTACATTTAATTCGTGACTAATCACCAACAACTTTGTTTAAACATATCTCTAGGACTTATATCATGTAATTCTGAAATTTTAGATAATATCTATTTAGCGGGTGCATGTTACTTTTTTTTTCTTTTTTTAACGTTTTTCTCGGTGGCGTGATTTAGTTGCGGTTAATTTTAAAATGACAAAACGCAGTATTAAATTTTTAAAATGCAGTACTTTAAATGTTGCAGTTAAATTTTCCAAAATTGGATTATTTATTTATTTATTTAATTTATTTTTTAAGTTTCTTTTGTGAAACGTATTAACAGTGGATTTTATAAAACGTTGAAATATGAGAGATTGAAATACTTAAAAAACTATCTTGAAGTCAGAGAGAGAGAGAGAGAGAGAGAGATCAATTTACAAAGAAAGTATACATGTAAGTCTTGGTCTAAAAATTCTCTTTTAAAATTAAATGGGGACGCAACTTTTTAAATTTTTGTATTTTAACATTTGAATTTTGAATTTAAACGAATTTGAATTTATACGGTATTCATATTCGATTCGAGATTGTGAAAAGCATAAATTCATATAATTTTTTTAATTTTTATATTATAATAGCGGACTTCGCCCGCTTTACCAGTCATTATGTTTAAATGATCACTTATAAACGTAAAATAACATAAAATATAAACTCTCAAATGAAATTTGTCTAGCTCTCTACACGGATCGCCGCTATCTCTCATAGTGCCTTTACTGCTCACAACATGTCTCCACTGCCTGCAGTAACACCTTACTCAGGCATGCTACGCAGAAATGAATAAATACGCACATGAACCTCAGGTGGGGTCCCTAATACCTACGAAAGCATATTTTCTGTTGTTTAAGCGTCACTATACTGGATCTTAATCCATGCAGACAGCAGCAGAGTTTTATTAAATGCATGCGCAGGGATTCGCGCAAGAACCTCTGCTATAGAAAAAAAATCGTGGTTTAAGAAGACATTACTATTGTAATGAAGCAGAGTAAACATTGAGTAAAATTTCAAAACGATGAGTTTAGTAGGAAGAAAGACAGACACAAGGAGTGAATGAAACAAAATTGCGAGTTAAAAGATGTCATTCCTATGATAAGAGGATAAAAGAAACCGTTAAACAAAATTTCAAAGTTATACAGACAATACGATAGGCACAAATGAGGCAAGAAGCAATTTGCTGGTTTGAAATAATTCCAGGCCCACAAATGTCTTTCTACTGTTCATATCTATGATTTTGAAAGTTTTAAACATTTTCCGGACAACATGGATTATTAGTAAAAAAAAGAAAAAAGAATGCGCGTAAATCGGTTTCGTAGGTTTTTAATTTATAGCAAACATACATATAAATATTGCGTTTTATATATGCTAGAATTTTTCAGCTCCTACAAATTTAATTTTTTCTCTTTTTCTTTTCTTTTTCTTTTTTTTTTTTTAAGTTTATTATTCACGTGTAAATAAATATATTCATATATATATATATTTATGTTTGTGAAAAATAAATAAATAAATAAATAAATGAACATGTAGTTTTATTTATTTATTTATTTACTTTATTGGCATCAGTTTGTTGTTAAATATATGATAAATTTAAAGCTATTATGAGCATTTTAATTACTATCACTTGAACTATTTGGTCTAATTTAATTTAGATACTCAACTTAATTTTTTTGGACTACTTCTGTCTTTTGGTATAATAATGATAATTATATATTCCAACATTTAAGTTTCAGGAATATAAATAATAGTATTAATATCAGTAGTAAGTACATTATTTTAATGTAGATGAAAACACGAACTAATATATTATAATGCCTCTAATTTTCGTTCTATTTGTTATATCGGACATTTCAATAAATTTAACTTTATCCTGGCTAACTTGGATCATTTTGAAATAAATAAATAAATAAAAAGCCTAAAGTCGTCCAGTAGATTTTTGTCTATAGAGAAACTAATATTTATGTATATAGATATGAAAATTTTATACAAATTCAAAACTGAAAAATACCCAAAGAAAAGCAAATCAACATTGAATTTAGTGCACGAACTCACAAGTTTGTTTTCCAGAAAATGCTTCCAAATGAAATTAATATTATTCTATGAAAACAAAACATTTAAATAGTTTTCGAAAGAACCTTAGATTTGAAAACAAATACAACTTATTTTAGGATAAAATTATTCTACAACAGATACATTGCATTTGAAAATAAATATTTGATTTAAATTTTCTTCTTTATTGCACATGAAACACCTATTTTAAAATTCAAACTCAAATCAATACATGAAACTTTAGAAAACAACATAGATTACTTTTAGCATATCTTTTCTCTTCAAAGTGCAATAGAATTGCAAAGAAAATATTGATCTAAATAGATTGAAAATATGATAATAAGGATGACATTCCTATTATTTTGTTTATAGCAATTGTTAAATTTAGTCTATAATTATTTATATCCTTCTGTAAAACAATTATTGTTTATTGATCAATAGCTTAATACTAAATGCATCATATAAAGCAAGAATTAAACTTCAGTACGTCTCATAAATATAGAGAGGTGATTTTTTAAAATAACAGTTCAAAAAATAAATCGATACACTGAGAAAAAAAAATGTACCACCTTCAACTAGAATGAATAAGTGGTCATTTTCTAAATCCCTTAACTAGAAATATAGATTTCCGAGCTATGCGCCTAAGGCACGCCGATAAACTGAATAGACGAAATGATCGACAATTTCTAGTCTACACATATCTAGAGGGTGAAAAAATATTTTAAATATTCTGAATCTTTTGTATTGCGAGAAATTCTCGCTCGATTTTCTAGAATTGGGTAATAAACCAAGATTAAAATTTCGGAAACCCGTCTCTTGTATTCGCATTTATTTGCATTTATTTGCAGAGATTTTTAGATAAATTTGTCCTCGGGAATATAAGAAAATGCTCTTGAATTCTAATAGGGGTTTCTAGAACTCGCTTTCAAAGAGGACTAGAATTTATAAGGATGACATGGAACTATTTTTTCTAGAGCCACAATTTAGATTCTAGACGTTGATTACAGAATTTTTTCTCAATGTAATCGTGAAAAAAAATTATAGGCATATGGAATCAAAATATACGTGTATTACAACAAAGAAATATAGTATAGGTTTCATAGAATTTTTGCAAAAAAAAAAAAGAAAGAAAGAAAGAAAAGAAAAAAGAAAATATGCTGTTGCAATAATATAAAGAGTGTTCGAGTATTTGGTATTTAAATTTAAATTTTGAATCCGCTTTTCTGAATTAACTTAAAAATTTTATCAGACATGCTTAGAATTAGAGTTTCCAGAATGTGTGGCTGTGATAAGTCCAACTCTGCTCTGCTTGTTGCTTTAATTTCTGAATAGTCTAAAACTGAAGACCATGCGCACACACGACTCTCGTGCAAGTATTTTTAAATTGTTGTCAATTGGATTTTGGTCTGGGTTGATGGCTAGTCATTCTATAACAATAACTTGATTCTGCATAAACCATGTTTTGTTTAGCAGGGGATGTGAATCGATGCACCGTTCTGTTTGAATTTCCAGTTTTATCCACCCAAGATGTTTTCAGTTAGAAGGATATTATTTTTGAGGACATTTTAATAATCCCCAAAGCAATGCCGACCATTAAGAAAAACAATTTCAACACTATCCGTTATTCCGTTGAAACACAACACGCTATACGCACCATGAGAGAACCCCCTCCTTTTTGTCGTCTAAAGTACTCATGAGGTTCACGTCATAGAACATGAAAATAGCATTTCTAAGCATTAGGTCCAATCAAATGGAACATTTTTTCATTACTGAGAACCAATGATACGTCAAACGACTTAGAACCTCATGAGTTATTTTATTGACAACTAGGAGAAATGTTCTCTCATGTTGACGGATGAATGGTTCTGAGTGAAAACCACTGAATTGAACATTTCTTTTTGGATTGAACACTTAATTGAATTAAACATTTCTTCTTGATAAATATTTTATTTGAACAAAGATCCCAGAACAGATCCGTGGGTCGCGTTCTGTTTCAATGCAACAACGGATATTGCTTTAATTAATGGTCTACACCAGGGCTGGCCAACCCGCGGCCCGCCGTGTAAGGTTCTGTAGCCCGCGACAGAGCTCAGTAAATTTCGATTTGGCATCTTCGATTAAAACATCTAAAACTAACAAATTGTTTCTGACTTTTTTAATGAAAATACCGATTGAAGTCGCTAAAAAAAGAAATATCGCGCTCATTGATGCTAATAAATTATTATCAGATCGATACCTGATTCTTACTATTATACTTATGATTATATAATAAGTTCTTTACTGTTTTATAGTTATTTTATGAATAAAAATAATATACATATTTTCTGTTTTAAATCCTCATAAGCTCACCGGAAAAAGAATTTCTATAGGGTATATGTTTCATATTTTTGTACATACAATGCGGTCTGCCTGTGTAAAATAGATTTCCAATGCGGCCAGCCAAATATTAACATACATTATTCCGTCAACTCCCCTGAAGAAGTACTGTTTTAATACATGCTCTTTTTTTTGGATTTTGTTAATCGTTTTAATTAATTCTTCCATTTTTTCATGGGATTTAATTCATCTTCTTGTGAAATGTTAGAAACGGTTTTTACCACGCACAGAAAGAGATAAACAAGCACATATGTACAGTCGGTAACAAAAGTATCCGAACACTAGCAAAAATTCCTATGTAAAAAAATTAGAGTTAATACTGTTTTGTTAAATAAATCCTTGACGAATCCTGTTCATAGTCAGTGTAAGAACATGATTCGACAAGTATTTATTTAACAGAACAGTATAACTCTACACTTTTAACATAGGAATTTTTGCTAGTGTTCAGATACTTTTGTTACTGAGTGTATATATATATATATATATTGTTTTTTGAAGCAATATTTAAATATCTGTATAATACTATAAATATAAATTTCTGATCGTATAATAAATAAATTGGTCTGAAAAGACGCATTAAGAAATTCAGACAGAATTTTAAATCACATTGGATTGATAACGAGCTAAAAATAGCCTTAAAATTGAGATTGATTTCAAAGTTTTACACTTTGTAATGTGTATCTTAATAGGAAAACGAATTAAAATTGTTTTTAAGCGTCAAAAATACGTAAATTTTATGAGAGAAAATATTGTTACAAAATTGTAAATAATTGTGTTTATTTTTGTATAAATTCTTTCAAAGAGGCTTAGAAAGTTGATAAAGTGCTAATTTTGTGCATTTCTAGTCGTTTTAGCGTTGAAATAGCCTTAATTTCCCTCAAAAACGCATTAAAAAGCCCCAATAAGGCAGGTAATCGATTTGGCGCCAAATTTGGCGACTTTTTCCCACGTTGGCGATTTTTTTGGCGACCTTGGCGAGAAAATCCTTATTAGGGATATACCAAATATGGAAGCTGTAAGTTGATTGGTTGACCTCTTTCTAGAGTTTTCTCGAAAAATCTGGGTTCCATGGAATAGTATATAAGAAGCGCTTTCTCGCCAAGGCAGTCAGAGTCAGTTCAGTTCTCAGCCAGCTTCGCTAATGCTTGCATTGTTCTGTGCCTCTTTGAAAGAGACTTGCTTCAAGTGTTATCGCTATACAGTTTGTACTGTGGATTTGCTATTGACAGCTGTTGTTTAAGCTATGTTTACTAGTTGAATTGAAGCTGATACTTGGTTTATAGACCTGTATTTTACTGGAACTTTCTGTGAATAAATTACTGAATTTTTGTACGTTTGGCCTTTCATTCTCGGACAACTCACGAACCCCCCAGTACGCAACATTTTATGGTGTCAGAAGCGGGATTGTCTGTGAATGGTGATAACGAGAGCTATGGAGCAAGAAATGAAGAAATTTATAGAAGGTTTCACTGCTCAGATGAATGAGTTAAGGTCTGAATTGATAGAGAAAATGGAAACAGGACAGGAAAAGATGGAAGCATCGCAAAGAGAGATGAAAGAAAGTATGGAAACATCACAAAGAGAGTTGAAAGACGGTTTGACTGAAGAAATGAAGGTAGCACAAGAGAAGATAGAAACATCGCAAAGAGAGTTGAAAGACAGTTTGACCGAAGAAATTAAATCTAATCAAGATGAGATGAAGAGAGAGCTTTCAACGGTGAAAGAATCAATCGAGGGTAAATTAACGGTGATGGAAAATAGAATGGATGGAATAGAAGAGAAAGTTATAAAGATAGAAGAACATTTTGAGGAGAAAGTTTTGAAAATAGAAGAAAATTTTGAAAAGAAAACTATGACGATAGAAGAAAATGTTATGAAGGTTCAAGAGAGTGTTACGAGGATAGAACGGAGTTTCGAGGAGAAAGTTAAAGAAAATTTTGATCAGGAACTGAAAGGAAGGTTTTCAGAGATAGAAGGTAAACTGAAGAGAATAGAAGAAGATCTGGAGAGAAAAGTGGAAGAAAAGTTAGAATCCATGCCCCAGAAAACTGAAAAGAAAGAGAGAAGAATCCAGAATCAGGAATTTATTAAGCTATCCACATACGACGGCAGTTCCTCCTGGCATGTATATAAGACGCAGTTTTCCATCGTTGCTGAAGCTAACGGCTGGGACTCTACCGCCAAGTCAGTCCACTTAGCAGCAGCATTACGGGGGGATGCAGCCGAAATCCTGAGAAATGTTTCTAAAGAAGAAAGGAACGACTTCGAGGCCCTGACTAGAGCACTGGAGCTACGGATCGGAGAGAAGTGTTCTAAGTACTATAGTCGCCTTCAGGTAAAATCTCGTTACCAGAAAACGGGCGAAAGTTTGCAAGAGCTGGCAGCGGACATTCAGAGACTGTCACACCTAGCATTCTCAGACTGTCATGCTGACACTCGAAACGACTTAGCTCTTCAGTACTTTATCGATGCTGTTCGTGATCCAGAAATTCAAAAAGCGCTGTGACTCTCCAACATCAGAGAAGTAGAATCAGCTTTAGGCTATGCACTTAGGATAGAGGCAGCCCAACAAGCCTCCCGTAAAGACCGCCATACCATAAGAGCAGTCTCATTAAATGATACGCCTGCTGGTGAAAAAGAAATGAAGAGAAGACTCGAAGAGATCTTAAAGAGATTGCGCAGCATGGAGAATAATAAGGAAATAAAGGACCGGAAGATAAAGTGCTGGGGCTGTGGAGGGGTTGGTTACGTGAAGAGGAACTGCCCTGTACGACCAACTATAGGAAATCACCCGGCTTCACCATCACTGCAGGGAAACTAAGAGGAGGCCATCTCGCGGGGCGGAGGTCGCCTGAAATTAAAGAGCCCACAGTATTTCATGTTTCATCGATGAGTGGCGGCGATAATGGACTTCACGTCTATGGCCAAGTTAACAACACCACCTGCCGGATGATTCTGGACACGGGAGCCAACGTGACCATCATTAGAACGGATTTGGCTCAAGAATTAAAAGAGAAGATCATCTGGACTCCGCCCTCCGTTAAACTCCAGACTGTGACCGGAGACGAAATCAAAATATATGGAAAAATGAACTTGACCATCACTTTTGGAAATGCCAGTTACCATTATATGGCATATGTGGCTGATATAAGAGATCCTCTAATCATTGGAATTGATTTCCTAAGAAAATTTAACTTCAAATTGGACTTCAAGAATAATGAACTGCATTCGAGTTCGGAAGACATAGCTCAGTTCAATACTGGAAATCAAGACATTCAGCAATTTTGCCAGATAACAGTCAAGTCTGAAATTTCCACCCCTCCACACACAGAGAAAATAGTTTCAGGAACACCTCCCACAAAGCAATACTTCCGCTATGGACTGACTGAATACCCGAATACAGACAATAGCCCAAGAGGAGTTCTGGTAGCTTCATCTCTAGTTGATCTCTCAAAGAGTACTATTCCTGTGAGAGTCGCAAACATCAGCGATAAGGTCCGAACAGTGAAGAAGGATGAGGTGTTAGCAACCTGCACTCCTGTTACATGCATCAACCGCCCCACGCAATCAACCGAATCCAAGTCTTCTGAACAATTAATAACGGAATTACTCAAGAATGCAGAGTTAGGAAAGGAACAGCGATGTGCTGCAGAGAAGCTACTCCAAGAATTTAAAGACCTTTTTTCTCGAGCACCTGAAGACGTCGGGAGAACGAACATCACCCAGCACAGAATTGATACAGGAAATCATCCTCCAATCAAACAACATCCAAGAAGACTTCCATTTGCTAAGCAGGAAGAGGTCACTGAACTTCTAAATGAAATGCAGCACAATGACGTCATCGAGCCATCAACGAGTCCTTGGGCCTCTCCCATAGTACTGGTGAGAAAAAAGGATGGTTCAACAAGATTTTGTGTGGATTATCGTCGTTTGAATGACATCACGAAGAAAGACAGTTACCCTCTTCCCAGAATTGACGACACATTAGACACACTTGCTGGCAATAAATGGTTCTCGACCTTGGATCTGAAGAGCGGTTACTGGCAAGTAGAATTACATCCTGATGATCGTGAGAAGACTGCATTCACCACGGGACAAGGACTGTGGCAATTTAAAGTTATGCCGTTCGGATTATGTAATGCACCTGCCACCTTCGAACGCCTGATGGAGACAGTGCTAAAAGGACTTTCCTATGAAGCCTGTCTGGTGTATTTGGATGATATTATCATTGTGGGGCGCACCTTTGAAGACCATCTACGAAACATCCGAAAGGTGTTGGAGAAACTCAGAATGGCTAACCTCAAATTGAATCCAGGCAAGTGTAACTTGTTCCGTCGTGAAGTGAGCTACCTCGGCCATATCATCTCTGCCGAAAGTGTGAGAACTGATCCTGAGAAGATCTCTGCAGTCGAGAACTGGAGTCGTCCTGAAAATGTGCACCAACTACGAAGTTTCCTGGGGTTATGCACTTACTACAGGAAGTTTGTCAAGGGTTTCTCAAATATTGCCAGACCACTCCACAAGCTGACGGAAGCCAAACAGAAGTTCCTGTGGACAGATGAATGTGAAAAAGCGTTCAAGCGACTTAAAGAGGCCTTAACATCATCGCCTATCTTAACGTATCCACAGCCCGACAGACAGTTCATACTTGATACAGATGCCAGCCATGAGAGTGTCGGTGCTGTTCTGTCGTAGGAAATTGATGGTCAAGAACATGTCATTATTGGAGTAAATGCCTGTCTAAACCAGAGCGAAACTACTGTACCACCAGGAAAGAGCTACTCGCCATCGTAAAAGCCATAGAACATTTCCATCATTACCTCTATGGCAGAAGTTTCCTGCTCCGGACTGACCATGCATCTTTAACGTGGTTGCTCCAGTTCAAGAAACCAGAAGGACAGATTGCCAGGTGGATACAACGCCTGAAGGAATATGACTTCGAGATACGTCATCGTAAAGGGACTCTACATGGTAATGCAGATGCCTTGTCACGGAAGCCCTGTTTGGAAAGCTGCAAGTACTGCTGTAGAGACGAACAGAAATACCTGCCGATAAATCCGGTTGCCTGCCAAGTGACTGTCTCAACACCATCAGAACAAGATCAAGGTACCGATCAATGGAGTGATGAAGAACTTAGAAAAGCCCAGTTGGAAGATCCTGACATAAAGCCAATATTGCAGCTGAAGGAGACGACCAGCAACAGACCTACCTGGCAGGATATTTACAGATTTAGTCCCATTACGAAAAGTTATTGGGCACTTTGGGACTCTCTTCAGTTCAGAAACGGCGTATTATACAAAAAGTGGGAATCTGATGATGGAAAAAGCTTCAGATGGCAGATTGTATTGCCAAGATCAAAAATTCCAGCTGTTTTAGAACAACTGCAAAGTAGCTCTACCGGAGGCCATTTTGGAGTAATGAAGACTCTGCAAAAAGTTCGGGAACGCTTCTACTGGTGCAAGGCAAAGGAGGATGTGGAGAAATGGTGTAAATATTGTGATGCTTGTGCGGCACGTAAAAGCCCGCAGAAACGAAGTCGAGGAAGACTGCAACGGTATAACGTGGGAGCACCATTTGAACGGATTGCACTCGACATCTGGGGTCCTTTGCCTCGGACCTCCAGTGGAAATAAATACATCCTTGTCGTTATGGACTATTTCATCAAGTGGCCTGAGGCATATCCCATTCCCAATCAAGAGGCATGCACAGTCGCAGAGGTCCTAGTGCAGCAATGGGTGTCAAGGTACGGCACTCCCCTACAACTTCATACCGACCAAGGTAGGAACTTTACCTCTGATGTTTTCAAAGGACTGTGTCAACTACTCGGCATAGACAAAACCCGGACAACACCCTTACATCCCCAGTCGGACGGCATGGTCGAGAGGTTCAATCGTACCATCCTGAATAACCTGTCACTTCTAGTATCAAGGAACCAGCAAGATTGGGACTTGAAGTTGCCCTTGTTCCTGCTGGCTTATCGAAGTGCTGTCCATGAAACCACCGGCTATACTCCAGCTCAGATGCTCTTTGGACGTGAACTTCGTCTCCCTTGTGATCTCCTGTTTGGCTGTCCACCCGATGCGCCTTCATCGCCCGAGTAGTACATCCAAGATCTCCAGGCACGATTTGAGGACGTACACAACTTTGCTCGGGAGCGGATTCACATTGCAACAGAGAAGATGAAGACAAGGTACGATCTAAAGGCTACACAACATGAGTTCCAGGAAGGGGAGAAGGTCTGGTTGTGGAATCCTGTTCGACGCAAAGGACTCTCTCCCAAGTTACAGTGCAATTGGGATGGACCATACACAGTCTTAAAAAGGCTGAATGATGCAGTGGTGCGCATCACTAAAACACCTTCATCAAAACCGAAGGTGGTGCACTATAATAGGCTAGCCAAGTACCACAAGTAACGGTAATATTAAAATTAAAAATGTAAATACTGGTAAAATTTGCGCATGCGTAATGTAAATATTTGTATATAAATACTTGTACATATTTGTGAATTTTGTAAATATTTCTCACTTGATTTTTGTTTCTATTTTGTCGTTATATGCAACTTAGTCTTGTACTTGAGATTGTGTAAATTTGGTTAGTTTCGCCTCTTAACCAAGGGTTGCACTGCCCGGGACATGCAGTCCTTGGGAGGGGGGCAGTGTTACAAAATTGTAAATAATTGTGTTTATTTTTGTATAAATTCTTTCAAAGAGGCTTAGTAAGTTGATAAAGTGCTAATTTTGTGCATTTCCAGTCGTTTTAGCGTTGAAATAGCCTTAATTTCCCTCAGAAACGCATTAAAAAGGCCCAATAAGGCAGGTAATGGATTTAGCGCCAAATTTGGCGACTTTTTCCCACCTTGGCGATTTTTTTGGCGACCTTGGCGAGGAAATCCTTATTAGGGATATACCAAATATGGAAGCTGTAAGTGGATTGGTTGACCACTTTCTAGAGTTTTCTCGAAAAATCTGGGTTCCATGGAACAGTATATAAGAAGCGCTTTCTCGCCAAGGCAGTCAGAGTCAGTTCAGTTCTCAGGCAGCTTCGCTAATGCTTGCATTGTTCTGTGCCTCTTTGAAAGAGACTTGCTTCAAGTGTTATTGCTATACAGTTTGTACTGTGGATTTGCTATTGACAGCTGTTGTTTAAGCTGTGTTTACTAGTTGAATTGAAGCTGATATACTTGGTTTATAGACCTGTATTTTTCTGGAACTTTCTGTGAATAAATTACTGAATTTTTGTACGTGTAGCCTTTCATTCTCGGACAACTCACGAACCCCCAAGTACTAATCGCTAATATAAATAAACTCATAATTGATGCATGCTAAGTCTTTATGTTTTATGTAATTGTAAGATAGAGTCGGCAGAAAAAGTATCCGAGTACTAGTAAAAATTCCTACAAAAAAGTACACTTAATACTTTTTTAAGTTACCTATTTTGTTAAATAAATCCTTGTCGAATCCTGTTGTTAGACTGACTAAGAACAGGATTCGACAAGGATTTATTTAACAAAATTGTATTAAGTGTACTTTTTAAATATAGGAAATTTTGTTAGTGCTAGGATACATTTGTTGCCGACTGTATGTGATTTTCTTTCTGATATCGTCCGAAAAGTAAGAAAAAGAAAAAAAAAGTCCATTAAAATAAGCCAAATACTTATTGTTACAATTATTATTATTATTATTATTATTATTATTATTTATTAAGCTGTTACGTTTATAATTATCATAAAAAAGAAAAAAAATATCATCTTATTAGGTAGGCAACAAGTATGTAACAGGCAGATATATCTAAACTTATTCAAAATAATTTCAGATTCTGTGAATGTCTCCCATAAAATTATAATGAACATAGAATGACTAAAGAATATAGCTGTTTAACATAATTTAAATATACTTCGAACAATAAGCACCTACAGATCGTAGTCTATCCGAATTCTTTCGGGAATCTTTGTAAAGATGAGTACTACGCGTAGACTTTTGAATAATAATAATTATTTTTTATTTATTCATTTTTATTCCAACGTATAACAGTATCGTCTGTGTTTAAATAGTATGTAAGTACATAAACCCACATGGACGAATTTTCGTTATTAGATTGCAATGCGTCTAAATTTTTTATTTGTGCGTGAAAAAGTAGCATAAATAAAACGCATTTTTTAGTTGAGAACATATAGTATACAATAACACATATCAACGTCCTTTAATTTAAAGTGCATTAACATTATAAAATTACTCATAAAAGATATATTTTCCATAGATCGTGACGTAATTAATATACTTTTGCATGTCTTCTGTAAAAGAATTGTATTTAGTATGGTCTTGGTTTCTTAATACAGGAATTACATACATGTCTACAGAAAACATATTTGGATTTCGTAATAATCCAAACAAGTTTACGAAGATAAGTGCCAAGTTCGACACATGTGACGAATAACATACACATTAGTATTTCAAGAAAACTTACATTCAGAGTTATAATAAAGTACTTTTTTTTTAAATTTAACCTCTTCTACTGAAAAATGTGAAATTATGTCTTGCAAACCTAAATTATTTGTGGTGGCCATCATAAAACTTTTTCCAATGTCATTCTGTATAACAGCCCTACCTACCGGTTAACATGCATAATCATTTAACAAACATAGCTTCGTACAAAAAATATATAAGTATTTCCTAATTTCATTTGGAAATGTTTTATTTATCAGATGCTCAGATACAGCCATATGAAATGTTATTAAAAGTGTGAAATAAGAACGCCCCCTGTCAGCCGATATTCACATTATCTTAGTATTCTTTTCCTAATAGCCAACTTGCAAATCAACTTCGTTGCATTAATGCCTTATAGAAGCTCATATAGGGCCTTTCTGTTAACAGAGAATCTCGCAGCACATCAGCGTTATCGGCCGGCAATTCTGTATGGACCCAAATTAAATCGGCGTAATTTTTTATAATTACCCTGTTACATATTGATGTTTGTGCAAATTTACTGGTTGTAGAAATAGAGATATAGACTTCCTATAAAAAGGGGCAGTTAAAGTATAGCAGCGCCGCCAGTCGGTATTATGCACCAAAAGTTTACAGATACCAATTTATGTCAAGGATATGTATCTAAATATGGATTTCTATGAAATCATGTGTATTAATTTTTATCTAGGAGCTGCCAAAAAACTTTTGTCTCTCACGCACAGACACACTGACATCATTTCAGAAATGCTCAAAACGCGTTCAAGAGCTCTTAAAACGTATAAAACCGAAAATTCAGGAATTTGAATTTTTTTTTTAATGCAATCATCTTGTGGAAAAAAAATATAAAAACTTTAAGTAATGATATTTTGTATTAAAAAAATTGGCTAAATAACATAAGTTTAAAATGTCATAAATATTTCGAAATTTGACCAATTTCACCTAGTATTAAAAAAAAAAAAGTACTTTAAAATTTTTTAATAATTTTTAAAGCATTTTAATTTTTTTTTTTTTTTAATTTTAATAATTAATTTTTTTTTTAATTTTTTAATGATTTTTAATAATTTTTAAAAAAATTTAATAATTTTTATCGGTTGCTTAAACCATGTAAAAAAAAAAAAAGTTTTTTTTTTTTTCTTTTTTAACCTTTTTGAATGCAACAATTTAATAATAATAATAATAATAATATATCTATTATAAAACAGAAAGTATCTTTTAAAAATATTTTGAAACAGAATTTATAAAAACTTTTCTAATATATCTTCTAAAGAAATTTTCTTAGGTACTTCGGACTGAAACTTTTTAATTTAAAAGGATTAAACATCAAATGAAAATACTTAAGAAATCGTATAGGAGGAATAAATATTTTTCTAATACTTCGTAAGGTTCTTATAAATATTTTGTTTAAGCGTTTCGGAACAGTTTTTTTTTTTAATTCTAATACTTAAATTCGATATTCGATACATATGGAAAACTCAAAAAATATTTTGAAAAGTTAGTTGTAGTCTAAGTTTTTGGATGCATTTTTCTTGGAGACATAAAATATTATGTACACAATAACATGTCACATGGTATTCCTCTGGGATTTGTTCAGAAGTTTTCCAAACATAAAATTTAAATATAAAAGAAAAATATTGCGATTCGCATAGATTATAAACATTTTCCAACTATGATGGCTTATTGCATCATAAATACTTCTCAACATTATTGGGAATTAAAAAAGTGCATAATATAACTGAAAATATATCTCCAGCAATTTTCCTTAGTAGTTTTGAATATGTTTATGTGTGGCACTAAAAATTGTTATTTATGTAAAATCATACTATTTTTTATATATGTGAATTCTTTCTTCAATGAGATTCTGATGTGACCCTGTAAACTAATGCTAATCATACCATATTCCATGGAAAACGTGCTTTAATGCATCTGGAAAATGCATGTTAATTTTTTAGTTTATCGAGATCATACGTAGAAATGTAATTTAAAGTACCTCTCTTGAATAATAATGTAATCAAATTCTTTTGCCAGTCCCTGTATACAAATCAATTGTACTACATCTATCCCTTTTAATAGTGAATTTTTTACAGTAAAGCTGAAAAACCTGTATAGAATATACAGACGAATTAAACTCATAAACGTTTAAAAAATTTTGTTGGAAAGTGTTAAAAACGCATAATACAACTTAAAATACACTTAGCGTAATATTCACTTATGTCTCGTAAGGTTATTGAATACTCTTTGTGTCCTTGTAAACTAAAGCGAATCATGCCATATTCTAAAGGAAATATGTGTTTGCTCACATGAATAATGTCTATCAATTTTGTTAGGTACAGATAAACACTAAAGATAAACATACGCTAAAATATGTCTATAAAATTCTGCTCATAGACGATTATGTATTGAAATTCTTTTGAGTCCCTATTCACAATATAGTTGTGCCATTTATATCATTAAAACACATATATAGTATATATATATTTAATTAACTAAGGGGCCCTGCCCCTGCTCACTCCGCTCACGAACCGCCGAGAGAAGCTTCGCCTTCCCTGACTGGCTTTACTTATCAATCCATACAGAGCTCTGCCCGCCTATTCGCTGTTTTGCCTTTCACTGAATAGGAATATTAATAGTGCATAACACAAGACAAAAGCAGAAAAATATTATAAAAATCCCCATAGTCAATGTCAAATTGAAATACATAATATTTAATACCACATTATTCATTTTTATTTATTTTTATGAATACTATGCTAAAAATCAGTATTGTTTTATTTATTTTATGTTTTAGTATAAAGAAATTCGTAGTATCTAGACCATTTTTCATTACAACTTTAGTACATGACGCTTTTTATTTCTTTTTTACAACTATGGATCCAAACCGCGGTACCCAGTCGTTAGAGCGCCGAGCTCGTAATTGGAAGATTTCAGGTTCGATACTCAAGCCGATCAAAGACCGTCGTGTACACTAATGGGGGCTGGTGCACGTAAAATTCGTCGTGGCCGTAATGTCCTCCACGTTCCCATCAAAATTGTACCTCTGTGGGTCATCGAAGCGTCCCCTCCGTGGAGGATCAAAATTGTGATGATATGTCTTCGGACCATCCCTAGGGGTGCGTTCCAGACCGTCACCAATTACTCATAGCACAGTACTCGTGCGACGTTAAGCCCAACCTACCTACCAACCTACAACGATGCATCATATTTTAATTTTCCCATGTAAAATAACTGCATGACAGAAGAACAACGTCATAAGAGAAACATTTTTCAAGGTGGCAAATAGAGTACCTTTATAAACCCGTCGTTTTTAGTTATTAACGTCGTTAATTAAAATGATAGAAATTTCTAAGTAGCTGAAATGTCTTCCTTGAGGTATTCGGAATACATTGATGCCTCTCATGACGCGAAGGATGAGATTCCCTCCGCGAGAAGATGAGGTCGCACAAAAAAAAAAAAAAAAAAAAAAAAAAAAAAACTCTGACGTCAGCGACAGTAACCTTTTTATAATATATAAAGAAAAAATTGATTGGTGCTTTTTGGAATTACCGGAATCTGGGAGATTTTATGTTGCAATGTAAAGAAAAAGTTTAATGTAGTGGTGTCACCTGACACCTGGCACCTTGTCTTTGAAGGGTTAAAAAATATAAATTCAATATTTAATATTTTTCACAACTTTCGTGGCAACATTTATTGAAAACACATTTAATATATTAGATATAAATTGTTTAAAATACAGTATAAAAAATTACTTTTTTTTTTTCTATGAAAACACACTAATGATAAAATCACATAGCTTAAAACTAATGGCTGTGACAAAAAATATATTCTTTCAAGCATTTTTTTCCTCTCAAAAATTGTTTCCGATATACGTGTTGCAATCCTTGAGACATATTAAATGTAGCAAAAAACAAATTTAATTGAAAAATTCATTTATTCCCCGCTTTATTACTTGCCACTTTTAGAACTTAATGAAAAAAAAAAAAAAATCTGAAGATGTTTCTATCAAATATATTCATATGGAGTGTTTTTAATAGTCTCATCTCGCTCCCTCTCCCAATTTAATAAAAGTTCAGTGATTAAAATTACATTTTAATTTCAAATAATAGAACAATGCTGAAATTAGAGAACCAGAAGCAAATTAAGGTAAACGCACCAGTAGTGGACCCTGTACCAGTAGTGGACACTTTTAATTTTAAACTCGGAAAGTAAGCTACCTAAAAATTCTGAAGAATCGAGCAATGTTCAGGAAGGGAGTTATAGTCCTCTACTGTTAAACCTTTTAACAAAAAATAATTCCTGCCATTAGTTTTAAAATAATGTTAGTTTAACTAAAAAAATTTGCCCTTTTTGTGATTTTGCCGTTTTCTTCTTATCACTTTGAATAAGGAAATGAAATTTTATTTGCTCGCTCTCTGCTTATTTTTAACTGATTTCTTCTACCTTTTGCTTTCATAAGACTAAAATAAGTATGCAGAATTCATTTATTGTGCTATTTTTGAAATCTTGTATTAACACATATTATTTTTATGGATGTCCACTACTGGTGCCAAAAAATGTCATCATGGCAAATAGTGGACAGCCTTGTCCACTACTGGCTCATGTGACTTTTAATGCCAGATCCAGTAGTGGACACAATTCTGTAATCTAGCAATTTTAGAGTTGAATCTTACAGCAAAAATTCAAAGGGGTCCACTACTGGGTTTTTGGTGTGTCCACTACTGGCTCATTTTAAGCTCTTCAGATATTTGATTTTTTACACATATAAATGCTACAATTAGCAATTTTCATAATACAGTCGTGTTAAGAAAGAGTTAGTAAAGGTCTGAAATATTAATTATTTTTCGAAACTCTAAATTTTAGGAAATTACACAAAAAATAGCCGGAAAATGTCCTTAAAGTGTCCACTACTGGTGCATTTACCTTATATACTTTAAAAATAAACTTGGGTGTCAAACACACACCGGTTTAAAATAAAATAAATCAGCAAATTATGATAAGGCAAAAGCATCGAATTGAACGATGTATAGCCTAGTAGGTGAGGCATTTCAGTATGTGACCGTTTCGAGCGATCAGCCAAATTCATTTCTCTTATGAATATAGTATACTCTCTAGTAGAAATATTTGATGACAACTGAGCAAAATACATCTATAACTATTTTTTTTTTTTTTTTTTTTTTTTTTTTTTTAAGAGCGATTTAAATTTATAGAAGTTGAGATATAGTCACCACATTAACCACTAAAAATTAAAATAGAGCATCATATTTCTCATCTTTACCAAATCTTTTTATTAAGATGATTTCGCATAACAAAAATTTAACATGTATTCTTTGGTAAAACTCTTTGTTTTAGAAACTAAAATATAATGTGAATTGCAAAAAATTGCTGATTAATGCATTTCTATGTAGATGTGCATTTCTATGTAGTAATAACTTTCTCGTAATAAAATCTTATATGTGGAGTTTAATGTGTTTATCTCAAATAGACGCCGAGCAGTTTCCATTAAAAAAAAAAAGAACATGAAAAGTGCAGTCTTGCCACCTCTGAGAACTAATATTTGTGAATGAACAACTAAAGTTCACCTTTCCCAGAATTCCATTAATTAATTTTTGAATAAAATATCCACCAAACAAATCAAAAGCATGTAATTGCACAAACTGACATTTTCTTAAATTAGTTAAATCGAGTTCAGAAATTTGTAAAGGTCCGTCATAAAAAACGGAAAAAAAAATTATGAATTCTATATATATATTTTTTTAAACAGAAAAGAGGGTAGATAAAAATGCTTGTAATAATAAACACAGTAAACGAAAATTTTTTGTAAAAGTAAGATTTGTTTTCCAGGCGTTGCAGCGTTACTGCTTTCACCCTGCACACATATTCACCTCTTTTCGTATGACGAAAATTTGTGCCTAACAATTTCGACCCGAAGCATTTCTTGCATTTATTTGAAATTTCTGGTATTTGCTTAAAAAATCCTTACATTTCATCACTGAACAATGGATTTTTTGTAACTTTTATTGCAATTTTATTGTACTTGGATACTAAGATCGTTTGAAATATGTTTATGAGTGTATATCAGCGAAACATACAACTTTATCTATTTATTTTTCTTTTTAGTATTTTGTGACGCAATATTTTACTACTTGTAAAATAGATATAATAAAAAAGTTTAAAAATTAGTATGCTGTCCTAGAGAAAACAAATAAATGTTCAAAATCCCCTAATTTTTCTTTTTCTTTATTCTTTGTTACTTTTTCAGCATTGTACAGTTTATTAATAAATCTGAATTCACCTATATTTTTAATTAAATAATTATTTAGAAAAAATAAAAATAAAAAAAATAAATAAGGAAATAAAAAAAATTATTATTTGAAGATTATATATATATATATATATATATTCATTTTATATGAACCTTTTTAAGCTTCGCGGGAAAATTACATTGTTAGTCATTTTCTTTATTTTTCTCCAAGCCAACCCCTTTTATTTATTTATTTATTTTTCAAATAAAAATTAACTTTTTGAAAATTAAAATTTCCTTCCGTACATACTTATCCAATATACATAAAAGTTACTTTTTTTTTTCTGTCAATAAATGGTAAAAACAAATAAACATAATTCAGCAAATACAAAATAATTTCCATATAATAATATTTTACCTGAATATTTTTCGTTGCAACTTGTTGAGTCTAATCCGTGTAAATCCTTACAAAATGTATCATCTCATTTGTTCAGGATCATATTTTATCTTTCCTCACGATTTAGCGCTCTTCTTTATCTGAAAGCTCCCAGGAGAAAACAACATGTGTCATTTTTTAAACTAGGTGGCGCTGTCTAAGCTCCTGGAAACTAATACGGAGAAAACAACCCTTCACGTCTGGCATAATTACGGGTAGCATAGGTAAACAAATTTAATTAACAGATTGTTAACTGTCATTTATAGATGGAAATAGTTTTTTTTTTTTTTTTTTTTTTTGCTGTCTTTTTCCAGAAGCAAATAATTGTTTTATTCAGAAGTTATTCTTACCAACAGTTAACACCTAAAAATTCAATCCATTTAATTCATTAGAAGATTCTATTCATTAGTTTTAAATTAATTTAAATACTATAAATATTTTTAACCCTTTACTTACCTCTTTGTGAAACAGTCTGCAATAAAAATTATGCATATCACTTCATCATGGTAGTTAATGCGGATTTTCTGAGGTGGTTTTTTAATATGTATTGCTGGTACATAGAGGTCGAAAAAAAATAACACTGCTCGCCATGAAAATTGCCCCCAACATCAGCAAATTCTTATGCAAAATGACCTGCTGAATCTGAATATGACGTCCATTTTGCCCTATCACCCACCTTTTTTTAAGACGACACCTTATTTTTATCACTTTTCGGTAATTTTATGACTATAAATTTTATTTTTATGGGGAGGGGGGGGTGTATTTTAACTGTTCAATATTTTCTGAGGGGCTACAGAGTTGAAACATTCTAAAACATCAACATTTGCGGCAAGGGGGAAATTTTAAGGGGGAGGGGGATTTCCCAATGAAATTATGTATTACTTTTCTTTTCTTTTTTTTTAAATTTCTCATTAATGTTATTTATTAAACATTGTACTTTTTTTTATTAATTAATTAATTTTTTTTGTTTTTGTTTTTTAAGTGTTAAATTAATTCTTTTCCATTCTCCAAATCAAATTCATGGCCATAAAATTACCGAACAGTGATAAAAATTGGGGAGAGGGGATGGTGTCCCGAGAAAACGGTGGATGGCTGGGCAAAATGGTTGTCATATTCGGATTCAGGAAGACATTTTACACAAGAATCAGCAAAAATGGTATCAGTGGTCAATTTCTTTTTTCCTTGCGCAGTGTAAATGGTTTTTAAAAAAGTCTAGAAGCATATTTACTTTTTATGTTCTTCATATTTTTTTTTTCATAAGATTGATGGAAGAATCTTGATGTAATATAAAAATTAGTTACTTAACACGCGTGAAGATCGTGAAAAGTGCCAAGCAAAATTCGCAATAGCACTCTATAAAATTCTTTCTGAAACAAACACGGCTGCAGGTAGCGTCTAGTGCCATGTCGTGAGATTAAAGTGAGGTATATACGTTCTATTCTTATAAATGTCTTTGACATTTGTTCCATAAATTCGATTTAATACGCTTTTTAAACAAATGGTATTTTTAAAGTACGGTCGGTAGATAAAGGGTTAAATTAGTACATGATTTCTATAAAAGGTTAAAGTACCTTTAGAGTACCTTTAAAGTACCTATACATGTATTTTTAGAGATTTTAGAGATTTTTTAGAGAAGCAAGCTGTGGAGAACGCGACTTCTCCATACTCATTTAACTTTAACTTGAAGCTGTAAATGAAATACTTAATTTATGAAGAAATGACAGAGTCCAAATATATAACATAAATGAGTTTTAATTGAGCTTAAATAAGAAGGGGGACGCTGGACTTTGGATTTACTACGTTTAAATGGGCAGCCCTCTTAAATACTTTGATATTAATAAATAACCTCCGTTACTTTACTTTACTTCTCGCAAATGGTCTCAACTACTTTTATTTAAATTAGCTTCTAAGGCCAAGTAGTCTTTCGCATGTAGGAGGATTCCCTGACACTACGATGCTACAGGACTTACTCTCTTCTATCCTAAGCCGCTAACAGCTAGCTCCCTCAACTCTCACTCCAACTATGAAATACATCGCCTTTCAACTCCCTCTCCAACTAACACTCCTTCAACTCACTCGCCTTCCAACTAACGCTAGCACCAACTCTCCAAAACCATCTTCCTTCAAACTAACTTTAACTCCTCTCCAACTGACTCTCAAAAGCAATCTTCTTTCTCCTTTTATACTATTCAGTTTCCAAAATATTAATATTTTAATTTACAATTTTAGCTTAGGATCGGCACTAACTCTATTACTCAAACGACTTGAATCCTAAAACAGCAGATTCACGTTTTACCCGCAAAGTGCGAGTTTCAATTGTAGCACTTTGCTATACCTGACAGTTCCTCCCCCGAAAAAAAATTTCGCGGAAAAAATCCCCCAACGGGTTTTTACCCGTGCAAATTTTAAATTACTGCAATACTATGCAAAGAAAAGTTAGCTGCAGTGACTTACTGTTAAAAAATTCGACTATATAATATTTTAGAAAAAAGAAAAAAAAAAGAAGAGGGGGGAAACTTAAATTTAACTAGACTGCCCAACAAGAAGTATATTGTTTTAAAAATCTAATAGGGAAAAAAAATTTAAGAGTACACGGCCAAAAACTGGACACTTAGCTTTTTGAAAAAATGTTTCGTATTATGCTCAACTAAGTCGCTTTACTCCAGAAACCGTTTGTACTCAATTTAGTTAACCAGAAGTCCAGCGTAATTACAGCGGGGAAATACAGGAACATCTTTCCTTAAATGGAAAGGAAAAAATTGTATGAATTAAAAAAAAATGTAGTACAAATGGGATCGCCTAAACAGAACGTGCGATCAGTCAGCATTGAATATAGCTTGTGTAAAATGATTCTGTAAATAAGTCTTTATTTCAGGTGTTTATCAAAAAAAAGAGTTGCAGTTTTCCAGTAGATTTATCTCTAAAATGTCAATCCAGACTGCTGGCACAGATCCAAAAATATCGTCTTTAGCATCAAAAGTAACAATCTTGAAGCAATCAGCCTGGATTCAGATTTAACTACCAGTACTTCGGGTTTAGAGTCAGGATCAGCAACTGGACCTCAGATTTTCTAAAATTAAAACTTTTTTAAACGTATACATAAAAAATAGACGTGAACTACACTTTTATATATAGATAAATGACATAATTGTATACATAAGCCCTATTTCAACTAGGTGTTTGGGTACGGAAAAAAACAAAATGTTAGTGGATTAATAAGGTTAATTTGTTAAACGCGAATTAACATGCAAAATAGTTTTTTAAAAAAATTCTCTTTTTACCCCATACTAATAGATATACATAAAAACGTTTAGGAAAAAATTCAAAAGTTTACAACAAGAAAATTCATTTGATACACTTTATACAACATTTAGAAAACATATTTAAGGATACAAAATTTTCACAACTGCAGTTGATCGCTGAGAAATAAAAAAGATTTACGTACATACATTTTACATTACATTTACAAAACTATAGAGAAAAATGGTTATACACTTATAAAAGTTTATTTTATACAATTTACGACATTTAGAAAAATATATATAAGGAATAGATATATATATAAAGTTATTCAAAAAAGGTTTTCAAGACTCCGGGTCTGGCTAGAAAATAGAAAAGTAGTAGAGTATATACATATTGATCATGTAAAAACTTAGAGAGAAAATTTATATACAAAGGTAAGAAAATTTATCTTACGAATCGCTGCAGGTGATGGCTAAAACAGAAGGCATTTAAATACATATATATAGATCATTCAAAAAACTAAAGAGGGGGGAAAAGTTTATACAAAAGTTCAACAAGGTTTTTTACCAAAAACTGCTGGTGTTGGCTAGGAATTAAAAAACATTAACGTACATACATGCATATATTATATACAGAAAAAAATTTATGACATGTAAACAGTACATGAAATTTCGAGAGATGAAAGTTCATGCCATACGTTTAAATTTTGCATTTTTAAATTTTAAAAAGTTCATGCAGCAAGTTTAAATTTAGATTTGTGATATTTTAAAAAGTTCATCTCTTTGAGATAATGATTGAAAGTCCAGAAGAAAGTTCTACATGTCGAAAATTTTAGTACAGTACTGATAAACCAATACTTGAGAAAAACTAAAATACTGAACGATACGACCTGACAAATTGAGTCCTTTATAGCAGCAAAATAAGAGATGCAGGTCAGACTGGCCTGTAGAGTTGCAGCGTTGGTGGCTTGCAGATTTAGGTGAGACGCTGCAGGATCGCTGGTGTCCTGAGGAGGGTTCGAACATGGTGCCTGGTCACTCTCAGGAGGGGGTTTCACACCCAGAGCCTTTTCACTGTTCGGAGGAGGTTTTAAACTCTGAATCTGGTTCTTGTGGTAAGGGGGTTTCGGGCCCGTCACCTTATCACTGCCCATAGTTATCACAGAGGACTGCGTTCGCTCCGTGCTTTTGAATTCAGGGCTGCTAGACTTTCTAGAGACTTCACCATAGGTTACATGGCCTTTTGAAATTACCTTTTTCAAAATAACATCTTTTTCGTTCACTTTAAGCGGCATGTCATTTTGACAATTTAAGTGCAATTTCTCATTGAAAACATTTGACTGTGTCGGCTGTATAGATGCACAGCTGACATCTAAAGGCGAGTTACCCAGATTAACCGCATCATTTATTGATTTTATATTTTCGCTTAGTTTAACAGTTTCCGCAGCCACTGTAATTTTAATAGGATTTTCTTTTACAATTCCTGTCGCAACACGAGATAATTTTTCGGATTTAGTATCCGTAGCTAAATTCTGAATAACTGCCGTAAATTGGTTTGTATCGCTGTTTAAGGGCGAAGTTTGCTCGTTTTCATTCACTTTTATTTGACGTTTGTCACTAGAAATAACGGCTTCATCGCCAGTTTTAGGTTGGTTTAAATTATAGGAGCTTGCTTCCTGTGACTTAATAATTTCTTGTGGTTTTTCCACCGGGTTTATTACTGCTTCCCACTGACGTTCGTGGGGGGGGGGGGGGAAGGGAGCGGTCATGTTGTAATCGTAGTTTATCATACGGAGTGGCAAAGAGTTCGATGACCCGACTTTTTAACTCGCCATAGGTTGGATTTGGGCCAAGCGAATGGCAGGCGATTAATCTATGCCACTGCCTCGGTTCTCCTTCTAGGGAATAGGCTAACCAGGAATAGTGGTTTTTAACATTGATTTTATGAAAATTGAAAAAATATTCAAGCTGCTCAAAGAATTGCAGCACGCTAGTGGTGCCGTCAAAAAAGACTTGCTCGGGGGGGGGGGGGATTCGAGCAAAGTTGGGCGCCAATGTGGAGAACGCGACTTCTCCATACTCATTTAACTTTAACTTGAAGCTGTAAATGAAATACTTAATTTATGAAGAAATGACAGAGTCCAAATATATAACCCACACAGCACACTTCCTTGAAACAAGGTTGGCTTTCAAATGAATTTACCATGACAGAGCAAAGTTGCTAATTCAAGGATATCTCAGACCAACTTCAAGTTTGGAAAATTATGCATGCCAAATCAAGCATATTACTGGCTTAAAATTTCCTTGACGTCAAGTAACTTCCCGCGCATGCTCTTCTTATTTGCATATAGTAGGCTTGCTAAATCGGTTCTATCCATATAGACCTATTATAAGAGTGGACGGAGCATTCCATTATTAAGGGAATACAAGAAAAGGTGCAAAGATAAAACCACGTGAATGTTGAAAAAGGTTACCTTTTTCTACATTTATCTCGTTATTGGCGATTTTTTGCTTTCAATATAAATATATATATTATTAAAAGATACAGCAAGCAAAACTAGTGTAAAACACTACAGCTACTAAAATATTTTTTTACCTTGTTATTAACACTTTTGAACAAAGTTCAAAAGTTTTTATAACTTTGTTTGTCTATATTCGTTTTAACTCTCGTAAAAAATCATTCCCATTTTTGAAATAATATAAGATATAATATAGTTAAACTAATTCAATTTAGAGAAATAAGTATAGAAATTATAAGCATTTTATAAAAATAATTACTTAAAAAGAACGAAATAATAAAATATTAAAAAGAATCTTACCTGTGAAATAAAATCCTTATTTGACATAACTTCTAGGGTTTTTAAAGTACATCTAATTACTATTTCTAGCTATAAAATTCTTTTTAAATTCAAAACAATCTAACTTTTAAAGTGAAAAAAAAAATTTAAAAGAACTTTCAAAGAAAAAGGAAAAATATCGTCTGCTTAATAAAAAGTAGAGTTTAGAGCATGGCGAGTAAATTTCAATATTGGCTAGCTTGGCTTCTGTAGATCAACAATCACGTGACCTTTTTATGTGTTATCTTTGCACTCAAAAAGGTTGCCATTGTCCCGTCCACTCTTATAATAGGTCTATGGTTCTATCATGTTGTTGTAATTTCGCGAAATACGAAGCAAGTGCGGGTAGCATTAAAGTGAAGGTAAATGATTATTGATTTATTTTTATAATAATTTATCTAAATAAAATAAAATAAAGCGGTAATGTTTCAAAGTGTACACTGTGTCCAAAATTTTAGACAATCAATAAAATTTGCATTAACATAAAAAGTAATAACGTACAATTAAAATTCGTGAGATAGGCAATAAATAAAAACAGTTTTGCTGATATACACATATGAATGATGATCAAAGGTTTGAAATTATAAAAGGTACATTAAATGATATAAAAATGGGCTGTCCCAAATGTATAGACACAATACAGCATTGCATGCTTTCTTTTACATTTTTGCTCACAAAATAAAATATTTTTATTGTCGTCTGCTTCTATAAATGCAGAATATTTTTTTTCCTTTAACTGAAATATCGTCTTCTATACATTTAGCATAATAATTTAATGAGTTCAATGTATTGTTTTGTTTGTGATTCGGAAAAGACGTTTCCTGCGTATTCTGATAAAAAATGCCACGTTCTAAAGAAATTTCTAAAGGTGAAATTATTAAGATTTTACAGTTAAAAGCGCAAGCGCAAGGACAAAATCCTGTACAAATATCGAGAAGAATAAAGAGATCGTTGAGCAGTATTTATAGATTCAGGAGATCAGGTGTAACATGGAATATTCGAAAGCGAGTCGAAAACCAAAGAAAACAGCGTTATGTGATGATAGAATGTTATTAAATAAGGCTTCAGTTGATAAATTATCAGTGCGTGCATGTGCATCAACTTCCAGAATTTCAAAAAAGCACTAGGAGATCTTTTCTCGTAAAATATATGAAAATGGAAAGCAGTGCGTAAATGACTTAAAAACTGCAATTGGCAAAGCGTGGTATGAAATATCTACTTCCGTAATTCAATGCTTAATTAATTCCGTGGAAGAACGTGTATTTGATGTTATAAAGTGTCGGGGCAATCCAATCCAATATTAAAAGTAAGTTTTTAGTTACTTTTATAAATGTAAAGCCAAACTGAAACACTTCATCTTTCAAAAATATAAATTTGATGGTAATTATTAAAATATTAATTTCATAAGCCAATTAACATAGTCATAAAAATGTCCCATCCCTCCCTTATATGAGGGAGGGATGGGACAGGTTTATAAAGTTAAAATAAGTACATAATATGCAGGCATACTATGAAAAAGGACAAAAACAGTGGGTCACTATGTATGTAAGGTTAATTAATTATTAATAACATCTATTTTATCCAACATTGGAATATAATGTACCACTTAAATAAAATTTTCAAATGCTCGATTAGTTCATCATTTTTTTTTTTTTACTTCTAGCAGAGAAGGTATATTGTTTTTAGTTCAAATATTCAAAATTACGTTTTTGTTACATTTACATGTTTTGTGGTTCCCTGAACATCAATAAGGTTTTCAGTGGCTAGTCTGTGTGTGTTATCAGCATATCTCAAGAACAAATATTACCAAGAAATCCTAACTGTAATTGATGAATGTAATTTCTTTTCTATATTTTACCATATCCAGGAAAACTGCTCAGGAATGAAAATTAATTCCTCATACATATATGGTAAATAAAGTATTTTTAAAAGTTAAAAGGGTAGACAAAACTCGTGTGAGTGCCACACCAATTTTTTTCCATGATTTTGAATTTGTTTCGTGCATTATCTCTTCCATTTAGTCATACATTTTCCTCTTGATATTCTCTGTTTATGGAGTATCAGAATCTTCATTCTTCTTCCTTTTCTTACATGTCCCATCCCTCCATGAACTGATCTGTCCCATTACTCCCTTTTCATTATTTTTCAAAAGAAATAATTTATTATTAGACACATGCAACTTTTAGGCTTGATTTAGCTACTAATTTATTAAAGTTATATTATTAGGTATATAAAATTTGAAAAGTAATTATGCTAACATCAGTGAGTGACGTTAAAAACTTGCCTTGAAAATTAAGCAATTGTTTACTTTTGGTGTTATAAAATAGTTTTTTTTTTTTTTTTTTTTTTTTTTTTTGTTACATAAAATTACAGAATTCTCACACTAAAACGATGCTTAGCAACAAATATGGGGCTGTAGTTACTTCACCTGGTGGAAGTGACAGAAATTAAAAACATTGTTTATTTTAAGAACAATTTTAGGTGTCCCACCCTCCCGACTCTCCCCTATATATATATATATATATATATATATATATATATAATAAAATAAAAATAATACTTCAAAGCATTTGTACAAACAACTGAAATCTAAATATCCTTCTCCAGAGATGGTTCTTTAAATAACAATTACAATTTTTATATCTTTTGCGAGAAATGTTAAATTTCATTTGATAGTATAAATGTTTATTTTTATTTATTTATTTATTTTTAAGGGAGATACAATATATTTTATTTATTTTCCAAATTAAAATAAATGGTAAATTTAGAAAAATAAGTGGATTCTCAGTATTTTTGTTAGCAAAATAGTTAGATATTTTAATTTCGGAAATCTGTGTTTTTTAAAGAAAATCCTAACCACCACTAATATTTATGCCTAAAGCAGAATTCGAACATGACACTTTTAAATTCCAGTACAAACATGGACATTCGCATTTATTTGAAATCTACTTTAAACCGTAGGTTCCAGTGTAATAATGCCCCCCCCCCCGCGCCTTAAAAAAAAAAAAAAAAAAAAAAAAAAAAAAAAAAAAAATCTGTACATCAATTCTCTCCCCTCCTTTCAAACTTTTAACTCAATATTTTATCACCTTCCAAAAGATACAAGAGAATAATATTGCTTTGTATTACAAAGTAACATTCTCAGGCAAGTTTCTTTATGAAAGCAATGCTGCCAGCATTTTAATTTATTCGAAGTATTTTTAGCCCTGCCTTTATTTCATATTACCTATTTTTTAAGAGTAATTTTTTCCTATCTTGTTGTACAGTCGGTAACAAAAGTGTCCGAACACTAGCAAAAATTCCTATGTAAAAAAAGTACACTTCATACGGTTCTGTTAAATAAATCCTTGTCGAATCCAGTCAGTGTAAGAACATTATTCGATAAGGATTTATTTAAAAAAACCGTATGAAGTGTACTTTTTTTACATAGGAATTTTTGCTAGTGTTCGGACACTTTTGTTACCGACTGTAGTTACACATCGCAGAAAAAAATTCTATAAAGTAGTGGGAAATAAAGCCGGGGTAAATTAAAATGTTGGTAGCTATGCTAAAAGTAGTTTGACTACATGCACACACACTTAGAAAGAAAAAAAAAAGAGAGAGGGGGGAATCTAGAAGTTCAACTTAAATTTATGTTGCCAGTCCAACTACTATGATAACTTCGACAAAATATGAAATAGATATTTAATGGATTTATCTAATTAAAATTTACGAGAATGAATAGCGTCTAGGTCAGGATTTGAATCTAAGACTTTTGTGTTAACGATTCAAACGCTGTACCAACTGAAGAATCGTGAATGAGAACTGACCTGCATGATTTGCTGATAAGACAGTTGATTTTATTTACTTATTTATTTTTTCTCCATTTGTTCTGGCAATATAAACACAGTACCATGATAGAAATTCATTTAATCTTAATTCCATAATTGCTGGATAGTAATGAATAACACTGCTCTGAAAGAAAAAAAAAAAAAAAAATCGAGATCTGATACCATTTTTGCTGATTCTTATGTAAAATGACCTCTTGAATCTGAATATAACTCCCATTTTGCCCAGTCACCCACAGTTTTCTAAATACACCATTCCCCCCTCAATTTCTTTCTCTGTTCGATAATTTTATTACCATGAATTTGATTTGAAGAATGAAAAAATATTAATTTAACACCTAAAAACAAAAAAAATATAAAGTTTAAAAAATAACATTAATAACAGATTAAAAAAATATAATATATGTAATGCATAATTTCAGTGACAATTTCCCCTCCCCCCCCCCCCCAAAAAAAAAAAAAAAAAAAAAAAACCTTCCCTTGCCGCAAATGTTTATGTTTTAGAATTTTCCAACTCTGTAGCCCCTCAGAAGATATTTAACGGTTAAAATAATCCTCCCACCTCCTAAAAATCAAATTTATAGCCACAAAATCACCAAAAATGATAAAAAATAGGGGTCCATTCCTAAGGAATTGTGGGTAACAGGGCAAAATGGGCGTCCTTTTCGGATTCAGGAGGTCATTTTACATAAGAATATGCTGAAATTGTGTCAGAGGCAATTTACCTGCGGAGCAGTGTAATTAGAAAAATAATTTTGATCATTTATGCAATAAATTTTTAATATGTTGGTCGATTTTTTTACATCAACGAAAAGGGATCAGGCGAAGTTCAGACCTAGATCCTCTGAGTTAATGTCCTAACGCTGTCTCACTTTTCGCTCCTGTAAAAATTTATTTATTCAATACACCAAAAAATTATTGTATAAATGGTGGAAATTATTATTCGAAATATCTAATTGCCATCAAACAGCTAGGAAGTTAAAATAAATAATTTTCTTCAAAGACTGAGTTCATATTCCCAAAACAGACAAATTGAAAATTTTTAACTTTCATATGAATGAGCCATGTGAGTTATCATCCTAGAACTTAGTTGAAAGAGGGTTGGGAGTTAACATAAGTGCCCAAGTTCAAATTCTGGACAAAATGATTTTTTGTTCTTGTAAAAATTAAATTTGGATAACTCACCAGTAATCTACATAAAATGTGATTGATCGTCCCAGAAATAAGAATGTATTAAGTTATCTACATCAGGTTAAGAGCGTAGAATAACTATCTTCTCCGACAGCCAAAACCCATATTATTCTATGGGGAAATTTATTTATAAAATTCATTATCTTATGTTTTTTTTTTTTTAATCCATTTTCATACTGGGAAAATTCACAATATTTAAATTTGTATATGTTTTCTAAAAGTAGTTTCATAAAGTTTTCATTTTTGACTTTAAAAATACGAAAAATTAAACAATTGCAATTTTTGCTTCTTTTTTCTGTACGAGGAGTTATTGAAATTTAAAAGATAATTTTTTGGAAAACGAGAACGTATTTAACGGTTGTGGTTTTTCCAAAAGTGAAAAAGGTGGTGAATGGTGAATGGGTTTTACGTCGCACTAATGCTGCGCAGATGGGCAATTGGCGACGGTCTGGGACACACCCCTAGAGGTGGTCCGGAGACATGCCATCACAATTTTGATCCTCCACGGAAGGGATGGCTCTCCCGCTTCGGTAACCCCCAGAGGTATAATTTTTGATGGGAACATGGAGGACTTTGCGGCCACGACAGATTTTACGTGCACCAGCCACCATTAGCGTACACGACGGTCTTTGGCCGGCTCGAGTACCGAACCCGCAATCTTCCGATTACGAGGCCGGCGCTCTACCGACTGGGCTACCGCGGCCCAAAAGTGAAAAAGGAATTTAAATAAATACACTAGGTTATGAGTCATTCTGTAAATAAATTTCTGCATAGAATAACATGAGCTTTAGCTGTCGGCGAAGAATGCATGCCATTAAAAGCATGCTTGATAAGGAATATTTGCTTCATGTATGATGTAGAGTAGAGAAGAGGATTATTTCTCTGCAGCTAGCTTCCGGCGACGATAAGTAGAAAGTTCCTTTGCGTTTGATGTACAGTCGGCAGTAAAAGTGTCCGAGCACTAGCAAAAATTCCTATGCAAAAATATTACACTTAATACACTTTTGTTAAATAAATCCTTGTTGAGTTCTGTTCTTAGTCAGTCTATGAACATGATTCGACAAGAATTTATTTAACAAAACAGTATTAAGTGTACTTTTTTTACATAGGAATTTTTGCTAGTGCTCGGATACTTTTGCTGCCGACTGTATCATGTTAAGAACATGCTTGGCAAGTAAAATTTGATTCACGTTTGCTGCATCAAATATAATTCATACTTGATGCAGCAAGTATAATCCATACTTGGCGCATCAAGTATAATCCATACTTGGCGCATCAAGTATAATCCATACTTGGCGCATCAAGTATAATCCATACTTGGCGCATCAAGTATAATCCATACTTGATGTGTATTACTTGATTCGTATGAGCTGTGGCAAACTTAGTCCATGCTTGATACAAATTACTTGATTCATGTTTGAACTATCAAGTCTAAAGCAAGTGGGACAAGTGTAAACTAGGATTCTTGATCTTGACTTGCATTAAACTTACAGGCTTGAGGTGTCAAGCTCAATGCAAGTTTCTTGACTTGAGTTGTCAATGTTGATGATAGCTTAATGCAAGTTCTCTGTGCTGTCTGGGAACATAAATGAGTTTTAATTGAGCTTAAATAAGAAGGGGGACGCTGGACTTTGGATTTACTACGTTTAAATGGGCAGCCCTCTTAAATACTTTGATATTAATAAATAACCTCCGTTACTTTACTTTACTTCTCGCAAATGGTCTCAACTACTTTTATTTAAATTAGCTTCTAAGGCCAAGTAGTCTTTCGCATGTAGGAGGATTCCCTGACACTACGATGCTACAGGACTTACTCTCTTCTATCCTAAGCCGCTAACAGCTAGCTCCCTCAACTCTCACTCCAACTATGAAATACATCGCCTTTCAACTCCCTCTCCAACTAACACTCCTTCAACTCACTCGCCTTCCAACTAACGCTCGCACCAACTCTCCAAAACCATCTTCATTCAAACTAACTTTAACTCCTCTCCAACTGACTCTCAAAAGCAATCTTCTTTCTCCTTTTATACTATTCAGTTTCCAAAATATTAGCATATTTCAATTTACAATTTTAGCTTAGGATCGGCACTAACTCTATTACTCAAACGACTTGAATCCTAAAACAGCAGATTCACGTTTTACCCGCAAAGTGGGAGTTTTAATTGTAGCACTTTGCTATACCTGACAAAGCTTTTAATTCTCATTAGTGCTAAGGAGACTGTTTGTTTAATTTTGTAATTTTACGCCATTTTCAAATTAGGTCATATGAAATATATGCTCTGGTGGACAAAATTAAACCAACAACCCGTTTTCTTGTTTTCTTCTTTTGCACATTATTTTTAAACAAATAAGCATATGAACATAAAATTTGGAGGTCCTTTTCGTTATCATATTATTTTTATGTAACTTTAGCATAAGAAAAATTTTTAAGTTAAAAATATTCATTTTTCTCTCAAAAGTAAGCTTTGGAAAAAATGAAAATTTTCAATAATTTTAGGAAAGAGCACTTAATGAAAAGTGGTGTTAAGGATGCATTAGAGATAGGTTAAGATGCACACGCATCCGTATGTTAGATTACCACCAAATCTTTCTACTTGTATTCACTTTTCTGTTTCTTATTTTTTCTTTTTTTTTTTTTTTTTTTTTTTTTGCATGTGAATAGCTTTTTAAAATAATCTGGTGTGTCACTCACACAACTTTCTCTTACCCTGAAATTTAATACTATAAATACAGGTTGCAGATTAAGAGATAAGATAACGAGAACTGTCATGTAAACCTATGCTAAACAATTAAAATTAGGCTTCAGAAGAGTTTTATACGATAATTAGTTCTGTGTGAGGGGGGCTACCGCCCCCTCAACCCCCCGTTTCATTAATGCACCTACATTTATACAGAATTTAATTCGTTTATTTAAAAATAATTCTCTTTTTAAAAAATAATTTATTTAAATTATTATTTAAAAAAATTATCTTTTATGATAATACAGACGATTTCCATATTAGAGAAATAGTGTAACACTAAATATCCAAAAAAAGTCCATTTTATTCTCAATACTAAAAAAAAAAAAAAAAAAAAAAAAAAAAAAAAAATTACGATTTTTTTTCTAAGTTTTTTTTTTTTGTTAAAAGTAAAAAAAAAAAACTATAACTTTGTTTTAAATTATCACAGATTTATAGTTACACCATTCATTTTAAAGGTATTGGTGAGCTCTTTTGAATGATTTCCATCATGAAAATTACTCCCCTCGAATACACAAAATTTTTTTCTCAGTTCACTATCTCTATTACAAAAAATATATATTCGTTTCATTTGGTTTAGTGCAGTCTATAGACGTTAAACTCTACTTACCTGCAATTTCCCCCATAGACGTAATGTATTAGAATTCTCTTGATTGTCCCTGTACACGAACCATTTGCTTGATCTTAACGAAAAGCATCCCTATAGCATCCCTATATGATAAACATTTAGAATACCAAGTTTGAACTTTCGGCCGTAATTTGTTTTTGAGATATGCTGATAACAGACAGACACATACACAGACACACAGATCATTTGCTAAAAACATGATTTTCGTATTCAGGGGACATCAAAACGTGTAAATATTACAAAATCTCGCGTTCGAAAATTTGACCCAAAAACAATACTTTCTCTACCTTATGGGAAAGAGAAAGTAAAAATCTATAAGTTTTTTTTCGTTAAAAGTAAAAAAAATCGATAACTTTGTTTTAAATTATCGCAGATCGATGGTTCAAACATTCGTTTTAAAGGTATTGTCGAGCTCTTTTGAAAGATACCCATTATGAAAACTTACTCCCTTCGAGGGGGGACTCCCCCCCCCATGGGGGAGGCGAGGCTCCTACGTACACAATTTTTTTTTCCCAGTTAACTATCTCTATTACAAATATATATATATTCGTTTCATTTGGTTTAGTGCAGTCTATAGACGTTAAACTCTACTTACCTGCAATTTTCTCCATAGACGTAATGTATTAGAATTCTCTTGATTGTCCCTGTACACGATCCATTCGTTTGATCTTAACGAAAAGCTTACTGTTGCATCCCTATATGATACACATTTAGAATACCAAGTTTGAACTTTCTGCCATAATTTGTTTTTGAGATATGCTGATAACAGACAGACACACACACACACAGACACACAGACCATTTGCTAAAAATATGATTTTCGTATTTAGGGGACCTCAGAACATGTAAATATAACAAAATCTCGCGTTCGAAAATTTGACCCAAAAACAATACTTTCTCTACCTTATGGGTAATAGAAAGTAAAAATATACATACAAACATGAAAATTGAATAAGATGTTCATTATAAAACTATTTATCGGCATTTTTATTATTCTGGTGATGCTCATAGTTTACAAATTATTAATTATATAAATTTTTTTAATCCATTATAAAAATAAAAGAAAAGTTAATACAGAAAGAAAAATCGAGATTTAGTTTAACATTTCAAGGTTTAACATTACGTTTTAGTTTAACATTACGTCTTTACCTATCTCTAATGTATCCTTAACACCACTTTTCATTAAGTGTTCTTTCCTAAAATTATTGAAATTTGTCATTTTTTTATTTCATTTAATATTAATTAATCAAAAGATAATGACATCCAATGAGTGAATATTATATCACTTTGACGTAATCATAGGAAAAGCCAGCCCTGTGCAAGTTTTTTTTTTTTTTTTTTTTGGTGGATTTTTTTGCAGTTTCAAATAAAATAAATAAATAAATAAATAAACAAGCTAGATATATCGAAGGTTTTTAGTATTTACATTATAATTAAGAAAATAATGATATCAAAGCTTAACAATTACGTTAGTAACGCTATCTTTAAGAAACTTAACCACTGGATGAAAACTTTGTAATCTGATGCAATTCGTTTCGATTCTGAAGCATATGTTTTTGAGTTTTTTGTCTGGTTTTTGGAAAAACTTCGGAGAATTTTTATGAATATAAGAGGTTTCTGGCACTAAATTTATGTCTGCAAAAGACGGCTTTATTAGGAAGAGGGGATCATTTATTTAAGATAGCAAAAAAAGTGCCGTCACCATTTTCCAATAAACCATCTTGAACAAAACGGAGTGTCAGAAAACATTCAGTTAAAAATAAAAAATAGAAATAAATAAATATATGATTATAGGTCTCTCGTCTGTTTAATGCAGTTTTAATAAAGTCTGTAAAATATGGTTAAAACAGAATTTTGATTATTTTTACTTTGTTATTTTACTTTTCTTTTGCATCAATTTAAAGTAAAAAATTAAAAAACAATTTGAGAAGAAAATAGATGAAGAAAAAGAGAAAGAAAAAGAATGAAAAAAAGAGTATATATATATATATATATATATATATATACATATATAAAAGTAAAGATTCCCTCAATTCATACAAAATCATATATGTGTGTGCATGTTATTTCTTTATATATTTTTCGCTTGACATCATAATTACATCAAATTCATAATTTGATTTTTAATGGTTATTTTGAACAGGACAGGATAATAACACTGAATCACACGCATATGGACGCATATAATAATAATAATAATTCATCACTGTAATGATTAAACATGAATAAACACCAGGATGGAAGACTTAAATTAATCAATAAATAATTACATATGGAAGTGAAGCATTATTCAACGCAAAAGATATTGAAAAGGCTAATAAATGTAGAAGTATAACTTTGAAATTTCCCAAAAAACTACTATATCTTTATTAAGGCAATTATAGCAGCAGGGTAGTAAAAAATGAGTTGTTTCTGAGACAGTGATATGTGAAATCATATAAAATCACAATCATTACCCAACAACGCAAAGATTTTATCAATAAATTAATAGACATTTAAGATTTTTTTTTTTTTTTTTTTTTTTCAAGATGAAACAACAGCAACAACAAAAATCTTCCATTTATATATTAATTTACATGAAGCTATTATAATTTAAGAGTATTGAACCTGACACAATATTAATGTAAACAACATGCAGATAGATCATCAATACATATACTTACAATTAAGAAGCAAAAAATATAAAACTTTACATTATAAAAGTAGCTAATTATAAATATATTACCATACAATAACCATTTTCGCGTGAATATACCTGATATTCAGAAAAGAAGACGAGTTGAATATAACTTTATAGGTATAAATCTAGTACAGAATATTTAAAATAATGTTTTGTTTTAATATTGTGAGATGTGAAAAAATGAACTAAGTGCATTTTTCGCACTTATAGCTTTAAAATGAAACATTGAAAAAATAATAATAATAATAAATAAATTTTAACCGCTATAGGCATTTGGCGCTGCTATAGGCAGTCATTTTTTTTTAGCATTATGTTGTGCTGCATGCCTTGTATTCGCTTTAAGTGTGAAAACAAGAAATTTTTCTCATAACTGTAATGTATTTGAATACGTTTGAATCTTCCTGTACAAGAATTATTTATCCGATTTCAATAAAAGTTTCAAATAGCATTCCGATATAATAAAGATTCAAGTTTGGACCTCTTGCTAATATTTATTCTTGACTTATCATGATAAAAAACTTTCACACAGACAGCCAGACAGACGCACAAACCAACTGATAATAACGGGACTTTCAATTCTGAGAACCTCAAAACGTATAATTATATCAAAAACTCTCTTTCAAAAATTTTAACTTTAAACAAAATTTTCTTTACTTGTCTTAGGTAAAGCAAGATGAAAATTATATGGATTTTTAACTTAGTTATTCTAAATAACATTAAAAAATGCTGCATCCCCCCCCCCTAAATCATTGAATTTTGTAGATGTTGTAACTATATGTATATATATATATATATATATATATATATATATTCTGTGATTTTATTGTTCCCAGTAGCGTAATATTTGTGTTTACTTACAAGTCTGATAATATACAGATAGTTTATTCTATTTTATATTTCAAAAGTATTTTTCATTCTATTTAATATTTTAAAATATGCTTTAAGTATTAACGTCCATACAAAGCGAAGTTTCCTCATGAAACCCTTCTTTCAGGTTATAATTTGGATTTTTATTTTTTATTTTGTTTGATTTGAAGAAACATGCATTTGTTATATAGTTCCTTGACGCAGTGATCGTTTGTAATGGAGAAAGTTCCCAAGGAATTGCAAACTAGAAAAATTTCAAAAAATACAATCCAATGCAGTTATCAGGATGCCTTTGTTTGAAGAAAGTTTCCAAAAATATCAAGAATAAATATTTCCAAAAGTTAATGCAGAGCGCTGTACCACATTTAATGACGATGTAAATAATCCAGGGTTAAACGTTGAGATTGTCGAATAAAATGGGGGAGAGAGCGGATGTAATTGAGTCTTTTTTATACGATAATCTGGAGTAATTCTGTGTTCTCTTCCCTAGAACAGATCAGATATATCTGAAGTAAAAACCAAATATAAAAAAAAACGCCAAATTTTAGTGCCAAATACTTTCTTTGTTTCTCGAATAAAATTATATAAATATTTTGAATTCAAAAGTTCGTTTTAAAAATTTATAGCCAATTATTTTGCCAACAAAACAAATCCTTAAAATAAAAGACCGTTACATCTAACAATTGCACTGTGATTGTAATTTAGAAATTGAATCTTTTATTTTTTATTTTTTTTAATGGTATTATCTGACAGGGATTTCTAAATTTATCTAAAATGAAATAAACTTGTGCAATATTATTTGATGCTGAGTTTTCTAAAAGAGAGATTTATTTAATAAATAATATTTTGAACTATCCGTTAGTTGACTTCTGATGGATAATCAAAAATTATTTATTAACCGGAAAAGATTTAAATTGGGTCAGTTAATGATATTTATTCAACAAACAAAGTAATAAGTCTACACTTAATTATTTGAGCTTAACGGCAAATACAAATTGTGCTCTTTCAATAAGTCTTTCTGATAATATTAAAATAAAGTTTTTATTACTCAGTTAAATGAATTAAATGAACTGATTTTGTTTAGCTGATAATTTGGTAATTAATAGATTCCGAATAAAAATTAGATTTATTTAAATAATATGTGAGTAACTTCCTCACAGCATTTTATTGGACAGACAAAGAAAATATATTGGTTTTTAAGTACCTGTTGTTTCAAAATACAACATTTATTTTTTGCAAACATTTTTCTTAGCCAACTGAAGAAAAAAGATATTTTTTTCAGCATTCTATATTTTGTTTACCACTATTCAGTGTTGTTAAAATTTTATTTGGCGATAGTATCGCATAATTCTCATAATTCTATTCTAAAGAATTATAATTAAACGCTAATGAAGAAATTATAATTAAATGCTACATTTTAATGCATCTTCGTCGGAGTGTTTTCTATTATAAATACTAAACCCGCTTTTTGACGTCTTTCTTTAAAACGCAACATTCTTCTGAAACATAAGAATTTTAGATGTACAAACATATTACGCCTCGTCCAAGTTTTTTTTTTTTTTTTTTTCATTTAAAAACATAGAAAAGTTACTTTTATTTACACATAAACAGTAAAAAGAGGCTAAAAATAAACATTTTTTTTTTTTTTTTCAATGGTATGAGAAAATGACAAACTCTTACAAAATAACAGAATCATGAATAACATGAAAATAAATACAGCAAGAGAAAATGCCAATGTCTCATCAGCAGATGTCTGGCACTCCAATATCTCTTTACCTCGGAGCCCCCCTACAGAGCCGAGCATCCCAACAAATGGTTCCTGTCCATAACTTCATCTTTCACACAGAGAGGGCAATTTGGGCTCATAAAAATCCCAAAACGATAAAGATGGGCCGCCAGGCAATCATGGCCCACCGCAAGTCAGACTGGCTTCAACTTCGGTTTCTTTTGTTTGATATCCCTTTGATGTGGGAATCGAATTGACGCGAAGCAGCAGAGAGATTTTCTTTGCTGACAAACCTCCTACTGCGATCGAAATTGGGTCTCTTTTGTAAAAGAGCAATAAAAAGTAATGTCCTTTATTGTAAATGCGTGCAAAATGTAAAGCGTCGCTTTCGGACAATGGATACCCAAGTAGCACATGAACGTTCTCTGAACGTCTAATAACGGTTACACTGGTTCAAACACCGTGTTTCGTGTCAAAAGAACGTTCTACTCGACGTTCAAAAGCAGTATTATTCAGAACGTTCTAAAAAGGTGTGTTTTGTACCATTCATAAAACGTGCAATTTCAGTTTTATAAAAAACGTTAAGGGAAACACCGTCGTAACACGTTCTGTTTCAGTACAATTATAACGAAAATGACAAAGTGCTCTATTTTCCGTTATAATGTATAAAATTTTTGAAAACAAGGCAGAACTTGATTTTGTTGATACAATTTATAATAATATTCATTGGGAAATAAAAGTGAAGAGATGGTTTTGTTTTTTAACATAATTTTAAATTATAATTATCTGATATTTGCAATTGAATTTCTCTTCGCGAAAACTCTAATTAAAATGAACGCATAATCATGTAATTTTGTTGACTTACTCTATATAAAATTATTATTTGATTGTTATATTAGTTTGCTGTATTGGAAAATATTTTGGAATAAAATGGAATTATTTAATTCGATCAAGTATTTCGATATTACACTTTTGCCTAATTTATATGTTTTTAGAGTACAAAGAAATGGTTTTTGCAATTCGTCAGTGTATATGTGTATGCACGCGATTTAAATGCCCTTCCGTATGTATTAGTTGGTTAGTTAAAAAAATAAAAATAAAAAATTATAAGCCTTCTATATGAATATGGAAATTTTAAACCTCGCCAGTGCGTAAATATGATTCCACGGATTTTCTTCAAACTCGCCATTTTACCTTTCATCTAGATGTACATTCGTATGTAATTTAAGGTTTACGGTGAAAAGGTTAATTTGTAGAAAATCGTAAGTGAGAATATATATAATTCTATCAAAAAGGGCTCGAACGATTTTCTTCAAATTTCATACATAAACCCTTTTTAGATGTCTTTCCACGTATATTACTTAATTACTACAAGAAAATTGACAGGCATCCTAATTAAGTAGCTCGGAAATTGGTGTTTCAAAAAAAGGTTATATATATATATATTTTAACTTGCTATGTAAAATCCTTTTTATGTGTTTTTCACGACGCATGCATTAGGTTTTTTACAAGAAAATTGTTATATGTTTAATATGTTAAATCCAATTTATGTATTCTGATCGCACTATATCTGAAAAGAGTATATAATATGTATAGTAGTGAATTATGGAAGTCATATTGTTACAAATTAAAAAAAATATATTTTTTAAAAATTTTACACTATTCGTGATTTTTTTTTTTAAATTTCACTTCATTATTTTGTTTAAAAAAATCGTAAAAAATATTTTAATATAATAATATACAAATATTATATATTTGATGATAAAAGTTCTTTGATTTAGAAGTTATTCAAATATTGAACTACTTACATACTGAATGTTATAATATTACTTGAATCTACAAATTCATTATTTTTATATCAATCTACCCTTTAGAAAATATTTAAAAAAATAATATAATTTGAAATAATAAAATAAATTTGAATTATATATATATATATATATATATATATATGAAATATATATATTAAAGGATTAATTTTTGAATGTAAAATTCTAGCTATTAGAAACGTTAGAGCTGAAACCGGAAACTCATAATTATTTGCATTCGCAAAAACATCTGCTCTGGTACAGAGACGGTTGGTAATTTATGCGCGTATTTCGCTTCTTGGCGATTTTCTCACTTGTTATTTTTCCCTTTTGCTTTTAAATAGCAAATGGTCAATTTTAAAAGCGAAAAGTTTTTACTAGAGATAGGGCAGTAAATATAAAACTGTAATCTTTAATAATGTTTAAATTATAAACTTTTATTTTTATTAATCTGACATTAGTTTTCACTTATTAATAACAAAAAATATATAAAAATATGCAACGCAATTCTCAGTGCAAAAAGGTATTTTTATTTAGTTATTTCTAATTAATTAAATAATGAAGTTTTTTTTTATATATAAGTTTTATATATTACATATTTTAGATTTTTTTTTCTTTATAAAGAAGTAAAAATTCTTTTTTCTACATCATTCTTAAGAAAAAGAATACCGATTATCAGAATATAGATTAATATCTTTTGAAGAATTACTTAAAACGTATAACTTCAGCAATGAATAAAACTTGATACAAGGTATTCCCACTTTCATTACTTTCTATACCTTCACTCGCAGTTATTAAGCAAATTTAATGCATTTCTATAAAAATGTTTGTTTTGCACTTGGAAAAATAAGAAAATAAATAAATAGATTTTCAAAACAATCTGTAGAATTTTAATCTTCTTGCTATTAATTTGATTTGATATCAAACATCAGCTTAAAAATAACAACTTCATAAACAGCTAATCGTACACTTTTTACGATTCCATGTGCTGCTATTCATTTTTTCAAACGGTAATGGATTAAAGAAGGATTTTTTTTTTTTTTCATAATAACTGGTTATTTAACTGGTCATTTAAAACGCATAAGACTATGAAAATGCGCATCAACAAATTTTCAATCATATCGAATATTTTTAAGGCCCTTTAAATCAATTACAGTTAATCAACCTTGGTTTAATTTATTTCATCAGAAATATGTATGTTAGTTTCTTTATGATTATTGCAGCGTAGTATTTTAGAATTTAACTAGTAAAAATATCTCTTTTAGACCAATATTTATTCGAATTATTTTTTATACTTTTACATAAATTACTCGTACCACATGCAAGATAATTAATAAGGAATTTTCTAATAAAACTAAATACCTGATCGACACATATTAATTTCAATGAATTCTAAAACTATTTATGGAAATGAGAACGCAGGCAGATTGATACACCATTCTACAGACAAACAAAAGTTATTAATTCTTTTCAATTTTATTTGAAAATTTTAAAAACGCATAACTGATAACTCAACAGAAATGCACTTCGATCAAATTCCATTCATATTCAGGATATTACAGCGAAATTTTCAGGATGTTTTAGAAAATATTCGTCATAGAACGCAATATATCCTAATTCTTTCGTAAATCCTTGTATAAAATCTAGTCGTATTTTTATACTATTTTCAATAAAGAACATGCCATAATCAGCTAAATAATAATGTATCAGTATATCAGATTAAACTTATTCTAAAAATAATCAAGGAAAGCAAAGAGTAGACAGACAGATGAACCGAAATCTTAAATGCTGTTCAGTTTTCTTGGAAAGTGTTAAAAAAGATAGAGCGTTAATTGTGTTGAATAATACTTGCGCTGTGCGATCCCAGATATGTGTTTGTGTGTGTTTATTTAGCAATACACAAGCCATTATTTTTTTTATTTTTCAACATTTCCCAGCAAAGTTGACAAGCTTATATGATACCAGTTTTTCTATCTCTTGATCTGCTTCTTCGCGCTTTAATTTTATAAATATTTTTAACATACTACAAAACCTATATATATATATGTATATATTTCAATTTAACTATGTCTTGCTCTTGACTGAAAATGGTATAAATAGCACTAGTGCTTTAGATGCGGTGATGCCTGAAAAGAACACTGATATATTATGGTCTACCAGAGATATTTCAGTAAAACTTATTTTATTATATTTTTATACAGCGTAAAACATAAGAAAACATATATTACATACATACGTTCACTTATATTACATAATTTATGTAATTCATAAGCCTAAATACACGCTTTGTATAAAATGTGGCATGATTAGCATAATATTCACTTTGCGACAAATAAAATATTAAGGTGCATTGGGGGATATATGTGAGAATTTCTGAGTTCATATTTAGTTCTTTTATGCTTTTCAACAATCTAACAAAATCAAAAAGCGTTTGTGATTTGGGTTTGTTTGTCTATCTGTATTTTTGCTCATTTATTCAGTAAATAATTTTAGAATATTATATTTTTGATATGTTGTTCAGGTTTACTTTGGCTCTATTTTTATTGAGAATAATAAAAATAGTACTGTTTTATGCACAGAAACTCAGAAAACAATTCCGACACATTAGGATCTATGGGAGATCTTTCCTTAAAGCATATTTTAAAAGTTGTATATTTTGCACAAAATAACAGAATTAGCATACATTATTCTGCTGTAAAATGAAGTGTTTCCTGTAGAATATGATTAGCAAAATTAATAAGTTTATAGGGCTTTACAATCGTTTTCAGATACATTATGAGATATAAGTCGAAATTGCGCATGTAAACTTTCAGTGTTGTAAAGGTTTTTTCGCCCTTTCTTTTTTCTTTGGTATTGTATGTAGAACGTATGGAAACTTTAAACAATATACAAGCTTATAAAAAAATAATGATCCACTTCATGCTTTCCCTTTCGTAATAATAATAATAATAATAATAATAGTAATAATAATAATAAAGGTATAAAGCAAGCTTTTATGAGATTTCTTTCTCCGTAATTAAAAACACTATACAGTTTAAGGCATCATCATTGAGGTAAATTTCACTTCAGATTGAACGATATAACGGACAAAGTGTACTTGGAAAGAGTTTTCTAATTTATACAAACTGCAAAACTTTTCTCTTTTATTAATTAATAAATTGGTAAAACATGTGTGATTGCTGCAATAATTGAATAAAATTATTATTATTTTTTTCAAATTACATAATACAATAGTTATGTTTCATACCGTTTAAACAGATTTTTCTATTAACCCATTATTTGCCAAACTAATTTTCAAATTTTTTCTTAATTAGTGAGTTTTATAAGTTTTAGTAAAAACTATTTAAGAATTATAACAAATTTCAAGAAATTAAGCATACTACCGCAGATCGTCTTATTTCTGGGACAGTGGCAGAATACATTATCTAAAACTATATTTTCATTATCACATTGTCTAAAACTATTTAAAAAAAAAGTAACGTCCCAAAAAAAGTAATAAAAACAAAACACAACAGCAAGAATAAATATAAATTTCTAAATATTCCATATGAATTTAAAATATTCAGTCTGGAACAAATAAAAAAGCTAACAATTTTATTGTGTTTCTTTCTTTATGATTATAGTTTTTCTATGCAATTTTTATTAATTTTCATTAACAGTTTTCTTTCATAAAAATAACAGTGCGTGTAATTCATTTAAGCAAACGAATTAAACAGGCATTTAGTATTTTAACTACGATCAATTTAAAAAAAAATTATTAAAAATTTTTGAAGAAAAAAAAAATACATAGACTAAAAATAAATTAATTCCTTTTTAATAATAAAATTAAAATAATAATAGTGTGTTTTGTTAAATCTCGCCAAACGCCAAATCGCTGTCGCCAAACTTCCTCTAGGTTGCCAGCCTATGTTGCGAGCCAAAGTGCAAAGTCAATGGCACAGGCATATGGCAATTGGCAATGAGTGTTTAACATCACATCACCCGACACGTTGAAAAAAGAGAACTACAGAACACAGATAAGTTTTTCATTTTACATTATATATATACATCAAAATTTAACAATTCTATTAAGCATGTAAAAAATTCTCGAAAACTGTTTAAATTTAAAGCTAAATTAACCTAATATATGTATATTTCAAAATTTTAAAATGTTCCATTTTAGTTCTTTTATTTTTTTCCGTTAATTTTATATTATTATAGTTTAACGATAAATATATTTGAGTATTAATTTGTAGTAGAGTGATAAGTAAGATACTTCTTAAAAATATTTTTGTGTTTGAGTGCTGAAATTTAATTTTTAGCATTTAAGCATAAAAATATTTTTAAAACATTAACTTATTAATGAATCCATAAAAAAATTAAAATAATAAAAATAATAAAAATCAGATATGTTTAGATGTTATTATTACATTATAGTAATGCAAAATCAAGGGATAATATTAAAAATTAGTTGGCAGGAAGTTCTTAAAAAAAAAAGAGTACGTTTCTGGAATTTAAAATTTTATTTTGTTTTATTTCAGCGCATATAGATGGAAAATTTATAATTTCGTAAGTCAATAATTTAAATAAAATTTTCATACATATGCATTAAAATATAATATTGTTAAGTATATTAAAATTTTTCGAAATCTATTTAAATTTACAATAACAATTTTTTTTTTAAATTTTAGTCTTTTGAAAATATTTTAGATGTACCTCTTGACAAATGTTTGTTTTAGTTTTCCATCTGTTGTGCATTATAATAATTTCGAAATAGAATCTACACACGTTTAGGTAAATTTATTCATAAGTTAATGTTTTAAAAATATTTTTATATTTAAATGCTGAAACTTGGGAATAAATTTCATCATTCAAAAAAAAATATTTTTTAAATTTTATCTATGAATGATTAATTAATAGTCAGAAATATCTAAATTATGTAACTAAACGTTAATAATGCACAATCGATGGAAAAATAAAATAAAACTTTGATAAGAGGAATCTTAAAATCTTAACAATGTCTTTAAATGTTAACAGTGTGTTTTAACAATGTCTTTGTTAAAATATACATTTAAAGTATTAAAAAAAACTTTGAAATTAAAAAAATTATTGTTATTGTCAATTTAAATAGATTTCGAGAAATTGCTTTCTATGTAATAATATTATACTTCAATGCATTTATGTAAAATTGCATAATACTATGACAGTAATTTACAAAAACAAACAAACAAACACACACACACACAAAAAAAAAAAGAAGAAAAAAGAAAAAAAGAAAGAAAGTAAAGGAAAAGAGAAAAAAAAAATAAAGTACACACGTCACACAATTTTAAGGGAACATACGACCCTTAGAACTTCAAAAAACATCGATTTAATTATAGTCTTTTTTTAAGTAAATCATATCATTGTTAACTAAGCTTTATTGGGCATGTCTAATTGTTACCTATAAGATTATTATGTATTTTGGAATATAATTTAAATTCTGTGGTGAATTATTTAATAATATATGTGTTAATAATAAATGTTTTTTTTTCACCTTGCACGCAGGATACCTGTAAAACTATTTAATATTTTTTCTTGAAATTTTCACAGATTATATAACATATCAGATCCTTCAAACTGAACCTAAATTTGTTCCAGTTTAGGTTAAAAAAAAAAAAAAAAAGTTCAAAGATAATTTATTTTTTAATAAAATCTGAAGTATCACCTGTATAAAAAAATATGGGGGGGGGGGGGATACAAATTTAGATTCAGTTTGAAGGATCTGATATTTTACATAATCTGTGAAAATTTCAAGAAAAAATATTAAATAGTTTCAGAGATATCTTGCGCGTAAGGTGGAAAAAAAAAACGCATTTATTATTAACACATAAATTATTAAATAATTCACCACAGAATTTAAATTATATTCCAAAATACATAATAAACTTATATGTAACAATTAGACATGTTCAATGAAGCGTAGTTAACAATGATTTACTTTTAAAAAGACTATAATTAAATCGATGTTCTAAGGGTCGTATGTCCCCTTAAAACGTACAAAGAACGTTCGAAGAACGATTCAAAGAACGTTTTAAAACGTTCAAAGAACGATTTTAAAACGTTCAAACAACGTTCAGGACGTTGCAAAAACGTGCATGAAGAACGTTCTGAGAACGTGTCTATAGAAACAATGGTGATATTTACACGTGTGCAGAACGTGTTTTGTACCGTACTATTCGACGTCTTCAAGATGGACAAATAGACGTCTATAAAACGTTCAAGCTGAACGTTCATAGAACGTGTTAGTATAACTATTTTTAAACGTTCAGAGAACGTTTCCGTGCTGCTTGGGTAATTTATGAGTTTTGAAGCTGTGCACCGTTGCTAGTATCTGAAGGATCCTTAAATTTCGCCAGAGCTTTTTCGCGGGGTTTTTTAGAAACACCCTGCTCCAGGTTGTTCTTCCAACTTCTTGAAGAAACACGAAAAATGAACAATGTCTTCCAGTTTTGTCTCATTAAATTTTTTATGTAAAGTGCCGTAGGTAGTAGATCTTTTAGCCGTCAAAGGACGTTACCAGGGGGCACCACGGGGAGGTAGATATACTGTCGCACACCTAAAAATAAACAATGAACAGACAATTTGAGCCGACTTTATGAGCCTCTCATTAGTGTTACACTATCATGTGGAAAAAAAAATTACAAACATAAGTTCAAAAACATTAGAACATGACCCTATATTGAGCTAGTATCGAACATGATTCGTTTAAGGGTTTTGTTTAGAGGTTTATTCGTATACGATCGTATTCACCATTAACTTCAACCCCGGTTGAACGAAAAAACTTGAAAAGCGTCTGAAATCAAGGTGCAGCGTTTCACCAAAATTTGATTCACTGCTTCTGATATCTATTGTTGAAGATCTCACATAACCTTTGATTGGTTATTTTTAGCTAAAAAGTCTGAAAATCGCAATGCCACTAGACGGCAGAAGCAACGTGACAAATTTTGCTGAAAAAATGCCCCCTGACTTATTACACTTTTAGTTTTCGTGTTCACAATCGGGAGTTCAAGTTATTTGTGAATACAGTGCTTCTTATATCAATAACTATAACAGTTAGATTTTTCTTCAAGGTTTATAAACGAGACTGGGGCTGAAATTGTTAAACGAAAATCACATAGATACCAGCTGAATATGCGAGCATTTTCAAATTTTTTTGAATTGATGTTTGTAATTGGTTTTTTTCACATGTTGTAGTAACACAGATGAGGAGCCGATAAAATAGGCCCAAATAGCCTCTTTATATTTAATGTCTCGATGATAAGTATTTTCTCGCCAAAGGCACCAAATAAATCGCCAAGGAGAGAAAAAGTAGCCAAATGTGGTACCAAAGCCATTACTTGCTTTAATGAGGCTTTTTAACGTGTTTTTAATGGGAAATGAGCTAATTTAATGAGAAAACAAGCTAGAATTGCTAAAAATTAACGTTTTATCACCTGACATTGAATGAATTTTCATAAAAATAACTGCAATTATTTACAAATTCGTAACAATCAATTATTAGGGATTAAAATTTAAGCACGAATACGTGAAATTCTTTTGATGAATAATGTATCGTTTAAGGAGAATGTTACAGGTAGGGATCATCAATCAAAGTAGGAAAATACTTCGATTATAAAATGTTATCGTCACATAAATTGCAATGTCTAACCATGTTTTCTCGCACTAGAAATTTATGAGAACATAAATATGATGGGGAACTGCGCAGAGTTCACCTATGCCAACTAGTTTATTTTTACTTTCCTCTGTTATATTCAATGGAAGAAAGTATTGAATTCGTAAAAATTTTCAACCTCGGGTTTTTGATGTATTTATACGTTTTGAGAGGTCTATAACATGATTTGACTATTTTTAGAAAATGTCTGTCTGTCCGCCTGTCTCTCTCTCTCTCTCTGTGTGTGTGTGTATGTGTGTGTGTGACAAAAATTTTGTGGCAACAGTATCTCCGGAACTACTGCTCAGAATTGTATATAAATTTACATGTAGATGCACCTTGAGCTAAATTAGTGCCTATCAACTTTTGGTGCCAACTGCTCAACAGGTGGCGCTGCAATGCAACGATTTCCGCAATTTAAGGGGAAGCTATATCTCAGGTTCTACTGCGTATAATCAATCAAAACTTGATATGAGAAAAGGCCATTATGAGACATTATGCTGATTCAATTTGAATGCTCATGAACCGACAGGTGGCGCTGCTGTACAACGATTTCTGCGATTTAAGGGAAAGCTATATCTCAGACCTGCACAATACTGCACAGAATATTCTCAGAATACTGCACAGAATTGCATATAAGTTTATATGTTGATGCACCTTAACCTAAATGAGTGTCTGCCAACTTTTGGTGTCAACCGCTCCTCAAATGGCGCTGCTATACAGCGATTTCCGCAATTTAAGGGGAGACTATATCTCAGGTTATATTGCGTATCACCAAACAAAACGTGATATATGTGAAGGCCATTATGAGACATTATGCTGATTCAATTTGGATGTTGATCGGTCAATAGGTGGCGCTGCTATACTGCAAATTTCCTCGATAACGGGAAAGCTATATCTCCACTTCTATGGCATATAACTGTACGAAACTTGATATGTGAGATAACTATTATAAAAATGCATTTTTTAAGGTGTCATTTATAGACAATAAAACTGTCTTTCTTTGGATATTTAGTGTTAGTTTTCTCTAAGATGAAAATTAATTATTTGCACCTAATAAATTTGTATAGGAAAATGTAGAAGAATGTCTTGTGGTGGCCATAACATACTAGTTTTATTTATTTATTTATTTTTTTAATGATATGTGTTAGTCAAATTCATATTGAATATTCCCTACTTAAAATGGCTCTAATAGAACCTGTGCCACTGGTTTCTGTACAAACATCCAAAAAATGCCAATGCATTGCACTTTAAAGGAGACATTTTTATAAATCACATTTAAATAATTTCATCAAAAAATCATAAAGAAATTCGTATTTATTGTTCACATGCTAAGAAAATGTTTTGTGTAAACTATAATATGCTTAATCTCCAGATTTACAGGGCTATACAAAAACGTTTCCATACATTAAGGGGTACAAATAGGAAATTAAGAGCAGCATTTATGTTTGTGTTAAGCATTTTTAGCACTTTCGAACAATGTTTCAGAGTGATTATGAATTCAGTTTGTCAATATGTGTGTCTGTCCATTGTGTGAATATATACAAAGAACATAGAATGTTATACGACACAACGAGTTCGTGCAGTTGGAAAGTGTTGATAATCAGTGTGTACCTCATGATTTTTTTTTTTTCTGTTTTAGTTTTAAAAGGTGTAATGCTTAATTATATTTTCAAAAACTTAAATAAAATCATAAAATAACAAAATAATGTACGTTTTTGTATCGCGTACTTTGATTCATTAAACTTTATATGGTTATAGATCACCATTCTCTCAAATAACGGATGTTCTACAGTACGGATACCTATTTTTGCGACAGGTTACTTCTGAAGCAAAACATAGTCAGTGCTAAATGTGGATAAAGTGTGGAGGAAAATTGAAGAGTTCATTTTTTTATTTATTAATTTATTTTTAAATTGATTATACATTTCCGCTAAAGGCACGTATGCTAAAAGCACGCCACCGAGGGGGGATAACATTTCCGCTAAGGACACGGGTTTATAGATTTCCGCTAAGGGCACTGTCGCTAAGGGCACGGCCCCGTTCAAAGGTGTTTATATACAGTAACACATATCTTATATCTTATATCTTATACGTAATAATAAATTTTCAATAATGTAAGATTATATAAAGTAGATTAAATGCCACACCATTTTATTATTATTATTGTTATTGTTGTTAACGCTTTTTTAATTAAAGGATAAATGACTCAATCGAAAGTCTATTAAAATTGTAAGATAACTCACAAATATTTATGTATGTCAAGAATTTAAATTTTACATAAAAAAAAATAATAATTTATTTAGCTTAATTAAATTTCTTATTTAAGTTTTGTCTATTATTACATGATTAAAAATATATATTAAAAATTGGGATATTATTACAAGAACAGGGCTGCCGCGGTCGACTTTTTTCTTTTTATTCTTTTTGTTCCACTATTTCCAAAGAATAAAATTTGTAATATATTTACGCACGAAAATATGCAGTTTGTATGCATAAATCTATTCCATAAAATTTAATTTGGAATAAATTTATTCCATAAATTTCCATAAATTTTATGTTATGGAAATAGTGGTACAAAAAAAAAGTCGTCTGTGGCAGATCTACATGGACTTTAAGAAATAATATAGCGTCATTCATACAGTTACATTTCATTATAATAAATAGAAGAGTGTAAAATATATCAATAACGCTATACATGTTTTTTTTTTTTTTTTTTTTTTTTTTTTTAAGTAACTTGCAAGGGGATTTTTTTTTAATATTATGATTTATCTCTGATTCTGTTGTAATATTTTATCAGTGTTTCATCAGGCTGGCTTAGAAATTTTCAAACCAAAACTTTACTCTAAATGAGGTTGTATACTGGCGCCAGCAGAAGTGTCAGCAGAATCATTTTTCCGCCAAAGAGCAGACAAACAAACACTACTACGGATTCAGAATCTTTTCTTTCACAAAAAAATCCTCGTTTCCTTATTTTGATGGGGAAAGAAGATGCATTTCCTATCTTGCATGGTTTCCAAAAAGTAAAAAAATTGTCCTCCTTTTCCCTTTAAACTTTCTTTTCCTTCAATTGAATAGTTTACAAAAGTTCCATTATGTGAAATTTCATCAGAAAATTTCATCAGCTCAAACAAATTTTGATTCTAAATATATTTTTAATTTTTTATTAATAAGACTCACGGGAATATTTCAATGAAAATGTTATAGAGAGTTAAGTGTTTAAATATTAGATAAGTACTAAAGTTATAATACAGGGTGTTCCGAAAACATGCAATCATGAAAGGAAGGTAGAGAACTTAATTATGAATCATGTTAAAGATCTTATAGGAAAGCACAGCCAGAAATAGCTATTTACACGACCTGTTTACTCCAGTGTCATCAAAGTGTTTTCTTATTTCGAATACAATACCCCCCGCTTAAAAAAAATCACTGGTTAATAAAATCAGCCGCTTAATCTGATCAGATTGTAAGGACCGGAATCAAATCAATACAAACTACTTTTAAAACCGTCGTTTAATAAAATCAGCATCGCCGTTTAATAAACTCAGAAAAAAAAAAAATCCATAAGCAAAAATGGGCATTTATGCATATTAAACAAATTTTTATTTACACTTTTTTTTTTAATAAAAAGAAAATAAAACACATCAATCTCCTTCGTTATCTCTCTTTGTCGAAAATTTTACACCTGCAGCATAATAACAAAATAAACTTGCTTCATCACATGTTTTAGTAATAAATTTAAGGAAAGTATTCTAAAAAACGAAATAAAATAAGTTACAAATTTGTTTTGATTTACTAATGATATTTTTTATTTTCCTCACTCTTAGTTATTAAAAGACAATTCTTAATTCGCATTTTCAAATAACTAAGAAACAAAAAACTTTTCAAAATGTCTAATATTTAACTAATGTATAAATATTGAGTATAATTTTTTATGCAGAATGTGTTTATTAATTTTATATGGAGTATGTGTTTAATTTACTTATTTTGAATGAAAAAAAAAATTCTGTCAAAAATTAAGTAAAGCTGTTTATTAATCTCATTAATTGTTACCTTTTAAAATTTCTTTTTAAATTCAAGGAAGTAATACCTTTTTCTTGAGTGCAAGAATGTTCGCCGCATATAAAAATCAGCCGCTTAATAAAATCACTTTGCCTTACAACGAATGTGATTTTAATAAGCGGCAGGTACTGTATTAAGATCTACCCTTTTGGTGCTTCTCTAAGACGTTACATTATGTAACAAAAGGATATCACGTATTTGTTATTAATCCTTTGAGTGCCATAAGCGTATTTGTTTTCCAGTAGTATTTATCATGTAGATTACTATAAAATTTAAATGATTTAAACTCGAATACGTATATTCTTTTTGTATAAAAATAGAACGACTCCAAAAAGCAACTATTATTCAAACAACTAAAAATAAAATGAAATTGTAATATGCATTTAAAAGTATGAAATAAATTCCTTCAACAAACAACATAAATATTACAATTAATTATAACTTTTGAAGTCGGCGCAAAATTAAGTAAAAATTAATTATTTTTTTACAGATTTATTTTTATATCTATAGCTACAAACGTTGATTTCTTGAATAATCTATCTTCATAGTTTCCTTTATTAGTTAATCACTGTATACAATTGGGACATTAGTAACATCTACATAAAACAGCGAACATCCTTCGCAATTTGGTATTTATATTTCTACGAAGTTACGAGAGTTTTGTTTGCAAACTTGGTATAGTTTTTATATACACTAAGCGACAAAAAAAAAAAAAAAAAAAAAAAAAAAAAAAAAAAACCGCACTGCAGAAACAATGACTTATACCTTTTTTATTTGTAATAACTTTAAAATTAATGTTTGAAACAAATAAAACTGTCCGGTTTGCATAATACCAGAGGGATGAAATGATACCTATGTACATTTTCGATTTAATAATTCGCTTTATTTTTAATAAAAGAGCACCACAAAACTGGCGTTGTAAAAAATATTACTCACAAACTTTGAATAAACACTATAAAATGCAATAAACTCGCAACAATTGTTTCGGGTCGAAAAAACACACGACCCTTAATTCTACTATATCCGTTGTGGGATTTAACTTAAAGTGAAAAAGGTATGATTACTTACATAATTATAGGTTCTCATGGGAATGGATAAGGAATTTTGACAATCTGAAGTGAATAAACTTACCATAGACGTCGTGTAGTAAGGCGCATTATCATCTTAAAATGCTGTTCGCGGAAATGTCCAAGATACCTCCAAAATAGTCAGTTAGGTACCACTTGTATTAAGATTGTGTTTTATTTCGAGTTAATTGATCCCTTGAGCATAAAAATTCGCCCGATTGTTTGAAAAGTTATGCACCTCCGTACCATAATGTCCGGAGAATGTGTCACTGTTTTAAAAGTGCGATTTTCATTAAATCGGTCATATTTTCGTTGTCAGATCTGCTTGTTTTCTTTAACTCGAAATAAGTTAAACTTGACTCATCAAAGAGAACCAGCTCAGCCCAATAATTAACTAATACTTTTTTAATTTTTTTAGCCATCTGAGGTCTTGCTTTCCTAATTCTCTGCACTGAGAATGGATTTTTTCCCCCAAATTTTCTGTCATTTAAACCTGCCTTTTTTAATAGTTGCTGTACTGTAGTTAAAGAAATTATGCTGCTAAACACTTTTTCTGAATCTCTTTTATATTCTAAATGTAATACAAACCGATTTTATAAGCAATGGCTTTTTAACTTGCGGTCACCTCGCTTGGATGAGCAACATGACTGCCTAAAACGAAATTTCCAGTTTAAACAGCGAAAAATTTTTATATCTTTTGCTAAAAACCCTTTTACCACTATTTCGTTAACATTTAATTATTTTGCCATCTCACGTATTAAAATATTTTTTTATTTTCATTCAAAAATTAATACTTTTTGTAGCATCGTTAAATGCCTTATTCTTACCACTTTTGAAATAATTTCTAAAATTACAATTTTCCAGACAATTGCATTTTGTTTCCTACACTGGACTCAAAGCTAAAGTGTATGTGGAGGATAACATAATAAAATTTGTTCGAAAATTTGCTTTTTAAACGATAAAATTAGCGGTTGTAGAAGGCGAAAAGGAAAATATCCAAGTGCGGCTTTTTTTTTATTTTCTTTGTCGCTTAGTGTATGTCGTACTGTTTGCGATCAAATCGTAATGCAAAAATATGCACGCCAGATGTATATTTTCGTAATATATATTGTACGAAATAATATTTTATATTATTAATTGCTCTCTTAATGTACCTTATTAAAATAACCATGATTTTTGAAAGGAATTAGGTATGGTCATCAGATGATTTAGCTATCTTTTTTTTTTTTTTTTTTTCCCGCCAACGTTGACAAATACAAAATAAACTTCGCAAATTTTTGCAGCTTACGAAATCTCAATTGTTTATTTAAATTAATGTAGTGTTTTCGGCTATGTTTTGCCGATACCAAAGTGGAGTGTTTATTTTGAATAGAATTTAATTTTTGTATTGAATAAAACTTTTAATTTTTATTTAATTTTGCGTCAACTTCAAAATTTATAATTAATTGTGATGTTTCTGTTGTGTGTTGAAGGAATTTATTTTATACTTTTAAGTGCATATTACAATTTCATTTTATTTTCAGTTGTTTGAATAACAGTTGCTTATTGTAGTCGGTTCCATTTTTATACAAAAAGATTTTTTTTTTCCTTTCAGTAAAAATGTATTCATAGCAGAATATAAGACGTTCAACAGCGGTTTCATCTATCACAAACGCGAGGAAAGTGACACAATTCAAAAAATGGCAGTTTCGAGTTTATGTCACTGAAATATGTATGAAGTACTTCAGTATGCATAAAAAAGTTACATCTCCTTAAGTTGATTTTTTTCAAATACTGCATTTTTAATTGGTGTCACTTTTCTTGCCTTTATGCAATATGAGAAAATAACTATCTATTGAATCCACATACATTGAATTAAAAAGGTTTTAGAATTATAAAGAATAAGCAACCAAATATTCCGTTAGGCATGTAGTATAAAAGTAACAAATATTAGTAAATATATGAAATATAAACATTAAAAGAGAAGCAGCTAGTAAAGAACCGATAACTCTCTGTTATTCATATAAGGCTGTCAAATGAGACTCTAGAGAAAAAAATATATCGTATATCTTTGTAAATTAAAACAGACATAGAAACGATATAACAGTATCCTGAACTACAATGCACATCTGGATTTTGATTGAACTTTAATGAGTGAACGTGTCACAAGCTACGCTGGAATGTGCACAAAAATATTAATAGTTCAAAAAAAGGGATCCAAATATGCATTGCAGCTGACTGATGGAAATTTAAACATTGAAATAAGGTCATTTTGGTTTCTAAGGTTGCTTCTGAACGTTACAGTGTAGGAAACTGCGAAAAACAGATGCAAGTTTAAACATTTTGTTTATATCATTCATACTTATAAGGTGTCTTTCTATATTATATCGATAATGCTCAACATTTTTAAAATTTTTTCCCCTACCTCATACTGATTTCAAGATAGAAACGCTAACTTCGCTATTTTCCACCAGGTGGCACTGTAAGCGGTCGCATCTCGTTGCGCATAACCACTTTACTATATTTACATACCTCTTTTACGAGTGTACAGCCGTACAGCAGTTAAGAGTGATAATGGACTTTTGTGAACACCCTGTAATTTGTTTAAATCTTAATGAAATTATAATGGGACCTATTTCAGGCCAAGATCCTTACAACAACAACAAAAAAAAAAAGTATTAAAACCGGAGCATCTCTTACAAAGTTATAAGTTAACAAACAACAAAAACATATGGTTCTTTGTGTAGCCGAATAAAAACGACTTTACGTTAATCGATGTAACCGCTTACGGTAACCGTACTTTGAACTACATAGCATACGTGTCACTTGCTACACTACAAAATGTGCAACATAGTTTAAGTATGTACAATGTTAGGAAATTGCGAACGAACATATGCACGTTTTAAGCGTTCTATTTGTATCATTAATGTCTAAAAACTGTCGTTTCGTTACTAAATTGATGATGATCTACAACTTCGTAATTCACTTCCCCCCCCCCATCTTGAATCGTTTTTGAGATAGGGACGCTCACTCTACTGTTTTCCACCAGGTGGCGCTTTTATTTTCTTTATGTCGTAATGATATTACAGTGGGACCTATTTTAGACCAAGATCTTTACAACAACACAAAAAGTATCAAAATCGGAGTATCCACTCAGACCTTATGAGCTAACAAACAAACAAACAAAAAAGCATACGGTTTGAATTGAGAACCTCCTTTTTTTTAAGTTCGTTAATTATGTTACATTAGAGAGACTCCAAAAGGGCAAGGCTTACTGTCGAAAATAGAAAACTACCCCGACGACAATGTGTTAAAAAATTGCATTATTGTGACGTTTTCCCACGGCCTTGAATATGTGTGTGTGCACCAGTAAATTTATATAGCAAATTTTGTTACAACATAAAAGTGTACATTTAAGAAGAAAAAGATTTTTAAGTAATAGTGACGAAAAAGTCCTTGAAAGAAGACGAGGATGTGGAAATCCTGCATGCTTTCCTATGTATTCCTATGCATTCTTATTTATAAACATACTTTACAGTACTATTTTGCTCTGAAAAGAAAAAAACTGTGCAAAAATTTTATAAAGTACAGTCGGTAACAAAAGTATCCGAACACTAACAAAAATTCCTATATAAAAAAAAGTAGAGTTAATGCTGTTTTGTTAAATAAATCATCGTCGAATCATGTTCTTAGTGAGTCTAAGAACATGATTCGACATAAATTTATTTAACAAAACAATATTAACTCTACCTTTTTTATATATGAATTTTTGCTAGTGTTCGGATACTTTTGTTACCGACTGTATATCTAGCAGGGTTGGTTATTATTATTAAAGAAGTAGCATGCATTAAATATTAAAGAAGTAGCATGCTATCATAAACACATAGACTAAAATCTGCCTATTTCTTTACCAATTCATAACTGCCAATATTCTAATTAATGTTCAGCCCATCAGCGGCCGAGTGGTTCTGCGCTCAAAGCCGGTAAACGTGAGCTGCCAGGTTCAATCCCATGTCGCGTTTGTTGGCCTAGCCGTTTGGTGTTTTCCGTGGTTTTCTCCGAAACTTGCGTAAACTCGGGTTAGGATCCCTTATAATGACCCTCCACGGAGGGCACTCCCCCTCAAGCCTGGGACCCTAGAGCAGTCAATCGGTCTTAATCCCCAGAACCCAACCCAACCCTGATTAATATTCAGTAGTAATATTATAGCCTGCCTTTTTCTCCACACCAGTATTCTTTTTTTTTTTTTTTTCTTTCTTTTTAAGTATTTTCTCCTTATTTCATCATAATTACATTTGAATAAAATGATTCTAAAACTTAAGTGGTGTGAAAAATGAGGCGGTAACTAACAATACTACGCAATATTATTTAGGATATTGGCAGCTATGCGAATTACTCTCTTAACGTAAGAAAGCCGACATTTTCATAAAATTTCCTTTTAAAGGTCCAAATGATTCAGTCATTTAACTTTTTCATTTTCTAAAAAAAATAAATAAGAAGATTTTCCTACAAAGAGGTTGAGAGAAAAAAAAAAAAAAAAAAAAAAAAAAAAAGAAGAAGAAGAAGAAGAAGAAGAAAACGAAAAGAAAAAAAAATGCTCCAAAAAAGTGTTTTTATGCAAAATAATTACAATTTTGAATTTTCACCTAAATATTGAATAATCTATCTTCTTCCGCTCGGAGTAATTTTTAATGAAATAGTTAGGAGGTCCTTTTGCCTAAAACGATACAAAAGAAAAAAAGAAAAAATATATACTACTGGCCATTAAAATTGCTACACCAAGAAGGAATAATAATAACGGAATGAAATTTGTTGGACACATACATTGTAGTAGGAAGAACAATTGATTAAAATTTCAGGAAATTTGGAGTAATATGTACTGAGAAAACCGTACATAAAGCAGCGGCCTCTTTTAGCAATAACAGCACATATCTGCCTAGGCATTGAATCGAACAGCGATTGGGTGACGTGTACGGGTAGAGCACTTCATGAAGTTTTAACACGATGCCACAATTCATCGATTGAAGTTACTGGTGAGTGGTGGGGGGCCAGTCGCTTTTCAACGATTAAACAGTCATCTTCATTGGTGCGTGATCAGGAGAACGCGCTGGCCAGAGCAACAGTCGAACACATTCTGTATCAAAGAAGGTCCGGACAATACAAACTACTTGCGGTCGTGCATTATCTTGCTTAAATTTTACGCTCGGAGGCCTCGAATACAGGACAGAGGGGCGGGCCTTAACTCATCAGAAATTTAATGGCCGCTGTTCAGAGTGCCAGGAATACGAATATGAAGTAGTCGAGACGTGTATCCAATGGGAACCCATAACATCATTGCGAATGATGGACAGTGTGAGGATGTTGAATTCCAGCTGGCAATGTGATAAGGCAATCTTGATGCTGTAAACAGGATTGTGATTTGTCTGAAAAGTGACTTCACGCCATTCCTGCGTCCAGGTTCATCGTTGATCACACATGAATGGCGCCCATATCAGTGATGCAGTTTTGAGGGTAATCAGAATATTGGTAGCCGCATACTGAGTCACCACCTGGATTGATGGTATGTGGTACCATTGGATACACGTCCCGGCCACCTCTTGTTTTCATTCCCGCCACTCTGAATACCAACCATTACATTTCTGACGAGTTAAGACCCATTGCTCTGCCCTATGTTCAAAGCCTCCGAAGCGCAGCATTTAAGCAGGACAATGCACGACCGCAAGTTGTCCATATTCTCTGGACCTTCATTGATGCCGAATGTGTTCGACTGTTGCTCTGGCCAGCGCACTCTCCTGATCTCGCACCAATGAAAATGACTGTTTAATCGTTGAAAAGCGACTGCCCCCCCACCACTCACCAGTAACTTCGATCGATGAATTGTGGCATCGTGTTAAAACTTCATGAAGTGCTCTACCCGTACACGTCATCCAATCGCTGTTCGATTCAATGCCTAGGCAGATATGTGCTGTTATTGCTCACAGAGGTCGCTGGTTTATGTACTGTTTTCTCAATACACATTACTCCAAATTTCCTGAAATTTTAATCAATTGTTCTTCCTACTATAATGTATGTGTCCAACAAATTTCATTCCGTTATTATTATTCCTTCTTGGTGTAGCAATTTTAATGGCCAGTAGTGTATATATATGCACCAAAACACTTTTCTTTTCATAATTATACAAAGATATTTAATTTTAGACCTTTTACCTCAATATAAAGTAATTGGACACTTAGTTTAAAGTTAGTTTACACTTAGTTTAAATAAGTTTCTTTTTACAATTACGACCTAATTTGTTATTTGTCAAATCATTTAATCAATTCTTTTCCAAAAAGAGTGAGGTCTTTCTTCCTAAAAAGGCGAAAAGAAAAAATGCGACTAAACAGTGTTTCTTAATCATATAAAAGCATTTTAATCATCGAACTTATATCTGAATATAAAATAATCGAAAACCTTTTAAAATAATTTCTCTCCCGCAATGCTACTTATTTTGTAATAAATAAATATCAAGTCATTGAAATATTTTTTCGTTTAAAGAAATAGTGACAAGGCCTTTTTAAAACTGTACCATTTTTTTTTTCTAATAATGCGAAAGACGTTCGATTTTAGAACTTTTACTTGAATCATGTACTCTTCTTTTAGTCTCCCTAAAAGCACATTTATCCAAAGTTCATCCTGTTGATGTCCATCGGATGTCTTATCATCAATAGGATATCCTGTAGATGTAATGCAGAGGAATTGTGTTTTTAGAGTTACTTCTAAAAATGCAACATAAAGCCCTTTAAGCGTTAAGCCCGTCTTTTTCTGTCATGCTTAGTCTAAATAAAAGGCTGGTGTGACTAAATTTTGAAATATATGTTGCTTTTTTCGAGAAAATAAGATTAATAAATATCCATAATATATACTACCAAATTCTCATATTTATACTGTGCATAGTATTAATTTTGTGAATTATTAAACAGAAACGGATATACTGAAAAACGGCTAGCGCTGAAAGGGTTAAATATCAAGTCATTTAAATGTTTTTACTTTTATTTTTTATATATAAATCTGAAAGAAAGTATGAAAAGATGTTTCTATTTAAAATGTTGGGGAAGGGGGGGGGCAGGAGGGAATTTGAACTTTAGAACTTTTAACTCAGTATGAAATAAACGTAATCGTTCTCAAATAATTTATCTCGCACAATGATGCTTAAGTTTGTCATTAATAAATATCAAGTCATTCAATTCTTTCTTTTTTTTTAACAGTTACAAAGTTTTTTTTACCTAAAAGTTTGTAACAAAAACTGTCCCAATTTTTTTTCTTCTTTTACTTTTTATAAATAGTGGTATTCAAAAAAGTACTGAACTTAGCCTTGTAATAATGCAAGATGTTTCAATTTTATAACATTTATCTTAATAGAAAGAAAATCGAACTGTTTTTTACACTGCATCGTACAATACGACATACATTGTCATGAATAGTCTTTAGGTGTTTATTTTTTTCTGAAATAATGCAGGAGAACATGATTCTAAAAAGTTGAAGGAAAAAAAAAAAAGGCTACAAAATAGAGTTTTGTAATTATAAAAAAACGTTTAAATTTTAGAACTTTTGGCCACATTTTTTTTTTTTTTTTTTTTTTGAAAGAAATAGTGACAAGGACTTTCTACCTAAAGAGATTAAATAATAATAATAAGAATAAGAATAAGAATAACGAAAAAATGCCAAACATGTTTTTCCCTAATAATGCAAGGACATTCAATTTTAGAATTTACTAAAGTTTTAATTCCGTATAAATTTATATATAAAGTTAACTCATTTTAGATGTCTGCTTATAGTGCGACTTACTTTGTCATAAAGAAATACCAGTTTAAATTTTTCATTTTAGAAAGAAAGAGTAAGAAAAATTTTCTATTTCAGAAAATAATAATAATAATAATAATAATAATAAGTGTTTTAAAACAATACAGAAACGTATAAAATTTAGGACTTTTACCGCAATATAAAGTAACTGAAAACCTTTCCTAATAATTCCCCTGTCACTATGCTACTTATCTTTGTCATAAATAAATAACAAGTCATTCAATTCTTTCTCTTTCAAAAAACAAGAGTGAGGAGGTTTTTCCTTGTTCATTCCAATTTCTCTCTTTTTAGCAAAAGGTTCTCTTTTGCTGTCCATGCAGAGAAAAAAATACGAAACAGTCATTTGCTTTTACATTAAGCAGGATGTCACCAAACACTTTTCTTTGTTCTCTGGTAAATCTAACCTCTTTATTTGTCTATTCTGCCGAAAGAATTATTTTTTCTTTGCATGCATAACATTTAGGGCAAAAGACACAAAAATCACAAAAGAAAAAAAAAAAAAAAAAAAAAAAAAAAAATCAATTCAAAAAGCTATTTTTGTTTTACTATACAATTATATTGCAGACAAGATATCCTTTCTGGTGTGATATATCGTGCTAGTAATTTGCAATTAAGAAAGTTTAAAAATTTGCTTTATTACTTTATTACTTTCTTCTATATTCAATAGAAGAAATTATTGGATTCGTAAAAATTTTCTACCTCGGGTTTTTGATGGATTTTCACGTTTTGAGAGCTGTAGAACACGTTTGACCATTTTTAGAAAATGTCTGTATCTGTGTGTGTGTGAGACAAAATTTTGTGGCATCTGTATCTCAGGATCTACTGTACAGAATTTCATACATATTGGTATGTAGTTGCACCTTGACATAAATTAGTGCCTATCAACTTTTGGTGAAAATTGTCTTACAGGTTGCGTTGCCATCCTGCTTTTTCTAAAATTTTAACATGGTGATATAGGACAGAATTTTGTATACATGTGCATAAAGAGAATTATTTTTCAGTAATAATTATGAAATTTACAAGAATTATTTATAACAGAGATAGTCAACTGGGAAAATTCTTTTGTATGTGTAGGAACCTCGCCTCGAGGGGAGTAAATTTTCATGATGGGTATCTTTCAAAAGAACTCGCCAATACCTTTAAAACGAATGGTAGAACCATTGATCTGTGATAATTTAAAATAAAGTTATCAAATTTTTTCATTTTTAACAAAAAAAGAAAAAAAAAATATGTTTAATATTGGCAATAAAATTGGCTTTTTTTGGATATTTACTGTTATACTATTTCTCTAATATGGAAATCGTCTGCATTATCATGGAAGGTAATTTTTTTAAATAGTAATTTTAATAAATTATTTTTACTGAGTGAATTTGTATAGAAAAATATAGAAGAAAGTCATGTGGTGGCACAACATACTAGTTTTATTTTATTTTTGTTTGTTTGTTTTTTTACTTATTTATAATAAGAGAGTGTTATTAAGACGAAAAAAAAAAAAAAAAATCCATTTTCAGTTATTTATGGATTTACACATTTTGACATGTCTTGAACTCAATTTGACTATTTTTTAAAAAACGTATGTCTGGCCTTTTTTACTGTCTTTTTGTTTGCCAACATGTCTGCTTATAATATGTGTAATACCAAATTTTTATGGGGCTTTATCTCAAGAAAAAGGCGCAAAATGCCACAAAACTTTGTTTTCACGTTCTTCTATACTCAATAGAAGAAAGTAATGATTCGTAAAAATTTTCGACCTCGGGTTTTTGATGAATTTACACATTTTAAGAGCTGTAGAATATGATTTGACCCTTTTTAGAAAATGTTTGTCGGTCTGTGTGTGACAGAGAGACAAAATTTTGTGGCGACTGTATCTCAGGTACTACTACACAGAATTTCATACAAATTGGTATGTAGTTACAAATTGACATAAATTAGTGCCTATAAAGTTTTTGTAAAAATTGTCTGACAAGTAGCGTTGCCATCCCACTTTTTCTAAATTTTTAATATGGTGGTATAGGGCAAAATTTTATATAAATATGCATAAAAAGAATTATAATCATTATGAAATTTAAAAGAATTATTTGTAATAGAGATAGTTAACTGGGAAAAACAATTGTGTATGTAGGAGTCTCGCCTCCCCCCTGGGGGGGGGGGGAGTCCCCCTTCGAGGGGAGTAAATTTTCATGATGGGTATCTTTCAAAAGAGCTCGCCACTACCTTTAAAACGAACGGTTGAACCATCGATCTGCGATAATTTAAAATAAAGTTATCGATTTTTTTCATTTTAAATAGAGCTGGACGATATCAGAAATTAAATATCGCGATATATCATCAAGTTAATATCGATATTGGTGATATATTGCGATATTTATTTCAAGAGAAGGAAAATAGATATTTGCTACTTTTTAACCCTTTCAGTCGCAGTGTTCCCGCTGATGGAACACCTAATTTTAATTCTCAAGTGCAAAAACTCATTCCGGAAATTTTTTAGCAAAAATTTACCTCTATAACATAACAGAAAAGGCCCTTTTTTTTAACTTGAAAATTTAAAATTCCTTTTATTTTAATTATGTTCGTAAATTCCGGTGGCAATGTAATTTAAATGCTCCGAATTACCTTGTGCCGCAAAGGGTTAAAATACTCCGGAATAAATTGAAATGTTGGGATCTATGCAACTTTTACGAGTTTTTGTTGTCGATAATGTTTACTTATAAAGTGATTTATTTATTAAATTAAATATTATTTGAATTTAATAAGGTTTAATTACAGATGTTTCTAACCGAAAATTTCTCAAAAAGGAACAATGCTAATTTTTTATTTTTTAAATAATTATGATCAGCTATGAGTCTAAAAACCATTTTTAAAATTAGTTTAGTAATTTTTAAAATAAATTAAGTAGTGAACGTTAAAGGGTTAAAGACAAATGAACACCAATTTTAATGTATACAAGTGGGGAGTGTTTTCTATATGTATATTTATATTTTCTGGTATATTACTTCCAAATCTTTTTTATTAAAAAGAAAAAGAAAGAAAATGCATAAATAGCAAAACAATGTTTTGTGTTTCTTTTAATTTATACCATTACTTTTAAGTATATTTCTGAATAGTTTGTCCTCCATTCTTTCTATTTTAAGATTTAATTATTTCAAAATCACATTTTTGTACTTAGAATGTAGATGATTAATAAAATTTTGCGCAGAAGTCGTAACTTAACTATCTATCTATCTCTATATATATCTCTATATATCAATGATTCACTTATATACGGAAATTTTAAAAATAAACATTAGTATGAGTTTTGCACCTAATTCCCATCCCTGAGTATAAAGAAAGTTCATTTACTAATAGTCCTGTCAGTCATTGATAGCGATATGGTTGTAATTAAATTAATTTCAGTGAATAAGAAATGCACAGTAGAAATATTGTTTATAAACTTTCTATAGAATTGCCACCGAATAAACTTTCTCGGTTGTAGAGTAATATTAATTTGAGACCCTATAACTCATAGGTATTCTAAAGGTCAATTACCTGCCATTTTTATTTTATTTTTTATCTACTTACCATATCATGATTTTTTTTTTTTAAGATATATATATTGAATTCATATTTTGTAATATTTTTATAACATTTGGAAATTGTATTATATTTATATACTAGTACCGCCAAGTGGTTGAAGATCAATCACTTTTTGCAAAGCAAAGCAAAACAACTGCCTTCTCATAAACGGAATTAAATTGCAGCACAGCAGCGACCCCTGTTGGCCGATAGGCACGAGTCGTCCATGAAATAGAGCGTTCGAACTAAAAAAAAAAAAAAAGAAAAGAAAGAAAGAAAGGAAATCTTAAAAATGGTCAATTAGAGTTCAAGGAATCTCAAAACTTGTAACATCATCGAAAACTGGAAATCTAAATTTTTTCTGAATCTTATACTTTCTTCTTATATATGCAGAAGGTAAAATAATAGATCCACTTTTTTAAGAATAAGTAGTCAATTTCAGTTAATTGAAATGCAAGGAAATCTCAAAACGTGTAAATTCATCGAAAACCAGAAATCGAAATTTTCCCCGTGTCTTCTACTTTCTTCTTATGCATGCAGAAGCCAGTAATAAATCCACATTTTAAATAATAAGTAGTTAGTTTCAGTTAATTGAAAAGCAAGGAAATCTCAAAACATGTAAATTCATCGAAAACTGGAAATCAAAATTTATCCAAATCTTATACTTTCTTCTTGTATATGCAGAAGATATAATAATAAATCAACTTTTTAAAAAATAAGTAATCAGTTTCACTTAATTGAAATGCAAGGAAATCCGAAAACGTGTAAATATATCAAAAAACGGAAATCGAAATTTATTTTGTATCTTCTTTCTTCTTATGTACGCAGAAACTAGTAATAAATCCACTTTTTAAAAATGAGTAGACAATTTCAGTTAATTAAAATGCAGGGAAATCTCAAAACGTGTAAATTCTTCGAAAACCGGAAAAACGTTTTTCAAAATCTTATATTTTCTTCTTATATATGCAGAAGATAGAATAATAAATCCAATTTTTAAAAAATAAGAATCAATTTCAGTTAATTCTTTCCTTAAAAAAGAAAAAGAAAAAACCACTTGACGATATTTCGAACAATCCATGGAATTCCGAACAATATATCAACGAACCGATAGCAAGAACTAAACGCGCTATACTGTTTGCAGTGTTTTCACTTTTCACCTGCGAGCGATGAGCAGCTTCGATATTATTGGTGTGGGGATATTATCGAATGTGAGAAGCTGGAAATAATATACTACTGCGATGAACTAAACGCGATATACTGTTTGCAGTGTTTTCACTTTTCACCTGTGAGCGAGGAGCAGCTTCGATATTATTGGTGTGGGGATATTATCGAATGTGATAAGCTGGGAAATAATATACTACTGCGATAACTTGAGGAATGAAACATTTTATATGTTATCGTTCAAGGTCATACTTTTTAAGTAGTGGTTTTGATTTGAGAGTTCGAACAAATGAAGCAAAGGGACTGATTGCAGGAATAAGGAAGAGAAAGTGTGTTCGGATCGTTTGCGGTTGGGGTTATTTTTTCGAGTTTAGTCAGTGAGGAGGAAGTGAAGGTGTATTTGTATAAGATATTCGGCGGTCTGTTTGTTGGGTGTTTACGGGGTGGTACGGTGAGGCGGGGAAGCAGAATTTGAAGATATGGTGGTTGGCGTTGGACGCTGTTTATCGGCATATGGATCGATCGCGTTGTGCGCACTAGGAAATATCGTTAGAGGGATATATTGGTAGAGCAAGAACTTAAATACTGTTATCGCGATATTAAAAAAATATCGATACTTGGGGATATATTGATAAATAATCCAGCCCTAATTTTAAACAATTTTTTTTTTTTAATGTAATATTGAGAATAAATTCGACTTTTTTTTTTATATTTAGTGTTGTACTACTTCTATAATATGGAAATCGTCTGCACTATCGTGGAAGATGATTTTTTTAAATAATAATTTTAATAAATTATTTTTACTGAGTGAATTTGTATAGGAAAATATAGAAGGAAGTCATATAGTGACCACAACATACTAGTCTGGTTTGACATTGACGTTAGTTGATTCTAATTAAATGTTTGGCATTGCACTTTACATGCTGTACTTGTTAGCAAGATCTCATGTTCTATGACATTCAATCACATAAGACCCGATCTATAAGATGCTTAATCTAAAAAATGAAGCTGAAAATATTTTCTATATATTACTCAACAAAGAGAGATTGCCTGCTAATATTATGTAGCATTTTTCACTATTTATCTTCACCGTTTTTAGTGGATATTATGCACGTTATGTACATAAATGTGACACTTTTATTTTAGTGCTTATCACTTAAGAGATAACGGGGCTATTAATCACTTTCTGCGATTTGAAGAAGGCTTTATCTCAGCATCTATTAGTTAAAATTACAATAAGCTGCATGTGTAAAATATTTAGGAGAATCTACGTTGATTAAATTTTTGTGCATTTTAACTGGTAGGAAGTGTTGTTATGTAGAATGATATAGAAAAATGTTTTGTGATGGTCGCAGCGTACTTAGTATCTTTTAAATCAATTTATTGTTAGTATAACAGACCAGAATATATAAGTTGTGTAGCATTTCATTTAAGACTATAAACTTTATGATAATATTCTTTTATGTTGTAGTAAACCTAATAAAAATTTAAAACATTACGAGGAGAAGTTACGATCTGGATAACTAGAATTTTATTTTCTCTAGCAAGGAACATCGAAATGTACCCCAGGGCATTTTTCTCCCTGTTACAAGGTATAATAAAACTTCAACAAATTTCTTACGTTATAAGATGAAATGAAACAAATGACATTAAAATATTAATGCTATTTTGATGTTCTGTTCAATTACAGATTGAAGGAAAGATAAGAGCTATATAACAAAGTACAAAAGGTAGTTGGAGATATGTAAAAGAAAACAGTTCTTTAAAGTTAGTTAATAGGTTGACGAAACTAAAAATGTTCTAGTTTTTTCTTTTTTTTTTTTTCTTTTTTTTTTTTTTTAAATAAAAATTAATTTCGCTACTAATTTTCAAAACTAAAGGAATTTCGCAATAAAATTAAATTTATATATCTTTTATTAATATAAAATCCCAAACTTTCAACATTTAAAACTAGAATTTCTGTAGAGAAATATATTAATTTAATACGCATTCCATAAACTTATAAGTATTTTATGTAATTCGGACTATGAATAGTGAAGAATAAATTTCATAAATTAAAAAACTACATTACTGTTATGTTATTGCGAATATTTCCTTTTTAGAATAAATAAATTTGACATTTCTTTTCTTGTTTTTTCCCTTTAAATCCTTGGATTTTAATTCACTTTAAAATTTAAAAACCTTAAAGTAAAAAAAAAAAAAAAAAAAAAAAAAAAAGAACTGGAGTGACTCTACTCGACTTTCCGAACATTGAGTAATTAACGGTTTTGTAGATAAAGTAATGTAAGAGGATATGTTAAAGAAACAAAAGAGAAAATAATAATAGGGTGTTTGAGTATTTTTCTTTATATAGTACACGATGTTTAATTTAACGCTATTTTACCGAATACGTAGATCATAATGATAAAGAATATTTCGTTGTGTCCCTGTAAAAAATTACAAAAGCTAGATTCCCCAAAATGCTTATAGTTAGTGCAACACTGATATTATTTATGTAAATTTTCAGCTTCATCGGATAAGGCATTTAGACGCTATCTCACTTTAAAGTTTGAGACCATATGCCACAATGATAAAGAAATTTGCATTTTGTCCCTGTAAAAAGAACCATAAGTGCTAGATTCTCTAAAGTTCATACAGTTCGTGTGATGGTGACGTGTAACATGTATATAAATTTTCAGTTCCTTTGAATAAGGCGTTTAGTTGTTGTCGCACTTTAAATAATTTGAGCCTATAGGTCTTAATGATGAACAATTTTTATTTGTGTCCCTGTAAAACTCGTTAAGTGCTAGAGTCACCAAAATCTATACAGTTTGTGTGATGGTGACCTATAGCTCGTATATAAATTTTCCACTCAAACGTATAATGCATTTAGATGCTATCGCACTTTAAATAATTTCACCCCATAGACCAATAATGATACAGAATTATTTGTTGTGTCCCTGTAAAAGAACTAGAAGTTCTAGATTCACCAAAACATATACAGATCGTGAAACTGGGTCCTATTATATGTGTATAATTTTTTTGTTTAATTGAAAAAGGCGTTTAGACGCTATCGCACTTTTTAAAATTTGGTCCCATAGGCCCTAATGATAAAGAATTTTTCTTTGTATCTTTGTAAAATACCTATAAGTGCCAGCTTCACGAAAAACTATGCAGTTCATGAAACTATTACCTATAATATGCGTATAAATTGTTTGCTCAGTTTAATAAGGCGTTTAGACGCTGTCGCACTTTTTAAAATTTGGTCTCGTAGACCCTAATGATAAAGAATTTTTCTTTGTGTCCCTGTAAAAAAATTATAAGTACCAGATTCTCCAAAATCTATGCAGATTGAGAAACTGTGACCTATAATATGTACATAAATTTTTTGCTCAATTGATTAAGGCATTTAAATGCTATTGCACTTTTAAGATTTCGGTCCCATAGGCCATAATCATAAATATTTTTTCTTTGTGTCCCTGTAAAAAAACTGTAAATGCCGGATTCACCAAAATCAATAGGGTCGTGCTATGGTGACTTGCAACATGCGTACCAACTTACAGCTCCTTCGTTTAGACGCTAGCGTGTTCACTCAACATACATACACACATACATACACACACACATGCATACATCATCGTAAATATAGTGAAAACGGACTCAGGGGACCTCAAAATGTATAGAAACACCAAAATTTCGAATTCGAATTTTTGACATGATTATAATACTTTCCTTACATATGTATGTTTGGAGAGTAAAAAAAATAAAGACTCAAAATAATTCTATATATTACGAATTTAAAATGACCCTATATAATGTCTTCTTAACCTACTGTCGCCAACCAGTGATCCGAAGACTAGATGGGATCTTTAACAGAATTTTGGTGGTCCACAGAAAAATATTGAAGTTCTTTGCAACTTTTAAATGTTTTAATAGAAATTATGCTGATGTTAACTTCTGAGTTTTCTGTCTCACTCACACTCGTATTGGAACTTCAGAATTTTCTAGATGAGAAAGAGGACAAATGAAATAATTTTTTGTAACGAAAATTGAAATTGTAAGTATATTAGTCGTGGCTTTGAATTTCTGATCTGCATTTGATACTTCGCGAAGAACTGTTATAAATGTTTTACGATATTCGAATTCTCTGAAGGTTTAAGATGTACGTAAAATTTATAATTTCATGTTGGATTTTAATAAACTAACATTATCTATATATATAAAATCGTTCTTCCTGAGTGGGTGAGGGGGTGATTCATCATCGCCCAGACCAAACCCCTGGACCTAGAAGCATGAAATTTTGTGACAATGTTCTTTCTATGACGTAGGCAACCACTAAGAAGCGATTTTACAAAATTTGCTCCCCAAGGGAGGGGAGGGGGAGGCAAAACGTGATTTCGCAAAATCCTTCATATCTCGAACAAAAAAACAGATATCCGTAAACTTTTTACTTTAAAATATAGCTAATACAAATGTCTAAAAACCAATTTCTGGAATTTTCAAAATTCGGTCCTCAAGGGGGGCGGGGGCCAAAACGTGATTTCACATGCGGAAAACGTGATTTCGCATAACCCTGTATATATCAAACAAAAAAATAGATATACGTGAAATTTTTGCTCTAAAATATAGCTAATACAAATATCTAAAAACCAATTTCTGGAATTTTAGAAATTCAGCCCCCAGGTGGGGCAGCAAGGGGGGGGGGCTATGTGGCAAAAACAAATAGAAATACAATTAGGCCGTTCAAAATTGGTACATACAGGTTTTCGATACCTACAAATCGATTGCGGATATTTTCGAATTTTTAAAATTATTGGGAGGGGCGGGAAGGGGGCGGAGCGGAGGGGCAAAAAAAATATAAATAGATATAGATAGTTCAAAACTGGTGCATAGAGGTTTTTGATACTTACAAATCGATTGCGGATATTTTCGAATTCGTAAAATTATGCAGTAAGAACCCGGTGCGACATTTTTCCTAATCAGATTTTGTTTCTCTCTTTTTTTTTTTTTTTTTTTTTACGTGATAAAAATGAATGCAATTTTTAGAATTCAATAATTAGAGTGACTCATTTAAAAATAGGGACCAGCGAAGCGGGTGTTACCTGCGAGTAATATATGTATTACTAGATTTATTAAATACAATTTTTATATGGAAATCGCAATTTATCACTGTAGTTGCGTTTTTTATAATAAGGAAGCAATAGAAAGGTGTTCATGTTTTTCCCCTACAATTAATTTTTTTATTACAATCGAACAATCTTTAATCAACGTTCTTATGACTGAATACGTATTTATGTTTTTCCTATAATAAAAAAAAGCAGTTGTATTTTTTTTAATATAAAATTGGTTTATTTCAAATTTATAAAATAGGCATTTTGGAAATTTTTATTCTGTAAATGTATTTATGTTTCTTAATCAATCATATCAGTAATCAGTGGGATTTTATAATTATGAATTTAGTGATCCTTGGAACTGTAAAATGTGAATTCAGTGGTCTGTGAAGTCGAGAAGGTTTCCGACCGCTACTCTAAACAATGCCTGCTTCCAGGGCCTGCTATTGACAAAATTTTGCTCTTTTATTACAATTATTTTATTGTTATTATTTATTTAAAAATAATTCTCCTCCATCAAAATAACTTTTTCCGTAAAACGACATAAAATAAACCAATTCTTTCCCCATTTATAAATTTATAAATTAACTATTTATGATTTACTTCGCAAGCGTGGAATATGAAAATAGTAATAATAATGTAACGAGAAACTTGTCGATTTTCTTGTGTTAGAAAGTAGTTCGAAAAGAAACAGGCATGCTCTAATCGATGAATTCACGTTATTCTGCATGACTTCTCGAATCGTTACAACAAAACTATTATTACAACGAACGTTTTTCGAAATCAGTCCAATAGTACTGCAAATCTTCGAATAGTCTGGAAAAAGTTCAATGAAACTTTCACATGTATCGCAAAAGTCCCTGTTCGACGAATGTTCTGGAATAGTACAAGAAAACATTCATTTCTTCCGCAGAAGTAAAGCAAATAACATCAATTACTCCAGAGTAGAAATTTTTGCAAGTTTGCGAACAAATTTCAGTCTCTTAGGCTTTAGAGCACAATCTCCAAAGTTCAATCGCTCACATTAGGTTTCTGAACAATGGGGAAGTTGCACTCAGGAGGAAAACACTTTTTTAAAAACTGTAATCGATAATCTCAATCTTGAGAATCCGAAAAATCCAATTAAAATCGTAAAATTAATTCAAATTAACTTTTAATTAACGTTTTAAAATCGCTAAAAACCAAAACAAAACCACGTGATCTGAAAACGCTCCGCGAGATGGGGTTGACGTCACAGTTCACGAAGGGCGAATGTTTACATTCTTTTCGCTATTGCTTTTTTTTTGTTCGCTCTGTTCTAATCTGTATTTTATGTTTTATTTTTTAAAGTTTCTATTTTTTGTAAGAAATAACTTAAACCTTCCATAACTATACTAAATCTTATATAATATTTTTTCTATATTTATTTCTATAATGTCGATTTTGGATTTGTAAAACAGCAATCGGATAATCTGCCGAAAATAGATGGTCTTTTCATATTCTCGTTTTTTTAGAAGAAACCTCAATTTTAATGGCGCAGAAATAAAAGGAGCTTAAAAGATATAGATTTATTCTGTATTTATATTTAGAAAATTATAAACGTCTTCATAATAGAATTTTAGCATTGTATTAATATAGTAGTAGTATTTTTTTTTTTTACATTTCTCTAATTTTTTAGGCGTTTGTATGTGAGAATTTTTCTTTTTTCATAATGCATGCTTAAAAATTTAATTATAATTAAAATATTCATTAAAATTTTATTGTGCATAAAAATATATTTTACTGATTTACTTATATCATTATTTATTATTATTTTGTTTTTAACCAGAATTTTTTAATTATGTTATTTTACAAAATATATATTATTATTTTATAGAACAGTCATTAATTATTATTAATGACTATATTATTAGTTCAGAAGTATTTAATAGTTACTTCATGTTTTTGCAAACGAAAAAAATGTTATTTTCCAAATGCATTTTTTATTTATTATTTATTTTTATTTTATTTTATTATATTATTATTATTATTATTATTATTATTGAAAACAGGAAGTTTTCATAATTTTCAGTATTTTTTTTAATATATATATATATGTATAAATAGATAGATTTAAATTTTATCTATTTACTTTTATATTTATTTTTCTTAAATTTATTCTTTCATTTCATTTGAATTATATTGTTCTACGTCGTTTACATTAGCAACGGCTGTTACACAACTGTTTATTTATTTAATTAATTCATTTGAAAAGGAAAATATAATTTAATGTTTTTATCGGGAAAATGTTAATATCGGAGAAAGGATTACTCTTATTAAAGTTTGAGTTTAATAAAAACTTATTTATTTAATTCCTTTTAATAGAAAATCTTTTGTTATTTATTTATTTATTGTATTGATCGAAATCAAATGCTAATATAGCAGAAAGAGCTAATGCAATAAAGTACATGGTGCCTAAACTAAAATATATTTAATAGATGCTGAGATACAGTTATCCTTAAAATCTTAGTTCTTGAATAATAGCAGCTTTTTCCGTCAGATAAGCACCCAAATTGAAGTGCCAAGGAAAGATGTTTCATCGGGCAACCCAAAAGAGCAGGGTACACTGGTGGGAAAGAGGCTGCCGTAGGCAGCGGATACCGAAACGGTGTTGAGAGCAATTTCAATGAATTTATTTTTTAATTATCTATCTATTTATTTAGTTAGTTAGTTTTTGTTTATAGAATGATATAAAAGAAATATATATATATATATATATATATATATATATATTGAAAATTTATTTAAATTTAGCGACCAGCGAAGCAGGCGAAGACCGTCAGTTATAGTATATACAAGAGTTGATTCAGGTTTATTTTTGGGGCCCGTTTTTGAGAAAAACAAAATATTTTGTGAAAATTTATTTCTTTTTGTGATAAAAAGAATTATCACACGAAACCTTTCCCTTTAGCAGTTACGCTAACTAATATTCCTTATCAAGTTAACAGCATATTATTGAACCAAGTATAGACACATTAAAAATAATATTGTTAACGTGGAAATTCTTTTACAAAATCATCATCTTTTTAAAAATAGGTCTGGTGAAAGGACTGTTTTTATGAATCTGAATTTTTTGAAGAGACCCATTTTACGTATTTGAATTTTGTGAAGGGGCCCATTTTAGAGATTTGAATTTTGTGAAAGAGCAGCAAATGGGTCTCAATTTTTACCTGGATTGATCCCTGATATATTCTAAACATATTTCGATTTCACATTAAAGCTTCATTGGTAAATGAATTTAATATATGTATTGTTTTTGATTGCTGAAATTTACTGCAATTGTTTAATTAATTATTTAATACCATTCATATTTATAACTAGATCATGTATAAGGTATATTGCATTTAACATATAGTTCATGTGTTTATTTTATTTTATTTTAAATCACTTTATTATTAATTTTTTTTCTATTGCTAATAATAATAATAATTATTATTGTTATTATTTTCTATTTCTATTAATATTTTCTTTCTATTTTTACAAATAAAAAAGTAATTACATTAAAAAAATAACTAAGCACGTTTCTAAATTCTGAAAATAATAATAATAATAATATTTCTGTACGGAGACTTTTTTTTTCTTTTATTTATTTATTTAGAATGATAAGCACATATAATTTTCTTTAAATACTTTTCAATTTCTCAAATTGCATCACTATAATGTTTTTAATTATTCACAATCTTCAGCTTCTGTATTAATAGAAATACTGTTAAGTTATATAATATTGAAATGTATTAAAAAAGTTATTTCTAGCTTAAAATACTATATCTTCTGTTGCAAACTCTGACAAGGTTGCCTGAAGTATAAATATTTATAATTTTTATACTTTATTGATTTTTTTAATCTCAATTTTGTACACAGTCGAAGGGGAAACAGATATACTGGCATCTGATAATTATAAATGTAATATAATTTAGGTTAATTCAGCATATACTATTCTAGATTATTTAAGCAATGAAAATATACATATTATTCAGTTAAAAAATATTACCCAATCTCAATATTTTATTTCTGTGCTCAGTCTAGAATAATAATAATAAATCTATAAAACATAATAAAATGAAACAAAACAAGTATTTAAAAGATACATCTTTGGCATAGTAAAGAAATTCTTTAAGAAAATTCTATTGATCAACTATTATTTCGACTATAGTTTAATTTGAATTAATAACAGCAGGCGAGTGCAAAAAAATCTCATTGAAACTTGGTGTCATTTATAGAATGAAGTGATGTTTAATGAATTCAAATTGTTTTAATAATTTTTTTTAGAAAGAATACAAAATTTTGCTGAATGCGGGAATTTTCTTTACTATACTATAGGGAGAATTTCAGCGAGCAGTTCATTTCGTGAATAGTGACGTCACGATAGGTTTCATCACGTGACGCAGCTTTTTCGCGCCAACATGAAAACTGCATCTTTTAAAGTTAATTTATTAAAGCATCCGGTTTTCAAATATGCATAAAAATGGTATCGAAATGTTTGTATTTTCATGCTCTATCATTTACAAGTTAAAATGAAAAATGTGCAATTTCCTCATTCTGCATCGCTGTGACTTCACACTTCTTCTCAGAAGTCAACATTTTCCTACTTATATCACTTGGCGATGGATCTTGGCGAAATTTCTATCCAGAAAACCATTGAAAGTTCTAGATTTCAGCTGGTATTCACCGTAGTCCTTCGAAACTCTGGGAACTCTAAACTACTATTTTTCGCTAAATTTGGGTGCCAAGTTTGTCGTCAAGGCTGACCTCACTGAAAATGAATGAACTACCTCTTTTTACTTTCCGAACACTATACTGAGGAAAGTATTGTAATCATGTCAAAAATCCAAATTTGAGATTTTGATGATTCTATACGTTTCGAGGTCCCCTGAATCCGTCTTCACTATTTTTACGATGATGTATGTATGTGTGTATGTATGTGTGTGTCTGTGTGAGTGAACACGCTAGCGTCTAGACGCTTTGCTCGAATGAGCTGTAAGTTGGTACGCATGTTGCAAGTCACCGTAGCACGAACTCTATTGATTTTGATGAATCTAGCCTTATAGATTTTTCACAGGGACACAAAGAAAAATTCTTTATCATTACGGCCAATGGGACAAAAATCTTAAAAGTGCGATAGCATTTAAACGCCATATTCATTTAAGCAAAAAATTTATACACATATTATAGGTTACAAATACTCAATCTGTATAGATTTTGCAGAATCTAGTACTTATAGTTTTTTTACAGAGACACAAAGAAAAATTCTTTATCATTATGGCCTATGGGGCCAAATTTTTAAAAGTGTCATAGCGTCTAAACGCCTTATTAATCTGAAAAAAAAAATGTACGCATATTATAGGTCCCAGTTGCACGAACTGTATAGATTTTGGAGAATCTAGCACTTACAGTTTTTTTACAGGGACACAAAGAAAAATTCTTTATTATTATGGCCTATGGAACCAAATTTTTAAAAGTGCGATAGCATCTAAACGCCTTATTCAATTGAGCTGAAAATTTATATGAATATTATAAATCACTGTTGCACTAACTATAAACATTTTGGTGAATAGATAGATTTATAGATATACATTTATAGATTTCTACAGGGACACAACGAAAAATTCTTTATGATTATGATCTATGGTCTCAAAGTTCAGTAGCGTTAAATAAAACATCGTGTAATATATGGAGAAAAATACTCAAACAGTCTATTATGGTTTTCTCTGTTTTGTTTGTTTAACAACTCCTCTTTCTTTACTCTATCTACAAAACTCCTAAATTTTCGAGTTGAGTCACTCCAGATTTTTTTTTTTTTTTTTTAAGTTATTAAAATACAGAAATCAGGAGCTGTTCCTGTTATTAGATAAAAACACAATGTTATGAAATACAAAGTGCATAGTGATGAACAACTACCCACCTCAGACTTTTATTCAGAAATTTGTCAAATATAAAAAAATATTTGATGGATTAGCTTGAAATTTTGGTGTAAAGAACATGTTATACTTATATATTTCAGAAAAACTTTGTCCAGAAAATAAAAAGGAAACCAGTAACAAACTGAAAAAAGAATCGGAATGTTTAATATTACCCTGTAAAAAGTAACGCTTGAAATACGTTTTGGATGTAACATGCAATTATGAGGCTTCTTTGTACATTTTTTATGGCAACAGCGTGTATATATGTATGGGGATATAAAGTTTTCGTTTAAAAGTTACGAAAAAAAAAAAGCCCTTTTTTTCGTTATGAGTGCTCACAATGCTCCGGAATAAATTTAAATGTTGGAAAACCTGCTTTACTGTTAATTTGATGCATAAATTAGCTTAAGACCGAGCCGTTTTCAGTTTTCCGTGGTTTTCTCCGAAACCTGTGGTAAATACGGGCTAGGACTCCTTAGAAATACCTCTCCGGAAGACACTCCCCCTCAGACCTAGCTTAAAATAGTCAATCGGCTTTAATCCCAAAATAAACAAACAAACAAACATAAATTAGCTTACATATTGTACCTTGGTCTCATCGTAAATACACTATTTTATTTATTGTTTTTACATCATGTAGTTAAAAAAAAAAAAAAAAAAAAAAGGACTATATTCTGAATATTTTCACTGTTTGTATTATGCATTATATATATGAGGGTGGCGACAGACCCTCCTTTTTCCCCGATTCTTTCACCAGTATATTTATATGATATTTTTTCACTTAATTAATCGTTCAAACTTACTATCAAAAATTCCGAAAGAAATTTCTTTCGGAATTTTTGGTAGTACCAACAGTACTTTAAAATACTGGTGGAAGAATCAGGGAAAGAATTTGGTCTGTCGCTACCATGTATAGAATACAATCGCGTTTTTAAGCTAGAATATTTTTTATCTCATTTACCCCTCATTTTTAGCCTATTTGCAGCTTTAAGCTATGTTCAAATACTAGCAACAGCAGGGCGACAACGACGACCTCTATTCATATCCCTTTGACGTGTTATTTGAGTCGTCGCTCGTTGAAAGAGAGGTTTTCTGCTCTGACAATCCTCCTATTGCGATAATTGCATTGGGATCTTGGGTCTCTTTTGTAAAAGAGCAACAAAAAACAATGTCCTAAAATGTAAACATGTGCAAAATTTCAATGGTCACTTTCGACAATGATAATTTATGACTTTGTCGCTCTGCAGCGTTGCTAGTGTTTGAATTGAAGCCTTCTTGGTTCCCCTTGGAGACGAAAGCAAGACTTGAATCCCACTTTTGCCTCCAAGGCACAGGTTTCTCTCATCTGAAGGAGAAAGGCCACGTCCTTACGAAACCGGTAATGCTTTTATCAATTTTATAATATACGAAGAAGTTTTTCAGCTTAACCCGTTAGTAGTCGCTATAGACCACGCCACCTTTACAGATTGCGCATTTTTTATTTAACTCTCACCAATAATTTTAAGAAGTGATGTGATCGACGTTCCTTCGATTTTATTCGCGTTTTATGTATATCAAATGCTACATCTAAAAATTTTTGGTGGCTATTAAATAAAAAAATCTAGCAACACTGAAGGATGGGCGGCAAATCGACCAACTAGCGACTACTAACGGGTTAATTATTTATTGTACACCAGTTCTTTAATTCATAACCAAAAACAGTACTTTATATATATATGTGTGTGTGTGTGTGTATGTGTGTGAAAGTAAAATGAGAAATAGAGAGAGAGAGAGAGAGAGGTAATAGAGGTTTTATTTTTAATTTAAAATATTTAGCCGCTTGAAATTCAGTCGATAGGTCTGAAATGTCAGTCGCCGTGTCAACCAGGCGACTGGAGTTTTTCAAAACCTGATTTAAAAAGAGTAAAAGTTGGCAGCTACGTATATGTAACTGTAAACGAACTATTTTTACATGTAGCATCCCCATATTATATATATTTGGAAAACCGTGTTTTGACCTCCTACTAACATTTGTTCTTGTGTTATGATGATACAGAGACACACATACATGTCAACCGCCAATACCCAGATTTCCGGATTCAGGAGACCACAAAATGTGTAAATATAAGTAAAAGTAGATTTCAAAAATTTGACTCAAAAACAATACCTTATCATATATGGGTAAGAAAAAATTTAAATTAAAGTAATCTTTTCACTTTTGTATTGTTACCGGAATTTGAAACAAAATTCTTTAATTGTTACAATGCATATACGTAAATATTTTAAACAATATACATTGTTTGTTGTCTTAAACAATGTAACAAAATCTGAAACGAAACTACATTGTTTGAATTAAACAATATGATTTCATTGTGTTTCAAAATAATTAGTTTATCCATTTTGTATGACAAAAGTATTATCTTGATTTAAATAAGCCATAATCACTTTTTATATACCACATCGATACTTTTCAATTTTAATTTTCATGATGGAAAAAAGTTTCAATTTTATATCAGAACTAAAAATGCTTCGCAAAAATCAAAAACTTTCTAAAGATGTACACCACAAAGAAATAACGGATGTTTTCAGAAAAACTTTGAATTTTAAGTTCACTGAAGTAATTGGGCAAGGATCAGTCTCTACAGTTTTACGAGTATGGAATGAGGACGGTGGTAAAGGATTAGCAATGAAAATTGTGTTGAGTGAAGACATGGGTCCTAAAGAAAAGGAATGGGGGCAGTTAAACAACAAAAATATACTACCTCTGTTGGATACCGCTGATTTTCCAGTATTTGGTTTGACATGGTTTATATCTAAGCGTATTGATTTGACATTAGAAGAAGCGCTGAAGAAAAAAGTTATCTTCGATGAACCTATCAACTTTAAGCTTGCAGTTTCGTGGATAAAAGAAATAACGTCGGCTCTTGATTAACTACATACAAAGAAATTGAGTTTTCTGAATTTGAAACTGAGCAATGTAATGATTTGCAGCGATAAAAGTGTTAAACTTTTTGGATTTCATCGCATGAACGGGATTGAAAAATACACAACTGGGTATTTATTTTTGATATCAAACTTTTCCACATAGTTGTTTATTTATTACTCTCTCTTAGATAAAGTATAGAAGAAAGTACTGGAATTGTTAAAAGTTTTAATTTCCAGTTTTCGGCGCATTTAATACGGTTTGACCTTATTTAAAAAATATTCGTCTGTATAAATGTCTTAATGTGTGTAACAAAATTTTTATGTCACCTCTAGATCAAGAATTAATGAACATAATTTAGTAAAAATGAAAGCTATATTTAGAATACATTAATTGGTGCTCATCATGTTTTGGAGTACATAGTGTTCAACAAGTGGCGCTATCTTCCAGTTTTATCATGATCTTTAACATGGCAGTATAGGACAAAATTTCATAAAAATGGATACGATATAGATTTCTTTTTTTTTTTTTTTAACCACTCATTGTATAACTAAAAATTTTAGTTTGTAATAGTCAACTAGGATAAAATGTTTGCGTACATGTAGAAGCCTTTTTCTTTCGATTGAATATTTAAGATAAAATTAATTCATCATGTTCGACAAAAGGATTAATTAGTCTAAAAAAAATAAATGTCTTTTATACGTTATCTCTATTTTATGAATGTTTTTTTTTTAATTTAAATATTGTAGTATATAATAGTTATAGTCAATTTATAACATATATTTAGCAAATTCAAATCTTAAAATGAAATCGAACTCAGCTTGTTATAATTAATTTATTATTTTACTTTACTTTATTACAGATTTATTTATTACTTTTTCCTATATTCTTAAAAAAACATATTGGATTCATTAAAATTTCTGACATCCAGTTTTCGATAGATTTACACCTTTTGAGATGTCCTGTGTACAATTGAACCATATTTAGAAAATGTCTATATATGTGTGATCAAAATTTTGCGGCAGCGCTAGATTACGAATTAATGCACAGAATTTCATAAAAATTTATATTTAATTGCATTTTAATATAAATTGCTCCTTGTTAACTATTTGTGCGTATCGCCGCTCAACATATTGACCTGTTAATCTGCAATTTCCTCCACTTACAAAAAGACTGTATTTCAAATTTTATAGTGTATAATTGCATAGATTTTGATACATAAGTAGTTCAATAAGAAAAAATGTGTTGTGTGAATTTTAGTGCGCAAAGGCTTATTGGTGGCATTACAATGCTACACATTTTCCCGTATACGGAAAGACTATGTCTCAGTTCCTACAGCATATATGTTATTTTCCATATGGCTATATCTCATCATCTGTTCATTAAAATTGCATAGAATCTTTATTCGTAAGTAGTCCAATGAAAAAATATGTGCTAATTGAATTTTCGTGCGCAAAGGCTGATAGATAGTGTTACAATGCTGCAAATTTTTCCGTATACGGTAAGACTTATGTCTCAGTTCCTATAGCATATAGGCTATTTTCCATATACAATTTTTTGCCTAAAGGTTGTCTGAGTGAGTAATGCTGACCGGGGTGTCGGCCTGGATAGCTCAATTGGTAGACCCTTGACCTTGTAAATCAAAGATCCGGGGTTCGACTCCCGGTCCAAGCATTATTTTCACTCAGTCGGAAAAATAAAATTTCAATTATTTTCCATGTGGCTATATCTCATCATCTGTTCATTAAAATTGCATCAAGGTGTATATATAGAATCTTATTGTGAGAAGTTATGTGAATTAACTTTCGTGCATGTTAACCGGTAGATAGTACTTTTATTTAAAATTGTATAAAGAAAGTATTGTGATGGTCACAACATACCAGTTTTTAATTTGAGACTGATAAGTATTTTGAAAAACAAATATATAGCAGAAAAAGAAAAGAACTTTTTCAAGCCATTTGCCAGATTATAAAAGTAATTTTTATTTCAGATTCATTAAAAGTAATGGCTAAATATTACAGGAATACGTACAGTTTATGTTTCTTTTTAATTATAGATATGAAATGTTCTCTATGACGTTGACTTTTAGCAAAAGCTGGCAAATACATAAATTCTAATAATTTCTGATTCAGCCAGTCAGATGGCTTCATTATGCACATACTTGCCAACATCCTAATTAATATTCCGTAGTATTGTTAGTCCCGCCCTTTATCTCAAACCAATAAATTTTTAGAGTAATATTCTCCAAATGCAATTACGATTAAATAAGAGAAAAATATTCTAAAAAGATACCGGTGTGAAAAGAAGGCGGAGCTAACAATACTACGAAATATTAATTATTATGTATACAGGGGGTAAACACAGTTGACAACCCTTATTTTATGACCATTCTTACTCTTTAGTGATTACACTGATTTTGACTATCCCTTGCAGATACGATGGACCAGTCAAGTTTTTCTTAATGTCAAAAAATAATATGTAGGTATCTCACTAAAGGACTCTTCTGTTGTTTAATGTGATAACATGGTTTCTGTATTGGGTTTCTGTTTGTTTGTGTACGGTCAAAAGCTAGTTGTGGGCCTAGGTAGAGAGCTCTCCGTGCGTGGGGGGGGGGGGGGAGGGGGATCGTTTTAAGTGGTCCTAGCACATATTCACACGAAGAAAACCTTCGAAAACTCCAAGTAAGCTGACAAGCTCGGCTTTGGGATCCAACTTTTGAAACTTCTGCCTAGCAGCTTCAAGAATAAAATCTCTCAGCCCCTTGTGATGTCGCTTCTGTACAAGATATACATGTCATCACATGTATGTCACGTGATTCGCTGAGACAAAATTATTGATAATAGACAGTGAAAGTTTTGAACTCGCTGTGATAAACAACCACCGGATGGGAAGTTGATAAAGTTTTGGATGCAAAAATGTTTAGAAACAGGCACAGACGAATAAGGTAAAAAGTGCTGCACGACTAATGATGTCTTCGAAGACTGTTAGAAACTTTCTTGTATTGTTCAATGAATCACCAACATCATCACTACACCGTACCATTTTCAGCGATTTCGTCTCTGCTCTACCATCCACACGATATATTGCGTTTTTTCTTTTACACTAGTCAATTTTTCATGATTTTATTTGTCTTATTAATTAGAAATAGTGCTCCTAGCTATGCTCTTACATACATTGGAACAAGATGGTTTCCTAGGAAGGCAAAATTTATTTTGTTGACAGATTTTGTGGATTTAGTTTGGCTTCTAACAATAATTTTGCACCGTTAACCGAACCAACTTGCTTCGATTGTCCAAAAGTACAGGGTTGAAAATAAAGAGTCACTATGATTGGATAGACCGGTAAATAACGTCATAGATCTTTCTGTAAATAGCCAATGAACACGCGATTCTGGTAAATGGCTTTTTTTTTTTTTTTTTTGAGATTATATCAATAAAAAAAATTATTTGGTCTAAAAGATTTTTGCTGTAAAAAAAAAACTTCTTTTTTTCGTGTCTGTTGATTTCAATAATGAAGAAAACGTTTACGATGGAACTAACGCATCTGCAAAACAAAATCAAAATCAATACAAACACTAGAAATTAAAAATGTTATAGAATCAGATCATTTGTGAATTGAAATGGGCGTTGGCATATAGGAACAATAGGGTGGGGCATTTGCCCCCACCCAAAAATACTAATTTGTAAAAATTAATTTTTTAAAACTTTTATTGAAAAATTTAAAACCATGTCATTTAAGTTTAAATAATTATGTAGAGTAAAATTTATGACATTGAGCCAATAAAAAACTACTTGATTCGACCCACGGTTCAAGTTGGCTCTAATTTTTTTTTTTTTTTTTTTTTTTGGTTGAATCAAAATAACTGTAATTTTTTCTGGTTCAGATTTATTGGAGCATTTTGTATAATTTTGTAAATAAAATTTCTTGTCTTAAATTTCATCAGGCTCTGTACAGTCCTCACATTTTTTCAGAGTCATTCACACTAATTTGGAATAGCAATTTTTGGCATAAAATAAACTAATAAATTTAAAAATAAGTTTATTGTTATAGAAAAGTGCGGGAAGACAGAGAAAAAAAAAAGGGGGGGGGGCAATTTTTTATGCATGAACGTTGTTTATATATATATATATATATATATATATTTCTAGTAGATGCTTATAAGCAGGGATGTTTAATCATCTCAACGTACTAATTAACCAATATAAGTCTAAACTAAATAGTTAAACATACTGAATTTTGGAAACTTTAAGTTTGCCCCCTTATGAAAACTTTTTTGCGACACCGCATTGTATTGCTGAAACGTGTGGTATGCGTCTTGCTTAAATAAAATGTTGGTTTTCTTTCTCCTTTAGATATGAAATGTCCGAAGGATTCTTGCCCCCTGAATGTTATTCAGCTGAGGATTATAAGTGTCCAGTGAAAGAGAAAGGATTTGATCTGTGGTGTTTGAGCATGATTTCAATTGAAGTTTTCACTGGCAATTATCTGTCAAGAAATATTCCAGATGAAGTGTGCTGTTGGAGCGATATTATGTATCCGCTACTCTTTAAAATTTTGAAAGTAAGAAAATATATATATATATATTGTTGATATTTTAAGACGTTTGTGTCTACATACAGTTTAAATTTGTAGTTTTACTTCTGTTCATAGTTGATAAAAATGCACACATAGAGAGAGAAAGGGTAAAAAGAAAACCTGACACATTTTAAACTTTAATATTTTCTTTATGCTGTTTATAAAAAATTAAGTTGATGATAAAATTAGCAACCAAATTAAAACAAAATACGAAAAATGGGGATGTGTGCTTCAATAATTTTGCTGCCGACTGTAAATGACGTATGAGAATGCGTATTACAATATTTCTTATGATAAAAAAAATTTTGTAGCAAATAAAAAAGTTCGTTTAAAATTGTGTTCATAAATGGCGTTGTAGCTTGAAAACAACCAAAAAAAAAAAAAAAAACATCAAAAACGCAACGCAAACAATAAAAGATAATTTATTATGTTTTGAAAAATTCACTAGAATAGTTTCAATATATGAACCTCTTAGAGCTCGAGAAACACCCGAACGGTAATCCAGTACAAAAACCATGCATTCGTAGGCTTGACTTGCTGGATTTCTGTACACCAGTAAACTTTTATAGAAATATCCACTTAATCTTTTAGCGAAAATTATGTGATTAAGTAAGTCACGGAAAACTTTAAAAGAATAGTGGTATGAATTTGACGGAATGGTTGACAGCTCTGCATTCGATTGCATTGATTGGTGAAGAACTGGGGATTCGTGCATTATTATTGTGTATGCAATCATATGGAAAGAATATAAAAATTTTCAAAAAATCCACATTCAAATTAGTGCTTTGAATCACCTATTCTTTCTGTTAATTCATGTGTTTTGCATTTTTTTTTTTTAAATATTATATTTCAGATATGTTAGTCTTTTTAATTAGGATTTGCATATTTGTACATAAATTATTAATTGTAATATTAAATATAATAATATGTATAACTGCATGAAAAAATAATATAATAATGAATAATTAAATTTGATACTCTTCCTGCATATTACATATATAATATAAAAACTGAAAATAAATATAGGCAAAAAATTTAAAATTGAAAACAGACCGAAAATATTAATTAACCAAAAAACATTGAAGCCATCGTCAGGGTAACAGGGTGGATACAGTAAGACGTTTCAAGAGCTACTAGTAATAATAATAATAATAATAATAATAATAATAATAATAATAATAATAAAATAATATTAAAAGTAACTTAAATCCCTACATCTTACCAAGAGAAAAGAACTCAACCCCATTGTGGTGTAGAAAACAAAATTTAAAAATTATATACAAAGGTTTTTTTTTTTAGTGCTAGAGGCCTATTTCAGTCAGTACAGTTGTCGAATTTTTATAGGTCACTCTTAATTAGTGCTAGAGGCCTATTTCAGTCGGTTTATTGAATGGGGATTTATTGAATGAAGTCCCCCCAAGGCACAACTTTGACATGAGACCCCCCCCCAGGCACAACTTTGACATGAGTCCCCCCCCCAAGGTACCCCTATTTCAGTCGGTACAGCGTTGTCGAATTTTTATAATACACTCTTAATAGTGCTAAGGGCCTATTTCAGTCGGTTTATTGAATGGGGATTTATTGAATGAAGTCCCCCCAAGGCCCAACTTTGACATGAGTCCCCCCCCCAAGGTACCCCTATTTCAGTCGGTACAGCGTTGTCGAATTTTTATAATACACACTTAATAGTGCTAAGGGCCTATTTCAGTCGGTTTATTGAATGGGGATTTATTGAATGAAGTCCCCCCAAGGCCCAACTTTGACATGAGTCCCTCCGCAGGCCCAACTTTGACATGAGTCCCCCCCCAAGGTACAACTTTGACATGAGTCCCCCCAAGGCCCAACTTTGACATGAGTCCCCCCCCCAGGACCAACTTTGACATGAGTCCCCCCCAAGGCCCAACTTTGACACGAGTCCCCCCCAAGGTACAACTTTGACGTGAGTCCCCCCCCAAGGCACACCTTTGACATGAGTCCCCCCCCAAGGCACACCTCCCCCTCATTGGGAAAAAGAGAAAAAACGTTGTTTTGCGGCTATAAGACAGTTTGGACTTCCAACGTTATTTGTTACAGTATCTGCAGCTGAAACACATTGGTTTGATTTAATGAAAACTTTATCATGGAATTTAGATTGTCACGAATTACTAAAGAAGAATTTGTCGATATTAACAAGTTTAGCAGTAGGCCTCTGGCACTAAATTAAAATCTGTCAATGTCAGATTTTCATGTTTTAAATAATGAAATAATGTCGTGTCTGTATATATATATATATATTTTTTTTTTAAATATACACCATAATTTATATAAATATTAAAACCTATAAAATTATTTACTTTACAAAAAAAAAAAAAAAAAAAAAAAAAAAAAAAATCTTAATTTTTTTTATTATTTTTTGTTTTTAACCTAGCTAATTATATCTCTTTTTTTATAAATAAATATAAATATAAATATGTATAATAATTCCTCTTTATAATGATCAAATACCTGGCACTTCCCCCTACCAGCTTTGAGAGATCCTCTCGGCCACAGGTGGGGTTATTAATGAACTAATGTTTATAAGGTCACAATGTTTTTGTGTGACAAATGTAAAAGTTTTTGCTTTAATAAACTATATATTCTTCTTTTTTCTTTAGAAAAAGAACTTTAATAAAGAATGCCGATTGTTTTTCCCGAACTGCAGCATAAAAAATAATATGTTGAAGATAGCAAGAAATTTCTGCAGAGCTTGCTTAAGACTTGCTCCTGAATCAAGGCCACCAACTACAGTTTTATTAAATCACAAACTTTTTGAAAACGATGGATTACTAGCGGGAAAGGAATGGATTTGGGAAAAACTGTTCAAATCAAAACCCATAAGAGAAAAATGCAGAAAAAACAATCAATTTCCTGCAAATAGTAATCGAAACACTAAAGTCAATCGAGCTGATGTCCATGAGATTAACATAGAAAATGATGAAATTCCTGAATGCATACTTCCATTTTTAGAAAAAACTGAATCTCTTGTTCAAAGTCCGTCATGTTCTAAACCCAATCAAGTTGATAACTATGAGATTAATATGGAAAAGAATGCAATTCCCCAATACGCACTACCATGTTTACAAAAAACTGAATCTTCAGATCAAAGTCAGTCAATAAGTTCTAAAACCAGTCAAGATGACATCTCTGAGATTAGCATGAAAAATGATGATATTACCCAATATCCAGTTCCACTTTTAAAAGAATGCGAATCTGCTGATTAAGTACCATGTTTACAAAAAACTGAATCTTCAGATCAAAGTCAGTCAATAAGTTCTAAAACCAGTCAAGATGACACCTCTGAGATTAGCATGAAAAATGATGAAATTACCCAATATCCAGTTCCATCTTCAGAAGAAACTGAATCTTCAAATGAAGTATTTTGCAATAATTTAAATTTTTCTTCACTTCAAGAAATGTTCACTCAAACAATGTTGAAGCATCGCCAACAGAATTTAATATGTCGAGTGTTACACAGAGAAACCGTTATAAAATCCATGAGACGTTATGTTGAATATGAAAAAAAATGTAAACCTGAAGCAGTGAAATTCAGAAATATTGATTCTTCAAAAGCCTTATCCAGAATGGACAGTATTGGCTACAAAATTGCATCGAATTTTTTTTATTACTTCATCTAATTAAGGCGTTGTATAGCTTAGATAACGCCATAAATTATTGATATTTAGATCATTTCAGGAAAAATCGTGAACTATATAGTTAATAAAAAGCAACTTTACATGACTGTCGTTTACTTATTGCAATTAATTTAGTCAATTATGTATCATTTTAAAAACATTTTTCTAACAAATGAAGCAATAATTATTAAGAAAATTTAATTACAATAAAAATAAGACGAACATTACAATATAAAACATATGAGATAATGCATAAAATAATACACAAAACATAAATTTTACATTTCGATCTTTTTTAGCTCCTTATCAGTACGGACACCAGGCAAATAACACTGCTCTGCAAAAAAAAAAAAAAAAAAAAAAAAAAAAAAATTCGATATCTGATACCATTTTTACAGATTCTTATGTAAAATTACCTCCTAAATCCGAATCTGGCCCTCAGTTTTTTTTTTTCTTTTCTTTGTACACCCCCTCCCTCATTTTTATCATTGTTTGGTAATTTCATACCCATTAGTTTTATATGGAAAGGATCAGTGATTATTTTAACCGTTAAATGTCTTCTGACCTGAGTTGCTACAGAAGTAGAAAATTCTAAAACGCGAGCATTTGTAGTAAGGAGGATATTTGAGGGGTTTCTGCCCAGAAAAAAAAAAAAAAAAAAAAAATCAGCAAAAACAACCAGTTTCTGTTTCTGTTTCTGTTTCTGTTTCTTTCTTTCTTTTTTTTTTTTTTTTTTTTTTTCGCAATATTTCTCTTATTTTTTTTTATATATTCCAGCTTCCAGTTTGCCCTTTTCTTATCAAAACACCCCAAATAATAAAAATTATACAGTGAAATTTTTTTTAAGTGTTGGTGAGTGGTGTAAAGGTCTCAAAGCCCTCGTAAGAAATTTTGACTGATTCCCTGTGCGACGTTTGCTTTCAATAACTCCCACGTTAAATGTTTCGGGCAGTAAAACATGAACAATAAAATATCCACCTTTGACACGTGTTAAAGACCACCACACAATATCACCACCGTCGAGAACACCATAAAATTCCCTCTCTTATCGCAAAACGTGTGCTAAAGGTAGATAACGACTGACGACTACAGTAATAAGAGCAATGACCTTTAACACGTGTCAAAGCAGGAGATTTTACTGTTCATGTTTTACTGCCCAAAACGTTTAACGCGGGAGTTATTGAAAGCAAACGTCGTACAGTGAATCAGTCAAACTTTCTTGCGAGGGCTTTGAAACCTTTACTCCACTCAGCAACAATTTGAAAAAAAAAAATCCACGCATAATTTTTATTATTTCGGATGTTTTGGTAAGAAAAGGACAAACTGGAAGCTGGAATATGTAAAGAATGAGAGAAATATCGCGAAAAGAAAAAAAAAAAAAAAAAAGGAACAGAAACTGATTGTTTTTATTGATTTTTTTTTTTTTTTTTTCTGTGGTCAAATCCCCTCTTTACTGCAAATGTTCGTATTTTAGAACTTTCTACCTCTGTAGCTCCTCAGGTCGGAAGACATTTAACGGTTAAAATAATCATCATTCCTCTCAAAATCAAACTGATGGGTATAAAATTATCAAACATTGATAAAAAGGGGGAGGGGGCATATCAAGAAAACGGTGGGTGATGGGGCAAGGTGGGGGCCAGTTTCGGAATCAGGAGCTCATTTTACATACGAATATGCTAAAATGGTGTCAGGGACAATTTCATGCCCATTTTTTACCTGATTTTGAAAGTATTAAAATTGTTTTAATTGTTCCATTCCAGAACTACCATTCCAGAATTTTTCTGCATGCATTCCTCTGAATGAGGCATGCGCTGAGCCGGTAGAGTCTGTTGCACTATTTTAAGTTTTTTTTTCTTTTTTTTTTTTTTTAATGCCTATATTGATAAAGAGCTAAAAAAGGCTCGAAACGTTTAATTTTATGTTTTGTGTAATATTTCATGCATTATCTCACATGTTTTATATTTTAAATGCTTTTAAATAAGTCTAAATTTTATTGTAATTACATTTCCTTAAAAATATTTTGAGACGCAATGATTTTTAAACACTTTAAATACTTTTTTTTTTTTTTTTTTTTTTTTTCAACAATAACACTTTAACACACTTTAATGATCACGTACAATTGCGTTTTTAAGAAAAATTAGATCCGCCAATAAGCGTTTTCCTAAAATAATACTTTACTTTAAAATGTGATTTTGCGTATTCATTTTAAAAGGATATATAAGTTTCGATAAAAAAAAGGGTATTTTCTCTTAATAGTTTAAATATAATATGTTTTATTCATAGCTAGCAAATCCATGCGAAACATTCGCATTTTATTTCTTTTCTTATTTACCTTTAAAATTTGAAACTCATAAACCTTAGGCCAGTTTCACCACTTAATTAAAATTCTAATTTACCAGAAGCTAAATTATTAATAAAACCAAATTAATGCTGTACAATAGGGAAACCCAAATCATTCAAAGACAGGTTTCAAAATAAAATTCATGGCTCACGACCCAATTTTCATACTTCCACGGGCAGTACAGTTTTAATATAGGACACACCCACGACGCCTTTTAAATTTTTGTCGGCATGTTGGCGATGATTTTTTATTAATTTTGGTATATATATATATATATATATATATATATATATATATATATTTGGTTTAAAAATAAATATATAAATAAAAATAAAATAAAATAATTCGTATTTTGATTATATTTTTTATGATTGTGTTTTTTAGTCAATTTATGACACAAAAGTTCATAATCTGTATATTCTGTTAGTTTCTGTTAAAATATTGCTAGGTTTAAAATGACGCTTGCAAACATTCTAAAGACACAACTGTTAAAAATATTTTTTTTCGTAAAATAATCTCATCAGACAAATGTTTTTCATCATTTTTTCTTATTAAAATCATTAAAAATCAATATTTCTTATTAGTCCATTGAGCTAAGTCCGCGTGCTAAGATATTGTTCATGTATAAATATTATTTTTTATCCTCGCGTATCGTATCGTTTCGACAAAAAATAATTGAAACTGGTCCACGTTAGAGAAATATTATATAGATTTTTAACTCCTTATGTGCAATCGTTAACAACATTTAATTTTCATAATTTATTAGCCAAATAAATTACAGTAAAGCACCATTTATACGTCTTTCAAGGTACTGACGTAAAAGGACGTATAAACGAAAAGACGTATAATCGAAATTTTAATAATAACACTTTGATTACTACAAATTTAATGACACTTAATGAAAATTTATATGAAAATGCTAATTAATAAAGTTTCTTAAGTTAGTAAATATATATTATACTTTTTTAAGACAATAATTAATTAAAAAAAAAAAAAAGATTTATCATAAAAAGGGAGAAAAAATATACTATTAATACATGAGTGGGTACTAATTACATATATCATATATTGAATATTATATTACATTTCTTAAGAATTATATGAACACATTTATCTATATTGCGTATTTTTAATAATAAGCATACGATTATGTCCATACAGATAGTTATTTAATAACATTAAAAATCTTTAAAATTTGTCTGATTTGCTGCTTATCCTTGAGTATCAAAAATTCTACTGTGAATTCAATTTATTCTTTGATCAGTATTCTTTGATCTTTCCTGTGTTCCCTCATTTTAGAAGCTTTCTAGGAAAAAAAATCCGTCTTATTTAGATCGGAAAATAATGACAGGTCGAGAAATGTTGCAAATTTTAGTAAAGTGGAAAAGACACATAACCGATATGAGCGGGGTATAAACGAAGAATTTTTGCATTAAAATCATTAGAAATGAATCGGGACTCCACTAAAAGTACAGATAAATGTAAAATATGTATGAACGAGAGACTTATAAACGGTGCTTTGCAGTACTTATAATAAAACCTTAAGCAAATACTGTGACAATTCAAAAGTTATCGTAGATAAAATGAACTGAATTTCAAATCCTCTAAACTAGCTCAGTTCATTTAGATAATAAATCATGCAAATGAAACTATATTAACGCTTGTGCATGCGCAGTTAAAGATTTTTTAATTAAATTTCTCAGTTATTTAAAATTTTAAAGTTAATTAGTTAAAATTCTTTTGAAAGAATCAAGTTTGTAAAAATTGGTTTTGAATTGGGTTTAATACCCTGCATATCACAATAAAAAATAGGCAATAATTTTGTAATTAAAAAAAAAAAAAACCTTTATATATTTATGAATATACTATATACTGCATGTAATTTTTACTTTCCGAACACTATAGTTGGGAAAGTATTGTAATCATGTCAAAAATCCGAATTTGAGATTTTGATGTTTCTATATGTTTCAAGTTCCCCTGAGTCCGTTTTCACTATTTTTACGATGATGTATGTATGTATGTGTGTGTGTGTGTATGTGTGTATATCTGTGAGTAAACACGCTAGCGTCTAAACGCTTTGTTCGAATAAGCTGAAAGTTGGTACGTATATTGTAAGTCACCATAGAACGAACCCTATTGATCTTCGTGCATCTAGCACTTATAGTTTCTTTACAGGGACACCAGGAAATTTTTTTTATCATTATGGCCTACGGGGTCAAATTTTTAAAAGTGCGATAGCGTCTAAACGCTTTATTAATCTGAGCAAAAAATTTGTACACATATTATAGGTCACATCTGCACCAAATGTATAGATTTTGGTGAATTTAGCACTTACAGGTTTTTTACAGGGACACAAAGAAAAATTCTTTATCATTATGGCCTATGGGACCAAATTTTTAAAAGTGCGATAGCATTTAAACGCCTTATTCAATTCAGCTGAAAATTTATATGAATATTATAAATCACTATTACACTAACTATAAGCATTTTGGTGAATCTTCTATTGATAGGTTTTCACAGGGACACAATGAAAAATTCTTTATCATTATGATCTATGGATTCAAAGTTCAGTAGCGTTAAATAAAACATCGTGTAATATATGGAGAAAAATACTCAAACACTCTATTATGGTTTTCTCTCTTTTGTTTGTTTAACAACTCCTCTTTCTTTACTTTATCTATAAAACTGTTAATTACTCAATGTTCAGAAAGTCGAGTGGAGTCACTCCAGATTTTTAGTTTCCCATCATACTATAAGTATGGGGAACTTAGGTAATAGTGAAAATTTTCGACATCGGTTTTTTTACTTTTTTACACTTTTTCAGGTGTGAGGAATTCGAAACTGACAAAATTTGTATGGTGTCTGTCTGTAGGGTGTCTGTTAGTGTGTTAGTCCGTTAGTTTGTTAGTCTATTTACACGATATCTAACGAAAAAATGATCGGTGAGAGCTCAGACCAGTTTTAAAATATTACTTTCGACACTGGAAATAACCCTATTTATTTGCAACATTCGAATTAAAGAACTTCGTAAGTTATTTGAAATTTACGATTTTCTTAACATGGGAGAATATTGCAAAATTTCACTTAAACTTGCATTAAATGAAAAATTTTTGCTGTAAAAATGTCAGACCAGTTTTCAAATATCAGTTTTGAAGCCGGAATGAACATCAGTTACTATAAAAGTGCTACTTTAAAAATTTCGCAAGTTAATGGATATTTACGAATTTCTTAACATGGCAGAATAGGACAAAATTTCACATAAACGTCAATTTTGAGGGATATTTTCATCGTAAAGATGTCAGACTACTTTAGAAATATTATTTGGGATACTGGCATGAATATTATTCATTATGAGGTTTCCAATATAAAAATTTCGTTTGTTATTAGAATTTTACGAATTTCTTATAACAGAATAGGGCAAAATTTTACACAAACGTCAATCTTGAGGGATATTTTCATCATAAAAATGTCAGACCACTTTTGAAATATTATTTAGGATACCATAGAGTATGATTTTTCCAATTTCAAAATTTCGTAAGTTATTTGGAATTTACGATTTACATAACATGGCAGAATAAGGCAAAATCGAGCATAAACGTCCATTTTGAGGATCATAAATATATCAGACAATTTCAAAATAACATTTATGATACTTGTATGAACATGATTGACTACAAATATTCTAATAGGAAAATTTCGTAAGTTATTCGAAATTTGAGATTTTATCAACATAGCAAAATGGGGCGATATTTCATATAGATACGTATTTTTGGGAAAGTTGCATTGTAAATAGTTGCATGAAAATAAACTACGAAATTGATCCCAATAAAATAAACTAATAGATTAGAATAAGATATCGAACTGAATGGTGGGTAGCCTATTAGGCGAGGATTTCGTTCTATCACTGTGTCAAGCGTTTGGTCAAATTCATTTCTCTTAACATGTATATAATATGTCCGGTACAAGAAATTTATGAGAACATACATATGATGGAGAACTGAGCAGAGTCTACCTATGCCAACTAGTTTATTTTTAATTTTTTTGGTCATTTTAAAGGAGATTCAGAATGAGTGGGTTAATGCCTCACTAGAGCTAAGCAATAGGCAATTGGTGATGGTTTGGAGTTCACTCCCTTTGATATTCCGGAATGATTTAAAGGAAAGAAGTCTGATTTATATTTTAAAATAGTACGCTTTATTATCTCTCTTATCAAAAGATAACACAAAAATAAGTGATCCAATTAATATGTTTTCAATAAATCAGTTGATTCTATAGTTGTTTTATTTCAAGTATTTAGAAGCTACAACGAGAGAATGACGACAAGAGTAATTTGAAACACTAATGTCTGTTGGATACGGATTTGTGGTATCCGGAAATAACTATCCGTTTTGAATTATTAAATTGGAAGTGTTTCAAAGAAAGAACAAAAATTATCCATACACGGCTTTTTTATTTATTTATTTATTTATTTACTCTTTTTTTTTTTTCCTTTTTGTCTGTTGGTGCATATTATGAAATTTAATTTCAATAAGAATATAAAGATATGTATTATATGTGAAATATTTCTTTATTTTTTTTCTTTTTCTTTATTTATTTTTATTTTTATTTTTTTTTTTTTAAGGAATAACACATATGCCAATATGTTCTCCAAGATTTAAAAATTGTACACAAGAAACGAAGACAGAAATAATATTTCGCACATATTTTAAAAATATATACTGGAAAGAGCCTTCTATCTAGTTCCCAACTTACCCTTCAAAGTCATGATCGGACCTTAGATAAATTGCTGTCACAGTTATACAATAGAATTCAAAATATAGAACTAGTTAAGTTACTCATATATTTCTAAAGCCTTGCAAAATTAGGAAATTTCGATCATATTAAAGCATATCCTTTGCTAATTTCTTATAAAATTCCTGCTCATAAAGTTTGAAATGATGAGGTATTTTTTAAGAAATAAAATTACCCACATGGGAAAAAAATGGAACACGAAACTAGAATTAACGAGTTAATAATATTAAGACTTTCATCCCATACAATAAATGTATGAAATTTTAATTATTACATTTTTACACGTGGTTCTGTTCGTCAATTTATCGATCAGCTAATATAACTAACGTGTTACCTATTTCACTGATAGTTATAGATAATTACAATCACATTTCGCGCAATATTCAGTTTCTATGGTTTTCTATAATTCACATTCTTCTTCAAATATGAGCATCGGTACTAGGGATTAATTCACTATAGAATGCATGCTTAGTGAATTGTCAGTTACCAGCATTGAAATAATGCAGATATTAATCTCAATTAATAATATTAGTTGTTCAAAATCGATGAATATTATTTTTTTAAAGTAATAATTAATATTTAATGGTAAAAGGAAATTAACATTAAATAACAGTAATGCCGAAAATTGGAAGAAATAACTGTAATACTAATTGCTAATAAATATTTCAGGTTCAATATATTGTTGCGTACTTGGGGGTTCGTGAGTTGTCTGAGAATGAAAGGCCAAACGTACAAAAATTCAGTAATTTATTCACAGAAAATTCCAGAAAAATGCAGGTCTATAAACCAAGTATCAGCTTCAATTCAAACAGTAAACACAGCTTAAACAACAGCTGTCAATAGCAAATCCACAGTACAAACTGTATACCAATAACACCTGAAGCAAGTCTCTCTCAAAGAGGCTCAAGAACAATGCAAGCACTAGCGAAGCTGGCTGAGATCTGAACTGAACTGACTGCCTTGGCGGGAAAGCGCTTCCTTATATACTGTTCCATGGAACCCAGATTTTTCGAGAAAACTCTAGAAAGTGGTCAACCAATCAACTTACAGCTTCCATATTCGGTATATCCCATATAAGGATTTCTCGCCAAGGTCGCCAAAAAAATCGCCAAGGTGGGAAAAAGTCGCCAAATTTGGCGCCAAATGCATTACCTGCATTACTGGGGCTTTTTAATGCGTTTTTAAGGGAAAATAAGGCTATTTCAACGCTAAAACGACTAGAAATGCACAAAATTAGCACTTTATCAACTTACTAAACCTCTTTGAAAGAATTTATACAGAAATAAACACAATTATTTACAATTTTGTAACAATATATATATATATATATATATATATATATATATATATACACTCTGTCACAAAAAAATATATGCACCCAGAAGGAGATGAGCTACAATCACGAAACTTAACATGTGTGTAGCGTATGGACAGATAAGCAAATGATTAAAAATCTAGAACAAAAGATCTTTTTATTAAGAAGTTATAGGATGTAAAAGGTTACATATCAGTAAGTAGTAAAGCCATCTTTGGCAGCTATACAAGCTGAAACACGGCGTGGTATCGAATCAATTAGGCCATCTGTATCCCTCTGCGGAAGATATGCATAAACTTTGCAACTGAACAGTTAATTCACCAGTATTCCGGCATGGCTTCAGTTGTCTTCTTAGCACGTCCCAGACGTGCTCTATTGGCGAGAGGTCTGATGACCTGGTAGGCCATGGGAGTATGTCATATCCTTGAAGACTTTATTGGGAGAGTCGAGCAGTATATGGGCGAGCGTTGTCTTGCTGATAAATGGCACCTGGGCGGCTTAATAGAATAGGCAGCACAACAGGCGTTAAAATGCTGTCCACGTAACTGCGAGCCGTCATAGTGCTTTGAAAAACGACTTGGGGTGATTGTGTGTCCCAATAGATCGCTCCCCACGCTGTTACACCTTGTGTAATAGCTGCATGCCGCTCGACAACAAATGCCGAATCAGACCGCTGGCCTGGCTGCCTCCACATGCGTGTGTGATGGTCATCAGCACTGAGACTGAATCGTAATTTATCGCTGAAGATCGCACGCCAGGTCGGTCACACTTCAGCTTGAATTGGGTCGACAAAAATCCAGTTGACACTGTTTATGATGTGGGGTGAGGGGTAGGCGTCTTAATGAACGTCGGCTGTTTATACCAGCGTCGGCCAGTCGTCTGCGAATGGTTTTCCTTGATACTACTGGATGCTTAGAAGATGGTAAATGGCGTTGAATCGATTCTGATGACGCTGTTGGTGTGGATGTGGCCGCTCTTATGATTGCGCGATCCTTGCGTTCATTTGCACTCCTGGGACGTCTTGACCCTCCACAATGGTTGACTCTCTCTTCCGTGATCCACTGTTGCCTATCTCTTGCAACTACCATATCGCTCCGAACGATGTGGCGGCCGATACGCCTGAGCGACCAACCTGCTTCTCTGAGGCCTACTATACGGCTCCTCTCCCTATAAAACAATTGTCTGTACTGTCGCCTTTTACGTATCAGAGGCATCTCAAGTAACAATACCGTCCATTAAAGTCGACAGATTCGTTTGAATATCTCTATGGCGCGAGAAATCATGCTTTTAAACTCGCACAGCTGCGCAGTTCAGATGCGCATAACGTGCTTAGCCTTGTCTCATTGGCATTGAAATTTTAATCATTTCCATATCTCTTACCAGACTACGTTTGTACCGAGTTTCGTGAATGTGGTTCGATTTCTTCTGGGTGCATATATTTTTTTTTTGACAGAGTGTATATGCGTTTCCAATCTGTTTTTTAAGGTGGTGGATTACCAGCCTATCATTTAATCTCGCACTTTCGAATATTAGTATGGAATCTTTCAAAGTATCTAAGGATTTTGGATCAACATTTTATTTACATAACAACAAGGTTAATAAAATCCCGATTTACAGACGTTTTACCATCTTAATGTAAGTTACTGAGGTTCCAGTTTATCAAGTTATTTCATTAAATTAAAAATAATACAACATAAATAAATAAAAACGCGCTTTTATTCGAAATGTATTAAAAACTTTGATTCAGCGGAATTAAATTTAAAAATAATTCGAATATTTAGTGGAAACAATTTTTTTTCTTGCAACATGTTTCTGTTGATAGAAAACTCTGGAAATACTTTCCGATTTCATTTGTCATCGATTACAGAACAGATTCATGTTTAATATCAGTAAAATCTGTTAAGCAGAAATGCATTAAAAAAACAGTGACTTAAAAATTGACTGCAAGGTTTGACCTAGACATACAGAACAACCAAATTAAAGTGTATGGCAATATAACCATTTGATATTATTTTTATTTTTTATCTGTTGAACTACACTCTATAACAAAAAAAGCGACGCACCAAGAAGGAGTAATGCAAACTGGACACAAATTGACATGTATATAGGTTTCGATGGAAAATGCTAAATTTTAAAGTTTGGCTGCCATCGAAGGAGCATGTGACGCTGCAGTGCATCTTAACTCTGCAATTGGCAAAATATTAAAAGTGAGAAATTTTGATTTCAGGTCATAAATTCTTCGAGAATTTCGTTCCATCTACTTAGATAGACAGTAACTATACCTCGCGTACAGGTGTACAAACAAGCGCAGATGACAGTGTTTGAGAGAGTTGTGTAGTTGGGCTCAAAGAAGCCAGCTGGTTTAACCTGCGAATTGTTTAACAATTGGATAGGAGCGAGGCCACTATTAGATTATATTGACAGAAATGGATGAAACATAGCCGAACACAGTTTCAGGCAGGAAGCGATCGGCCTAGAGAGAGGGCAGAACGTGAGAATCGATCAATCGTCAGAGCGGTACTCAAAGCCCCAATTCATCATTATCGTCGATCTTACGTGCAACTGGTTCTTCAGTGACTTCAAAGACCATTAATAGGCGGCTCAGAGAAATGGGGTTGAGCTCACGGAGCCCCTTGTGCGTACTACTATTAAACTTTGTATTACCGACAAGCACGTTTGCAATGATATCAGGATCGTTCAAACTGGAATGCCACTAAATGGAGTAGAAATCTCTTCAGTGAGGAGTACCACTCCGATTTGAGTCCCAATGACCAGCGAAAACGCGTCTGGAGACGTCCGGAAAAGAGGGGATTCCAACCCTACAGTCGCCAGCTATACGGCTTGACAACCAGGAGTGATTGTCTGGAATGTCATTTCATTTCATAGCAGGACCCCTTTGGTTGTCATCCATGGCTTCTTTACAACACAGCGGTACGTCGACGACATTCTATGTCCCGTTGTGTTTCCTTTCATATCACGCAATCCTGACATTTTATTTCAGTATGATAATTCCCGCCTGCGCACAGAGATAGTTTCTACTGCTTGTTTAACATTATTTTGGCCAGTAAAGTCGTCGGATCTCTCCCCTACTGAAGATGTTTGGAGCATCATGAAAAGGGTCCTACAACCATCTCGGGATTTTGCTAATCTTACGCACCAATTGGACAGAATTTGACATGATATCTCGCAGGAGCATATCTGCCCCTCTATCAATTAATACTAAGCCGAATAACTGCTTACATAAGAGTTAGAAGTGGATCAATTCGTTATTGACTTGTTGACTTTTGTGAAGCCGTTTCTCTTGATTAAACCATTCAAATTTACTGAAACTGTAATCATTTCTTTTTTTTCGCATGTACATCACATCTACCAATTTTCGTCTCATTTGGATAACTCCTTCTTGGTGCGTCGATTTTTTTGTTATAAGGTATATATCTCTAAAATATATGTCCAACTATGACTAAACTTTTGTTCGTAATGATTCAAGATTTTAAATTTTATGTGAAGAAGACAATTTAAAATATAACTCATAAGTTTTTACATTAAAACAGAAGAAAAAAAAAACCCGGATAAAATTTCCTAAAAAGATTGTAAATAAGTTTCTATGCAAATAATAAAACTGACAGACAGTAATAGGAGATGTTAGGGGAAAAAAAAAATTTTTTTTAAAGAAAATGTACTTCATAAGAAATTTTTTTTAAATTCAAGGAAATTCATGTTACTTATTTACTTATTTTAAAAAAATATTTTTTATACAAAATTCCATTGTTATTATTTGGATGTCTAAATCGTGGAAAGAAGTGAAAAACAAAAGGATGTAAAAAAGCAATCAGTAATCAGACGCCTCGTATAAAGTAGCAGATGACATCCTCTCTTGCGAACCATGTAATAGGAAAACATAAAAAAAAAAAATGTGGAAAGGAGACATTGATGAGGAAGAGAAAATTAATAGGGACTTATTTATTTCTCGAAGAAACATTGTTTGATGTATGAAGAAAGGAATTTAAATTCGTTGTTTAAAAATACAGTTTTTAAGGATAAATTCAAGAACACTTTTTTAATGAATTCTTACCTTTTCTGTGTGTCTAACTTTCTATTTTAATTATCGGAAGTTTGAAAAATCTGTTTATTTGAAAGAATAATGTTTTAAATGGGTTTTGAGAGATGGGTAGGAATGGGGCGAGGGGCTTTTGCAACCACACATATTGTTTTGCAGATTGACAATGAGTTGATTTTAAAATGAATAATTCTAACATTTATTAAAAGAATATATTAACCCCTTCCCGTGCCATTTACCTCGACAAAACTTGGACCCAAGTGTTATGGGTCAACGCGTGGTAAACAAGCCAACCTGATGCTTGAGAACAGTCACAATACGAGTCGAAACGTAAATGCCTGTGTTATAGTCAGTTTTGCGCGATACTGCTGGCGTGGAAGTAAACTTTAATCCTTCTACCTTTCGCAGATATTATAAATATATTATATTTTGTAATAGATAAGAGTTTCAAATTATAAATAAACAACACTTCAATTAAGTAAATTTTAATCCTTCTGCCTTTTGCAGATATTATAAATATATTATATCTTGTAATAAATAACAGTTTCAAAATTACATTTCATAAATAAAGCAGAGTTGAGTTAGCACTTGAGCAGATGCTTCCATATGGTTTCATGAATTGTGGTCGAAGAATAATGTTCATGAGTCCGGTTCGTGATAATTATGTTTGGCCGGCTTTCTTTTCACGAGCCTGGCTCGTGATGTTTATTTTTGGGGCAAAATCTTCATAACAAGTCAGACTCGTTAAAGCACGGGGAAGAATTAATAACAAGGAAAACAATTTACATATGTATATATATATAATATAAAAAAAATAAAATAAAGTAATTAAATTGGATGTTTCGCGTCCCAATCGAGACTGATTATTAATACATCAACAACTAATAAACTGAGTTATGTTGTTGCAAAATGATAAACATTTTCCTTGCATCAGAAGTATTATTGCAGAAAAAGTAGATTTACAGTTACAATGGAAACAAAGGCAGTCTATTGAACTTCACAATGGTTGGGATTGGAAACAAACTTAACGACTAAGCGATGGGTTTAGCGATTTGGTGATGAATTTGGCGAATGATTTGCCTAAAAATGGGAGTTAAGTTTGCCAAAATTTGAAAATCTTATCTTCAACAGGTGCCAATTTAACAATAATTAGCAGTATGATAAATTTCGAGAAAAATACGCTCTATTAGAGTTAAAAAAATAAAAGTTTTCAAAATCTGGCTCATGGTTCAGTATCACTGGCATGGGGCAACTATTTTATAAAGAACAACTCAATTATTAAATACAGGTGTATACTCACAAGGAAACATTCAAAAGATGTCTTGAAAAAATTTTAAAAAATATATATGTTATTCTACTCTTCATAAAACACCAGAAAATGAAAAAATTATAGGCTGAAATGAATTGCAGCGACCACAAAAAATTATCAAAATTATGCGTATTTGGCGTTTTCGCATTGTTAGGCGATTGATTTTGAGTACTTCGCGGAGAAGCAAAACGCGGTTCTGTTCGTAAACGGCAATCTTGGTGCTAGCGAACTTATCGCCTAACAGCGCTAAATCACCAAAACTGCTTAATTTTGATAATTTTTTGTGGTCGCTGTAATATATTTCAGCCGATAATGTTTTCACTTTCTGGTGTTTTATAAAGAGTAGAATCACATTTTTTTTTTTTTTTTTTTTCAATATTTTTTGAAGACGACACCTTTTGAATGTTTCTCCTTGTCAGTTATTTTCAACCTGCATGTCCGACCAGTCTCACTAATACAAACACATTCACAAATCTTGCAAGGGATTTTATAAATTATACCAACTGAATAAACGGGAGAAGGATTTTAAGTAAATTAACGATTTCCTTATTCCCATAAACGTTGAATGAAGCTCGCACAGTCGCTCCTGAAAACTCTATACTTGTTCGAGTGTTATCGCATAGAATTCAATTGGATGTTTGTTGGTGTGCTGATGATGAGTCAGGAAAACAACAGAGAGATTTTCAGTAGGTACTCAAAAGTCTATTTTAATTATTATGTGTTTTAAATGTTTTATGCGTAAGTACATAAATGAGTCTTATTACTATTGATATATTATTATTATTATTATTTTAGTATGAGACAGGATGTTGTTTACTTAACTTAAAAAAAAAAAAAAAAAAAATTAAGTCTAAGCTATTAGATCTACAAACTATTTCATATTTCGAATGGTCATAACCAGGTGAATAAAATAATTCAATTTATTTACTTGTTCTAACCATATACTAAGAATCTCTTTTATTTAAAAATGCATAGTTGAGGAGATAAGAACAAAATCAAGATAACTATATCACAATTTTCTTTTAAATTTTAAAAACTGGTTTATAACATTGCTCTTTCTGATAAGTATAACAAATTTTTTTTATTTCAGATAATCAAAATTTTATCTTGCATATAAAAAAATGGCTAGAGAAGTGGATTTTGAACATGTATAAATATGCAGAGTAATGAATTTCTGGAGCAAACACCCGAAATTCATAAAATAAGCAAAAAATGTAATAACAAACAAAAGACTTAACTAAATGAAAAGGAAGTAGGAACGAATGCAGCGGAGAGACAACAACGCATAATATGGTGCACCAACATGATTTAAATTTATAGAATTTAAAATATTTTTAAAAATATTTTGTAATTGTTAAACGAACTCAACAGATCACAGAGTCTAGAATAAACTTTAAATATGAAGTAAAGTAATTAGTACAAACATCTTTTAACTTTAAAATTCCTTTTTCAATAAGTTCAATAGATAAATAAATAAATTCAACAGATTTTTAAAAAAATAATTCCTATTGTTAAATGTGTGGCTTGTTTGTGTTTCATATAAGAGAATAAATAAAAAGATTTTTAAATACGAAGAATTTACATCATGTTTCTGTATCACATTGTGCAGTATTTATTTAGTTTTGCTTTCGTGTTTTTTTTTTTCCCTTATCAAGAGAATATGTTATTACTTCGATTAGAAACAATTGTTGCATGTTTTTGTAATTTATGATATTTGTTTATAAATATTTTATCTTTTTTCTGGCGTTATTTCCCTTTTGGGGAAGGAACAATTTTTTTCCAGAACATCACTGTCTAACATTCCGTTTATCTTTTGTAAGATGAAGTAGCGCTGGAAATTGTCGTTCATCTGCTGTTTAGTGTCAAAATCAGAAGGCAAGTTGAAGGAAAAAAAATCCTCATTAAAAATATTACATCTCAAGTATTCTTGGATTATTGCCAAGATTAAATAGTCAGCAACAGGTAGGAAAATAGCTCAAATTGTCTGTATGATGAATTTTAAAATATGTACTAAACTATGGTCAATCATGGAAACGCACTTGATTAGCAAAATTTGTATATTAGGAAAGACTTCAGATGGGTCGGAGCTCTATCAGTATTTAAAGAAAATTGGCGAAAAGGCTCATTTATTATTACGAAAAGAAGTGTGGAACGTTTGCTAAGTATGCAAATGACAAAATTAGGCAAACATTGTCTTAAAGACATTTTAGCAACACCTACCAGATATAACCAATCGATGGCATCAAAATTTGACATTTTTCGCACGGTGTAGAACATCATCATACATGAGGCACGAGTACTCTCCCCACGTTTAGATTATCGAGTCTTCTTTACATCAATCTACGGCTTTATGAATCCAAACAAAGCAACATTAAAAGCAGTAATTTGTATCATTATGTACATAAACATTAATTAATGAACAATATAAATTCTGTATGTATAGCTCGGTTAATAATTAAAACTGTACACCTTGTATGCTGATTTTAGGAATGAATTTAAAAAGGAAAATTTTGCATTATGAAAGTATTCTATGGTATTTATTCACGAAGCATTTTTACAAAAAAAAAAAAAAAAAAAAAAAAAAAAATGAAAAGAAAAAATAAAGAAAAAAAAAGAAAAAAAAAAAGAAAGAAAGAAAGATAAGTAACATCTTTGTCACTCAAATTTAAGTCATTATTAAAAAGTAACTCATGCCGATTTATTTATCTATCTATATACCAACCTATCTCTCTATATATCCTCAACAAATATATAAAACCAAAGAATTACAACATTTGACAAACATTTCACCTCTGAACTTTTCCTTATTCTCTGCCATTGCAATTTATCATTTCTTTCAAATTAAATGCGATCAGTGATTAGCAATAACGGAATAATCTTATTTTTGACTCTCCGTAGTTAAGTTATAGTAGCTATAAAACTCGGGGCTTCACTGACGTCTTTCTTGAGGCAATAATTTCACTTCACATCTCTGAAAACGCAATTAATTAGAATTAGAATTGATAGACAAGACATTTCCTTTTCCGTTGTTCATTGCACTAACGTTGTTTTCTGTTTAAAAACCTGTATTTATCTAAAGTTAAATATATCACGTTATATCGCATTTTATACTTTGACACAATATTTGTAACAATTCGTTACAATTATTATCACTTTTGGAGCTAAATTTTCTGTTTGACTTTTATATAAAATAAATATTTCTATTTAGGTAAAAAGTATATATTTATTGCATTTAAAAATAGTTTTTCTTAAATCATAAATCTTAAATTTATTTTTATTTATTTATTTATTTTATTTTATCTTATTCATTTATTTGCCAAGGAGAAAGTTAAAAAAAAAAAAAAAAAAAAAAAAAAAAAAAAATTCCGGTGTGAAACAACCACACGACTTCCTATTGTGTAGAAACCTAAAATTTTTCAGGTAAGAGAAACTTATAAAGACATATAAAACGAAGCTTACATACAGCGAGGTAAAAAATAAGAGGAAAAAAATGGTAGAGTTATTTTTTGAAACACAATTTTTCGAGATTTGAAAATGACCTACCTACGCAGGAAGACTGTTAATTTTCCTCTAATAACCATGTAATACACGATAAAGAAATGGATTTATATAGCAATTTTCAAGAAAATCGTTAGAGCCGTTTTTGAGATACCAACTTTTACAAAAAATCAATTATTGACCTGAAAACTATAATTACATACAAAAGGATACTTAAAAGTGAGTTAATATGGCGAGTTTGAAAAAAATCCGTGGAGCCGTTTTTAAAGGAACTCGCTTGCGAGACCTGACATTGAGCTATTTATACAGGACGCCTATCAATTTTCCTGAACTAACCAACTATATCATTCGAAAGGACATCTAATAGAGTGTTTATATAACAAATTTGAAGAAAATCGTTAGTGCCGTTTTTGAGATACAGACTTGCGGTCCCACTTCCGGTCTCCGATGTCTCACTTCCGGTATTTCAATTTCCCCCAAAATTTGGAAAGTTCATCTGTACACCAGACCTGTCTTAATTCTGAAGTTTTGTAGTTTTATCTTTATTAGTTTCGGAGATATGATAGCCAGAAAATTCCACACATACATACACACACACACTGCCCAATTGCCAAAAAACACCTTTTTGGACTCAGAGGACCTTAAAACGTGTAAATCAGGTGAAATCTCGATATCGAATTTTTGGACCAAATACAATACTTGTATTACCTACGGTAATAGGGTAATGGAAGAAAAACGGTTCGTTGAACATCGCTCTTCCTGTAATATAAATTTCAACTGAAACAGCGATTAATGCACAAATTAGGACATTATGGTGTCCAATCGTGTCCTAAACTAAAATGCCTATCCTGTGTTATCATTCCTGGCCAAAAAATTTAACCAACATTCAGGGTGATATTCGTCGGTCACGTGATGAGCGAAACGGTCGGATCTGTTCGGTTTGCCCCATTTGGCTCATTCCTAACATTTTGTTTTCCACACTTGGCTTACAGTTGCTAGCAAAATTATTCGAGCGCTAGCAAAAATTCCTATGTAAAAAAAGGTATACTTAATACTGTTTTCTTTAATAATTCCTTTTCGAGTCAATCTTAGAACATGATTCGACAAGGATTTATTTAACAAAACAGTATTAAGTGTAACTCTTTTAGATAAGAATTTTTGCTAGAACTCGAATAATTTTGCTGCCGACTGTATTATCACTACTGCGAAACATTTTCCCTCTCTCTTTTTCTTATGAAGATTAAGTTGTAATATTTTAGAAAAACAAAAAGTGGATTGAATTGTCAAAAAATTAAGTGTTAATAATTGCAATTTATAATACATGTTAAAATAAATTGTTACTATTATTTATCGGCAATTAAATTAACATGCACACATGCAACACAAGAAATTTTCATTTCATGCCTTAAATATTCCATTTAATATTGTATTTATAAATATATGTTTACTTATCAAATGCTAAGAGTCCTCCTTCGATAAATTTTTCTTTTCGTCCAAATGCAAAGCAATAATTCGGCTTTTTTTTTTTTTTTTTTTTTTTTGACGCAACTGGATGACACGGTGAAAAATCTTTGTCACCCCTTGTCGCAGGAGGAGAGTGACTTAGCGACCTTTAAAGGTGAAAAGTGAAAAACACTCTTCTCCTGACTTCGATGTTGGTTACTTGCTTCGATGAGATATGCTCACTCCAGTAGGATATATGATCTAAGTCGCAAATTCTAACAACCCTTAGCTGAACTATCATGCTTTGTCCTGAATTCAAATCCGGCAATTACCGTGTGAGAATCAGGGACAGTATTGCCGACTCGTTATCGGAAATTGGTATTAAACCAACCTTAAAAATGTGCTGATTTTGATAAATTTGTGAAAAAAAGGGGCTAAAAATATAAACTAAAGAAAGGTGCTACATTTTGATAAATTTGGGGAAAAAATGCTAGAATTCTACATTTAAAAAAGTGCTGCATTTTTATAAATTTAAGTAGATCATCCATATTGTGTAATCTCAGATCGTCGCCAATTGCTTATTGCTTAGCTTAAGTGCTATGTAAAAGCCCACTCAACCTTAACCTTGATAGATTTAAAAAAAAAAAAAGTATTGAAATTCAAATGCAACTTTTAACTATAACAACATCTGAGTATTAGCAGTTTCAACCATATGTCTAATAATTCTTAGGTTGCATCTATCTAATGAAGCCTCTGAAAATTATTTCACCCCTCCGCAAAGGGTAAAAATGTGTTGACATGTCACTAGACTACCCCTACGATTGAAATCCATATGGTCAATTGTCCACTGCGTATCCCTAGTGCAACATTAAACTCTTTTATTCTGAAAATTCTTTATTACCTAAGTATTTTTGCATTGTAATATCAGTTTATTCGTCATTAATTAGGCTGTATTTACTGTGACCAACACTCTCTACCAAATTAGACGTAAATGAATTCTTAAAGTTATTTTTATTATCTCAATACATTTGGCCAGAATATATGTAGTATTACAGATTATTATCACACAGATCGGACAGTGAAGCTAAAACGAGAACCAGAACCAGAGTGATAGTAGCACCACTAGTGTATTCGCAGCTATACTTCGTAAGAAATAAAATAATTTTTCATAATGTTTAAAAAAGAACTTTGCGAAACACATTCATATTCAAGTACAAATTAAAATTACGAACTTAATTTCTAAAATAACAATTTGAAATTGTTAAATATTCAACATTGCTTGGTTTAAATAAAACAAAATGCTTTAAAAGGGGAAAAAGATGTTATTGTACCTTTTCAAAATTTGTTTGCTTAATATTTAGTACTTGCTTAAAATAAATTGCTTTTGACAATCAAATTTGTAAATAATAACAAAGTTGCCAAACGAAAACATAGATGTAGTCGGCAGCAAAAGTATCCGAGCACTAGCAAAAATTACTATATAAAAAAATACACTTAATACAGTTTTGTCTGGGTTCTTGTATACAGTTTTGTCTAGTATCCTTGTCGAATCCTGTTCTTAGTGCCGACTGTAGAATAAAAATAAGACGAGCGATTGCGAAATCTGGAGAGCTTGAAAAACTTACAGCTGTTGCCAACAGGGTTACTGTAGTCGCATTTTGGTTACCATTGAGTATACGGGAGTGTCCAATCTGTATAATAATTTTTGATATATTATAGTATGTATATTATATTATGTTTCTAGCATGTCAGAGTAACTGTGTGTAAAGGTTTGTCTTTGCATTTCATCTAATTACTACGGAAGTGAGTATACGTTGATATCGCTTAAAGTCAGAAGTTAGCTTGCATTGGCCTAATTCTAAACAAATGGAATTAAACTTAGGTGACCTTCACCTTTAAAACTGATATGCTGAATTCATTTACTTCTACTTCTATGCATTTTGAGCTATGCAACTTCATTTCAAAAAAGGCCTTAGAATTTGAGAAAGCTTTTTCGTATAGTTGATAGCTTGTGCACATTTTTAAGATTATTAATAAGCAAAATTATAATATGTTTAGCCATAAATAATTATAAGAACACTCCCTCATATTGACCTATGTCAATAATTTTTTTTACGGGATCAACTCTCAGACAATACAACAAGACAATTTCAAGGATCAACTTTCAGACTCTTTATCCTTTTGCAAACAAGTCAAAAAGGACAGAATACAACACTCTCAAACACTGATCAAAGTCAGTGCTGCTTCACTTTCGAAGTAGTAATAGGAACCAAGCTTAATCCAAATCAGTTGATGTTGAGTAGATTTTACGTCATTGCGATAGGTGATGATCTGCGATTCATACCTTAAGGAGATCTGGACAGTAAAGCTAAAACGCGAACCGGAGCGGTAACAGCTCCCCTAAGGTCATCGGAGGGGAACTATGAACTTCTACATGTGTTAGGTCTACACGAATAGCATCTTTGATCCAAAATTGTTTTTCTGTTTCGCGAGTAAATAGTAGCTGGTTAATATGTAGAGTTGTTCTTTTTTTTCACCCTTTATTTATTTATTTTTTTTTTTTTTTTGGATTCACAAAATCATACTCAAAACATTCAGAGCTATATTCTTCAAAGAAATGAAATTAATTTTTATAATGTTTAAACGTATACTTTGCCAAAACACATATTCAAGTTCAAATAAAAATTACATACTGTAATTCTGAAATAACAATACGAAATCGTTAAATATTTAACACTGCTTAGTTTTAAATAATACAAAATGCTTTAAAAGGAAAAAAATGTTTCTGGTTCATGCACGTTTTTAAAATTTATTTGATTAATATTTAGTTTCTATTTTTTAAAATAAATTGCTTTTGACGATCAAATTTGTAAACAATAACAAAGTTGCCAAACGAAAACATAGATACAATAAAAATAAGACGAGAGATTGCGTAAGCTGGAAAGCTCACGGAACTTATAGTCGTTGCTCACAGTGTTCACTGTAGTAGCTTTTCGGTTACAACTGAATGTACGGGAGTGTCCTATTTGTATAATATTCTGTGATCTGGAGTCATGTCATCACAATTTTGATCCTCCAAGAAATATAGAAATATGCATACCATGCCGTCGTTTGCGATTTGCATGTAACATTACGCAAAACAGATTTTTTTTTTTTTTTTCAATTGGACATCCTCTGTGTTTAGTGTAGTTTCGGTTCTAGGTGCTAAGCATAATTTTTAAGTGTTAGACTAGTCGAAAAAGTGCTTGATTTAACACTAAAAGTGCTAAGTTGGCAACACTATTCAGGGCCGCTAATTACGACACCGTATGGGCGGTGATAATACCAAGACTCTTCGTATTTCTTGTAGACTCTCTTGACTCTTGGTAAACTCTCTTGAATAGAGTACAATGCAGTAAAAAATATTTTTCTTTTAGCTATTTGTTGAAATTCTGCGTGTCATTTCCAAAATATGCAAATATCTTCTAAAAAAAAAAAAAAAAAAAAAAAAAAAAAAAAAGTCTTATGAATATATACTGAAGAGCCAAAAAAAAACTGATACACCTGACGGAACACAATTAGGCTTTCGTCTCTGAAAATTTATATGTGAAGATTCGTTGAACAGATCGTAAGCTGATACTTGTTCATGCCCCACCATTCAAAGCTGCAACAATTTGAGGAAGGGTTGCACATTTGTCATGTTTAGTGATTCTCGTCAGTCGTCACTGATCCTGTTCTTTCACAACCTTTTTCCGGCCAAAGTGATGTCGGAGATTTGATGCTTTACTGTATTCCTGATAGTCACGGTAAACTCGTAAAATGATTGTACTCAAAAATCCAAATTTCATAGCTACCTTGGCAATGATATAACCCCTCTTTCGTGCAAAAATTCTAACGCCATGTTCAAAGTTGCTTAAATCTTGATAACCTGCCATTTTAGCAGCAGTAATCGATCTAACAGCTTTGATTGACACCTGTTATCTTATACAAGCACTGCCGATTGCATCGTGTTACTTTGATTGGTTCCATACCTCCGTTATTTGCATATGGACGCCTGTACCAGTTTTTTTTTTTTTTTTTGGCTCTTCAGAGTATTTAAGCATTTCGATCTAATTTTGAGTGAAATGAATTCATGCACCTGTCTACATTCCGAATTTGAGGGAAAACTGGGCTATACCCCCAAAATTGCTCATTTGACTTCTAAAAACAAGACACAATTGTCATTAAACAATTGTTGAACAAACTGTTCTTGAAGTCAAAATTGTTCATTTGACTTTTATGATGAGGTCCAGTAAAGAGATCTCCCCATAAAAGTCAAATGAAAAATTAGTGGACAGGAATGTCCACTACTGTTAATAATGGCAATTTGTTTATCAGTAGTGGACACCGAAAAATATACTATGTTAAAACTAAACTAAAAATCAAGCACAATAAATTAATTCAGCACATTCATTTTAATCATATGAAAACAAAATATTACAAGAACACAGTTAAAAAAAAGCTATAGGAAAAAAAATATTTATTCAAAACTACAAGAAAAATCAGCAAAATCTCGAATAGTTAAATTTTTTTCAGTTAAACTAATCTTATTCTAAAACTGATGATTTGAAATATTTGTAGTTGACAATATTGATAGTGGAGGAGTATAACACCAACCCTGAATGCTGTTCGGACCTCTTCAAGAATTAAAAATCGTTTTTTCAGTGTTTAAGTATAAAACTGTTAACTACTGGTATACTGGTTGACTTAATCTATATAGAGTCACTCACGTATGACACTATGTATCAGTGGCATAATAAGTATTGTCTATATGCATTCTTTATATATTGTCCGTCTAACTAAGCCTCATCTAGATGTGTCTGGCGGCTACTTTTAGTCGGGATATCACAAAATAAATAACAACATCTTTTATCTATATTTTATAAGAGTTTATATATTTATCTCTTTAAACTACAGCTACAATGCGCAAAAGTCTTCTTAACGACTATTTTAGTTTATTCTACTTTAAGATTATTCTAACCAATTACATCTAGAAACTATTTTCTCTGGTTCATTTTTAGAATAATTTATCAGCTAAGTTATTTGAAAGAATGGTTATTTCAAATTAATTCTTTTTTTTTTTTTTTTTTTTTTTTTTTTTCTGCTTGTATTTTTAGGACTTTTTACAAGACTTGATTATAGATAAATACCAGCAATTAAGGGCTATTTTCAACTGAAGACTTTATTTTTGGATTAACAAATAAACTTTCTGATTCGTACAGTCAATTAATTTTATTGTTGCATCTTTCTTAGCCACGTGCATCTTTTTACTTCTTCTATATTTATAGAAAAAAGTATTGGATTCATAAAAAATTTCGACTTCAAGTATTTTACGGGTTTTCATGTTTTGGTATGTAGTGAACACGATTTAAATAATTTATGGAAAATGTTCATCTGTTTGTGTATGATAGGAAAATTCTGGCAGCTCTTAGTTTAAAGAATTGCCACAAGAACTAATGCACGGAATTTCATAAAAATTCATATTTAGTTGCACCTTGACATAAACTGATGCTTCTCAACTTTTGGTGTAAATCAATTAATAGGTAGTGCGGTTATGCTACGTTCTTTTTCATTTATGAGAAGGCTGCATTTAGATTTCTATTGTATGAAATTGCAAAAAACTAAGTATGAAGTAGAGTAAACATGAAATACTATGCTGATTTAATTTGGGTGTATATCGGTCGACAGGTGGCGTTTCTATACTAAAAATCGCCCCGCGAACGAGAATCCGTTTCTATAGCATACACATGCCCTAAACTTCATATGTGATATGGCGATTAGGAAAAAGAAGGTTGAGGTAATTTTAATGTATATTTGTCGGTTATGTACATACAGTGATTTCCTACATAACTATATATCTGCACTTGTTGGTTAGAATTGAAACAAACTGCATTTGTAAAACGTTTGTTGTGAGAAACTAGGACTGAGTACAGTACACTCTCGTTTATTCGCGGCATTGAAATATTATCCGCGACATTGATTTATATATTTTCCTTGATATTTTCCTTGTCTTCAGTTTTTAAGTTGGTCTCAAGACAAGATCGAGAAGGTAATTTAAGTTCGAAGCAGGACACTTTGGTCCCGCCGTTTTGGTCCCGCCATTTTGGTCCCACCATTTTGGTCCTGCCGTTTTGGTCCCGAGGTAATTTTGTTCCCGAGACATTTTGTTCCCTCTAATTTTTTGCTATTTTTTAAATATGTATCAGTTTTTTAATATGATAGCGTATTTGTTGATACGGGAAAACTGAAATGCTCCTAGAATATCTTTAATTAAGGAATATCTTATAGATGAATACATAAATTTTCGGCATTACGATTGCTTCCTAGCCATTGAGATTCGGATAATTTTGTTCTGATTTTTTACGAACATTTAGTATATTTAAACTTTTTTCTGATGTAATTGCACTTTATTTTCTTTCTTTTTTTTTTTTTTTTTTTTTTTTTTTTAATTGAGACTTTTTTTTTCATTTGGTTTTGATTTAACTTACTTTAATTGCAATTTTATTTTTAATTTACTATTAGTGACAATTAATAACAACAGTAATTTCTTACTAAAAAAGAATCCCCATTTGAATATATTTATTGATAAAGTCTGAATTAATTAAAAAAAGGGAAAAAGAAAAAAAGAAAACCTTAGGATATTAAATATAATTTGCTTTTAGTGACAGAATGCTGTTTCTTTCAAAGAACTACCTGCTCCCATCATAGACTCTTCTTCATAAGCATAAGTTTGTGATCATTTATGAAGTTTTTGAGTTTACATATGAAGTTATTCATATATATGTATGTATATAGATATATGTGTGCGTGTGAGAGAGAGAGAAAGAGAGAGAGAGAGGAAGAGAGAGAGAGAGAAAGAGAGAGAGGTGTTTCATTCGATTTGATTGTGATTTAACTTTTATCATGAATCTAAGAGGAATTTGTTTCAAAATCTGTGTTATATTAATAATAATAATAATATGCATTATTGTTTGTCCATGATATTTAATTATGTTAACCATGTTTATATGTATATAAATTACTTTTCTTTCAATTACAAAGATTTTATTTTAAAAATGAAAAAATGTAAGTAGCCCAATATTTAATCAACTGTGCGCATTACAAGCATCAAAGTTTGTAATATGTTGATGCACAATATTTTACTTTTTTAGTTTAATCTTTTCCAAAAAGAATATATATATATTATAGCTGTCTGATCCTATGCATATATTATACCTCTATGACTAAAAACAATGCCCACATTCAAATTTCTGAAGCACTTGGGATTCGTTTCACACCTGTTTCTCTAACAGACAGTAAAAAGGAATTTCACTGTTTTGTTTCAGTGCATTTGAAAAGAGAAAAGGGGGGGGGGGAGGAGGCTTTTAATCGAAATTTTCTTAAACAATATTGTAAGGGATTATAAGGGGAAAAAATGCTTTTCAAATTCTGTGTGATGTTTAACTATTTTCTGAGTTTGACAAATGTATCCGGATTGGCATTTGTCAAACACAGATTGATTCATGCGACATTGATATTCATTTTGACATTGATTCGTGTTTAGCAGATCTGTACAAATTAAATCATTATTTAGGTTCCTAATATCTTCTTTTATAATTAAACTCTAACATTTAGAGGACGCTTGGATAACGCATCGATTTCCTATAAATTTTGTATTCGAATACTCTAAATTTGAGTGTGATATTTAAGAGCCGCATTACAATGTTTTATTTTGAAAACCTTTTATATTATTTGAACTAAATTTTCAGGACTTTGACAAATTAACAATGCTTAGATCTTCGATGATATCTGATACCCTTTATCATACAAAATTCACTCCGAAATAATAAATTTTCTGTTTCATGTGTCCTATAGTTGCATCATTTTCAACAAAGGTTGTATATATTTAACCCTCCAATTGTAAAAATTATTATTAGTTCTCTTTTGCCCGAAGTTCCCTCGTGTATTTGCTGTCCTTTTTCCTTTATCGTACAAAAAAAAAAAAAAAAAAAAAAAATCTAAATCTCGAAATTTTAGACATTTTTTCAGTTTTATTTGTTACTACAACTTTCTGTTGCAAAATAATAATAATAATAATAATAATAATAATAATAATAATGATAATAATTTTAACTTTTCCTACCCCCTTGTTTTCAAGTCAAATGACAAAAATTTGAAATATGAAAAAAGAATTTCGCTTTTATTTTCTGTAATACTTTAATTATTCTTGATATCGGGACCAAAATGGTGGGACCAAAACGGCAGGACCAAAACAGCGGGACCAAAATTTCCTCGGAACCAAAACGGAGTTACTAAAGTGGCAGGACCAAAACGGCGGGACCAAAGTGTTATGTACCCGTTTAAGTTACCTTTTACTTACGCATGCGCAAACTTTAAGAAAAATTGGCATGGTTTATTAATCAAAAGTATTTATATGAAAACCCCAGACAAATATCGTGTAAATTAAATAAAAAGGACCCGATTGAATGAACTGGATTTCGGTTCTTCACAAAAATAAGGAAAGTAATAAAGGAATTTTTCAATAATTATTTACAGTCAATGAACACTATAATACCACTGACTGATTTATTTTTATTTTTTTTCCTCTGGCTAGCTGCGCTACAGCCTACACCTCAGAGACAAACAAACCAAAGTAAACAATTGATTGAATAAAAATAACAATGGAATTAACCCTCCCTCCCCCCCTTTTCTTTCTTCTTTTTTTGAGAGGAGCTAAATATTAGTTCATTCTATCACACAAATGTTTTTTTTAATTTACACAATATTTGGTTAGGATTTTCATATACAGTAGTTCAATAATTTTGGCTAATGAATTATGCAATTGAGTTATTTCAGCGCTTGTGCATGCACAGTTAAAAATTATTTAGCAAATATGCTTATATTTCATTATATATTTAATATTTTTCTATCCTGATTTCAGTATGCTGTGTCTAATGTGGTATGTCAAGTTTTCTAAAATTGGTTTTGCGATATTTCCATTAATATGTATGGTACCATCACAAAAAAATTTACAGATAATAAGAAGTAGCCTCATAATTATATGCTACAACCAGACTGCATTTCAAGCATTATTTTTTACAGGGTGATCCCAAATATTTGAGTGTTGCTTAATTTTTTACTGGTCCCATTTTCAGGGCCTGATTATCGCACAGGCTGACAAGGCCTCGGCCTAGGGCACCTCTATCTAGAGGCACCAAATAATCTTTAAATTTAAAAAATGCTCTTTTTGGAAAAGATTTCCTTAAAAAAAAATTAACCAAAAGTTAGCTAACGGTAATAATCTTTAGTTGAAAGTAGGGATTTTTTTAATATATTTTAACCAATTATCCGATTAAATTAAAAAACATTAGCTAGCTTATGAAATATACCAGTTTTCGTGGAGATCGGTCGAATGATATAACATTTTACAGCGGACCAAAAAATCCAGATAAATTTTCACTTGCAGACTTACAGTAATATAATACAAATTAATTAAAGAACTTTGTATCATCCTAATGGCAATTATCTTTACATTTTCAGTAGTATTTGGTCATGTGTTCATATTTACATACCCGGTGACTCCGTATGGTATGAATGAGGTAGATTAGGATTAAAAAAGAAAACAGTATTATAAAGAATACCTTGTAAAAAAAATTGCATTTCTATGTAAGTGGATTCTAACAGTCATAGAAGAAAGATTACCCCTGCACCAATAATAATAATTTGACGTCTCGTTGCAAAAGAAGTTAAAACTAATTTCTTATGAAGGTGATGCTTTAACTTTTTTACCAGTAGTCAAACTTTGTGCACAAATTAGATTAAAAAAAAAAAAAAAAAAAAAAAAAAAAAAAAAACCTTTAATGGGCCATGAAAGCAAAAGTGGGCCATTTTTGCTTTCGGGGCAAAACTCTCACTGAAATATATGAGATTATAACATATTCCTTACAGTGCGAAATTTTCAAAACAATTTGCCCAGTGCTCTTTGAGATAGGGAACAAAATGTTTGTAACCGAAAGTGTCCGGTTATTTATGGATAGTTAGAATATGGATAAACTAAGTTATTGCGATAGGTTGATTTTTAGAGAAATCACATCTTAAAATTAGAATTATAACATTGTAACGCGCTAGGTTCAAACACGTACGAATACGTTAAATAGCGTCATTACTATTGAGAGCCATCTTCCCTACTTTAAATAGAGGGCGTTGTCGCCATTCTTGGCAAAATATCTAATGGTATTTTGCCAATCCAATAAACTGAAGGGAAATCAATATTATTTTCAGAAGTTAGTTAGAGTCAGAGTCAAAAGTTGCACGATGTTGTTGCAATGTGTATCTGCGGCCTGACTGATGTATCTTAAATTTATACTCTGTTCTTTACTTCGCGAAATGTAAATATGTAATTATATATTTTTTGTGATTGTCCATTATTTTAAGTAAAGTATTAAATAATAGAATTTCAGAGTTCGTTCTTCATAGTTCTATTGTGGAATTCTATTATAACATCCAGTTAGTCTTGCTTATTAAAACAAAATTTCTCAGTTTTGTAGTTCTATTTTCAATAGTTTATATCTATATAACTACTGAATATTTCATATATATGTATATATAAAATATTTTTTAGGTCATACACTATTAGTGTTATATATTGTATTGCGTAATATTGTTATGAAATAATACCCAATTGGGTGATTCTCAATGACATTGCAAACTAGTGTGAAATAATGATGTCATTCTCCATGACAACCGCACAATGACAAATATTTACTGAAAGAACATATCATATGAAGCTCTATTAGTCAATATTTACCGAAAATCATATTTATTTGCAGCACTTTATCGGTGTGCATTACGACTGATGAAACAATAAAAAAAAAAAAAAGAAAAAAGTTATATGAAATATACGATTTTAAAAATATTAACTTCATGTTAACGGTGTTACTGAAATTTAAGAAACTGCACGTGCAAATTTAAAAATTTTCTTTCATAAGAAATTTTAACACAAATGACTACGCGTATAAAATAAATAAGTGTATAAAAATGAAAATATTTTTTAATGCTTTTTTTTTTTTTTTTTTTTTTTTTTTTTTAATCGTATTATTATAATTTTTTTTCTCAATCTCACATTAACGTTATGTATTACAATCAGAAAATGCAAATTGGTTTAAATTGGCAATACACTTAACCTTTTTTTTTTTTTTCAGAACCCGAAGAAAATGCCGGATATCAAGACGAAAATTATGTATATTTAGTAATAACTGGGTAAACAGTACAACGTGTGTTGACGAATTATACATTATTATGACCTACATGCTTAAATTGAAATTAAAAATTTTAGTAAATGGAATTTTAATGGTATATATAAAAATTAAAAACAGTAAATCCATCTTCGTCCAAAATTTGGCCTGATCTGCACTTTTTTTTTTTTACTTTCTCTTACCCATAAGGTAGAGCAGGTATTGTTTTGAAAGCTAGTTTTTGTTATATTTAAAATTTTTGATGTCCCCTGAATCCAAAAAAAACAAGTTTTTAGCTGTTGGTCTGTGTGTCTGTCTGTTATCAGCATATCTTAAGAACAAATGGTAGCAGAAAGTCCAAACTTGGTATTCTAAATGTGTATGATATAGGGATACTACACTAATCTTTTCGTTGAGATGAAGCAAAAGGTTCGTGTACAGGGACGCCCAAGAGAATTCAAATACGTCTATGGGGGAAATTGCAGGTAAGTAGAGTTTAATAGCTGTAGACTGCACTAAAACAAATGAAATGAATATATGTTTTTTATATGCGTAAAAAAATGTCTCTTGTAGAATATGGTTGGGAAATCATTCACTGTTCATCTACAGAGCTACACAAAACAACTGGATTATAATGCGAGAATAGCTGAAAATTGATGGAAGTGCATTTCAGGTTAAGCCGTGTGTTATTACTATAGGATCATATTCAGCTGCACCGTGTGGTCTGTACATAATCTTCCAAAGATATACATGGCTGCAAATATTTAAGCAATAACATCCTTTTTTGTTGTTAGTGGAAGTGCTTTACTGTAATATTTGATCATGTCCTGGAAAACTGCTCAGGAATTAAAATGAATTCCTCATAAACATACGGTAAATAATATATGTTTTAAAGCTAAATATTCATCGCTTGTTTTTGCTACATTTACACGTTTTGAAGCTTCTTGATTACCGAAGTCAAATTTTTAACATTTGGTCTTCCTCTGTGTCTCTTAAAGTAACTTAAAACCGAATAATTTCAGGAGATCCAAAAGTTGTATGTTCCAGTTAATATAAGTTTGTTTCTGGAAAAGTTTGATCAAGACTGATAAGTTTCAAGGAATGTTGCGTGTGAAAGTTGTTTGAATAATTTTAACTAAACTTTTAGTTTTAAAAATAGATTTAAATTCTCCGCCCCCCCTCACACAGAACTAATTATCATATAAAACGCTTCCGAAGCCTAATTTGAATTGTTTTAACATAGGTTTACATATCAGTTTTCGTTATCTTACCTCTTAATCTCCAACCAGTATTTGCAGTATTCAATTTTAAGGTAAGAGAAAGTCGTGTGAGTGACACACCAGATTATTTAAATCATTTATTATTAAAAATTATAGTTTATCTTTAATCTTAGAATTAAAGTCGGCGATTCTGAAAATAAGTTTCATTCTTCCCTAAAAGCAATTCCTTATAATATTATTTAATAGTTTGTAGTAATACTCGCACTTACTCTTTCCCGGTTAATTGAAAAAAAAAAAAATTGCTGGCATATATTTGTCTGTGAGAAGAGGTATCGCTTAACTCAATATTTCGTTTGAATATTCTACCCAAACAAGATTTTGTGAATCGGGGAATCTCAAAATGTGTATTTGTAACAAAAACTTGGCATCAGAAATTCGTCCCTGATACAATTGTTTGTGTGTCATCTAGGGATAAAAAAAAACTACGTTTTCAATACAATAAAAAATACAATAAAAAATAAAAACAATACAATAAAAAATAATCTGGTGTGTCACTCACACGACTTTCTCTTACTCTGAAATTTAATACTATAAATACAGGTTGCAGATTAATAGGCAAGATAACGAGTACTGTTATGTAAACCTGTGTTAAACAATTCAAATTAGGCTTCGGAAGAGTTTTATATGATAATTAGTTCTGTGTGAGGGGGGGGAGGGGCTACCGCCCCCCTCAACTCCCCGTTTCATTAATGCACCTACATTTATATAGAATTTAATTTGGCTATTAAAAATAATTCTGTTTTTAAAAAATAATTTATTAAAATTATTATTTAAAAAAATTATCTTTTATGATAATGCAGACGATTTACATATTAGAGAAGTAGCATAACACTAAATATCCAAAGAAGTCCATTTTATTCTCAATATATATATTAAAAAAAAAAAAAAAAAAAAGATTTTTTTTTCCTAAGGTTTTTTTTTTTTTTTTTTTTTTTGGTTAAAAGTAAAAAAAAAAAAAATCGATAACTTTGTTTTAAATTATCGCAGATCGATGGTTCAACCATTCGTTTTAAAGATATTGGCGAGCTCTTTTGAAAGATACCAATTACGAAAATTTACTCCCCTCGAGGGGGGGGGACTAGGCGAGGCTCCTACATACACAATTTTTTTTCCCTGTTGACAATCTATATTACAAAAAATATATATTCGTTTCATTTGGTTTAGTGCAGTCTATAGATGTTAAACTCTACTTACCTGCAATTTCCCCATAGACGTAATGTATTTGAATACTTTTGAGTGTTCCTGTACACGAACCATTTGCTTGATCTTAACGAAAAGTTTACTGTAGCATCCTTATATGTTACACATTTAGAATACCAAGTTTGAACTTTCTGCCATAATTTGTGTTTGACATATGCTGATAACAGACAGACACACACACAAACACACAGACATACACACAGACCATTTGCTAAAAACATGATTTTCGTATTCAAGGGACCTCAGAACATGTAAATATAGCAAAAACTCGCGTTCTACAATTTGACCGAAAAACAATACTTTCTCTACCTTATAGGTAAGAGAAAGTAAAAAGAGTTTTTACTTTCTCTTACCCATAAGGTAGAGAAAGTATTGTTTTTGGGTCAAATTTTCGAACGCGAGATTTTGTTATATTTACACGTTTTGAGGTCCCCTGAATACGAAAATCATGTTTTTAGCAAATGGTCTGTGTGTATGTCTGTATGTGTGTGTGTGTGTGTGTGTCCCCGTCTGTTATCAGCATATCTCTAAAAACAAATTATGGCAGAAAGTTCAAACTTGGTATTCTAAATGCGTATCATATAGGGATGCTGCAGTAAGCTTTTCGTTAAGATCAAGCAAATGGTTCGTGTACAGGGACAATCTAGAGAATTCTAATACATTACGTCTATGGGGGAAATTGCAGGAAACTAGAGTTTAACGTCTATAGACTGCACTAAACCAAATGAAACGAAAATATATTTTTTGTAATAGAGATAGTTAACTGGGAAAATATTTTTTGTGTATGTAGGAGACTCGCCTTCCCGTGGGGGGGAAGTCCCCCCTCGAGGGCAGTAAATTTTCATGATGGGTATCTTTCAAAAGAGTTCGCCAATACCTTTAAAACGAATTGTTGAACCATCGATCTGAGATAATTTAAAATAAAGTTATCGATTTTTTTTACTTTTAACAAAAAAAATCTTAGAAAAAAAAATCGTACTTTTTTTTTTTTTTTTTTTTTTTAATATTGAGAATAAAATGGACTTTTTTTCGATATTTGGTGTTATATTACTTCTATAATATGGAAATCGTCTGCCTTATCATAAAAGATAATTTTTTTAAATAATAATTTTAATAACCTATTTTTTATAAAGAGAATTTTTTTTTAATAACCGAATTAAATTGTATATAAATGTAGGTGCATTAATGAAACGGGGGGTTGAGAGGGGCGGCAGCCCCCCCTCACACAGAACTAATTATCATATAAAACTCTTCAGAAGCCTAATATGAATTGTTTAACATAGGTTTACATAACAGTACTCGTTATCTTACCTATTAATCTGCAACCTGTATTTATAGTACTAAATTTCAGCGTATGAGAAAGTCGTGTGAGTGACACACCAGATTATTTAATTTAAACATGGGAACCAATCAGTTATTTTTACAATTTCAAAAGATACTTATTTCAATTTGTTTTAAGTTATCCGTTTTTCTAGAATGTGTCATTAAGCGGATTATGTTTAAATCAACTAAATATTTCCTTTCTTAGTGCAAGTGGAAGGCGAAATACCCTCAGGCTCCGAAAGGGATTATTTCAAAAACAGATATCTTAGAGACTCTAACTGCAATCGACATAAATTCTTCAAATTCAGTTATTACTTCATACAATGCTATTAACGCTTAAAACTTTTTACTGAAATATTTAACACATCTTTCTAAACTCGTAAAAGGTATCAATATTAAATAAAAGAAGCTATTTATATTGCTTACTTTTTTTAAAAATCAATTTCCGAATACACATTGTATAAGGAAAGTATTATAATCGTGACGAAAATAAGACTTGAGGATTTTTGTGTATGTATACGTTTTGAGGTTCCCCTGAGTTCATTTTGTTTTCTATTTTTACGTTGATTTATGTATTTGTGCGTGTATGTATGTATGTCAATGAACAAGATAATGTCTAAACGCTTTGATCGATTGAGCTGAAAGTTGGTACGTATGCTATAGGTCACCTTAAAAGCAATAAATAATTTCTTTTTATAGATGAAAAGATATTTCAATTATTTTATATTAGAAACTTGTCAAACTTAAAGAGATTATCACGTGACTATTTCGCAAGCAATAATAATGAGAACAGTAAAACCTAAAATAAGTGCAGTAGTAGTGGACAATTTTAAGTTTAAACTGTAAAAACATTTTTTTTTTTTTTTTTGCATAATTTTGAACAGTGTTCTGGATTGGTGTTGCATCTCTTTACTATTAACGTCTTGAACAAATATTTTAAGCTATCAGATTTAGAATAAGAATAGTTTAAATAAAAAAGGAAAAACTGAACTTTCTGTACTTTTGCCGTATTTTCTTCAAGTTCTCAGTAAGAAGATATCATTTTACTTGCCTTGTCTGTTTTTTTTTTTTTTAAATCCGATTTCTTGCAACATTTGCTTCTATATGACTAAAATAAATACACATAAGTCATTCATTGTGCATATTTTTAATTTTGCAATAATATATAATATTTTTATGGGTGTCCACTGCTGGTAGCACAAAGTGTCATGAAGACCAGTAGTAGACAATGTTGTCCGCTACTGGCTCATTTGAATTTTAAGTTGAGATCAAGTATCCAGCAGTTCCGATAATTTGAATATCGGAATATTTCAGTATATTCATAAGGACTTTAATTTTTTAAATATATTTTACAAAATATTTGCAATATTTGTAAATGATTTGCAGAATTCCGGCAAATATGTAAAATAATTTGGTGTGTCACTCACACGACTTTCTCTTACCCTGAAATTTAATACTATAAATACAGGTTCCCCCATAGACGTAATGTATTAGAATTATCTTGATTGTCCCTGTACACGAACCATTTGCTTGATCTTAACGAAAAGCTTACTGTAGCATCCCTATATGATACACATTTAGAATACCAAGTTTGAACTTTCTGCCATAATTTGTTTTTGAGATATGCTGATAACAGACAGACACACACACAGACACACACATACACAGACACGCACACAGACATACACACAGACCATTTGCTAAAAACATGATTTTCGTATTCAGGGGACCTCAAAACCTGTAAGTATAACAAAATCTCGCGTTCGAAAATTTGACCCAAAAACAATACTTCCTCTACCTTATGGGTAAGAGAAAGTAAAAAGACTAGCTAAACCTCGATGTTTATAAGATTACCACACAAAGAGAGGTGATTAAAAAGTCATTTAAAAGTAAAGCCTAATTTTAAATAGAACAATGTATTACTGTGTGTGAAATCGTTAAATGTTTAAAGAAAATTTGTTTTTAATATGTCATACACACACACACACACACACACACACACACACACATATATATATATATATATATATATATATATATATATATATATATATATATATATATATATATATATGTATATATATATATATATATATGTATATATATATATATATATATACATACATTAAAGAACAGAAAATACGTATTATTAAAAAATATATGCATTTTCAATCCGTTTGAATTTTATTTTGCTTTTTCTGAAGAAATTCCACTGCGTACACTACTAGAACAGTAAATTTGCCTACTACTGGGTTTTGAGCTATCTAATCCTCACGTATTTTAAGCTCTCCGGAAAATGAATTTTTCGAGTATAAAAATGATTCAACTGACAGTTTTCGCAGTCATGTGCAGTCATTTTAGTATAATGATTTACAGAGTGAAAAACACTGATTATATTTAGAGCTTCTGAAATTAAGGACAATGCACAAAAAATAACCGCAAAATTTTCTTAAAGTGTTTTACTACTGGTGCAGTAATACCCTAATCATGAAAAAATTAAAATTTGTTTTTAATTCCGAACCAGTTTTAACTTATATTTTGTTTTCTATATTCTTCGCAACAGAAATCACAATATTCTTACAAAATGGTTATTTACAGTCATAACTACGCAAATAATACGTAATACTGTTAAATTTAAAATAACACAAAATGGTTCCAGTTTATCTGCAACTAATATTTTGTTGCTAAATTTCTGCATTTAAATAATGATTACTATTAAAATGGCACTTTTAGTAGTAATCACTAGTAAATATGAGTATTTTTTGGTGAAAATTAACACCAAAATATTCGTTTTCCCTAAATCGGAAACATTTTTATGGTAAAATATGAAATTTTATTTTTAATAATGAACGGATTGACAAAAAAAAAAAAAAAAAAAAAAACTTATCAGCATTTTAAATTGCACCCGAAATGTGATTATACAAGTATTAAATGTATTTTCTGAAAATGAAAAAAAATTATTCCACAGAGATTGTAAGAATAATATACTTTTTTTTATATAACAAATTAAATAGACCCATTTTAAATTGCTATAAGCAGCTTAACATTGTAAGATGATTATTGCTGCCGCTTTAAAGGAAGGTGGTATTATTAGAGAGTTTTTTTTGTAAAGATAACTGCTTATTACTTCTTTTGAAATATATTTATGCATTTATACACTCACTTAGTAACTCTAAGTGATTAAAAATAACTAAATACATAAAAAAAGGTAAGTAAAAGTGAACAATACAATAAAAATATCTGTAATTCACTGAAACATATTTGAATAAGGGTTATAACAAAAGATTACATCATAAGAAAAAATAATAGTTAATTTAAATTAAACAAGGGTGTCAGTTTTTTTATTAATCCATACGCATTCGAATTTTTTTTTTAATCTCTTTTGTGGCTGTACCGAATCTCTTCTTTGTTTTATATATATTAATATGTTTAAAAATAAAATGAAATAAAATATATAAATGATTGACCTTAGCTTTTGCATAAAAAAGAGAAATAAGGATTTTATAAATTCAGTTAACTATTTCAGGGTATTTAATTTCAAGGGAAAAAATAATAATTTTTTATAAATCCTTATGCGAAAAAAAAAAAAAAAAAAAAAAAAAAATCCAGTGAGAATAGAATGTGTTTCTATACTCGAATTAAATGATGTACAAAATGTTGTACTTTTTTTTTTTTCCTTTATACCCAGAGATATACCAGAAAAATTCGATTTAAACCAATTTTCAAGATGTCTCGACATAAGTTCTAGAAGTGAAAAAAACAATAATAACATACCACTAGAGCAGATTTTATGCACAAATTACAAAAGGATAACAATAGTACCTTAAAGAGATGGTGAACGTTAAAAATTGCTGAAAATTGGTCGTTGTAATTGTTGTTTTAAAGTTATGAAAATTAGCATACATATGCGTTGAAATGTGTCAGGATTTCTCGAAAACTATCAAAAAAAAAAAAAAAAAAAAAGCATTTAACCCTTAGTCCATTTGAAATAGTATCACACCATAGGTTATGAGAGTCCCTGCCACGTTCAGAATTAAGCTATTTCTCAAGACAAACATGTTACCACCATTAACATGCAAGTCATATGACTTTATTTCTGTCGACATCAACGAAAACCACTCGACTTCTTCACTTTTTTCACATCTGTTTAAAATTAGAGTGATGCTTCTGATCAAATCATCTTTAAATTCTGTGTGCTTTCTCTGAACCCTATCACCAGTTAAAGTCAGACACAAGAAAGAATAGAGTGAAAATGTGAACAATGTGAAATCCAGCAAAACGACGGCTGCCACCCTAAAACCACGAATGCGAAGCGAACATAGTCCGGCAAAAAAGAGACTGATCATCGTACCATAGATGAGCAGTACAGTAAGAGACAGGGCATCATTGATTATGTGATTAAGATGCACAATTTTTTGGAACATGGTTAGAGTACGTAACAAAGAAGACTGGTTCATCTCCAAATATTCCAGATTTTTCTTCAGTTTTATTCCAAAGTTAGAGATAATGTCTCCCAAATGGAAGTACACAGTTGAGCTTAGCTGTAGGGCTAGACTGCAAACTGCTGCATCGGTGGTAAAAACAAACGTGGCTACAGAAGCAAGAGCTGAACTAAATGTTCTTTCATGTTCCTCTGTAATTTGATACCAAAAGAAATACGCAGAAGTGGTATTCATCTTTGGATACACAGCTTTTAGTACGGTAAATGCACAACATGTAGAAAATATCAAGAATCCAATTGTGTTAAAGGTTACAGATACATAGATGTTCCATTTACTTTTGAATTTTCGGGGATGTACCTCGTTGCTAAATTCTAGCATTCTTTTCATGGCTTCAAGGATAGATCTGCGATTCAAAAAGATGCTCCAAGAAATAGCCAACGAGGATATCAGAAAAATACTGAAAGCGAGAATCATAGAAGTATGAACGAAAAGATATCGGGTATAAATAACTATGGGAATACTTAGTAGTGTGAAGAGAACATTCCAAACAACAGTTAGGTACACAAGTGGGCTTCTCTCTTCACAACTGTTTTGAAAAAGATGTTTCGTAGAAAACGGAAGTTGCCAGGGAAAGCATAAATGCAGGAGTATCTTGTAATCTGTCGTCAAAATATTTTGTTTCATAATTTTAAAAAGTTTTGTTTTTTTCATATATTGATCGTATTTTAAATTTGGCATAAGGTAAATATTATTTTTTTCTTTATGAAATTACTTTATATTATGCGTTATCATGTAAGGCTAGTTTGTTTTAGAGCGCCACAACAGCATGCAACAGAATTCAGAATAACACAAAAAAATTTTATTAAGAAATGGCTTTTCTCGAAAATGAAAAACTGCTTTAAACAATCAATAATTCTATAATTGTTTTCGAACAACAATGTTGCGTGAGTGTAGCAGTAGGTTAAACAATTATCTTTTGGTAATTGTTTTAGTAAAAGTATGAAACAAATGTCTTCAAATAACTTATAGAATTCCGTTAATTTTTTTTTTTTTTTTCACTTAACAGCAATTTAATAACGACATAATTTTATAGATTTGTTCACATTCGTAGTTTCTAACCATTTAAGTTGTACCAATATTGTCAGTTTAAAAACAAAGTTACAAAATATAAACAAAATTGAAAATGAAAATTGATCTGTTATGAAAAAATGTTTTAGTTTTTAAAGTGTCCACCCCAAATTAAATTAAGGCTTAAAAGGTCATTTTAATTAAAGGAGAATGAAAAACAAACTCTATATTATATTATTTTTAGTTGATTCAGAACTAACTGACCCGATATTATTTTGTTTGTATAGAAAAAAAGAAAAGAAAGAAAGAAAAATTGTTTCTGCTCTAATAGCAATTTTTATCATAAAATAAGTCAAAAAATTATTGACACTGAATAATGGTTAGAAAACGTATTTAAAAAGAGGGTATTTCGAGTTCTACATAAATTAAAAATTCAAAGAAGCATTAAATGTAAAATAAATAAACTGAATTTTATTTTATTTTAATTTATTTTTGCTATTAAAAGAGAAAAAATATATAAAAGAGAGAGAAAGAAATTTTGGAAATCTGATCTATTTTTATTTATTTATTTATTTATTTTTTTTAAAGACACGATCCGGTAAGGAAATGGCACACGTTATAAATTGTCTTTTTAAGTTAGTATATTTTGCATATGTATGTACAAAACATAAAAAAGAAAACATCTATCTTCTAAAGTTAAATCATTTTATTATAATAGATAAATAAATAAATAAGAGCGTGCAAAAATTTTAGAGCCCCTTTGAGAAATTTGAAATTAGCAACGAATTAGCTCGAACTAAGGCTTCTATAATACGAGCTGACTCACAGCTGATCATTGTTGCCCAGCGGAAGTATAGCTTGGTGACGTTCAGTTGCAGACGTATTACTCGGCGTCCTTGTCGCCTAAAATGGCGAGTTTGCCTAAACAGAAGAGCGAATTATTGTTTGTACTTGATAAGTTTGGCAGTAAGATTTGGCGAAATTTTCTTATAACCCTTGTAAAAAGTAGCCATCACCGTTGCTATTAAATTAGTTAATTTTAAATATTTATACACATTGAAAAGTAGTGTAGGTTGTAAAATACAACATTTAGATAACCAAACAGCAGTAAAAACAAATAATTGATACAAAAAATGCAAGAAAACATATCATAATTACACTTCAAATTTGTGATTGAAAGCTAAGCGTACAATTTTCTTTTGGACAACAAGGGGGCTCTGCCCCCTGCTCGCTCCGCTCACCAACCCCCGTAGGAGGCTTCGCCTCCTCCCCGACTCACTTTACTTATTAACACATGCAGAACTCTGCCCACCTATTTGCTACTTTCTTTCATTGAAAAGGAATATTAATAGAGCATATTACAAGACAAAAGCAGAAAATTATTATGGAAATCCTCATATTCAATGTCAAATTGAAATATGTAATATTTATTATTTTTTATAGAAAGAAAATCATAATATCTAGACCATTTTGCATTACAGCTTTAGTATATGACTCTTTTTATTTCTTTTTTACAACCTTAAATCCGGACCATGGAACCCCAGTCGATAAGCGCCGTGCTCGTAATTGGAAGATTGTGGGTTTGGTTCTCGAGCCGACCAAAGACCGTCGTGTACACTAATGGTGGCTGGTGCACGTAAAATATGTTGTGGCCATAATATCCTCCGCGTTCCCATTAAAATTATACCTCTGGGGGCCACTGAAGCCGGGGAGCTATCCCCTACGTGTAGGACCAAAACTGTGGTGGCATGTCTCAGGAACATGAGTAGAGGTGCGTCCCAGACCGTCGCCAATTATCCATAGCGCAGTAATGGTACGACGTCAATCACAACCTATCTAATTATCTACTACCTACAACCATGGATCATATTTTAATTTTCCCGTGTAAGAAGATTAATTTTCTAAAAATAGAGAAATAAGTCGATATTTATTATTTTTTTGTTTTATACATCCATGGTTTCGAGCCGCGGTACCCTAGTCGGTAAAGCGCTGAGCACGTAATTGGAAGATTGCCGATTCGATACTTGAGCCGGCCGAAGACCGTTGTGTACACTAATGGTGGCTGGTGCACGTAAAATCTGTCGTGGTCGCAGAGTCCTCCATGTTCACATCCCCACTATACCTCTGGGGATAACGAAAGCGGAGGGGGATCCCCTCCGTGAAGGTTCAAAATTGTGATGACGTGTCTCCGGAACATCTGTAGGGGTGCGTCCCAGACCGTTGCCAATGACCCATAGGCAAATCCAAAGTTCTATTATCACTTACAATTATGATTATTATCTTTGTTACAACCATTTGTTACATTGTTGTATATATTATGATACACTTTACGAAGAAAATTATTTTTATTCCATCACGAATGTTTTACGAATCGTTGTAATTTCTGGTGGTATGCTTTGTAAATAATCAAATACAAATGAGCAAATTTCATTAACCCTTTCTTTGTTTCGCGTTCATGTTACAAATACATTTTAGCCGAGTTTTGTTTGATATCATGGATGCAGAAGAAGTGCATTGTTAGCTGTCTCAAAACTAATATTCATTGAAGTAGTCTTTCCAGTAGACATCCGAGTCTATTGAAGGCTTCAATACAGGGCTAATAAGTTTTTTGCTTGCAACAAGGAAAATCCCTAACTAATTAGTTTGAAGTCTTTTCTATAAATATTTATGAGTGCATCATTAAATACACTGAAATCACTGCTATCTTCACTAAAAAAAAAAAAAACTGAAGCCCTTAATGCACGCACTGATTCATATGAAACAAAATAAGTTTTGTTCTGTTTTAAATAATTTAATAATACTAAAATGCACTTCAAAATTTGTAAATACAATAGACGGTAATACATAAGAATTCTTTTTTGTGTATCCTACTCCCCTGGAAATTTATAGTGGTGATACAACCTATGAAATTCCTATACAATTTGAGTGCAATGGAATTCAGCATTTAAAAGCTATCATATTTACTCATATCAACAGAAAAATACAACAAATTGAATTTCAGGAGACCTCAAAATGTATAGATATACAAAAATCTCATAGACGTCTATTTCATGATTACTGCTCTTTCTTTAAAAGCATAGAGGTCTCCTAGAATCAAGGACAGTACATTAAATATGAAAAAAAAAAAAAAAGACTACTCTTAAAAATTTTTTGTGATCTCCTACAATTTTTTCCTGCAACCCACTTTAAAAGTCCCAACTCAAATATGTGTATAAAACAAAGTACTTCAAAACGTTCATCAGACTCACAAAAAACTTTATTTTACAAATCATTAACATTATAAATAAATAATTAAAAGTGTTTCACAAAAAGACATTTATGCACAATAATATATGAAATTATGGTACAATTATCATGATATAATACAAACGCAGTAAAAATCTGTTCTATTATTTGATAAAAGAATAATAATTTAACAAATTTTTAACTGTTGGAACAACTAACTACTCGGCACGATTACTAATTCGATTAAATATACCTGTATCCCGGAGGTAAAGGACATCATCTCTATTTTGGGAAAAGAGTTAGCAACATGTCGTTCATGTGCATTTTTAAATTTATATAGAGGCATTCATCACTAATGTCCAGTTACTATAGAGGAGATAAGGCAGTGGGAAGTAAAGCAATGCCCATTTTCTTTGTTCATGAGAAATATATCTCATTACAGCACATCAAAGACACGATGGTAACTGTTTTCACAAAATGGACATGCTATCCTTTACCTCCGTGGTACATATATATATTTATATATATATTAGCATAAATTGTAATATATATACAATTATTATGTAATATATAAATATGTAATTATGTATATTACATAATTACATATTACGTAATATATATCCCTATTATGTAATATATATCCCATAATACACAACACAATAATAGACATAACACTACAACATACATATAAAAAAAATTTGAAAAGAAAAAGGATATGAAAGAAAACTAAGAGACTGCAGTTATAATGACTGGCATAAATTCGTCAGTTAATGCCAAAATATTCGTTAAGCAAATATTCCAAAGAAAAAATCGTACGCAAATTTTAAATATTTTAAAATATTTATACATATAGCTTCTAAGTATTTCAAAATATTTAATGATTTGGACGTTCTTATTTGTTCTTCTAAACAAAGTTATATTGGGGAGAACAAAAAAAAAAAAAAAAAGTTTTACAAAAATAAATCAAAAAATGATTATTATTATTATTTTTTCCCCTGAAAATATTAGATTTATTAAAGTTTCTTTTTAATGTGTTGTATTTCTCTCTCTCTCTCTCACTTTAAGCATAAGTTTTACCAAAACATAATTACTGTCAGAATAGCATTAAGGGCTTTCCCTACAAACATGAGGCCTAACAGCGGCTAAGCGGTTCTGTGCTCAAAGCTGGCAGACATGAGGTGCCGGATTATCGCAGTCACGCTAGTCGGCCCAGCCGTTCGGAGTTTTCCGTGTTTTTCTCCGAAGCTTGCGTAAATACGAGCTAAGACCCCTCAGATAGACCCCCACGGAGGGCACTTCCCTCAGGCCTAGGACCCTAGTGCAGTCAATCAGCCTTAATCCCCACAACCCAAAAAATCCTACAGACATGAATCCTTGGCCCATCAATAAATATTTTGATCCCGCGGTTGCCATTCGGTTAGTTGAAACAGCATCATTTGGCTCAGTGGCACAATTTTCGTCTTCTTCGTCGTCATTTTATTTGTTAGGTAGCTACAGTTGGCCTACCATGAAAAAGAATGATATGAGTCGAATAGTAATTTTTGTATTAAATTTGCATCCAATGGCTCATTTCTAGACTTTGTTTAGCTTCAAAGAAAGTATATAATTTTATGGCATTCATTAAACTAACGCCGAGATCGTTATTCTATCGCGCGAAAGTATAAAAACAGTAAGTAATAAAAGCCAAAATGAAATTGCCAGCTTCCAATACTGCATGTGAGCTAACAATTAGTCAAAAGTCGGGTCATCCCTCAAATCAACGGCCGTTCATGAGCATTGGACAACAAAAGTTGTTCGAATGTTGGCCCATATAAACTTTGTTTGTACGCTGTTATTTTTATTTTTTATTTTTTTTTTAAATATATATGAATAAATAAATAATATCTGAAACGGATCGATTCGTTTTGGAAACGAAAAGTAAGTTCTCTTTCCTTAACAAAGAGGTGGCTTTCTTGTAGATCTGAAACGAATCGTGTTATAATTTAAAACTTTTCATTCCCAAAAGAGATTGTTTCTTTTTTTTTTTTTTTTTTTTTTTTTTTTTTTAATATGTAGGGTTGTGTTTCATTTCAAATCTGAAAAACAAAGATGGAACCTCTTTTAATAAGTTTTTATAATCCTTTCTAACATGTAAATTGTCTTTTCTTAAAACTTACTTAAACCTAGCTGTATAATATCTACTATACTTTGGAATTTTTTATTTATTTATTTATTTTTAAATAGCAAAAGTTTTATAATTTTCTAATTCAAATCTTAGAAAATCGATTAGTTTTCATTAGCACCATTAACATTATTGCCTATTTTTAATAATAATAATAATAAAGTTAAGAAAATCAAGTGAAATTTTGCATTTTAAGTTAAATTATAATCAAACTGTCGACTTTTTGAAATTCTTAAAGTGTAACAATTTTTAAAAGCAGAAATATTTCTGGTATTCCAATTAGAATAGTTTAAAATTTAATAGCTTTTTCTATTCTTCCAATTATTTATTTTTTATTTATTTATTTATTTTTTATTTTTAAGATAAAAGACTTTTAGAAAACCGTACTAAGCATTTTGAAGTTTTTTTTTTTTTTAATGTACATATATAGACAGACCAATATAAACAGGATAGTGGGTCTATCTACAGTCGGCAGTAAAATTATTCAAGCACTAGCAATAGTTCCTACTTAAAACATGAGTACCAAATACTGTTTTGTTAAGTAAATATTTGTCGAGTTTTGACCTTAGTCTTATACTATTTATAAAAAAGTAAGCTGATGATAAAAATTTGCAGTCAAACTAAAAAAATATATATGACATGTGTGGCGGTGTGCTTCAATAATTTTGCTTCCGACTGTAACAGCAAGTTTCGATAATTCAAAACGTAAATAGTTATAGAGAATAATAATAATTTGATTCTTAATCATTCCATCAGTAAATAACGTACATTTCTCGCATTTTCTTTCAAAGATAAATTCAATATTTTATTAGATAATTTATATTTTTGAATAGACATTTATTTTATTTAATTCCTTATGAATTTCTGAAGAATTATAAAAGATTTTTTATGTATTTTTTCAACATTTTAAAGCTGCATCGTGTGCCACCACCTATTATCAGAAATAATAAACATATTCTTAAACGATTTCCCCCTTAAGACAATAGTTTTTCTATAAAAAGAGCAAGAAAGCGTAATATTTTGCAAAAATTTCTTTCACTCTTCTCTAGTTTCTCTGTATACTCCAGGGTGGCGTCTGACTCTTGCAGAGGTAGAAGTTGGCTCGTGAAAAACCTCGTCCCCGGCCATTGAAGTGGCGTCTGTTTCTGTTGTGCTTCGATCTTCTGCGTTTTGAGGCTGTAAAGAATATTAATTTCCATTTTATATTAAGACGATCAAAACCTTTAACTAATAAGACTTACAAAACTAACAAAATTATTAAAACTTAACTAATAAAACTTATGTAACGAAATATATCTACAAATGGAAAGAAAAAAAATAATAATCTGGTGTGTCACTCACACGACTTTATCTTACCCTTAAATTCAATACTATAAATACAGGTTGCAGATTAAAAGGTAAGATAAAGAGTACTGTTACGTAAACCTGTGTTAAACTATTCATATTAGGCTTCTGAAGAGTTTTATATGACAATTAGTTCTGTGTGAGGGGGGCTACCGTCAACCTCAACCCCCCGTTTCATTAATGCACCTACATTTATATAGAATTTAATTCAGGTATTAAAAAATAATTCTGTTTTTAAAGAATAATTTATTAAAATTATTATTTAAAAGAAAATATCTTTTATGATAATGCAGACGATTTCCATACTAGACAAGTAGTATAACACAAAATATCAAAAAAAAAAGTCCATTTTATTCTCAATATTTAAAAAAAAAAAAAAAAAAAAAAAAAAAAAAAAAAAAAAACGATTTTTTTTTCATTAAAAGTAAAAAAAAAATCTATAACTTTGTTTTAAATTATCGCAGATCGATGGTTCAACCATTCGTTTTAAAGGTATTGGCGAGCTCTTTTGAAAGATACCCATCATGAAAATTTACTCCCCTCGAGGGGGGACTCCCCCCCCCAGGGGAGAGGCGAGGCTCTTACATACACATTTTTTTTTTCCCCAGTTAACTATCTCTATCGCAAAAAATATATATTCGTTTCATTTGGTTTAGTGCAGTCTACAGACGTTAAACTCTACTTACCTGCAATTTCCCTCATAGACGGGCCCACCAGCGGCCGAGCGGTTCTGCGCTCAAAGCTGGTAGACATGAGGTGCCGGGCTCGATGCCAGGTCGCGCTCGTCGGCCTAGCCGTTCGGAGTTTTCCGTGGTTTTCTCCGAAACTTGCGTAAATACGGGCTAGGACCCCTTAGAAAGACCTCCACGGAAGGCACTCCCCCTCAGGCCCAGGACCTACAGCAGTCAATCGGCCTTAATCCTAAACACCAACACACCCACACAGACGTAATGTATTAGAATTCTTTTGATTGTCCCTGTACACGAACCATCTGCTTGATCTTAACGAAAAGCTTACTGTAGCATCCCTATATGATACACATTTAGAATACCGAGTTTGAATTTTCTGCCATAATTTGTTTTTGAGATATGCTGATAAAAGACAGATACACACACAGACACACAGACATACACACAGACCATTTGCTAAAAACATGATTTTCGTATTTAGGGGACCTCAAAACGTGTAAATATAAGAAAATCTCGCATTCGAAAATTTGACCCAAAAACAATACTTTCTCTACCTTATGGGTAAGAGAAAGTAAAAAGAATATTAATTCAAAACCTTGTACAGTGTGGTTATAAATAAATTAAAAAGATCAGTTTCATTACCTCTAAACAAAATCTTGTAGCTAGTATAAACTATCGGATTATTATCAAATTCAGTATGTGAATGATTCATGAGATGCGTTCAAGTATCAAAAATCTTTTACTTGAAAATATGTCAACTGAGGGGCGCTTTCATTGCAAACTGGCAAGTTTGACAAGTGAAATTATCATATGGTGTCAAAAACTAATCAATAAAGATTCGAACCGTTTATGCATTCTTCATGAGTCGAATTTCCTTTATTATATTTCACATTTTTCTATTCAAAGCGCCACTTAGCGGAGATTTAAAACTAATTTTTAATTCCTTGTTTGAATCACATGATTCGTTCACATACTAAATTTAACGGCGGTTTGCTCGCCCCTCCCCTTTTTTTTCTGCAGTATGCTGTTTGTAGAGATATTTTATTTGTAACTATCCCCTACAAGTTTATGCAATGAGATGAAATAATATGTCATTATCTTGTGATGCTGTTTTAGTCTTAACAGCCCATTTATTGGTTAAAAAGATGCAATATATTGGGTGGGCAGATGTTTGATTACGGAGGTGGGGTGGTGTTGTAAGGCTGGATGGTTGGGTGGGTTTGTGAAATTAAAAAAAAAAAAAGTAGAAGGCTTGTTGCATTTGCTTTGTATTACTATGCAAACTTTCATTTTCCAATAAAATTTCAGATTTTTCCTTTTTGAGTTGTCAACTATATTTAATGTTCTAATTATACTGTTAAACACAATGTGATCAATCGGTGAATTTCATTGTGGCTTCGTGGTTTCATTGTTGCTCATCTGCTTTGAAATTTTGCATTTTTAAATCCATATGGTTCCTGTTCTGGTTGTGGCAGGCTGGGGGAGTGTTGCCGGCGTAAAACTAGTGTAACCCCACAGGCAAGTCACAAGTCTTGCCGCCTGCCTCCTTCTTCCTATCTTGTGTTTCTTGGGTTGTTTTTTCATTAATTTTGATAAGTTTATGGTTTTAAGTTAAGATTTGTTGTTTTACTTTATTGATTCTTTTGTTTTGCAGACTGTTAATTAATAGATCTGGTTTCTTTACATTAGTGTATTTCATCCACTGATGATTTTTTTTTTTTAATCTTATTGGTCATTGGTGTTTCAGTGATCTTGTATTTGTTGCTTGGCTTCTTCTATGCTTAATAGATCATCTTTATTATATATATATATATATATATATATATATATATATATATATATATATATATATATATATATATATATATATATATATATATATAAGAAAGAACGAAAAAAGAAAAAAGAAAAAATTGGGTATAAGTATTTTTAATAGTTTTAATACACAGATGTTAGACTGTTGGATAAGTGGGAAAATATATAATTTGTTGAGAATGGAGTTTTTGTTTTATTATAGAAAAACATGATAGTACATATAGTTTTTTTTTCCCGTACTATGAAAAACTGCAGATCAATATTATTGCTGTATTAATTTTTAAATTTTACGTCAAATCATTATTGCTCAGAATGAATTAATATCTATTGAATAAAAACATTTTTTTAAGTTTAATTTCAATTATTACTATTTTTTATATATATATAATTCTTACACAGGTTCTAATTTCGTTTTCTCTTTAGGAATGATAACTGGATGTCTATTTTAATACAGATGTTTTAAAGTTAAAATTTATTCCCGTAATCTCAGTTTGCTTCTACCATCCGTAGATTAATAAATAAATAAATTCAAACTTTAAAGAAATGTGTACAAAAATATTTAATTTATGCCCCTAGTTTCATTATAATTCGATAAATTTATCATTTTTCTAATATTCACATACAGGCTTCTCTCATAAAAATAAATGTATTGCTGCTATTTTAAGTACACAGGATGATTAGTTTAAGCATTTATAAATCTCTTGAGGAGACAATTTATTCAAAGATGATTTCAAATTGCATAGGAATGGTTGAAAATATCTTCAGCTTGCGGTAGGAGGTGTTAAATGGGAGCTTGACTGCCGAATGATTTCCTTGGAAATTAATATTGCACCGCTCAGTGCAATTCTACCATGATGTGGCTCCCTTAAATCCCATCTGTAAATGAAATCAATAACACTTCATCAATGAATTGGTTTTAGTGATCCGATTCATTCTGCTGCTAGATCGCCAGATCTAAAATGTTCGAGATTCCATTGCCTTTTGAAAGGGGCTGTGACAGCATCTGTCACGCTTCACCACAGGATTTCGTAAGAGCCCCTTTCAAAAGGTTAGGCGCCGTCGTGAAGCTGGTGTAAGTACTTCTGGTCTGATTCGTGATGGAGCACATTTTGTAGCATGGGTGTTTTTGCCAATGCAAAGCTCGTCATTAAAAGGCTTTGTGTTTCACAAACGTGTTGCTGATTTTGTTATTGTCTTCTTTGCCTCTTTTTATTCTAGTTCGCAAAGAAAGCATCTTTTCCGATCCTACAGTAATATGTAATTTCAAATCGCATTTTAATAATCAACCCCCCGCGTTCTAAATTGTACAAATCCCCTTGTACATCAGACATGTAGCTTGACATTAAGTCCGCCTTTACGTCTTCGTCAATCTAAGGAGAGGACAGACACAGATGATTTGTACAACACAAAAAAGCTGAGAGAAAACGATATGTACCATTGTAGGACTCGAACACATTCGGCTACTCTACAGTCTCCAGCAAAATTATTGTAGCACACATACACACTTTTCCTATATATATATATATATATATATATATATATTAGTTTGATCGCTAATTTTTATCATCAACTGACTTTTTTATAAACAGTAAAGATCATGACTCGACAAATATTTACTTAACAAAACAGTATTAGGTGTCCATCTTTTAAGTAGGAATTATTGCTAGTGCTTGAATAATTTTGCTACCGACTGCAGAAGGGGATTTGCCAAATGGTCCATATGGTCACTCGGTAACGGAGGACCCACGTATGGGGTATAAGTTATGAATGAACGTATTGAAAGGTTTTAAGACATTATTGCAACCATAAAAATAAAATGACAAGAAGTCAAAATAGATAAATATTTTTGATGGACAGGGGAGAAAAAATAAGATAAGGGAGAAATATAAGAGATAGTTTAGCAACAGAAAATACACAGAAAAGATAAGGAAAAAAAGTTTAAAATTTTTTCAAAGATATTTTATTTATTTTCAAATTTAAGTAAATAAATAAATAAAGATGTGATATATTAATAGGACACATTTCTCTTTTGTATGCAGCGTGCAATGTCAGTCATACATGCGTTTCTTATAGCTTAACAAATAATATAAAGATAGGATTTGCTGATACACAGTATTTCTTATATCGTTACAGGGAATCATCGTGATATGGACCGACGACGAAATTTCATACGTCGTGAAGGCGTTCTTTGATAATGGAAGCTACATTATCATAGTACAGTGATGTAATAAACAACATTTTAAGATTACGTAGCAAAATCCCGAAAGGGTCATATTTCGTATTGGTCACAACTTTCATGAGATGGCAAACACAAGCAACTCTGCGAATGATAATGCGTCAAACTATCCTGAACAGGATTGTTAGGGCTAAAGAATGTTTTGATCAAGGTTGCGCCCATCTAACGGAAGTAATTTTTATCACTCAACAATCTTTAACACTGAAAATTAACACTGAAATTAACACTGAAAATCCTTCGTCTTTTGGCGATGCAAACTATGTAGAACTTTTAGTTCTACATTGTCGTCAATAAATGTTCTGTTAAACATGCTTTAAAAATTCATATTAAATGTGTCAATGTCCTACCAATGTCCTATTAATGTGAATGATATCCACATTGAAATCCTTTTATGTAAAATCTTTAGGGTTTTGATATAGAATGTATGTTATTGAATAATGAATTTATATTATGCCACTCTGTAAGACCTATGCGCAACAGGAATAATAATAATATAAAAACAACACATTTCTTTACGCAAGCGAAGTGATGACGTCACTGGTCGTCCATAGGGTCAGGCAAAAGATTTCCTATGTTAATTGTTCATTGGATGTTTTGTATAAAATTATTAAAAATTAAGGAAAATTATATCCCGATTTTAATCCCCATGTATGAGTATAGTTATATATAAGTTATTGTCTATATGTGTTTAATTGAATTATATTTGCTGTAAAATTGATAAAATTTTAATTTTAACTTTCAAAACTCTAGGAAAAACATGGCTAACTTCCATATTCGAATGAAAACATAAACATTTAATTTCAAATGGTGATATTTACACAATAAATATCCAACTAATATACTAACTAAAAGGAAAATGATAAATATTCTATCATATTTTGAGGTCAAATTTGTTTTCAAATTTCTAAATAAAGTATCTGATATAAGATACTAATGTGTTGCAGCGGAATAGATTTGATATCAGTCATCCTTGGCAGAAAAAAAAAATATCGCCAAATTATTTGGCCAACATTATTTAATTTATTTCAAAAATCATGGTTATTTTAACAACTTATATTAAGAGAGTAATGAATAATATGAAACAATATTTCGTACAATGGATATTACGAAAATATACATCTGGCATGTATATTTTCGTATTACGTTTTTGATCACCAAATACAATAAGCGCCAAGAACGACAGAGTTTTGAAATTTAAAATTAAAATTTTGTCAATTTGACAGCAAAATAACTCAATCTAACACATGCACATGATAACTAATCTATACTAATATTATAAATGCGAAAGTTTGGATGGATGTTTGTTACTCAATCACGCCACAACGGCTAAACGGATCTGGATGAAATTTTGTACAGAGATAGATAATTGTCTGGAATAAGACATAGGCTACTATTTATACCGGAAAAATGTAAATTTTTAATAGATCTTCTATATAATATAGATATTTCTTCTATAATAAAACTTTAAAATAATTTATTTTAATTTTTCATTGTTGCCAAATAATGTTTCACGCGAATAATAATAATAATGATAATAATAAAAATAAATATTAAATATGCTTAGGCACATGACAACATGACGTCATTATCAAAATTAAATAATAAGAAAATGAAGGCTAAGACCTATGCGCAACAGGAATAATAATAATATAAAAGCAACACATTTCTTTACGCAAGCGAAGTGATGACGTCACTGGTCGTCCATAGGGTCAGGCAAAAGATTTCCTATGTTAATTGTTCATTGGATGTTTTGTATAAAATTATTAAAAATTAAGGAAAATTATATCCCGATTTTAATCCCCATGTATGAGTATAGTTATATATAAGTTATTGTCTACATGTGTTTAATTGAATTATATTTGCTGTAAAATTGATAAAATTTTAATTTTAACTTTCAAAACTCTAGGAAAAAACATGGCTAACTTCCATATTCGAATGAAAACATAAACATTTAATTTCAAATGGTGATATTTACACAATAAATATCCAACTAATATACTAACTAAAAGGAAAATGATAAATATTCTATCATATTTTGAGGTCAAATTTGTTTTCAAATGTCTAAATAAAGTATCTGATATAAGATACTAATGTGTTGCAGCGGAATAGATTTGATATCAGTCATCCTTGGCAGGAAAAAAAAATATCGCCAAATTATTTGGCCAACATTATTTAATTTATTTCAAAAATCATGGTTATTTTAACAACTTATATTAAGAGAGTAATGAATAATATGAAACAATATTTCGTACAATGGATATTACGAAAATATACATCTGGCATGTATATTTTCGTATTACGTTTTTGATCACCAAATACAATAAGCGCCAAGAACGACAGAGTTTTGAAATTTAAAATTAAAATTTTGTCAATTTGACAGCAAAATAACTCAATCTAACACATGCACATGATAACTAATCTATACTAATATTATAAATGCGAAAGTTTGGATGGATGTTTGTTACTCAATCACGCCACAACGGCTAAACGGATCTGGATGAAATTTTGTACAGAGATAGATAATTGTCTGGAATAAGACATAGGCTACTATTTATACCGGAAAAATGTAAATTTTTAATAGATCTTCTATATAATATAGATATTTCTTCTATAATAAAACTTTAAAAAAATTTATTTTAATTTTTCATTGTTGCCAAAGAATGTTTCACGCGAATAATGATAATAATGATAATAATAAAAATAAATATTAAATTTGCTTAGGCACATGACAACATGACGTCATTATCAAAATTAAATAATAAGAAAATGTAAGCTAATTCAGATCTGTGTTAAAGAGCTTTATTTGTTGATAATCCTGGGTATATTTTTTATATCTGTCATTCTTGGCGAGAAAAAAAAAAAAAAAAAAAAAATGATCACCAAATTATATGGTGAACATATTTAATTCATTTCAAAAATCATGGTTACTGAATAATGTGAAACAATATTTCGTACAATACATATTACGAAAGTATACATCTGGCACGTATATTTTCGTATTACGTTTTTGATCGCCAAATACAAAAAACGCTAAAGACGACAGAGTTTTGAAATTTAAAATTAAAATTTTGTCAATTTGACAGCAAGATCCGCGATTGTAATGAAATGCTCGCCCTCTGGTGGGCTAAGGTGAAATTATCACACCACTGCATATCATCATATTATGCAATCGATTTTCCATGATGTAATGGCGGAGAAAGAACAATAATAATACACGTGGCTATTATATTTACTAACAACTGCAGTTCAGAGAGCGCCATCTATCGATCATTACAAACGCGGATAGCTTAATCTAACACATGCGCACGATCACTAATTTATAATTATATCCAAATATGGGGACTAAAAATTGGAAAATAATTGTCCTGAATTTTTAATATTTTTTTACAAAAAATCTAATGAACGATTAACACAGGAAACTTTTTACTCGGCCCCAACGACGGTTAGTGACGTCATACTTCGCTTGCGTATATTGTTTGCCGATAAATTTTTAACTTCGAGCTGGACTGGATATCCTAATTTGAAAAATTCTGTGAAATCACGCCATCAGAATCCCAAAAAGTATCCTATAAATTCGCCACCTGATTTATTTACAGATCAGAAAATTGTTTAAACTTTCTTCTACCGTTTAAAGCAGTACGGCTTAAAACTTTTACATTTATAATTGTAATATTCATATTCCCCTTTTCTCATTTGATTGTATGGTTCTGATAAAGAAAGACAAATTTTTTATATGAATATAACTGATTTTTTTTTTCTCTGAAAAAGAAACGAAAAATTCAATTACTTTTGAAATTAAGATATTTATGCAAGCAGTATAGTTCATTAAATTACAATGTCAGACCATTCTATCCCCGGCAAATCCCAGCTGTGTTAGTGGACAGCGGTATACAGGCTCTCTGTTAGAAGTTAGTGGAGGAAAAGCATGCAACAAAGAAGGCAGGTAAAGTTTGAAAGGAGTTAAACGCCGAAATACCGTCGGAAGGAAGATGTTGTTGTGGATGTAGGTGTTACCAGCAAAATTTTCATCCAAGTACTCCGGAGGAAACCTTGGGCTGCGAGCTTGTTTCTTCTTTTGACGATCACTCTTTTTTCGTCCGAACTTCCATTGGTGAAAAGCATACACCATGCTCCCTGTAAATAAAACGTAAAAAAAAAAAAAAAAAAAAATCAATAAATAAAACATCAGGTCAGTAACTTTGACTCCATTTGTACAATTATAGAATATTAAAGAAAAAACCTTAATTTTCACAATAACTAAAAGGGAACAGACAAGCTTTCAGTAATGGATTCCATGGCTTGGGCAAATGCTTTATCAACTGAGAAGGGATTCAGTTACCATCTATCGGGTTAACTCATTTTGGGGAAACTTTTCCACGTTAAGCCAAAACTTCTAGATATGAATTCTGGTTAGATCAATTTTCGCTCTTGTAAAAGTTAATTCGGCCTTTATACGTGAAAAGTTCAAAATGGTCGTTGAAATTTACCTGAATGGAAAAATCAATAATGCTGGATACCTTCATTATTGACACTGAAAAAATATCTCATTGATATGTGAAAAAAGACTAATAAGTCAAAATTTAAAACTTTCATTTTTACACGTTTTTATTTAACTTCGTTTTTTGTCTGCCGCAGGGTCAAATTTTGCGCCATTTTGCAAATTTTGAACCAAGGTCGAATTTTAACCCACTTCTAATCATACGAGCGGGCTGAAATTTTGCGTTCATGTATAACCCCGATGATAGTACAAGGACAGGAAAGGTTAAAGAACAGGCAATTTTTACTTTCCGAACACTATAGTGAGGAAAGTATTGTAATCATGTCAAAAATCCGAATTCGAGATTTTGATGTTTCTATACGTTTCGAGATCCAACGAGTCCGTTTTCACTATTTTTACGATGATGTATGTATGTGTGTGTGTATGTGTGTGTGTATGTATGTGTGTATGTGTGTGTGTATGTATGTGTGTATGTATGTGTGTATGTCTGTGAGTGAACACGCTAGCGTCTAAACGCTTTGTTCGAATAAGCTGAAAGTTGGTACGTTTCAGTAAACCAGAGATACGACAATGCTGGCAATGAATCCTGATTCGTCCAAAACTACTTTCGACCGCCTGAGGGAAGACTGCAGCGCCAACATAGACTTGGCGACTACTGCACTAGAACACCTTCAAACAAAACCACTTATGAAACATACAAATAAATAGCCCATATTGCGCTTATGCGCCAAGGTTAGGAATCCAGGTTGCCATAGTTTGGACGAAATTTAATAAGCCCGCCATTTTTTTCCGTCCACTGCGCAAGCGCACTAAGCTCTTGTCTTATCTCTGGTTTACTAAAGGATTTCTATTGTAAGTCACCATAGTACGAACCCTATAGATTTTGGTGAATCTAGCACTTATAGTTTTTTTACAGGGACACAAAGAAAAATTCTTTATCATTATGGCCAAGGGACCAAAATCTTAAAAGTGCGATAACATCTAAACGCCTTATTCAATTGAGCAAAAACTTTATACACATATTATAGGTCACAGATACTCAATCTGTATAGATTTTGGAGAATCTAGCACTTATAGTTTTTTTACAGGGACACAAAGAAAAATTCTTTGCCAAATTTTTAAAAGTGTGATAGCGTCTAAACGCCTTATTAATCTCAGCAAAGAATTTGTACACATGTTATAGGTCACATTTGAACCAACTGTATAGATTTTGGTGAATCTAGCACTTACAGTTTTTTTACAGGGACACAAAGAAAAATTCTTTATCTTTATGGCCTATGAGACCAGCGATAGCATCTAAACGCCTTATTCAATTGAGCTGAAAATTTGTATGAATATTATAAATCACTGTTGCACTAACTATAAGCATTTTGGTGAATCTAGCATTTATAGAATTTTACAGAGACACAACGAAAAATTCTTTATCATTATGATCTAAGGGCTCAAAGTTCAGTAGCGTTAAATAAAACCTCGTGTGATATATGGAGAAAAATACTCAAACACTCTGTTATGGTTTTCTCTTTTTTGTTTCTTTCGCAACTCCTCTTTCTTTCATTTATCTACAAAACTGTTAGTTACTCAATGTTCGGAAAGTCGAGTGGAGTCACTCCAGATTTTTTTAAAAATATAAATTAATTAAAATAATAAAAAAGAACAATTGTTTCAAGGTTGAGACAAACCCCTCAACAGTATACAACAAAGTTATTAAGCTGCATATTTTACAAGCATAAAAAAATATTTACCATACAAGAGTCACGTTTCAATAAGGCATACTGGATGTTTGCTGAATATGCAGTCCTACTGAGACATATTGGGTTATTCGGAAATTAATTTTGTTTTTTCCCAACAGAAGATTTAGTTGTATTGATCCTCACCAACTTCACAATTAAGCAGCATTTTCCTTATGTATTTTGACATGTGATATAGTAAGGCTTGTTTGTGAAAAAGTTTGTGTGATTTTGCACTATAGTTTTTGTTAGGTGCCCTATCAAATATGGAGAGTCGAAAGCTGCATTTTCAGCATATTTAGCATATTTTGCTTCTTTACTACCGAAAAGGCAAAAATCCTCTTCAATCAAGAAAAAAAAATAAATATCAGATGTGCATGGAGAAGAAATGTGTGATAAAGGTGTATTTATATTCATAAAAAGGGGTGATGCTGTTTGTTTGGTGGAAATTAAAAGAAATAGTTTTTTTTTTTTTTTCAAGATTTTACGGGATAATACCATGATCAATTCTGAAGTATACTGTCATCAACTGGACAATAAATGATTCACTGAAACAGGAAAGGCTAGAATTAACAATAGAAAAGGTGTAGTGTTCTACTAAACTAATGCAAGACCACATACAATTTTGGTAACTCGCCAAAAGCTTTTACTGGCTTGTATGGGATGTACTATTACACCCACCATGTTCTCCAGATTTGCAACTCTGGATTATTATTTATTTGTCTTTTACAAAACTTTTTAGACGGTAAAACCTTTACTTCAAAATGTTGACGTCGAAAATGACTTGGAAAATTTCTTTCCCCAAGAAAGATCAGAAATTTTATGAACGTGAAATCATGTTATTACCAAAAGAAACGGCAAAAGTGTACCAAAATGAATGATATATAAATCCATAAAATACTTATACACTATAAGAAAACCGTCTTTCATTTGCATAAAAATAGCATTACTTTCTAAATAATTTAATATATATTTTTTGTTTATATATCTGGCAGTATAATATTGCTGTTGTCCTACTGATGGAAGATTTATTCAGAATCTGAAACGATTAGTTTACAGAAAAATTTATTCTATATTTTTAATAAATGTTCTGTACTTTACTTTTTTTTAATTGATTAAATGTTTTCTAACATGCATTCTAATCGTCTGTTATGCAACAGAACAAATTAAATCAGTATACGAAATTTACAGTCATAACAACAGGTAGCTTAAGTTTTTTGATGGAAATTGCGTTAGAACCATTTGAATGAACATAAAATAAATAGCAATAAAAGCAATAAAATAAAAACATAAAAAAGAAGAAGAAAATGCATTGAGAGGTCATGTAAAATTGAAAACTGGTCCAAGACATCCACATACTTTAATCATAATTTCAAATTATTTGTATTATCATGTTTAACTATAATAATAATTTAAAAAAAGCACCAGATATAATAAAACCTTATGCATATACGACCTGTATGATTATTTATATCAATATGCATATCTGATACTTAAGACATGCACTTGCTGACATTTACTTCTCAATATAAAAACAAAACCTAATTTTCTTTCTCCGTTTGAGTGATAGTTACTTTTAAATAAAAGAATTATGAAATGCAAAATTCACAACCGTGAGCGTTTGATATCGCCCACTAAGAGGTTAAAAGTTTAGATACAACACAGTTTCATGAATAAAATGACCTAAATATGTAACACCGTATGTAATAAAAAATTAAATAGTGTCTGTCATTTCAGATTTTCTATTGTTGCTTACTTTGATATTGACAGAATGATTAGCAAGCTTAATTGCACTGCGCTGCAAAAAAAAAAAAAAAAAAAAAAAAAAAAAAACGGCCCCTGATACCATTCTTGCTGATTCTTATGTAAAATGACCTCCTGAAACCGAATATGATTATCATTTTGCCCAGTCACCCACCGTTTTCTCGGGATACCACCCCCTTCCCCAATTTTCAACACTGTTCGGTAATTTTATGGCCATGAATTTGATATGGAGAATGGAAAATAATTAATATAACACTTAAAAACAAAATAATATAATGTTTAATAAATAACATTAATATTCTACCAATTAAGAAGATGGCCGACGTTGAAAATCGTCCTTTGAAATTACTGTCTTACAGTCGTGAAAGTAAGTAATCATAAGCATTGAAATGTACCAATATTAAAATTTCACAAAAACTATTGAAACTAAAAAAAAAAAAAAAAAAAAAGAATGAATAAATAAATAAACAAACAAACAAAACTAAAAATTTTAATTTTTTGATAAATTTCAAAATGCTCCAGGGGATTCAATGTTTAAATTTTCCCTTTAATTTTACATTATTATTGTTTATAATAAATTATCTCTAAAAAAGAGTTAAAACACGAGCCATTTGTTATTTAGATTAAAAACACTTTAAAACACGTAAAATTAAACTTTATTTAAAAGATTTAAAAAAATTATCCGAAGCTTTTCACTTTGAAATACCAAAGCATCATCAGGGATTTTTATTACTCATTGTTTATCATTATATTTTAAAGATATTTGGATATTACTTTGTGGATTGATGAATAAGTTAATTTTTTAATACAACGAGAAATATATATATATATACAGTGGCCGCCGCTTAATAAAATCACTGGTTAATAAAATCAGCCGCTAAATCTGATCAAATTGTCAGGACCGGTATCAAATCAATACAAATTATTGTTGAAACCGCCGCTTAATAAAATCAGCATCGCCGGTTAATAAACTAAAAAAAAAAAAAAAAAAAAAATCCTCAGCAGCCAAAAATATCATTTATGCACACTAAAAAAAAAAAAAATTCATTTACATTGTAACTTTTTTTTTAAATAAAAAAAGAAATTAAAGTAGCCGTTATCGCTCATTGTCGAAAATTTTACACTTGCAGCTTAGTTACAAATTAAATACCCCCCATAGCTTATCTCTCTAACAATTTCAAGGAACGTATTTTTCAAAGCGCAGTAATAAGTTACAAATTTGATTTGATTTGCAAATGATATATATATATATGTTACATATAATTATTAAAAGACAATTTCTAGTTCTCATTTTGAAATAGCTATAAATTAAGAGGTTCAAACGGAAATATTCTAAATTTATGAAAAAAGCATGAACTTTTGGTAAAATAAAATAATGATGATTTTCTTTGAAGGAAAGCGCATAGAAATTTGGAATGCGTTTAATTTACTTATATCGGAGGAATAATTAATTATATATGTAAAAATAATTAATATTGTTTACTAATTTCATCATTCATTACCTTTTGAAATTTCTTTCCAAATTCAGGGAAGTAATACCTTTTCCTTGAGTGCAGGAACGTTCGCCGGATATAAAAATCAGCCGCTTAATAAAATCACTTTGACTCAGAACGAATGTGATTTTAATAAGCGGCGGGAACTGTGTATATATATATATATATATATATATATATATACCTCCTCCATCTAGAACGTATAAATAGTAATTTCGAGAATATCTAAACTAGAAATATAAATTTACGACCTAAAAAGTAAATAAATAATCTGGATAGACGAAATGATCGAGAATTTCTAGTCTATACTTTTCTAGATAGTGAAACAATATTATGAATCCTTTGTATTGAGAAATTCTCGCTTAATTTCCTAGAATCAGGTTATAAACAAAAATTATAGTTACTAAAACTCATCTCTTGAGTTTGTATTTATTTGCAGAGATTTTTAAATAAATTTGACCCCACGATAATATGGAAAAACGATCTAGAATTCTAACAGGGTTTTTAGAACTTGATAATAAAGGGAATTAGAATTTATAGGGATAACATAGAACTATGTATATTTACAAGAGACACAACTTTGTTTCTAAATGTCAGTCACGGTTTTTATTTTTTTTTAAATATATATATATTTTATCTTTAAATCCTGTAATTTCATAAAAAAAATGTATTACTCTAAATAAATAAATTAATTAATTAATTAATTAAATTAAATTAAAAGTTAAAATAATAATAATAATAATAATAATAATAATAATAATTAAACATTAAAGTATCAATCAATCCATAAAGTAATTACCCAAATATCTTTAAAAGATTATAAAATAATCTAAAATCAAGCGGAAAATTTAAAAACTGAATAGCAGGAAGCTTTTTAACATTTTTCAAAATAAATAAATAAATAAATAAATGAAATGAAATGAAATAAATAAATGAAAATAAACTTTGAATCCAATCGTTTTGAATTTGAATAGTTTTTGAGGAATTTTAATATTATTAATTCTGTAACATTTCAATACAATGTACGGATATTTTCATATTCTAAACAATAAGTTCAAAGAACGATTTTCATTGTCTACCATTTCCTTAAAAATAATTTCAGATTAAATATCTTAAAGGTAATGATAACCCCACCAGTTGAAATTGATGGTAGTGTGGAGTAGGGAATAAAGTCGGTTATCGGCCTGTGTGGAATGCCCTTTTCGGGTTGGGAGGGGGGGAGTGTCTTTGTAAGGGGTTCTAATTCGTATTCATGCAAGTTAAATTCCGAACGGTTAGGTTGGATTTGAAACCGGCACGTCCCTTTTTCCAACTTTGAGAGCAAAATATTTAGTTACTATTGGAGCCCTAACCATTTGGAATTTTCTATGATTTTCTTTGAAACTCGTGTGTATACACTTAGAAAATTCTCACAGAAGGATCATTAAACCCTGAATTTTAAAAGAAGATATTCGGTCTTAACCTACGCACCAAGCACATTAAAGTAATGATGCAAAGTGATCAACATTTGAAAACAGATTCGATTTTGAATGGGTCTCTCTCATTTTTATGATTGGAATCCAAACTTTCTTAGATTTTTGAAAATGAATGGTAGATTTTATTAAAATTATTTTATTCAAGATGCTTTAAAGAAATCCATTTAAAAGAGAAATAATATCGCGAGTCAATGTATTAAATATTATTCCTCATTTTTAAAATGTTTTCAAATTGGCATTAAATCAAACAGAAAACTTTTATTTCTAAAAACTTTTTTTTTTTTTTTTTTATATAAATCTGTTTTTTTTTTTTTTTTTTACTATAAAAAAAGGAAAATACATTAAAAATTTGGCGAGCTCTTTTGAAAGATACCCATCATGAAAATTTACTCCCCTCGAGGGGGGACTTCCCCCCAGGGGGGGGAGGCGAGGCTCCTACATACACATAAAAAAATTTCCCAGTTAACTATCTCTATTACAAAAATATATATTCGTTTCATTTGGTTTAGTGCAGTCTATAGACGTTAAACTCTACTTACCTGCAATTTCCCCCATAGACGTAATGTATTAGAATTCTCTTGATTGTCCCCGTACACGAACCATTTGCTTGATCTTAACGAAAAGCTTACTGTAGCATCCCTATATGATACACATTTAGAATACCAAGTTTGAACTTTCTGCCATAATTTGTTTTTGAGATATGCTGATAACAGACAGACACACAGACACACAGACAGACACACAGACATACACACAGACCATTTGCTAAAAACATGATTTTCGTATTCAGGGGACCTCAAAACGTGTAAATATAACAAAATCTTGCGTTCGAAAATTTGACCCAAAAACAATACTTTCTCTACCTTATGGGTAAGAGAAAGTAAAAAGTTTGACTGCTGCGAATTTGCATTAATTTTTATTTTATTAAATTTAAATCGTTATATTGTTGTATTTTCGATGCATATATGCGCAAATTTTCCCCAATTTGAGAACGTAATTTTCAAAAACTATTTATAACATTCACGAACCTGCTAAGACAAAATTAAAAAACGTGTACTACAGATAAAATTTGTAAAAGAACAGATATTTGTTCTTAAAACTATTATTTTAAAAGATACGTGTCTAATGAAATTTTATTTATTTTTATTTATTTTTAATGCTAGAAACGTTAAATATGGTCTTTTTATTTAATGTACATATAAAATAAACTTTTAAAATAAATTTTTGCTTGAATTTTTCTTTTATCCCCAAGGATTAAAAATATGTAAGAAAATTTGGAAACCGGTTTCAAATATTTGTACCAACGTTCTAAAACATTTGAGGAAGGAGGATATTACTTAAAAACAAGATTTATGGTTAAGAAAACGATCTGCAGAAAATCATTCTTAGTCATTTTATTATAAAACTGGTGTATCGGTAAAAGAAAAAAGAAATTAAGAAGAAGAAGAAAAAGAAAATAAATAATCTGGTGTGTCACTCACACGACTTTCTCTTACCCTGAAATTTAATACTATAAATACAGGTTGCAGATTAAGAGGTGAGATAACGAGAACTGTCATGTAAACCTATGCTAAACAATTCAAATTAGGCTTCAGAAGAGTTTTATACGATAATTAGTTCTGTGTGAGGGGGCTACAGCCCCCCTCAACCCCCCGTTTCATTAATGCACCTACATTTATATAGAATTTAATTCGGTTATTAAAAAATAATTCTGTTTTTAAAAAATAATTTATCAAAATTATTATTTAAAAAAATTATTTTTTATGATAATGCAGACGATTTCCATATTAGAGAGGTAGTGTAACACTAAATATCCAAAAAAAGTCCATTTTAATCTCAATATTAAAAAAAAAAAAAAAAAAAAAAAAAAAAAGATTTTTTTTTCTAAGTTTTTTTTCGTTAAAATAAAAAAAAAATCTATAAATTTGTTTTAAATTATCACAGATTTATAGTTCAACCATTCGTTTTAAAGGTATTCGCAAGCTCTTTTGAATGATACCCATCATGAAAATTTACTCCCCTCGAGGGGGGACTCCCCCCCCAGGGGGGGAGGCGAGGCTCCTACATACACAAATTTCTTTTCCCAGTTAACTATCTCTATTACAAAAAATATATGTTCGTTTCATTTGGTTTAGTGCAGTCTATAGACGCTAAACTCTACTTACCTGCAAATTCCCCCATAGACGTAATGTATTAGAATTCTCTCGATTGTCCCTGTACACGAACCATTTGCTTGATCTTAACGAAAAGCTTACTGTAGCATCCCTATATGATACACATTTAGAATACCAAGTTTGAACTTTCTGCCATAATTTGTTTTTTAAATATGCTGATAACAGACAGACACACACAGAGACACACAGACCATTTGCTAAAAACATGATTTTCGTATCCAGGGGACCTCAAAACGTGTAAATATAACAAAATCTCGCGTTCGAAAATTTGACCCAAAAACAATACTTTCTCTACCTTATGGGTAAGAGAAAGTAATAAGAGAAAGTAAAAAGCAAGAAAGAATTATTTCGAACATAATCAGCATATAACAAATGATTTTTATTTATTTATTTATTTATTTATTTTTTAATAGTCTGTTTTCAAAATAAAGATCAGATTATTCTACTTTTCAGTGATAAAACATTGACTTATAGAATCGTGTTATATAATATTTAATTTTAACATAATATTTTTCGATTCAATTATTAATAAATTGTTCTAGTAACTTACGTGTAAAATAAAAAAAATACATATAACAGTGATGTAAAAATGTTAATATACGTATTAGGGTAGATTAAAAAAGAATCAAAGAAAAGAAACAAAGAAACTCTTCTAACAGGAAACAAGTATCTATCAATTGTTCTCGCTTGCCCTTATGAATACTTTTATAAATTATCAACATTCTCATTATTATTTATTTTATATAATTTCTATCCTGAGGAAGAGGCCAAAATTTTTGAAATATCTGCAATTTTTTGCGATATTTTCGCACCATTTATTCCAGGCATGCGAACATTTTAATTTAGTCTGGAGTACTGTTAGCACCTGCACTTTTTTCGCACCACTTTATTCGTAGTAAAATTTTCTCTAACATACAATTACGATTAAATAAGAAGAAAAAGATCCTTCAAGAAATGTGGTGTTTAAAAAGGTCAGGTGATGACAATGTTCCAGAAGAAATTAAAATATTAGTATGAATGTTTATAGTAACAAAATAAATTTGGGATAGTGTTAATACAATAAAGATACATTTGGAAAATAATGTCCTTATTCTCTTCTTCTTCTCATTTATTTAATGTTTAATATTCTCACCTTTCACATGGGATTAAATTTTCAGACATTTGTTATTTTTAAGTCATTTTCGAGAAAAAATATACATTATTTTTTAAATGTATTTTTAACATGTTAACTCCAAAGTTATTTTGTAAATAAAAATTAAGAAAATAAATTACAGGAAAACCGTAAAAAATTTCTTGGTACTTCAATATTTAAACTCCTTGTGCAGGCTGATGTTGATATCAATAATAATAATAATAATAACAATAATAATTTGTGAAAAGTTCATAGGACCAAGCCGCTATTGGTAGGTACTTGTTTTTGATAACACTGCTCGGCATGAAAATTCACTCTGACACCATTTCGGCATATTTTTTTATGTAAAATAACCTCCTGAATCCGAATATGACGACCATTTTGCCCTACCACCCACCGTTTTTTAGGAATGGACCCCTATTTTTAACCTTTTTCGGTGATTTTATGGCTATAAATTTGGTTTTTAGTAGGGGGAGAGGATTATTTTAACCGTTAAATATCTTCTGAAGGGCTACAGAGTTGGAAAATTCTAAAACATGGACTTTTGCGGCAAGAGATATTTTATTTATTTATTTATTTATTTTTTTTTTTTGGGGGGGGGGAGGGAGGGGAGGATTTACCACTGAAATTATGCCTTACATAGTTTATATATTTTTTAATCTATTATTAATGTTATTTTTTAAACTTTATATTTTTTTGTTTTTAGGTGTTAAATTAATTATTTTTCATTCTTCAAATCAAATTCATGATCATAAAATTATCGAACAGGGAAAGAAATTGAGAGAGGGGGTGGTGTATCTAGAAAACGGTGGGTGACTGGGCAAAATAGGAGTCATATTCGGATTCAGGAGGCCATTTTACATAAGAATTAGGAACAATGGTATCAGATCTCACTTTTTTTTTTTTTTTTTCAGAGCAGTGTAATACGAGTCTCTCCCCCCCCACCCCCTTTTTTTTTTAATTTACCCTAATACGTATGCATATTAATGAAATAAAAATTTAATAAAAACATCCATGCTGTAATAAACAATGAATACAATTCTCAATTCTATATTATTATTTTAAAAAAGACGTACAGTCGGTAACAAAAGTGTCCGAACACTAGCGAAAATTCCTATGTAAAAAAAGTACGCTTAATACAGTTTTGCTAAATAAATCCTTGCCGAATCATGTTCTTACACTGACTAAGATCAGGATTCGACAAGGATTTCTTTAACAAAACCGTATGAAGTGTACCTTTTTTACATAGGAATTTTCGCTAGTGTTCGGACACTTTTGTTACCGACTGTACTTGTAAATGTAAAAGTTTTAGAAGGCATCAATACTTTTCTTACCTGTGAGAAAGGCTAGAAAAATCAATGCAGCTATCAAAATTCCAGCTAACATGCCAGTAGTAAGTGTTATTTTTGGTTTCCTAGACTTATTCGTGTTCTCTGGTAGTAGTGCTGGCTTACGGTGGATAACATAATTATCACTTCGATTAGCACTATCTCTTGTACCCAAAATACTCGACTCGTCAGGGTCATATTTCATGGTAATAACTGGAGGTGGAGTGATTATCTTTGGCATGTCACTCGGCATTCCTTGAATAATATTTCTTTTAGTTTCTATTGGGCTATAATCTCTATTTTTTTTTACTACAAAATCTTTATTGATTTTAAGTTTTTCCCTAGATGAATCGGGAACATTTGTAATTTCTTTTTCTGACAACTCAGAAGCTGTTCTCGTTCTCGATATATCTTTTTTAGAGATATCAGATGTTTGTTGCGGTGATTGGTCGTTGTTATAGTTTTGAAACTTCTGTATAGAAGGAATTTGGTGATTATTAAATGATGCCTCTGGAAATACTGGTTGAAAATATACATTATCGAAATTGTCTTTAGAAGCTTTTTTGTTTTCACTTATAGAATCAACATGGTATTCCACTTTTGAAGAAGGTACTTCAGTAGATGTTTTAAGTAGTATTTTTTCAGCTTCTTCATTTACAGTTGAAAGTGGTTTATTTAATTCTCCAGACCGATCTCTGGCAGAAAATTTAAAAGTGTTCAATTTTTTATTTGGATTATTGTCTTTATGGAAATGAATCGGAACTATTGGTTTAAGAAAGTCTTCATCGCCAAATTCTAAGTGTTGGGGTGGATTTTTCAATTCAACCTCTTTAAGATTAGGTGGTGGAACAAATGCAAAATTTTCAGATTTCTCATCGTCTGCTTTCAATCTAATATTCTGCATTTTATGTAATATGCTAAAACTATGATTGGATATTGGAACATATGATTGCAATTTAGGACTAGATAAATATACGTTTGAATTTTGTCTGTTGGTGAAGGCATCAGTTTTATTTTTGTTTTTAAACATTAAATCCGTATGAATATTAGATGATTTAGATATATTATGATGATTTTCAATTGAAAGTGGAATTTCTTCAATCCTTACTTTTTCCTTAGTTAAAGTATTGGTATTATTGTAGGTATTAGACATTGAGTTATACTTTAAATTTCTATTATCAGTGGTTGACTTTGAGGAAGATAGATCTTGGTTATTCAGAAATGAATTATTTATATCACGATCAGTGGATGCATTTGAGAGACTAGACTTAGAGTGATCATCATAAACTTGTTCTGTACCACTTTCTTTTTCTAATATTTTAGTTGATCCTGGTACGATTACAGGTTTGGTGGAAGGACGCTGTGTCTGCTGAGTTTGATAACGATTATTCATAATATTTTCAGAGGGATGTTGAAAATTAGAGTAAAAGGGATATTTAACTACTGATGCATGTCCTTGGTACGGAAAGTTTGATTTTACTGGCTGATCTGTACCAACATTGTGTTCTTCTGAAATTTCTAAACGAGTGTTTTGTGTGTCTTCATGAGAATTAGGAACAATGTTTGGCCTATTTTCCGTACCTTGATTATTATAAATTTGTTTTGTAATTTTTCCAGTATTTTCATTATGGCCTCTTTTATTAGGTTTAAAAGCAGAGTTAAATATTTCAGCATTATAAGGATCATTTACAAAATATCCTTGATTTTGGGATTGTGGAGCATCCTTTTTTGGAAAACCTGTTCTCAGATTTTGTGTATTATGAACGCTATCATAAATAGTTTTCCAATCATGATAGAGATCAAATGAATCATTATTTAATGCGCCATTTTTAACAACATGCGCGTTCTGCTGTGTTGCTTTATGACCTTGATATGGGTAATTTCCTTCATTCCTCAAATTAGATGGTAGTTTTTGGTAATCTACTAAAGCATCAGGAAACGTTCTGTTGTCGCCTTGGTTTCCAATTAACCGTTTCCCCTCAGAACTACTGGGATAGAATAATGTTTCAACATTTTTGGATTTAGTTTGGGAAGAAATTTTAATGTCCTCTGGAAGAAACTTCATTACAAAGTTTGTTTTATTTCTCCGAACTCCAAAATCAGCCTCATTTTTTTGTTTCATTTTAAATATGGGCCTAACTTCTCCAATTCTTATTCCTGTGGAATTGCGATATAAACCATTTTTAAGGTTTAATTTTTTGATAGTAATGACTGTAGGATGAGGAGTCGTTAAAACTTTGGGCCGCCATCCATCTTCGATTGATGTTAAATTCTGCAGGGAATGGATTGTACTTTCCGCCAAATTGCTATTAGTTTTCAATTGGGAATTTTTATTAGTTCGTGTTACAGGTGCTTTAACTCGTTGTTTTCTTATATAACCATCTGTTTGTATATTTGGCTTAGCTTGTGAGACTTGTATGCTTTTTGTTAAAGGAACGTTAAATGAAGTTTTTAAAGGTTTTCTTGTCACTATTATTGGTGGAGGTCGGACAGGTGGCACATAAATACTTTTCCTGGGAATTGCTTCAGCAGTTCCATCAATGGGTATCCATGGGGATGTTTCTATTTTTAAAGGACTACGTGTGATAGATTCTGAGTGTGTATTGTAATATTGTGGTATACGGACGGGAATAGGAGGGAGATATCTGGCGTTACGTAACTGCTGAAGATAATCGGAATTCCTTATTTGTCTTTTCTGTCGACGCTGGTTGTTTATGCAAGTTGCCATCCATATTGATTCTGCCAAAAGCAAAACGACGATATGCCACCAGATACCTATAAGATAAAGAAATACAAAAACTTTAAGTGCAAAATAGAAAATATGTGTTGTATGTTACTACAATTTAATATATAAAGTGACTTATAAAATACAAAAAAAAATATTAAATTTAATAAAAGATAAAAAAGATAGACCATATAATTAAACGGTATGCGGAATAATTCATTAGTCAACTTTGTAGATGAAAATGAGAGGTATGGGAGAGGCAGTTGATACAAAACCAAATAATAGGATGTAAGGAATTAAAGGTGGTGCGTTAATATTCATACAATAATATATATTTTACACGTTGACCAAAGAAATAAAGTTAAAAAATTAACTTAAAAATTCGATATTTTATCTAAAATAAAACAAAATTCTGTTTGAGTATCAAACGTAATTGAAAATGTTTTTTTTTCTTTTTTCTTTTTTCTTTTCTTTTTTTTCTTTTTTATCTTTTCTCTATGGATGAAGTTAAAACTGAAAGTATGGACTATTTTAAAAACCATGATCGAAAAATTTTTATAGGTATTTTAGTATGAAAGTAAATTATGGCAAAATTTATTTATTTATTGCTTTAACTTCCTGCATTTGTAATTACATTGTTACTAATCTTGACTTCAAATTTTATTAAAGATTTTTAAACATGTTTTTGAAAAACGTATTGTTTTTTACACAAAATATTTTACATACGTTTTTGTTTGAAAATACACCGCTCTACCATGAATGACCGCACTTCGAATTTCAGATGTTTTGTCTAATATCCAGAAAAATATTTAACAAATTTTCCTGAAACTTTGGATTCATAAAAAACTCGTTAATATTTCCTATATTTCAGTAAAAGTTTTGTCCTGAAGACAAAAAGGGTATTAAAAACAAATTCAAAATGTTTGAGATCACTTACTAAAAAATAAATGCATTTTGGCTGAAATGCATTTTGGCTGTAGCATGTGAATATGAGGCTTCTTCTAATTATCTGTATAAATGTTTATAAGCCTACTTATATCTATGCATATATTAAATTTTCCTTAAAAAACTGAAAAGAATTACCCTGTTTTAATTATAATATGCTGGATATTTAACCCAATGCAAAGCAATTTTAGTATATTTAGAATACTACAATACACCAAAATATTAAATATGTAATAAAATATGAGCATTTTTACAAAGTAATTTTTAAATATGCCTTTTGCAAGAGTTAAAAATTTTTTTTTGCATTATTTATTAGCCAAAATATTGAGCTACAGTCGGTAATAAAAGTCTCCGAACACTAGCAAAAATTCCTATATAAAAAAGGTACACTTAATCCAGTTTTGTTAAATAAATGCTTGTCGAATCCTGTTTTTAGACTGACTAAAAACAGGATTCGACAAGGATTTATTTAACAAAACTGTATTAACTCTACTTTTTTTATATAGAAATTTTCGCTAGCGTTCGGAGACTTTTGTTACCGACCCGTTAGCGTCACGAAAAATCGTGCAAAATCGTAGATATCTCTAAAACAGGAGCTCGACAAGGATTCATTTAACAAAACTGTATTTAGTGTACTTTTTTTTACATAGAAATCTTTGCTAGTGTTCGGAGACTTTTGTTACCGAATGTACTTATATGAAAACCCCAAAGGAATACCGCGTAAATTGTAAAAGTCGTCGCCGATAGAATGAAGAGATATTAAGTCCCCCCCCCCCCCAAAAAAAAAAAAAAAAAAAGAGCTAAGCTATAAGGGATTTTACTCTCACTTTTATTTTAATTCAGTTTATAGTGATATAGTGTTGGTTGACTGTAAACAAATACTGATAAAATCCCATAGAGGGAATGAAATTCAATTCATTCAAAGGTGAATGATAACATATCAACGCAAAGTCCAGTGTTATTTTACTAAGAGTCTATAATAGCGTAGATTGTTAAAAAAAATGACGTGTAGAAATTTTATGGTTTCTTGAAATATTTTTCTTTTTTGAGACAGTTGATGTCAGCACTATAAAAATAATACATATTTTTAAAATTTTAAAAATGTACTTTTATTTCAAAACTTATTAAAATCTCCAATTCGGCGAACGTGGATTAAATAATGTATGCAAAATTCAGAACAATCATAGGGTCGGAAATGTGTTACAATTCAAAATAAATTTTGAACTTGAGTTGCGGATCCAGGCCTTCCAGGCAACGCATAAGTCCATTACTACTAAATCAAGTATTATTGCCGGAATTATACATACATTTAAAATTTCAACTTAATCAACTGGTTTAAAATTCGAAGAGAATTTTTGAAACATGAGTTGATTCCAAGCTCCCACCTCCGAAGTTCGTTACTACTCTAGCATGTATTGTCATCAGAGTGATACAGTCGGTAACAAAAGTGTCCGAACAGTAGCAAAAATTCCTATCTAAAAAATGTACACTTAATAATGTTTTGTTAAATAAATCCTTGTCGAATCCTGTTCTTAGTCAGTCTAAGAACAGGATTCGACAAGGATTTATTTAGCAAAACTGTATTAAGCGCACTTTTTTTACATAGGAATTTTTGCTAGTGTTCGGACACTTTTGTTACCGACTGTACATGTATACAAATTTCAGCTGAATCATGCGATAAGAAGTTAATAGAGATTTTTCAGATGACGTCAAAGCCTCAAGTGTCGTCTGCTCAAATCGTAACTGTGGGGCACACAATAGTACGTGTAGATACTTTTCTTTTATCTCTGTACCAAAAACTTCTTTCAATCAACCGCACTGGAATTGGTTGTACGCTTGTAAATTTTTATATGCATTGAAATCACTACTAGTGTAAGCAGATGCCGTATAGACAACATATTTTCTAACAGATCACAAATTGACTGGAGGAAACAGTTGATCGCTGTTAACAGTTACTAATGAATATGGATCTACATTATCAATTAGTTTATTTTCTGAGTATATCCGTTTTTGTTCGATCATTAAGAGTTTCGATATATTTCGCCGTATTAAAAGACTAATGTTTGCCCTTTTATAGCGTTACTAAGGCCGTTGCCAAGGGTTTGGTCACGTAACGTGACTGAAAATACTCTATTAAAATTCGAAATGAAAATTTTAACGAGAGTTGGGGACTCAAGAACAACCCTAGGGCGTTTTCGAGTTCTGTTTGGCCTCGGTAGCCTGATCGGTAAAGCTCCGAGCTCATAAGTGGAAGATTGCAGGTTCGTTACTCGAACCGTCCGAAGAGTAAAATAAATAAATAAATAAATAAAAACTAATCTATAGGTTTTCTTTCTTAACTCGTTGAGCGTCACCGGAATTCTTAAGAAAATAAATCCCCGTCAGGCCACGCACACTGCTTAGAAGCGCTGGTATTGCTGTATAGCAATGCGTTTTTATGTATTACCGTGTTTCTATAAAATCCAATCAAATGTCTTAGTGATATAATCCTGTAATAAACAAAATTTAAGTAAATTTTAAATAATTTTTCAGTAATTACTTAAAACAATGTAAATTTTTACTTCCTTATACAAAGTATAAGGAAGTATAGTACTCCCGATTTGCGAAATTGATTTTGTATTTCACATTGCTCGAAAACGAATGATCGCTGAATGTTGCCAATTTATACGTGTGACTGTCATGATGTATAGTTGTACACCTGCAAGTGTCGTCTGAACACGAGCTCTCGTTTTAGAGATATAAGCGATTTTACACGATTTTTCGTGACGTCTGTATGTGTGTGTGTGTGTCTGTGTGTGTGTGTGTGTATGTCGCATAACTCAAAAACGGTTGGACGTAGAAAGTTGCGAATTGGTACATAGGTTTGTTATAACATCTAGTTGTGCACCTCCCGTTTTGGACTTTGTATGATTTTCCGTTTTGGAGATATTTAGGAAAATTAGGTTCATAATGACAAAAATACATAGGTTTTGGCCATAATGTATCAAAAAACGGTAATAACTCAAAAACGGTTGAACGTAGAAAGTTGCGAATTGGTACATAGGTTTGTTATAACATATAGTTCTGCACCTCCCTTTTTGGACTTTGTATGATTTTCCATTTCGGAGATATTTAGGAAAATTAGGTTCATAATGACCAAAAATACATTGGTTTTAGCCATAATGTATCAAAAAACGGTAATAACTCAAAAACGGTTTGGACAAATCTTGCAATTTAACTGACTTCCCGACTAGCTAGACATTTGAAACTTTCAGAAAAGCTCAGAACACGTTTACAATGCGTTTTTTTAATATTTTTGGCCAACTGTTTCCGATACCTGCTGCCTTCGGCAGCGTTACCAGTACAAATCTTGCAATCGATTTTTAACTAACTTCCCGACTAGCTAGACATTTAAAACTTCCAGAAAAGCTCAGAACACGGCGACAATGCATTTTTTAAATATTTTTAGCCAATTGCTTCGTATCACTGCTGCCTTTAGCAGCGTTTATATGATTCAACAGAAAATCTATTTAACTAACTTCCCGACTAGTTAGAGATTTGAAACTTCCGGAATAGTTCAGAAACACGGTGAAAATGCATTTTTTAACACTTTTATCCAATTGTTTCGGATCCGAAGTCCCCCCCCCAAGGCACAACTTTGACATGAGTCCCCCCAAGGCACAACTTTGACATGAGTCCCCCCCAAGGCACATGAGTCCCCCCCAAGGTACAACTTTGACATGAGTCCCCCCCAAGGCATAACTTTGACATGAGTCCCCCCAAGGTGCAACTTTGAAATAAGGCCCCCCAAGGCCCAACTTTGACATGAGTCCCCCCAAGGCACAACCTTGACATGAGTCCCCCCCACCCCCCCAAGGATTTTAAAATGAGTCCCCTCAAGGCACAATTTTATTTATTTATTTTTTTTTTTTTTTACGTATGCATGCATTTTTTTTTAAATATTTTTAGCCAACTGTTTCGGGTCCAGTGACAATATTTTTTAACATTATGTATATTTCTAAAAGTGTATAAGGAAGTCATGTGGTGCCCACATCAGATTTTTTAGTTTTATATCATATTTTATACTGTCAGCCACCGGTGGTTCACGCGGCCTAAGAGGAAAGTTCAGTGTCAGTCACCGGTGGCTGACACGGCACTCCACGTGTTAACCTTTTATACGCCGCATTCAGATCCGGGTATAATTTAAATTAGTTTTTTTTTTTTATATTTTGCCTTCTAATACTTTAGTTTAAAGAACTCTATCATTAAAATGTGTAAATTTTTTCTTAATACAATTTAATATTATTATATTCAATATTATTATATTCAATATTATTAGTTTAATATTATTATATTTTAATATTATTGTATTTTATTTTCTATATAAATAAAGAGAAGTGTCTGTGTGTCTGTGTGTCTGTCTGCGCTCTGGTGCTCACACTACTGATCGCAGAGCTCCTAAATTTGGCATAAAGGTACCTGGGACACTGCAGGTATGCACCTCATCGAGCTGTTTTCGAATTTCGAGTTTGAATTTTTTAAATTAATGTTTTTTCGATTTTAAATATTGGCTTTAATGTTTCATTTTTCATGAATTTATTCTTCGATTGTGATCATCTGCGTATCTTAGCAACGGCTATTATGCAATTCATTTTTTATTTAATACATTCATTTGAAGCGATTTTCTTTTTTTTTTTCTTTTTTTTTTTATTTATTTACTAGCAGGCTACGCCCGCTTCGCTGGTCACTATATTTAAATGAATTTTCGAAAGAATTGAATTAATATTTATTTTTTTACACCACATTATAGAGAAAAACTAAAAAAAAAGGTAACTAAAACTGCTCCAAACCTCGCTTTGGGTACCCGCTGTCTACAGCAGGTCTTTTCCCGCCCTCACTGCATCAGGTCTAGGTTTCCTATGCCTGCAGAAAGATCTTTCCCGGGCACTTCAATCTGGATATTTATCGACGACAGGGTAATCTGCTACTATTTAAGAACTACGATTTTAAAGATGACTGTATCTCAGCATCTATTAAATATTTTAGTTTTGAACCATGTATTTTATAGCCCATGCTATTTACACTATATTACGATTTGATTTCGACCAATGTAATAAAATAAATAAAAATAAAAAGTAGATTAATATACATATATATATATATAAACAAATAAATTTTAATCAATTTAATCCTTTTTGCTATGTATGTACTTCCATTTTTCCCGATAAATACTGTAAATAATAATTAAAAAAAAAAAAAAAAGTTTTTTCTTTTAAAAGAATTAATTAAAAAATGAAAAATAAGAAGTTGATCTACTATAAAAACTTAAACGTAACTGTTATAAAAACGTTTATAAAATTAAAACTATTAATTATATTTAATTTTTTCTACTGCATTACAATTTTGTTTCCAATATAAAAAAAAAAAAAATCGCCTTTAAATGAATGTATTAAATAAAAACTAGTATCGCCCAGTGGTCGAAACTAACCATTTTTTTTTTTTTTTTTTTTTTTTTTTTTTTGCAAAGCGAGGCAACGCAATGTTATTGCCTTGTCCTAAACAGAATGCAATTGCAACACAGCTGCGACAATTGTCGAAAACCGAAAATCTAAAACTTTTCTGAATCTTATATTTTCTACTTATATATGCAGAGGAAAGAATAATAAATCCACTTTTTAAAAAATAAAAATAAGTAGTGAATTTCACTTAATTAAAATGCAAGGAAATCTCAAAACGTGTAAATTCATCGAAAACCGGAAATCAAAAGTTTTTATGTATCTTCTACTTGCTTCTTCTACCCACAAAAGCTAGCAATAAAGACACTTTTTAAAAAAAATAAGTAGCCAATCTCAGTTAATTGAAACGTAAAGAAAGTTCAAAACATGTAAATTCAGCAAAAAACGGAAATCGGAATTTCTTCCGTATCGTCTACTTATACATGCAGCAGTTAGTAACAAATCCGTTTTCCTTTTATTTAGTATATTAGTTGAATATTTATTGTTTAAATATCACCCTTTGAAATGAAATTTTTATGTTTACATTCGAAACTGAAAGTTTGCCATTTTTTTTCTGGAGTTTTGTGATTTTAAATTAAAATTTTATCAATTTTACAGAAAAAATAACTCAATCAAACACATGTAGACAGTAACTTATATATAACTATCCGCGATTGTAATGATCAATAGATGGCGCTTTCTCAACACTGCAGTTGTTAGTAAACATTGCCACGTGTGTTCCATTAGTGTTCTTTATGTTATTCTACTTAATATTCGTACTATAATTTCTCCGCCATTACATTATGGAAAATTGATTGCTTTTGGAAAAAATACTTCAGTTTATTCAAAGTTCGATCGGAAGTAGATTTTTAACTGAAGTTGAACAAATATTAGTTTCAAATCATCGGATTCATTCTTTACTTCCATTAGCCGAAGCAACTAAAATTTTAAATTTGTCATTTGGAAATAAATGGAAGCTCAATTCTGGATTTCCTGATCCTTTGGAGTTAGATTGTAGCACACAACAGTATGTGTTATCTTTTTTACCGTATTTATTCATTTTTATTCAATAAATATATGTGAAACTAAATATCGGCAAGCAATGGCGGCTGTATGGAATTCCAATTAAACCATGTTTATTGTAATTGAACCTTAGCCCACCAGAGGGCGAGCATTTCATTACAATCGCGGATACCCAAATATCGAAATTAAAATCGGCAGATAATTTCCGTTATTTTTTAATAATTTTTTACAAAAAATCCAATGGACAATTAACACAGAAAATCTTTTTCATGGCTCCATGGACAGACAGTGACGTCATCACTTCGCTTGCGTATAGTGATGCTACATTATACAAATTACTGTGTCTATGCTTTTATTTGAGCTTTATGAAATTGCCAGATTTAACAACTTTCTGCTTTTAGGTATTTTTTAATGTAAAGGAATACGTGTATAAAAGGGAAAAATGGGGGAAAATGCATAAAAAATAAATGTATTTTTAAATACCTTCTTGACATCATAAGAAAATAATATTTGTATTCGCACCTTCCGGCTAACCATACCTTTCGAATGATACCATTTTCAACCCTCTACTCCCATAATTAATATGTTAAAAAGGGACTACAAATTTTATGCTTGCCTATTAATATATAGATAAGTTGCGTAATAGTCGTTGCTAAGATACGCAGACTATTGAAGCAAAATATTAAATTTATGAAAAATGAAACACAGAAGCCAATATTTAAAATCGGAAAAACATTAATTTAATAAATTCAAATTCGAAATTCGAAAAAATCTCGATTAGGTGGACACTTGCAGGGACCCAGGTACCTATATGCCAAAATCTAAAAATTTAATATGTTTAATTTTTTCTACTGTATGTGTATAACTATTTGATTTCAATAAATATAATAAAAAAGATTTCTTCCTCAAATGAATTCAAATAAATAAATAGTTTTAATAGCCGTTGCTAAGATACGCAGACTTTTGAAACGAAACAAATTTCTGAAAAATGAAACATTGAAGCCAATATTTAAATTCGAAAAAACATTAATTTAAAAAATTCAAATTCGAAATTCGAAAAAATCTCGATGAGGTGCACACCTGCAGGGTCCCAGGTACCTATATGCCAAATTTGGAGGCTCTGCGATTAGTAGTGTGAGCACCAGAGCGCAGATACACACACAGACACACACACAGACACACACACACTTCTCTTTATTTATATAAAGATTACTTCCTTATACAAAGTATAAGGAAGTATAGTAATCCCGATTTGCGGAATGGATTTTGCATCTCACATTGCTCGAAAACGAATGATCGCTGAATGTTGCCAATTTATACGTGTGACTGTCATGATGTCTAGTTGGACACCTGCAAGTGTCGTCTTAACACGAGCTCTCGTTTTAGAGATATAAGGGACTTTACACGATTTTTCGTGACGTTTGTATGTATGTGTGTCTGTGTGTGTGTGTGTATGTCGCATAACTCAAAAACGGTTGGAAGTAGAAAGTTGCGAATTGGTACATAGGTTTGTTATAACATCTAGTTGCGCACCTCCCTTTCTGGACTTTGTATGATTTTCCGTTTTGGAGATATTTAGGAAAATTAGGTTCATAATGGCCAAAATGTATCAAAAAACGGTAATAACTCAAAAACGGTTTGGACAAATCTTGCAATTTAACTGACTTCCAGACTAGCTAGACATTTGAAACTTTCAGAAAAGTTCAGAACACGTTGACAATGCATTTTTTAAAGATATTTTTAGCCAACTGTTTCTAATACCTGCTGCCTTCAGCAGCGTTTATGTGATTCAACAGAAAATTTATTTAACTAACTTCTCGACTAGCTAGATACTTGAAACTTTCAGATTAGATCAGAACACGGTGAAAATGCATTTTTTAAATACTTTTAGCCAACTGTTTAGGGTCCCTGCTGTCTTCGACAGCGTTACCAGTACAAATCTTGCAATCGATTTTTAACTAACTTCCCGACTAGCTAGACATTTAAAACCTCCGGAAAAACTCAGAACACGGTGACAATGCATTTTTTAAATATTTTTAGCCAATTGTTTCAAGTCACTGCTGCCTTCGACAGCGTTTATATGATTCAACAGAAAATTTATTTAACTAACTTATCGACTAGCTAGATATTTGAAACTTTCAGAATAGTTCAGAACACGGTGAAAATGCATTTTTTTTAAATACTTTTAGCTAATGTTTTCGGATCCCTGCTGCCTTCGTCAGCGTTACCAGTACAAATCTTGCATCAGTTTTTAACCAACTTTCAGAAAAGCTCAGAACACGGTGATAATTCATTTTTAGGACTGAGGGCCTATTAGTCTCAGACAGCGATTTTTGCGTTGTCATTTTCGACAGTTGGACATTTGTCGAAATCATTTTTCGATAGTTGGACATTTATCGAAATCTAAAATTTATCGAAAATATAATTGAATAATTTGAAAGCGATGTTATAATTGGGAAGAAAAAAAAAACTAATAGTCCTCCGTCCTAAACGAAATTCTGCTTTTGCCAGAATTTACACAAAATCTTTTCAAAATGACATTGACATGAGTCCCCCCAAGGCACAACTATGACATGAGTCCCCCCCCCAAGGCCCAACTTTGACATGAGTCCCCTCCCCAAGGCACAACTTTGACATGAGTCCCCCCAAATCCCAACTTTGACATGACCCCCCCAAGGCCCAACTTTGACATGAGTCCCCCCCAAGGCCCAACTTTGACATGAGTCCCCCCCCAAGGCACAACTTTGACATGAGTCCCCCCCTAGGCCCAAATTTGACATGAGTCCCCCCAAGGCCCAACTTTGACATGAGTCCTCCCCCAAGGCACAACTTTGACATGAGTCCCCCCCCCCCCTAAGGCACAACTTTGACATGAGTCCCCCCCTAAGGCACAATTTTATTTTTATTTATTTATTTTTTTTACGTATGCATGCATTTTTTTAAAAATATTTTTAGCCAACTATTTCGGGTCCAGTGACAATGTTTTTTAACATTATGTATATTTCTAAAAGTGTATAAGGAAGTCATGTGGTGCCCACATCAGATTTTTATATTTATTTAAAATGGTAATGCAATAGAAATAAATTGTTACGTTTATGTATAAATTTTATACTATAGCAACTTTTTATTTTTCATTTTTTAAATAAATTCCTTTAAAAGAAAAATCTTTTTTTTTTTTTTTTTTTAATTATTATTATTTATACTAATTATTGGGTGAAAAAAATGGTAGTTTATAGTAGAAAGGATAAACTGATTAAAATTCGTTTTTCATGTATTTAATTCCTTTTAAAAGAAAATCTACTTTTTTATTTTATTTTATTGCACTGGTCGGAATCAAATCGTAATATAGTGTAAACACGTTGACAATGCATTTTTTAAAGATATTTTTAGCCAACTGTTTCTAATACCTGCTGCCTTCAGCAGCGTTTATGTGATTCAACAGAAAATTTATTTAACTAACTTCTCGACTAGCTAGATACTTGAAACTTTCAGATTAGATCAGAACACGGTGAAAATGCATTTTTTAAATACTTTTAGCCAACTGTTTAGGGTCCCTGCTGTCTTCGACAGCGTTACCAGTACAAATCTTGCAATCGATTTTTAACTAACTTCCCGACTAGCTAGACATTTAAAACCTCCGGAAAAACTCAGAACACGGTGACAATGCATTTTTTAAATATTTTTAGCCAATTGTTTCAAGTCACTGCTGCCTTCGACAGCGTTTATATGATTCAACAGAAAATTTATTTAACTAACTTATCGACTAGCTAGATATTTGAAACTTTCAGAATAGTTCAGAACACGGTGAAAATGCATTTTTTTAAATACTTTTAGCTAATGTTTTCGGATCCCTGCTGCCTTCGTCAGCGTTACCAGTACAAATCTTGCATCAGTTTTTAACCAACTTTCAGAAAAGCTCAGAACACGGTGATAATTCATTTTTAGGACTGAGGGCCTATTAGTCTCAGACAGCGATTTTTGCGTTGTCATTTTCGACAGTTGGACATTTGTCGAAATCATTTTTCGATAGTTGGACATTTATCGAAATCTAAAATTTATCGAAAATATAATTGAATAATTTGAAAGCGATGTTATAATTGGGAAGAAAAAAAAAACTAATAGTCCTCCGTCCTAAACGAAATTCTGCTTTTGCCAGAATTTACACAAAATCTTTTCAAAATGACATTGACATGAGTCCCCCCAAGGCACAACTATGACATGAGTCCCCCCCCCAAGGCCCAACTTTGACATGAGTCCCCTCCCCAAGGCACAACTTTGACATGAGTCCCCCCAAATCTCAACTTTGACATGACCCCCCCAAGGCCCAACTTTGACATGAGTCCCCCCCAAGGCCCAACTTTGACATGAGTCCCCCCCCCAAGGCACAACTTTGACATGAGTCCCCCCCTAGGCCCAAATTTGACATGAGTCCCCCCAAGGCCCAACTTTGACATGAGTCCTCCCCCAAGGCACAACTTTGACATGAGTCCCCCCCCCCTAAGGCACAACTTTGACATGAGTCCCCCCCTAAGGCACAATTTTATTTTTATTTATTTATTTTTTTTACGTATGCATGCATTTTTTTAAAAATATTTTTAGCCAACTATTTCGGGTCCAGTGACAATGTTTTTTAACATTATGTATATTTCTAAAAGTGTATAAGGAAGTCATGTGGTGCCCACATCAGATTTTTATATTTATTTAAAATGGTAATGCAATAGAAATAAATTGTTACGTTTATGTATAAATTTTATACTATAGCAACTTTTTATTTTTCATTTTTTAAATAAATTCCTTTAAAAGAAAAATCTTTTTTTTTTTTTTTTTTTTTTTAATTATTATTATTTATACTAATTATTGGGTGAAAAAAATGGTAGTTTATAGTAGAAAGGATAAACTGATTAAAATTCGTTTTTCATGTATTTAATTCCTTTTAAAAGAAAATCTACTTTTTTATTTTATTTTATTGCACTGGTCGGAATCAAATCGTAATATAGTGTAAATAACGGGGGCTATAAAACACATGGTTCAAAAACTAAAATATATAATAGATGCTGAGATACAGTCATCTTTAAAATCGTAGCTCTTAAATAACAAAAAATCCACAAGTCCTCGATAAATAACCAGATTGAAGTGCCCGGGAAAGACCTTTCTGTAGACAGTGGGAAACTGGACCCGATGCAGTACGGGTTGAAAAAAGAGCTGTCTTAGGCAACGGGAACCCGAAGAAGCGAGATCTAAAGCAATTTCAGTAGTTTTTTTTTTTTTTTTTTTTAATTTATTTATTTATTTATTTATTTATTTTTTTAAGTTTTTATTTGTAATGTGATGTAAAAATTTAAACTGATCCAATTATTTTAAAAATTCATTTAAATATAGTGACCAGCGAAGCGGGCGTAAGCCTGCTAGTAATTTAATAATTCAAGCTATTTTTAAAAAATGCCAACCCATTTTCAGTAGCATTTGCTTATTTTTCTAAATCATGCAAATTTTTAAACTGTTGGGTAAAGGGGAAAATGGTGAAATAGGTCATTTGTACAATTTTCTGTACATTTTCCCTTTTATGATTGAACTATAATTTCTATTTCAAAAAATCAAATCACCTTTCTATTATATCTGATAATTTTTTCAAGTCAGTATTCATGATATTTAATATTTAAATGAATTTTTAATTCCATGTTCCATTTGTGGAACATTGGCGTGTAAAAGGTTAAATCTGTACTGAGAAATATAAAGGATTTAAGTCCATATTCTTGATTTTTCAGGAGACGAAAAATAAAATTAAACTAACTAAAAACTAATCAGAAGAATCCATTAGGAAAAAGGGATTAGGTTGATTTATACCCTTTATACCATTCAGTGATTGTCAATCTCCATTTAATAAAGGGGAAAAATTGAATTAAATATTTTATACTAAAGATTAATGCTAAATTTCTGACTTGAATTTTTTTTTACCAATGAATTTTCTCAAAGACTAAATGACATAGATTTAAATCCTTTATACCAATCGATAGAGAATTTTTTTCTGAGTCTGACTAAGTACTTAACTCAAAATCGACACTTTTGGACTTAAATCCTTTATACTTATCAGTACAGAAATAAACGTGACGTTCATCGTAAAATTATTTTAACAAAGGATCGGATTATTTACTCTGAAAGAGGACCTGTATACAATGCGCTTAAAGAAGTTTTCACTTCAAAAATAGTTAATGTCTATATGATTGGAGGCAACGAAAAATTATATGGTTGAAAAAAATATTGCCTTTACCACTAACAATTAATAAACAACGGGAAAAAAAAAGTGTTGCTTGTGTCCATATAGATTTCTATATGCCTTCTCTTAAGCAATTAATAATACATTATTCATTATAATTATTGTTATTTCAATAGACAAACTAATATCTTTTTATATGATTCGTAATTTTCTCAAAATTTTTGGTTTACAGTATGTTTCAAATATCTGTGTCATGCACATTTTCTATTAAAATAATTTTGTAACATGAAGATTCCATTAAAGTACAACTTGCATATTTCAACCTACTTTTCGTAAGAAGAGCATGAACAAGAATCATCTAAAAATATCTCTACTTGTTCGACCTTTTCTCATGCTTCAGAAACCCGGAAATAATTTAGAATGTAAAATTTTTTATTCAACTTGAAGGTGGAAGAAATATTTATTTTGATCTTCAATCACGGTACAACCAGTTTTAAGAGTATACTTCTGTTCTTTTTACTTGTCTGCAAGGTTGTAGTTCTTTTGTATTTTACAAGGTAACATCATTTGCGGGAAAAGAGAGAGAGCTTAAAACTTTTCAGGACTTCTTCTTCTTCTTCTTCTTCTTCTTCTTTTTTTTTTTTTTTTTTTTGATAGCGCATGAGGACTATTTCAATCAGTTAAAATAGATCTAATGAAGACGTTATTTCTTCTTTTACCCTTTGCCATTAACCCGTTATTGCCCTGTGTCCTCATTTAAAACAGCTAATAAAATGACACGTATATTTTTTGTGCTTTCTTGGAATGATTTCTGATTTTTCATTCATCGCACATATATTTGCTTTTTGTGCATATTAACTTAAATCAAGTTGAATAAAAATATATATTATAATACTTTGCTTTCGAGATCTTTGTCAACATATAATAGGAAATTAATCTGTTATCTCAAGGTTTTTCTATCTCGAAGTTTTCTCGTTAGAACACTAAACTGCAATAAATGAGGATAGGCTCTAAATTTAAAACAATCAGAAGAATTGTTTAAGTTAATATATTTTACTGTCAGTTGTCTAATTTAGAAGTGAAATAATCAGCTAATACTATTTTCCAAAATTAATTCTGGCGTTAACGGGTTAAGTAAAATAATAATAACAATAATATAATTGCAAGAAAACGTGCAAAGAAATTTTAAGAAGTTTATATAATATCTGTTGCTAAGGAACTCAACTTTATCTTTAAAATTCAGAACAATTTGTTTTCTATATTTACATTTAAAGATAAATATTATATTAAATTATATACAATAGGAATTGCAAATGAGTGAAAATTACGTTTTCTGACACAATCTTAGAGAAAATTAACCATTAGATAAATACTAATTTTTTAGCTACGTGGAATAAATTTAGGTATGTGTTTTTCGTCTGGTTTTGGAAATTTTTCTATATGTATATATATATATATATATATATAATAATTATATAAAGCTTAGAAAATTTTTGGCACTATATTAAAATCTAAAAACGACAAATTTATTACTACAAAAGGATTATTTATTTCCGGCAGAAAAAAATGCATCGTTAATACATCCTTAAGCAATCAGTAATAAATTCCATATTTTTAGTGTAAGTACAGTATTTAAAAAAAAAAAAAATCCTGTCGTCAAAAATTAAATTATGTTAATCTAACAGAATTTTATTTCCTCATTTATTTTTTCAAATTTCATGTATGAGAAAAAAATTCAGATATTTATACGACGAACTGAAAGAAGCACAATCGAACTTAACATTGTAACAACAACAAAAAATCTTTAATCAAATATGGGAATAAAATAATATGTAAAGAGTTAAAAGAAATATACAAACCCCAGAAATATAACACACACAAGTCTTTCTCTCTTCCTTTTCTTTTATTTTCTTTCTTTATTTTCTTTCTTTCTTTTTCTTTTTTTTTTAAACATGTAAAGTATAAACTTTTAAAAAACACTGATGCTTCATCTTTCTCTCTAGCTTCTTTACGATTCTAATAAGGCGACAGCATTATTTTCTACATTGGCTTAACAAAAATATACTGCAATCAATTCAAAGGCATTTAATGAATAGCCTCAAAATAAGACACATGGGGGTGGAGAGGGAGAAGAATAAAAGAAAAAGAAAAATCACGTTTTCGTGGCCCACGAAATAACAATGGTCTTACCTCTAGTGACCGTTTAACCCCTGTCGACGCTCCCAACTCTTCAACTTAATAACAGAGAGGTTTAAAATAAAGACAACAATATTTCTTTGACTGAAATTGAAGATGGTATTGTTTAGGTACCATTTTACATAATAAGGAAATTTATTAGTCGTGAAATTGGATTTTTTTAGACATACATAAAAGGATTGTTAAGATTCGATATTAAATGGGATTATTATCTAAGCCTTATATATATGTATATATATATATATATATATATATATATATTAATTGCTATTTTTTATTCCTTGTATGAAGTAAAAAATTTCGCAAAAACTGAAACTAATTTTTTTTATAAGTAGGTGTGTGTATACCGTGTATGTGTAATGTCTGTTCACATACTTGTATGTGTGCATGGGAATATCTCGCAAAACACAAGAAAAGTTAATCCTTGAACATTAAAATTTTATATTTAGGACTTTTATAATAACATCTCGTTATACACTCCACTTTGAAGTTTATATCATATATGTTTGTCGTTTCTACTCGAAATGTATTCAAATACTAGTTCTTGTAATGTCGTTGTTTGTTCAATGAAACCGCGTACTTTTGTGTACCGACGACTCACTTTGTTTTAACGTCAAGAAGCTTGGGACTTGATATAAAACAGTGGCGAAGAGAAGAAATAGGTGATCCAAAATAAAAAGGAGCTTCGGATATTTAATATTTTATACATGTTTATGAGATGTTTATAAGAGCGGGTAATAGGTTGATTGGGTTTAATGTGGTCTCGCTCTGATACAAAACTCTGCTTAAGGGGAAAAAAAAAAAAAAAAAAAAAAAAAAAACTAAAATTAAATAATAATAGAATTTATTTATTGTAGGTTTTTAACACGGGATAAACGTTATAAATCTTTCTTTTCTTGTCTTTTTTTCCATAGTAAAAGTGTATAAAATTAGCAATATATCCTATAACAACACACAGAATAACAAATAATCAGTATGGTAGAAAAGGTTTTATTATTTTACATACTAAGTGGAAATTTATAACACATCGACCTATTTGTAATTATTTTAGTAGTACTTATTAAAATCCATACTAATATTAAGTAACTGAATGTATTAACCTTGCTACTTTTTATTAATATTCATTAATTTATTAAAAAAGAAAAAGGAAAAGGAAAAAGAGAAAGAAAGAAAAAGAAATTGTTATACAGATCTCTCTTCTCGTTTTCCAATCGGGGCTCGCACTAAGACCGATTCTATTTTATGCATCTTTAACAAATTAAATATGTAAATGCTTTAATTATATGTAAATTAAATAATAATTATTATATATATTTTTACAATTTACTTCAATATTTACCATAGTTATCGTTAAATATAAACTAATCTCGATGAGAAATGACTTAGTTAAACATTTTATTCCCCTGGACTTTATTCGAATTTTTGCATATTAACATCAGTATATAGGAAGCTTGGGACGTGTAATAGATACCAGCAGACTGGTGGCTTGCTATAATCACCATCAGAATGAGTAGATATCATCAGAATATAGACTTTGAGTAAATGTCATTAAAATGGGAACTTAAAGTAGACACCATTTTAAGATTTCTGAAATTTTTTTTTTTTTTTAAACCAATGAATAGAAATTTTAAAAGACTTTCCGAAAGATTTTATCAATTAAGCATAAAACCTTTTAACAAGGCCTTAAAAGGGTTTTATTTCGTATAGCATATCCAGAGCTAGAAATACAAAGGCTATTCATGAGGTTGATTTGACAAGTATATCTAAAACTCTGCGATACCAAAAAATACGAATTTTTTTCTTTTTTAAGACTTGCGTATGGTTTCAGTTTAGTTTTGTCGCTCCCCGTTCATACTGCTCAAATGGATTCTAAACGACACCGAATATCTATGTCTGAAACAGGCCTCGAACCTGGTGCATGGTAACTAAAGGTTCGTGTGCTAACCCATTCCGACATGAGATGTGTTCAAACTAGTAGCAAGGCATATTTTCAACTAGATATCACTTAGGACACCGAAAAATTTGTACAGACACCATCATAATGAAGACTTGGGAGGTAAAGTCAGCAAACAGAGGTTATGGTAGAGACAAACCATTAAATTTATAAAATCCCTCTTTTTTGGTCGGGGTTAAAAATACGATATTGAAAAGAGCATATTATTAATCGAGGTAAATTACATTCATTTAACTTATTTCATACAGTCGTATCGGTTTACCAATAAAGAACAATACTGTTTTATATAACGCAGGTCTGGAACCGAAAAAAAAAAAAAAAAAAAAAAAAGAAAAGAAAAAAAAATCGTATAAGAATTTGTTACTGTTTTTTATAGATTTTTACTGACTTAAATTGAAAAAGATAGTAAAAACATTTTATTTCGCCAATTATTAATAACACTTCTATTTTTAGCATAATTTTGTGTAAAAATATGAAATCTAGTATTCTTATTGATTATAAAAACCATATTTAACAATTATTTTTGAGTTTGAAACAATATATTTATAAGAATGAATCTAAAAAAAAATAATGGAAAATAGAAAATAGAAAGAAAGGGGATAAGTGAAAGGGGTAAAAGCGAAAGTGTGTTCGGAGGTCATCAAAAAGAAGAAAAGGAGTGAAGACAGATTAAATGAGAAGGAATATGCTCAGTTTAATTCAATATGAGATTTTTTAATGTAAACCCCAAACATATATATATGCACACAAACACACACACACACATATATATAACGTGTATCCTTTAACTACTTTTTTTACGATCACGGGAGCCTCTGCGCAAGTGCTGGCCTAAAGTGCCCAGCAATAAAATAGGGGTTTACAGAAAATAGTCGATAGGTAAACGTCGAATGACTGGATGTTTACCAAATCCCAAACTATTGGTCAGTTTGGCACCCCTCCAATCCTTTGGAATCGTCCTCAATGCTAGTCGCAGGGAACGTGGTTGCACTATACGTGATAGCAGAATTGGAGATCATTTTTTGATTCACCATCCTCGAAAACATAGTTTATTAAATAAAATTCATGCTAAGAATATATATATATATATATATATATCTGTACTGATAAGTATAAAGGATTTAAGTCCATATTCTTGATTTTTCAGGAGACGAAAAATAAAGTTTAACTAGCTAAAAACAAATCAGAAGAATCGATTAGGAAAAAGGTATATCGTTGATTTATACCCTTTATACCATTCAGTGGTTGTCAACCTTCATTTAATAACGGGAAAAATTGAATTAAATATTTTATACCATACATGAATGGTACATTTCTGAATTGGTCCCTTTTTTACCATTTGATTTTCTCAAAGACTAAATGACACAGAATTAAATCCTTTATACCAATCGATAGAGAATTTTTTTCTGTGTCTGACTATGTACTTAAGTCAAAATCGACATTTTTGGACTTAAATCCTTTATACTTATCAGTACAGATATATTTATTTATTTATTTAATCGGGTTTTGTAATTGTCTCTTTTTCTAGTTTAAATGAGTATATATTTGAGGAAGTTACGAGAAATATTCGAGGAAGTTAATCACATATTATTTAAATAAATCTAATTTTTATTCGAAATTTATTAACTACCAAATTATCAGCTAAATAATATCAGTTCATTCAATTTCATTTAACTGAGTAATACAAACTTTCTTTTAATATTATAAGAAAGCCTTATTGAAAAAGCACAATTTGTATTTTCCGTTAAGCTCAAATAATTATGTGTGGATTTATTATTTTGTTTGTTGAATAAATAATATTTGCAGATGCAATTTAAATCTTTTCCGGTTAATAGATAACTTTTTGATTACCCATCAGAAGTCAACTAACTGATAATTCAAAGTGTAATTTATTAAATATATTACTCTTTTAGAAAACTCAGCGTCTAATAATATTGCACAAGTTTATTTCACTACAGCTAAATTTAGAAATCCCTGTCAGATAATATAACTAAAAATGATTTAGTTTCTAAATTACAATTATAGTACAATCGTTAGATTGAACTTTTCTTTTATTTTTGGGATTTATTTTGTTGCCAAAATAATTGGCTAAATAAGTTAATAACGAATTTTTGAATTCAAAATATTTATATCATTTTATTCGAACAACTAATTAACAACAATTAACAACACTATAATTTGGCTGTTTTTTCTGAATATTGGCTTTTTACTTCAGACATCCCTGATCTGTTCTTGGGAAGGGAACACAGAATTGCTCCAGATCATCGTATACCAAAGACTCAATCACAGTCGCTCTCTCCCCCATCTTAATCGACAATTTCAACATTTCACCATGGATTGTGTTTCACCTTCATTAAATATTTAACAACGCTTTGTATGCAATATTTTGAAATTAATAATCTTTGATAATTTTTAGAGAAAACTTTCTTCAAATAAAAGCATCCTGATGACTGTATTGGATTGTATTTTTGTAACGTTTCTAATTTACCATTCCTTGCAACTTTCTCCACTAAACAACGATCACTGCGGTAACAAGCTATACAACAATATATACATACACACACACACACACACACACACACATATATATATATATATAATATACAGGGTGATCAATTTAAAAGAGTACCCGTTGGTTTTTCTTATTACCCTTAAATATGACGGATGTAGCAACTATTTTAACACTAAAGTATAATTATTTGAACCCTGTTTAAGTGGGGGAGACAATTTCTAACACCGTTGGACTGTTACAACTTTATTTGTGAAGTAAAACAGAAATAGAGACGTACAATGTTATTTAATCCTGTGATAATTTCATTTTTGAAAAACAATATTTAATTAAATTTTATTACATTATCATTTCTACATTACATTTACATTATCATTATCATTTTTACATTATCATTTCATAAGGTTTTCCAGAGAAGTCCTGCAAACATCGATGAATGAAAACAGATCATAACTGAAGAAATCTCGTCAATAACACCAACAATGCTGCGAAGTGTGTCAAAAAACATGGTACGACGCATTCATGTTTGCATTCAAAAAGGGGGTGAACATTTTCAATATTTTCTGTAAGGAATGTAAATGTAAAAAATTTGAATTAAATTATTTTTTTCAAAAATAAAACTATCACAGGATTAAGTAACATTGTACGTCTCCATTTCTGTTTTATCTCACAAATAAAGTTGTAACAGTCCAACAGTGTTAGAAATTGTCTCCCACACATAAACAAGGTTCAAACAATTATACTTCAGTGTTGGAATAGTTGCCTCATCCGTCAGATTTAAGGATAATAAGAAAAACCAACGGGTACTCTTTTAAACTGATCACCGTATGTATATATATATTTAAACTTTAATTAACTTTAAAATAAAATTTCACTAACTCAATAAATAATTACTCTGTGTATTTTATCGTTAATGAAAATGCTAACTCGTTCATTCTTTATGGATTAATCGATGTTTGCAAACCTTTTAATTTTAATTTCATTTTTTTTTTTTTTTTTTTTTTTGCATCATCCTATTCTCCAGTTTGTGTAAATGTTTTACATGTGGCTACTATGCTTTCTTCTTGTTTTATCTCTGGATTCCATGAAGATTTAATTTATTTAATTTCTCATTCAATATGGTTTTGCTGCTTCGATCGTGGCTGGAACAACATAAATTTCTATGATTAGCTATATTGTTTTACGAAAGCGATGCAGCTTTCACAGCTTTATGAAGTACATGCCCCTTGATGAGTATTTACTTCTAATTTTAAGCATTTTTATCCAATTATTTCTGTGGTAATTTATTTACTTTCTCTGTCATTAAGTTTAATGGTCCTTTTTTTAATTATCGTCATTCATATCGGCGTAAGTAATTTAAATTGCTTTTGTTTCTTACTGTTTCTTAATCTGTATCGCAACATTTTTGTGTCAGCCTTTCCTATAAGTTAAAATCAATTCTATTTTTGTTGTGTTGGTATTGTTTTGTATCTATTAATTGCTAAACTTTAAGATTAAATTTTATTATGATATCTATCATACATATATATATTAATCTGTGAGAAGAATATATTTTTTAAAATTTATTTCGTGTCCCACTAATATAGTTTTTAGAATACCATAAAGTACAGTGCCATGAACTCGCTATCCATTTCAAGCAGATGTATGAGAAAGCGACTCTCAGACGCAAATGATTCCAAACAAAGAACAAGGTTGATTCGCTTCGATGAAGCCGTTCTATCGAAACCTTATTCGCCGTATGTTGTGGTGCAATTATCAGAAATTCGTCACGTTTAGCTTTTAGTTTAGTGATGCATTTAGCTTTTGCAATTCATATCGATGGAAACATGATAATGAGTTATATTTGGAAAAGAACGAACATGAAGACAGAATCTTTATCTAAATCCATTTACGCTATTTAGTTTTCTATTAGTGAAACTAGATTGTTTTATTTGCTTTAAAGTTTGGGGCTAAAATACTAACTAAAGTATTTGGAGAAGATGCGTAAATGTAATTGTTTCAGAAATAGTTTTAGACATTTAGACGCACACTCACACACAGCATATATATATATATATATCTTTATATATATATTTCTTTTGTGCGTGTGTATGTCACTGAACTCCTCCTAAACGGCTGGACTGAGTTTAATGAAATTTTTTGTGTGTCTTCAGGTGGATTCGAGAATGGTTTAGATTTACAAATGAAAGTTGTAACTTAATTAGTTCTTTCTTAATTAATTTTTAACTAACTCTTTTAACAACTTTTCCACCTAGATGGCGTGAGTTGTCGTAAACACGATGTCAGAATTTATTTAATGTTGAAATGAAAAATGAATTTTTAACCGTATCTTACGAAGTGTTTAAAATATTTTTTCAAAATTAATATTTTTAGAATCGTAACCGTAACTTACGAAGTGTTTAAAATATTTTCTCAAAGTTAATATTTTAGAATCGTAAACACGATGTCAGAATTTATTTAATGTTGAAATGAAAAATGAATTTTTAACCGTAAGTGTTTAAAATATTTTTTCAACGTTAATATTGTTAAAATGTTAAAATTAGTTAAAATGGTATATTCTTTTAAAAAATTCGTCAATATCCGACGGAATTATTTTATGTTAAAATGAAAAATGAATTTTTAGGCCATTATTATTTGTGCAGATGGAAAATGTACTAAAAGTTTTCCGAAAAATTTCACGATCACAAATGTTGACGGATATCCAATATATCGTCGAAGAAATCCCGATAATGGCGGACAATCTTATCATCTATGGCGGTCATCTATGTAAACAACATAGATACTGACATTGATAACCGTTGGGTGGTCCCATATTCGCCTCTGTTGAGAAAACATTCAATGCTCATATTAATGTTCAGTTCTGCAGTTCAGTGAAGAGCATCAAATACATTTGCAAGTATGTGAATAAAGGCAGTGATATGGCTGTATTTCGAGTTGTAAATACCAATGTGAATGCTCCTCCGGTGAATAACAACGATGAAATAACACTTTACCAAATTGGCCGGTACGTTAGCTCCAATGAAGCTGTTTGGCGTATCTTTGGTTTCCCAATTCATGAACGGGATCCAGCAGTTCTTCATTTAGCCGTCCATCTTGAAAATGGCCAGCGCGTATATTTCACGAGCGAGACAGCGATTGATCGTGCTATAAATCCACGAAAAACTACACTCACCGAATTTTTTGAATTGTGTAATCGTGCGGATGCTTTTGGTGCTTTTGCACGGACATTACTCTATTCAGAAGTACCACGCTATTTCACATGTGTTCCAACAAAAAAATGGATGCCCCGCAAGCAAGGCACGCCGATTGATGCATGTCCCGGTTTATTCAAATCAAACACCTTGGGACGAGTATTTACAGTCAATCCAAGGCAGACTGAGTGCTTTTATCTTCGACTGTTTTTGGTTAATGTCATCGGCCCTTTGTCATTTCAAGATTTACGTAAAGTGAATGGACAACAGTATTCAACGTATAAAGATGCATGCCTTGCACTCGGCTTGCTGGAAGACGACAACCAGTGGGAGTGTATGCTTGCTGAAGTAGGACTGAACTGTACAGCAAAACAAATTCGTCTACTATTCGCTATAGTGTTGACTTCATGTTTCCCGGCCCGAGCAGAGACATTATGGGATAATCACAAAGATTCAATGACTGATGATATATTGCATCAACATCGTTCACGGTGCAACAATCTAAAGATAGTATTGAGTGACGCTATGTACAATGAAGCATTGATTGCTATTGAAGATCTTTGCATTATCATTGCCAACTTACCACTCAGTCATTTCGGTATGCATTCAACAAATCGAAATGCATCTGATTTAATAAGCACTGAATTAAATCGAGAACTACAATACAATACTGTAGAAATGGCAGCGATTGTTGCTCGCAATGTCCCACTAATGAATGAAGAACAAAGAACCATTTACGACCGCATCATGCTCGCAGTTTTGGTAGGACAAGGTGGATTCTTTTTTTTTTTTTTTGGATGCACCAGGTGGAACTGGCAAAACATTCCTTATTTCGCTAATTCTCGCCGAAATACGATCAAATAATGGTATCGCATTGGCTAATGCATCATCTGGCATTGCGGCAACTTTATTGGATGGAGGCAGAACAGCTCATGCATTATTTAAACTGCCACTAAATATTCAAAATAACCCAGACGCAGTGCGCAACATAAAAAAAACAATCATCCATGGCCACAGTGCTGAAATAGTGTAAAATTCTTATCTGGGATGAATGCAGTATGGCACACAAACATTCGATTGAGGCGTCGAACAGGACATTGAAAGATATAAAAAACAACGACAAACTATTTGGCTGCACTTTGTTACTCTTTTCAGGTGATTTCAGACAAGCACTTCCCGTTATTCCGCGTTCAACATACGCTGATGAGATCAACGCGTGCTTAAAATCATCGTCATTGTGGTGTAATGTTGAAAAAGTACAACTGAAAGTAAATTTGTGCGTTCAAAAGCTTCAAGATACATCCGCTGAAACATTCTTAAAACAATTGTTAGATATCGGCGATGGAAAAGTTACTACAGATGAAACTGGATGCATAAAATTACCGACTGATTTCTGCACAATCATTGATTCTCAAGATGCTCTTATTGACCAGATATTTCCCGATGTACACAGACGATACACAAATCATGAGTGGCTGGCAGAAAGAGCAATTTTAGCAGCAAAAAAATGTGGACGTCAACGAATTGAATCTCAAGATACAACATTTGTTACCAGGAGACTTGGTGTCATACAAATCTAATGATTCAGTTTGCGATGCCACCGAAGCTGTAAATTATCCAACAAAATTTTTAAATTCATTGGATTTACCAGGCATGCCACCGCATATTTTACAACTGAAGGTTGAATCGCCGGTTATTTTGCTTCGTAATTTGAACCCACCACGGTTGTGCAACGGCACGCGATTAGTCATAAAAAAATTAATGAAAAATGTTATCGAAGCCATCATTTTAAATGACAAATTCCGAGGTGAAAATATATTACTACTGCGAATCCCTATTATAACCACAGATGTGCCAATTCAATTTAAACGCCCTCAATTTCCAATTAGATTGGCATTTGCAATGACTATCATTAAGTCTCAGGGCCAAACGATGCCTGTCTGTGGCTTAGTTTTGAGCACATCATGTTTTTCACACGGACAATTATACGTGGCTCTCGAGTGGGCAAACCATCCAGTTTGTTTGTATTGGCGAAAGATGGGATAACAAAAAATTTTGTTCACTCTGTTGCATTAAGGGATTGATATTGTTTTTTAGTAATATTGTTATAAGTAGCGATATGTATATAATTTTAAAGAATCAATTTTAATAAATTAAAAAAATAAATGATTGGTGTTTTGTTATTTTTATATTCTTTTACCGTTCACAGCGCTCCATACATCTTCCACTTATATACCACATCCTTACACACTTACACTAAGTTAGTTATTTTTTTCTAGCAAAATATTCTCTAGAAATAATTTATATGACAAAACAACGTTTGTCGGGTCAGCTAGTATATATATATATATGCATATGTTTATTTATATTCATGTACATGTATCTTAAAATGTATTGTTATCATGTATTATTATCTTAAAATAGTTATCGTTATCTTTTTTTTTTTTTTTTTAATATATATATATATATATATATATATGCACAATTTTTAAATACCGCTGACCTTTGGACTAATTCCTTAAACATTGATTTAGTAAATAAGAGGTTTAAAGTTTTAGAAGTTCAGTCAAACATTTCAGGAGATTCAATTTCAAGAGTATTAAATATAACATATTTGCCACTCGCCCTTGCATTAAATATATGTATATCTAACACGAAAATAAAATGTCTCATACATGTAAAAAAGGATGTACAGAATTTCAGTAATGTATTATAAAATATTCTAGGAATGTAGTTAAACAAATTTGTTGCGAGATTAGTTACAGATTGAACTATAAATGTGTATAATTATTTATTTATCAATGTTTTGATTCGCAATCTGTTTATAACTTCCGAAACCCGATTTGTTGGTACACACTTTTTCATCAAAGAACATATATCAAAGTAGTATTATAAAGTGGTTAAATCGTTTTTTTCTCAAGTCGTATCTGGTACTTTTTTTTTCACAATACTCAGTTGAAATATTGCATATTAATTTATTAATGCATGGGGCCAATTTTACACACTGGAAATTTTATGTATAGGCAGGGGGTACAAAAAAGTTTTACTGTAATTATTTAAATCGAATCCGCTGAAACTTTGAATTGTTTATAAAATAGTATGAAATGTTATACCTAACACAACTGTTATGTTTAAACTTACTCAACTTACAAGTAGTCTCATTTTAAAACAAATACCAATTTCTCTACATTATATAGTCATTTGAAATCTATGTTAATTAATTATATCTTTCATAGTTTTCTTGTTAAGTTTTAATTTTTTATTAATTAATTTTTTTAGTAGTTATTATCTTCGTTTTAACTTTTAACTTTTTACCATAAGATCTTGCAGAGATTTTGAAGAATTATGAACTCCCAGAAAACTTGTTTAAATTTGTTTAAACCACGAAAACTGCACCCGTCTTAAGTCGTAGTGGTCTCTGTTCCTCTTTCTTCTTCTAATTAATACTATTATTTTCTCTGATATTCTTTGATCGTAAAATCTATATAGGATCGCATTCACTAATGTTTCAGAAACAATTCAATCATTACAATGAGGAATTATTGTTGTTGTTGTTGTTGTTATTATTATTATTATATAATATTTACTTATGTTGTTAAAAAAAGGGTAAAAGAAAGTTAGAATAAACCAAAGACAAAGAGTGATTTTCTTATGTGACAAAAGTTTAAAAACTACATAGGAAAAAATAAACCTCAAAAGTAAGCTAAATCACAAGCTATTGTACTAAAATTTAAAAAATAGAACATGCAAATCAATTCATCTACTTCAATAGGAATTAAAAAAGAAAAAAGAAAAAGATAAGTGTGTAGAATGAAATAAATCTGGTGTGAAACAACCATACGATTTCAATTACCCACTATTACACGTATTGTATGCATTTTTTAGTGATGTGATCAGAAAACATAAAGTAACTAAAAAAAGACATCGATTTGACCTAACGTAGTAGAAACCTAAAATATATCCAGTAAGAGAAATTTAATAAACGTGTAAAGACATATAAAAGAAAGTTTACAAAGCGAGTTAAAAAATACAAAAACAAAAATTGGTAGTTATGTTTTGAAACACCAATTTCTGAGACATAAAACTGCCCTACCTAATCTGGATGACTGTTAATTTTCCAGTAATAACCACGTAATACGTAAGATAGGATATCTAAAATGGATTTATGTAACAATTTTCAAGAAAATCGTTAGAGCTGTTTTTGAGATACCCACTTTTCCCAAAACTTAACATACTCAATTATTGACTAGCATTCGGTTTCCGATGTCCCACTTCTGGTTTTTCAATTTTCACCAAAATTTGGGAAATTCATCTGTACACCAGACCTGTCTCAGTTCTGAAGTTTCGCAGTGCTATCATTATTAGTTTCGGAAATATGATAACTAGAAGATTCTCCACATACATACATACATACATACATACATACATATACACACTCACTGACCAATTGCCAAAAACTACTTTTTTGGACTTAAAACATGTATTTCATGTGAAAACTCGATATCAAATTTTTTGACCGAATACAATACTTCCATTACTTACGGTAGTCCGGTAATGAAAGTAAAAATGTATTAAAAGTAAAAGTATTTTTTTATGCCTTCTTGGCCTCATACGAGAATATATATACATATTCATTCCACATTAACCATACTTTTCGAACTAGGTCATTTTTAATCCCCTGCCCTTATTATAACCAGTCTAAAAACTTGCTACAAATTTTATGTTGGCGTATTAATATGTATACAACAATAATAATATTTCCTAAATCATTTGTCTAAGTTAATATTTTGTTTTACGTCTACTGCTTATATTTTGAGCTCACCGCTGTATAAAACATTTTAAAACTTTTTTTTTTCTTTATCATTGGATTTTTATTATTTTACATGCCTTTATAATTTCTTCACGATTCAGTAATTCTACATTTAATAAAAAAAAAATAAAAAAAATAATACTGCTACTACTACTACTACTACTACTACTACTATTTAAAAAAAAAAAAAAAAAAAAGTTTAACATCGAGTCTAATGCATGGGATAAAGTACATTTTCGCAAGAAATACTTGTCCTGTCTTATTCTTTCTCGCATATCTTCTCCCATTTCTGTTCCTTCTTATATAACTTTTGTAATCGATGGAAGCATGTTAATTTTTTTAAAAACATAATTTTTATTTTGTCTCTTACAGTAGACCAGGTATATGTTTAATAAGTCACAAAGATTGTCAACATATCTGTATTTTTATTTGATCTTTTTCATGCAAATATTCTTTTTCTTATTCAAGACGCATTTTACCCGTTAAAAATTATCATTGTTTCATTAAATCTTGATTCATTCAACCATTAATTAATGAATCATTACATCCGAATCTGTACATTGTTTCTTAGAAAGAATATGCAGAAAGATGAACGCTCGTTATTTGCATTAATTTTTGAACTACTAAATAGTCAAGGAGATATAAAAAGAGATAATTTTGAGCTAATTTAAAATTTAAAGTTAGTAGATGTTAAATTGAACATCTATTGTCTCATGTCATTACTTGCATGAATGCTTACAGATTCCAGAGTGCTAAGAATTTAAATGTCTTCTAAGCATTTAGAAAATACGGTCAAACAGTTCTTGAACATTTTTTAGCATTCAAAAATGCATAGCTCTTTTTTTTTAATTTTCATGTGTTACTGTAAAAATAATTATGAAACTTAACTATAGCGTTAAATTTTATGTTTTTTGGTAATAATATTTATTTTCTGTATTTTACTCAAAATCTATTAAACTCTTTGGTTTTACTAATGAGTATATTTAAATCGGATTTACAATTAATTTTTAATTTAAATTAAAGTTAACGTATATGTAGTGCGAGCACCATATAATAAATTATAAATACAAGATGTGTCTGAAAAGCTCAATGAATGATGTGGAAAAATAAATAAGTAAATAAAACAAAAAGTAAAAGTGTTGTTGCTAGTAGGGTGTGGTTGAGCAGCAAACGCTGCCTGTTAGTGACATCACAAATTTGAAACACAGTTTCTTGGTCTGACTAAGGCTCCTATATATACGAACTGGCGCATCAGGCATTTTGTTGCCTTAGGGTTCCCACATGTACCCAGAGCTTTTCTCTGATAAACAAATGACAAACATTTTTTTTTTATCGTCTTACGTTACTTTAGAGTAACTTGTTTTATTATATTTCATAATTTTAGCTAAGTAAACTATGGTGTGGAAGTTTGTTTAGCGATAAACTGCTATAATCATTCAAGAAGTGAATATAAAGTGTTCACAGACCTTCTATTACTGTGTATTTGAGTTTTGGCGACATTTTGTAAAAGAAACAGAAACCGCCCTAACAACACATCTTACCCCAGTACATCTATTGGATATCCTCAGAATAAAATGACATCCTGAGAATGTACTGTGAAAAAAATGTGTTTTTAGGAATATTATTGTTGCTTATTGCTCTAATCTTGACCAGATTAGCTTCAGATCAAGATTTCTTAAAATCATTAGGAAAGCGATAAGGACGCCAAGCGCGAATGCTGTCCTCTTCGGAGGCAAAAAAATGGCGGTGATGCGCCGGCCTATTATTTTATTTAGGGGCTCTAGCTCTGACGCGTGAAATCCCGTATCATAGTGCAATTAAACAACATGCGAAAATGAAGTTTTGCTATGATTTAAAAAAGAGGGGGGAGGGGCAACAAAGGTTTATGTTATGTTAGTGCATGTGAATGGGAAATAACAAGTAGGCAAGAAAAAAAAGTTTAAGACTGGTCCGGGAATTCTACTCTTTCCCGGCTAATCCATCTGCAGCAGTTTTCTTTCAATCACGAAAGCATTTGATTAACCCCAGATCATCGAAAGCTTCACCGAGAAGTCCCGTTTTGAAAGCTGGCAGGGGGGGGGGGGGGGGGAGTGCCGAGCTCGAACCTCGGTCTCACTCATCAGTCTAGCCTTTCTGACATTTCTCCGACACTCACGTGAATAGGGGCTAGTATCCCTAAGACACCCAATGAGGGCATTTTGCCCACGACTAGATCCATCACGTAGGCCTATCGGACTAAACGTTTACACAAAACCACGATATTTTTAATAATGATAAATTGTAAACAAAATATTAAAATTCGTGCATTTTTACTTTTTGTGAATAGATGGCAGAAAAAATGTTGTTTTTGGGTCGAATTTTTGTTAAAATTTTGTTATCATTACGCACATTAAGTCTATTCCTCATTGTACTTCATCAATGTTCCTGAATTGGTAAATGTTGATTTTATATCATTTTCCAATAGTATTTTTGTATAATTTATAATGAACCTGAGTAACATATATCGTTATAAAGCATTTAAATTTCTTTACGGAAATTAGAGCGCAAACTGATAGACAGGAAAACAAAAGGATGGACAAAAGAACTGAATTATAAACACCTTTGAACTTCATTGGAAAATGTTAATATATATATATATATATAGACACTTTTGAACTTTGTTGGAAAGTATTGAAAAAAGAAAAGTGGAAAAAGAAACTCTATTTAAAAGTTAAACTGAAATATGCATGTATTTTTAACGTGTATCGAAGAACCGAATTGCAAAAAATAAACCCGTAAAAGTACAGGAAAAATCTGGCAGCTGGGGTGCCAGTATTTCTCCGTCAAATATACAGTTTAAAATCGTAAAATTGTATCACTGACATATATTTTACGCAGGAATACTGTAAATCAAACAGGATTTTTGTTAAAAGTACAGTTTTGTCCTGTATATTTGACGCAGAAATACTGGCACCCCAGCTGCTAGATTTTTTCTGTACTTTTAAAGTTTTCTTATTTCTTTTTCTTCTTTCTTTTTTTTTTTTTTTTTTTTAAGTGTAGACACTTTTTAACTTTGTTGGGAAGTGTTGAAAAAAAAAAAAAAAGAAAATGGAGAAAGAAACTCTATTTGTGTGAAAGTTAAAAATTAAAATATGCATATATTTTTAAAGTGTATCGGAGAACCGAATTAAAAACACGTTTGAACTTGTTGAAAAGTGTATTTTTTTTTTTTTTTTTAAGGAGAAAGAAACTGTATTTAAAAGCTAAATTGAAATATGCATATATTTTCAAAACGTACATTTTTTTTTTTTTTAAATATATTTTTTAATTATTTTAAAAGTGAAATCTACTACATGTTTTGCATAAAAATCGTCAATTTAGTGTATGTAAAATAAAAGTCATTTTTTAATTTTCAGATTCAGTATGCAAACTAATAAAAAAGTGAATGTGATATTGTTTTGTTTTGCTATTTATGGAACTCACACTCTTTAATTTTTAAAGTAGAAACACATCTAACATAATAATCTTTCATATTGTTTTTCTTAATTGTCGGACTAAAAATTACTAAGAAAAAGAAGCGAAGTAAAACTAAAATACTTTGAAAAAGTAACTGATGAATTCTATTTTATCTTGAATTTCTTGTAACATTTTTTTTTTTTTTTTTTTACGGAAAAATGATTATAAAAGTTAAATCATTAATATTTATAAAAATTTTTAAAAACAAAAAATGTTTTTACGTAGAATATGAAATAAAGTAATAAAAAACTTTGAATAACTAGAATTATGTGTCAAAAATATTAAAGATAAATTACCTAGAATTACCAGAGTGAATAATTATGATGGAATAGATTATGCAGAAACAGAAATTTCGAACGTTCAGCACTTAATATATTTACATAATTAAGTCTTCTTTAAAAGGAATTTGATTTAATTGGTGTTGTTTTCTAAAGGATTATTGCATTGTTGATTCATTTTGTTTGCTGTAAAAAAATACAAAAAATACTTTTACTTTATAAAAGATTTATAATCTTTGTAATCTTATACTCGTTATATTTAAAAAGAAACAGAAACTCTAGAAATGTTATCTCATCGACATAAATATTTTTAAAGGATAATTTCTGTTTTGCTTATTTTTTCTCTATAGATCATTACCCTTTAAAAATAAATAAATAAATAAATAAATAAAATCCCCGTTGGCAAAGTGGACTCTGCTTAGTTCCCCATGTTTTCATAAAGTCTACTGAAGGCATACTATATTCATGTTATGGGAAGTGAATATGATTGCTCGACCCAAGGACAGACTGAAATATCCCATCTAATAGACTATCCACTATTTAGTTTAATCTTTTATTTTATTCGAATTTGTTAATTACTTTTATTGGGATAAATTTTAATTTTTTAATTTTCATGCAAAATGTGCCGCGACATTGGAAGAAAAAAAAAAAAAAAGGGTTTTCATGAAATTTCATAATTTTTCCAATGCAATAATCCCCATAACGCAAGTTGAAATATTGTTCTATTTTGCTATGTTAAAAATTTTTAAATTTCGTATAACTTGTGAAATTATGAAATCAGAACATTCGTAGTTAACGATGTTTAACCCGTTAACGCCCGAATTAATTTTGCAAAATATTACTAGTTGATTATTTCACTTCTAAATTATTATAGACAACTGACAGTAAAATATATTAACTTAAACAATTCTTCTGATAGTTTTAAATTTAAAGCCTCATTTATTGACGTTTACTGTTTTAGCGAGAAAACTTCAAGATAGAAAAACTTTGAGATAACAGATTAATTTCTTATTATATGTTGACTAAGATCTCGAAAGTAAAGTATTATAATATATATTATTATTCAACTTGATTTAAGTTAATATACCTATTCAAAAAGCAAATATAGGTGCAACGAATGAAAAATCGTAAAATGACTAACCAAATTATGAAATAATAATTAACAGTAGGCACATAAAACATTCAGGGATCATTTAGAGTGACGCTATAAACTCTCACTAAAAAACAGAAATCATTCTAAGAAACCACAAAAGATATACGTACCATTTTATTAGCTGTCCTCAAATGAGGACACTGGGCACTAACGGGTTAAGCCAGTATCCTAAATAATATTTTGAAAGTAGCCTTTATCACATTTGCGAAGACAATATCCCTCAAAATGGACGTTTGTGCAAATTTTGTCCTATACTGCCATGTTAAGGGAATCGTTAATTTCGAATAACTTGTGAATTTTTTAAATTGTAAAATTCGTAGTCAATGATGTTCATACCAGTGTCCTACATGATATTTTAAAAGTGGTCTGAAACCTTTGCGATAAAAATATTCTTCAAAATGGACCTTTTAGCGAAATTTTGAACTATTCTGGAACATTAAGAAATTTGTAAATTTTAAATAACATTTACGAAGTTTTCAAAGTTGAATTTTTGTAGTTAATGATGTTCATCAAAGCATCATCATAATTGATATTTTAAAGCTAATTACAGTAAAAAATCTTCCTTTTAATACAAGTTTAAGCGAAATTTTGCCCTATTCTTCCATATTAAAAAAAAATTGCAAATTTCGAATAATTTACAAAGTTTTTAAATTAGAATGTTCCAAATCAATAAGGATCTTACCAATGTCATAAGTGATATTTTTAAACTGGTCCGAAATAACTGCAATCAAAATTTTTGAGATATTGTGTACACAGACTAACAAACTAATGCAGGAACAGACGAGCACACTAACAAATTAATAGACATCCTACAGACGAATTTCATACCGATTTTGTGGATCCCACACCTCAAAACGCGTAAAAATGTGAAAAAACCGAGGTCGAAATTCTTCAGGATTACCTAAGTTCCCCATACTTGTAGTATGATAGAGAAGAAAAAAAAACTATTAAAGTTATTAAACAAATATTTAATAAAAGCATAAAAAAAACTATTAATGTGTGGGTCTATCGTAATATTTATTACATTAATGTATTTTAATAGCAGGCCATCATTCTCTGTAATTTAAACAAAAGCTATTAATTTAGTTCATTTTTACTTTAAAAAATCAAGAAATAAAAGATAACTAGTTAATATCCGTCAAAATTTGACGGATCATGTGCAACTTAAATCTTTTCACGGCATAAAGTTTTAAACATTCCTGTTTTAATATTTCGCATTGCTCTTAACCAGTTTAAACCCCCCCTGCTGTAATCAATTATTTTTTGGTTGGAAAGGGAGGGGGATTAAATTTCGTGAAATTTCAACATAAAAAATCTAAGCGTACTTCATATAACAAAAATTAAATCCTAAGATTTTCCCTTACTTTTACTCTATATATAACCAAAAGAATGTTAGGAGTAACTAAAAGAAAGACAAAGTTTATAAATTATGAAACGAATCGAGAACTTTATTCCATCGAAATACTACAATTCAACAAAAGCGAACTATTAAAAAAATAAATATGAATCTGATATTATTTAAAAAAAAATAATTTGCTCATTAAATTTCTAGTAACAAATTATACTATGTAAATTTTTACTCGTATAAAATTTCAATATTTTAAGTGTTATTATTATTGTTTCTATAATTTAGTATGGAAATGAAATATCAGAGATTATAATAATTAGATAGAAAAAAAAGTACTTTGATTTTAAACATCCATCTTTTCTAAACCTGATAAAATGTAAGTTAAAAAAAAAAAAAAAAAAAAAAAAAAAAACAATAAACTCGGTTAATATGTTAATATTAAAATAGCGTTATTTATTTATTTATTTTAAGAATGGGGAAAAAAACAAAATATTTCATGAATATAAATGTTTTTTATGCTCAAAGGTGTCGCCAAAACTAAAAAATTTTGAAATACTGTGATGTGTAAAGAACTTTTCGGCGAAAATTCGTGCGACGATAAGCAGTAGCAATTCACAAATTTCTGTGTTTTTAATATATTGCCTTGGAAAGTATGAATCAATGGATCAATCGTGTGAATTATTTTTACCATTGAGCTTTAATTAGACGTCTGCCATAGACATATGAAATATCAATGGCGTCTGACCGGTCGCTATCATCGATGTTCGTATTGCACTGCATAAAGAGAAAGGAACATTCCCGTTCCGAATTGGTTCAAAATTTTCTCGCGCATGCCCAAATCGTACGATTTTGGTCTTAAAGAAAGTGCTTTCTACTTTAATATAATAGATATTACTGCGTCCTCTTCTGAGCAGATATATCTAAAACCATATCAGCTTAGTTTTACATAATACACCGAAGAAAAGTTCTGCAACTGACATCTAGAAAATAAATTATGGCTCTAATAAAAATAGTTATCCATATCATCTTCAAAAATTCTAGTTCCAATTTCTAGCGAGTTCTAGAAACCCCTTTTAGAATTCTAGAGCATTTTCCTATATTATCGTGGTCAAACTTTCTTAAAAATCTCTACAAATAAATGCGAACACAAGAAGCAAGTTTTAATAACTATAATTTTGCTTTATGACCGAATTCTAGGAAATCAATCGAGAATTTCTCGCAATACAAAGGATTCATTATATTTATAACATTGTTTCACTATGTAGAAAAGTATAGACTAGAAATTCTTGATTATTTCATCTATTCAGTTTATTTGTTTACCTAACACGCATAATTCTTAAATCTATATTTCTAGTTTAGGGATTCAGAAAATGACTACTTCCTTCTAGATTAAGGAAGGCGATAATTTTATTTTAATAAAATTATCGCCGATAGTTTTATTTTAAAATATTAATAGGCGATAATTTTATTTTAAAATATTAATTTTTTTTTCCTCAGAGTAACTATTTTAGATAACAAGTTTCGCGCAATTTCCCATTATAGAGACTGAGATACAGTAACTCGTAAAAAATGCTGCACAGCAAAAGTAGCTACTAGCTGCTATGCACCAAACTAAAGCTATAATAGTTACTCTTATTTCAAAGTTCATATATTATATTTACGATTTTATATCCAACAAAAACTGACTTATTTCCGACCACATTTCATGAAACCATGGAAGCGGGTGCGCAAGTGCTAACTGAACGAGTCCAATGCTAAAATAGGGGTGACTGTCATCTGACTCAGAGAAAATGAGCAATAACAGAGCGCGGAATTATTGGATGTTTTCCAAATTTCAAACTGTCGGTCAAGCTGGCATCCCTCCAACATTTCGAACATTTTGAACGCGCCCTCACTGCTAGTTTTAGAATATGTGGCTAACCTGTATAGATATTACGAAATACCTAAAATATTAGTAGAGCTACCTGATGCAAATCTAATCTTTATTAAATTACACCATGAAAAACTTAATATAAAATAATATAAAATTTTATAGGTAGAATAATAATCATTAAATCTTGAGATACTTCACCTACAAAATTTCGACAACAGACTTTTTCTTAAAATTAGTCTAATCCAGTATAATATTTCTAAAAAGATATAAATATATCGAAAAAAGAACAAAACTCCCTTAAAAACTTTTTTATTAACTTAAAGTGAAGCTAAAATAATAATACTTAAAATATATAAATTTTTGGAATATTTTTTCAAAATAATTGTGTCCAATTGAAAATTTTATAAAAGAAACTGATTTTCGCTTTTTAATAAATTAAAATAATCTTTATTTTTAATTATACGTAGGGTAGGCTCTACAGTGATTGGGATGCTCCAATAATTGACATCGATCCCGAAATAATTAATAAATAAGAAAAATAATAAAATCATTTTTTTTACACATAAGAATTTTAACATTTTATGTCAAATACTGGAGTATAGGATGCTAATAGCTGATAAAATGAATAACTAGCACTGTGAAACACTAGAACACAGGGGGCCAATTACTGATAAAATGAAAAACTGGCAGTGTCAATTACTGGAACATTAAGTGGGTGTCAAATAAAAATTCATAAAAAAAAATAATTGTTATCGAATGTATATATTTTAACATATATGTGGTTCTAAATGTCTTTCATACTAAATGTACTAACTTAAGATTTCTAAAAATATTTTCTGATGATTATAACATTAAAAACAACAGAGATTGCTCTAAAAGTGTCAATCACTGGTATGCACTTACCCTATAAACTGATTTCATATATCTTTTTCTAACCCTTAGGTATCAATATTCGCACTTCTGCTCTCAGCGTAACACATCACTACTTTCCTATTACAGAATATTTATAAACAAGTAATTTTCCTTTTCCTTTTTACTTTCTCTTACCCATATAGGTAGAGAAAGTATTGCATTTGAGTCAAATTTTCGAAAGTTAGTTGCTATTTTTACACGTTTTTAGGTCCCCTGAATCCAAAAATCATGTTTTTAGCGGTTGGTCTGTGTGTCTGTCTATTATCAGCATATCTAAAGAACACATAACAACAGAAAGTCCAAACTTGGTATTTTAAATGTGTACTATCTATGTAGGGATGCTACAGTAAACTTTTCGTCGAGATCAAGCAAATGGTTCGTATGCAGGGATATCCAAGAGAATTCAAATACATTATGTCTGTGAGGAAATTTCTGGTAAGCACAGTGTAACATCTATAGGCTGACTTAAACGAAAGGGAATGACATAATTTATTATATTCATAAAAGCATGTTTTCTGTAGATTGTGGCATGGAAATCATTTCATGGCTCATTTACAGGGCTACCTAAAGTATTTGGATATATTGGGGCTATACTTGGAAATTGCAGGAATCGTAACTCCTTTTATGTTAAATGTTTTTCAAGTAAGATTAATTTTTAATACAGAGTACCCTTAATAGTGTATATTGATTATAGACAATATACAGAGCTACCCAGAATTAAGCAAAACGTTCTTTTCTATTGAATGTAATTAATGGAAGTGCTTTGTACATTTTATTAAGTCGACGAATACTGCAAAATTAATTTTTCATACCCATACTGTAAATAAAATATTTTATGAAGTTCTATTTTCAACTCTGTTTTTTGTATGGTACCACGTTTTGAGGTGGCCTGATTACGAAAGTCCGCTTTTTAGCGGTTGATCTGTATGTATATCTGTTATCAGCATAACTTAAAAACAAAAAAATGCAGGAAATTCAAATTTGGCATTTTGAATTTCGTATTAGATTACCGCTTAAAAAATTGATCAAGACTCACAAATTTGAAGGCCAGTTAATAACAGCCTGGATTTTTTAAAAATAATTCTATGCACTGTAATTGAACGGGGGATTGAGGGGGCGGTAACCCCCCCCCCCCTCTCACACAGAATTACATATCGAATAAAACTTTTCCTAAACCTATTTTATAATATTTTAACATTGTTCATTCAACTTTATTATCTTATGCTATTAATCTTAAAATTTAATATGCAATCTATTATTATAATATTAAAATAAATTCAGGGTAAGAGAAAGTCATGTGAGTGACACACCAGATTATTATTATTATTATTATTATTATTTTACAGATTATTTTTGTTACACAAATTTCATTTGCTTTCGATTTTATGAGATTAATTTAAACTTTAACAATAAGCTTTACTTATTTATTTTTTTAATTATTATAAATATACATTCTTTATTAGGGCATCAAGATTTATGTTTCATCTAATTATTTTTATTTCTTAATATTTGCAGAACGCGTTCATGCATAGAAGATGACGTGTGTACTTAAGATAAAAGTAATTTTTCTTTCATGTATGTTTTTAATTAATTAAAAATTGTTTTTATATAAAAAAGCAGACGTATAATAAATATTTATCATTTTCAATTATCTTACTTAAAATTTATGAATTATCGCAAATAAAGATAGTGATATTATTCTATCACGCACGCCGTATTTGTTTTCAGACATCCGAAGGATTTTGATTTTTAAAATGTATGGGAATATGCAATTAATCATAAACGCATTTTAAGGAAAAATACATTAAGGAAAAAGACATAATTATAAAATTCTGCACAAAACAGAATTTAATTTAGTACGACGGGATGGATGGATGGATGGATTGATGGGTTTATCGTCGCACTAGTGCTGCGCAGATGGGCAATTGGCGACGGTCTGGGACACAACCCTAGAGGTGGCTCGGAGACATGCCATCACAATTTTGATCCTCCACGGAAGGGATGACTCTCCCGCTTCGGTGACCTCCAGAGGTATAACTTTTTATGGGAACATGGAGGACACTGCGGCCACGACAGATTTTACGTGCACCAGCCACCATTAGTGTACACGACGGTCTTTGGCCGGCTCGAGTACCGAACCCGCAATCTTCCAATTACGAAACCGGTGCTCAACCGACTGGGCTACCGCGGCCCTTAGTACGACGGGACTTATTTTAATCTATTCTTCTATATAAAGGTAGGCAGTAACTATGTTTCTTTCCCCAGCATCAGTTGCTTACACGTTCATTGACAAGCTGAAAATTGTAATTTCGTACAAATAGAAAAAAAAAAAAAATCCCTTCCCAATATAAATATTACGCGCTATATTATTCCGCTCAGAAACTTGATAGCGACGTCCCCGTAATAAAGTGTGATCGGCCGTTTGGTGAGAACTCGCATCACGCGATATCGCGTGATTGGCAATTAACCTGTTAAAATTTCTTTGGCATAGCTTTAACATAGAAGCCCCTTGGCAACCTTTAAATTTTTGTCGTCATTTTGGCGAAAAATTAAAAATGGCTATCGCAATTGCGTAAGTAAAGATCTTAGCAAGAAATGTCCAAACTACTTCGGTGCCAAATAGCAAATTTTGCCATAGGGTTCTATACTGAATCTGTTCCGTTTCAATAGCACGATTTTTCTCAATTTTATTTTAATTATTTAAAATAAAATGATTGCACGTTCATTTATTTACAGCATAAAAAGAAATACATTTATTTATTTATTTTTGTCATCATTTTTTTTTCTTTTTAATTATTTTAATGTTAAAAGTATCCGATTGAACTAAAAAATACAACGTTAGTTAGATTTTGTCCTGATTAATAAGTGTTTTTGATAAAATCTAATAATCTTTATTGATAGAATCACAAACTTTAAGCTTTATATACTTGTATAAAAACAAAAATGTTTGCTCGTTCCTTCAAAGTTATAGATAAGAATTGGTAATTGCAAACAGGCGATCGAAACAAATAATACGACCTGACTGACTTACTAAAAAAAAAAAAAAAAAAAACTTTGGATCTATTTTGTTTAAAGTTTATTTATTTAATTAATTAAATTATAAGAAGAAAAGATTTCTGCCTTAAGAATTTTTATACATACTATCACTTAAACAGTATTACTATTTTATTTAAAGCTTTGGAAGTAGAAATATGATCGCCTTTTCGAGGTCTTAACAAGCAAGCTTGTTTTTATAAGTATTCCCGCAATATAAAAAAAAAAAAAGAAAAAGAAAGAGAATGAGAAAGAAACTGTAAATTTTAAAGTGAAAAAAAACTCACAATCGTCACTCGACCCTTTCATCATCAATGTTGTCATTCAGTTCTTATTTTCATAAACAAATTAAAGATACTTGGATAAGAGTAAGGTTGCATGTGCAAGCGGAACAGATTATTCATCATTGTTTCTTCTCTCTCTCTCTCTCTCTCTCTCTTCTTCTTCTTCTTTTTTTTTTTTTTTTTTTTTTTTTATATATCTTCTACAATGTATCATTTCACTTCTTCTTCTTTTTTTTTTTTTTTTCAAGATTTTATAGCATTAATGATCCATCACTTTTATATGTGCTCTAATTACAATGCTAAGCAACCGTTGAATGTGTAAATGAGCTTTTAAGTGATTTTCATCGTCCATTTGCGTGTAAATCTTTTGAGAACAAACATTTTTTTTACAGAAACAAACGTACTCTTGATTACCCCGTCGTAACATAAGTCATGAAGCATTTTATTTTGATTGAAATGAAAGATAAATATTCTCGTAAGTTACCGTACGATAAAAAAAAAAAAAAAAAAAAATCATAAATGAAAGGTAACATCTCTATAAGTATTTTGATATAGAATAAAAAATAGCTGAAATGAGAAGAAAATAACAGATGATATGAGTTGAGAAAAAATAAGAGAAGAAAATTGAAAAGAATGAAAATAGAAAGAAGAAATCGAAACACACAAACACTAGTTATAAATCAAGCTTCATAAGTACAGAATAAAACTTCTTCCACCAATAGTGCTTGCTTATTTTATATATTTAATATTTGTTTGTTGAGGGAACAATTACATTAATTTTTTTTATTTGAAATTTAAGATTTCTCAAAACAAACGTTGCATTAAAATAAATTTAAAAATTGATTATATATGTATATATATTATATATATATATATATAATTTCAATAATTTAATACTTTTGTAACACTCAGAAAACAAAAGGTAGATGAAAATACTAACATATAATTAAATTTTAAATGAGATTTATTTCGAATAAAATTATTGTCACGGTGATAATTTAATTTGAGTACCAATGATTAGTAAGATTACCATGAAGGCGGATAATTTGACTTGTTAAATTATTAAATTCACCACTAATGGAGTCAAAATTTACTTTTATCATTTCCAGAGGAATAGAGTTGGTATATCAGACAACCATTTAAATGCCAAATATTATAGACAAAAATTAATAATTTAATGAAATTAATTAAGAAATGTTTAAATTCAATAATAGGAATAAATGTGTTAAATAAATAAGGATTTTTCCTTTTTATCCGAAATCGTTAAAAAAGAATAATAAATTTAACATGTAATAAAACTTTGTTCATGATGGAAGTGTAAATTTAATTATAATAATAATAAAACATTATTATTATTATAATATTATTATTTATGTACTTATTTATTTATGTACTTATTTTCATTCTCGATCAAACTGTTTGATTTACTTCAATGAAATAAAATATAGAGGTATACTTATAAATGGTTGCCAGTGGCAAGTATTGTATTATTTTTCTCGTACCATTATTTCCAAATATGAAGTTTACAATATAAAAGAGTCAAAGTATAGCTGTAATCATCGAAAACGAATAAATTTAACACGTAATAGAGCTACGTTCGTGATGGAAGTAATTTTATAATAATAATAATAATAATAATATTTAATTTTAAACTCGACCCAATTGCCTGATTTACTTGAACATAATGGAATATAAAGGTTCCCTTCTACAAGACTGCCAATGACGACTGTTTTAATACTTTGTTCGTACCATTCTTTCTAAAAAATGAAATATATAATATAATTAAAACGTTAAAGTATATATGTAAATATTATAAGTATATTGCAACTTTTATTGTCTGGAAATAGTGGTAGGACACAAATATAGAAATAGTCGCTACTAACAAATTTGCTTTAGATTTAAATTTTTTTAAATTATTCTTATAACACGGAAATGTCGTAAAGTAAATTTACTGAAAAACCATTTTTTTTTTTTTTTTTTTTTTTTTTTTTAGAACTGAGGGCCTATTAGTCTCCATCAGGGATTTTTGCGTTGTCGTTTTCGATAGTTGGACATTTGTCGAAATCATTTTTCGATAGTTGGACATTTATCGAAATCTAAAATTTATCGAAAATATAATTGAATAATTTGAAAGCGATGTTATAATTGGGAAGAAAAAAAAAAAAAAAAAAAAAAACTAATAGTCCTCCGTCCTAAACTAAATTATGCTTTTGCCAGAATTTCATGAAAATCTTTTTTTTTTTTTTTTTTTTTTTTTTTTTGAAAGAAAAAAAAGAAAATTAATAATAATCAGTATCGTTACAAGAGATATCTAAAAAGTTTTTTTTTAATAATTTTGAATTAGGAAATAAATAGTGCGCGTGCAATAATATGAAATAAAACTAAATAAAAATATGAATTTAATGATTTGATTTTTATATAAAACACGATCGCGTGCTATCTTAAAAAGTAGATGTAAAATTTAAAGTTTAATTTTCTTGGCAACAATTATAAATTAAAATAAATAATTTAATGAAAGTTTAGAAGTTAGAATTTCTAATTTTATTTATTTGTTTATTTTATTTTATTTCATTTTATTTTTTGCACAACATTCTGAGACTTTTTAAGCAGTTATTATTATTATTTTTTTAATAGAAAACGTATACCAGCATGCTTTCTTCAAATGAAATTCCAGAAGCAAATACGTATTCAATGAAACTTTCATATATCAATTCTTATGAAACGAATTATATATAATCATTTCTGAGTAACAAAAATGACCAGAATTATTCATAACCAAGTCACTCAACCAAACAGCACAATTCACGTTCATTTCATAACAACAAATAAGATCCATTTGTAAATCTACCTTATTTACCATTGATTGTTAAGCCTAGTTAAATCTGAAATCCAATTGTTACAAAATACTAACGTGTAGTTTTGCCTAAATCAGAAAATTGGCAAATTAAGATATGTTTCAGTTACTTGCGTCTGATTAAATTATCGAAAATTAAATATACAGGAAGTATAACTAAAAGAAAAAAATATATATAATTTTCGCCGATATGCCTTTCATTAGTTTTTGCAATAGCTATTAAAATGACAGTGGAAATGCATGTTCAGTATAAATAAAAACAACAAATATAGGTCTTGAAGTTAAATTAAACAATTGTAATTGTTTGGAAGTAGTAGTTTGTTATATTATATCGAGGTGTAATGTTTATGCAATCATTTTGTATTTGATTTGAACAAATTAAATAAAATCAGTTTTGGAATCAATTTTATTTAATGAAGTGTGAAGGTATTATTTTTATCTAGCAAATAGAATTTAGATATTATCAAAAAAGATAAATGGACGCGAAAATTAAATAGATGTTTGAAGATTAAATTTGCCGTAAGATTACAAAAAGACTTTAAAGAAAATTTTGTGTATTACTTTTCAAAGAATTCTGAATTAAACAGTAAAAATAATTGATAATGAATTTATTTTAATCTTAATTATTATTAAATTATTCAATATTTTATTTTTATGTTTAAAAATCTTGACATATTTTTAAATTAATAAATATTCGGGAAAAAAATTGGGATCAAAACATAAAGTTCTGGATATCTTAAAATTTTAAAACTTTAAATCACATTTTCACGTAATATGAGAAAGATACACGCTTCATGAAATTATAGAATAACTTCTCATTTTTGCGTATTATTTAATGAATTTTCTAGAAACAAAAATTTTATCTCGCGTTTTCGTTTTTTATATAATCAAGAAAAAAAAATGTGCGTTACAAATTATTTATAAAACATTAAGAAAATATCATTTCTATAAATCATTGCACATCATTCGAATCACTTTTCAGAATTTTGTGAAAATTAAACGTATTGCATATCATAATTTTTTTTTTTATTGGCTAAATATTTTAATGGGAAATTTTGTAGCTACAGTAGGGGATCAAATTATAAGAAATTTCTTTTATTTTGACGTTTTTTCGATTTTCTAAAAAAATACTAAACGAAATGGCCTGAAACTTTACATATGAACAGAACATAAAAAACTCATTGTTTCCACTAGATTTAGTCCAGGGTGCAATTAGCGGACCAACCACAAACTGAAGAAAAGCAAAAGTATTATGGATCCCCCTGTATCATAACAAGCTACAAATGACTTGTACCTTTAATACATTTTTGCACATACCATGCACAATATTTGTATGTTTCGGCGAGGGACGCGCAATTATTTAGGCAGATATATGTGTACATATATATATATATATATATATATATATATATATATATATATATATATGTATATATATATATATATATTATTATTATTATTATTATTATTATTATTATTAAAAATTGCTAATTTTTTTGTACAAGTTTTTTGCTTATAACTAGAACGGATTTCCATAAAATTTTTAAAAAATTGCAGAAAAATTGACAAAACATTAGAGAAACATTATTCTTAAACATAAAGTTCACACGTGTGCGTAACATATTGGTTGAAATATGAGCATTTTTAGTAAATGTTATTTTACTGTGCATATGCAAAAGATAGAAAACTTTTTATTGCATAAGTTTAACGCTAGATATATTAAGCAACTTTTGTCAATAGCTCATTTTAATAGAGTAAAAATTAAACAAATTATCGACAAAAGAATGAGCTGGATTTTAGGTACTTTTCAGAGTTGAAATTCATAGGGGCAGGGGGGGGGAGTTCTCATGTTGTGTATTTAATTTCAAGATCCAATTATTTAAACCGCATTGCAAAAGTTCTTTTCTGTGAAAAACTTTAATATATTTTTATTTGTCTACTAAGATTTATGAGTTCATTAGAGGTTTTTCACAAAAAGAAATTTTACAATGTGATTGAAATAATTGGATCTTTAAATTAAATACGTGGCATGTGTAAAACCTCTTACGAAATTTCAAGGTCATTTCTTCTAGTATTTTTTTAGATAATCAATAAAATGTGAAAAAAAAAAAAAATAAATAAATAAAAAACTCTAAAAATTTTATCATCCACTGTAAGCTAAGGAAAAAAATATAGTTCCTAATTTTTTTTTTTTTTAAAAAAGGAAAAATCGCACGATTTGTTGAGATTATTAACATTTTCCAAATTCACGTATGTATACTTTGCTTATATGTACGCACAGTCTTAATGATAGAAAGACAGATAGACTAATTCTAATTGTAATCATAGTCACTTAGATATGTCGTTTATCAACCAAGAATAATTATTTAAAGATGTTGGAGTGTAAGGCTGAATTTTCATATCAACAATTAGAAAAATACCACAGTTGGGAATCAAACCCGAACACTCCACTTACAGTTTAGGTGCTCTACCACTAAGCAAGCTTGACTGATTATTTACACGACATTTTCGAAATGTTTATTTATTATTATCATTATTATTTTATTATTATTCTTTTGTATCTGAATATTTTGATTTATTTATTTATTCTTTTTTTTTTTTTCATTCATAGCTGCAGTATTTAAATTATTTTTTTCTTGCTCAGATGTAGGGATCTAAGCTACTTTTTGTGTTTGCTAGTAGCTGCTGAAACATCTTACTGTTTCCACCTTGGATAAATATGTCTTCGGGATCTCGGAAACGGCTCTAACGGTTTGCTGAACGTTTTCTCTGTTAGCCCTTATTCCCTCGTTGAAAAATATGGCAAACTTAGTTCTTTGAGAAATGACTCAATTAATTTTTATTAAGAAAATGAGTCAAGTGTTTTTTGAGATGACAAATCTACCTGACTTAATTAGCGTTCACAGTTTACACTTTTCCATCCATTTAAAATGATGGCAGAAATTTGATTTTCTCGGAAATGAATCGAATAATTTTAATAGAAACTTAAATATAATGTTTTTATTATCATCATTATTAATAATAATAATAATAATAAACTTATCTGACATATCATCATCTTCAGGAAAATTAGTGTTCACTGTTGTCTTAATGTCCATCATAGCAAAATATCGCTGGAATATGGTTTCTTGGAAACTGCTCGTATGATTTTGATAAACATTTAAGGTTTTTGTAATTTTTTTTAGACTAGTGGATCTTCAGATCAGGAGCCTTAACGTCTTATTCATATCACACATTTTTCAACAGAAATTTTTATTTTTTCCTTATATTTACTTATATTGAATCGAGTGACTTGCTACATAAACAAATACGTTTCTGAGGGGGGCTGCCGTCCCCTTCAACACCCCGCTGTTTCTCTCTTTTTATACCTACCTGTATATATATATATATATATATATATGTGTGTGTGTGTATTTCTAATAACTAATAGTCTTGTATTAATTTCCTGTAATTCATAAATAATTATACCAAATTTCATGCAAAATGATTGCATAACATATCGGAATTATTCTGCTTAACCTTGTAAACTAAGTACTAATTCTATGCCCACAATTTTCTACAGAAAAACACGCTTTTAAAATTCTAAGAGAATTTCATTATATTTAATCGGGTGTCACCATGTTAAAATACATTTTTAAGAAATACCAGCTATAGGCTGTAATAGTACGAAATTCTTTTATGTATCCTGAAAAAGTAGAGACAGTTATTACAAACACACACACACACACAAAAAAAAAAGAATACAACTAATTAATTATGACCATTTCAACTTAATTTAACATCATTTGGGTGTTTACAGAATGTCATTGGAATTCTTTTGTGTGGTTCCGTAAATAAATTATTTAGTCTATACATACATTTCTTTTAGAGTAAACCTGCTTTTAAGCATCTTTATAATGTATGCTAATTGTATTATTTTGAATGCAGCATAGATGCGTTAGCATAGATGCGACACAAAAGTTTGCCCATAGGCTCTAATGTTACGAAATTTTTTTGTATGTCTCTGTAAACGAACCATAAATATTGTATACATCAGTAAAAACTATTCAACTTTTTCTACATTTTTCGTGCATAATTGTTTGAAATTTGACATAATTTGAATGATTGCATGATATTGTCCAAACACTATTGTAAGGCCCTGTATGCTAATTAGGAAACCTAAGCGCACATATTTTCTACAGTTTATGTTATATTCTATCTGTTGATTGCAGTTTGGTTATGTTAAAATGCGTTTATATGATATTCTGCCTGTAGCCCATAATGATAAGAAAAACTTTGTTCTCTACCTGTACGCGAACCATAAACAATGTGGAAACCAAAATTTTTACAGCTATTTCTGTATAGTTCCTGTACATGTGTACCAATTTGCAAGCCAAATGGAGGTTTTTTGCGGCCGCTAATTCATTACATACAAATTCTGCCCACATGTCGTAATGATAAGAAAAACTTTGGCTTGTCCCTGTACATAATCCATGAAAAATATAGATATAGAAAAATTTACAGCTATTTCTATACAGAGCCTGGACATGTGTACCGATTTGCAAGCCAGTCGGGGGATTTTTGCGGCAATACAAATTCTGTCCATAGGCCGAAATGATAAGAAAACTTTCGTGTACCTTGTACACGAATTACAAATGGAATACACTGCCAAAACTATACCGCTGATTCTGTGTTCTTCATGAACATGTGTACCAAATTGCAAGTCAATAGCATGATTTTTAGGCTATTATCGCCAGAGAGACAGATAAACACACAGACGGAACCCAAAATGTTTTTGAGTTTGCACATGGAGACCTACACTGATATTTTGGGAATAGAAACTTAGCATTAAGATTTTTTGAGATAAGAAACCGATTGATTTGTTCCCATCTTCATGAAAATTAGCTTTCATTATTAACCCTTTCTTTGCTTGTGGCAAAATATGACAGAGACGAGCTTTTCATAGAAACCATTCGAATGATATCGATAAAAAATTTCATTTAAATTATTTTCGAGGGTAAAATTGAATGGTAAACACAAATATATCCAATTTTCTTTAGAACATTTAGCGTTCACAAAAATGGCAGAAACTTTTGAGTACTCGGACGATTTTGAAAAATATTTAGGGTTAGTATGTTTGTAACTCGCACACCACACGGGAAAAATCCGTAGAAACTTTTTTGTTTTCTTAAGAAATCAATTTAAAAAATTTTGGAGAAAAAAAAAAGTTTTTTTTTTTTTTTTTTCTTCCAGAAATCACGTGTGTGTTTCCTTTCAATTTATTGGAAGAGATGAGTTGTATTCAGCAGTTTACAAATAGGAGTTGAACATTAAAAATATCTAAGGATGCAACTCAAATAATTTAGCTTTCTGTAATACGTATATAAACTTAACATTCAAAAGCAGATAAATTTTCATGAAAGTTTTGACTTCGCACATACCATTATGCCATGTCTATTATCAAAATAAAGAGTAGCAAAAAACTTTTGGCTCTTCCAGAAAATAATAAAAATAAAATATGTCTACTATCATAAATTGTATCGATATGTCATGCCATTTCGATATTTTGAAAAGAAGTTTTCTCAGATTTCACTCCTTCACCACTATTTTACTCTCTGAATATAAATAGATTCCACTACCCAAGCATCAACATATTTCTACCTCTTCAATTTTAAAAGGGAAAAGGCAAAATAAAAAGGAGAAAAAAAATATGTTATGCAAAAATGTATCATCATCCTGGTTTACAGATCTGACTTATATAAAAACATTTTTTTACTGATTATCATAAAATACTGTGATCATTAAAGAGTTATTTTTCTCTTACTTAAATGAAAAATACTAAAAAAGGCAAAATGCAATTTTTCTATAATTTTTTAATTATTCACAAACAGAATTAATTAAAAACTCGACTTTATTTTTTAATATTAGTACAATATTAAAATGTTTCGAATTTTACAAGAATTTTAATACAATTTTGCATATGATGGAATATGATTAATAAGATTCTATTAAAAAAATTACAGAAATATTACAAATAAATAATAATGAGAATTTTTAGAGATTAATACTTATTGCAATCATTTTAAATATAAGTATTTACTATATTATTTTTTCATACTTTGAATGTTTTTTAAAAGTATTATCATGACACTATGGCACCCATTCGTTTACTGTAAACCGCCATGTCCTTCGTTAAATGTTTTTACAATGCTTTGAAAATTATGCATGTTTTTCAGATGCATTGTAATATGTTTCCTATTGAAAGTGGTATGTATTACTAGTTTGTGTACAAGGACTCGCAAAAGAAAACAGATATTTTACAGTCTACATGAGAAGAATATTTTAAGGAACATTTTATAATATCTCTATGTTGAACAAAATACAACGAAACTAACATACGTTCTTTAGTAGCATGAAAGTAAGTTTTGCGTATAAAATACGGCATGATAATCATTATTTATTGTTTTTAATAAAATCACACAATCAACTGTGGAAGAAAATCATATTAATTGAAATTTAATTTTTCCGACTGAGTGAAAATAATGCCTGGACCGGGACTCGGTCCAGGTCATAGTTCCGGGGTTCGAGTCCCGGTCCAGGCATTATTTTCACTCAGTCGGAAAAATTAAATTTCAACATTATTTATTGGTTCTCAGAGACAGGTAAAAATATTCCGATTGATTATTTGATGGTAGTGAAAATTTTTTTGAAGTGCGATTTCATTTGCGTTATAAAAAGTTTTCTATTGTACTTAAATTTTAGTAGACTTCATTTAATTTTAGACAATATACGGAGCTATATAAAAAACAATCTATTTTATCTCCTTTCTTATTGTAGGAAAGGAATCGCAGTCATCATGACGGATCTGCTTGACTGGGCGCTTAACCCGCTTGGTGATGGACGACGGATTCTCGAAGCGTCTGAGCCTGACGCCCCAGTAGAGCCTCCTAGGAGGTCTCTTCGATTGGCAAGTGAGACGGTGAGACGTTGAGAGTTTGATGGTGAAGTGGAGTGAGCGTTATGGTGTAACGAAGTTGGAGAGTGATGGCGAGATGGCGAGTGTGAGTTGGTAAGTAGGCGTGATGGCGAGTGTGAGTTGGTAAGTTGGCGAGTTGGTAAGTGTGAGTTGGTAAGTTGGCGTGATGGCGAGTGTGAGTTGGTGTGACGGTAAGTACGAGTTGGTGAGACGGTTGGCGTTGGTGTGGTGTGGAGAGAAGGGGGAGCATGTGCTCCCTGTCTACCGGAGGTAGAAGCGCTGATTCAAAACAGCCAATTCGGACTGTCAGAAAGGGAATATTTTGTTGGCATCGCACGAACTCGTAGCAGTGCTCTCCGCATGTGCGATTCGGGGAGAAGTATTCCCACGTGGTGTGAGGAGGTCTGTCTTAACTGACTGGTGGTGCATGACCGGACGGCGGGACTACCCTGGCGGACATCGGTGCTCACATAGGGTTGTGATGGCCCGAGCAAACAGGGGCTGTCCAGGTGTCCTGGGTGGGGCCTTCCAAGCGGCAGTACAAGGAGGCTTAGCAAAAATGGGAAGCGGTGCTGATCTTACTAGTTGGCATGGATGTGCGTTATCGGCTAGGGGTGAACTCCGTTGGGAGAGCGGGCCTTGTGGACGGCCTTAGGCCGTCCTCAGAAGGCAAACAAGCCTTCTGGCCGCCAAACCGAGGTCGGCCAGTTACGAGGGCCCTCAGCCCCAACTTTGACCAACTCCGGTTGGTCCGAAGGGGCGACATGAGCCTTGTATAGCTGATTGCCGAACCTTACCTGGGCCACTTCCCTGCTGCCGCGAAGTTGGTATGTTGCTGTCGTAGCGGCTAAGGCCTGCACGATGTTGGGTCGTCTTGAGACGGGACTGCATGGATACCCTCGTATCTGGGTCAGTCGATGATGGGGCGCGCTTGCGTGTCACCTGTCTTATCTCCTTTCTTGTTCAAGGTATAGCTAGAGACATAGATTTTGTGAAATGTTTTGTTCCATTTCCATGTATTACTACAGAAGTAAAATTGATTGGAGTTCCAACAATATTCAAGATATAAATAAAATTGGAAAGTGTTTTATAGCATATTCAAAGCGCATAATTTTTCTTTCGTGCTTTTTATTGGTGTGAAATTTAACGAATTATGATTATATTATGAAATTTAAAGATTAAAATTAACAGTATACACTTAAGCTTTTATATGATAAATACTATGAAAGTTGCAAGAAAATTGATAGCTTTAATCATGTCTAGTTAAGATAGGTATAGCGCTATGTCTTATATTGCATTGTTATTTGTAAATATGTAAACTATATTTGTAAATATGTAAAACTACATTAAAAAAATATTGTTTTAACCTATAATAAAACAGATTAAATGTTATTTTACACCACTGTAAGTTATTATTTACTTCTTTCACTGAAAAGTTTTTATTGTATTTATAATTCTGCTCTTCATTTTTGTCGGGTAAACAAAACTTAAAATTGAGTTTATTTAACGCAGATTTTACTGCTTAAATTGAAGTATGGCAATAAATAAATAAATAAATTCATTAATCTGTTTATAATATAATTCAGATATTCGTTACTGTTTAAAATTCTGCTTATTTGGATATATATTTCCAGGAAATATATTTAGTTTGCAAACATAGTTTTTCACATGTTAATTTAAATGTATTTATGACTATGTCTATCCATCCATATATTAATATACATAAATATGCTTCAAATTCTAAGAATAATGTTAAGAGCCATTATATAATGTTCTCTAACAAAATTGGTGTCTGGTTTTGGTATTTAACTGCGACAAGCAAAAATATTTGGATACACTACTGTCTATAGGAAATAATTACTCAACGTACATTATAAAGATATTAACTTGTTAAGCATGAAAGCAAATAAATTGATTATTGTTTAGACTGTTGAACTATTATTTGTTATATGAACTACTGTTTCTCATGGAAACGAATTAAAAAAAAATATTTTTCCTTGTAACACAATATGTATGTCTTATAAATTTTTTTACAAGAATATACAAAAGATTTTTCAGTATTACGATCTGTTATTAATGGTTACTAGCAGGCTACGCCCGCTTCGCTGGCCACTATATTTAAATGAATCTCCAAAAGAATTGGATCATTATTTATTTTTCACATCACATTATAAATAAAAACTAAAATAATTACATTGGAATCGCTCTAGACCTCGCATCGGGTACTCGCTGACTACGGCAGCTCTTTCTCTGCCCGCACTGTATCGGGAGCAGTTTCCCACTGCCTGCAGAAATCTCTTTCCTATGTATTTCAATATGGGTATTTATTGACGATAGGTGGGTCTGCCATTATTTAAGAACTACGATTTTAAAGATAACTGTATCTCAGCGTCTATTAAATATTTTAGTTTTTGAACCAAGTATTTTATTGCTCATGCTATTTACACTGTGTTACAATTTGATTCCGACCAATGTAATGAAATAAAATAAAAAGTAGATTTTCTTTGAGAAGGAATTAAATACATAAAAACAAATAAATTCCAATCAGTTTAATCCTTTTTACTATATACTACCATTATTTCCTGACAAATATTATAAATTAGAAAAAACTTTTAAAGAAATTAAATTAACAAATGAAAAATAATTGTTGTTATACTACAAAATAATACATAAACATAACTGTTATAAATACGTTTTTAAATATTAAATTTAATATATTTAATTTTTTCTACTGCATTACGATTTTATTTTCAATAAATATAATAAATTAAAAAGAGAAAAAAGATTCGCCCTCAAATAAATGTATTAAATAAAAAATAAATTGCATAATATAGCCGTTGCTAAGATACGCAGACGATTACAATCGAAAAATAAATTCATGAAAAATGAAACATAAAAGCCAATGTTTAAAATCGAAAAAACATTAATTTAAAAAATTCAGATTCGAAATTCGAAAAAATCTCGATGAGGTGCACACCTGCAGGGTCCCAGGTACCTATATGCCAAATTTGGAAGCTCTGCGATCAGTAGTGTGTATAGTATTGTTCATGTTTAGATAAATGTATTTATTTTCCTGTTGGAAAAAAAAAAAATAAACTCGTAATTTTTTTTTTTTTTTTGGCAACAATTAAATTACGGATTAAATTTAAATGGCTAATTTTTTGCTATAGAGCATTTCCTCGTGACGTCTGGTGGTTGGCAAAAAAGCGCGCTCGACTTTCCCGCGCCCCGCCCACCATTGATACTATATTGGTGATCCGCCATCGCTATGCTTTTACCAAGCCTTTTTGCCAACCACTCATAAAAGTTGAGATGTTTGTTTACAAACAAGGAACTGCCCTATTATTAGCTTATTATTTTCATATTTTTATTAATTAAAAGAAAACTAAACAGAAATTCGAAATTCTGACTTCGATGTGCACAATGATCCTTCGGGGGGCACCTTTGTGTTAAATCTCGTGACTGTCCGAGCTACAGTTTTCGAGAACAGTGAAATCATAAAAAACGGCAGTTTTTTGAGTGACGCAGCAAAGCTCAAACAAAGCTTAGCAGCGACACTCTATTATACAGCTAGTTTTACATCAAAGAGATTTGGAAACGCCGACACTTAATATCTCAGTAAATAGGACATATTTTGATCTGATGTTTTCAGAATAATGGTTTTTCTTCTGCCTGATGCTATCCTGAAAGTTTCACACTTCAACATTGTATATATTTTGAGATCTGGAGTTGCAATTTAAGACTTTAAAGGAAAAATGAGTTATCGTGTAAGATTTTTTTCTCGAAAACGGCTCGGAGAAATTTTATGAAATTGATATATGATATTAATTTATTTTGTCTGTGAAGCGTGACGTCGCCCGTTTTTCCCAAAAAACTCTTGTTTCTTAAATAATTTAGCTTAAAAATCGAACTATTTTTTCCTCTGCCAATACATGTATTTGAACTGCATATTCTCAGAATTCAGAACAGGCGTCATTCGGTTTTCTGAGGCTGTGGTTGGTTGGTTTAATCTGAAGGCAGTCAATAAATTTTTGTTATGAAGAAAATATTTTTAATTTTAAGATTTCCCATTTCGTCAAAAAAGTATTTAGATAATATTTAAAATAAACGAAGTATTTTGTAATCATAGATATTCTATTTCATCATTATTCATAATGAATTAAAATTTTTTTTAAAGCGAAAGCGTTTAAATTCCTCATGCGCACGAATTTATACCATGGTCCATGGTCTTTGCAGCGCATGCGTACATCATACGGATGCGTACATCCTGTAGACGTTAAGCTAATTGCTTGCACTGTATAAATTCGCGGTGTTTGTTTAATAATTTGTTGATTGGATTGGATATAGAAATTCTTTCCATGATTTAGTAGTAAGTGTTTTATAATTTTATATACTTAAAACTTGCTTATATTAACTTAATTTTACGTATATGTAATTATTGGCTTCGTCTGATGACCCGGAAGTTGTTTTCATTTTTTACAGTCGCTTTTTTCGCAAAATGTTAACTCAGTTTTCTTGTTAATGGTAATATGTCACCTTTTAGCTCAGCTATTTTTGGAAAAATAAATTTAAATGTTTTGATTAGAGATCCTAACTAATCGATATACTTAGAGATACTTCGATTAGAGGCCAAAATTTATTTATTCGAATAAAATAGCTGTATTATTCTTTTCAAAAAATATAATCCGAAAAACTTTTTTTTGAATGATACAGCCTTGTAAAACGAAGCAACAAAAATCCTATATATGATAACATGGGAAGGGAGAAAGGGAGCTATGTACAGCCTTAATTAGATACATCACAAGTTTAATGTAATGGGATAGTTGGGGAATGTTGTGTGCACTGTATTTATACATTATAACTGAATATTGTTAAATTTTAAATGAATTTGAATGTCTTAGTTGTGTGTCATGATAATCATTTATAATGCTTTTGACGGATATAGCTAAGGTAGTATGAAAACTACTTTATATCAACAGGGTTGCCACATTACCTGGAGAACCTGGAATAGTCAGGGAATTTAAAAATCGACTATAAAAGTCAGGGAAAAGAAAAAAAAAATACAAAAAAAAAAAAAAAAAAAATCTGCCAATGCACGGTTATTTCCTCCCCTTTTCCCCCCATTAGCTTCTGCTATTTTTTTTAAACACCACCACCCTTCTTTTTTGCTCATATAAGGAATTTCTTATCTCGCTTATAAGCGACAAATGATATCATTATATGCAACTTTTGTCATATGTAAATTTTGTGTTTACAAGTGGGACCTTAATTATTTTGCCCTCAACACAGTCAATGCTCAATATACGGTTAGACTAGACCTAGAAAACCTGGCAACCCTGTATCAAGCTTATACTGTACTCTACTCTAAATATAATAATGCAGCACAAGCAGTATAAAGAAAATAAGGCTAAGCTTTACTATAGGGTGCCCATTGGCGATTCATGATGTTTTGCCAACCTTTTGTATCGGAACTTCATTTAACTGTCTTGGAACTTTGTCTTTCTTTTTGCGCCAGCCGCGCGCGTCTGTTTATCGTAATGCGGCCCAGCTGAATGATTTTTCTTTTTAATGCGTTTTTGAGATACAAAAATTAATTTTTTGAGTGTATTTTATTATTTTATTTTACTTTTTAATAAATGGAATTATTTAGGGCGAAAAAAGTGTATTCTAGTAATTGATGCAGTATAGATTTTCATGCATTTTCTTATTCATGTACCATGAATTAGGAGTATCCAGTGATGTTTTTTTTTGTTTTAATATCGGGATAGTGACCACTGTAGTACAGATTTTTATGCATTTTCTGATTCATGTGCTACGACTTAGGGGTATTCAGTGATATTGTTTTAGTTTTAATATTTCGTGCACGACAAATTAGCTGCATCCAGTGATTTTATTTATTTTTTGTTTGTTTTGTGATTGCTTCTGTACAGATTTTCATGCATTTTCAGATTCGTGCTGCAAGGCTGTAATTTTGAAAATTTGGGGCAAATCTTCAAGTTATTTTATATTACACATCATTTATAATGCTGAATTTTATGTGTTAAAGCTTGAAAGCTCTCTGATTTTTTTTTTTTTTTTTTTTTTTTTTTTTTGTGGTGAAGTAGCCTAAATTTCTATTACTGTTTTAAATATTTTATTAATCTTTAAAATAGTATGCTTAATTTATTTCAGTGAATTTCAAAACAAGCACCAGAGTGAAACAATAATTTATTTTCTTAAAATGTGTTTTTGATGTTTTGTAATGATTCAGTGTCGATTTGCAGTAATTGACTCATTCAGTGAGATGTACATCAGCAGCAGCGATGGGCGCCTTATAGTAAAGCTATTCCAAAAATAAGCTAAATGAAACTTATCAAAAGCTTTCTTACTTAGATTTCTTTTTCTTCTTTTTTTCCCATAGCAGTTAATTGTACAAATGCATCTTAAAAATTAAACCCACTTTCAAGGCCTGCATTATTTATCAATAATAGATTGCTCACACTGTTTAGTGACAGTTTGTTTATAATTTCATTTCTTACCAAATTTATGCAACTAAAAAACTATTTTCACAATTTGTCTGAAATCACAATATTTTTTTTAAAAGTTCATCCTGAATGAGGAATTTGCACACATGGGGAATTTGAACAAAATCCTTCTTCTGGTAGTTTTAGGCCCATAAATTTCAAAAAGTTTATTAAAAATGCAAAAAAAGGTCTCATTAATTTAAAAAATAACTTTAAAATTAACCAAAAATCACGTGACTTCAAAATGCTGCCTGACGTCACACTTTATGATGCTTCAATGTTTACATTCTGTTAGCCTGGTTAGTAAGCGGCAATTCGTTTCAACTTTCGTAATTATTAATCGTTTATGTGATTTCTGAGGATTTCTTTTTCATCTTATAATCATTCAATATCATTATCACCATTTTCCATTATCATCATTTTCAAATGTTTTCTTTTCATGGCGGTTGTCCAATGTTTTCGTTTCATAGGATCCTGTGGAACGCTAAAGGATAACTTTTGAGAAGCGTTAGCCGCTGTATTAGTGCAAAATGGTACAATGCAATATTTATACTACATTTTTTTAATATCCAGTCATTATTATAACATAGAAAACCTATTTCACTGATTCAAGAAGCAAAGCAAAGCACGAAATCGAATGTAAACAACGATTACTTTCGTTTGTCATAAAGAGTGACGTCACCGTATATTATACAAAGTTTTCTCTATACAGTAAATAGTGCGATGTAAAAATTGTTATAAATCAGTCATTAGATTTCAAATAAAGAAAATGTATTTATTTTCTTACCTTTTCATTTTCTATTAGAATAAAGTCAGAAAACGTGCAAATTGTCTATTGTGACTTTTTTGTGAAAGATTTTTTTATTATTATTATAGAATTTAATGTAATTCTTTAGTATAAATGTGTGATCTTGTTCTTTAATTATCGTATTTTGGGTAACTGTCTAGCATTTTGCATAAAAAGCGACTGTAGTGAAAACACTGGTTTGTTTATATTTGACAACATTTTTGTTCTTCATAACAGACGAAACATGTAATTAGATTTTATGAAAAACTAATTGTAAGTTTTAAGAAAATAAAACTATAAAGATATATCTTACCGCTAAGTCATGGAAGGAGAAAAATATCCATAGACATTGATTAAATATAAACAACTCCTGCTGCCAGGGATCACTCTAGAGCGTTTTAGCGGTATGAGCTGCCACAGGGTTGGCATAATACTTACTGTGTAATGGTGTAACGGGTTTTATCAGTTTTTACCGCCTTCATTTATCTCAAACACTTTAAGGATATATTTATAGTTTTTAGTTCTCAATTTCCCATTGTATTATTTAATATTTACTATGAAACTCCTACTTCTGCAATTTCTAAACATTTCAAAATAAAATTTAAAGCAATGTTATAAATAGTTGGCCGAATACCGAGTAATGGTAAGGAAGAATAATTGATACATATGTGAAGAATTTTGCACATCTTGAAATTAAAAAAGTCTTTTAAACACAAAATTTAGTTAATTGACAAACAGCATATCGTAAAAGTGCCTTTACTCTATATTTAATTGCCCCCTCCCTTTCTGCTTTTCACATTAATTTTGTTTATGAAATTTTATTTTTCCGACTGAGTGAAAATAATGCCTGGACCGGGAGTCGAACCCCGGATCATTGACTTACAAGGTCAAGGCTCTACCATTTGAGCTATCCAGGCCGACAATCGGTCAGCATTACTCACTCAGACAACCTTTAGGCAGAGACATCTGGTCTATCATTTAGATAGCTCAACAGAAATAAGCCGCAGGTAATGGAAAGCACCATTAAATTATGGGAGAAAGAAATACAATTTTTTAATTAAAATCGCCCAAACAACTGATTGGAAGAAAATCATATTTATGAAATTTTATTATTCCGACTGAGTGAAAATACGATCCGGGGTTCGACTCCCGGTCCAGGCATTATTTTCACTCAGTCGGAAAAATAAAATTTCATAAATATGATTTTCTTCCAATCAGTTGATTGTGTGATTTTAATAAATTTTTTTTCAATTTTGTTTGTTCTTAAAATACCAAATAAACACCTTTTTATTTTCAGCGGTAGACTGTATCCGAATAAGTGATAGTTTTTTAACATTTTTTATTCATTTTTGTAATTATAAACATTGATTTGTATTATATAAATACGGACACTTGTTAACTGATTTTTGAAATAAGTCAAATACCATGTAACTGACAATGTAAGAATTTTTTTTTAATGATAAAAAATTAGTATTTTTTGTCATAATAAACAATTTCTTTGTGATTTACAAAATGCTAGTTTTTTATCATTTAAAAAAAATTCTTACATTGTCAGTTACATGGTATTTGACTTATTTCAAAAATCAGTTTGCCAGCCATGGGTGAAAGTTTTCAGTCTATTGACTGAATTCAGTCTTTTTTTATGTGTTATAATACAGATAGGCCAATTTTATGGGATTAATCTTTATTAGGGGCAAATAAAGGTCTCAATTTTTTTTTCTGAATCAGCCCCTATTAATGTTAATTCAATTGTATTAATGAATAATTTTCCTAAGTTTTCATACTTATGCCTATTAATGTAACCCTTGGAAATGTATGTTTTGAATATCTACATACATTATGTATGAGTTAATCATATTTTACCCAATATTACAAAATATATATATATATACTTCAGTCCAGCGAAAATTTTTTACTTTCACCCATGCGGCAGATAATTAAAAACTTTCTTCTACTGTCTTTCTGTTTTAAGTAAGTTTTTATTTTTTGATTAACTTATTATTATTATTATAATTATAATTATTATTATTATTTAAGTATTAAATGCATTCATAAGCTCAGAAAAAAAAAAAAAAAAAAAAAAAAAAAAAAAAAACAGCATGTATAAAAATACATTTTTCAAAGGCTTGAGTTTTTTATACACGAAAGTTAAAAAATGAATATGCTTATACTGGGGGGGGGGGGGGTATGTAATTATTTCAAAATACTTCTTAATTGTAAATGTTTGTTAAGAGGATTTATGAATTGTTTATTTTAACAAGAAATAACTACGAAGTGTAAAGGCTAAAAATTGCAATAATATTATTACAGGGTTGGTTTTTGACGAGACGTGTTAAAAACTGGTTTAAACCATCAAATGCATATTTTTAAGTTGCAATGTACTATATGAACTAACATTCATTATATGTATATATACTATATATATAATATTTTTTTTTTTTCTTTCCCAGAAAAAAGTTTTATGTTAGGAAACATATCAATGTATCGTCTTGTAGTGAGAGTGAATATTATAATCTTTTTGTAAATTGTCTTATAGCTATAAAAATTTGTATATATAGGTGGTAAATTATAGTAATACAATTAAATATATTAAAAATTCTTTAAAGCTAAATAATAATAATAATAATAATAATAATAATAAAATAATCAAAATTTTATATTTTTTGAAAATTTTTAATTTTTTTTTACTAATTATTTTTCCGCTTCGCTTTAAACATTATTATGGTTTAAAAATATATTAAATGTATTAGGTTATTACTTTGTGAATTAAATGATAGGTTAATTACCATGTTTTTATTAACTTCTGTTCTTGTTTGTTTGTCCGGAACAAATCTTGAAATCTATTTTTAACTAACTTCCCTACTAGCTAGACATTTGAAAATTACTCAGTAGCTCAGAACCTGGTGACAACACAATACTTTGAAGTCAGATTTTCGAATAGTGTGCAACGATGTTAAAATTTATATTTCCAACGAATACACAATTTTGACTTCTAGATTCTGGAGAAAATTTTACAACCGGATACTAAATTTGAAGTAATTTAGTCAATATGCTTAGCAATTATACTTATTGGGACTTTTGAGTTTTTTAATGTTTTTTTTTTTTCAATCTTAAATCTCTTGGTGATATTAGTTTTTTAAGTGTAGCTCAAAATCTACTTGACCAAAAGAACTGAAATTTCATAAAAGTATAATTAAAATAATTAGGCGCCAGTGAAATATTTGTTGCAAAATACTTCTAATTTGCAATTTAAGAATTTTTACTTAAATAATTTCTAAATATTTATTTTTTACATAATTTTATTTAAAAATTCTTAAATTGTAATCTACAATATTTTTAAGTTATTGCAGGCTTTAAATATGTAGATTCCCTAAGCATTTTTCCCCATAAATAATTAAATTACACATAATTCTATAAGGAATGGTAGGTATCTATTTTTCTCTCTCGATATTTGCTCGATCTGGTAGATAAGAGTATCATCTTTTTTTTTTTTTTTTTTTTTTTTTTTTTTTAAGTCTATACATTATTATTAAAAAAAAAAAAAAAAAAAAAAAATTGCACAGCATGTGCAAAAATAAATGTGAAATTAACAATATTTATACATATAGTCACCCAGGGGTGCAGAATATGTCCGAACGCCTGAACGAGGTTCGGGGGAAATTTAAACTGACTGGGGAAATTTTGAATATTTTTTTAAGAGAAAATAAAAATGTAAATCAAAAATAACAATTTGCTACTTTGAATTGCTTATACACTAACAGCGATATTTTTATGTTACACTGTATACTTATTCTCTTAAAGATTTATTACATAGAACAAATGACTTTGTATAGCAAAGTAGATTTTTGCATTATTGAGGGAAATTTATTCTGTGTTTGGGGGAAATTTCCGAGGTTTGAACATTTTCTGTACCCCTGGTCACAACCACTTGTTAAAATATGCTATAATTTCACCAGTTATCGATAAAATTCACATCTTTTTTCAAGATTGATTTCCAAAATTTGCGATAATTTTACGATTGATCGCCGAAATGCATAATTTTTTTCATCGCTAATTAATAAAATTTCTGTGTTTTTTAAGTTAAATTCCCAAATACTCAATTATTTCGTTGATAATAGACGTAATTTGCACTTTTTTCTCAAAGCTGAATGCTGAAATACACAATAATTTTGCAGCTGATTTCGAAAATACGGGATTATTTTCACCGCTAACTATGGTGTCAATTTTTATAGTTAAAATTTACATTTAATTCCCAAATACCGCTATTATATCTCTGCTAACCAATAAAATTCACAATTTTTTCCCCCCTATAGCTGTTCCTGAAATTAACGATATTTTTGTGGTCAATTGCTGAAACCTTGTATTATTATTTTGCGCCTAATCGATGAAATTCGTATTCTTTATAAAGTTTAATCTCCAAATACTCAATTATTTCGCTGCTAATCTATGAAATTTATGCTTTTTTCAAAGCTGAATCCCAAAATATGAAATAATTTTGCGGCCTAATTCGAAAATACGGGATCATTTTACTATTAACTGTCAAAAATGTATGCTTAAACGCAACTAATTGCTGAAATACGATATTATTTCGACGTTAATCGATAAAATTTGAAATCTTTTCAAAGGTGATTTCCGAAATTCACGATGATTTGTGGCTGATTATTGAAACACGCAATCATTTCGCCGTTGCTTAATAAGGTTATTTTAATCTTAATTGTTTGCTGAAATGGGCTTTATCTCTATGTTAATCAATGAAATTCGTCCTTGTTTACAAAGACAATATCCGATGTATGCAATAAATTTGCTGAAATATGGAATCAATCATTTTATCGCTAATTTTTTAAAATTATGCAAGAGCAACTAATTGCTAATATAGACTATTATTTCACCCCCAGTGGCAGAAACACTGTGACACGGTGACATAGTTGCGGACACAGAATAAATGCTTGCAGACAGTTTTTGTCTGTACTAATAAAACAATTCAGTCTGCAACAATAACAAACAGTCTGCAACTTTCGAACACTCTCTCTGTACTAATAAAAAAAATTGCCCACAGCTTTCAGACAGTCTTTGTCTGCAATTTACGGACATTTTTCACCTGTGACAATGTGCTACCGATGTATAACGTCTTAGATGCTCTCTGGTAGGAACACACAAAACAGTACTTAACAACGACGACCTGGGGAGCCTATATCTCCCTTGATAGACAGTATATGCGTGTATTCTTTTCCCCTGTTACCTGTTACTGAGATTCTACGGGGACATAGAAAAGTGCTATTTTCTTTTAAAATTGCTCCAAAACTTCTACTCCACTTCAAAATTCACTTATAAAAATTTCTGTATCAAAACTAAAACTAATACTTTTGTTATTTATATTGTGTTGTGTCAAACATTGCTATAAATATTTAATTGAATGAGTTCAACTTATTATTTTATAATTGTTTATTACTATAGTTAAATTGTATTTTGTGTATTGTTGCACGAGATCACCACTATTGTTAAGCTCCCCCCCCCCCCCAAATATTGCCGCTATCAGCTTCAGGCTTTTTGAGTGTAAGCCATTCTCATCCCTGATTACAAGCAAATTTCGCAGACAGATTTTGAAATTTTAAAAGCCTGTCGCAGACAGCTACAAAACTTTCTGCCACTGGGATTTCACCGCTAATTGTTAAATTTTGTATGTTTTTAAAAAATGAATGCCGAAATATGACATTATTTCACAAAAAAAATAATAAAATTGCTTTTTTTATTATTTATACATTGCAGAAATACGCAATATGAAAGTCTACAATACGAGATCGTTTCACCGATAACATTTACTTTTAATCGTTCAAAGTTCGTGCTGAAATAAGCTGTTAATTCATTACAAAACAGCATAATATTCTTGCAGTGAATTATCGAAATCCCCAGTGGCAGAAAGTTTTGTAGCTCTCTGTGGAAGGCTTTTAAAATTTCATAATCTGTCTGCAAAATTTGTGTTAATCAGTGGTGAAAATGGCTTACACTCAAATAGCCTGAAAGCTGATTGGGGGGGGGGGGGGGTTAACATCAGTGGTGATCTCGTGCAACAATACACGAATGCAATTTTACTGCAGAACAATATAGTATAAACAATTGTGTGTACTCATTTCATTATTTTATAGCAATGTTTGACACAACTCAATATAAATAATTATAAATAATAAAAGTATTAGTTTTAGTTTTCATACAGAAGTTTTTTTTAAGTGAATTGCTATTCGAAAGTTGCAGACAAAAACTGTCCGCAAGAAGCTTGTAATACGGAATCAGTTTAAATCGCATTTGCACAGTTGACATATCATTCAAATATCTTTGATAAGTTCAGTGGGCATCTCAGTCACTCTGTCCTTTGTTTCTAAATGGTGGCCACTTGAAAATTATCACAATAACTTTTGAACCGATTTGCTTAAAACTCCATATATAAATCCACCAAGTTCATTAATAAATTGTAGCTGCCATTTTGAAAAAAAAAATGGTGGCAACTTCATAAGAAAAGTTAAATCAACCTAACCTTCCTATGAGCCGGAACAACTTGTTTTAATTTTTTGATCAATAACCTCTAAAAAGTAATGATATCAGTACAAAAACCCTTAACGGGTTAAAAGTTTGTGACGCAGCTACTTTATCACTATAAGAATTTGAAATATGGGTCTTAAAAATAATGATATCAAATTTTAAGTGACGCTTTTCTATTAGTTAAAATATACATAGATTTTCTTATTTGATCATTTGCTTTTTTCTTTATTTATATTTACAATGCAAACATAATATTTTTAACTTCAAGATAAGACAAATATATAAAATATACTCACTGATGCTTTTTCATTTGCATTTCAATTTCAAAATAACAGTTTTAAAAGGAATGATATAAAAATTCCAGTCACGCCTCGGTGTCATTTTAAAAGATTTGTTTTTAGATTCCATTAAAATTACCTTTGTTTTGTCTAATAAAGTATATTTACACATTGAAACAGTGCTTTTAATTTTCAAATATACTGTCAAATAATCACACTTTCACTGAGTTTGCATTATAAATTAAAATTATGTATTTCAATAAATCGATTTGTCTTTTGCGTCACGCTATCCAAAACTGCAAGTAAAATTTGTGCAAATGTTTTCTTTGCATCACACTGTCTCTTTGCACAAATTCTCACTTAGTTGAATACTATGATACAAAATAACATTTGCATATATTTTACTCAGTTTTGGATAGCGTGACGCAAAAGACAAATCGATTTATTGAAATACATAATTTTAATTTATAATGCAAACTCAGTGAAAGTGTGATTATTTGACAGTATATTTGAAAATTAAAAAGCACTGTTTCAATGTGTAAATATACTTTATTAGACAAAACAAAGGTAATTTTAATGGAATCTAAAAACAAATCTTTTAAAATGACACCGAGGCGTGACTGGAATTTTTATATCATTCCTTTTAAAACTGTTATTTTGAAATTGAAATGCAAATGAAAAAGCATCAGTGAGTATATTTTATATATTTGTCTTATCTTGAAGTTAAAAATATTATGTTTGCATTGTAAACATAAATAAAGAAAAAAGCAAATGATCAAATAAGAAAATCTATGTATATTTTAACTAATAGAAAAGCGTCACTTAAAATTTGATATCATTATTTTTAAGACCCATATTTCAAATTCTTATAGTGATAAAGTAGCTGCGTCACAAACTTTTAACCCGTTAAGGGTTTTTGTACTGATATATATACAAATATTGCTCACTTAATAGTATAAGATATGAAGCACATTTTACGCTTCCATTATATTCAACATCGGAGAAAATGCTTACAGTCAATGAACTTCACGGCAATGTAAGCAAATAGTGTACTTGCATTTTATATTAGTTTTAGAAGACCACACAGGAGGTTAGATAATTGATATAATGGTTAAAACGTGTATAAATCATTATGAACACAATATCATTTACGTTCAATAAAGGTAATAATATTTTAACTTAAAAGAAGTATATGGTAAGCAGATTTAAAAGACATATTTAAAAAAAAATCGAAAATAGTATAAATCTTCTATAGTTAAAAAAAATTAGAAATTAAATTATGCAAAAATTATTTTACTTACATTATTACATTTCTCACTAAAGTGTCAAAAGCATGATTTTTTATTACTTTTTTAGGATTACTCATGTGTGATACATTATTTTAATTTTTAATGTGTTTAATTATATCTGATGCAAAATGAAACTATCAATAAACGAAATGTGCGTAAATTAGTATTCATTAATCTATAAACTGTAGAATGGTTTTAGGAGCTAGTACATTCTGTAAAAATATTAATTTTACTGATAAGAATAATGCAATTATATTGGTTTGTGTAACAGTTATTTAAATTTATGTATTTAAAAATTAATTGACGCACACATTAGAAAAGAATTATTGCAGAGATTTTTTATGAAAATTTTATCAGTTACCAGTTAAAATTTTTATCTAATGTACGCATAAAATTCTAATGTCAAAAATATAAATTATTCTAATGCAATGTATATATACTTTTTTTTTATTGTTTTAACAATTCTTTTTTCTTAATAGAGTGCTCATTTTAAGAATGTAGAAATAAATAAATAAATAAATAAAATAAAATAAAATAAAAGTTACTCTATTTACAGTCACGAAAATAGACACGAAACATTTCACGAAAACATTTCAAAAGCATATTTATATTTATTATTATTATTATTATTTTAATATTATTAATAGTTACGTTAATAATGTTATATATATATATACGTTAATATAGTTAATAATGTTACTACAAAATTTATAAATAGTTTTTTTTTTTTTTTATAATTAAAATATAATGCAATTTTGAACCCTCATTGTATGTAATTTCTTTGATAAATTAAACATATGCTGGCTTGAAATTATATTTAACTCTAATAAAATAAATAAATAATTATTATTATTATTCGTCAAACATCTTTTATACTTTCACTACAAAACTTGTAAATAGGTTTTAAATAATATGAAAGAGTAGTATTCTGAACCCGCATTGTACGCAATTTGATTTGTAAATTAAATATATGCTTGTCTGAGACTATATTGAGCTCTTGTGAAATGAAAGACATTCCTAATCTACTTGATGTCGACAAACATCATGGTATGTGTTCATCTGAGATAGACAAAGAATAACAAGACTTGTTAATTAATCTTACAATGAAACTTGCAATTTATCTCTCTAATACAGTTACTTGTAACATTCAAAGTTCCCCTCCTTTCGTCACTCTTTTTTCGCTTTTTACTTTCTTTTATATTCAATAGAAGAAATCATTGGTCTCAAAAAAAAATTTTTTTTTACCAGTTTTCGATGGATTTTGTCGATTTGAGAGGTCCAAAATACAATTTCACCATTTTTAGAAAATGGTTGCACGCGTGTGTGTGTAACAAAACTTTTGTGGCAATTGCACAGTCGATAACAAAAGTCTTCGAACAATAGCAAAAATTCCTATATATATATAAAAAGTACACTTAATGCAGTTTTGTTAAATAAATCCTTGTCGAATCCTGTTTTTAGACTGACTAAGAATAGGATTAGACAAGGATTTATTTAACAAAACTGTATTAAGTGTACTTTTCTTGTATAGAAATTTTTGCTAGTGTTCGGAGACTTTTGTTACCGACTGTAGCTCACGGAAACGTGATCTGAACACAATACAAATTTATATTATAGTTGCAATTTGACATGAATTTGTGCGTAAGAACTTTTGGTGAATATCGCCCAAGAAATGGTGTTGCCATCTCTCTTTTGTATAATTTCTAATATTGCAGTTTACAACGAAATTTTGTATAAATATGCACAATGTAAATTAACGAACCATTATGAAAATAAAAAGAATCATTTATAATAGTAATTCAACTGAGAAAAAAAATTATACGCGCGGGAATGTAAATATTCTATTTGAGTGTTTTTCAAAAAATCTCGTAAGTACATTTAATACAAATGGTGGAACACTGGAGTTATGATAAAATAAAAGAAAACAGTCGATTTTTTTTTTTTTTTTTTTTTTTTAATTAAAAAAAGCGCTTATTTTTAAAATGCTTTTTGTAGAGATTCCCACTTAGCAAATTTAATTTGCAGCGAAATTGTGGCAATTTTGCTTTTCAACCCTGCAAATTTGCTTAAGTTTAGCATGATACGCCTTAAGTTCATAACATGATTGTAGCAAATTAGCGCAAACTCCAATGTCACCATACGCCAAATTTGAACCAAACGTGTTTTGCAAGTTGCGATCTTGTTTACTTCTTTGAGATGAAAATCGTCTGGAATCATCATGGAAATAATTTTAATAAATAACAATTTTTATAGATAATATATATTGCGCAAATTTATATAAGAAAATGTAGAAGAAAAGTTCTTTAATGGCCACAATATATATATATATATCAGAAAGCGTTTAAAATAAATACATAGAATAATTCATTGAATATGTTCCTTGGAAAACAAACAATTCAATTTTGTTAAAAAATCATTTTAAACCAAATTAGTACGTTATGGCTACCAAAAAACTTCCTTTTATATCCTTCTATATAAAAGCACCATTTACAATTTAACAAATATAAAAATTTAATTGTGATAGCTTCTTATAAAAGAAATTTTAAATATGCAGTTTCATGTCATTTTTGCCAATAAATGCGAAGGTATAGTCATCTTAGAAAAAACGCAAAAAAGTGCATAGCAGTAGCACCTCTTTTGTGATCCATACACATTTAAAATCATAATGCATAATTTTTCAAAATTGCACCAAGTTTGGTGCATTTATATATCATAGAAACTGAGATATTGCCTTCTTGTAAACGGGATTAAATTGAGTATATCAGCGCTCCTTATCGGCCGATATAATCCAAATTGAATTAACATAGTTTTTCATTGTGAACCATACATATCAAGTTTTGTACTCTTATACACTGTAGAAGCTGAAATATTACCTTCCCTTAAATCAGGTAAACCACGCAGATCAACGCAACCAGTTGGGCAATTTATTCCGCAATTTACTCAGCGCTAATTTATGTCAGAGTCGAACTAAACATGAAGATTGGTTTACTGAGGCCATTTTTTGTGTAATTTAGTGTTCACAAAATTTTGCTGATACACCCACAGACAGACAGATATTTTATAAAAATGTTGTCCAAGACATAACCGATATACATCCAAATTGAATTAACATAGTTTTTCCTTATGAACCTCATACATATTAAGTTTTGTACTCTTATACACTTTAGAAGCTGAAATATAACCTTACCTTAAACCAGGAAAATCGTGCAGGTCAACGCAACCAGTTGGGCAATTTATTCCACAATTTACTCAGCGCCGATTTATGTCAAGGTCGAACTAAACATGAAGATTGGTTAAAGGAGGTAATTTTTTCGTGCAATTTAGTGTTCACTAAATTTTGCTAATACACCCATAGACAAATAGACATTTTGTAAAATTGTTCGAATCGTGTCGAAGACATTTCAAATCACGTAAATTTATAGAAAACATGATGCCAATATTTTTCTAGAATCCAATACTTACTTCTTATATACAGAGAAGAAAGTAAATAAATAAATAAATAAATAAATAAGAAATATTTAACTTAGCTGCATCGACAAAGTAAAAAATCGCAACAGATATCATACCATCGAGTTTGAAATATTTCTTTTGTACTTTTCTAGTGACGTAGAAAGAAAAAGAATTACTTATAAGGGGGATAAAAAAAAAAGACGATAAAAATAATATATTATTTTATATCAGCTCTATAGACGAACCGGTTGGTTGGTTGGTTGGTGGTTGGGTTTTGCGTCAATTGGTGATGGTCTGGGACACACCCCTAGAGGTGGTCCTATAGACGAACCGGATAAAGTAGTTTGGCATTTTAAAATTATAAGGCATTAGTCATGTTCCAAAGTTGTCAGTGCTAAGTAATGCAAGAAGAATGTTTGATATGAATAAGTCAAAATCTAATTTTAATAAACAAATATTAACGAATAATTTATTAAATGTTTATAACGAATAATTTATTAAATTCTAAAAATGCAATATCATTCAGTTAATTTTTACTTATTATTATTTATTTATTTATTTTCGGTCGATCGGAAAACTATTAACGTTTCGCAAAACTTGGGTTATATTAAGTTTCATTCTTTCGATATTTTCAAGGAAAAAAATCGAAAAATGTCGAAATTAGTTTTTTATGAGTAATTATAATAAATTAATGAATAACAATACTGACATTTTTTAATCTTGATACAGGAAAAAAGGAAGTTCAAAGATGAAACATGTTTTATGGAAAACTAGTTTTTCGATGGTGTTCAATTAAATACTTTGATTTTATATCATCGTACTGATAAATGTAAGGGCAAATATAAAGAAAATAAAAATCAAGAAGAAGGGAAAATAAGAGAATATACAAACATATGTCACGTACTGTTAAAATATAATTTTGTTTAAATTAAAGTTTCTGTACACGCATGAATTTATATTTACATATGAAGTTGTTCTTTTATATATGAAGTTGTTATTTAATAAAATAATTGTTAAAAGTAAACGATTTTTCGTATGTGGGATGAATTTTTGTTCAATATCTATTATTATTTCATACAGACATACGTAATCTGCAAAAAGAAATACATTGGAAAATATCAAAATCTTTGTTCTTATTTGTTATTGTTGTCGTAAGAATAAAATTCAAAGACGTAAATTTTTATTATAAATAGATTCTTCTGGAATTAACTTAATATTGTTATTATATTATTGTTTCTTATGTTCGAAAGCAACTACAGCTGAACTGGTTGCATAAAATTTACCTAAATACTTTTTTTTTTTTAAGTGAAAACTTCTTTAGGGGCGTTGAGCACTTTTTGGGTGAACAAAAATCATGGAACTCGCGTCATCGTCACTGAACGCTTTCCATGAGCTATATGTATACTGTGTATATGTGTACATAGATACATCTCCGTGCGTTATTAGTATACTTTATATATATACAAAGAGTATATCTCTCTACATATATATCCATATATGTAGCGCACGGCGCGGCATGCTTTATTTACATATATATATGTATAAAATGTATACTAATACGAGTAGTATACCGGCTACTGGCATCTCTCTTTCTAGTTCTATACTCTATGTATGTATATACTTTTTTCACAGTATATACGTAGTTCACAAAGTGCAAGCGCGTGCTTTTATACAGACTGTTATATTCTTCTTTTTGCTTTCAATATAAATTTTCAAATAAATAATAAAAAAAAAGAAAATTATTTTAGTCATATTACAATATTTTTACCTAATATAAGGCTTAGTTCATTTAATTTGGGTAGCTACAAATATTGTGCCGAATCATATAATACAGATCATAAACACTTCTTTACAAACCAAAAATAATTCGAAAATAAAAATCTAATAGCTCGACGATACAATTCACACGTTACTTAGTTTTCACTTCTATCGGCAGTCCCCAAAGACTGCCTATATTCGTTTTTTTTTATTATTATTATTATTAAAATTAAACTTTTACACACCATTCTCATTTTCAAGAACATAGAGCACACTGGAAGTGGTTAAAAGTCAATAATTTCGAGACAATGGATAAATATAAACACATAGTAAACAGTGTTGACAATTTGTAGGGAGATTTTCATTTGCTAATTACTACTAATTTTCAAGAATGATGTTCTATATATATGATAGTACACAAACTCAAGATGAAACATATATTACAATGAAAAATTAGTGATGGATATTGAATATGTAACAGTCGTCTTTGAAAAGCAACATTGGCACTAAAAACTACCAAATCATGCTAAAAAACCTCTACATAAACACCATAAATTGCTGAAAACCTGCAACAATAGTTTAGCATTGAATTAAGCACGATCTTTCATCTTGCAAATAAAAAGTAAGCACAAGGACAGTGTGAAATAAGTAAGATTTCAAATATTTTCGATTGTAACTATTTTGATTTATGAGTAACTATGTTTTTATATCTAAATTAATTATTGTAATCTTTTTTTTTTTTTTTTTTAATTCACCTGATGAAATGTGAAACTTTATTATTTATTTCCAAAACAATTGTTGCATGTCTTTGAAATTCATCGGACTTTCTACGATGTATGTTTCCACATCGTTGATATAAAACGATTTATTATCAATGATTTTTTTTTTAAACCGAATTTTGCATGAAATCTCAGAAAATAGGAGTAAGATATTTATTTAGAAATTTTTAATAGTGTCGTTTTACCTCGCTTACTTGATATCCAGTTGAGAGAATATATTACGTGTACTCGATTGTATCTTGAATTATAAGTTTAATTATAATTTCTTTAAGTGGTGTAATTTATGCATCTCACTGCATTTTTTAGTGCTAGAGGCCTATTTCAGTCGGTACAGTTGTCGAATTTTTATAATACACTCTTAACAGTACTAAGGGCCTATTTCAGTTGGTTTATTGAATGGGGATTTATTGAATGAAGTCCCCCCAAGGCACAACTTTGACATGAGTCCCCCCCCAGGCCCAACTTTGACATGAGTTCCCCCCAAGGTACCCCTATTTCAGTCGGTACAGCGTTGTAGAATTTTTATAGGTCACTATTAATAGTGCTAAGGGCCTATTTTAGTCGGTTTATTGAATGGGGATTTATTGAATGAAGTCCCCCCAAGGCCCAACTTTGACATGAGTCCCCCCCAAGGTACAACTTTAACATGAGTCCCCCCAAGGCCCAACTTTGACATGAGTCCCCCCCCAGGCCCAACTTTGACATGAGTCCCCCCCCCCAAGGCACACCTTTGACATGAGTCCCCCCCAAGGCACACCTCCCCCTCATTGGGAAAAAGAGAAAAAACGTTGTTTTGCGGCTATAAGACAGTTTGGACTTCCAACGTTATTTGTTACAATATCTGCAGCTGAAACACATGATTTAATGAAAACTTTATCATGGAATTTAGATCGTCACGAATTAACTAAAGAAGAATTTGTCGATATTAACAAGTTTAGCAGTAGGCCTCTGGCACTAAATTAAAATCTGTCAATGTCAGATTTTCATGTTTTAAATAATGAAATAATGTCGTGTCTGTATAATTATATATATATTTTATTTTATTTTTTATTTTATTTTTAATGTATGAATTTTATATTTTTTTGAGTAAACTAAGCTTAATCTCTCTTCTCTCTCTATATATATGTATATACTTTTTAGAGTCAGCTAATCGTTGCTTAAGTTTTCAAATTCGTCAATAAATATTTTAATACTTTTAAAGCAATGAATTTGAATTCATCAGTTTTAAATATTTATATTACCATTATCCGATTACCGTAGTTAACGGAAATAATGTATTGGTAAAATACTTGATATCGATTTTTTATATGATTTACAAGTTTTCCAGTGTCCTAAGTACATTTTAATTTTCTTTTAATTTTTCAGTGCATGCTGACAATTTGTGGAAGGTAGTAGGAGAAAAGGGAATTTTCTGACTATTATATCTTTAAAGCGGAAAAAAAAAATGTAGAGCAAAAAACTTTATACTTAAAACGGATCCATGTTTGTCAAGTATTGATGAAAATTCAAAAACCAGAAGTGGTATATGGAAAGCCGGAAGTGGGACTGAAAGTCTATATCTGAATAATCATTCGAACGGATATTCAAATTTGCTATATATCACCTTCTTAAATGATATTTCATACATGGTAATTGTTTTGCTGTAGGAAAATTGGCAGTTCAATTTTTGGTCTCGGGACCGATTTTTTTTTTTTTTTTTTTTTTTTTAACTTGATTTATTGACTCCCATTTAATATCTGCGTAGTCCTAGCGCGGTGATATACTCGTTAAACCTCGAAAATTTAAGATGTCTTTTCATATTTATTAGTTGGTTATGTGTGTACAGATGAATTTTCTGTAAATTTTCTGTAAATTGAAATAACAGAAATGGGACCTAAACTCTGTATCTTAAAATCGGCTCTAATAATTATCTTAATATTTGTCATATAAACCCTTTTATATATCAATTTACTAGTATTAGTTGGTTACTACAGAAAAGAAGGTAGGCGTCCGGTCAATTTTATGTATCTGAAGTAGGTGTCTCAACGTCTCTACCATTTTTTTTTTTTTTTTTTTTTTTTACTTGCTGCATAAAAATTCACTTTCGGTGGTTTTTACGCGTATGAATAAGTTGAGATTACTACAAGATATCCAGATTAATGAGGTCATTTTTATGTCTGCTGATAGCAATATCACCCAGAATGATTCATAATATGTGTAATAGTAAATATTGGAAGTCGTATGGTTGTTGCGCATCATATTTTTTTTTTTTTTTTTTTTTTTTAACTCCGTAAATTTGCAGCTGAAAGAACAACTGATTTGCGTTTTCATCGGAAACGCTTCCTCATTTTACACATTATCTTACAGTTATCTGTTTGAAAAACAAAATTTTAAAATCACAGAAATTAATTAACTTACGCAGAGTTTTGGTAAAACATATCGAATTGTTTAAATTTCCTTCGTAAATAATAGTATGTCGGTCAAATAACAATTGTTGAGTTACTAACGTTGTGGAATAATCCACGAGCTTACTATATTTCGATTGTAAATGTTTGTGAATATATTTAACGTCATCTTAATATAGATAGCATTATTATTAACATAATAACAGTTCTTTGTTCCATAATATATATATATATATATATATATATAATCGAAATCATTTAAATTATATATTTATTTCTGAAAGGATATCCGAAGATATTTAAATTCCACTTCATAATTTTAATGCTGGAATGAGATTAATAATGTTTGCATAACATATATGCAGTCTTTTCATCTAGAGTAAGCATTATTAGTAAAAACAAGCAAAACCACATATAATGTAAAAATTGTTTCATTACATTTCTTCGAAAGAATGACAATAAAATATTTCCCAAAGAATTTCTTCTTTCATAACTTAAGCAAATGATACAGTCATACTCAATTTCATGCATCTAAGAGCAATTCTCTGTTCCTGAGAAATCCGGTTATTTGATCTCTATTCGTAGTATCATCTTGAGTTCTTGTCTATATCTGTAGGAAGCTTTCTAAATTAGCTTAATTCGATATGACAATAGATATGCGAACAGTTTTATGCATTAACCTATTTATTTTGTATGATTTATGCTTAGAAAATACACTATACACGCAGAGCCTGACTAAGGCAGGGGCATACAGGGCAGTTGCCCAGGGCCCCCACATCAGAGGGGGCCCCAAATCGAATAGAAAGTTTATTTTACGTTTCCTTCTTTAATGAACTTTTTTTTAAACAAAATATCAGTAGAGTGTAAAATCCGTCAGTGTAAAATCTGGCTTAATTGAGCCATCGTAATTTCGAAAATTTAGCTGAATTCCGCCCTAATGTCAGCAAGGATATGCATTTTTCACAGACAGATGACAAAGTTAACAATCAGAAATAAAATGGATTTAAATGAGGTAAAAATTTTAAATACCTCCATTAAGTTCGGTTCTTCATTACTGAAGTAGTGAAACAGAGGGGGGAACCCAAAGAAGTTTTTGCCCAAGTAGTGAAGCAGAGGGGGGGGGGGGGGGCTCCCAAAGAAGTTTTTGCCCCGGGCCCCAGTTAGGCCCTGTATAAGTCGGGCCCTGTATACACGTCGGATTTTGCTGAGTTCAGCGCACGTTAATCATAGTTTGATATTACGTATAAGCCATTCTATTGAAAAGAAAATTAACAGGAAAAAATAAAGTTCATATAAACTAAAATTGCAACATGCTTTTTAATTAAGCATCAATTTTATTTTTTCAAAATTTCGTTATTATAATTATCTAAATAGTAATTATAATTATCTATTGCAGAATATTATTGTTAATATGATAGTCATATATAAGCCTATATTTTATATTATGATGAAAAAAGATACCTAGTTAGTGTTGTCACATATGATGAAAAATTAATGTTTATAAATTCAATTTTTTGTAGAAAATCTATATATACTTCAGATAGCAGATAATTGTTAATATTAAAATTGTAGAAAAAAAAATAAAAAAAAAATTTATTTTGAATGGACCTCTACAATGAAATAAAAAGTTACTATATTCGTGTAAGTGTAGATGAAATAAATAAAACAATTAAAATGCACAACTTTTTTAAACAGTTACCCACAAATAGCATATTTCATGTTACGAATGTATTCTGTCTTTGTTTTATTATTATGTTAGTTACACGCACTTTGATCTATTATTTTACTTTTGCTTCTACAAGTGGTGTTAAGTGGATAATAAAATTAATCCTCTCATTCTAAAATCTACTATACATAAATTTCTAGGATTGTAGGTATTTGAGGAAATCTTTGAATGTTAAGTTGCAGAAATAAAGTACACTATATATTTCTTTAAATTTCAGCTTTCAAACATAAAAATATGTTTAAAAAATCATCTTGTCATTGAATCCTCAAAGCAATATCTAAATATGTTTAAAAGTTATTATTAAACCATGATATTGTACCGTATAAATCGAGATTATATCTATATCTATCTATCTATCTATCTAACTATCTCTCTCTCTCTCTCTATATATATATATATATATATATATACATATATATATGGGAATTTAAAATTTCTTTAATTTAAAAAGTTTTCATGAAATTTTAATATATTTAATAATATTATTATCTTTCATTGCAATTTTCAGTCAAAACTTTAAAACAGTAATTTACAAAAAAAAAAAAAAAAAAAAAAAAAAAAACTTTTTAACATTCACTATCTTTTAATGACAAATTTCTCTGAATACCGAGTGCGGAATTATGAGCTTAAAAATCGATATGAAAATGTTTAATTTTATGGAGTTAATTTGTCAAAGTCTATAGGATATGTATAAATGTAATTTTGTATAAGAGGAGATCTACGACATTTTCTGAGGTTCTTTGAGTTAGTAAGTATTTGCTCATTTGATATATATATTATATATATATATATATATAGTATATTGTTGAGAATTATAAATTATTATAAAATTTAGCGCACAAGAAATACGATATTAATGGCAATTGCATTAAAAAATATAATCTTAAAATTGTAGATCAGGGTAAATTTTAGGACACAGGAGATAAATTATTAAGGCTGCTTATATTAAAAAAAATTAGATTTAAATACAGCCTTATTGGGTATTAAATTTAAATAAAATACTCATGCTTAGACTCACTCACGCAGGCCATCAAAGAATAAAAATTTTTCATTAAAATAGTAATGACAATTAACAAAAATATATTTGTCAAAACCCAATAATTTTTAAGAAGAACCCAACAATTTTAAAAAAGAAGAGGAGAAAAATAATTTTAATTGGAATTGGAAAATAATCAAAACTTTAAGTATTCTATCATCATGGGACATAAATCTTTTGAAAGAGCAGAAATGTCGCAAGATTTCAGAAACTGCATGGCTGTATTAAGCCAAAAAATACAGGGTATGTCCCTATCTTGGGAAAATATCCAGGATTTAAAAGGGAAATAAAGAAATAATTTGGACAAATTATAGATTTTCTATATGAGAAAGCCAAGAAAGAAAAAAAAACTTTATACATATATATATTATTTCACTAGGTTTTCTAGTGGAACAAAATTAAATGATACAAATTTATCCAAATAAAGATGTTTTTTTTTACATACAGTCGGTAACAAAAGTGTCCGAACACTAGTAATAATTTCTATGTAAAAAAAGTACACTTAATATGGTTTTGTTAAATAAATCCTTATCGAATCATGTTCTTACACTGTTTAAGAACAGGATTCGACAAGGATTTATTTAACAAAACCGTATGAAGTGTACTTTTACATAGGAATTTTTGCTAGTGTTCTGACACTTTTGTTACCGACTGTACTTGATTTTTAACATTTAAAAATTATCTTACATAACTTAAAATATACTTTGAAAGCATATAATGAGTTGCATAACTGAAATAATACATTTCCTTCTTATACTCTAATAAAAGCATTTTCCTTGTTTTTTAATTCCTCAAGATAATTTAGCCAGCAATTTACTTTTAAAAGTAAAAGTAATTACTTTCGCCATGTGTTAACGTTACGCAAACGGAAAATACCAAGAAACCAAAAATAAACTAATATTAATCTATATATTTCTAGCATTTTATTGTTTGTTCGCTTTCTTTTAGTTTGCAAGAGGAGAATTTTTTTTTCTTATAAACTTAGATTTTTTGTAATTAATGAAATATTTTGCTCGATTTAAATTAAAAAATAGATTCATAAATGCATAACAAATATCAATAACTTGTTTACATATTTATTTGTACACACAGAGGTTGTAGATAAATATGTATATGGATGTATAGGGTATTATCACTTAATTTAAATAAAGAATCCGTTGCTAAAGCTCATTAAATACTTTTCTATTATTTTTTTTTAAATACTTAATTTATTATTCTCTAGAATGCATTTTTCCAAAAATTTGTGAATTGGTATACATGAAGTTATACAGTCGGTAACAAAAGTATCCGAACACTAGCAAAAATTCCTATATAAAAAAAAGTAGAGTTAATACTGTTTTGTTAAATAAATCTTTGTCGAATCACGTTCTTAGACTGACTAAGAACATGATTCGACAAGGATTTAATTAATTATTTTTTTAATTCCGGCACGAGTGCACCATTAAAGCATTAACTACACACTCTCTCCTACTAAGAAATTTAAAGTGATATGCTTTTTTTGCATTGTACATCCTATGAAACATCGTTTGTTAAATTTTGAAATAGCACTGTTATCAATCGAACAGAGAAGACCCAAAAATTTAAAAGCAAAGAAAAAAATATTGAAAAATTCATGCATAAAAATTGTTAAATATTTGTTTTTAGTGCGCAAACTATGTACATTAAAGGGTTAAGACTAAAATATCTTATGATTAGAAAAATAAAATTTTTTTGCTTGTTATTTCTGCTGTAATAAAAAAAAAAAAAAAAAAAAAAAAAAAACTTATTAAAGTTTATTGTGAAAAATGCATAGATTAAGGCAATAATTTTCTGTTGTAAATTATATAATAATATTTCTTACGGCAAGAAAAATATTTGAAAGGATTATCTTAGTTATTATTTTCTCCCCCACAAAATATTGAAATTTCTTGTAAAAACCGATTGCATAGTTGAACAAATTTTAATATTACACCTTAAAAGTATACATTTATTTTACTTTTTATAAAGAAATTATTAGTACGTTAAAAAAAAAAAAAAAGAAAGAAATAAAGAAAGAAAAAAGAAAAGAAAAGAAAAAGAAATATATTATTGCTGTTTTTCATAACATTGAATTTCGTATTTGATATTCAGATCACAAATAAGGAGTATAGAAATAAAAATAAATAAATTCATAAAATAAAACTAATGTATGCATTGGAATTAAAAATAGTAAAATAAGATTTCTAAATTATTAAATTCGTGCATAATAAAGAACGTTCACGTATTTGAATTGCGATTCCCTTCATTAGCGTTTATTAAAAAAATACAATTATTTTTATTTATTTATTTATTATTATTATTATTTTTGAAAATATGTTTTCTGGAAAAGTTTGCTTCGATTTTGAAAAAAATATGTGCTTGATAAGCTAGTATGAAATTATCGAAAAAGCATTCGTATTTATACATAAAAAATTTAAACAGATAAAATATGTCGTACATTAAGTAAATTAAGAGAAAAAAAATATTTAAATAAATCCATAAGTTTTATGCAAGTTTTGCATCATTCTTTAAGTTTGTCATGAGTAAAAAATTTTGTAAGATTAAAAATAAAAATAAAATAAATAAACAAATAGAAATAAAAATGCATTTTAGTTTATTATACCTGGTACAGTTCCGCCTTTTTCTCCTAACTGTTCCACTAGTATATTTATACAGATATTTTCACCTTAACTGATTGGGAAAACATACTATATATTAGTTCGCAATATAAATATAGTAGTGGAAGAGTCAAGGGAAAAGGTTATTGTGCCATGTATGGTTTAATTATAGGCTGCAATTTAATGTTTAACATTAAAATATATTTAAACAAGCGTAAAAAAAATCAATTAAATAAAAAATAAAGTGAACTAAAAGGGGAGATATATTTTTTATTTCATTTTAAAGGGTTGTTTTATTTTATTTTATTTATTATTATTATTATTATTTTAATATATATATATATATATATATATATATATATATATATATATATATATATATATATATTCTTTTTCTGTAAAGAAACATCAAAAAGTATTTTTTTTCTTTTCTAAAATAAATAACTTTATTTTATTATAGAGCAATTACTAACACTAAATCTACAAAATATATATATAAATTTTGTTCATAATTTCACATTATATTTTATTTCAAGACGTACATTAAATTAATTTCTGCTTGCATGCATCTGAGCAAAATTTTAATGAAGCTTAGAAACATTAATAAATATTAAAATATTAAATTAATCAAACTTTTACCTACACATATTTTTCACAAATTGCTGTAGGTAAAACTGTATTTTCTCCCCCTTCTTTTTTTAACTTGAAATAAAAGTACATACCACTAGTACTAAAGTGAAAATATATAAATTAAAAATATTTCCTTACCTTTAATCATTTAAGCATTACAAATTCTTCTCAATACTTCCATGAAAACGACACCAAATGACTCTCTCTCCCTCACACTCGTAAAGAACACTGCAGGTGTAATTTCATTTAATAATTAGAACAGAAAAACCAATTAACCCAACAAAAGATCACTCAATTATGAGTCAATAATTGAAGATCAAAATCTCTAAAATTTTTAATTTCTTTAGGTGAAGTGTTTGTTATCGTCTGCTCCATCGAGAGCACATGAGGCTGGACGCACTGCGAGATTATCGCTTGGCTATTTCGTTCTGAGAGCAAAGGGTGGTTAGTTTCGAATCTCGGTCACAGTCGAACGATGAGGGCCAATGGAAGATGTGAAAACTTTTGAGTGTGGACTTTTGAATTTGCAGATGTTTTTTCTTTCTATTATTATCTGAATCATTGTTTAGGTGTTTGCGTCATATAAAGAAATAAATATAAAATTGGTTTGAACTTTCAAGGCTTACGCTTGTTTCATTATACTCACTCGATTTTCTTTTCTTTTCTTTTTTCTTTTTTTTTTTTTTTTTCCCCTTCAACTATATGTATTTTTGATTTCAAAACTGAATGTAATTTTTGTTAATTCCTAAATTTATTTAATGAATTGCAAATAACTAACTGAAATAATGTTATAGAACCATTCTCTAAACATTTTTATGGCATTTCGTATAATATAAATAATGGAACAATAATTTTCATTTTTACAAACATATGTTTTACTTATATTTATGTAAAATTTCATATGACTTGAATGGAGAAAAAAAATCTCATTGCATATTTATATGTAGGTCTCGTAATTGGATAACAAATTATTTATATTATAATCATTTATTCATTTTTTTTTCATTGTATTTATGTAAAATTTCATACGACATAAATGGATGAAATAAAATATTTCATTAGATATTTGCATGTAGTTTACATTATAGAATAGTAAATTATTTATGTTATAATGATTTATATCTTAGAAAAAAATTATATACTTATATTTATACATAATTTCATATGACAAAAATGGATATAGCGTTGGAAATAAAATATCTCATTTTATATCGACATGTAGTTTTAATCATTCGATCACAAGTTATTAATGTGACAATCATTTATGTTATTTAAATTATTTTCTTTGGCTTTTTTTAAATAGAAGAAAAATATTTTTGTCATCTCCAAATGCCTATTCTACAGTAAATTTTTCTTTTCTTTTTAAATGTAAGCAACGAAAATCTGCACATTAACGGGATAGTGGACGTCGTAAATCCTTTTTACAATTTATTGTCTTAAAATTATGAAATTTTGCACACACATGCTTGCTTTGCATTATGCCTTGAAGAAATAAATAAATAAATTCGAAATTTAAATTTTTTGAAAAAATAATTAAAAATTAAATTAAACGCTTCTTGCTAACCAATTCTTTTATTCTATTTTACAATATTCTGTTTTGAAAATATATTCTAAACGTATTTGGGTAATACACCATCGATTTATTGAAAATCTTTTTTTTTTTTTTTTTTTTTTTTTTTTTTTTTAATATATTTTTATATTTAAATGCTAAATATTTCCATTATATATATATATATATATATATATGCGTGTGTGTGTGTGTGCGTGTAAATTAGAATATATTGTTAAAATATACTAATGCCAATTGAAATAATGAAAAAATAAAATAAAAAAAAAATTAGTAATGATCATTTTAAAAATACTTCAAAAAATTTAAAATTCTGAATTTTGTTTTACTAAATTTAAATTGCTTCCGAGAAATATTAATATACTACTTAATATTGTTATATTAATGCATATTTTGTCAAATTTTCATAACACTAAGGCAATAATTTATAATATTGATGACCTGCCACCCCATTATCCGTAAGAACCAATATAAATAACTATATAACTATATAAAATAAAAATAAAATAACTAGTAATTTTAGTAAAAATATGAAAAAAAAAAAAAAATCCACTCACTCTAATGTTATCCCCCAAACCTGTAAAACAAATAACAATTATCCATCCATAATATACCTTTAAAAAAAAGAAGAAGAAGAAAAAGAAGGATCTGATTCAAAAAATGGAAAAAAAAGTTAAGAAATTACACTTTAACAATAATCAAGATTGTCCACCCCTTTCATACTTTAATAAAAAGGAACAATAAAAACTTTATATATAATGTTACATAAGTGTAAAATCCAAAAGAGACCTATGATCAAACGCCAGATTTATCCATACAATCGAAAACAGAAATAGTTAAAAGAAATATAAAAAGAATCCGCAGTACTCAGTCTTATTTTCTTAATGAATTCTTGTTTTCATTTTTACTTTCTTAAGTGCAAATTCCTAACAAACTTGAGAAACATTTTACTTTTTAAATATATTTTCAAACACATAACAGTAAGTATGGAATGTGCTTGCATGTTATATGTACTAATCTGAAATTAATTTCAGATATTTTTAGAAAGAAGATGCTGATTGTCTTCTCATCTTATTTTATAAAAAATTCATTATTTCCATTATTTAATAAATCCATTATTCATTTGAAATAGTGTCAGATTTCCATTCAAAAAATATTTAATTTGAGAATGCTGCTAGCAGATTTTACCTGCATTATTTTCATTTAAAGGACAATCTCTACTTGCATTTAATTTTATGCTTTACTTATCTATAGCTCAAATATTCAGATGCTCGCCCTACTATCGAAAAAAAAAAAAAAAAAAAAAAAAAAAAAAAGAAGAAGAAGATTTAAATAAATATTAAATAAGAAATAAACACCTTATTCTTCCGGCTGAATTGCAAGAATAAGTGAAATTCTGCGTTAAACACTTACGTAAAAAGCTTTATCATAACGAAACAAGTTGATTCATAAATTTGATTTATAACCTTTATATAGGCTAGTTACATGCCATGTTGCACCCATATTAATTCATATATACGTTTTTTGTGTCAGACTGAAATTTTTAAGTGACCACAATTTAAAACAAGAGGGCGGATCATGTTGATTAAAACACATAAATGGCCAGAATTTCGAACTTAAAAAAAAGGTTGAATTAATTAACAAACTTAGTTTACACCTTCACATGGGTTGTGTATATATCGAGCAAACTGATTCATAAATACGTTTCTTGTGTGAATTTGAAATTTTACAATGATGGCCATTAAAAAAAAAAAAAAAAAAAAAAAAAAAAAAAGACGGTCGATCAATTTGGTCACTGAACACTTAAGATATTTCTAAAGTAAGACTATTGTCCCCAACTTTATACATATATGTCTATGTGTGTATGTTCAAAGAAAGAGTATGATGGGGGAAATAAGTAGGGGAGAGTGGGGATGAATGGGACTTTTTGATGTTTTTATTGATAACGTAGGCCATATGTAATTCAGAATTTTCTATCATGGCTCATAAGTATACTTCAGTAATCAGTTACATATAAACATACTAACTTTAATAAAAAATTATCATTTTTAATTAATAATAATTTTTTTACATGCATGTGCATTGTCCCATTCATCCCCACCTATAGGGATGAATGGGACAGGACTGGAATTAATAAAGTAAAGAAAACAAAATAGAAAGTAAATAAATTTTTAAAGTTCAATTGGTTTATGTGATTTTATTACACACTATGAATTTACTGAAATTAATATAAACTGATGTATTGACTCAAATTAACATCAAAAAGCAAAAGTCCTTTTGTTTGCACAGTTCCTAGTGCTCTAGGCTTTCTAATAAGACCTAACCTAAAAATAAATAAATAAATAAATAAGACATTAGAAAGATATAAATCATTATAATAGAGTACAAATTATCCAGATAAATTTTCGTTTCCGACTGATCGGGAAAATCCGCATTCTCTTCTGTATTACATTAATAATCACCAGGATATATTTAATTAGCTTGATTGAAATTGTGATTTTAATCAAATTATTATTGGTTTATTTATTTATTTATTTATTTATTTATTTTAATTATTGATTTAAGTTGCATTGAATATTCTAACTTATAATTTTTAACTTAAAATTTCTAACTTATAATTCTAACTTATAACAAAAATCAGAACAATTAATTTCATTCTATTTTTCTCTAAATCTACGCTACTTTTATAATTCCATGTTATAACTATTGAACTACAGGTTATAAAAATATTGAAAATCTATTTAAGATTTGTTTTAATATAATTCTTGTGTACAATTTTAAATTAGCACATAGTGGGAATGTCCATTTCATCACCATTCAAACTGTCCCATTCATCCCAACCACCACACGATCATATAAAGCAGGAAATAGCTTTAATGAACAATTGTCAATATTCTTCTTGAATATCATAAACACAATAAAAGATTATGCCTTTTCACCACATAACTGTTATATTAACTTTAAGCAAATAGTTAATGTCTGAACTACTACCTAATTGAAGCAGTAAATATTTACTTTGGCAGCTGAAAAACACACTAATTTTTTTTCTGCCCTTCTATGGATAGCATAATTCTGAAACTATACTTGATGAATGACCTCAGTACTGCCATATATCAGAAAAAAAGTCAAGTTTCTGGTGCTTGCAAAACATAAAAATCTAGCTATTGTCCCATTCAACCTAGCTCTCCCCTATATATGTATAGATAAACGTGTTAATTTGCCACAAATTAGCACGTGCGTGGGTTATGCGTTTTTAAAGACACGGAGATTTAATTTTTAAACAGTTAATTTTTCTTATTTTAAACCAAAGTAAAAAAAGAAAAAAAGAAAAGAAAAAAATACTATGTTTTTAACAGAACTTTACATCTGATTGATTTATGTTTTCGAAGTATAGAAGCGAAAAAAATGGAATCCAAACCACTAGATTTCGATGTCTTATCTCTTTTGTAAATCTTATCTTTTGTCTATCGAACTACAGTTTGCACGGTGCATTTGGTTCGTGGAACGAGGTACGCAAGTTTTCAACCGAAACATGTTTGTTTTTTTTCTCTCTCTCTCTCGGTTTGAATTTATAAAAAACTCATTAGATCAAATGTGTCAGAAAATATCCTTAAGGAAATGAATAACTTTTTAAAGAAAATGCTAAAATATAAGTTACACACGAGCAGTTTACTTATAGTTTTTTAAAACGGAAATATGTAACTACTTTTCCTAAACTAATTAAAGAAATTTGAAAATCGGAAAACATATTAGGGATAAGAAAACTTTTTGATGGTACATACACTATTCATATTATAGCATTAGCTTACATAAATGGATCAAAGGATTAAAATAATGGAATTAATTTAATAGGCTAATTTATATGTGTAGGATATTATATATATTGGATTAATTCATATATATTTATTTATATTGGATTAATAATTAATTAATTAATTATTATATTAATAACTGGATTAATTAGCTTAATTTTTTTTTTTAATGCATTTTAGAAAGTTTCTTTTTCTTCCTTACGAAATGAAAAATGAACCAATGTAGCCTAAAATATGCGTTACGTGAATATGCATATATATATATATATGTGTGTGTGTGTGTATGTGTGTGTGTGTGTGTGTGTGTGTGTGTGTGTGTATGTGTGTGTGTTTGGGTTTGTGTGAGGAGGGGTGTTTGGAGGATGTCTTATTTTTTGTAAGAAAACCAATTTTAGAAAAAAAAATTTTTTTTCCTTGTTAGATAGCAAAATTTAACTTTTGAAACGCATGTTTTCTGTTAGGTTAGTAATTCAAAATGAGGAATGGCTGAAATGTACAAATCAACAACTATATAGTTTGACTAAAATTTTCGGAATATTGTAGCTTATATAGAGACTATATTTTGAAATTAAATATAATTCAGAAAGGAACACTTAGGTAAATTGTTTTCAGTGAATTTGGAATTATTATAACAAAATTAATGATTACTAGAAAAACTATTATATCATGACATATAAAAATACAAAATTCGATTGCTTTGTTGAATTTATAAATTATGCGTTGATTGCGTAACTCTTTTCGATGCTTATTTTGAAGCTCTAAAACGACCTAAAGCTGCAAAAAAAAAAAAAAAAAAATACAAAGACAAAAATGTATTTAAAAAAAAAGAGAATTTTTTAAAATTGTGATATAATTATTATTTTTCTATCCAATTTCTTTAAAAGAAACTTTGCCATTTGGGAGATCATTTGAGAAGTGCATAAAAATTACTTTCAATGTAATGTCCCAAACATGATTTATTTGTTATACAGCTAAAGAAAAAAGAGGCCAAACCAATTTTTAAAATTCCTTTATCATTACAATATTATAGATTACTTAGATTAATCTATAATGTAATATTTAGATAATTAGATAGATTAGATTAGAACAATATTGCTTTTAATTTCTATGCGTTGAAAATAAGTAATTATATATTGCTGTAGTGTAAAAGATTTTAAATGTGTTAAGAATGTTACACCGGTTCCGATGAAATATCAGAGTCCTATTAATAATTGTGCGAAAATTGATGCATGTATTGAAGGAAATATTAATCTAAATTTTTATTTCTCAACCTCTATGATACGTTCATGAAGGAATATTTGAAGTATAATTGCTTGGAATCGTATATCTTCTCGATTGTCGAATCGTATATCTTCTCTTATTGAAAAGTCGTTTACTATCAGAACACTTCGAAATAAAATTAGTAATAATTAGTATAAAAAGGTGGATATTGCTCCATTCATTTTTCTTCCACTCAATATTCTTCTCTGCTTACTCTGTGGGGACAGCTCGGTCACGTAAAGTTAAATGAAACTTTACAATGGGAAAAATCATTTTCGGCAAAATTCATTGAAAATTCTGATGCGTTTAACCGAAAGAAGATGCTATAAAAGGTTTAAAGTTTATTTCTCCAAACTGTTTGCAGTAAGTACCTCAGTTGTGTTTTTTCTCACCTACATCCTTAGGCTATTTTTCAATTTATACATTTTCCGATTTCAAATGAGAATTCTGCTAACTGGACGTCAAAATTGTTTTTAAAGTTATGGACAATACTTGACATGGCTTTCTTCTTAGCAACCAACAACACCGTTTCTGTTCAATTAAATTATTTTTTTTTCAGACATGTCACTCACCGATACAAAACAAACAATGCTTACATGTCAATCATTCTATATCACCATTTTATATAATTAAGCTAAAGGCCAAGTGTCGCTGCTACTTATAATGTGTTTCTACAATACAGATACTGTTTAAGCATCCCAGTGCTTTAAAATTGAAAATGCGCGCATTCTCATTTGTCTTTTATTCTAGTCCTTTTTCTTTGTTTTCGTTTTCATTTTTATATCATTATCTCAAAAAAAAAAAAAAAAAAAAAAAAAAAAAAGATATTTGACTTTTAACAGTGTTAATCACTGTAGTTTGACGACATTATTTCCTCAATGCAGTATATAAAAGCATCAAAGTGTTCCCATTTCTGTTATTTTTTTTTTTTTTTAATATTCTGTATTACATTATAAAATTAATACATGTCTTAAATTATAACAATGATGATAAAAAAGAAACAAATGAAACAGTACCTTCTGGCAAGTAGCCACTTTTTTGTTTTTTCATGAATGTGAAAATGAACAAAACTGTCTGCCTGACATAATCACTGTAATCTAAAAATTAAAAATATGCATTTCCTGGGCTCAAGGTAAGTGACTTAAGCAGTTAAACTTCAAACAATTACCGTCCACAGACTTTAATGCGTTTGAATTATGTCAGATTCCCACGTGAAAGATACAAATGACATGCATTACTATTTCAAAAATCACGATATTTCAGTAGACTTTAAAACGTGTAAATTGTATAATTAACCAAATATATTTACCAAAATAACAGAACTGAATTAAGGAAAAAAAAAAAAAAAAGATTAGAACCATATTGCAATTGTATACACTATATCAGTGGTCACCAAACTTTTTGATTTCCCGGACCACTAAATTCACTAGTGAAAATCTCACGGACCACCAATCAAAACCATTTAAAATCTCGGGGTCTCTTATTATTGATCAAGAAATGTAAATTACCCTTTATACGCCGGTTGCAAAATATGGCAGAAATTGAGTTTACACGGAAATGGATATATGATTTTGATGAAAATTTAGATTAAATATTTTTGGGGATGCAAAATCGATTAGAACTATCCTCACTTTCAAGAGAATTCGCGTCTGGCGTTGGCAGTTTATCCGCTGGTTCCAAATTCGGCGAAAATCGGGTTTACTCGAAAATGGATATAACAGTTTTTGTGGAAAGTGAAGGGTTAAAGTTTTTTGATAGGACAAACCCATAGGAATTATCTTCATATTTAGTAAAATCAACGTTTACTGTTAACCCTCAATTCATCCGCTGAAAAATATAATATAAACCTGGTTTTCGTAGAAATGTATACAATAATTTTGGTGAAAACTTAGGGTTAAGAGAGTTTCTTGGTATAATAAACTCATATGACTTATTTTCTTAGTCAGGAAATCATAGTCAGAGTTCATTGTTAACTATCACTCCACACGTTTGAATATATGGTAGAAACTTAGTTTTTTCGAGAATGGCTCGAACGATTTTGATAAAAACTTGAAATAACATTTTTTGAGATGACTAATCCATATGACTTAACCTAATCTTGAAAAATAAATAGTGTTCACTGTTAACCCTCACACTGTCTGTTACAAAATATGACAAAAACTCGAATTTCTCAGAAATGGATCTAACGAATTTAATAAAGGTTTGAGGATATTTTGAGACGACAAACCCGTTTTATTTTAGGGAACTTAGTGTTCACTGTTAACCTTTGGTTTGCCCGTTGAAAAATATGTTAGAAACTTGGTTTTCTGGGAAGTGACTCTAATGATTTTGATAAAATCTTATGGTTAAAGGTTCTTTTGGGGGGGGGAGGGGGGGGAATCAATCTGACTGATTCTCATATTCATAAAAATTAGTGTTCGACGCTATTTTTTTTTTTTAACCGGTTGCAACATATGTCTGAAAATAGGATTACACGGAAATAGATCTAAGGATTTTAATAAAATCTTAAGTCTGAGTATCTTTTCAAATGATAAAACTATCTGACTTATCTTCAGAAAAAGTGGCACTCACTATCAATCCCGAAATGTCCGTTGCAAACCACAGAGAAAACAGGTTTTCCTGATTTTGATAAAAACTTAAGATTATTGAGACGACAAACCCATCTGATGTATTATTATTTTCAGGAAAATTAGCGTTCACTGTTAACCCTCACTCTACTCGTGGCAAAATATGACACAGACTTGGTTTTCTTATAGAAACTACTTAATGATTTTCATAAAAATTTAAATTTAGGGGCTTTTTTAGTTTACAGTTCATTGTGAATTGCCCTTCTCTTCAGCACAATTATCTTTCAACGCCAACCCGTGTTAACCTAGAAAAAAAAAAAAAAAAAAAAAAAAAAGGTTTTCCTTTGCTTTGGATTGACTTTGATAAAAATTTAGAGTTAGTGTGCTTTTGAGATGACATTTCGATCTCAACTGTCCACTTTTTCTGGATAATTAGCTTTCACTAGAAACTCGCACTCACCGTAAAAAATGGGGCAGAAACATAGTTTTATAAGAAATCGAAAGAATAATTTTGAAAAAAAAAAAAAAAAGAAACCTAGTTTTCTAGGAAACTACTTGACCGATGCTGATAAAAATTTAAAGTTAGATGTTGGAGATAATAATTTTATTTGAATTTTCCTAATCTCCAGAAAAGTAAACTCTCTCTGGTAACCCGCGCTGCGCCTGGGGCAAACAAATAATAAATATTTTTCTCAAAACAAATCACTGTATATACACTACGAATGATTTTTACAAGGAGAACGAGTGGATTTTGTCGTCCAGGTACTTCTAAGAAAACGTAAATAATCATAAAAACGAGGCTTAAAATTTGGTTGCAATATAACATTTATAGGGTAAGACCGTGAATACCTTTTTATAGTTTGCAATTTACTAGAAGTTCAGACGAAATATTTTGCTACAGCGTTAAATTGCTATTTTCATAGATAAAACCGTATTTACAAAATTCAGTATGTGTATATTATAGTATTAGATTATTAAAGTTAAATGAGAAATTACATTGACTTTCATTTTGTACCTTTGAAGAATTCAAATAGTCTGATAATTTTAGAACAATTCCTAGCTAAATGAAATCTGAAGTTGAAAGCGATAACTATTTCTGATACTTACAATTAAAATATTTGTGATAAATCTCTCTCCCTCATCCAAAAATTTCTGAAGTTTAATGTTTTCAGTATGAGTGATCAGTACAAATTCTTCTAATAAAACATTAAAAAATGCAAATAATTTTAAGACCATTTTGGGGACCACCAAAATTTTCTCGTGGACCACCGGTTGGTGACCACTGCACTATATAGCTAAATATATTTCAGCTCGTTTGAGTTTAGACGTTTGTCGAAAATCTAGAGAAACACTTGAGAAATTCTCATGGTACTTCTGGAATGAAAAGATCATATTAAAAGCTATATGTTTCCGAGGATGTTTCATCATGAAAAACCTGCAACAATTTAAATAGCAGCGAAAAATCACCCGATTCGTAAAGATTGTAACATTTCCCAGCTCTACCTACTTGTTGCATCATTTAGCCTTCAACATACCTTATCTACGTGATCTCGCAACAAACAGAGAGAATGACAGAAAGACAAGCAGATAGACTAATTAATTTTACAATTAAATTTTACTCTTAAATATGAAAAATGTTAAATGTGCTTAACACAAACGGAAATGCAATCCCAGCAATTTCTAACTGTAGGCCTTAACCTTTTACATGCCGTATTCAGATCCAGGTGTAATTTAAATTAGTTTTTTACATAGTTTGCCTTCTAATGCTTTAGTTTAAAGAACTCTATCATTAAAATGCGTAATTTTTTTAAAAATATAATTTAAGATTATTATCATTAATATTATTAAATTAATATTATTAAATTTAATATTATTAATTTAATGTTACTATATTTTAATATTATTATAAAAATGTAAGCTATTTTAAATATGCCAGCCCTTTTTTAGAAGCATTTGCTTATTTTTTTAAATTATGTGAATTTTTTTAACTGTGAGATAAAAGGGAAAATGGTAAAATAGGTCACTTTTATAAATTTCTGTACATTTCCCCTTTTATGATTGAACTGTAATTTCTATTTAAAAAAAAATCAAATCATCTTTCCATTATATCTGATAATTGTTTCAAGTCAGTATTCATGATATTTAATTTTTAAATGAATTTTTAATTCCGTATTCCATTTATGGAACATTGGTGTGTAAAAGGTTAATGCATCCGAATTTTTTAGCGTAACCATGTAAATTTCAACACTAAACATAATATAATTTTTAATAAAATCACACAATCAACTGAGGAAGGAAATCATATTTATAATATAACTTTTTATTTATAAATTTATTATATTTAATTTTATTTTATTAATTTTTATTAATTATTATTAATTATTATTAATTTTATTAATTTTTTTTTATTTAATAATATTTATTTATAAATCATATTTATAAATAAACATAATATATTCTACAGAAACATATTTTAGCATACGAATATTAAATGTCAATTTCATTATGATTTGTCCTATACAAAGTTATTTAACTACCGTATTTTCCGGTGTATAACGCGCAGGTTTGTTAAATCAGTTATACACCGGAAATTTAAATTTACAGTAGAAGCTATCTTTTAACAAGCTTTTGTTTCTTACAAATATAGATTTATTTAAAAATTAAACTTTCTGGTGTGTAAGTCATTTATTTGACCTGCGCGTTATACATCGGAAAATACGGTATATTTTATAAAAATGCCTCTCATAAAACACAAAACATTGACATTCTTTCAGGTGTCCTTAGGAAAAAAACAATTATACTATTTATATCATTTTAAATAAGAAACATGACGTAGTGATCTGAGATAACATATATACTTTTGAAGAAATTTTGGAAATATATACAGGTGCTAGAGGTAGACAGATAGAAAAACTAATTAACATTATAATCACATTATTAGAAAGTATAGATAGCGCATGATGAAATAAAAAAAATTATTATAGCAATTTCCAACTATAGTCCTTAATGTACCTAAATATTTTTGTGTGGCCTTTTAAATCTTAATGCTAATCATATTATAATCGACAGAAAACATTTTTTATGCACGTGGAATAATGAATTCCAGTTTTTATGATTTGTGCAAAGTAAATATGTTAAAATGTGGTGTATAGAAATAGCTCTGATAGATCTCTATGCTTTGAAATTCTTTCGGGTGTCCCTGTACACAAACCAGAAGAGGTATTCACTCCATTTTCAATGAGGGAACATTCCATAGTAAACTTCAATAACACTTAAGTTTCAAGAAATTCCATAAATATTTATGGGAGTTAGAGCACGGACAGACAAATAGATAAACCAAAGCCATTAAATTTTTCAACTTTGTTAGAAAGTGTTAAAAATATGCATAATAATATTTGAGAGTTTCCTGTAATATCTAACTCTAGAAATACTTTATAGTTCTATTTAGTGTTTATGTTATAAACTTTTTCTTGTTTCTTTTTATGCATAATTTTCCATTGCGATTGTACGCGTGTCCTCTAATCACTTGTATAGAAACTGAAAAATATCAGGAAACAATGTGCGTTCAGAAACCATAAATGATAACGCTAAACAAATTGTTCCGCTGCGTCTTCGACCCTGATATTTCCCACTTGCGGTATTTAGGTATATATAAATTTATTCTGTTAATCATATTTTGAATACTTGGAAATGACACTATTGAAAATATTTTTCAAAATAATATTTTTTGTTACTAAATACATACTTAACTGTTTCAGTTTCTCGAAAGGATTAAAATACGTGCTTTTTGGTAACAAAAAATAGACAATTATTGGTTAAAAGATTTTAATTAAAAATGCAGATATTATTTCATCTAAACTTTATTTTTTATTACATAAAAATTACATGTTTTACATTTTTAATTACAAGTTTTTAATTACTATTAAGTGAACAAACCATCTTCTGTATAGTGAAATGCGACCACTAGAGAATTATGTTCATGAATTTATGTTTTATTTACGTATGTGCTCAGACCTCCATAAATCTTTTGCTTATTATTAGAATAATATTTACAGGGTAATTTTAGAATCCATTGGCTATAAACATATATCCTTTGTAACATTTAAATCAATCAATATTCAGCCCACTTATCAAAATACTATGCTAAACTATTTATCAATCTAAAAAAAATTCATGCACATATACTCATATCACACACTTACATGTACTTTACAATATCTGTAAGGTATATGTAAGTAGGTATTCTTATCGGAATAAGAATACCGACTAACGTTATGTATTACATACAACATGCATGTTACATTTACATACAACCATGAAATACATGCAATATCACTCTGCATGTATTCTAAGAAATTTCAGTAAAATTCGGAGAATACGGTCGACTTTCTTATTCGAGAAAACTGCCCAGTACTCGTATTTGTAAAAAAAAAAAAAAAAAAAAAAATCTGTAAAATGCAAAGTGTTGACACTTTATTAAAAATCATTTTCCTTCTTCGAGAAAAATTCAAGACAGCTTTACGGTTATTACTTTATTTTTACGGCCAGTGGCTGTAAAATTTTTAACGGTCACTGTCCAAAAAAAACGTGTTCAAATTTTTTACATTGTAAAAGTTAAAAAAAAAAAAAAAAAAAAAAAAATCTCTTGTGATGTAATTTTTGCCAACAATAAATTTACAAAACATACAAATTATAGCAGATAAATCAATAAATAATATTTATATTAATAATATCAGCAAATAAGTATTAACTTTCCCTTTGGTAAATGATTTCTTCTACTACACAGTCAATCTATTCTGAACTAATAATTTGATTTTTCTTTACCTTTTTTTAAGCAGTTAGGGCATCCATTAGAAATGAAAATTTAAACAAAATCACCCTTTCCCCAGTAGAGGAGAATTATCACAGGTTACAAAGGTTTATTAAATAGACGTTGTCATTCATGAACCAAAAACTATATCATTTGAATCTAAAGAGTATTGTTGTTTAACCTTGAATAATTAAGATTTGAACTTGGATATTAAAGCGCAACCGATGCTACAGTTCATTAATTTCGGAGCATTGATGAATTATCCATATTACAGTGTATTATTATCTATTTAAAATTCTTAAGAAGTTGCATAATTCAGTGATCATTGTTTACCCAAATCCTAGGCAATTTACAAAACCGAATATATAACCCAGTAGTTTGTAAGATTAAGATTTCATGAGAAGTATTTATTAACTTCCACGCAATAATATTTAAACATGAAGGAACTAAGGAAAACTTGTCAACTCTTAAAAGGAAAAACACGTACTTTAAACGACATAAGCCAAAAAATCCTCATTTGTACTCAATAAACAAAATAGTTGGTTGGTTAGTTGGGTTTTACGTCGCACTAGTGCTGCGCATTTGGACAATTGGCGACGGTCTGGGACTCACCCCTAGAGGTGGTCCGCAGACATGCCATCGCAATTTTGATCCTCCACGGAAGGGATGACTATCCCGCTTCGGTGACCCCCAGAGGTATAATTTTAATAAACAAAATAGATAAATATTATCTGAAAATTATTTATTATTGTGAAACATACAGAAAATTTTAGACCCCTTATATCTAACTCAAACATAATTATATATAGAGAGAGAGGAGAGGAGGGTGTTATGGAATAGACGAGAAATATAGAATACCGAGGTTTCGGCTCTGATTGGTGCTGCTATCTCTTCAAAATACTATGAATTACTCAAGGAGGATTCCCATGAAGCAATACAGTAAAAAGCAACTACTTGTTGCTGCCATACCATTCTCTATAGAACAAAGTATGTCTTGTGATTTTTAAAAGTTTTCAAAAGTTTTCACATATGTGATTTGAACATTGATGTTAAGCATAATGTATGCTCAAAGAATTGTATTTTGTTATACATTGGTCGTTTTTTAGCTGAAAATATTTTGTCCATCAATTTAAAAGTTTATTTTCAAAGATGGCGTGTCGGGTATTATGGAATACTAGGTATTTCATGGTACCATCTGAAATTGACTTCATGTATTCAACTAAAGAATCAGAAAATAAAGATGCTGAATGTATCTTCTGTCACAGAAACTTCTTCGAAGATTATTTTATGAAGTCAAATTAGTTTTTCTATGGTTTAAACAGTTTAAACCACCTATTCACATTACCCGACTATTTCATATTAACCTCCATTTTTAACTTTTTTTTTTTTTTTAAGTAAACTTTTTTATAACAACGAGTTTTTTTTTTGTTTTTTTTTTTTTTGGATTTTTTTTCATTGACAATTCATTACAAATAATTACACTATGTACTCATCATGATTTTGGGGATTTTTATTAAAAACAAGTATAGTTATTTTAAGAGATGTAAATGGTATTCCATAATACCCTCTTCTCATCAATATATATATAATTCTAAGCTTTATTTACATTCTTTTACCAAAAATATGATGAAAAAGTATTATTTTTGAGTTAAATTTTCAAAATCTAGACTTCACTATATTTACAAATTTTAAAATCCCCTAAATCCATAAGTCAAGCTTTTAACGATTGGTCTGCGTGCATGTGCATGTATGTGTGTGTTTGTGTGTTTGTTATGAACATAAATAATAATAATAATAAATAGCAGTTATGCCAAACTTGACATTTTAAATCTTTAGCATATAGGGATATTAGTTGAACATTTTTATTGAAATATGCTAAGATATTCTACTGTCGAAGCTTGTAGGGAAGAGATGCTGAGTTCCAGGTCGATTCATTGCCCTTCCCATGCGAAATTTTTCGTGATTTTTCTCCGAAATTCATAGAATACGAGAGAAGAACCATTACAAAGACTTTCATGGTGTGCAGATTTTACCCAGTTCTAGATATCTCAATTTAAAATTGGCCTGAATTCATATGCACATATAAATACACTCGAGTTCAATATTGTTATAATTATGTAAAGATTAAACGTAGATCAGAAAGTTAAAAAAACTTAATTAAAAAGAAAAAAAATGCGATTTACACTGAAATAAAATAAGTAAAAATTTCGTGTAGCTACTGATTGTGGAAAATTCTTAATTTTATTCAGTATAGAAATCAACAGGAATTTTGTTAAATGAATGACTTGGTAGCAAATAAGCCTCATTTATGGAATTATTATTATTGTTGTTGTTGTTGTGATAGACTTAGCGATACTGTGTCAAAGAACCTACTGAATATTTGGAACTTTTAAATATATGCATTTTTGTATGTAAATAATTACAAGTATTCCTTTTCTTTACTTTTGACTTTCTTCTATATGTATATATAGAGAAAGTATTGGATTCATGAAAATTTTCGAACTCCAGTTTTCGATGGATTTACACGTTTTGGGATGTCCTAAATACGATTTGACTGTTTTTAGAAAATGTCTGTCTGTGTGTGTGTATCACAAATTATGTAGACGCTTTATCCCACGAACCAATGAACGAAATTTAACCAAACTTAGTATTTAGTTGGCCCCTGACATGAACTAATGCTGATTAGATTTGTGGAACAATTGCTCAAGAGGTGGCGCAGTGATCGCCTTTTTTTCTAAATTTTTAACATGGCAGTATAGGACAAAATTTCGTATAAATGTACATAATGAGAGTTATTTTAATCGTGTGATTGTAAAAATAATATTAATTATTGATAAGAGTAGTAGTTAACTAGGAAAAAAATTTTGTGCATGTGGGAGCATCGCTTCCCCCCTTATGGGAAGTATCCCCCCCCGGGGGAGTAAATTTTCAACATGGGCATCTTTCGAAAGATCTCGTCAATACCTTTAAAACGAATGATTGAATTATAGATCTGTGATAATTTAAAACAAAGTTATAGAATTTTTTATCTTTTAACAAAAAAAAAAAAAAAAAAAAAAAAAAAAAACTTGGGAAAATATCTGATTTCCAAAAAATTGACATCTTTCGGCATACAGTGATAATATAATACTGTCAGCTAAAAATCGTCTGCATTTATAATGGAAAATAATTTGATAATTTAATAAATAAGTTGTATTGTATAAATTTTGCGTAAAATTATGTAGAAGAAAGTCATGTGGTGGCCACATCATACTAGTTTAAATTGTACATATAACGAAAAATTAGATGTTACTATTATCCATATTTCGCTCCTATACACAATACCAACCTTTTCAAAACCTCATCATACTGAAATACAATAGAAACTTTCACTTATTTTGGCTATTAGAATAATATTACAGATTTTTGAGGAATTGGCCATATTAATTTTTTCGAGAGCGACGAAAAGTGGCCAGGTCAAGAAAGAAAAGTGATGGATGATAAGATCTTTAGAATTTATAAATAATTTTGTTTGCTACATTTATTGCAAATAGATGTGAATATAATAATTGTAATCACATGCATATCTTAAAAATATTGTTAAAAATTTTCGAAAATTATTTAGACGTTTGTTTTCGATTATTTTAGAATATTAAAAATGCATTTTCTTATTTATAGTTACGTTTCTCCTCATCATTTTAATGTTGCCACAGTAAAAATTATTTATTAAGAGGAAATTTATTTATTTATTAATAATTATTATTAATTTTATCATAGTGTTTTATCTTTTTGTGAAAGGAATGAGAAAAAAGTTCTTAAAAAGGAATAATAAACAGTTTAAACTTTAAGCCTCTTTGGAAACACACCAACGGAGAAAATGAGAAATATTAATCAGTTACTTCGTTCTTTACTTTCTCCGTTCAACGTTCCCAGCGACGTAACTGGAAGGGTAAAATATTCTTGACACTCTGCCAACTACGGATCCGTGAATCGTGGGTAACCTATAACAGATAATATAAACAATATTTGTAGGTATGTAATCAATATGAATAACATTTATAATGAATGTCTGCGTACAGTGGCTCACACTATTTTTTTTTTTTTTTTTTTTTTTTTTTGAGATTATTGAGATTTTTGTTTGAGATTTTTTTGAGTATTTTTAAAAATTAATGGATTGTCTTCAAAAATTTACCGCATGAACAATTTTCATCTATAAGGAATGCCTTTTATGATGTACTCTACAAAGTTAAATAAAAGCTTATTACATTTTTTACATGATTCAAATCATTCAAGGAAATATATTTTCTTCTTTGTTTAATATATTTTAAATTAACTCTGGGCAGATTTTATTCAATTCGGGACAATCTTTTGTATTTGACTTGAAAAACAGAGTTTGCATTGTAGTATACCTTGTAAAAAAGTCAAATATTATTGGAATAAAGTATACGGGTTTCGACTTTTTATTGGAACATGTAAACGTAATTTCCCTTAAGGCTTTTCGTAATAAATGGTCCAGACGTTTAAAAAAATTACAGCCGTGATAGCCAATCTTCATCGATTAAAGGAGAAAAATCTCTTGGGTGATAAATAATCATTTCTAAACGATTGGCCAGAAGTCAATAAAAAGATAAATAAACAGATTTCTTAACTGAGTTGACAAAAAGAAAATGTATTGAGTTATATAAATTCGATGTATATTTATTTTTCATTTGCTATACATTCATATGTTAAGCGTTTATTTTTTATGATTTGAATTTATTTTCATTTTAAAATCAATTAAAAAGTTCTGTTAATTTTTCAGCACTGCATTTTTATTAATCCAATTTATTAATTTTTGTGTTTTAGTAAAATTACAGAAAATACATGCAAATGTAATTAAAATTTCTATTTTTATTTTTATTATTATTATGATTATTATTATTATAAAATGCAGTTTAATTTAAAAGAAATTTATCGAATTTAATCTCAATAAATTGAAAGGAAAATATCTGACTTCAAGAAATTTAAAGGACAAATTAAAACATTCAATGAATACCTTTTATTTATTGTTATATACTTATAAGAACTTCATTTGAAAAATATACTAAAAATTTCTTGGTCAAATTTATTTACTTTAAAGAAATAAAATAAAATAAACTCTATATCATGTTCAATAAAATTGATAGAATAGCAAAAGCTGGAATACAGAATGTATCAAAAAGAATGAGCCTATTTTAAACTGTAATATTTCTTGATGGAAACGTACAGAAATAATGCAACAAAATACCAAAAATTTACAAAATACTAAAGTTTCATCAAGGGTTATTATACATGTTCTCTGTATTCATCTCCAACAGCATTTATAACATCAAGATGGTAGCTCCATTTTACAAGATGAGTGAATTGCTGGAACCACTGTTCTAAATTCAGTGTTAAGTTTTTAATGTTTGTAAATAATGATGGAACAGTTCATATTGTACCATTGTTATCTACAAACATAAAAAACCCAAAACAGAGATAACTAGAAGCAGTAACATCCGTCAATACCATCCTTTTTCAGAAAGTGTAGGAAATTTAGCTACTGTCTTAATATTTTCCGTGCTGTTGGAGGAGGATAACTAGAACATTTGTAATTAATGATTTTGATTAAACTTTAGTACTTTGTTAATTTTTTACAGTTTTCTCCGCCCTTTTTGTACATTTCTTTTAAAAAATATTACGGTTCAAAATCAGGTCATTCATTGTTTTTGATACACTGTATGTATAGTGAAACATGTACGATTTCCAAACTTTTGTGAATTTATAAACTTATAAATTCATAAAAATCGAAGGAATTGGTATGTTGCAGTATGATATAAGAATAAAAAATATTTTCCAAAAGAATGTGTTTTTTAACAAAGAAAAAAAAAATCTGAAGTCAATTAGAGGCATTACATGCGAGGAAAATCACGAATATTTAAGGGGGTATGGTGGTGTAGGTTTTAGACTTGGAGGGTGCGCCCTCCGTGAAGGATCTACCTAAAATAAATAACCCGTATTTATGCAAATTTCGAAGAAAAACCACAGAAAACTCCAATCTTCGAGAGACCGACAAGCACAATTTTTATTCGAACGTGGCTTTTCATGTCTACCAGCTTTGAGAGCAGAACCTCTCGGCCACTCGAGCACTTTAGGATAACCACGATTGTTTTCTGGCAGATAAAAGTTTACAAGGCAATTACAACATAACTTTTTCGATATATTCAGCATTAAAAAAGTGTTCTTAATTGTAGAGTCTACATTTTATAAAAAATCTGATTTGTGTGGATATTCCATATAATTTCTTGTGTCCAGCGTCCTCTACTGACGAAAAATTATTTATTAATTTGTTTTTCGTTAAAAAAAAAAAAAAAAAATCCTTTTGTACGAATAATTATTTTAAAATCATGACTAAAATATACCAATAATTTCAACATTTATGAATTTTTAAACTATTTACCAAGTTACATGTAAGTAAGTATAAGGAATATCGATATAAATTCATGAGGAATGATAAAACATTCCAGACAAAAAAATAAAATAAGTTAAAATAAAATACATTCATATTATGGACGAAGACTTAGAATGTCGTTAAATTTGATTGATTATATAATGTATTTTATTAAAAAATGTTAATTTAATGAAATAAATATGTTCAAAGAACCTGCACAATTAATAAATACCTTCTTGGGGAGGAAGGGGATATTTTTGGGGCATTCAGGCTAATTAGATTGAAACCTACGACTTAAATGCATTCCGAAACACTACTAACCTCCCTGCCTGAACCAGGGTTTGAGCCCTGCACCTGGCAACCAGAGTCCATTGACCCACCCGATTGGGCAATACATTCCAGAATATATACTGTATTAAATACAATTAGTTATACTGTGGGTTTATTACTTTCACTGAATTCGTATTTTTGCCAAAATTTTATTCTTTATGTATATTTTGTTAAATTAACTTACTCAATTATATTTTTAATAAGTTAAATAGTTTGAGTAAATTATTAAATGGAAATTAGTATGGCAGTTCCACAAACGAAAACAAAATTGTAGATATCTATGTTTAGGGGCACTAATTGCACAATTACACTAATTGCTTTTATTATAATAACAGATATTAAAATTGATATAATATTTCTTTAACGTGGACCAGTGTTACGATTATATTTTGTAGAAACCATACGATAGTAACAATAAAATACGCGAGGATTAAAGAAAGAAAATATGCAAACAATATTTAAGCACGCGGACTCAGTTCAGTGATCTGAAATAATAATTAAAAAAAAAAAAAAAAAAAGAAGAAGAAGAAGAAGAAAGAAAATGACGACATTTGTCTGGTAAGAAAATTTTAACGAAACATTTATTTTTAAATTTGCATCTTTACAATCTTTGCAAGCGTCGTTTTAAATTTTTTCTAAAACAAAAAATTATACCAAAATGAATAAATTTAAATGTCATCGTAAACGTGTCCTGTCATGATAAAAACGTTTAATATAAACGAAAATGGAAATCCAGCAAATTTCCAATAAAAGCCCTAAATGTAATTGAACATTTCGTGTGGCCGCGTAAATCTAATGCTAATCATAATGCTAATCATCTAACGCATTCCGCAGAAAGCAATTTTTTTTTTTTTTTTTTTTTTTTTTTTTGTGCATATAAATAACATATTTCAGTTTCATTAAGATTTGTGCAAAGTAAAGTTATTAAAATCTGGTTTTTCGAAATACCTCTCATAGAACACAATGTTTTGGAATACTTTTGGTTGTCCCTGTACACAAACCAGTAAAGCTATTCACTTCATTTTCAATAAGGAACATGCGATAGTGAACTTGAAAAACATATATCAGTGTCAAGAAATTCCATGAGTATTTACGGAAGTTAGAGCGCGGACAGACACATAGACAAACCGAAGTCATTAACACTTTTCAACCTTGTTGAAAAGTGTTGAAGATTTAGCAAGGGTCTGCTAGTAGCATTATTATTACATCGTTAGAATAACCCTTTATACTCATACATTTGCTTCATATACATAAATACTTACAGAACGTGATAGAATAATAAATGCAGAAACTATATAGGTCTTTTTTTAACACGTTCTAACAAGGTTGAAAAGTGTTAATGACTTCGGTTTATCTGTCTGTCCGTGCTCTAGCTCCCGTAAATATTTATGGAATTTCTTGAAACTGATATATGTCATTTCAGTTCATTATCGGATGTTCCCTATTGAAAATGGAGTTTATGCTTCTTCTGGTTTTTGTACAGGGACACCCGAAATTATTTCAAAGCATTGTGTTCTATGAGAGATATTTCTATAAAACATATTTTCATATATTTACTGTACACAAATCTGAACGAAATTGAAATATGTTATTCAAGTTCACTATCGAATGTTTTCTGTATAAAATGATGTAAATACCACCACTGGTTTGTGTACAGGTACACTCAAAATTATTCCAAAGCATTGCGATCTATGAGAGATATTTCTATAAATCAGATTTTAATAACTTTACTTTCCACGAAGTTTTATGAAACTGAAATATGTTATTTATATGCACAAAAGAATGCTTTGCATAGTATGTAGCATGGTTAGCATTAGATTTACAGGGTGACACAAAAATATTCAGTTATATTAAGAGCTATTAATAAAAATTTGCTAGAATTGTGCTTTCATTTACATTAAGCGTTTTTAACACTTTCTAATATTTTTTAAGTATGAATATGATTTCAATTTGTGTATCTCTCTGATTATTCATCTGTCCGTCTGTCTATTTATATGCGCTCTAACTCCCGTAAATATTTATGGAATTTCTTCAAACTGATATATTTTATTGAAGTTCACTATCGGATGTTCCCTATTGAAAATGGAGTGAATACCTCTTCTGGTTTGTGTACAAGGACACCCAAAAGTATTCAAAAGCATTGTGTTCTATGTGAGACGTTTCTATAAACCATATTTTAATACATTTACTGTACGAAAACTTTAATGAAATTTTAATATGTTGTTAAGGTTCCCTATCGGATGTTTTCTATGTAAAATATAGTACATTTCTAACTGGTTTGTGTAGAAGGACACTTAAAAGTATTCCAAAGCATTGCGTTCTATGAGAAATATTTTTAGAAACCAAATTTTATTAATTTTAGTTTGCACAAAGCTTAATGCAATTCAAATATATTATTTGTATGCACAAAAGAATGCCTCCTATATAATATAGTGTGTTTAGCAATAGATTTACAGGGCCACACAAAAATATTCAATTACATTAAAAGATATTAATAAAAATTTGCTGAAATTGCACTTTCGTTTACATTAAGCGTTTTAACACTTTCTTGTAATTTTAGTGGGAATATGTTTTCAATTTGCGTATGTGTCTGTCCGATTGTCTATCTTTCTACCTTTCTATCTGTTTGTCTCCGGCTCCTAGCGTTCGTAAATATTTTGAAAATTCTTAAAAAATGATACAATCAAGTTCACTATGGTACGTTTCCTTCTTAAAAGGACATTAATAGCTCCTGTACAACTAGTTTATGTACAAGAAAAAAAAAAAAAAAAAAAAAAGCCAATGCATTATGTTTTAAAAAAACATTTTTGAAATTTATATTTAAAAAACTTTCTTCTGTAAAAATCATGAAAACATTGACATGTATTGTTAATATTCTAAAATTATGTTTTGTATAGAATATGATACGATTAACTTTCAGATTTACAGGGCTATACTAAACTATTCAGATAAATTAAAAGCTGTAATTATAATGTAACGGCTGCATTTTCTTTTGCATTAAGCCTGTTAGCACTTTTCAAAATGCCTAAGAATGATTTTAAGATCAATAAGACTATCTGTATATTTTTCAGTCCTTCTGTCTGTAGTGTGATAACGTAGGCAAAGAATGTTAAATGTTATACGATTCCGAGAATTACGTGCAGTTAGAAAGGTTACTAATCAATGCATACTGCATGATTTTTCGTTCTTCTTCTTCTTTTTAAGCTATTGCATAGCTTCTATCGCGGGCTTTGAGCGCGGCGACCGAATCCAGAAATTCCGTAACGAAAAAAAACCTAACACAGTTCGGCAGACTTCGGCAGACTTCGGCACTTCAAAACGTAATTTCACAAAATCCTTCATTTCTCAAACAAAAAAACAGATATCCGTAAAATTTTTGCTTTAAAATATAGCTAATAGAAATGTCTAAAAATCGGTTTCTGGAATTTTTGAAATTCGGTCCCCAAGGGGGGCAAAACGTGATTTCACATGCGTAAAACGTGATTTCGCATAATCCTATATATCTCAAACAAAAAAAAAGATAAACGTGAAATTTTTGCTTTAAAATATAGCTAATGCAACTATCTAAAAACCAATTTCTGGAATTTTAGAAATTCAGCCCCCAGGTGGGGCAGCAAGGGGGGGGGGTATGGAGCAAAAACAAATAGAAACACAGTTAGGCTGTTCAAAATTGGTACAGATATGTTTTAAAGGCCTGCAAGTCGAATGGAGATATTTTCGATTGTGTAAAGTTATTAGGAGGGGCGAGAAGGGGGGAGGAGAGGGGGGGGGCAAAAAAATAAAAATAGTGTCAGATCGTTCAAAATTGGTACATAGAGGATTTCGATACTTAAAAATCGATTGCGGATGATTTTGAATTTGTAAAATTATTAGGAGGGGCGGGTAGGGGGTAGGGCGGTAAAGGGGGGCTATGGGGCAAAAACAAATAGAAATACAGTTAGGCCGTTCAAAATTGGTACAGATAGGTTTAAGAGGCCTGCAAGTCGAATGGGGATATTTTCGATTGTGTAAAGTTATTAGGAGGGGCGAGAAGGGGAGGAGGGTAGGGGGGCAAAAAAATAAAAATAGTGTCAGATCGTTCAAAATTGGTGCATAGAGGATTTCGATACTTACAAATCGATTGCGGATGATTTTGAATTTGTAAAATTATTAGGAGGGGCGGGTAGGGGGGTGGGGCGGTAAGGGGGGGCTATGGGACAAAAACAAATAGAAATACAGTTAGGCCGTTCAAAATTGGTACAGATAGGTTTAAGAGGCCTGCAAGTCGAATGGGGATATTTTCGATTGTGTAAAGCTATTAGGAGGGACGAGAAGGGGGAGGGGAGAGGGGGCAAAAAAATAAAATTAGTGTCAGATCGTTCAAAATTGGTACATAGAGGTTTTCGTTACTTACAAATCGATTGCGGATTATTTTGAATTTGTAAAATTATTAGGAGGGGCGGGTAGGGGGGTGGGGCGGTAAGGGGGGCTATGGGGCAAAAACAAATAGAAATACAGTTAGGCCGTTCAAAATTGGTACAGATAGGTTTAAGAGGCCTGCAAGTCGAATGAGGACATTTTCGATTGTGTAAAGTTATTAGGAGGGGCGAGAAGGGAGAGGGGAGGGGGGGCAAAAAAATAAAATTAGTGTCAGATCGTTCAAAATTGGTACATAGAAGTTTTCGATACTTACAAATCGATTGCGGCTGATTTTGAATTTGTAAAATTATGAGGAGGGGCGGGTAGGGGTGGGGCGGTAAGGGGGGGGGGCTTTGGGGTAAAAACAAATAAAAATACAGTTAGGCCGTTCAAAATTGGTACAGATAGGTTTAAGAGGCCTGCAAGTCGAATGGGGGTATTTTCGATTGTGTAAAGTTATTAGGAGGGGCGAGAAGAGGGGGAGGGGAGGGGGCAAAAAATAAAAATAGTGTCAGATCGTTCAAAATTGGTACATAGAGGTTTTCGATACTTACAAATCGATTGCGGATGATTTTGAATTTGTAAAATTATTAGGAGAGGCGGGTAGGGGGGTAGGGCGGTAAGGGGGGCTATGGGGCAAAAACAAATAGAAATACAGTTAGGCCGTTCAAAATTGGCACAGATAGTTTTAAGAGGCCTGCAAGTCGAATGGAGATATTTTCGAAAGTCTAAAGTTATTAGGAGGGGCGATAAGGGGTAGGGGAGAGGGGGGGGGGCAAAAAAATAAAAATACAGTTAGATCGTTCAAAATTGGTATATAGAGGTTTTCGATACTTACAAATCGATTGCGGATATTTTCGAATTTGTGAAATTATTAGGAGGGGCGGTAAGGGGGGACTATGGGCAAAAACAAATAGAAATACAGTTAGGCCATTGAAAATTGGTACAGATAGGTTTTAGAGGCCTGCAAATCGAATGGGGATATTTTTGAAAGTGTAAAGTTATTAGAAGGGCCGGGGAGGGGGGGGCAGAGGGGCAAAAAAAGTTAGGTCATTCAAATTTGGTACATCGTGGTTTTCGATACCTACAAATCGATTGCGGATATTTTTGAATTTTTTAAATTATTGGGAGGGGCGGGAAAGGGGGAGTGAGCGGAAGGGTAAAAAATAAAATAAATAAATAATTATAATTGCATAAGTTGATAAAAAATGCTATGCAATAGCTTTACCGCGGCAGTCCCCGAGTGCCACACGTATCTTTTTTTTTTTTTTTTAAGTAGCTTTCAAATGAGTTAAAAATTTTATCTGATTTTATTACTTTTATTTTAACAATGAAATTAATCGAAACATATTGACATCTATTTACAGTTAATATTAATAATTACTCTTTCAATTTTTAGTAATAGAGCACCAAAACAATTTCAGACTATAAAACTAATTAATAACAAAAATTAAGTAAGTGAATATCTAAAATTTTTATATTGAAAATTTTACGTTAGAGATTACAACCACTCCCACATTTTTTGAAATTTCTTTAATAATTTAATCAAGTATAGCTATTGTTATCTCACGTTTTCAATTTAAAAATAATTATCTTTTAGATAAATTACTAATGTAACAACTGTTAACAACTCTAATTTTTTGTAATTCAGTTTTTATTACAGAAAATTAGAGCTACATCTCTGATACAGTGTAAGATAACGTGAGTATATGTTACATCAAGTAGATCTTTGCACAAAAAATGTCTTTTATTTTGCAACAAAAGAGTTACTAAGCGTAATAAGTGACATGGAGCACGCAAGAAAATACTTCTTTTGAAAGTGATAAACGGTTTAATGATATTTTTATTTCATAAATCTTTATATCTACAGATTTTTTTGCATTGAAATAAGGTGAATTCGTATATGATATCCATAATAAAATGAGAGTTAAAGAAAACAAAAATCAGAATAAAGGCTCGTTTTTGATACAAATAAACTGGGTTAACGGTTCTCTCTGTCTTTATTCTCATTAGATTTGAATAGAATATTTTATTTTGTTTTTAATAAGCTAGAAGACAACGAATGCTTGAAAACGCTTATAAATGCTTGAAGACAAAGTTCTTTATTTTAATGTTATACTTTATACTCTCGTTTACTTTGAATTATTTTATTTTTGAACATTATTCAGAAAACGTTTGTACATTCTCCTTAACAATTTTGCAAGTATGAATATTTTAAAGCACAGGTAATCAATGATTATTGTCCTTACCTAAATCATTGGTGTTTTATTGTAATATACTGATAAACACATTGCTTTGTTACAATATGTCCAACTTTAACGATGGCAAATGACTAATTTCTAAACTGTTAGTTTTAATTACAATTTGCTAATAACAAATTTAATATAGAACTTGATTTTTAAAGACATCTATATGTTAATACGCAAACATGAAATTTGTCGTACACGTTTCACATATTAATTACGGGAGTAGCAAACTGAAAGTGGTATCGTCCGAAAGACATGATATGTGAGTTATAGGGAATATATATATACCCTTATGATGTTAAGAAGATATTTAAAAATACTTTTATTTTTTATGCACATTTTCATTTGTACACCTATTCTTTTGTATTAAAAACTCCTAAAGAAGAAAGTTGTTAAATCGGGCAATTTCTTAAAAATCAAATTAAACCATATTTCGGTAATTTGTAAAGATGTAGCATCCCTACATTCTCGACTACAGATTTTTTATTCTCAGAGACAACAACTATTATACTGGTAGAAATGCTTATTGAATGTACAGCGATAGATCGAGATATTGTAGTATTGAATAGAGACGTAAATTAAAAAAAGATTTAATTTATGAAAGGTTTTTTTTTTTTTTTTTTTTTTTTTTTTGGTTCTAATTTATTTTATTATTATTTACGTCAGCTCTAATTTTAAGACATATTTTATAGATAAACAATGCATTTCAATTAACTGAAATTGGAATGTAAAAAAAAAAAAAAAAAAAAAAATGAGTTTCTATATTTATTATTTAAATGTTATTTAACTTTTTCCCTACCACTGACGAATTATTTCATCAGTCGTCCGCTTGCTATAACTTGCCACTCGTTTCAAGCGATTGCTCAATTCTCACTCACGATGTCACCAGCTGTGTGGCGTCTAAACCAAGCCATGCCCTTAGCTAGTGATTAGTAATAAAAACAGGCAACAAATGTCGGGCAATATTGGGTGGCAGCGAAAGAGTTAAAAAAATTGGTCGAGTTTCGACCACTGGGCGATACTAGTTTTAGTTTTTATAAAATTTTAAAATTTATCAAAAATGTAGAATATTGAAATAGTAAATAATAAATTTTTGCATAAATATATTGGAAACAGTTTATTTTTATAAAAGGTTCAGATGAATTTGTGGGGGGGGGGGAATTGTAATGTGATTTTTTTCGAAGATTTAAGATTCTAAAAAACTAGCGGTATCAATGAATCTTCATAATTTTAATTGCACACAATTTTTCTACAAATAAAAATATGTAAAGAAAGAAGAAAATATAATGTCACAGACAACACTATTTTTGCTACGAAATAGACCATATGACTCAGGCTATTTGCAGCTATCGACAAAATTGGTCATGAAAATCTATTGAATCATCATCTTTTTTAGATTTTATCTAGCATTGTTTAGTTTGTATCGTTTAACTTGCTCCTTACGCTATGGTTAGCTTGCGAATATAGTATAGAGAAATAGAAAGGAACTTAAAAAAGGGAATGTTTTTCTTTCAAGAAAAAATAAATCTGAATGACGTTAACCCATGTCATACCAAGCATTGAAAAAATATTTTTTTTTCTTTATAAAATCTCAAATATATGTTTCTTTAAGCCTATGTATACACATAAAATCAAAAAACTTACCAACCTTTCATTATAGCTTAACAGGTACAGGCTGGCCTAAAAATAGGACAATGGTTTAGGACAGTCGGAAATATAAGGAAAACAGACCATCTCTCTATGTTTTTTTTTTTATATAATTGTTTTGCCCGTACAAAAGCGTAGAATATTACCTCAATAAATTTATATGTCCATTATTCTTGAACGTAAAACCTTTTTAAGTAATAATGGGTTGAAAATATAATGAATAAATATTCAAGAATCGTCATTTTAAAAATTAAAAAATATATATTAAACGTTAATTTGAACTATCGATAAAGACACATATGTATTTATTGGACTTTTAAATAATATATCGCCTTTATTTTGAATTAAAATATTCAAAAGAATTTATATATATACCACTTATGCATGGTGTCCCATTTTTAGGACGATGGTGAAATATGGGTGAAAGAAACATTTCATAAAGTATAAATTCGCGGAGAAATCTGAAAGCCCGGCATTGTTCGATTTGTTTCTCTGGAAAAATTATTTGTAAACTTTTAAGTGTCGTGCTTATGCGATTTGGCATTAAATTTTCTTAATTTCTTTAATTTTCTTAATTTTCTTTTCTTTTCTTTCTTTCTTTCTTTCTTTTTTTTTTTTTTAACAAACTCTGATAGTACTGTTTTAAAGGGTACACTCGGAAATTACATACTTCACATACATACATTTACATACTTCTGATGACCGATTGAAGTTCAACCGATTTTCTTGACTTATTTTTGAATATTAAAATGTAGGATAATATCATTACTGTAAATCATTCTTTACGTTTATTATTACGGACGATATGAAATGTACTTGGCACTATAAAAAGTCTCTTTATAATGAACGGAAATGTAGTGAATAATGAAGAATTGTTAATTAAAGACCCTACGAGACTTGAGTTATTTAAGAGACAAGAATATCACCTAGAAATTCACTGAAGCGTTAAGCTTTAAAATAGCAAATTCGGACGATCATGATTAGAGTCCAGGAGAATTAAGTAGTAAAAACTTATGTATAATTTAGGATATATTTAACTCTTCATCTAATTTTATCAATTTGTCGTATCTTTCCTTATCAAACACTTCCGGAGCAATTTTAATAACTTTTTTTTTTTTATAAACACTCTTTGGGCTATTTGGAATTACGGGTGAGAACGTGATTTCCCGCACGAATTTGAATTTTCAAATGAGATTCATTCTTACTGAAGAGTATGTTTTGTTAATATATATATATATATATATATATATATATAGTTAAGTCACAAAATGTTTTAGTGTTTAAATTGTAAATATTTTGACATAAATTTTTTTGTGTATGATTTTATACAAAGAAAATCATTCACATGGTTATGCATGTAGGTGTGCATGTTTAGTTACTTTATTTTAAATAACAACACACTGTTAAAAATTTCGACAGAAAACTACTGGTAATCATTTATCTTAAGTCTTATATAAAATTACAGAGAAAAACGAACGGAGATGTTAAAAAATTTATTTTATACATTCATGTTAATGACTAATATTAATTTTATTAATTATTGAAGAGAAATTATTTGTGACGCAGAATGCTTTTTTACTTTCTCTTACCTATAAGGTAGAGACAGTATTGTTTTTGAGTCAAATTTTCGAAAGTGAGATTTTGTTATATTTACACGTTTTGAGGTCTGCTGAATACGAAAATAATGTTTTTAGTGGTTGGTGTGTATGTCCGTGTGTGTGTCTGTCTGTTATCAGCATATCTAAAGAACAAATAGTAGCAGATATTCCAAACTTGGTATTCTAAATGTGCATCATATAGAGATGCTACAGTAAGCTTTTCGTTAAGATCAAGCAAATGGTTCGTGTACAGGGACAATCAAGAGAATTCTAATACATTACGTCTATGGGGGAAATTGCAGGTAAGTAGAGTTTAACATCTATAGACTGCACTAAACCAAATGAAACGAATATATATTTTTTGTAATAGAGATAGTCAACTGGGGAAAAAATTTGTGTGTATGTAGGAGCCTCGCCTTCCCCCCTGGGGGGGGGAAGTCCACCCTCGAGGGGAGTAAATATTCATGATGAGTATCTTTCAAAAGATCTCGCCAATACCTTTAAAACGAATAGTTTAACCGTCGATCTGCGATAATTTAAAACAAAGTTATCGATTTTTTTTTTTTTTGAGAATAAAATGGACTTTTTTTGGATATTTAATGTTATAATTCTCTAATTCTCTGTTATACTTCTCTACTTCTCTAATGTTATACTTCTCTACTTCTCTAATATGGAAATCGTGTGCATTATCATAAAAGATAATTATTTTATTATAATAATTTTAATAAATTATTTTTAAAAAACAGAATTATTTTTTAATAACCGAATTAAATTTTATATAAATCTAGTTGCATTAATGAAATGGGGGGTTAAGGGGGGGCGGAAGCCCCCCCTCACACAGAATTAATTGTCATATAAAACTCTTCCGAAGCCTATTTTGAATTGTTTAACATAGGTTTACATAACATCGTTATCTTACCTCTTAATCTCCAACCTGTATTTAAAGTATTAAATTTCAGGGTAAGAGAAACTCGTGTGAGTAACACACCAGATTATTTAAAGTAGAAACATTCATTTAAAATTTTTATTGAAAAATTAAATAATAAAAATAGATACAAAATTACAGAATAAACATTAATAATCTAGATTACTAAGTACTATTGTAATTTTACAGATCCTCAGGATAAACATTTAAGAAATTTTGCAGAAATTTTCAACAGTGCACGTGAAATTATGAAGTAAAGCAGATTTCATCGCATGTTGAAAAATTTACCTTCGTGTTGGTGTTGGCACTAGGGTTGGTGTAAGGGTTAAGGACAATCATCTACGTATAGAATTATATGTGATTATATTTCAATTACATTAAAAATCGAGACAATGTACATTAAAATATACAATTAAAAATATTAAAATACACGTAACATAAATTTAAACAGCAAAAGTAAAATAAAGTTTTTACCCTTGATGTCTTTTACTGATGAGGAGCCTAAAATGAGGCTCGAAACGTTTAAATTTATGTTATGTGTATTTTAATATTTTAAATTGTATATTTTAATGTATTTTTTAATGTATATGAAATATAATATAATTTACGCTATAATATAATTTCACGCTATCCAAAACTGTGAGTAAAATTGATTTAAATGTTATTTTGTATCATAGTATCCAACTAAGTCAAAATTTGTGCAAAGAGATAGTGTGATGCAAAGAAAACATTTGCACAAATTTTACTTGCAGTTTTGGATAGCGTGACGCAAAAGACAAATCAATTTATTGAAATAAATAATTTCAATATATTTCAAACTCAGTGATAGTGTGATTATTTGACAGTATATTTGAAAATTAAAAGCACTGTTTCAATGTGTAAATATTCTTTATTAGACAAAACAAAGGTAATTTTAATGGAATCTAAAAACAAATCTTTTAAAATGACACCGAGGCGTCACTGGAATTTTTATAGCATTCCCTTTAAAACTGTAATTTTGAATATGAAATGCAAATGAAAAAGCATCAGTGAGTATATTTTATATATTTGTCTTATCTTGAAGTTAAAAATATTATGTTTGCATTGTAAATATAAATAAAAGAAAAAAGCAAATGATCAAATAAGAAAAATCTGTAACTAATAGCAAAGCGTCACTTAAAATTTGATATCATTATTTTTCAGACCCATATTTCAAATTCTTATAGCGATAAAGTAGCTGCATCACAAACTTTTAACCTGTTAAGAGTTTTTGTACTGATACTATATACATACATTTTTGAGTCCTGAACATGTCGATGATTTATACATACAGCGTATAAATCTTTTATTTATTTATTTTACTTTCTCAAAATTCTATAAGCGATTTAACAGTGTATAACGATTTTGTTTCAGATAATGTAACTATTTTCGTTTATTCTTTCAAACTAAATAGCTTCTTTTTTTTTTTATAATATTATGGAGTGTTTCAAAGCTAACGACTTGTTTTATTGCAAACTCGACTTGTTTTACCAAGTCACATTCATTTTACTACCGAAAAGCACTGTTGACTTGAATTGAGAAGTATATCTAACACACATACAATACCTTCTAAAGCACATACAATACCATACACGCACACAAACGAAAATACAAACTCGTATGTATTTCTTTTATTATTACTGAAAGATATCATACCCAAGAGAGAAGATTAGAAGTTGAAATTCAGTATCGCAAATAATATTTTAGAACTATTCTGTCTTCTTTATAATAATTCATTTTTTAGATAATATTTAACACATTATTGTTCTAATTAACAAACTAACTGATTTTCAAAAGGACAAGGTTTCTTCAACCTTGAAAACTTGCAAAACGTTAAATAATCGGAGTCGAAAGATTTCAGTTATAAAAAAGTTTCCCATACTTATATAGTATGATGGAAAACTCAAATATATAAGAACAGGAGTAAATTGCCTTTTTACTTTCTCCTACATGTATATATAGAGAAAGTTTTGGAATCAAGAAAATTTTCGAACTCAAGTTTTAGATGGATTTACACGTTTTCGGATGTCCTGAACACAATTCGACTATTTTCAGAAAATGTCAGTCTGTGTGCGTATTACAAATTTGTGGACGCTGTATCTCACGAACCAATGAATGAAAATTAACCTAACTTGGTATTTAGTTGGACCTTAACTTAAACTAGTGTTGATTGGATTTGGGGATCAAACGTTCAACACGTGGCGCTGTAATCCATTTTTTCTAAATTTTTCACAAGGCAGTATAGGACAAAATTTCGTATAAATTTACATACTGAGAGTTATTTTTAACGTGCGATTGTAAAATTAATGCGAATTATTTATAATAGTAGCAGTAAACTAGGAAAAATTTTGTGCATGTGGAAGCATCGTTTCCTCCCAGGGGAGAGGAGTAACCCCTAGGGGTGCATATTTTCAATATTGTTATCTTTCGAAAGATCTCGTCAATACCTTTAAAACGAATGGTTGAACGATAGAGCTGTGATAATTTTATACAAATTTATCGACTTTTTTTTTTAATTTTTAACGAAAAAACCGTATTTCTTTTGATATTGGCAAAAAAAAAAAAAAAAAAAAAAAAAAAAAAAAAACTATATTTCAACATTTACTGATGTCAGGTGATGTGTCTTCAGGTGCAAAAAACAACTTGGAGGCAAAAGCAAGACTGAAAGACAGGAAAAAATAGGAGCAACATAACCAGCCAATGGGGCAGCTGCATGCAACAATCAAACTGAAGGGGGCACAACTACAAAATGGAGAAGAAAAAAACAAACACCAAAAAATGAAAGGGAATTTTTATTTTTATTTACTTACCTTTTTTTGGTTATTAATATTATAGTTGTTGTTAACATATTTATTTATTTTATTTTTTAATTACAATTTTTATTTTACTTCATTTTATTTATTTATTTAACAAAAAGGAAAAAAAAAAATTAATGGAACAAGTTTTTCCTAGCTGAAACAGAAAATTGGAATCAGATTTTTCATTAACAACTTTATCACGATCAAGAATTATTTAGTTTATAATTTGTGTTATGTTTTTCGTCTTTGTAAGAAATTTTGAAATGCATCAAAAGAAAATAAATAAAACGAACTGATGTCTCACATCTGTGCACAGTGTCATACAGTTTCACATTTCCATAGACAGAATTTTACGTGTAACCAGTGTCCAGCGAATCATCTGGGGCATGACCAGTGTCCATTTTCCGTCTTTCTTACATCAAAACCGTTTAATTTTGCTGCTACGGGTGACCGGTTGACTGCGTGTAACAATTCGAGCGAGTAAGTGAAAACACGGTATTTTAGGTGTTATGAGTCGAGAATACAAAATGAATTTGTCTGCATGTACGTTAGAATTCTAAAAGAATTCACTTGTTTACATTACAGCAATTCAAGCGTCATAAGCATAATAAAGAGAAAATATTAGTATTGCTTTTAATAAAATTATTCTTTTGTAAAGAAAACAAAATCAACAAACAAAACCATACAAAAATTTCTAGCTGTATTTGCCCGTTACATGATTTAATTTTTAACTTTTAAATTTTTTTTCAAGATTTAAAAATACACAACACGTCTAAAACGCACAAAAAACCTTAAATTTAAAATAACTTAAAGTTTTCAGTTTAGAACGTGGCAATTACATAATGATCTGTCCAGCATCATAAACGATATTTCTGCATTGTCGAATTTCATTACGATCATTCATTCATTGAATGAAATGTTGCCTACAAAGATTAAAATCTAATTAATAAATTGACTAACTAACCTACAGAGCCTCACCTCAGTGGTTTTGTGGTTTTCCACACAACTCAAAACCTCTAAAATTGTCAAAACACGAAGATTGAAATTTTTCGCGAATACTAAATTCTCTGTACATATAGAATCATAAGAAACTTAAAAAGAAAAAATACAACGCATGGTTGACATGATAATTGTTCATTTTAATTTTGGTTATTTTGACTTGATGTCGAAGAAAGACAAGAAAAAAGAATATTACGTTCTATAAGAATGAAGATGGTTTTCTAATTACAAATTGTAATAAATAAACCTACAACAACTAAAAACCAATGGGAAAAAGCACTGAGTCTCGGAAATTACATATTCATACAAACACATTTGCTGTTACACTTTTTTTCCCCACTGTTCCACTGATGCAAAGTCGTTTACTTTCATATCACACTTTTGTCATCGATTCAGTTCAGCTAAATACTACTTACGCTCTAATTCATGATATGATACGAAAAACATAAAAAGTGAATAACGATGAGTTTCACTCCCAAAGCAAATGTACGAATCTTCTTAAGCGGTCATTTTTTATGTGTTAAAATGTTATGTATATGTTAAAGAAAAGACAAGTTTATTTTCCTCATACTTTGTAAATTTTGAAGAAATATTTTAAATTTATGAAATTAAGAAACAACACTTGGCAATAAAATTAAAAAGTGTATATGACTTTAATTTGTCTGCCTGTTATCTGTCTGTCTGTCTGTTCTGCACATATGTGATAATAAGAACTCTTCCTCTATTGTTCTATTTTAAAATTGGCAATAAGATAATTTATACATACGTAGGGATATAATAAATTATTAGTTATTGCTACGGAATAACTGTGAAACTATATAAAATATATTTTGAATATTAATTGATCTTTACATATATAATGATGTAAATTACAGCTATAAATGTTGATTTGTTTGCTTACAGGAAGCCGTAGATTGTACTAACTCACATCAGATGTATTTTACAATGGCGCCCTTTCAAAATTTAAGAAACGCTGGGCGATAATTATAACTGTAGATGGTGACTATGTAGCAAATTTTTAAGTAAAATAAATAAAAATTGAGTTTTCATCCCAGATATGTTTTAGAAACAATTTAAACTTTACGTGAAACCCTCGTAACTTTTTATAAAGTAATAAATTATAATTTAATTTCTTCCTGTTACTTACAATACTGTATTCGCGAAAGTTTTCAACCTTCAGTTTTCAATGGCTTTACACGTTTTAAGGTATTTTGAACATTTTTGTCTGTGCGTGAGTTACTAAAATTTTTATGGGAGATCTCACGAACCAATGTGCGAAATTTGTATATGTTTTTATTTGGCTGGATCTTGACTTAAGCTGGTGCTGCTTAGATTTTGTTACATATCACTCAGCAGGTACCCTCCGTTCAGTGAAAATTTTCTTTATGAGTAATTTTTCAAAAGAATTCGCTAATATATATAAAACGAACGGCTGAATCATAGATCTGTAATAAATTAAAACAAAGTTGTGGATATTTTTTTTTTTTTTTTTCATTTTTTAAAAAATAGAAGAAAAAGAGAAAAAATACATTTATCAAGATATTGGCTCTAGGACACAGAATTGAAATTTTTCGACATTTAGTGTTATAATTTTCTGAGATGAAAATCGTTTACATTCAGCATAGAAAAAAATTTTTCATTCATAATAATTTTAATAAGTGTAATTTGCACTGTAATGAATTATACGAACCACACGAAAATATGGGAGAAAATTTTGTAATTGCCACAATATTCTTATTTATCATTATTATTGTAGTCAAGATACATATTATATATAAGTACACTCACATTGATTGAAATACATATTATACATACTATTATTATCAAAATATATATTATATACTATAGAAGGCACTACAGCAATAAATGAAGTATTTATAGTCGTGCTTTTCACACATTCCCTGACAGCAGCACGTATCTGGTAACCGAATCGTTAATGCTCCGATCTTCGTTCATGAGGTTGTGAGGTATAGCAATGCTAGCGTAATGCTACAAACGAAGTTCGCACTTTATGAACAACACGTGAATGTGAAGAAATTAGGATTCAGTTGATGAATGGAGCTAGTTCCTATGATAAATGATAAACGAAACTGTAATTCACATTATGCTAATATTTTGGAAAGTGAATTGTATAAAAGGAGAAGGAAGATTGTTTTTAAAAGAGAGTTAGAGAGTTAGAGAGAAGGAGGTAGCCGAGTTAGTTGTTAGCGGCTTAGGGAGAAGTAGTAGAAGGCTAAAGTAGTTAGCGAGCGGCTATAGTAGGAGATAGTAAGTCGAGTAGATAGTGGCGTAAGGGAATCCTCCAGCTATCGAAAGATTACTAAGTCGCGAGCGGTAAAGGCGTTAAAAGAAGTAGTTGAGATTAATTGTGGTTAATTAAGGAAAGTTAAAAGTATTTATGAAGGCTGCCCTCTTAAGTTTATAAGTTATTAAATGTGATTATAGTCCAACGCCCACTTTTCTATTAAGCTCAAAATAAAAGCTCTATATTTATTTTATAAATCTGACTCTGTCATTACTTCATAATATAATTCAAGTCTCGTGTTCACTTCATTAAGTAATTAAGCAATTGAATTAAGCAAAAATCCTAAGTTAAAGGAACATGACGACCTCTTATTCGTCACAAGGTGATGCCGAGTTCGAATCATCCCACTTCAGGCTTATTTAAGAGTATCAATATATAGAAATTTACCCAATTTACTCGCTATACACTACAAATTATAGATTAAGAAGAATATCTATTCTTCTTTTTTTTTTTTTTTCTTTTTTTTGTCGTTTGATAAATCTAGATAATTTATTCTTTTTCTGTCATTATTTAGTGTCTGATACACTAAATCTAAATATGTAAGCAGACATTTTCTCTTATGGATAATTAAATGAAACGTTTCAATTTCATTATTTATATAATTTTACTTTTCGGAAATGATGAAATAAAGGAAGCATTACTTACCAGGAATTAAAAAAAAAAAAATAAATAAATAAACTTTCAAAACATTTTTATTTATTTTGTTATTTATTTACAATCGATCGGTATCTTCTCAAACTTTAGAAAAGTTATCTGAAGGGCGATGATGTTTTTCAGAATAAGTGAGAATAAGTACTAAAAAGAGCGGAGCCTCCTTCACTATCTACCAATAAGTATTTGGACACTTCGAATTTAGACGTTTTGTAAAATTCTTTAGGAATCATCTTGAAACTTTGAGAGTATTAAGAACATGTTATACCTCATACATTCCAGCAAAAGTTTTGTCATGAAGAGGAAAAGGGGACCAGTACAAAATTAAATACTTTCAAAACTTTTTTTTATTATTATTTAATTATTTATTTATAATCGATAGTTACCTTCTCAAACTTTAGAAAAGTTATTTGAAGAGCGATGATGTTTTTCAGAATAAGTGAGAATAAGTACTAAAAAGAGCGGAGACCCTTTCACTACATACCAATAGGTATTTGGACATTTCAAATTTAGACGTTTTGTCAAATATCTAGAAAAATTTTTTAGGAATCATCTTGAAACTTTGAGAGTATAAAGAACATATTTATTGAAATTTGTTTTTCCGACTGAGTGAAAATAATGCCTGGACCGGGAGTCGACCCCCAGATCATTGACTTACAAGGTCAAGGCTCTACCAATTGAGCTATCCAGGCCGACAACCGGTGGACATTACTCACTCAGACAACCGTTAGGTAGAAACATCTGGTCTATCATGTAGATAGCTCGACAGAAATAAGCCGCAGGTAAAGGAAAACACCATTAAACAATGGGAGAAAGAAATACGTTTCTGCCTAAAGGTTTTCTGAGTGAGTAATGTCCACCGGTTGTCGGCCTGGATAGCTCAATTGGTAGAGCCTTGACCTTGTAAGTCAATGATCTGGGGGTCGACTTCCGGTCCAGGCATTATTTTCACTCAGTCGGAAAAATAAATTTCAATAAATATTATTTTCTTCTCAATCAGTTGATTGTGTGATTTTAATATATTGTATTTCTTTCTCCCATTGTTTAATGGTGTTTTCCTTTACCTGCGGCTTATTTCTGTCGAGCTATCTACATGATAGACCAGATGTTTCTGCCTAAAGGTTGTCTGAGTGAGTAATGTCCACCGGTTGTCGGCCTGGATAGCTCAATTGGTAGAGCTTTGACCTTGTAAGTCAATGATCTGGGGGTCGACTCCCGGTCCAGGCATTATTTTCACTCAGTCGGAAAAATAAATTTCAATAAATATGATTTTCTTCCCAATCAGTTGATTGTGTGATTTTAATATATTTTATAAAGAACATGTTACACCTCATACATTTTAGCAAAAGTTTTATCATGAAGACGAAAAGGGGACCAGTACAAAATTAAATACTTTCAAGAAAAAAAAAAAAATTAAATTAATTATTTATTTACAATCGATAGCTATCTTCTCAAACTTCAGAAAAGTTATTTGAAGAGCGATGATGTTTTTCAGAGTAAGTGAGAACAAGTACTAAAAAGAGCGGAGCCTCCTTCACTATCTACCAATAAATATTTGGACACTTTCGAATTTAGACGTTTTGTAAAATTCTTTAGGAATCATCTTGAAACTTTGAGAATATAAAGAACACGTTACATCTCATACATTTCAGTAAAAGTTTTGTCATGTAGAGGAAAAGGGGAACAAACAGTACAAAATTAAACAAAAATCAAAATGTTTTGAATCACCCTGTAAAAGGTAATGCTTGAAATGCGTTTTAGCTGTAGCATATGATTAAGAGAATTTTTCTCATTATCTGTATAAATTTTTATGAAGCTACCACATATGTTCATGGAGATATAATGGTTTATTTAAGAAATTGGAGGAAAAAAAAATTCCACTTTTTTAATAACACGTAGGGTATTAGGCCCAGTGCAAAGTCATTTTTAAGAATCTTGGCGCACTACATTAAACATAGCATAGTGCAATCAGAATACAAATATTTTATGAAATAGGACATTTTAATTAAATAATTTTTAACTACGCTTCCATAAGCTTTTAAAAAAAATGATATGCGTAATTTAATAGACAAAAGTATTGAGTTTCCTACGTGAAAGTACCATACAAATATTGTGAAATTACAATATATATATATATATATATATACAGTAGAACCTCGATTATCCGAAGTAATTGGGAGCGAACTCACTTCGGATAATCGAAATTTTCGGATAATCGAGAATTCATCAATAATCATCTAAAATATTTATCAGCACTCGTAGTTTGGAAAGGATGGCTTGCATACAAAAGGAATGTGGAAAAAAAAAAAAAAAAACTTTAAAAATACATGTTTGTTAAGAGAAAATTTTGGATGATAGTAGAAAGTGAAAAAAAAAAGTGAAGAAGAAACCGACTTCGGTTAACGGAGAGTTTCGGTTAATCGAGGTTCGGATAATCGAGGTTCTACTGTATATATGAAATGTAGAATGAACATAATTTCAGTTCCTCTGAAAATAAAAGCTAAACTATAAAAGGTTTTACTCACATTTTTATTTTAATTCAATCAATGCCCAATGGTAATACAGTATTCGCTGATTGTAAATATTAATAAAAACTCATAAAATCATCTGTTTTTTTTTTTTTTTTTTTTTTTTTTTTCTTAAGAGAAATTGAAATTTTGTCCATTCTATAACTAATTACTTTTTGAATTTACACGATATTTGTTGAGAATTTTCATGTAAGTAGCTCAATACTTTTGGCTATTAAATATTCAAATAAAATTTTTATAAAGCTTGCGCCTGCGCAGTTAAAAATTATTCAGTAAAAATGTTCATATTTCGTAAGATATTTAATATTTTTGCATTCTGCTTGCAGTATGGTGTGTCTAATATAGTAAGCCAAGTTTCTAGTACCCTAAGTGTATCCCGGGTCTAATACCCCAATTGTTAAAATAAATAGTTTTTTTTTTTTTTTTATTATTATTATTTTAAGGACATCGGGTTATCTCCTTGAACATATGGGCTAGCCTCATAAAAATTATACATATAATTAGAAACCTCTTCATAACCACATACTACAGCCAAAATGCATTTCAAGCATTACTTTTTACAGGGTGAACCAAAACATTTTGATCTTCAGGACAAAACTCTTGCTGAAATATATGAGGTATAACATGTTCTTTATACTCCCAAAGTCTCAAGGTAATTCCTCAAGAAGTTTTCTAGATATCTGACAAAACGTCTAAATCTCGAAAGTATAAACTTATTGGTAAATAGTGTGTAATCCGCTCCAGCCATAGAATAACACTGACTAGACTTAAAATTTAATTTTTCTTATCAAGAACTCTAATTTTAATTATTGCAAGCTTGTCATAGAAACATTATCCAACATAAACTCAAACAATCGAAAAATTACTGGTGTATAAAAAATTTTTGGGTATCCCTGATGGCTAAAAGTATATTTAACAATTTGAGATCAAAAGATTCTTGAGCAAGAACTTTCTACTTTAAAAAGTTCTTAAATTTATCACTTTAAAAATGCGAGATGCATTGCAAAGTTTAAATATAAAAATAATGTTTTAATATTTACTATTATTTATTAAATATTAATATTTATTAAAGCTACAGTTAATAAATATTAATATTTACTATTAGTTAGTAAATAGTATTAAATAGTTATGATGTTATTATAATATTGTATACATAGTAACACTAAAAATAATGGAGATTTTTTATTTGTCATGTTTAAGGTTTCTCTACATAGTCTTCATCCAGAGTTATAAATTCCTCGCAGCTTTTGAATCCGACATTTTAAAATTAGGCAGATGTGGGTTACCTGAATCTATGGCTTACTGAAACCGAACAATCTTTATTAATAGCTGTAGTGCATAATGTTATGTGCATAAAGATCAATTAATATGTAAAATAAATTTTATTCACATATCTCGATTATTTCTTAGCGACAATTAAAATTTTACGGTGCTTCTACATAGGCCAAACAAGCAAAAATAAATGTAAAGCAAAAGTTGATAACCGTGCCAATGGATTCTTTGGTCCATGTAAACATGAGTACAAACAGATTCTTCTATAAAAATTGACACCAGAAATAACTAAAATACAAGGATGAATTGGGATGGGTTTATTAGGTTCGCACTAGCTCTTTATTGTGGGCAGTTGGTGCCCCTAGGGGTGATCTGGAGGCATGCTATCCGAATATTAATCCCCAATCGCGGAGACGGATATCCTGCATTGGTAACGCGCAGAAGTAATAAATTTACGCAGAAGAACGATATTACAGCGAAGACTGATTTTACGCGCACCATGTCGTACAAAAATGGTGTGTTTTCGGCTCGAGTATCGAACCATCAATCCTGAAATTATGAACTCGACGTTCTGGTAATCGGGCTACCATGGCAAAAAAATAAATAAATAAATAAATAAATAAAATAAAATAAATAATAATAATAATAATAATAATAATGATGATGATGATGATGAAATGATAATTAAAATTTCTTTTTTTTTTTTTTTCATAAAATAAATAAATAAATAAATAAATAAATAAATATTTTTTGCGACATGGTTAGACAATAAAAGGAGCATCGAATTCGTTCAAGCCAATCAAACGGTTAACTTACAATCAACAGAAGATGAAGCATACAAGGTGATTGGCCTGAGTTGCGTGCTAAACTCCTCTGCTATATGAGGAAGAATAACATGGAAATTTTGTCACTTTTAAGGTTGATCCACACTGTCCATCAAGGGGAAAGCAGTTCCGTCTTTTCCTGGAGAGACCTTTTATTAGATATTCAAATGCTTGTGACTATTTTTTGGTCAAGGAACTTCATCGGTTGTTGGTCATAAAGAAAGATGGGTTAAATTCTTGTGAAACATCATTTAAGCGAAAATTGAATGTGATGAATGCTTGAATGGGGAATTGAAAGAATGTTATGATATTGAATAAATGCAGTTCTAAAACTAGGCATTTTGTTTCATTACAGTATACAATAAAACCAACTTGTTCTTTAAAAAGAATAAAAGTATGCTTAATATAAACTAAAAGGTTTAAAAACAGGCTTTTTATTCAAAAATTCAAAGACGGAAGAAGGCCGCTCACCACTATGCAGCAATATTGAGCAATTTTAACCTCCAAAGAGGGGCTCTGATGACAAATGTCTCACTACAATGTAAAATTTTGAAAAAGCCCGTCTCTAGAGGTTAAACCTCCCCCGTTGTTTATTGCATGGACAAAAAATAAATAAATAAATAAATAAAAAATAAAAAATCTGCCGGATGTAAAATCTTACGCGACACAGGATAGTTACTTAAAAAGACAAAATTTAGGTTTCTAATGAAATTTCGTAGGCAGCGGAAGAAAGTTAAAATTTTTTGACGGGACTTCCATTAGGGTCACAAAGGTTTTACTTAATTTAGTTCTTAAAAGGGGACGCTCTCAATTGTTAAAAAGCCAGTTATTGGTTCTAATTGGAGAATTAAGTAAATGATATGGGGTTGTGAGGGGACATGTAAAGTGAGCATGTTCAGGAGTTGCCGAAAAATCAGTGGAGGTCACCATTTGGAGGCTCAAAAAGTTTCTGTCTGTATGTCTCGCGAGAGCAGCCGCAGAAACCATCCTATTGACTGCAAACTGGTTCACATGTTCATAAGTCACACAGAATTAGCTGTACAGTTTTGAGTATGTATTCTTTTTGTAGTTCATGTACAGGGATACACCAAAAATTTTATCATTAAGGCTTATAGACAAAATTTGTATGTACCGAAATACCGGACGCAAAAATCCTCCGATTGATTTGTAAATTGGTATACATATTCAGGAACTATACAGAAACAACTCTATATTATTTGGTGTCTATATTATTTATGGACCGTGTACGCAGGGACACACCAAAGATTGTCTTATCATTCAGGAATATGGGTAGAATTTCATTTAAGCGCATTTTAACATGGTTTCACTGCTTTTAACAAAATGAAATTAACATTCTTTAAAGTATAATTTCTGTATTTTGTTTATTTGCAGCTTTGAGACTTATAGTAACAATGACTTTTGTCTCGAATGATCCATACTACATATTCACAATAACAATTCCTTCATTTTTTTACAATTATTAGAACACCACAAACGTCCATGCCTGAACCGGGATTCGAACCAAAGACCTGGTGTTCCAGAAAGCAGCTCCCTACCGATTGAGCCACCAGGCCGGCATGTTTTCTGTAGAAAATGTGTGCTTAGATTTAATAATCAATGTTCAGGACCTTGCAAAAGTGTTCCGACAATATCGAGCAATCATCCAAATTACGTCAAGTTCCAAACAGTTTTTCATGAGTTAAATAGAAAAAGTTGTATAGTTTTTACTGGTGTATATAGTGCTTATGGCTTATCGTTTACAGGGATACAGAAAAGTATTTCGTGTCATAAGACCCTATGAACATATTTTTATTTAAGAACTTCGTTTATGCTGCATTCAACCTAATGGAATTAACATACATTTTTAAGAGGCTTAAAAGCATGTTTTCTCTAGAAAAGAGGTATGTATAGACTAAATAATTTATATACAGGACTTCAAAAGAATTCCAGTACCTTTCTGTAATCATCCAAATGATGTCAAATTTGGTTCAAATATTAATGGGTTATAATGAATTAGTTGTATAGTTTTTATTGTTGCATATAATTACTGTGGCCCATGCACAGGGACACAGAAAAGAATTTCGTACCATTACGGTCTATAGACGGTATTTAGAATAAGTACATTTTGAAATTATTACACTCCATTAAACATAATGAAATAAACGTATGTTATTGGAATGCTTAAAAGGATTTTTATTGGGGAAAATGTTAGACAGAGAATTAGTAATTAGCTTTTAAGGCTACACAAAATGATTCTCATGTGTTATGCAATCACTTGGTACTTAACACAAGGCTATGAGTTATAAGGAAATATATAAGAGAAGTACAGCGGAACTATGCAACTCTCCTACATAATCAAAAAAATTTTCCTTGTGGATAATTATTATTATGAATATATATATATATGTATATATATATATATTTACTATGACTTGTTAAAAACTATTTTTATTCTGTAAATTGATACAAAATTTTATTCAATTTTTCCATATTAAAAATTATGAAAAGAAAAACAGCATTGCTGTGCCATCTTTTGGGCGATTCGTACCAAAAGTTGATAGGCTTTAATTTATGTAAAGGCAATTACATATCAATTTGCATGCAATTATTTGCTTTAGTTCTTGAGCTACACACACACAGAGACAGACATTTTCTAAAAATAGTTAAATCTTGTTTTTGATCGCTCAAAACGAACAAATTCATCGACAATCGAAAATTTTTACGAAATCTGTCAGTTTTTTCTCCTATTGAATATAGAAGACAGTAATACATGATTATGTCAATTTTACTATTAGAATACAACATTCTATAGTGTTGCTAAGTGTCTACATATATATGTTTGTGAGTGTATGTAGATATTTATACCCCGGAGATAAAAGACACCATGTACATTCTTTAAAAAAAGTTATCACCATGTCTTTGATATGCTACAATGAAATAGATTTGTCATAATAAAGAAAATGCACATGGTTTTATTTTCTCCTGTTTTACCCCCTATATAGTAACTGGCCATTAGTGCTTAATCCCTCTATATAAATCTAAAAATACACATAAAGGAAATGGTGCTAACTTTTTTTCACAAAATGGACATAATGCCTTTTACCTCCAGGGTACAGATTACAGATAGATACATTTTTTTTACTTCCAATACCCGACTACCGTAGGTAATGGAAGTATTGTATTTAGTCCGAAAATTCGATATCAAGTTTTCACCTGATTTACATGTTTTAAAGTCTCCTGAGTCCAAAAAAGTAGTTTCTGGCAATTGGTCAGTGTGTGTGTGTGTGTGTGTGTGTGTGTGTGTGTACGTATGTATGTGTGTAGGAAATATTCTGACTATCATATATCTAAAACTAATAAAGATAGAACTACGAAACTTTAGAATTTGAATAAGTCTGGTGTACAGATGAATTTTCCAAATTTTGGTGAAAATTGAAAATCCGGAAGTGGGACATCGGAAACCATAAGTTTCCGTTTTTCAAAAACTGCTCAAACGATTTTTTTTTCAAATTTTCTATATAAACACTCTATTAGATGCCCTTTCGAATGATATAGTTGGTTAGTTGAGGAAAACTGATAAGCGTCCTGTATAAATAGCTCAATTTCAGGCCTCGCAAGTGCGTTCCTTTAAACACGGCTGCACAGATTTTTTTCAAACTTGCCATATTAACTGCCTTTTAAATATCCTTTTGTATGTAATTATTGTTTTACAGTCAATAATTCAGTATGTCAAGCTTTGGCAAAAGTTGGTATCTCAAAAACGGCTCTAATGATTTTCTTGAAAATTGTTACATAAATCCCTTTTCGATATCCTTTCTTATGTATCACGTGGTTATTAAAAAAAAAATTAACAGTCATCCTGATAAGGTAGGTCAGTTTCAGATGTCGTAAATTAAAGTTTCGAAAAATGGCTACACCGAATTTTTTCTTCTTACTATTTTTAAATTCGCTATGTAAATCTATTTTATATATACTTACATGTGTATAAGCTTTCTCTTACCAGAAAAGTTTTAGGCGTTTATTTGTTATGTCAATTTTATGTCTTCTGATCATATTATCTCCAAAAAATGCATGTAATACATGTAATAGTAAGTAATGGAAGTCGTGTGGTTGTTTCACACCAGATTTTTTCTCTTATTTTTCTTGTTCAAAAATTTGTCATTTATCGACTTTTCGGCAGCATGAATGTATAAAAAATTGCTTTTAATGCACGCCACAACGTGTTATTTCTGGCTTTCTGTTTTTAATTTAACCGACCTCACGCGTCGCAATTCGACCAGTTCATCGACCACGATAGCCTAATACATTGGTCATTCCAATTATAAAAATAATAACATGACAGATTTTTGAACAGCGGAAAAGGCCAATCGAATGCATGAGTAGTTTGTTGGAAGTAAATATAAATGCGGAACAAAGATTATATAGAAAACAAATATATTTCATTTGCAAAGGTCATTTTGGGTTAATAAATTTTTGAAATGTAACTGAATCTAAAGAAAAGTCATATTATTAGAATGTGTGTGTGTGTGGGGGGGGGGGGGGGGGAGGGGAATTAATCTATACTCCAAATTAGTTTATGTATGTAGAAAAAAGAGCGTCTTAAAAGCGTACAGTACCTAACCTGCAACACACCATCAAGAAATTCTAAAATATTTACACAAATGAAAGCATGTATGACGGACAGACAGACAAGCTGAAGTTGTCAACACTTTATAAACATGTTGGAAAGTGTTCTGTTAAGAATATTTGCTGTTGTGGTTGTGTTGATTAAGGCCGATTGACTACACTGGAGTTCTAGGCCTGGATGGAATTCCTTTTGTAGGGGAACTTCCTAAGGGGTTCCAAGGCCGCATTTACGCAAGTTTCGGAGACAACCACAGAAAACTGTGAAGGCTAAGCAGATAAGGGCGACATGGTTTCGAATTCGTTTTAGGAATTCCACTAGCGATTCTGTTATGGTGATCGTGCAGGTATTAAGGCCGATTGACTACAGGAGGATCCTAGGTGGAGTGTCATCCGTGGAAATATTTCTAAATAGTCCTAGCGCGCGTGTACGCGAGTTTCGGAAAAAACTACGGAAAATTCTGAATGGCTAGATCAAAAAGCATGACATGGAATTGAACACGTCAATTCTCGCTCACCAGCTTCGAGGGTAGGACATCTCGGTCACTAGTAGGGCACTTTTCTGTTATGAATGAAATAGTTATAAAATTTTGGTTGACTTTAAAGAACAGGCTGGAATTAATTTTCCAGTAATAAATTAATTTTAATATATTTATATTTTACTTTTATCTAAAAATTATTAGAAAAATTTTACAAATTTAAAAAGTACATTTGAATAATAAAAATTGTTTGGAAAAATTATTAAAATGCCCTGAAAAGATATCAGAAATAACATAATAAATGTAGATTAATCTGAATTAATTAAGAAAGTAGGAGAATTAATTTGAAATACAACATCGTTCTCAAGGGCAAATTATTGCAAGAGGGAAAGAAATGATAAGATGTTTGTGATAATAGCAATGGATTAAAAAAATTTAAAATATCGCTATTAATTTGTCCGACATCTAAAACCAACAATAAGAGCCAAACAAAAATAAGTACTAGTAAATTAATAAAGAGACATCACACACACAACAAGGTGAGTAAATATGCAATTAATTAGTAAACTAGAGGGTTTTTTTTTTAAATTAATATAAACATCATACTTGTTGTTCCATGCAAAACTGCTTGCACCCTATGGTAATATGCTTGGAATAACTGCTGTAGAATCAAATCTTGTATTGTGATGCTTACTATGAAGAAATATCGATCTTGATGATTTATTTATTCAGTTTTAACAATTTTTTAACTGTTGGGATTTTTAATAAGTTTTTATTGTTCCTTTTTGTTAAATTCTGATATGGGTGGACACTCTTGATTTCTGTCATTGTGCAATTGCTCTCTCTCGTTTAAATGTGACCCTTTTTGTAAAAGTATATTATGGATGGACATGCTTATTTGGTTTACGTTTTTTTTTTTTTTTTTTTTTTTTTTTTTTTGGGGGGGGGGGGGGGGAAATATTCCAATGAATATTGGGTACTTTTTCATTAGCTGGACGCAAACGATTTGTTGCCGACTCTTAGTTAACAAAGCACACACATAAATAAAGACACATTTAAAAATAACACGTTTAATGCTAACACCTTTAAAAGTAAAATAAACACACACACACACAAAAGAAAAAAAAATCTTCAGTCATTTCATTACGGGAGAGGCCAAATTCTTTTTATATCGTCCAGATTTTTAAAAATGGATCATTTGTTAATCTTCTCCACATAAAATCAGCAAGGTAAGATTCCAAATGCTGCCGCACTGTTTCCCCCTATATGTTTTTTTTTTTTTTTCCTCCATTTTGCGCTTTCCTAAAGACCTTCGATCTTCTGGGTATGTATAGTAGTTTCTGGATTAACAAAATTGTACTTGTGGTTAACTTTGAAATGGTGGAAATCTACCTTTCAAGTTTTAAATTTGCAAAATCCTACTGCATTGGCAATATTTTCACCATGTTTGTCGATTTTTTGTTTGTGCCCAGCTAACGAAAAAGACTTTTTTTTTTTTTTTTTTTTTAATTAACTTTCCGAACACTATAGTGAGGAAAGTATTGTAATCATGTCAAAAATCCGAATTTGAGATTTTGATGTTTCTTCACGTTTCGAGGTCCCCTAAGTCCGTTTTCACTGTTTTTACGATGATGTATGTATGTGGTGTATGTATGTGTGTATGTCTGTGAGTGAACACGCTAACGTCTAAACGCTTTGTTCGAATAAGATAAAAGTTGGTAAGTCACCATAGTACGAAACCTATTGATTTTGGTGAATCTAGCACTTATAGTTTTTTTTTTACAGGGACACCAGGAAAAAATCTTTATCATTATGGCCTATGGGGCCAAATTTTTAAAAGTGTGATAGCGTCTAAACGCTTTATTAATCAGAGCAAAAAATTTGTACACATGCTATAGGTTACAGTTGCACGAACTGTATAGATTTTGGTGAATTTAGCACTTACAGTTTTTTTACAGGGACACAAAGAAAATTTCTTTATCATTATGGCCTATGGGACCAAATTTTTAAAAGTGCGATAGCATCTAAACGCCTTATTCAATTGAGCTGAAAATTTATATGAATATTATAAATCATTGTTGCGCTAGCTATAAGCATTTTGGTGAATCTAGCATTTATAGGTTTTTACAGAGGCACAACGAAAAATTCTCTATCATTATGATCTATGGGCTCAAAGTTCAGTAGCGTTAAATAAAACATCGTGTAATATATGGAGAAAAATACTCAAACACTCTATTATGGTTTTCTCTCTTTTGTTTGTTTAACATCTTCTCTTTCTTTACTTTATCTGCAAAACTGTTAATTACTCAATGTTCGGAAAGTCGAGTGGAGTCACTCCTGATTTTTTTTTTTTTTTTTTTTTCATCTTTATTAAAATTATTACTGGTTATTTTTTATTAGTTTATTTATTATTATTGTTGTTGTTGTTATTCGTGCGGATTATGGTAACATTTTATCACTTGTTTTCTTGCATTCTACAACTTTACTACTTGTTACCAAGATTCCCTGGAAGAGACGCACACCAGCGGCCGAGCGGTTCTGCGCGCAAAGCTGATAGATGGGAAGTGCCGGGTTCGATCCCAGGTCGCGTTCCTCGACCTAGTCGTTCGGATTTTTCATGGTTTTCTCTGAAACTCGCGTTACGATGAAGGAGGACCTGTTAGGAAAAACACCACGGAGGGTATTCAATACATAGGCCTAGGACCCTCGTTCAGTCAATCAGCCTTAAATCCTACGACCAACCAACCCATGAGACTTAGTTACCGCCCAATTCACCGTCAACCTCCACCGCTGGTTTATCAGTAAACCACACGTTCAGAAGGAAATTCTATTCTCCGTTAACTCGCCTCTGTGGTAGCGCCGCTTAAAACGAAACCCAGGTTCATAAACTCAACCTACCTCAGACGGCAGGTTAGACGTAAGTTAGAGAACAGCCGAGCGCACATACGCAAATTGTTTTATCTCGTTTGCGCTGTGTTTTATAATTTTCTTATTGTTATTGTTTTCTGTTTACGATAGAAAGTGATATTGCATGTATTCAGTAATTTGTATGTACTATATATACGTATACAATATAAAAAAATATTGAAATTTTTTCAAAAATATTTAAATAAAAAATATTTTTTTTAATTTTTAAACAGGTTTTAACACCACTGAATCTGGAATAAAATTTATAAAAATTATAATGACATCTTGTTGACACACCCGCGTATCTATCATAGTTTTTGTTTTGATAGGCTAGGACTGATCAGAAACCCCCCCACGAAGAATCCCTTCCCTCAGGCCTAGCTAAGACGCTAGCACAAAGTATATACAAGACGTTAAATCACGCCCATCACAAATGCTCCAGCTTCCTCCTTCTACTAATAAGCATGCGCGGGGACTTGTTCTCCTCTCCCCAAGTGCTAAGGGAGAAGGAAAGTCTCAGAAATTGAGAGCGGCGGTGCTTCCCTCTATTAACGATTAATTTAAACAAACATTTTGAGAGAATTTTTATTTATTTTTTAATTTTTTCCTTCTTTTCAAACATTTTTTGAAATAATGAAAATCTCAGAATCAGAGTAATTTTACTTTACAGTCAACTTCCATCAATTAAAAAAATATAGGATTTAGAAACAGATTAAAATAAATATTTAAAAGTGTAGGAGGTCTTCATTAATAAAAATATTAATGGATTAACAAAGTTTTTTTTTTTTTTTTTTTTTTTTTTTTTTTTTCCCCAGAAATTTTACTTCAACAATATTTTTCAAAAATTTTATTTGTACTTTTATTTATTTTGTATAAAATTTTTCTACAGATATTTGTATTATTATTTCAAGATATATTTTTAAAATTTAAAATAACAGAGATGTATGAGATATAATAATTCCATAATCATTTTGTTAGCATTTTGTGAATTTCTGTATACTAATTTTTCCCATCAAATACTTCGTATGAAAGATTCAAATATATACAAATTAAATAGAAAATTGATTTTACATTAAATTATATAAACTTTTCTATACTGCATGTAAAGCTGTTTATTACAATTTCCTGTAATTTACAATATTAAGAAAAAATAAATGAAATATTTCAGTTTTAAATTCCATTACATTATTATCAATAAATTTTAAAGAAAGTAAATTTAAAATAATTTAACCTGTACATATTAAACTATACATATGTTATATATTATTCATGACACAGAAAATTACAATTTTTCCTGACAAGTATTTGCGATAGTCCCACCAGTACTAAATGAGAATTTTATTGGGTTTTAAAAAGTACTTAAAAGTAGACATCTAAAAAATTAAGCAAATGAAAGTTAATGTTTATCACTAATAAACATTAAGAGGATCAACTTATCTTTCTATTAATAAAGTAAGATAAACAGTAAACATTAATTTATTTCTAGGTATAAGTTTAATATATACTAATTATTATATATTATAGTTTATGGCTGCTACAAAGACTTTTCTTTATTTTTATGTGGAAAAGAAATAAGTAATATTATAATCAAATGATAAATATTTGAAATTTATTCAAATCAATAATTGGGGGGGGGGGAGTTATGAAAGGGGATCAAACACCTTAACTGTGAAGGATGTTTGCACTAAAGATTAAATTAAAATTCATGTACTTAAAAAAAAAAAAAAAAAAAATCACTATCCTACTTAAATAAAACCTATAGCTATACTTTAATTATTAACCCCCTCCTCCCCCCCTTTTTTTTTACATTACGACATTTTATTTTATCAAAATAATACACTTCTTTAAAAAAAAAAATAAAAATTAAAAAAAAATGAAACTAAGAAAGTAAATTAATAAATATAATTAATGCAATATTTTAAAATGTCTTTTTCTCCCTCATTAAAGTTGTCGAATAATAAATTACATTATTAAACTGTTTGCCTCCATAAAATTTTTAATATTTTATGAAGTCTTAAATAATTTTTAAATGTGTTATAATGCTGCTTTTAAAAACTATAATAATTAGAACATACCACACCATGTCTAAAAGTAAATTAATGCTTTCAGTTTATTTTATTTTTATTTATTTATTTATTTAACAGTAGGAGGAATAAATGTAACTAAAAATATACAAAATAAAATAAATCGTTTTTAGAACTTATATAGTAAGTACAATATTTACATATAATATTAAGATAGAATTAAAATTTCATACAGTTAGCTACTTCTAAATTAGATATTAATAATAAAATTGTAAATATTGAGAAGAAGGAAGGGGAGATGATAAACAGCTTAATCGATCTTCTTAATGTTTATTAATGATAAACATTACCTCTCATTTGCTCAGTTTATAAGATGTCCATTTTTAAGCACTTTTTTTTTTTTTACATCCAATAAAATCCTAACTGAATATTAAACAGAATACCTGAAATATTTGTTAGGAAATTTTTTATACATTATTTACTTATTTATTATAATTATCATCATTTTTATTTGTCCAGACATAATAATGTATATAGCTGAATATATAGAGTTTAAATTAAATCAAATTTACTGATGATAAATTTAATTTATCATTATTTATTTATTTTATTTTATTTTTAGGCATGATTATAACTAGAGAATATATAAATTAATATAAATAAACTGTTTTTGTTAAGATATTTCAATTTACGACTAATATTTTATTATTATTACATTTTTAAATAAATTAATTCAAAATAGTAATAAGCAGTATTATATGAAGGATAGGAAAATATACATAGTTTAATATAAAATCAATTTTCTACATAATTTGTATCAATTTGAAATTTTCATACAAAGTATTCGATGTGAAAAATTAATATAAAGGAAATTAAAAAAAAAAAAAAAAAAAAACTATAATAAATATGATTTTGGAATTATTATATCTCATACATTTCTGCTATTTTAAAAATGTATCTTGAAATAATGATATTTTTAAAAATATTGTTAAAGTAAAATAAAATTCCTGAAAAAAAAAAAAAAAAAAAAAAAAAAGTTTTGATAATCCATTAATATTTTTATTAGGGAAAACTTCCTACTCCTACACTTTTAAATATTTATTTTAATCTGTTTCTAAATCCTATATTTTTTTAATTGATGGAAGTTGACTGTAAAGTAAAATAACTCCGATTCTGAGATTTTCATTCTTTCAAATTTAACGTGATTTAACGTCTTGTAAAGTATATTATGTCTAGGGCTGGATTATTTATCAATATATCCCTAAGTATCGATATTTTTTTTAATATCCCGATAACAATATTTAAGATCTAGCTTCTCCAATATATCCCTTTAACGATATTGCCGAGTGCGCACCCGAGTGAACGAAACTCGAGCGAATGAAACCCGATCAGCCAACATACAACAGCTAACGAGAGCGAAACCGGAAGAAAAAAAGCGCCGAATATCTTATTTTAATACTCATTTTCTACTTTCCTCTAATTACTCACTGATAAACTAGAAAAAATAGCCCCACGCCAAACGATTTCTATTGCAACACATATACATATACTTCCTCATCCTTCATAAACTCAAATCTAAACATCACTGCTTTAAAAAGGCCACCGCATAAAAAAAAAAAATAAAAAAAAATAATAATAATAATAAAAAAAATATTTATTGAAAGCCATCTGCTTTGATTATCCCGTGAATAAGCTGACTTCGTTCAAGGTCACGGTTCTACCCCTTCAGAAAAAATTCATCAGACATACTCCAATATCACAATACCTATAATCAGCAGGTGTGTTTACTAGGATATTAGTCGAAACGATATATCCCTATCCGAGATATCTATTATGGGTTCTGATATATTACACTATACTGATTTCCCAGATTCCCACTCTACATTCATGCATATCGTAGGTGATGGAAACCACAGAAAAGGCAATATGACGAATGAAAACAATATCTTCTGTTTTAGCTCCTTTCCTGCTATTGGTTCATTGATATCGGTCTATTTCAAAGTGTCGATATAAAATGGCCAATAACATGCTTCAACATGTGTTTAATAAAGATCATCAAAGCCGAACTGATACAGTGATGCCAGATTGGGGATTTTGTCCCCATTTTAGGGAGTTTTGAGGCTTCTGGGGACAATTTTGGAGACCAAATGTTTGTGGGGACTTTTTTGGGGAATTCTAAAATTTTTGGGGACAAATCTGGGGCGTTTTTCAACTTTCTGTCAATGTTGGTAACGTAATGATTTATCCCTATGTCTAGAGACTTTCAATAGCTTTATTGTTATTTGGGGATTTTTTCAAAAATTGCCTTCATTTGGGGAAAAATCTGAGCTTAAATCATAGAAAAATCTGCTTGATATTTTTTTTTTTGAAAAAATTTTTATTTTCCCTTTTTAGTAGAAATCAAGTTGGGGATTTTTTCGAAAAAAAAAAAAAAAAAAAAAAAAAACGTGATTTGGGGAAATTTGAAGACTTGTTTGGGGAAATAATTTTCGACCATCTGGCGTCACTGAACTGATATCTACTAGAAGAGTTTTTTTGCAAATATTCTTAGCGTTTAATAAAAAACTTCTGAAAATATAAGCAATTATGGAATGTATTTTTTTTTAATATTATTTTATTATTATTAAATATTTCGATAAAATATTTTTTTTATTAAGACTTTACATCAGTCAGATAGCTTCCTTTCTCCTTTCCCATGTTATCCAATGGGATTTTCGTTGCTTCGTTTTATAAAAATATCTCATTAAAAAATGAAGTTTTTTAAATTCTGTTTTTTTGAATATTACTCTTTGAACGGGTCGCCTTTTAGCTTAGTGAGCAATTTTTCGAAAAAATTAATTTAAATATTTTATTTCAATAAGTAAATTATGGGCTCTAAGTGTGGATCTCTAAGTAAAATATTTAAATTTATTTTTTCGAAAAATTGCTCACTAAGCTAAAAGACGACCTGTTCAAAGAGTAATATTCAAAAAACAGAATTCGAAAAAGTTCATTTTTGAATAAAATATTTTTATAAAACGAAGCGACAAAAATCCTATTGGATAACATGGGAAGGGAGAAAGGGTGCTATCTAACTGATGTAAAATAAAGTTTTATCGTCAGTAATTTTACAGTGACAGTTTCTTTATAGAATTATATAATATTGAATAGTTTATTACTTTTTTTATGTAGCATTTATATTTCTCTTTCCATTTATTTATTTATTTATTTTATTTTTAAAGCCGTACATGTTAAATAAAATTGGTTTAAATGCAAAATGAGTTACTTTAAGTAACAAAATGAAACTTCAACATAATTTTGTTTAAATAATATAATTTTTATACTGACAATGTATACATAAATACACACACACAGACACACACACACATTATAATATGTAATTCAAATTTCAATTACTGTGAAACTATTACGAATGTGAATTGAACATATATATTTAAAAGATATTGTAATGATTTGGTAAGAGGATACAAAAATAAAAATGACAAGTAACTGACATTTAGGATGCATATAAGAGTTTTAAGTAAAAAATATTACTTTCTACAACCAAAAAAAAAGGTGTATTCAATGGCAATTATGAACTATTTATAATGGCAATTCTGAACTAATTAAAATGATTTTCATTTTTATTTAATACCTGCATCTTAAGACAATTTTTCTGAAGCTTTATTTTTAGTAGAATTATGAATTTTGATATACTTGGTACAAATAAAACACAGATCACATATTAGCTGTGTTAAAATATGATTTTTAAATAATTAAAGCTTAAAATGGGAAGAATAGAGGATAAACTATACAGAGGTATACTAAAAAGCAATAGTATAAGTTATAAGAAACACAAAACATTAATTCACTTTTTATGATTTTTTTTTTTTTTATGATAAAGTTATGGTAGTAATATACCAGAAAATACATGGAAAACACTCTATACTTGTATACTTTAAAATTCGTGTGCATATGTCTTTAAAAAATAACAAATGTCTATTTTTTTCTGCCTTGAAAGAAATATCGCAATATATCGCTAATATCGATATTAACTTGGCGATATATCGCGATATTTAATTTCTGATATCGTCCAGCACTAATTATGTCCCAAAATATTAGGGGCTTTTAGTGTCGCCATCTTTTGCAGATAATATGAACATAATATGAATTTAATAATATTTGCCGATAATATGAACAAAAGCTGATGAATTACGATTGAACAATCAAAGCTTGAGAAATATCATTAGTCTTCAATGAACAATGAATTTTTTTTTTTTTAAATAATAATTATTACCAATATGTCAGATTTTAAATTAATCAATTTACAGTGCCATATATAGATATATCATCGCTGATTCTTTTCCTACAGCATATTCAGTGAGATAATTTTCTACATATTTTTTAAAAGATTTCTAACAGCACTTTTTAATTAATAAACGCTATATCAAACTTAAAAAAAAAAAAAAAGAAAAAGAAAAAGAAACAAAAGAAGAAGAAGAAGAAGAAGTGGGACATAATGATTAGAAGTAAAAATAAAGAGAGAGAAAAAATTCCTGGATATTTTTCCCCTTTAATTAAGCAAAGTTTTTTTTTTTGCTGTGATTATTATTATTATTATTATTATTTTGTCTTTGCAAATTTGTTATGTCAAATTGCAAGGAAAATTTTTGGAATATTTTATGCTTCATAGCATAACAATTTACTAGTATATTATTATAAATATTGCTCGTATTGTAGGTCTAATTGATTGCGCGAGGGTCTAAGGCCTGTGTAAAATGGTTACCACGGGAGTATTTCTGAAGGATTTATTATCATTAAAAAATTATAATTATTTAATTATTTTATCATTTGATTGACAGATGGCGACACTAACAGAGTATTAAGTTAATTTCGTCATGGCTGCATGTGATCTAATAAGAAGATATATTTACTTATATTATTTAATTAAAAATATATAACTGTAAATCAATATTTAAATTGCTGATATAAATTGCATTTGCAGTACCTTTCATTATAAAATCATTACAATGGTAATGAAGTTAACTAAAGTAAGTTAAGTACATTAAAATATATTTTCAAAATACTGATATAAAGAATATTATCAGCAAACGAGTTTATATGAAATGGCCAATAAAATTCCATATCAACTTAAAACAGCTAGAAACACAAAGCAATTAATCAGTTCGAAACTTATATCCGTGCGAGTCCCTGACTTAACGCGTCAACGAATTAAAAAAAAAAAAAAAAAAAAAAAAAAAAAAAAAAAAAAATCCCCAAATTTTTGAAATTATAAATCAAATCCAATTCGCAAAAATTAGCGCGAGGCATTTTAAGTTATTTCCTATTAAACTAATTGTTTTCTTTTCGCGAAACAAAGTCACATATATATTCTAATACTTATTTTCTGTTTTTATTTTATATTTAAATTAAAGTATAATAGTTTGAATTAGATCATTCTGATTAGATTTTTATGCTTAGAAGGTAAAACGGTGATGTAGTGGTTTAGGAAGGTCAACTGCCTACGCGTAGGAAGCCCTCTTTGAAAGTCTTTGTAAGAGGTCCTAACCTGAATTCATGCGAGTTTCTGGAAAAACAACGGAAAATGATAAACAATGAAACCGACGATCAGGAACTGCGTTCTAAACTGGCACCTCCCCTCTATCAGCTTAGAGTGTTCATGTCAGTGTAAAGTTTAAGATTTGAGGCCAATTAACTATACGAGAATGGTAGACCGCGGGGGAATGTCCTCCATGGGAATCTGTTTCATAGATCCTCGCCCGTTTCTAAGCAAGTTTCAGGGAAAACAATGGGAAATTTAAACGATTACGGTGAGGCGCGCCCTCGACCCAAAAACAGCAGCTCCCGTCTATCAACTTAGATCAGTGACGGATACAAGGGGGGGGGGAGGAGCTGAAGCCCCCCTCCCAAAAAAAAAAAAAAAAAAACATTGACATTCACAAAACTTGTAATAACAGGAAAACAACTTAAATTCATATTGGAATGATTAAATAAAATTTTCATTAAAATCTTTTTAATCTGTCACAGTTTAATAAACATCAGCAATCAAAAACCTCTCTAAAAGTCCAACTCCATTTAAGAGCTACGTTCTATAAGAGCCAATTTTTCTCGCTCCCAAAACTTCCTTTATTGGCTTTAATACTGATTTATCTCGTTTCAATGGCCATGCACAAATGCATATTTCTGTTAAGGGTCACGTTTTGGGAGAGCAGGTAATATTGTTTAACTCTCGAAGTGAACTGACCATTTTTAGTATGTAACTCCTGTCAAATAATCCTTTTATTCAAAGCCATAGCAAAAAAAAAAAAAAAAAATGCGAGGGGGAATTCAAACTTTAGTACATAGTTTTGAATGTTGAAAGTGAAGTTTATTTCAAAAATTTTTAACAAATCTTTAAAATTTCGGTGGTTGTTTAAACCCTCAATCCCTCAACCTTCCCCTGGCTACGACCTTGATCTTATTGCTCTCCAAATTCAAAATATTCAGATATTACTTTTGAATGCTTCGGTAGAGAAAAGAAGTGTTCAATAAGACTTTATAATATTTAATGTTCATATTATAAAAGAAATTCAGACTTGGAAAGGTGAATTGTGTGTCCTACCAATATTCAAGTAATAATTAAAAAAAGCTTTTAAGAGAGTGATGTTGAATTTTAATAGCAAAATTAAAATATTAAACATAGTTTAGATTAAAAATTACAAGCTAAGTCTATTATTTTCATCAAGAGTTTTCAGTGGGCCTAATACAGACATCTTATTCGTTTAGAACTGATTTCAAGTCGATCAGTTTGATCTAGGATATAAACGAATACTTAGAAACAAAATTACTGCAAAAAAGCCATAGATATGATGAAGAAATTTTCTTATCTTACACTAGGGGGCTTTGCCCCCTCATTCGCTCTGACCCCTGCTCACCAACCCCCGAAGGAGGCTACGTCTCCTCCCCGACTCACTTTACTTATTGACACATGCAGAACTCTGCCCGCCTATTCGCTGCTTTCTTTCACTGAAAAGGAATATTAATAGTGCATATTACAAGACAAAAGCAGAAAATTATTATGGTAATCCTCATATTCAATGTCAAATTGAAATTATATATATATATATATATATATTAATAGAAAGAAAATCATAATATCTAGACCATTTTGCATTACAGCTTTAGTATATGACCCTTTTTATTTCTTTTTTACAACCTTAAATCCGGACCACGGTACCCCAGTCGTTAGAATGCCGAGCTCGTAATTGTAGGATTGTGGGTTCGGTTCTCGAGCCGACCAAAGACCGTCGTGTACATTAATGGTGGCTGGTGCACGTAAAATATGTCGTGGCCACAATATCCTTCGTGTTCCCATCAAAATTATACCTCTGGAGGCCACCGAAGGTGGGAAGCTATCCCCTTCGTGCAGGACCAAAACTGTGGTGGCATGTCTCCTGAACATCCGTTGGGGTGCGTCCCAGACCGTCGCCAATTATCCATAGCGCAGTAATGCTGCGACGTCAATCACAACCTACCTAATTATCTACCTACAGTCGGCTGCAAAATTATTCGAGCACTAGCAATAATCCTTGCCAAAAAAAAGTACACTTAATACAGCTTTGTTAAATAAATCCTTGTCGAGTCATGTTCTTAATCAGTCTAAGAACATGATTCGACAAGGATTTACTTAGCAAAACAGTCTTAAGTGTACTTTTTAAATATAGGAATTATTGGCTAGTGCTCGAATAATTTTGCAGCCGACTGTACCTACAACCATGGATCATATTTTAATTTTCCCGTGTAAGAAGATTAATTTTCTAAAAGTAGAGCAAAAAAGTTGATATTTATTTTCTTTGTTTTTTACATCCATGGTTTCGGGCCGCGGTACCCTAGTCGGTAAAGCGCTGAGCACGTAATTGGAAGATTGCCGATTCGATACTTGAGCCGGCCAAAGACCGTCGTGTACACTAATGGTGGCTGGTGCACATAAAATCTGTCGTGGTCGCAAAGTCCTCCATGTTCCCATCCCCCACTATACCTCTGGGGATCACCAAAGCGGAGGGGGATCCCCTCCTTGAAGGTTCAAAATTGTGATGACATGTCTCCGGAACATCTCTAGGGGTGCGTCCCAGACCGTCGCCAATTATCCATAGCGCAGTACTGGTGCGAAGTTAAATCCAACCAACCTACCTACCTACGTACAACCATGGATCCTATTTTAATTTTCTCGTGTAAAATGATTTCACGACAGAAGAACAATGTCACTGGGAGAAACTTTTTTCAAAATGGCAAATAGAGTACCTTCATAAACTTGTCGTTTTTAGTTAATAACTTCTTTAATTTAAATGATAGAAATTTCTAAGCGGCTGATATGTCTGCCTTGGAGTACTCGGAAGACTTTGATACCTCTCATGACGCGAAGGACCCTGCCCTCCGTTAGAAGATGCTGTCGCAGACAAAAAAATTTGACGCCAGCGACAGTAACATTTTTTAATATATAGCAATAAGACATACAGTCGGCTGCAAAATTATTCGAGCACTAGCCAATAATTCCTATGTTTAAAAAGTACACTTAAGACTGTCTTGCTAAGTAAATCCTTGTCGAATCATGTTCTTAGACTGATTAAGAACATGACTCGACAAGGATTTATTTAACAAAGCTGTATTAAGTGTACTTTTATTTGACAAGGATTATTGCTAGTGCTCGAATAATTTTGCAGCCGACTGTAGATTGATCAGCGAGAGGGAAAAAGGTGATACCTTTTTTCTCGGGAAAAATCACTCTAATGACTATCTTTCCCCGAGTAAATTACACACAGGAATACACACGGATAATTTAGTAAATAAAATTTATGAATAATTTATTTACTAAAGGCAAATGAAAAACTCCAGATACAGTTACAAATTCATTTTTCTTTTTTTACTTTCCTTTATATGTCATATAGAGAAAGTATTGGATTCGTGAAAATTTTCGACCTCCGTTTTTTGATGGATTTACACGTTTTGGGATTTCCTGAACACAAATTGATAGTTTTTTAGAAAATGTCTGTCTGTCTGTCTGTGTGTGTGTATCACGAATTTTGTGTCCACTGTATCTCACGAACCAATGAATGAAATTTAACGAAACTTGGTATTTAGTTGGTCCCTGACATAAACTGGTGCTGATTAGATTTGGGGATCAATCGCTCAACAGGTGGCGCTGTGATCGCATTTTTTTCTAAATTTTTAACATGGCAGTATAGCAGAAAATTTCGTATAAATGTACATAAGAGTTATTTTTAACTTGTGATTGTAAAATTAATATGAATTATTGATAATAGTAGTAGTTAACTAGGAAACAAATTCTGTGCATGTGGGGGCATCGCTTCCCCCCCCCTGGAGGGGGGGGTAAATTTTCAAGTTGGGTATCTTTCGAAACGTCTTGACTATACCTTTAAAACGAATGGTTGAACTATAAATATGTGATAATTTAAAACGAAGTTACCGATTTTTTTTTACTTTTAACGGAAAAAAAAAAACTTTTTTTTTTTTCTGTTTTTTTTTTTTTTTTTTTTTTTTTTATTGTTACTGAGTGAATTTGTATAGTAAAATATAGAAGAAAGTCTTGTGGTGGCCACAACATACTAGTTTTCTTTTTTTTTTCAATACTTTCTAATGGCTCATTTTAGAACTTTTTTTCGGCATCAAAAATTTTTGCTCGATAACATGGGGATGATAGACGCGTATATTGTATTTACTATATCTATGAAAAAAGCATTTAAAAATAAAACTAATATTAATGACTTATTACAAAGCAGTATAGACAGATAATGTAAATTTGAATAATTGAATCCATTACATTCAAAATGATTTTTGCCTGAATTATGATTTTCTGAACGACTTCTAGTAAATGGCAACCTCTTTAAAGGGCCATTTTTCGCAGCATCGTGAGTGACTTTTTCTTTTAGTTTCACCGTATTTATTTTATTTTAATTCTCTCCAACAAAGTTAAAAACTGTTTATCACATCGGTTTGTCTGTCTGTTTGTCCATCTGTATGTCCGTGCTCTAACTCTCGTAAATATTCATGGAATTCCTTGAAATTGACAATTTTTATTCAAACTCACTATAGGATAATCCCTATTGAAAATGGGGGTAAATACTGTCACTGGTTCATCTACAGGGCCACCAGAAAAAATTTCGAAGCATTACTTCTTCCGAGAGGTATTTCAATAAATCATATTTTAACACTTTTATTTCGCGCAAATCATAATGAAATTATATTAACAATACATATGGGCAATAAACCGCTTATGTAGTATAATTATAATTAAAATTTACAGGGTCGCAAAAAATATTCAATTACATTAATCGCTATAATGGAAAATTTCTGGAATTGCACTTTCCTTTGTATTAATCGCTTTTAACACTTTCTAACGATGTTTAAGAGTGATTATTATATGAATTAGTCTACAAGTCGATATTTCTGTCCGTCTGCCTTTCAGCTCTTTGACATCCGTAAATATTCACAGAATTTCTTGAAACTGATATAAGTTATTCAAGTTTCCTATGGATGTTCCTGATTTAAAATGTGGTAAATACAACCACTAGTTTATATACAGGGACACCAGAAAGAATTCCAAAACATTACGTTCCGTGACAGTTATCTCCATAAATCACATTTTAATACTTTTATTTTGTATAAATCAAAATGTCAAATCATTACGTGCAAATTCTGTGAGTAATCATTGTTGCACGTATATATTACATGGAATTGTTTTAAAAAAAATGAACACCCCCTTCCACCCCATAGACACCTTAATTACATCTTATGTTTTAAACTGCAGTTTCCGTTAATCTATTACATACACACATGCGCTCATGCATTATTATTATTATTATTATTTTAAATCTTTCAAATTTTCTCCTTATAATAATTGGCCGTGGTAGCCCAGTCGGTAGAGCACCGGCCTCGTAATTGAAAGATTGCGGGTTCGGTACTCGAGCCGGCCAAAGACCGTCGCGTACACTAATGGTGGCTGGTGCGCGTAAAATCTGTGGTGGCTGCAATGTCCTCCATGTTCCCATAAAAAATTATACCCTGGGGGTTACCGAAGCGGGAGAGTCATCCCTTCCGTGGAGGATCAAAATTGCGATGACATGTCTCCGGACCACATCTAGGGGTGAGTCCCAGACCGTCGCCAATTGCCCATCTGCGCAGCACTAGTGCGACATAAAACCCAGCTAACCAACCAACCTTATAATAATTATAAATAAATTATAGCAACAATTTCTTATTGCAGTCTAATGTATCAACGGAATGTGCAGTAATATTAGGATTGCAAATTTTTCATTGATCTGGAATAACGTCTTAAAAAGTCTTAGCTCCTCCCAAAAGTTAAGTTCTGGATCCTCCACTGACTTAAGAGTTTTGGTATCGATACATTGCGAGGCAGTTGACTATACAAGAATTTTAGGCCTCAGTAGAACGTTCTCCGTGAGGACTTCCTAAGGGACCCTAGCCCATATTCACGTGCGTTTCGTGGGGAAAAAAATAGTGAAAACTCCAACAATTAGGCTGACAATCGTGACCTGAGTTTTAACTCGGCACCTTCCATTTACCAGGTTCAAGAGCAGAATACCTTACGGACTCGTTGGGTGTGTTGGTGTTGGTGTTAGGGATTAAGGCCGATTGACAACACTGGGGGTCCTAGGCCTGAGGGGGAGTGCCTTCCGTGGAGGTCTTTCTAAGGGGTCCTAGCCCGTATTTACGCAAGTTTCGGAGGAAACCACGGAAAACTCCGAACGGCTAGGCCGACGAGCGCGACCGGGGATCGAACCCGGCACCTCACGTCTACTAGCTTTGAGCGCAGAACCGCTCGGCCGCTACGGACTCGTTGGGTACATGCAACAGCCACAAAGAAAAAAAAAATATACAGTAGATACGTCAGCTCATCTCTAAAGGAGCATTAGTTTTTTGGAAATGAAGTATTCGTGGGGCAATATTAATGATCTCATTTGCGTTCCGTTTTATACATTAAAAAAAAAAAAAAAAAAAAAAAAAAAAAAATGACTAAAAAGAGGAATGGCTCTGTGAGCTTCCATATAAATTATGACCTGATCAGTTTATTCATATATGCCTGCTTATATATTCATATTCATTTATTTATTCATTGGCTGATTATGCAAGCAGTAATTTATAAATATCCCTTTATAAGAATAAATGAATAAATAAATAAATTTTATTCAACTACAAAAAAGATCGTATTTTTTTGTGTACACAAAAGTGTCCGAACACTAGCAAAAAGTCCTATGTAAAAAAGGTACACTTAATAATGTTTTGTTAAATAAATCCTTGTCGAATCCTGTTCTTAGACAGTGTAAGAACAGGATTCGACAAGGATTTATTTAGCAAAATTGTATTAAGCGTCCTTTTTTTATATAGGTTGGTTGGTTGGTTGGGTTTTACGTCACACTAGTGCTGCGCAGATGGGCAATTGGCGACGGTCTGGGACACACCCCTAGAGGTTTTTTTATATAGGAATTTTTGCTAATGTTCGGACACTTTTGTTACCGTCTGTATACTTTCTAAATTTTAATGATGTTTGACAGCATTTTAAGTATGAATTGGCCTATACATTTGGTTAAGAAATTATGAAAAAATAAATAAATAAATAAAAAAATAAAAGTTTTTTTCATCGTTCGCCTATGATAATTGAATAAACTGTTCATAGAAATGCTCATATTTCGTTAGATATTTAATATATTTCGATTACGATTTGGTTATTTCTAATGTGCGTTTTCAATTTTCCTGAAAGTAGCTTGGAAATAACATACTAATATTATAATTAACTTAAAATATATATATATGTACCAACTCAAACTTAAACTTTATCAACTTTTTTTATTTTTTATTTCATTTTGCACGCGCGCTCTTTATTTTCTAATTCAAAATTATTAAAAAAAAACTTTTTCGACACTGTCCTTTTCGAAACTGATTATTATTAATTTTCTTTTCTATTCTTTTTCTTTCAAAAAAAAAAAAAAAAAAAAAAAAAAAAAAAAAAGAAGAAACAAGAAAAAGAAAGAAAGAAAGATTTTGTTGAAATTCTGGCAAAAGCAGAATTTAGTTTAGTACGGAGGACTATTAGTTTTTTTTTTTTTTTTTTTTTTTCAAATTAACATCCCTTTAAAATTATTCAATTATATTTTCGATTTCGATAAATGTCCAACTATCGTAAAACTGGTATCGTAAGAAGATAATAAGTAATAAATAAATAAATAATAAATAAATAAATAAATAAATATTTTAAAAACATGCGTTTGCAAATCTTGCTAAAAATTTGAACTAGAATAGTAGTAAAAGCGAAAATGCGTCAAATTATGATTGAACGAATGGTATTTAAAAAACAAATAAAAAATTAAATTAAATTGAATAAAAGCCGGATTAACTCGTAAATTATGAAACCTCGTTTCATACTTGTAAGGGAAAAAAAATTACAATTGTAAGTCAAAGTACTAGAATCTCTAATAAACAAATTTCGATTTTGATTTTTTTTTTTTTTTTTTTTTTTTTTTTGACATCTAGGCTAAAATGATAGGAATCATTTTTGTTCCGATAAAAATTGAGAGCGCTTCTAGATAAGCAATTTTAAATGATGACTACAATGAATATCAACAAAGTTATCGGTAGATGGCAGCATTAACCGTGAAGGAATCGGCGATTCCCCATTTCGCGAACAAATATAATAAAAATATTTGTTGTGTTATTTCAATGAATAACAGCCCAGAAAGAAAATATTTTATTTTTTTGTGCAGCCTGATACAAAAATTAAATCTATAACTATTCTGCTCCAGCCCCGGCCGAGTGTAATTTAAAAACAAGAATGAAAACAAGAATGCGGTCTGCATACATTATTAGCATTTTCTAACTACACGCATTCGTTGCATCGATCATATAGCAGCCTTAGTTTAATCTTCTATGTACTTTGTCTACGCGATCACACGACGGAAAGACAGACAGATAGACTAACTGAATTTCTAATTACAAATACCTTTGGAAAGTATTAAAAATAAAAATGTTTAACATAAATGGAAATGTAATTCCAACAATCTAAAATTGTAGCACTGTAAACTTTAACGCTAAACATACATATAAAAAACATTTTTGTTAGCATATGAATAATAAATGTCAATTTCATTAAGATTCGTTTAGTGCAAAATTATTTAAATGTGATTAAAAAAAAGGCCTCTCATAAAAGCGCCATGTATTGACATTCTTTTGAATGTTCCTGTACACAAATAAGTTGTGATATTTATATCACTTTGAATATGGCACATGATATACTGAACTTGAATAGCATATACCATTTTGAAGAAATTTTGGAAATATTTACGGCCGCTAGAAGTGAACAGACATACAGAAATACAGGCGGTCAGCTCAGTGGGTAGAAAGATAGGCAGATAGATTATTTCAAATTATAATCTCTCTTAAACGTTGTTAGAAAATGTTAAAAACACTTAACAGAAGCGAAAATACAATTATATCAATTTCTAATTACTATAGTACTTAATGTATCTGAATGGCTTTGTAATTCCTAATGTTAATCGTACTATATTCTACAGAAGAAAAAAAAAATTGTGCACGTGAATAAAAAACGCCAATTTCATTATGATTTGCACAAAATAAAGATATTAAAATATGATTTATAGAACTACATCTCGTACAACGCAACGCTTTTGAATTCTTTCGGGTGGCCTTGTATACAAACCAGGGATGGTATTCGCTTCATTTTCAATAGAGAACAACCCATAGTGAACTTGAATAATATTATCAGTTTCAAGGAATTGCATGAATATTTACGGGAATTAGAGGACAGACAAACCGAAGTCATAAACATTTTTCAACTTTGTTGGAAAGTGTTAAACATAGTTTTTAGGACTTCAGGGTAATTTTGTCGAAATTATTCATTATTCTTTAACATTAGGCTGGCTTTTGTTTAATGTTAGACAGGTAATTTTAAAGATAAAAGCAGCTGGTTTTTCTTGGGTTATTAAATATTGCAAGCTAATATCGGTGATATCAATAATTTGGTGCATGCAGTGTTTACAGAAAATAATAATAATAATAATAATAATAAAGATTTTGAGAGCTATTTTCAAAATGTTTAACAATCTCCAACTTTTATTGAAGAATAATTTGGCCTGAAACCTTTTGACTTTGTTTCCGACAAACGCTTTACTTTATTAAAATCAGATATTTAATGTTATGAGAAACGCTATATCATCATCATCACGGGAGCTTTGGGAGTACCTGCAGTGATCTAGACTTCTAGACCACCGCTTACCTCCACCTAAAGTTGTAAAAGCATGAGGAGATGTTGCATAGTCAAGCAAGTATTCGGTCTTCTTGAATGAAGTGAGCTCAGAGAGCTCGGCGTGATGATATGATGAAAAAAAAAAAAAAAAAAGCCAGTGAGGAAGGCCGTAAAGTAAGGGTAAAGAAAGATCTAAAAGCTATCTCGTACTTGATGGAATTCCGAGGCCCGCTCTGTCCCAAACAAAAAAAATATAAATTTTTTCTCTTTTTCTTTTTCTATAAAATTAACCTGAGTGGATTACATGCCAGAGCCTCCTTAAGTAGATGCCTTCCACGCGCAGCGAATCCCAATGTTAAATTAGGCAACATTTAAAAAACAAAACTAACGCTAGGTGACAGCACCTACGCAGAGCAACAATTTTCTTCTCTTTCATAGATAAGTTATATTTTTCATATAAAAATCTAGCTATTAATTTCAATTTAAAGTCCAAAATTGTATTTTTTTTTTTTTTTTTTTTTTAATTTGAAAAAATGATCTGAAAGTGCTTTATCGTAAATATTTTCAAAAAAATATTCAAATATTTATATTTAAAAAAGTATAGGGTTTAATTTTCCTCGGAAGTGGACAAGACCTATTTTAGCTTTTCAACTAATTGAATTACAGCGTATCTAACAAATAACACCTTTTTTTTTTTTTTTTAAATATATTATTAATTAAAAAACGAAATTTAAAATTAAATAAGCAAAAACATGGCATGTCTATCACGCGATTAAATTATTTTTTATATACTTATTCAATAAAAATTTCAATTTTTTTTTTTTTTTTTAATTTAGATATCAGATGAAAGTTTCGTTTATATAAATTAAAATCTCTGAACTTTAAATGAGTTTCAGTTTAGAATGAATAATTTATAATGATAAATTATTAAAATCATGTCTTTTTTTTCTTTTTTTTTTTTTTGGTCATGTCCTTTACGTTACATTTTTACCTTATTAGGTGTGAATTATTTTTCTTAAATCGAGAATTTTATATTATTTATAAGAAAAATAGACCAGCACATTAACGAGATAAGTTTACATTCAGTAATAAAAATTGGAGAAGAAAACAATCTGTTGTCTAGTCCGTCACAAAAAATAAATAAATAACCATTAAGATTTAAATTTTTAAAATTAAGGATTTCTTGAGTATAAGTTTTCTCTCGCACGAAGTTTTTTTTTTTTTTTTTTTTTTTTTCAAGATTTTATTAGCTTTACCAGTTCCGAGAGTGTATGCTTTCGAAACTGATAGACAGTTTCGAAATAAAGTTGTTTTATGTTTACATGTTTTGAGGTCTCCTGAAACGAAAAATAATGTTTTTAGCGGTTGGTCTGTGCGCGTCGGTTTGTCTATCTCGGATATACTTGGAAAATGCTGAAAGTGTATTTCATTTTGTGTTATGTGTTTTTCATATAAGACTAAATTTAAATGCACAATCTGATGTGCACATAGTTTATTGAAAATATACAGGGCTATCCAAAATTAAGCTAAACGTTCTTTTCTGTAGAATGTAATTGACGGAAATGCTTTGCTACACTTTTTTTATGTCGACGAATACTGTTGAAGAAGGAAAATTAATTTTTTGAACCTATAATGTAAACAAAGTATTTTTTTTTTTTTTTGAAGTTCTATTTTCAACTCAGGTTTTTGAATAAAGTTACAAAAAAAAAGTTTTTTTGTATTCAGGGAATGGGGTTCCCTGAATACAAAAAAACTTTTTTTTTTGGTTTTTAGTGATTGATTTATATGCATATTTATTATCAGAATAACTCAAAAACAAACAAATGCAGGAAATTCACAATTCTATTTTAAAACTCGTATTAGGTTTCAATTTGAAAAATTTGATAAAGATTGGCAAATTTAAGGACAAATTAATAACATCCTTGAAATATTTTTACTTCCATTACCCTACTACCGTACGTAATGAAAGTATTGTGTTCGGTCCAAAAATTCGATATCGAGTTTTCCCCTGATTTGTATTTTTAAGGTCTCATGAGTCCAAAAAAAGTAGTTTTTGGCAATTAGCCAGTATATGTGTGTGTGTGTATATGTGAGTGTATGGATGTGGAGAATTTCTATTTCAAAAAATCAAGTCATCTTTCTGTCATATCTGATAATTTTTCAAATCAGTAATCATGATATTTAATATTTACATGAATTTTTTATTCTATATTCCATTTGTGTGGTAAAAGGTTAATAAAAGTAATGTTATGAATCTTAAAATTTAATATTTTTAAAAAGAACAAAAGCAGAAATAAAAATTTTCAATTTTTTCTTTTCAAGATTCCCAACATTTTTGTTTCGATTTAACTGAAATAATCAAATTTTTATACGCATTTACACAAGTTTTTAAAAAACAGTCGTATTAAAAAATATAAATCAATCTTGTTCCTTATATTGGAGTATTTTATAGTTTTATTCATAAGTTACTAATGTAATTTATGAATAGAACTATAAAATACTCCAATTTTTAGTTACTTCAAAGTAACTAAGAACAAGTTATTTTTCTGTATTCCTAGATCAATAAATAAAAATTTCATTTCATTTTGAAATAAGCATAACTATTTTATTTGTTAAATCTAACTTACTAACAGACGTGTCAACCCTTCGAATTTTTATATCATGATTTCTTTTAAATTTATCTTCGTCTTAATCATAGAATTTACGATAATAAATAAAAATAATGTTTTTTGTGAAAAATATTATTGATATTCAAAAATCCGGAGGGTTGGTAATTTTGCATTAATTACTTATGCAGTTTACATACCTTGTCTTGAAATATTTGCAGGCCATTTGAAAACATATATTTTCACAGCGACTGTCCGATTTACAAAATGGAACGACGTAATACACCATATTATAAAGAAAAAACCTCTCACATTTATTAAATTAATAAAACATAAACCATGAAGAACTCAATTGAAAGTCAATTGAATCGCGGGAAATAAACAGAACTTTACGACACGGTATCAAGCGCCATCTACTGGCTATGTTCTTCTCGTACTGTTGCCAAGTTTTCGAGCGACTCGCTAGGCATCTACTTAAGGAGGCTCTGTACATGCAGTCCTGCCCCATAGTCCCCTCGGCCTGTCTAAGACAGATTTGCCTTGAAAAAGGCATGTTTCTAAACTAACTTACAATTATTATTATCATTATTATTATTATTATTGTTATTCAGATTAAATGATGGTGATTTATGGCACCATCCGTTTGAGCTGTAACTGGTGCCATCACGATCCTCAAAAACTAATGCAAGCATTAAAATTTCTTCTCTAAAATTTTTAATGAACCCGAGCAATGATTTCTGTTTACAAATTTAACAATAATAAAGGTAGGGTAAAAAATTTTTACTTTTTTTTTTTTTTTTTTTTTTTTTAAGAAATGTAGCACTTATAATCATTTGATAAATGGCATTAGAGTCCTGCATCGGTTCGGGTAACCCGATTTTACCCGAACCCGACCCAACCCGCGGGTCGGGTTCGGGTGGGGTTGGCAGTTATTTTTTTCTTGCGTGTCGGGTTGAATGTCTTTTTTTACTTGCGGGTCGGGTTGACTGAATCTTTTTACTTGCGAGTCGGGTTCGGGTCGGGTTTAGTTTTCTACGAGTCGGGTCGACTTGAGAACGTCTTTCAAAAAATTTTTTTACAATTGTAAGCAAAAATTTGTGTAGACATAATTATAGCTCTACAACTGTTTTTAAACATGTGTCGGAGCTCCGTATTCGTATTCGTATCCGCGGATATCCATCTGAAAAAAACATCCGTATTCATATCTGAAGTATAACATGAAAAAAATATATATATATCCGTATACGTTTTCTTTTCTTCAACAAATCTAGTACGGATCTTTTGTAGAAATTGTATGAAAGTTAAAAAGTACTATAAATCTTTATTGATTATTATTAATATATATATATATAACAGAAATACAATGTAACCTCGCTTTTATGTCCTGGGAATTTAAATTAGTATTTCTCAATTTACATTAAGATACCTTTATTTTCAATGAATTTATACCACGCTTTTATATTAACGAAATTTTGAATTTTCTTCCATCTACACTGCAGACACAGAGGAAATACTTGTTGTGATTTAATTAAAAAAAAAGAAAAGAAAATGTAAAATAAACACATTTAGGAAACGCAGATTATATTCTTTATCGTCTTCTCTAGAACAAATAAATTCCCCTCCAAAACTGCAACCGAAAGAAGCTAATTTGCTGATCGTGTGAATCTAAAGTGGTCGTAAGAAAGCAGATGTTTAAAAGCGTATCAGATACATGCTACCCAAATTATTATAGTAAAGTAAACATCGGCATCCAACGAAAGTAATAAAGGATAATACTTTTTTTTTTTTTTTTTTTTTTAAATCAGAATATAAGTATTAAACCATAAATTACTAACACTTAAATTGAAGAACATTTTTTTTTTTTTTTTTACTCTTGAAGTTCACAAGTCACATAAATGGTTAAAAATTATTATTAATCCATTTTTCAGATTTTTAAATTAATTCAGTAAGTAATTACATTTTAAATTCTTTTAAAAATAATTTACCAACTGTGTGACAATGAAAATTTGGGTTATTTTATAATTTAAAAAAGTTTTGCATGATTTTTAGATGAATTAGTAATCTTCATTTAGTTTTCGGGTTTCGGGTCGGGTTCGGTTCAGGTGCGGGTATGTAAAATTTCTCTATTGCGGGTTCGGGTCGGTTTTCGGGTTGATGAAAAATTTTTTGTCGGGTTCGGGTCGGGTTTCGGATTTATGTAAAATTCCCTTGTCGGTTCGGGTCGGGTGACTCTAAATGGCATTTTATAAACTCTGTATTTTGAAATAGAAAGCATCAACTCTTCTCATTGTTTGGGTGTGGATTGAAACCACTATCACGATTCTTTCTAAGCAATTTGATATTGAAAATCCTCCAGCTACATCATCTCGAAAATAATAATTCGGGTTGATCTCAAGCTCACAGTTTATCAACTCCGACCAAACAGAAAAAAAAAAAAGGGGGGACGGGTTGTTATAAATATAACACTTTCGTCTGTACGTAGCTTAAAAAGAAGGGGGAAAAAAGAACGCCAATTTCAATGCGGTTTATTATTATTATTATTATTACTATTACTATTAAACGCTGATTTAATCGATATGGTTCTTTAATATGTTTCCTGAAAATCTGTTTGATAGATTTTTTTAAGTTAATTAAAATGTGTTTTTTTAGGCCGCTTTGCATTTATCCTTTAAAATTTACGAGCTATTAATCCTCCAAAATCAAACTCATGTTATATAAAATTTGCGAGCTTGAAATTTTCTATTATTTGTTTATTTTTTATTAGAGTATAAAAGTTTTTTTTTTTTTTTTTTTTATTGAAAAAATTTTAAATACTTAACTGATTTCTTTTTGCACATTTATGATCAGCTATATTTCTAATAACCATTTTTGCAATTAATTTAGCGATTTTCTAAAGAAAATATGTAGTCAACGTTAAAGGGTTAAACTAAAACTACTAACACACGTTAAATAATTTGAATCTGTAGGTTTTAGGACGTAAATATTTAAGAATTATTTTTTGTATCCTGAAAAGAACTTTCACTTCTACACTCATAAAAATCAGTCGTGCGATGGTGATCTATAACATGGACATCCAATTTGAAATTTTCAGCGTTAAGACGTAATCGTATTTACTCACAATCATTCACATGTACTCAGATACATTTCGGTAAAATAAATAGAAATGAATTCAGGAGTTTTTCAAAATGTAACGAAACACGCAAAATTGGATCTTACGCTTACTGTACTTTTCCTACGCAATATAAGTTCGGAAATTGTAGTAATTTGTCCCTTTTTAATACTGTTAACCATTTTACTTTGTTTCAGTTTTTATATAAATAAATAATTTATAAATCACAAAAACTACTTTCAATTTCTTTCACATCATTCTTTTTCCTTAAAAATAACCTTGTAGTCAAAAATATTTTAATATTAGTAATTTATAATGAATAAGAGAGTTTTATAGATATATAATCATGGGCATAGGTATAAAGGCACGCTTTCAAGAATAGATTTTCAATATTTAATATTTTTAACAATTTCTAACAAAGTTGAAAATTTTTTATAACTTCGATTTGTCTATCATGTAACTCCTGTTAATATTCACAGAATTCATTGAAACTGATACATATTATTCAAGTCCACTATGGAATGTTCTCTTTTGAAAATGGAGTAAATACCAAAATTATTTTGTGTACAGAGACACCCAAAGAATCTAAAACATTACGTTCTATTAGAGGCAATTTTATAAATCATATTTAAATAATTTTGTACTGCACAAATAATAATGAAATTGACATTTTTTATTCACATGTTTTAAAAAAAGTTTTATATTGAATATGGTATTTTTAACGTTAAGATTTACAGGACTACACTAAAATATTGGGATACATTAGAGGCTATGAATGGTATATAATAATTAATATTATATAGGTATGTAATAGGGAAATGCCGAAATTGTATTTTTGTTTATGATAAACGTCTTAACCTACTCCAACAATGTTTAAGAATGATTGTGAACTCAGTTCGGCTGTCTGTCTGTCTGTCCGTTGTATGATAACGTAGGCAAAATATACATTAAAAGTTAAATAATGCAATGAGCACGTACAGTTTGAAAGTGTTAATAATCTATGGGAATCGCATGATTTCTCGTTCTTGTTATATTCTCACTGCAGTATGTTGTGTCGAATGTAATATGCTAAGTTTTATAAAAATGACATTTTATTGGTGTTGAAATCCTGTATATTAATAAAAAAAAAATAACCTATGAAAGATCTTTGATGGTAAAGAAATCTTTCTATCTCTATAAATATATACGTGTTATTAACATACTAGTTAGTTGTAGGGTGACTTAGGTGCCCATTGAAAAATGATCATTTCATTTTATTTATTTCTCACCTCAAATAATTCATTTGCAAGCCCGTGCGAAATTTTCGCAATTTTTTTTTTTTTTTTTTTTTTTTTTTTTGTCTCGACGTCATTTTTTCATAAGCATGAACAAATTTAATATTTTATAATTTTTTTTTCTTTTTTTTTTGTTCACGTGAAAGCAAATTTCATTTTATGCTGAAGAAAAAAAAAAAAAAAAGCAACAATTAAAATTTAAATGCCAATTTTAAAGCTGTTATTTTCATATTTTAATTAAAAAATCTAATCAAAAATTCGTTACAAATAAGGTACCAAATGAAAGAGGCGATTTTTCTGAATCCGTTGGATTAAACAGCTTGTCGATCGGACAATTAGATTTTTTAAAATTAACTAAAGTATGAAAATTAGGAGACAGAGTCCAAGAAAATCTCTTAACGGCCCTCTTCACTTAGCATCGCCGGAAGCCCGAGCCAATGTTATTCTATGAGAAAATTTTCTTTACAAATAACTTATTAACTAATACATATTTTTAAATTCTGTTTTCACATTCTGAAAATTCCCAATTGTTAAATTGACGGACTTTTTTTTTTAAATTGTAATTTTTTTTTTTTTTTTTTTTTTTTTGAAATTGCAAAATGAAAAAATTTCACGTATTGAAAATTCGTATTTTGCAGCTTAAAAATAAAATATAAAAAATTAAAAAAATAATTTTTCAAAAAAGGTCCGTCAATTTTACAGCTGAGAATTTTCAGAATGTGAAAACAGAATTTAAAAATATGTATTAGTTAATAAGTTATTTGTAAAGAAAAATTTCCCATAGAATAACATTAGCTTCGGCTTCCGACGGCAGTGAGTGAAGCGTATTCTTAAGCTTAAAGTGTGACAGACTCAGGCACTGATAAGAGTAACTATTACTAACATATATATGAACATATAATAATTAAGATAAGCACTAGATACAAGTACAACGCATTTAAGGCATTTTTTTTACAGGGTGTTCCCAAAGATTATATTTTTTTTGCTTAATTTGTGACTAATTCATTATTTTTGCCTTCGCTACAAAAATTTTGCTAGAATATAATGTGGTATAATATATATGTTTTTGAAAATGAAGTTTTAAGAGAATTCATAAAGTATTTATTTAGATATCCGACAAAAACTTCTGAGTTTAAATGTATGCCTTCACTTATGTTCATTACTGCACATTGGATTGGCAAAATGATCACCCTAATAAATTTAAATTTTATGCATTTCTCGAGTTCTACCTTATTCAGAATAAAATTTTATTGCATGTAATTAAAAATTATATATTTGTTTGAAATATTCACTCTCTTCCTCCAAAATATTATTTAATAGCCAAAAGACTATTAAATTGTTTAACAAACGAGGTGAGGTAATTTTCATCAGTTACACGTGCCTACGAGTAGCCTTGACTTCTTCTTCTTTACATAAGCCAACTTTCATTTGATTATCTGATTACATAAAATTTGTAATTTAACTAGCTTTCTCCGTCTTTCATTCATAAGTAGTTTTGTAAATTGCCCGTCATACAACAAAAATAAACGTTACGTCACGATATCGGGGGCTTTCCGTAAATATTAAGAGTACGTGAGAGAGAGAAAATATGTCCTGCAGGTTATGACTGGCCTATCGTTATTGACCTGTCCTTCACCTTTCTAATTTTCAGGTCGTAAGTTTGAGTTCAGCGGGTCTATGTTGTTAGAAAGAAAATGGGAGAGAGAAAGAAGAAAAAGTTTATTTTTCATAAAGTTTTTCTTTCGTCTTCTTTTTGCCTTCACATTTTATGCTCGTTAATATTAATACGGAAACAGAAAGGTATTTGTTCAAGGTAAAAGCTAAAAAACTGTGATAAATAATGAGTGAAAATATAAGGAATGTAAAAGTTCCGGGTTTCAGTTGCAGGAGAGTAAATTTTTCTTTACATGGGTTTCACATACTATTATTATTATTATTATTATTATGCAATACTAGTATTTTACCTTCTTCTATATTTAGAGAATAAATTATTGGATTCGTAAAAAAATACGACTTCCGTTTTTCGACGGATTTATACGTTTTGAGATTCCATGAATATGATATTTTGATATGACCATTTTTGGAAAATGACTGTCTATCTGTTGTTGCTAAAATTTTGTTGTGTCTCTAAATCAAGAACTAATGCACTGAATTTCAAAAATATTTATAATTAGTGTCATCTTGACATATACAGTCTAACCTCGTTAACGTGAATCTCGAGGGGGATAAAAAAAAATTTCATGTTACCAGTATTTCATGCAATCAGTAACTAATCTTCAAGGGATTGTAGAAACAGTTCATGTTAAAAGTAATTTACGTTAACAGTGTTCACGTTAATGAGGTTCGACTGTATTGGTATTGTCCATTATCAAATTCAAGTCCAAAACAGACAAAGGCAATTCTACTCGAGAAGAAGAGGATGCTATCACTGAGATGAGCATTTTCCAAAATTTTATCTCTGATGGTCTTCTTCCACTCCTATCTTCAGAAAATCCCAGTGGAATTGACTCATCCGTAATAGCACTCATTGTACTCTAATTGAAAAACAAACCGTATCTATTTTTTGGAGTTTATCATCCGACAGGTAGCGCTGCTATGCTTTGGTTTCTCCCGTTTACGGGAAGGCTATATCTCATCACCTATAGTGCACAGTTAAGCAAAACTTGATTTGTGAGATAGCTATTATGAAAAACTACGCTGATTCAATTCGGATGCATATCGGCCGACAGGTGCGCAGATATACTGCAGCATAGTATAACAAGCATTAAAACAAGAAATCACAATCGTGCTGTTCGCATAGCTTATAAACACTTTCCAACTGGACTCTTCAACTTATGAAATATTTTACCTTCGTGATGAAATCTTAAAATGTATTTTGTTTTTTATTATGAAGGGAAAAAACTATCCTGAGAGCTTTATTTAAAAAAAAAAAAGAAAAGAAAAGAAAAGAAAAAGAATTTAAAAAAAATTGCTTTTGTGCAGCCCTGTATATTGTCTGAAAAAAGGAAGGCTCCAGAGTTGAATTTTGTTTTTAACTAAGAAGGAAGTAATTTCATCAGAACTTTATTTATAAATAGAAAGCGTTAAAAGGATTGATTTTGTGTAGTCCTGTATATTCTCAAAAATTAGAGCTCGGACAGACAGATAGAAGAATCGAAATCATAACCACTTATAAACTCTGTTGGAAAGTTTTAAAATTGTACTTTAATTATAAGTTTGTAACTCTAACAATTTTTTTTATTTACTAAGATTTGTGAGATCATAAGTATTTCACAAAAAAGAACTTTTGCAAAGTGGTTGAAATGCTTGGATCTTCAAATTAATTATGCAGCATGTGAAAACTCCTTATGATATTTCAACTCTGGAAGATACCTAAAAATCTAGTTCGTTCTTTTGCCGATAATTTGTTTAATTTTTACTCTATTCAAATGAACTTTTGGCAAAAGTTGTCCAATATATCTAGCTTTCAACCTATGTAATAAAAATGTTTCTATCTTTCACGAATGCGCAGTGAAAACGTTTTTGATAAAAATGTTCATATTTCATGAGATATTTAAGATATTTGTATTCCAATTGCAGTACAGTCGACACCGGTTATAACGTACCTGGGATATAGCGTACTTTCGCTTATAACGTACTCAGATGCTTGGTCCCGAATGAAACACTATATAATGTAATGGTTTACATCTTCATCTATAACGGACTATGCAAAAGCCTAATCTGGTTATAACGTACTTTTTAGACTGGAATGAAAAGCCAAAATTGGATGTCAACCTTGTATTTCTGGTTTGGAAATCGGTATATTTTCTTGGATACCGTCTTTCGATGTCTCCTTTATCGCCTTTTATCTCCTTTATACCTTTAAAGCTTTATCGCGTTTCGTTGAATTCCATACTGACTATTCAGAGACTCTGCAAAGTTCCATTATAAATATTGAAAATGTAATTTTTACTGTGTCATCTAATCAAAGAAAACAACGAAAAATAACAGATTATTTTTCTAAATAAACATGTAAGTAGTAAAAAAATCTTTTTTTTTTTTTCTTATTTTATTTTGAGAAAATCATAAACTTTCTATTTAAAATCTCTATAATTGCGAGTGCTATTATGCCCCTTTTTCTTTCGTTAGGCACTAAATTATATTGGAAATATTGCTTATAACGTACTTCGGTTATAACGTACCATATTTTCTGGTCCCTAGACAGTACGTTATAACCGGTGTCGACTGTATATTGTTTCAAAAGTGTTTCATTTTATCTGAAAGTAGGACTAATTTTCGTTTAAAACTCTGTATATTACAAATAAAAACATTTTTTTCCCCCTCAGTTTTAAAATAAATGCTTATATCTCCGTTATTTAACAGGCTATCGTCACACAAATTCATCCACAAATTGTACTGGGTCTACATTAACATACACTAAAGTTACAGATACAGATCATTTCCTTTACTTAACCCCTTGAACTGCAATTTATTTTCAGCCAGCACTGCTCATGCAGGCAATTTAATTTTCTTAGTTTTAAGAGGAGGGATTGATATAGAAACTTACGGTTTTGTTTCTCAAAATTTATTATTATTAAAGCTAATATTTGTTTCACATATTTATATGAATGTTTATTGTTATATATACATATAAGAACATAATTAGTGTCGGGAAAATCATGATGAGCTGGACTCGTCATTTCAGTTCAAGGGGTTAATGATACAGGTGATCCTAAACATTATTGAATTTGGTTAATTTGTTACCGGCCCCCTAAGTATTGTCTTAAACCGATCTTCATTGTAAAACATGAGAAAGACTCAGTTCTGTAAATACCCAATGTTTGAAAACATTTCATCAAGAGATCAAAAAAAAAAAAAAAAAAAAAAAAAGATCGTTTGCAATTTTTGCTAAACTTTTAAACAGAAGTGTATATATATATATATATATATATATATATATATACATTTATGTATAAAATAATGTTTTGTATAGGATTTGAAATGAAAAATATTCACCATTCGTTTAGAAGGCCGCATACAAGAACTTGGATATATTAGGACTATATTTAGAAATTGCTGAAAATGCAATAAGTTGTGTGGTGCTTTTTTTTTTAAACTTTTTTTTTTACTATGCTAACTGTAAGTGCATTGTTTGGTATGTATGTGAATATAACTTATAGATAATACACAAGGCTGCTCAAAATTCGTCCAGTAAATTTCAGAGAGTAGTTTGGGCCCAATTCTTAAAATAATTTAAAATAAATTTTAAAATTATTAACAGATTTAAATGTTTTATGAATACAGCTACAATGTTTAAAGAGTAGATGGATGAGGGGCGGCGATAGTCCTTCTACTTAGTGGCGGATTTAAGGGGGGGCTAAGGGGCTGAAGCCCAAAACACTGTCATTCATAATTGAATTTTGCAATTGTAAATTTTTTATTGGTGTAGAATAACACTTTGAAAAATCTTAGCCCCCCCCCCCCCCCCCCAAAAAAAAAAAAAAGTCAAGTTCTGGATCCGCCACTGCTTCTACTATAAAAAAATTTTGTCAAATAAAACTGTTTCTAAAACTGTCTTCAACTATTGTTTAAAATGTAGTAGAAATGCTCAGAGATAATACCTTATTTCTAACACCCAAAAATGTAATAATATTTCTACAGTAATATAAGATAAGAAAAAGTAGCGTATATGCCACACCAATAATTTAAAATGAAATAAAAATAAAAAAAGGTTAAAAAAATAAACAGTTCTTTTATTAGTTTATTAAAGACTATAAATAAATAAAACAAAAAGAAGAAAGAAAGAGTACTTCCCTCCTCGTTTATAATTCATTATGAATGCATGAATGGTTTGCAGCTGTATTATCCTCTTTTAGATACTTTGTTGTTCTAACTGACATATTTTAAAAGAAATAAACATTTGTGTCTTTTACTCAAAGATTTGTTGATAGATAAGTATTACATCCGGAACAAAACAAAGAAAAGAAATGTGGAACATACATTGTCTTATTCGAAAATCTTACATTTTATGAAGATGTTGCATCTAATAATCATTGTCCATGAAGGCCATAAATACGATTTCATTCTCTCTCTTTCTCTCTCTCTCTATATATATATGAACGAAGGTTAAGTGAATAATTTCAAAATTGCCATCTAATATGGAAAAATTAACATTTACAATTGACAATAAGAGGGTTTAATGACATTTTTTTTAGTATAATATTTATATCTAATGAAGAAGTAATCTTTTAAAATATTGCCGACTTTATTATTGAAACGTCACCAAGGATCCTTGTTGAGTTCAAAATGGTTTTAGTGTTTGCGTGTACAGACATTGGTCAAAAAAATTAATAATTATGTATTCTTCGACCACATTTCTTGATACCATGGAATCCTCTGCGCAAGTGCTAACTCAACGAGTCCAGTGTTAAAATAGGGGAGACAATCATCTGATTCAGAAAAAAAAAGTGGAAAGAGAGCGCCGAATTACTGGATGATTTCCAAATCCCAAGCTGGCCAATTTGGCACCCGTCCAAGCTTTTGGACTGTTCCTCACTGCTAGTTTTAGTAAACGTGGTTACACTATACGAAGATAATAGTGTGGACACATAAACAAGCAAAAGCAACTAATAAACACTTCTCAGCTTTGTTGAAAAGGGCTTAAATATTTATATGCTACACAAGAATACATTCACAAAACTTTTTTTTGTAACAAAATAATATAAAAAACATTCATACACAACATATTTTTCCATAATTCAAACTACAAAAAACCTCGAAAATAATATTCTTCCAGCCACGGATTAAACCATAGTCCACCATTTAAAAGGCGGCGATGTTACTCATGAAAGCAGAATTTATGTTGTTACTTTAGCATTTCTATATCCTGCTTGGTATCATCTAATCGTCACGCCGAGCTCCTATCGAGCTCACTTCATTTAAGAACACCTAATTGATTGATCATGCAAACCATCTTCATGTTTTCTTCAACTTCAGGTGGAGGTAAGCGGTGATTTCGACCACTGCAGGCACTCCTAAAGCTCCCGTGATGATGATGATGATGATGATGATATATATATTATATACCAAGATCTCTGTATTATACGCAGAAAAAATAATCTGGTGTGTCACTCACACGAATTTCTCTTACCCTGAAATTTAATACTATAAATACAGCTTGCAGATTAATAGGTAAGATAACGAGTACTGTTATGTAAACCTATGTTAAACAATTCATATTAGGCTTCTGAAGAGTTTTATATGATAATTAGTTCTGTGTGAGGGGGGCTACCGCCCCCTCAACCCCCCGTTTCATTAATGCACCTACATTTATACAGAATTTAATTCGTTTATTTAAAAATAATTCTCTTTTTAAAAAATAATTTATTAAAATTATTATTAAAAAAATTATCTTTTATTATAAGACAGACGATTTCCATATTAGAGAAGTAGTATAACACCAAATATCCAAAAAAAGTCCATTTTATTCTCAATATTTAAAAAAAAAAAAAAAAAAAAAGAAAAAGTACGATTTTTTCGTTTTGTTTTTCGTTAAAAGTAAAAAAAAAAATCGATAACTTTACTTTAAATTATCGCAGATCGATGGTTCAACCATTCGTTTTAAAGGTATTGGGGAGCTCTTTTGAAATATACCCATCATGAAAATTTACTCCCCTCGAGGGGGAACTTCCCCCCCCCCAGGGGGGGAGGCGAGGCTCCTACATACACAATTTTTTTTCCCAGTTAACTATCTCTATTACAAAAAATATATATTCGTTTCATTTGGTTTACTGCAGTCTATAGACGTTAAGCTCTACTTTCCTGCAATTTCCCTCATAGACGTAATGTATTAGAATTCTCTTGATTGTCCCTGTACACGAACCATTTGCTTGATCTTAACGAAAAGCTTACTGTAGCGTCCCTATATGATACACATTTAGAATACCAAGTTTGAACTTTCTACCATAATTTGTTTTTGAGATATGCTGATAACAGACAGACACACAGACATACACACAGACCATTTGCTAAAAACATGATTTTCGTATTCAGGGGACCTCAAAACGTGTAAACATAACAAAATCTCGCGTTCGAAAATTTGACCCAAAAACAATACTTTCTCTACCTTATGGGTAAGAGAAAGTAAAAAATGTAACCACCAGTTAAAATTTGTATCAGTGGTTGCAGATTTCATTTTTTGACAGCTTTTTTTCTCTTAACAGATCGAGATGTAATTTTCCATTAAATTTCCGTACATTTTTATTTAGAGAACAGAAAATTTCTTTAGGAAAGTTACAGATTTTTCTTTTCTTTTCTTTTTTTCAGAAATTATCTATAGTGTGCTTTCTTTTACGTAACATTTTAATAGTAGAATTTCTTTAAAATAACTTTACATTCTTGATTAGGTGAAATCTTTTATCTGATAATTTATCTCGACAAGATCGAATTTAGTAAAGCCCTTCCGTCGATTACATCCAATAGAAAGGAACTATTCTTTTCATTTTGGGAAGCCTTATATTGTGCCTATAAACTGTATGAGCACCACGTAGTGTACCTTTAGCACAGGGGAAAAAAAAAAATCGGATTTCAACTCTAGCTCCTGTTAAATTCGGTTTGGCATTGTAAATGGATTATGAATACTTTTCATACCATATCCTAAAAAAAAAAAAAAACTTTTTGAATATAAATAATTCTATAATGTTTAGTGAAGTTAATACATGACAAATGTTAAATCGAGAAATTCTCCCCGTAAACCAACATGTTTTTGAATTCTTTCGAATTTTCCTATCCACGAGCCATTTGTCCGATCTTAGTAAAAGGTTTTGAGAAGTATCACCATAACATACAGATTAAGAATTGGCCTTAATGCTAATATCTACTTATAAATCATGATAATAGATACAAATCGAGGTATTTATACACACACTCAGATTGACAGATACACACATAAACCGGTAAAAACATGGTTTAGAAATTCTGGAGACCTAAAAACATAAAATTATATCAGAAATCCACTTTCAAAAATTCCACCCAAATACAATACTTTCTGTATCACATATGGTTAAGAGAAAGTAAATGTGGAATCTATCTATCCCCCCCCCCTCTCCCTCTCTTTCTCTTTTTTACGTGTATAAATTTTTAGAAATCTTATTTTATTGTTTTGGTTTCCATGTAAACAACTTTACTTTCAAAAACAACGACAACCACGAAGTAAAAAAGTAAACAATGATTAAACAAATTTGACAAACAATTTTGAAGCATTTTACACACTTCTTCAAAACAGAATTGACTAGTGAATAAACGAAGGTTCTTTTTTTTTTTCTTTTTCTTTGTCCGATCACAATGTATCTTACAAGTTATACATGAGGTAAAACAATAAAACGTCTGATTACAATAAAACATGAAGTAAAACAATAAAACGTCTCACTGCAGTCAGAATGTAGTTTTATAATACAGGGTGATTATAATTAAAGTTACGATTTCAAAACGCTATAATCTTAAAACTACCCATCAGAGCGATTTGGTATTTTACCAGGGCAATCGTGAGGAAATGAAATTTTGTTAGGCAAAAGAAAAAACAAGTTCCAAAATGTGCCGTTAATTATCCGTAAAGTATTTGTTTCATGAAGCTCCTCTTTTTCTATTTTCACTGTAACTGTTTCCTCTGTAAACACGTATTCTTGTCTGTTTGCTAAAAAAATTGTAGTAAATCCTTGAAGTCTATTGTTTCCTGCTATTCCATTGTGTTGCTAACAACATTCCTGTGTTTAATGAGTCTATTTAGGCTTTTCCCCTGACATTACCCTGATAGCGCCATCTATATAAACATGTTAGAACTACTTTTTTCTTCCCCCAAACAAAATTTAATTGCCTCACGATTGCTCTGGTAAAATATCAAATTTCTCTGATGGGTAGTTTTAAAGTTATAGCGTTTTGAAATCGTAACTTAAATTATAATCACCTTGTATATGCGAATCTTATGATTTTTCTTTCTTGTTTAACCCCTTACCTGTCGAGAAATATTTACGAAGTTCGCTTGAAAGTACCACAGTTCTCTTTCAATTCTGCAATGAGTAAATCTTTGAAAAACACTGTCAAGATTACTTTCAAGTTTATTTTATTGCGCTGTCAAACCGTGTCAGGATGTATCACTGGTAGCAGTACAGTACCAAAGATCGTACTTCGAAAAAAAACGTATATATACGCCCGGGGCAGTTAAGGGTTTAAAATAGCAATCATTACGGCATATTTCGCAAAAAAAAAAAAAAAAAAAAAACACTCCGAATTCACAGGAAGATTTTCTTTCTACCGTTATTGATATTTTTATAAGAATTTTTCAAACAATGTTTTGACTAAAATGTGCACGAAACTACCAATCAGAATGTACTTGAAATCTTTTTACTACTTTAATTACTAATTCAAATATATGAGAATGAATAAAACTCCGATGAGTTTCGAAAAAACATATACATGTTTAAATAATAATAATAATAATAATACTCAAAACTCTTTTATTTTTTTCTCTATTATCATGATCTGGTTTATTTTTGAATGATATCGTGATATTTTTTCCCCTCCAAAATTTTACATTAAAGCTATTGTTTGTTCAACTGCTGTAGGGAATTTATTGTTATGAAAATGATTTCGACATTAAAGCAGGAAAATCAAATACATTAGAGACTGGATAAACACTACTGTTTTACAAATAAATCATTTTTGTGTGAATAATACGTACATTAAAGGACTAGCTGAGAAATTAAAGTTTTTTTTTTTAGAAACGTTAGAATAAATTGTACTGTTTTATAAAATTTCAGATGTCATCAAATTACAATTTTGCAGAATAATTATTTAATCCTTAAGTGGTATTCCCTAGTCAGACATAAAATGTACTGCCTAAAAAGACTTATTTAAAAAGCCCAATCCACAGATGCTTATTGCTGTGGCCACTGCTATTACCTTCTGGCCTTAAGAAATCCTCAATAGATTCTTTTCATTGCGTTCTGTATTGGTTTTCTGTAAATAAAGTAACAGAGCGTTTTAAAACTTAATAAAAATTCGCAGTAATTAGTAGATATGTCCAAAATTTCAGTTACAATTTGACGCGTGATTTCGAAAAAATAGGGTCACCTAAAATTCTAAAATTTCGAAAAAACATTTTTTTTTTTAAAATCTAATATTACGATTTGTTTAGAATATTTTTCCAAAGTTTCAAGTCAATAGGAGTAAAATCTAGGTACGAGTGCCATTGAAAAATTAGATTCGTTTAGATTTTCGGGTTAGATTCGTTTTATTTTTAGGTTAAAACTTCCTTCGCTGTATTCTGAAAACATTGTTTTTGAAGTCAGTGAGCTTGATTTCTCAAAAAATAATGCTCCAATTTTACTGAAATTTTACACACTTCTTCAAAACAGAATTGACTAGTGAATAAACGAAGGTTCTTTTTTTTTTCTTTTTCTTTGTCCGATCACAATGTATCTTACAAGTTATACATGAGGTAAAACGAACTGAAAATTGTATAATTTTCGCACACAACTCTGTCAAAAATTCAAATTATAGTTTTTACTTTCTGAACATACATTTATAAGGAAATATATGTAACCGCATGCAAAAAATCCGACTTTGAGATTTTAGTGTTTCTACACATTTTGAGGTTCCCTGAGTTAATTTTTGCTGTTTTGCTGTGATATATGTATGTATGTATGTATGTATATGTGTATGTATGTTTATATGTGTGTATGTAAGTGAGAGAACACGATAGCATCTAAACGCTTTCACTGATGGAGCTGAAAATTGGTATGTATGTTATAAGTCACCATAGCATGAACCCTATTGATTTTAGTGAATCTAGCACTTATAGTTTTTTACTTTCTTCTATCTTCAATAGAAGAAAATATTGGATTCGTAAAAAAATTCGACCTCGGGTTTTTGATGGATTTACACGTTTTGAGAGCTGTAAAATACGATTTGGCCATTTATAGAAAATGTCTGTCTGTCTGTCTGTCTGTGTGTTGTGTGTGTGACAAAATTTTGTGGCAACGGTATCTCAGAAACTACTGCACAGAATTTCATACAAATTGGTATGTAGTTACACCTTGACTTAAATTAGTGCGTTTTTTCAATCTTCAACAAAACTTGAAAATATCATCTGTACAACAGGCTTACTTCAATTCTGAAGTTTCGTAGTTCCATCTTTATTAGTTTTGGTGATATAGTCGTAAGATTCCCCCCATACACACACACACACACACACTGACCAATTGCCAAAAAGAACTTTTTGGGCTCAGTTCACCTTAAAACGTGTAAATCAGGTGAAAACTCGATATGGATTTTTGGACCGATTACAATACTTCCATTACCTACGGTAGTTGGGTAAAGGAAGTAAAAATTTGTTATATTAAAAAAAAATGCTTTTTATTAACTAAGTATGTAACCCCTTATGTAAATCTGTTCTTTCTATTATCCCTTTTATATTTCTTGATCGCCTTTATGTAACGTCTGTTTTGAAATAGAGGGACATATATATAACTATACCTTTCATAATTTCAGTTATTTCCGACTACAGGTCATAACCCAGCAAAAGCATTTCAGAGTAATTATAAGACGGAAATACATAAAAGTTTATCTTAGATTGTTAAAGTTTAAACAACATCCGTTTAAAAATTAAAAGTTAATCAAATCGTCTTAACCTGTATGTTATTCAATTGCTAGAGTCAAAAATAATTGAATACAGCAATTCTCCTAGAGTCAAATATAATTCTTACTAGTGACGCTATAAACGAAAACGTTTAACACAAATTCGTATTTTCTGATTTTTTTCTTTCCTAATTTTTGACCGGATCGTGTCTAGGAATGAGTCCCAGACGCGATTATTATATGATTGATGTTTGTATGAAGTGAGTATGCTATATAAATTTTGAAGGCATTGTAATTTAATTACTAATGCATGAATATGTAATCTCTCTACTTAGTGTATCTTTATATGAGTATGTGCATATTGCAGGTAAAGAGTCTATATCTGCTTATCTTTATGGTTTTTAAGCTATAAAATGATATATATATGAAATATAAAAAAATTATTACAAAGCGCTTTTTATGTAAAGAAAACAATAGACATTTCATAATTCAATTATTGATGTAGATCACTTAAAACTAGTCTGATGTGGTCACCACAAGGCTTCCTTCTAAAAATTTTACACAAATTCATTCAGTACAAATTATTTATTAAATTATTAAATTATTTTCCATGATAAAAGCAGACGATTTTTATCTGAATATGAATGCCGAAAGGCAGTCAATTTTGTACCAATATCAGAAAAAATGCGATTTTTTTTTTTTTTTCCTGAGTTTTATTTATTTATTTATTTTTCTTTTTTTTTATTTTTTTTTTTTTTGTAAAAAAAAAAAAAAAAAAAAATCAATAAATTTGTTTTAAATTAACACAGATCTATGGTCCAACCATTCGTTTTAAAGTTATTGACGAGATCTTTCGAAAGATACTCATATTGGAACTTTACACCCCTCGGGGATATTTCTCGCCCCTTCCTGAGGGGGAGAAGCGATACTCCCACATGCACAAACTTTTTCTTCCTAGTTTACTACTAATTATATCAATAATTTATATTAATTTTGCATTCACACTCTAAAAATAACTCTCATTGTGTACATTTATACGAAATATTGTCCTATACTGCCATGTTAAAAATGTAGAAAAAATGGAATCACAGCGCCACCTGTTGAGCGATTGACCCCCATATCTAATCGGCGCTAGTTTAGGTCAGGGTCCAACTAAATACCGAATTTGGTTAAATTTCGTTCATTGGTTCGTCAGATACAGCGTTCACAAAATTTGTGTTACATACACACAGACAGATAGACATTTTCTAAAAACAGTCAAATCATGTTCAGGAGACCTCAAAAAGTGTAAACCCATCGAAAACTGATGTTCAAAAAATTTCACGGATGCAATACATTCTTCTTATATATACAAGAGAAAGAAAAAAGTGTTGCTATTTACTGTTAACATTATGCTTGCAGGCGTCGCAGCGTTTGTAAGATTTTACGCTTAGAAATAACCCCATGGAGGGCAATCCACCTACAGGCTTAGGACCCAACTGCAGTTAATCGTCCTTAAACTCGATCCAACCAAACCCAACTTCTAAATTTTACACTCATTTTATTATACTGTTACGACTATTTTAAAACAATAATTTTTACTTTTTTCTATATGTATATATAGAGACAGTACTGGATTCGTGAAAAATTTCGAAATCCACTTTTCGATGGATTTACACGTTTTGAGATGTCCTGAATATGATTTGATTGTTTTTAGAAAAAACCTGTCTGTCTGTGTGTGTACAGTCGGTCAAAAAAGTGTCCGAACACTAGCAAAAATTCCTATGTAAAAAAAGTACATTTCGTATTGTTTTATTAACTAAATCCTTGTCGAATCCTATTCTTAGTCAGTGTAAGAACATGATTCGATAAGGATTTATTTAACAAAACCTTATGAAGTGTACTTTTTTTACATAGGAATTTTTGCTAGTGTTCGGACACTTCTGTTACCGACTGTACATAACAAATTTTGTGGGCGCTGTATCGCACGAACCAATGAACTAAATTCAACCAAACTTGGTATTTAGTTGGACACTGACATAAACTAGTGCTGATTAGATTTGGTAATTCATTGCTCAACAGGTGGCGCTGTGATCCCATTTTTTCTAAATTTTTAACATGGCAGTGGAGGACAAAATTTCGTATAAACGTACATACTGAGAGTTATTTTTAACGTGTGATTGTAAAATTAATATGAATTATTGATAATAGTAGTAGTAAACCACGGAAAAATAGTTTGTGCATGCGGGAGCATCGCTTCCCACTTCCTGGGTACGGATTGTCAATTTTCAATATGGGTATCTTTCGAAAGATCTCGTCAATAGCTTTAAATGACCGTTTGAGCCATACACCTGTGATAATTGCATGACATGAAGTCAAACTTTTTAAAAATGGTTTTTATAAAGAAATGATTTTTGTGAAACTAAGTAATTTTTTATCAGTTTCAGTGCAGTCTGAAACTATTTGCTGTAATGAGTTCGCCCGAACTGATAGACGGATAGACAGAGGGAACTGATTTCATACATACTTTTAAACTTTGTAGGAAGTATTAACCCATTCATTCCCAAGTTTTTCCATCCATAAAACAATAAATCCTATATTTAGTCATAAATTTATGATAATTTTTCATAAACTGAGAGGTGTTTATTTGTTTTTAATATAAACACTGATGTCATTTAAAACCATAACTTTTCAATAAATAAATATATCAAAATTTTGGAAAAAATACATATTACAATTAATTAAAATACAAATTATACACGTTAAAAAATAAAATAAAAAATATTTCAAACAGTAAATTTACTTAAATTGCCCAAAACAGGAAACTAATTCCGATATTATTATCAGAATAGAGTAAAATATACTTTCATTTATGAACAAAGATAGTGAAATCATCTAAAATATATTTTTTTTGGTGGGAAAATGTATATACATTTTAATATTGTTCATTTTGAATCAGCGGGAGTGTTAGATGGTAAGAAAGGAAATCTGAAATGTTATGATTCCAATTGGCCTCTCGGGGAATGAAAGAGTTAAAATATCATAAATTAACGAAAAATCTCAATCTTGTAACATCTTTAAGGTCCTTAAAAATCATATTAATAAAACGTTTCTAAAATCTTTTCATGGAAAGACATTTTTACTAGAAAACGAAATGAATACATTAGTACTTTGATGATTCATAGTATTTGTAAAATACCTCGTCCGTTAAATTCACAATTAGAATTTTTGTAAAGATTTTAATGAACAATCGTCAAAGTAAGAAAAGATAAAAATATGTTATAAGCTTGTTGCGAATATATGCGTCTCTTCAAGGTTGGTTGAAAAAACTTGCAGCTGGAGGAACTGCGTCATATATTTTTACATGATGTAATTGCTTGAACATCCATGTTCTTGCTTGAAGAAAAACTAATTAACCTTGTATTTGGCAAAAAAAAAAAAAAAGACTTTCTTCAAATGGATAAAAATAACTTTATTTACTACTGAATGAAGCTTAAAAAAAAAAAAAAAAAAAAAAAAAAAAAAAAAATCGCTGTTTATTTAAAGTACATATATTTAAATGTATTACTCAAAGTGACATTTGTTGAAATGTGCTATTCAAATACATAATATATATAAAATAATAATGCATTGCATTACCAGTGTATAAAAAACTATGACATGCATTTAATTTGCATTTTAGTCGTAACTGTGATGTTGTTATAGGTTGTAAGACCGATTGACAGTACGTGAGTCCTAGACTTGGATAGAACGACCTCCTAGGGGTCTTTCTTAGGGGTCCTAGCCCGCATTTAAGCGAATATTAGAGAAAAGCCACAGAAATCTTTGAATGGCTAGTTCGACAAGCAGGACCTGGTATCGAGTCCAGCATTTCCCCTCTACCAATTTCGAGAGAAGAAACTTCCGGCACTGTTAAGGCCGCATAATTATGCAAATGTACTTTCTGAAACAGATACTTTATATATTTTACAATTAAGATGTTCTTACATATAATATATGTATATATATATATATATATTTTTTTTTTTCCTGTTAAAAAATTTGATATAAATACTAGTTCTATCTAAAAAATAAAATAACTCTCATTTCAAAAACTTTTCTTTCTGAATTATAATATTTTCACAATGATTTACATAAAATGTATAGATAAACCTAAGTATTAATCTCCATATGAAAGCGGTACGATAAGTGTTCTGGTCTTAAGTTCCTAGGTGCCAGATTCCAGTTCCTGTGTCTCGGTTCAAGCATGGTTACTTCTTGTGGTTCAACAGTAGGTCCCTATTTAATAAGCCTCAAGAGGTGTAAAAAAAAAAAAAAAAAAAAAAAAAGACCATTCTAACCCAAAACTTCCAATTAGTCATATCCTGTGCCACAATGTAAAATTACTGTACAGGTTAACCCTCCTTTAGGCGCGCGGTCTACGATCGTAGACCAGGTATGTTTTAAGTTTAAATGCATATATATATATTACATTTTCTATTACTAATGGAAAAGAAAATATTGTTTTTAGATCGAATTCTTGAAATACAGATTTTTCCTGTGTTTACACGTTTTCAAATTATCTGAATTCGAAAATCGGGTCTTTAGCAGTTGATGTAATGTGTGAATCTGTAATTACCATAATTGAAGAACAAATATTAGAAAGAAATCCAAATTCAATATTCTAAATCTGCATCAAATGGGAACGCTCCTTGAAACTTTTCCCTAAAATCACGTAAATAGTTTGTGTACAGGGACATCCAAAATTATTCAAATATATTAAATCTATGGGAAATTTTCTGGTAAGCATAGTTTAACATTTATAGATTGCACTAAACAAAATGAAATGAACATATATTTTCCATATTAGAAATAATGCATATGTCATACAGAATATGATGTAAAAATTATACACCATTCGTTTTACAAGGCCACTCAAAATAATTATGATATAGTTAGACTGTACTAAAAAATAGCTAGAAGTGCATTTAAAATTATTTTTCTTTTTATATCTGTTCGTCATACTGCGCTAAATTTAAGTACACTATGTAACGTGTATACAATTTACAGAAAATATACAGAATTATCCAAAATTAAGCGCAAACATTTTCCTTTACTAAATATATTGATAGAACTGTTTTACTAACATTAACCAAGTTCAGGAAATTTTCTTAGTAAAGGTAATTAATTTCTCATATCCATATGGTAAACAAAATTAGTTTTGATGTCCAGCGTTTTAACACTGATTATTTGTTATAATTACCGTTTTGACGACTCATGAATACAAAAATAAAATTTTTTAGCAATTAACATGTTTTTTGTCAACATGACTTAAAAACAAATAATTGCAGGAGATTAAAATCCTACTAAAAGTCTATTTAGTAACAGTGATTGTTTTTTAATCCATATTCTTTTGGTCACTCGAAACAAGTGCGTTTGATTAATTGTAAAAAAAAAAAAAAAAGTTAAAATGACAAAAATAAATTTAAAAAATCAGTCAACAGAATTAATTTGGTTTTTCCAACAAAAATTTATTCAATGCACACTTGAAACTTTTTATAGTGATCGTATAAATAATCAATACAAAAAACCCTTAATGGGTTAAAGGTTTGTGACGCAGCACTGCACTTTATGGCTATAAGAATTAGAAATACGGGTCTTAAAAATAATGATATCAAATTTTCAGTGACGCTTTGCTATTAATTAAAAAATGCAGAGATTTTCTTATTTGAATTTGTCTTTTTCTTCTATTTCTTTTTACAGTGTAAACGTTATTTTCAACATAAAATAATATATAACATTTACTTACCGATATACCTTTTCATTCACATCTCTTATAATATCAAAATATGTGTTTTAAAAGAAATGATATAAAATTCCAGCAACGCAGTGATGTTACACTAAATGATTTGTTTTTAAATTCCACTGCAATTATTTTGTTTTGCATATTAAAGTATATTTGCACATTGAAATATTGCTTTTAATTTTCAAACACGCAGTCAAATATATCACTTTCATTAAGTTTATATTATGTACTGAAATGTACTTATTTCAATGAATTATTTTATCTTTTGCGTCACGCTATCCAAAACTACAACTAAAAATTTCGCTTTTTTCAATTAATTTGGATAAGATGGCACAAAATAAACAATTCCATAAATTTTATTTACAGTTTTGGATAGCGTGACGCAAAAGATAAAATAATTCATTGAAATAAGTACATTTCAGTACATAATATAAACTTAATGAAAGTGATATATTTGACTGCGTATTTGAAAATTAAAAGCAATATTTCAATGTGCAAATATACTTTAATATGCAAAACAAAATAATTGCAGTGGAATTTAAAAACAAATCATTTAGTGTAACATCACTGCGTTGCTGGAATTTTATATCATTTCTTTTAAAACACATATTTTGATATTATAAGAGATGTGAATGAAAAGGTATATCGGTAAGTAAATGTTATATATTATTTTATGTTGAAAATAACGTTTACACTGTAAAAAGAAATAGAAGAAAAAGACAAATTCAAATAAGAAAATCTCTGCATTTTTTAATTAATAGCAAAGCGTCACTGAAAATTTGATATCATTATTTTTAAGACCCGTATTTCTAATTCTTATAGCCATAAAGTGCAGTGCTGCGTCACAAACCTTTAACCCATTAAGGGTTTTTTGTATTGATATCATTACTTTTTAGGGGTTAATGATTAAAATGTAAAATTAAAGGAGCATGGCAATGAGTTTGTAACCCTTAAAAAGTGCAGTTTCATAGTTCATACCACATTAAATTTTACCTCGAACAAAATAACAAACTAAATGAAATTTTAAAAATTTATGAAAAGTGATAAATAAAAAACTTTAAGAAAGAATATTTGTTGTGTGATGGAAACACGCAACATTACAAAGGCATAATATAGTATATTTTAAAAATAACAAACAATTTCTAGAAAAAAAAAAAAGAGAGAGAGAGAGAGAGATTTATATTATTTTATTTAATATTCAATTTCTTTGGTTCAACGGTTCATCTGTTTCTTAAATAGTTCAACAGAATATTTAAAATGAATGTTCAAAAAATAATTTGTTTACGAAAGTTTTTGTAAAAAAGTGTTATGAATAAGTTTTTAAAGAGCTCCATTCACCGCATAGATTTTGGTTAGATTAAAAAAAATTAAACACAAGTTTTTAAATGGTCCAATTGAATGAACAAAATATTAATATTTTGTTATATTTTTAATTGGAGATGTTTAAAGTAAAATGTTGTAAGGATTTGACAGTAATTTTCCAAAATACCTAACACCATGGGGGTGGGGATCAGATCCTCCTTTGGAAACTCTGATAATTCTAAAAAAGATGCTTAATCAATCTGAGGGAGATTTTGTTTGGTTTAAAATTAATTCAGATGGGGAAAATAGGAGGGGGGCAATCAGTTAGACCACTTTGAAATTTTAATCGGGAAAACGTTTTTTTAGAAAATGTTTTGTTGAATGTAGTTTTATTCCTATCTGGTTAAATATACTGTACCTAGTTCCCACATTTTTCCTGGCTAGAATTCCTGAAAATTTTCTAAAACGTGGTGAAGGGATTTTGGACATTGCCTCATTCTCTAAAATTGGGTTATGGGGGTAAAAAGTATACTAAGAGATCTAACATTAAAATTTTAAATGATAAGGATTTTTTAGCACTTTGAGAAATCTTCTAAATGCAATCACTTCAACGATACTTTTTTAAGGTTGGTTGGTAGTAGGTTTTAAGGCCAACTGACTACGCTAGGGTCCTAGGTCCTAGGCATATAGGTAGAATGACCTCCATGAGGTCTTTCTAAGGGGTCGAGGTCCGTATTTAAGCGAGTTTCGGAGAAAAACACTGAATAAACGGCTAAGTGAAAGAGTGCAGGATGGGATCGAATCCGGCACCTCTCATCCACCGCTCGGCCGCTGGTGGGGCATTTTTAAGGAACTTATATAAATATATATATATTTTTTTTCTAAAAGTCCCATCTTCCTCCCCAAATCTATCGGAAACGACTAAGGGAAGACAATAAACTGCAATATCTGAATAAAGGCAATAAACAAAATTTGCAAAATAATACAAAATTTGAAATGTATTATTAATTTCTAATTTAAAGGTTGCAGATGCATGGTAATTTCATTTTATAACAATATTATATGTAAGAAATAAGTCTGTACAAGTGAAGGAGGATTTTGTTTTCTTTTTTTCTAGAGTAGCTTTTATTGTTATATTCATGCCTGCTCCCTACTGTTAAATTTAAGAAAGAAATAATTATTATTTTTGAAGTATAGATTTAATTTAAAAGAGAAAAATAAATAAAAATAGAACAATCTTTAAAATGTGAAACTTTTATACTGATAAATATTTAATTAGTATAGTTTTTTACTGGAAATTTAATGAACAAAGTAATTTATAAAATAATACACTGTATAATTCTTTATTATAATTATTATAATTATTATAATTCTTTATTATAATTAATACACTGTATAATTATTTTATCAGTATGCTTTGCAGAAATATATTATTTCGTAAAATTAAGTATCACAATGCGAAAAACAAAATTAATTAATTAATATTTTTAAAAATATATTATGGGTTTAAATTAAAGTCAAATAAAGATGTATTTTACTTAATTTTATTTTATTACTTATTTTACTAATTTTAATTCTATTTTCAGAGTTTTTCCAATGCATTTAAGTGTTTGGTAACCGAGTTTTTTTTTTTTTTTTTTTTTTTTTTTTTTTTTTCATTACACTATTATTTTATAAAATTAAAAAATATTATTATAACGGAAAACATGCAATTTTAGATTTGGATTTGATATATTATAATTATTACAATCTTTGTAAAATATTTCATTTACATACTATATTATAGAAATTTAATGAGCAAATTAATCAATTAATTATTATTATTATTATTATTATTATTATTCAGGATTTTTTTTTATCCATAGTTTAAGTGATTTATCACTTAGTTTTAAAAAAAATTACAAATATGATTATGATATTATCTATCATTTTTATGAAAGTAAAGAAAAAGGTTTTTGTTGTTTCAATCACTTTTTAAAATAAAACCAATTTTGAAAGTTAACAACGTATCAACTTGAAAACAATGGAATTGAATGAATATTTTGATTAAAAAAAATATTATATAAAATACAAATCTCCAAATAAATAACACATTTAATATATATATTAAAGAAAGAAAACTATTTTATTTTGTAAGTTTGTTTTTGACACTAACTGCCGATAGATGGAGCCAAATTACCTATCTGAGATTGAATATTTCAAATGGAAACGAAGACTGTATACGTCCGCGAACATTCCAAACCGGATTACAATCTTTTCTTTTGAGCGATGCGAAAGAAAATAGTGTAATCCGCGAGGTAATATAGTTCCATTTTTAAAGTGAAATATATAAAAAACAAGAGTTTTTTGGGAAAAACGAAGCACGTCACGATTCTTAGACAAAATAAATTAATATCATATATCAATTTCATAAAATTTCTTCGAGCCGTTTTCGAGAAAAAAAACTCACACAATTACCATTTTTCCTTTGAAGTCTTAAATTGCAATTTCAGATCTCAAAATATATAGAATGTGGAAGTGTGAAACTTTCAGGATAGCATCATGCAGAAGATAAAATATTATTCTGAAAACATCAGATCGAAATATCTCCTATTTACTGAGATATTAAATGTCGGCGTTTCCAAATTCTTCTGATGTAAAACTAGCTGTATAATAGAGTGTCGCTGCTAAGCTTTGTTTGAGCTTTGCTTACGTACACTATGTAACGTGTATACAATTTACAGAAAATATACAGAATTATCCAAAATTAAGCGCAAACATTTTCCTTTACTAAATATATTGATAGAACTGTTTTACTAACATTAACCAAGTTCAGGAAATTTTCTTAGTAAAGGTAATTAATTTCTCATATCCATATGGTAAACAAAATTAGTTTTGATGTCCAGCGTTTTAACACTGATTATTTGTTATAATTACCGTTTTGACGACTCATGAATACAAAAATAAAATTTTTTAGCAATTAACATGTTTTTTGTCAACATGACTTAAAAACAAATAATTGCAGGAGATTAAAATCCTACTAAAAGTCTATTTAGTAACAGTGATTGTTTTTTAATCCATATTCTTTTGGTCACTCGAAACAAGTGCGTTTGATTAATTGTAAAAAAAAAAAAAAAAGTTAAAATGACAAAAATAAATTTAAAAAATCAGTCAACAGAATTAATTTGGTTTTTCCAACAAAAATTTATTCAATGCACACTTGAAACTTTTTATAGTGATCGTATAAATAATCAATACAAAAAACCCTTAATGGGTTAAAGGTTTGTGACGCAGCACTGCACTTTATGGCTATAAGAATTAGAAATACGGGTCTTAAAAATAATGATATCAAATTTTCAGTGACGCTTTGCTATTAATTAAAAAATGCAGAGATTTTCTTATTTGAATTTGTCTTTTTCTTCTATTTCTTTTTACAGTGTAAACGTTATTTTCAACATAAAATAATATATAACATTTACTTACCGATATACCTTTTCATTCACATCTCTTATAATATCAAAATATGTGTTTTAAAAGAAATGATATAAAATTCCAGCAACGCAGTGATGTTACACTAAATGATTTGTTTTTAAATTCCACTGCAATTATTTTGTTTTGCATATTAAAGTATATTTGCACATTGAAATATTGCTTTTAATTTTCAAACACGCAGTCAAATATATCACTTTCATTAAGTTTATATTATGTACTGAAATGTACTTATTTCAATGAATTATTTTATCTTTTGCGTCACGCTATCCAAAACTACAACTAAAAATTTCGCTTTTTTCAATTAATTTGGATAAGATGGCACAAAATAAACAATTCCATAAATTTTATTTACAGTTTTGGATAGCGTGACGCAAAAGATAAAATAATTCATTGAAATAAGTACATTTCAGTACATAATATAAACTTAATGAAAGTGATATATTTGACTGCGTATTTGAAAATTAAAAGCAATATTTCAATGTGCAAATATACTTTAATATGCAAAACAAAATAATTGCAGTGGAATTTAAAAACAAATCATTTAGTGTAACATCACTGCGTTGCTGGAATTTTATATCATTTCTTTTAAAACACATATTTTGATATTATAAGAGATGTGAATGAAAAGGTATATCGGTAAGTAAATGTTATATATTATTTTATGTTGAAAATAACGTTTACACTGTAAAAAGAAATAGAAGAAAAAGACAAATTCAAATAAGAAAATCTCTGCATTTTTTAATTAATAGCAAAGCGTCACTGAAAATTTGATATCATTATTTTTAAGACCCGTATTTCTAATTCTTATAGCCATAAAGTGCAGTGCTGCGTCACAAACCTTTAACCCATTAAGGGTTTTTTGTATTGATATCATTACTTTTTAGGGGTTAATGATTAAAATGTAAAATTAAAGGAGCATGGCAATGAGTTTGTAACCCTTAAAAAGTGCAGTTTCATAGTTCATACCACATTAAATTTTACCTCGAACAAAATAACAAACTAAATGAAATTTTAAAAATTTATGAAAAGTGATAAATAAAAAACTTTAAGAAAGAATATTTGTTGTGTGATGGAAACACGCAACATTACAAAGGCATAATATAGTATATTTTAAAAATAACAAACAATTTCTAGAAAAAAAAAAAAGAGAGAGAGAGAGAGAGATTTATATTATTTTATTTAATATTCAATTTCTTTGGTTCAACGGTTCATCTGTTTCTTAAATAGTTCAACAGAATATTTAAAATGAATGTTCAAAAAATAATTTGTTTACGAAAGTTTTTGTAAAAAAGTGTTATGAATAAGTTTTTAAAGAGCTCCATTCACCGCATAGATTTTGGTTAGATTAAAAAAAATTAAACACAAGTTTTTAAATGGTCCAATTGAATGAACAAAATATTAATATTTTGTTATATTTTTAATTGGAGATGTTTAAAGTAAAATGTTGTAAGGATTTGACAGTAATTTTCCAAAATACCTAACACCATGGGGGTGGGGATCAGATCCTCCTTTGGAAACTCTGATAATTCTAAAAAAGATGCTTAATCAATCTGAGGGAGATTTTGTTTGGTTTAAAATTAATTCAGATGGGGAAAATAGGAGGGGGGCAATCAGTTAGACCACTTTGAAATTTTAATCGGGAAAACGTTTTTTTAGAAAATGTTTTGTTGAATGTAGTTTTATTCCTATCTGGTTAAATATACTGTACCTAGTTCCCACATTTTTCCTGGCTAGAATTCCTGAAAATTTTCTAAAACGTGGTGAAGGGATTTTGGACATTGCCTCATTCTCTAAAATTGGGTTATGGGGGTAAAAAGTATACTAAGAGATCTAACATTAAAATTTTAAATGATAAGGATTTTTTAGCACTTTGAGAAATCTTCTAAATGCAATCACTTCAACGATACTTTTTTAAGGTTGGTTGGTAGTAGGTTTTAAGGCCAACTGACTACGCTAGGGTCCTAGGTCCTAGGCATATAGGTAGAATGACCTCCATGAGGTCTTTCTAAGGGGTCGAGGTCCGTATTTAAGCGAGTTTCGGAGAAAAACACTGAATAAACGGCTAAGTGAAAGAGTGCAGGATGGGGTCGAATCCGGCACCTCTCATCCACCGCTCGGCCGCTGGTGGGGCATTTTTAAGGAACTTATATAAATATATATATATTTTTTTTCTAAAAGTCCCATCTTCCTCCCCAAATCTATCGGAAACGACTAAGGGAAGACAATAAACTGCAATATCTGAATAAAGGCAATAAACAAAATTTGCAAAATAATACAAAATTTGAAATGTATTATTAATTTCTAATTTAAAGGTTGCAGATGCATGGTAATTTCATTTTATAACAATATTATATGTAAGAAATAAGTCTGTACAAGTGAAGGAGGATTTTGTTTTCTTTTTTTCTAGAGTAGCTTTTATTGTTATATTCATGCCTGCTCCCTACTGTTAAATTTAAGAAAGAAATAATTATTATTTTTGAAGTATAGATTTAATTTAAAAGAGAAAAATAAATAAAAATAGAACAATCTTTAAAATGTGAAACTTTTATACTGATAAATATTTAATTAGTATAGTTTTTTACTGGAAATTTAATGAACAAAGTAATTTATAAAATAATACACTGTATAATTCTTTATTATAATTATTATAATTATTATAATTCTTTATTATAATTAATACACTGTATAATTATTTTATCAGTATGCTTTGCAGAAATATATTATTTCGTAAAATTAAGTATCACAATGCGAAAAACAAAATTAATTAATTAATATTTTTAAAAATATATTATGGGTTTAAATTAAAGTCAAATAAAGATGTATTTTACTTAATTTTATTTTATTACTTATTTTACTAATTTTAATTCTATTTTCAGAGTTTTTCCAATGCATTTAAGTGTTTGGTAACCGAGTTTTTTTTTTTTTTTTTTTTTTTTTTTTTTTTTTTTTTCATTACACTATTATTTTATAAAATTAAAAAATATTATTATAACGGAAAACATGCAATTTTAGATTTGGATTTGATATATTATAATTATTACAATCTTTGTAAAATATTTCATTTACATACTATATTATAGAAATTTAATGAGCAAATTAATCAATTAATTATTATTATTATTATTATTATTATTATTCAGGATTTTTTTTTATCCATAGTTTAAGTGATTTATCACTTAGTTTTAAAAAAAATTACAAATATGATTATGATATTATCTATCATTTTTATGAAAGTAAAGAAAAAGGTTTTTGTTGTTTCAATCACTTTTTAAAATAAAACCAATTTTGAAAGTTAACAACGTATCAACTTGAAAACAATGGAATTGAATGAATATTTTGATTAAAAAAAATATTATATAAAATACAAATCTCCAAATAAATAACACATTTAATATATATATTAAAGAAAGAAAACTATTTTATTTTGTAAGTTTGTTTTTGACACTAACTGCCGATAGATGGAGCCAAATTACCTATCTGAGATTGAATATTTCAAATGGAAACGAAGACTGTATACGTCCGCGAACATTCCAAACCGGATTACAATCTTTTCTTTTGAGCGATGCGAAAGAAAATAGTGTAATCCGCGAGGTAATATAGTTCCATTTTTAAAGTGAAATATATAAAAAACAAGAGTTTTTTGGGAAAAACGAAGCACGTCACGATTCTTAGACAAAATAAATTAATATCATATATCAATTTCATAAAATTTCTTCGAGCCGTTTTCGAGAAAAAAAACTCACACAATTACCATTTTTCCTTTGAAGTCTTAAATTGCAATTTCAGATCTCAAAATATATAGAATGTGGAAGTGTGAAACTTTCAGGATAGCATCATGCAGAAGATAAAATATTATTCTGAAAACATCAGATCAAAATATCTCCTATTTACTGAGATATTAAATGTCGGCGTTTCCAAATTCTTCTGATGTAAAACTAGCTGTATAATAGAGTGTCGCTGCTAAGCTTTGTTTGAGCTTTGCTGCGTCACTCAAAAAACTGTCGTTTTTTATGATCCGTGTGTAAGGATATACCGTAAATTGACTTCTGCAGAGAAAATCTATAATCACAGACTGCGATTCAAAGTTGTTCAGAGGCATATTTTGAGCAATTACACTCTGGATATTGAACTGTAACTTTACTTTGTTCTTGAGCTAGTGAAAATTTCTGCTATAGAGTATTTGAAGCTATTTTCTAACAAGGGGTTGTTTCCTTGGACTGTTCCAGAACATTCCTCGAATAGGGACTTTTCCGGTACTAGTGACAGCTTCATTTACTTGCAACCAGAATACCTGGTGAATTAATAATTCTATAGGACTGTTTCGAGAACATTCGTTGTAATCACAGTTTTGTCATACTGATTCATGAATTTAAGCCTAATAAACTGAATTCATCGACTAGAACCTGCTTATTTCTTTATGAACTACTTTATCAACAAGAAAGTCGACAAGTTTTTCGTAGGAAAATCTTGTGCAACCACGTAAAATAAATATACAAGTTAAATGCATTTTTTTTTTATCGGGTACTGTGCTATCTAAAAATAATCAAATATTATATATTTTATTGGATGGATTGGATGGAATTTTTTTTACATGTTTAGTGGATGATACCATGCCCATTAAAAATGCTTAGAAATGATAATTATTTTCTCTAACATATACACTAAGCGACAAAAAAAAAAAAAAAAAAGTCGCACTGCAGAAAAAATGACTTATACCTTTTTTATTTGTAACAACTTTAAAATTAATGTTTGAAACAAATAAAACTGTCTTGTTTGCATAATACCAAAGGGATGAAATGATTCCTATGTACATTTTCGATTTAATAATTCGCTTTATTGCACTCTACGACGTACTTTATAAGAATCTGCATAAAACTTTCGTTTTAAACATAATACAAAAACCATACACTTTGTATTATATTGTGATTTATTATATGAAATAAAGAAGTTATAGTTTAAAATATGAAAAAAAACTATTTATTCGTTATACCTAAGGAAATGTTTATTAAAAATATTTATTCTGCATTCGGTTAATTCCACCCTTATATGGAATTACTGCTATAATGCGCAATGGCGTAGTATTATACAGTGTTTATAAAAAAATCTCTGATTGAAAAGTTATGCACCTAGATACCATAATGTACGGAGAATGTGTCACTGTTTTAAAAGGGCGCATTTTCATTAAGTCGGTCATATTTTCGTTGTCAGATCTGCTTGTTTTCTTTAGTTCGAAATAGGTTAAACTTGGCTTATAAAAGAGAACCAGTTTAGCCCAATAATTATCTAATCATCTTTTAAATTTTTTAGCCATCTGAGGTCTTGCTTTCCTATTTCTCTTCACTAAGAATGGATTTTTTTTTTTCAAATTTTCTGTCATTTAAACCTGCGTAATTTAATAGTTGCTGCACTATAGTTACAGAAATTACACTGCTAAACACTTTTTCTGAATATCTTTTATGTTCTAAATTTAATACAAACCTATTTTACAAGCAATGACTTTTTAACTTACGTTAATCACGCTTGGATGAGCAACATGGACGCCTAAAGCCAAATTTCCAGTTTAGCCAAAAAATTTTATATCTTGCTAAAAACAATTTTACTAATATTTCGTTAACATTTAATTATTTTGTCATATCACGTATTAAAATATTTTTTGATTTTCATTCAAAAATTAATTCTTTTTATGCCATTGTTAACTGCCCTATTCTTATCATTTTTTAAATAATTTCTAAAATTACAATTTTCCTGGCAATTGCATTTTGTTTTTAACACTGGACTCAGAGCTACAGTATACGTGGAGGACAACATAATAAAATCTGTTCGAAAATTTGCTTTTTAAACGATAAAATTGGTGGCTGTAGAAGGTAAAAAGGAAAATATCCAAGTGCAGCTTTTTTTTTTTTTGTTGTTGTTGTTGTTTCTTAGTGTACGGATAAACAAAAATTGTTTCGGAATCTAATTTTCGAAATTATATTTTTGCTGTAATCAGTGGCGGATTTAAGGGGCGGATTTAAAAAAAAAAACACTGACTTTCACAATTGAATATTGCAATTGTAAATTTTTTATTGGTCTAGAATAACACTTTGAAAAATCTTAGCCCCCCCCCCCCCCCCCCCAAAAAAAAAAAAAAAAAAAAAAAAAGTCAAGTTCTGGATCCGCCACTGGCTGTAATTATGCATTTTGAGGTTGTCTAAATAAAAAATAAAAAAAAAAAAAAAAAAAAATCAGATTTTTTTAGTGATTGACCTCTTTGTCTGAAAGCCTTTCTGTAAAAATAAAACATATATTTGTTGATAGTTTAAATCTGATATTTAGAATGTACGTCATACGGGGATGCAAACCGATATTTTTAGCTACAAATTTATTAGAGGGTTTTAATAGGTTATTATTATTATTATTTTCCGTTATTTAAAGTACATAATAACTAGAAGTTCAAATTCAGTATTCTGAATGTATATCATATACTGACGACACTGAAAAATTTTACCGAGATCAGAAAGTTTCATAAGCAAAATTTATCTGAACATATATGTATATATATTTAATATAATGGCAGTCTTAATTTTTTATCAGTCTTAAATATTTTGTAAATGTAGCTTTAATACTGAAATAGGTATGTGTGCGTGCGCGTGTGTGTGCGGGGGAAGGAAGGGGGGATAATTAGAGGGACGGTAGATAATCTCTACATTTACGAAGTGTCAAATAAAACTGTTACTAAAATTATTTCCATAGGTTTTTTAAGTGCAATATTCAAACATAGTATCTTTTATCATGCGCCTTAATCTTTAATAATCTGTGTTTATTATTATTTAATTATTATTATTATTATTATTATTATTATTAAAATTTTAGTTAAGAGGAAGTAGCGTAAGTGCTACACCAGTTAATCCATTTCACTTCTAATTTTTTCTCTTTATGAAATAATAAATGTTGCATTTAATCATAAATATATTTCAAAAGTAATATATATATATATATATATATATATATATATAATTTTTGGAAATAGGAGTAATAGCATGGTACTATTTAATATAGTTAACAAAACTAGTAAAAGGTGTTTATTTGTACTTAATAGAGCGACTGATACCATTTAAAAATTACAACTTTTCAAAAAATTTAAATATCAAAATTTTGAAAGAAACGCATGTTAAAAACATACTTATAGTAATATATATATATATATATATATGCCATCCCCATGTTACAGAGCAAAAAATGTTGAGGCCGAAAAAAAGTTCTAAAATCAGCCATGAGAGAGTATTGAAAAAAAAAAAGAATAAAAGGAAAAATGAATTTGAAACTGTGTCTCGAGTTTTTCATTCACCTTTAGTAAATAAATTATTCGTAAATTTTATTTACTAAATTATCAGTCTGTATTCCTGTGTGTGATTTACTCGGGGAAAGGCAGCCATTAGAGTGACTTTTCCCGGAAAAAAAAGGCCTCACTTTTTCCCTCTCGCTGATCAATCTATGTCTTATTACTATATCTATGGTTAGAATTAATTAAAATACAAATTATAAACATTAGAACATAACATTAATTAAACACATACTTTTCCTTTATTAAAATAAAACCATAAATAATTTTAATTTTTATGTATTTTGTTTGAAAATATTAAAAAAAAAAAAAAAAAAAAAAAAAAATGAAACAGTTAATTCACTTAAATTGCCACCAAAAAAGGAAACTGATTCCGATATTATTATCTGAATTGAGTAAAACATTCTTTTTTTTCCATCAACAAACGTAGTAAAACCATCTGCAGTACATATTTTTCGGTAGGAAAATAAATATAGAGTTAAAAAAAAAAGAAACCCACTTAATATGCACACACATATACATGTATATTTTCAGTTGCCATGACTCTTCTTTGTTTAAGCAAAACATCATGCTCTTTTTACGTTTGGTACATGCACAAGCGAAATTACTCGTGATTGTAACTTCCAAAGAACAACAATCGCAATTTCTCCATACTTCTACATTTAAATGAAATGTATAATGGATATTAAACAAAGGTGTACAGTCAATGCAAGACTTTTTGTGTGCAGATTATTCCGATGATTTCCAAGGTAAAACCATTGAATCTGAAGTTCTCGTGACACTTGTATCAACACTAAAATGCTATAAACAGTATGAAATATAACAAAGGGATTTACGGATTGTCGTAATGAAAGCCTTTTTACTTAATTTAAGTTGGAAACGCTAAGCGTTTTCGTTAATTCCCTGCAATTTTTCATGCTTCAGTCGATTCAACCGGTAACATAATTTTGTATCTTTTAAAAGTCTCTCTCTCTCTCTCTCTCTCTCTCCCTCTTTTTGTGTGTGTAAACGGATAATCAGAATTTGTATCATTAAATACTTAATGATACAAATTCCGATACCATTAAATACTTAATGATACAAATTAATTAAGGGCCTTCTTCACTCACCGCCGCCGGAAGTCGAAGCTAATGCTCTTCTATGGGAAATTTTTATTTACAAATAACTTATTAACTAATACATAGTTTTAAATTCTGTTTTTACATTTTGAAGATTCCCAGCTGTTAAATTGACGGACCTTTTTTTAAAAAAAAATACTTTTATAATTTTTTATATTTTATTTTGAAGCTGCAAAATACGAATTTTCAATATGTGAATTTTTTTCATTTTGCAATTTCAAAATAAAATATTAAAAATTAAAAAAATACATTTTTAAAAAAGGTCCGTCAATTTAACAGATGGGAATATTCTGAATGTGAAAATAGAATTTAAAAATATGTATTAGTTAATAAGTTATTTGTAAAGAAAATTTCCCCATAGATTAACATTGGCTCGGGCTTCCGGCGACGGTAAGTGAAGAGGGCCGTTAAAGGATTTCTTTAGTATCATATGGTATTATAGATATATAAATCTTATTATTTAAAAAAAAGTGGGGGGAGTTTAAACATTATTTTATTTTTGTGATTTTTATCTATTATTTTTTTTCTTTTCTAACCAGAAAATAAACTATAAAACAACATATTCAACATAAAATTATTGAAAAGGTTTTCTCGAGACTCATTTTCAAGGTTCGCTAAATATTTTAAGAAAATTGTTTGTTTTGACTCTTCAATTTTCTAAACCGTAGTAGTGTATTTTTTAAAACGTACAACATAAACAATTCTAATATTTTACTTTTATAGGGTAAATGCACCAGTGATTGACACTTTTAGAGCAATCCCTGATGTTTTTAATGTTCTAGTCATCAGAAAATATTTACCAAAATCTTAAGTTTGTACATATGGCATGAAAGATATTCAGAACCAAATATATGCTAAAATATACACATTTGATAACAATTATTTTTTCGATGAATTTTTATTTGACACCCACTCAATGTTCCAGTAATTGACACTGCCAGTTTTCCATTTTTTCAGTAATTGGCACCCTATGTTCCAGTGTTTGACATTGTTAGTTATTCATTTTACCAGTTACTAGCACCCTATGCTCCAGTGTATGACGCAAAATGTTAAAATTCCTATAATGTGATACAGATTTAGAATACCAAATCTGGAATTACTGCGATACCCATTTTTGAGTTTTTCTGTTAACATACACACAGAGCAACACTGAGACCAAACGCTTTATATGTGATTTTTGTAAAAATTCGTTATAAGTCTCAAAAAAAAAAAAAAAAAAAAAAAAAAAGAGGGGGGGGGGTATATTACGAAAATGTAACCATTATGTATACATCATGCATATAAATTTCTTTGTCATTAAATTCCACAGAGGCTGGGTTGTAACTTTAACATAAACCTTAAACTAGTATGTTGTGATCACCGCAGGAATTCCTTCTCTATTTTCATATACAAATTCATGCAGTACAAATTATTAATTAAATTATTATTTACTAAAAGTTTTTCCATTATGAATGCAGAGATTTCCATGACAGAGTACTGTAACTCTAAATGACGAAAGAAAACCAAATTTAAGCCAATATCTGAGGATTTTCTTTTTCTTTTCTTTTATAAAATATGAATTAATGCGGTGACAATGCCAGATGTTGAGCAACTTATCCCCAGATGTAATCACAATCAGTTTAGGTTAAGGTCCAACTAAATACAACGTTTGTTTAAATTTCATTCATTGATTCTTGTGATACAGACCTCACAAAATTTATGACACACACGCACATTTTCTAAATATGGTCAAATCTTGTTCAGGTAATCTCAAAATGTGTAAATCCATCAAAAACCGCAACTCGAAAATTCTCACGAATCCAGTACTTTCTTCTTATACATAAATAATTATACTTTTAAAACATTAAAGAACACGCTTTTATTGAAATGTGAACTAAAAAGCACAAAATAGCTATCTTTATAGTATTAAAATACTGGGTAAGAAAAAATTGTGTGAGTGACACACCATATTACAGGGTGATTATAAAATAATTTAGAATTAAACAAAAACCATTTTTTAAAAATCTCCCCTGACTGGGCTCGATCGTTAGACCTTTAGGTTCGTAGCCCGCACCTTTACCTCACAGCCACAGCGTTCACGTAGGGAAAGTCTTTTTTTACAATACAGATTTTTTGTTTGCTCCCAGAGCGGTTACAAACATACATACAAACATAAATACAGGTTAAGTTAATAAAAGCGTGCTAAAAAAGTAAAAATCCAGAACTGTATTACTACCTGTTAGGTGATATATTCCAAAATTTAATGAACTACAGTTTAATCTAAAGTTCGGCTATAAATATATAAAAGTTCATTGGATTCTGTGAACTAATTCCTAAGTAACAAATTCCAAATTTTCTACCATATACCAAGACAAATATTTTCAAAATAGCTAAATCAGTCTCAAATCATGTGCAAATTTATAAAAATAAATAAATAAATAAATAAATTAAATAAATAAAAAAATATATATAAACAAGTACATGTTTTATATCTAGAATCAAATATTATACCTATTTCAAAATGAACAGATGTACAAAATTATTTCAAGAATTTCAGCTATTTTATGATTATAAAAAATGATGTAAAAAAAAGAAGGGTAAAACCGCTATAATTAGGACATTTAGAAATATTTATTAAACGTGGTTTTACTGTCAATTGTTGGAGTGCTCTTATGATTCTTTAGTGATTCACATCACGGAACACAAACTTTTACAATCTGTGCTGTTACGAAAATGTGTGCAATATAATATCTGAATCATAATAATTGAATACTGATTTTGTAACTTGTATAAATTCTATGTTAATGTTTAATTAAAGATTATTAACTTTTAAAAAATCCTATAAACTATAGGCTACCATATAGACTTTAGTTCATATAGACATTTTTTCTCTAAAATATTGGATGTTTTCTTAATATTTAATGCAGCGAACATATGTTGATGTATTTATTTTATACGATTTAACTCTAATGCAAAGTCTAACACATTATATACACTTATCCCAGTAAAAATATTATTGAAGAATAACATTTTTACTGCATTCACTAACGCATAAATAAAAAACACATTAATCACTATATTTGAAATCACTTTATAAATAAAAACTAAATTGTTCCAGTGAAATCGCTTAAGACCTTGCTTGGGGTCTCCGCTGCCTTCGGAAGCGTCTTCCCCGCCTGCAATATGTCGGCTCCATGTTCCCACTTTTCGCATTTGCACCATAACCGGACATTTCATTTTAAGTGCTAACTGGGCGATAAGTAGTGTTAAATATTATATTAAGAACTACGTTTTCCGGACAGATTATTATCTTCACTCTAAGGTGCTGCCATCTAAGAACAAAGGGCAGCCCTAGACAGTCTGCCAAGCTGTTAATTTTTAATTATTATTTTTAAAAAAACTAATAAAAAAATTCTCAAATCGGGCTTTGGGGGGCATCGAGAAAGATCAAAACGAACCTACATGCAGAATTCTGTAATTTTGTGATTAGCCATTTCCCTACAAAGCGACCTACATACTTTTAAGTTCAACTTTATTTTTTGTAATTATTCTCGTCATCCATATATACATGAGACCATGGAGGATCTAACACATGACCTTCGCGTTACTAGCATAACTCTTTAATCAACTGAGCTAATAGTTGACGGGTAAACTTTTTACAATTATATATCCAGAGTCGAGAGTTTTAAAAATTCATATATTTTAATTAATTAAATAAAACTAAACAAAAATTAGGAAAATGGGGTTCGAGATTCATCAAAAGAGTTTAAAATGGAACTTCATACAGAATTCTGTAACTCTGTAATTTGTAGTTTGCCTACAAGGCGACACACACACGACACAACACATCTTCTTTTATTATATGTAGAGAGGAAATTATAAGAAATATTCTCCTAATTAAAAAGCAGGCTGTTTGTTAAAATAAGAACGGTAAATCATGTGGTTCCGCATAGATTATTGTCTCTTTCCTACTACAGTCGGAGGCAAAATTATTGAAGCACACATCTACATTTTTCATATACAACCTCTGACAATAAAGTTCGGTGAATAGTCCTGTAACATTAACGTAGATGAAATATTAACGAAAGTTACTTTACTGTCCTTCGAAATAGTCACCTCCCATAACTATACACCGCTGAGATCTGCTATACATGTGCTGGAAACTTTGCAAGAAGTCTTCTTTTGGGATTGTGTTCAAAAGCCTCGTCACGTGTCGTTGGATGCCAGGAATATCGTCAAATCTCTTTCCTTTCAAAGCGAGTTTGAGTTGTGGGAATAGGAAGAAGTCTGGAGAATTTAGATCTGGCAAATATGGTGGATGTTCAATTTGCACCACCCTCTGAACGTGCCTGCTTCTGATCATGAGTCAAATGATGTGGCACAAGACGACAACACGTTTTTCTCATCTCTAAATTCTGGGTAAAGATTTGTAACACGGATTCACGGTTATCTGCAGTTCATCAGCTATCATGCGCACAGTTAATCGACGATCTTTCGTGATTAATTTCCTCACTTTCTCAATGTTTTCGTCACTGACGGATGTCGCCGGTCTTCTGCTACGGGAGTTGTCAGAAACACTTTCCCAGCCCTCTCGAAAACGGGTAAACACACTTCATAGAGAGTGCTTGATCTTCATAAACACGTAGCAGCATCGCATGAGTCTTGCCAAGCTTAAAACAAAACTTAAATTGATCTTTTCATTTCCCTGTTCTCAGTTAAGAACCAACACACTAAACAAGCACTTTGTAAAACAAGTCTTACACGGAACAAAAACGACGCTCAACTGAACAACGGGGGGGGAGGGGGGGCAGATGGTCAGCACCTGCCACTACATAGGTGCAGCGTTTTGTTTCGCCAATGTTGCCAGATCGGCCGTTCTGGTTTCATTCACCGGACTTTATTGTCAGAGGTTGTATATATACATATAATAGTTTGATCGCTAATTTTTATCATTAACTTACTTTTTTTTATAAACAGGATAAAGACTAAGATCATGACTTCACAAATATTTACTTAACAAAACACCATTAGGTGCACATCTTTTAAATAGGAATTATTGCAAGTGTTTCAATAATTTTGCTGCCGACAACCTTCAATGTGCTTTCCCTACGGGATCATCCCTTCTGTGGAGGATCAAAATTGTGATGACATGTCTCCGGACCACCTCTAGGGGTGTGTCCCAGACCGTCGCAATTGCCCATCTGCGCAGCACTAGTGCGACGTAAAACCCAACCATCCATCCATCCATCCATCCACCCTACGTGATCAAACAATGGACAGGTAGATGGACAGAAAAAGTGCAGGTAGACTAATTGAATTTATAGTCACTTTTAAATATTATTAGAAAGAGTTAAAAACTCTTAACACAAACGGAAATGCAATTCTAGCAATTTTTAATTGTAGCCCATGATATATCTAAATATTTTAGACTAGCCATTAGCGGTAATCATATATTATTCTATAGAAAACTTTTTTTGCGTGTGCATTTGAAAAATAAATGTTAATTTTTCATTGCGATTGGGCAGTACAAAATTATTTAAATATGATTTTTAAAAATGTTCCTCATTAAACGCAATGCATAGACATTATTGTGTATGTCCCTGTTCACAAACGGGTTGTCCTAATTATAAGATTTTAAATAGGAAACTTGCATTTGTGTACTGGGATAACATATATCATTTTGAAGAAATTGTGAAATATTTATGGACGCTTGCGGTGGATAGGATTAGAGACAGACAGACAGATAAATTAATTCAATCAGGGCCCGAAATTTCAATTCAGATTACACTCGCCGAAATAAAAGTTTTACTCGCCACAAAATAGGGTTGTTATTTTGTTTTCTGTTTTACGCATTTTTTTTTTTTTTTTCATAACTATTTGAAATGCTTTTACAAATATGTCTAAAATTATGTATATTAAAAGTGTATCGTATATCATCATGTTTCATAATCATCTATAATTAAAAATCATTATAATGTATTGTACTCGTACTTGAGATTTGAAAAATATTAAAATATCTAATAGCATAAAGGCAAAGAGTCATTAAAGAAAAAAAGAAGAAAAAAAATTTCTTTGTCAAACAATATCCTGTGAAAACCCTTTTATTGTGAAAGATTAAGCTTCCTTATTTACCTATTTATTTACTTAACTTTTTATATCAGAAATGTCTTTTTCGTCCATTTTATTTTTTTAATCAGACGGAATGTCGATGTGTATAACTTGTTCATTGTTGTCATTTGAAATAGTCATTTCGGGATAGCTCTTTAGATAAAATCGTTGCTTACAAATCATTACAATCGCAAATAATTGGCGTTTCAGTAAAAAACTGAAAAATATGAACTGTTTTTTTTATCATTATTCAACAAAATAAACATAGGCAGTATCTTTAAAAGGGCTTGAGTTCATTTCCATGTGACAATATCGTATAGGCAAACTTTCGCATATCTCTCTCGGACAGTGGGAGACGGGCAAAAAGGCTCTCTGTTCGTCTATTCTCATTCTGCTGAGAAATAACAGTGGGAGAAACGAAACTGCCGAAGAGATCAAAACTTTTACGCATGTACTAAGCATTTTTCTTTTTCCATGTTGGGGCGATCTCGGGCAGCGCACACACCGATTCGGCTTTCCCAGAATCTAAAAAGGAGAAGTTAAATATGAGGTTATAAGATGTCAAGATTTTGTCATATTTAAATCTATAAAAAGAATGTTTTCTATCACCGTATAGTGTAAGAATTCTATCTATAACTAGACCAAATTTTTACTCACCACAGTAAAACTTTCACTCGCCAATGGCGAGCTGGCGAACAGAAATTTCGCGCCTTGATCAATTCATAATCACCTGTAAATATTGCTGGAAATTGTTAAAATCTCTTAACACAAGCGGAAATGAAATAACAATTTCAAACAATAGGCCTTAATGTATACGAATACTTTTGTGTGGCTCTATAAATGATATGGCTAATTATACTTTTTTTGCGTGTGTATGTGTGCATATGAATAATATATGTCAATTTTATCATAATTTGTGCAAAATAACGGTGTTAAACTCTGTTTTATAGGAATATCTTTCACAGAACGCATTATTTTGGAACTCTTTCAGGTATCTCTGTACACGGACCAATCGTGGTGTTTAACCCATTTTCAATAGAGAACATCCCATACCGAGCTTGAATAACACACATAACATGAAAATAATTCCATGAATATTTACAGGAGTTGCAGACACACAGTATGACAGTCAGACAATCCTAAGTCATAAACATTTTTCAATTTTTTTGGTAAATGTTAAAAGAAAATTAAAGTTAAAAAAATATATAATGCGATCATCACGAAAATTTCTTTTGCATTCAGCATATCAGCGCTACCTATCAGTTAACATAAACAATAATTTTAGTCTCTGGCAATTAAGATTTTACATTACAAATTAGTGTAATTTAAACCAACAGAAGCGGAAACATAGCTATATAGAAAACCACAGAATGTGAATAATAGTAGAGCCCCTTTTGGGCTGGTATGCATGTAATTTAAGTCAGCATTTTCTCTTTCTTGTATATATCAGGTTTGGAGCATTTATACACGATAGAAGCTGAGATATAGTCTTTCCATACGCGGAAAAAAATTCAGAATTTATTTTCCACCAGTTGGTTTATATGCAGCTAAACTAAATCAGTAAATTTTCATGCTGAATCTCTCACATACAAAGTTCGGTGGAATTATTTACCATAGAATATGAGTTATCGCATTTTCGTAAATAGGAAAAATCCCAGCGTAATAGCGCTTCCTGTAGAGCGACACGCACCAAAAGTAGATAGACACCAATTTATGTCAAGATGCAACTAAATATAATTTTTTTTATAAATAAAATTCCGTGCATTAGTTTTTGATCTACAGCTGCCACAAAATTTCTTTCACATACACAGTCATGCAGATATTTTTTTTAAATGGCCAGATTATTTTCAGCTCATTTTAATACGTGTAAATACATTGAAAACTGGAAATTGAAATTTTTTACAGACCCAATGTTTTATCAGACGTAGTTAACTTTTTGAGGATTTCATGTTCATTAGTTATAAATTACAAAAACAATTCTGGATATATTTTTATAGCGATTATATCTGTACTGATAAGTATAAAGGATTTAAGTTCAAAAATGTCGATTTTGAGTTAAGTACATAGTCAGACTCAGAAAAAAATTCTCTATAAATTGGTATAAAGGATTTAAATCAATGTCATTTAGTCTGAGAAAATCCATTGGTAAAAAAAGATTCAAGTCAGAAATGTAGCATTAATCTTTGGTATAAAATATTTAATTCAATTTTTTCCTTTTATTAAATGAAGGTTGACAATCACTTAATGGTATAAAGGGTATAAATCAACATAATCTCTTTTTCCTAATCGATTCTTCTTATTAGTTTTTAGTTAGTTTAACTTTATTTTTCGTCTCCTGAAAAATCAAGAATATGGACTTAAATCCTTTATACTTATCAGTACAGATATTATGCTTATGGATATTATTTTATATATATATAATTTAATGTGACACTCAGTGGCGAAGCGTCCATGGAAGCAGCGCTTTCCCTATTTAAGGTTTTTAAAAAGTAATCAAGTAACGTCGCCTCGTAGAAAGACTGAATTGATTCTTCCTCTGCTTTTGGAAGCGCTTCGCTTCGATACTTCCATAGTTTTCTGAATCACGCCTCGCCCCTGCACTTATATTACTTTCTCTTACCCTTTTAGTTTTAGGAAATGTTTTATTCAACACATAGATTTGTATGAGGTACTACCCTCGGTTTTATATTGCACCTTACATTCATAAAAGCTTTAAAGCTGATATTATATTTAAAATTTTATTTAAAATCACTCAGAGAAAGTTTCATATTCGTTTTCAAAATACCAAATATGTACCTTCCAGAATTATTTGTTTTAAAGTTATAGAGATAACAGACAGACACACAGACTAATCATATATAAAAATTTTATTTCCATATTCAGGGTCCCCAAATCGGGGGATCTCAAACCGTGTAATTATAACAGAGACTTTTGGCTTCGAAAACTGTACCTCAACACAGAATTTTTGCTCTTCAGTGTGTGAGAAAAATTCATAAGTACTATTCGTAAGCAATTTTTCTGTACATAATATAATTTAGTACAGCACTTTTATCAATTACATTAAAAACTAATATGTTGTGGCCACCACAAAACTTTCTTCTATATTTTCCTATACAAATTCACTGAGTAAAAATAATTTATTAAAATTATTATTCAAAATATTATCTTCCATGATAATGCAGACGATTTCCATATTAGAAAAGTAGTATAACACTAAATATACAGGGAAAAAAAAGTCAATTTTATTCTCAATATAATTAAAAAAAAAAAAAAAAAAAATTTTTTTTTTTTTTTTTTTTTTTTTGTTAAAAGTTAAAAAAATCGATAACTTTGTTTTAAATTATCACAGATTTATAGGTCAACCATTCGTTTTAAAGGTATTGACGAGACCTTTCGAAAGATACCCATCTTAAAAATTTACTCCCCCCAAGGGGGGAAGCAATGCCCCCACATGCACAAAATATTTTTCCTGGTTAACTACTATCATTATCAATAATTCATATTAATTTTAAAATCACAAGTTTAAAATAACTCTCATTATGCACATTTATACGAAATTTTGTCCTATACTGCCATGTTAAAAGTTTAGAAAAAATGCGATCAGAGCGCCACCTGTCGAGTGATTGATCCCAAAATCTAATCTGCACCAGTTTATGTCAACGTCCAACTACATACCAAGCTTGGTTAAATTTCGTTCATTGGTTCGTGAGATACAGTGTCCACAAAAATCAGGATACAGACAGACAGACATTTTGTAAAAACTATCAAATCGTATTCAGGACATCCCAAAACGTATAAATCCATCAAAAACCGGAGTTCGAAAATTTTCACGAATCCAACACTTTCTCTATATTACATATAGATGAAAGTAAAAAAAGAAAGAATATTTTCGTTTAATTTTGGACAGCCTTGTATTATGTGTATATAAATTGTCTACGCAGTATGTACTTCCTTTACCACATGCGGATAAACATAATAAAATGGAAACAATGTTTTACTTAATGATAGTAAATGTTAAATTGTAGACTTTTTTTTTTCCTCACTCTTGATCACGAGAGTATCTTTTAACGTTTTAGCCTTTGCCTCCAGATGAAATGACAAATTAAAATTACAATGCGGCCTATAATAGAAAGTTTATAAAAATTCCGTGGCATCAGTTGTTTCAACAGCGATTGGCGAAATCACCTTGGCGTTTCCTTTTAGACGCCAAAACTAATATAACGGTGTATTCCGCACAGTGACCTACATTTCTTTGAGATTCCCTTCGAATTGGTGACGGGAGCAATCGGTCGCGGATGTTGGATGCTACTGCAGTGTTTACAGGTGAGTGTTTTGAACTTTAGCTAAGAAATGTAGAAACAAAGTTTTCGTCTGTCTGATATTAGGTGTCTTTAAAAAAAAATATTTTTTGCAATAATGACAGTAATTAATTAAACAATGTTATAATAATATTAAGGTAGTTTATTTAAATGTTATTTTAATATATTTCCCGTATTCCATAACTATATTAAAGAGGGGGGGGAGGGGGAGTCTAGCGTTTGTTTTTATGAAAGTAAGTAAAACAAAATAAGTCTTACTTATTTTTTCTTAAGTTTTTTTTTTTATTTTGGAAAAAATAAATTTTCTTCAAATAAAATAGTTTCTGCTGTTGCAATTAGAACATGTAATGTTCTACCTTCAGTCGCTCTTTCTTTATAAGTTAACGCACAGGTATATCAAGTTTAACAGAAAATTATTTAGATGAAGATGCAATTCCTCGATTCTTATTTCTTGCCCCATCCTAACTGCCTTGTAGCGCGGTCCGGAATTTTCCAGCGTCCTCGTTTTCGATTTAAAAAAGATGGGGGTGAGGGGAAACTTTTTAAAAGTATAACCTCCCCCCCCCTTTTTTTTTTTCCAAATCAATATGCTTTTTTTTTTCCCTAACTTGTAGTGTGTATTAAAGTCAATTAACTACTTGCAATTGTTTTTGTTTTTAAACATCTTTTTGTTTTAACTAGAATGTTTAATATTTAGTTGTGAAGTATTTATTTCTTGCTATTTTTATGTGAATTTCGAATATTTTTCGATAAAGTAACAATATATTCGTAACTTATTACGCAGAATGACATCTTTGTGGAGGGAGGGAAGAAAGAAAAATCTTTTTTCGAAAGGTTTTTGCGAATCTGTCAGCATGAAAAACTTCCTTTTTTTTTTAATCTTTTAATCAATGTCTCCACCCCCCCCCCCCCCCAACTTCCCAAAAAACTCATTTTAATGGACTACAGCCTGTATAAAACTCAAAGTTTATAAGATTTTCAAACGGTAAGAAAGTTATTTTTTAAAAATGATTAAATATGATTTTAATAATTATCTGAAATGTTTCTTTTTATCTTAATAGTTCAAATTGTATTTTCTCAATAGATATCATTTTTTGATAAAGTGAAGTAATAAATAATATATATTCATCGAGTAAAAATTTATAAATCCTCTATCGTCAAGATATCTTAAAATTCTAAATGTAATCAGAATACACATAAAATTCTTTAAACATTCCATTTTTAATAGTGTCAATTGAACTGCATAATAGCGTAATATTTTATTAAATTTTAAATGTGGTAAAAATAGCCCAGAGCATGTTTATCGGAACTGAAATGTATTCTTGTGTATGAATGCTGTTTATAAATTGAACTGAATCGAACTGAAATATATTGAGCATTTAAACTCCAAAAGAATGTAACACTCCCACTACAAAATTAGTTTGTTTAAACGGTGTATCGATCAAGTGGATATTAAATACAAACTTGTAAAGTATTTATAAATAGTACATAAAACAAATATTTTAATATGGCGTGTAAAAGTAACTGTATGCGCTTTTCAATATAGGTAAACAACTTAAGATTTAAATTTTCCCACCTTAATTATATAAATGTATTAAACTACCTAGAGGCCAAAAGAATTTTCTTTAGTCAAGACTCTTTTATAAAGGGATTATTAGAACTTCAAAAGAGCTCCTCTTTTTTTTTTTTTTTTTTTTTTTTTTTTAAATTCCCTTCGGCTATCTTTAGATATTGCACATTTCAACTTGCATTCCTCATTTTAATTTTTATGCTATTCTATAACTTAGTTGATGTCAATAAAACTGCAAGAAATCGTCTCAGCATAATTTTCTATTTACTTTCTTACGTTCTGTAAATCTTTTCAGCAACCTGTCTTCTTATTAATATAGATTCTTTTGAGATGTATTAAGGATTATAAAATGACATAGAAAATATTTTTAAACCTGACAAAATTTTCAGTGTTTTACGAATTAAATCCACGGAATTTATTTAATGGTATTTTCAGCCCTTTCTGAAAACTACTTGTTTTACCAGTTAATGAAACTTAGCTTAATCAGTTTAAAACTTTTCACTTACTAAATATATTTGCAGTACATTTTTTTTTTTTTTTTTTTTTTTTTTTTTTTGTAAGTTGTTTTTCAAAAAGTTAAAAGAAAGATTTGCAGGCAAGACAAATTCTTCAAGCTGCAAATTTGAATTTTTATTAGTTCTTTTTAACAGATAACCATGATGAAAATCTTTTTCTCAGAAATTTCTAACAGAACTTACATTTGTAAATTTACGTCTTTAATATTTCGTCATTGATTATAAATTCGATAAGATTCACTTTGTCTTACGATCATCTAGCTATTGGTTTCTATCTTTTGTTAGACAATTTTTCCTCTTTCGAAACCTTGATTTTAGGTAATTAGGAAGTTTTACAAACAATAAGATGTTCTTATATTGCATGTCTAATAGGTATTTTATATAGTTAAATTACTATAATTCTATTTTAGATCTTGTCATTTCTATATTGCTCGCAAAGTTATTTCCTTATGGACACTAAAATTCTTGAATATTTAAACTTGCGCGGTGTCTTTTTCTTGAGGTAAAATTCCATGAAATCTTTTCAGTGCGGGAAATTAAGTTTATATCGTAATTATTCATTTGTAATATGAGTGGCGGACCTACAACTCTCGAGGTCCAGGGCATAAGTCTCGTTGGGTCCCCTTAACGGAAGTCTCTTCTTGTACTTCACTTTAATTCCTTTTTATAAGTTTAAATTTCATAATTGTTTCGGATGCCCAATCCAAAGTGAAGACCAGGGGCATTATTTGCTTGCAATGACACAGGCCTTGCATAAATAGGTTTTTGTTTTTTATATTGTGTCAGTTACTTAACAGCATTTTTATACCAGAACCTACCCCTTAAAGTGGAATTGCAGCGAATGTTTCAAGTCAGAATAATGACACTTCATTAGATACATATATTTAAAACTTGTTTCTTCGGAAGCCCCCCTCAAAACCAGACGTCCGGGGACGGGCCGTCCCCGTCGGTACGCCATTGTATATAATATATAAGGAATGCTATAGGAAAATTCGTAAGCTTTTTCTTCAGGATAAAAGTCAAAGTACATTAATATTTAAAATCTAATTTTATTACTTATTCATCTACGCTTTTTTGATAAAAGGTTGAAATTTGTGACAAATTACACCCCACGACAAAAAGATAGGTATAAAGGGTTTTTGATTTTTCATAAAATAACATTATCTAAGTTGTGCTTATCATTTATCATAAAATAACACTATTCCCGGACTAATTTTTGTTTTAAGACTAATTTAGAAAAGTTTTAAGACTAAAATTTTTCTAATTTAAGACTACACTCCGCGACAAAAAGATAGGAACAAAGTTTTTTTGAATTTTTCATAAAATAACATTATCTAAATTGTGCTGATCATTTATTATCATAACAAAATATTATCATATCAAAAACATATTAAATATTTGAATCATATTCAAAATAATCATTAAAAAAAAAAAAAAAAAAAAAAAAATTGTTCCTATTTTTTGTCGCGGTGTGTTGTCTTAAATTAGAAATATTTTAGTCTTAAAACTTTTCTAAATGAGTCTTAACAAAAATTAGTCCAGGAATACTGTTATTTTATGATAATAATAAATGATAAGTACAATTTAGATAATGTTATTTTATGAAAAATCAAAGAAAAAAACCCTTTGTACCAATCTTTTTGTCGCCGGGTGTATACTTTTATTAGTTGTTAATGTTTTTGTAGTTTTTAATAATTTCTAATTAACTGGTTTTTTACTTTCAGTTGATTGATGCTTCAGATGTGGTCTTTCTCTTAGTTGATAACTATTAACTTAAAAGCTTTACAATGGATAAAACTATATGCATCATTGGCGGTGGTGCTAGTGGCTTGACTGCCATAAAAGCGTGCTTGGAACAGAACTTGACACCAGTCTGTTACGAATGGACAAAACACGTTGGTGGTCTTTGGCGATATCGAGAGGATGATGTTCATGGTTTAGGGTCTGTCATGAGGTCAACAATTATCAACAGTTCAAAAGAGTTGAGTGCTTTTAGTGACTACCCTCCACCAACCGAATTTCCGAATTATATGCATAATTCAAAAATGATAAAGTACATTGAAATGTATGCTAAAGAATTCGACTTGGTAAAGTACGTTAACTTTGAACATAAAGTTGAAAGAGTAGTGCCAGCTGATGACTTCGATGAAACTGGTCGGTGGAGGGTAAAAGTGAAACGTGTTTCTGGTGAAGAATTTGAGGAGACATTCGATGGAGTTATGGTTTGTGCTGGACATCATGTTTTTCCAATAATTCCGGAGTTTCCTGGTCAAGATGAATTCAATGGCCGGATAATTCACACCCATTCTTATAAGAAACCAAATGGATATGACAACAAGAAAGTTGTGGTCGTAGGGATTGGAAATTCTGGAGGCGATGTTGCCGTAGAACTCAGCAGTATTGCATCACAGGTAAGCGAAGCTATAACTTTAAATATTTATCAGTATTTTTAACTCTTATGTTTAATAGAATTTTTAGCTGAACTTTATATTCTGGTGCGGCAGTTTGTTTACATTTTTCCCCTTCGTGTAAATCAATGCTACCGCACCGGATTGTATAAACTTTGATAATTTTTCAAATAGAATTATTACACTTAAAAATCTACATTAAGAGTCGTAGCAAAATATTTCAGAAGTAGGCGTTGAAAAGATCAACTTATGAATAGAGAATGCCTAACTACCAACATTTCTAATTTTTTTAAATCGGATTCAACACAATATTTTCTGAAAATTTAACATTTTTGACGATTAAATAAACTGAAAACACTTAATTTCAGTATTAAACTCTTCCCTAGAAAAACAGGAGACTTGGCTCCTATGGGTATGATGAATAAAGATAGAGGTGGGAGGGGGAATGATAAATCTCGTAATTTCTTAATATCTAACTTGAAGTTATTAACTGATTTTTTTTTTTTTTTTTTTTTTTTTTTTATTATAGGCATTAAAATCGCCATAATAAGCGCCGTAAATTGCGAGAACACGAAATTGTTCAGAACTTAAACACTAACCTTTCATCTTGCTAGGCAATAGGTGCATATGTGAAATCCAGAACTGCTTTTATGCTCAATTATTTTCTACTTATAGTACTTGCACGAGTAACAATATAACGCTAGCTTACAAATTAAAATAGTGTTTTAAGTGCATGAAAATATTTCTCGTAGTGTTACATTTAAAAAATAAAGCTGAGTTATTAGGACGTGACTCTAAAAGTTTCACAAATGCTTATTTCAATTTAATATTCATAAATTAAACTATATTATGTGTGTTCAATAAAATATATATTCAGGCAACATATATGGTTTAGATATTTTTTTCCGATATGAAATTTTTAAATTACATTTTCTGAGTTTGCGTTTTGAAGATCATGAATAAATGCAAACCTCCACAGATATTTAAGAAAAAACTTAATATATTTTTTAGATGTTTAATACAACTTAAAAGATCTATGCATAGATTTTGCAATATCATTAAAATAATTTTGGGGTAGAAGGGGGGAGGGGGGAGAGAGGGGAGAGAGATTTATTTTTAGGCATGGAATTTTTAAATTTTTCCCCCCTCCCTCAAACTGACTTTAAAATTCATCCCTAATTATTTCAAGTAGATTCTATTATTAAACAAAAAAAAAAAAAAAAAACTGTACTCAATTTAAAGATTGCCTCAATATATCTCTTGAACAAACCTAATATAGTTAAATTTATGAATTAATATAGCATTTGTAAAACGTAAGTTAAAAATTTAAGAGTGAATCTGGCAATTCCCCCTTTATTAAATTTTTTGATAGATTTTAATAGCTAAATTATTACGGATTTTCTAATGACTACTGCGATAAAATCTTCATAATACAGGTCGCTAAAAAAATTTGTTTAAACGTATAAATTTTAAGTTTTGCCCTTAAATCCCTTTCTGAAATTTAGAATAAACCATTTATTTATGAATTAGTGATCTGTAGCAATATTTTGAAGTGAATAACATACTTCCTATTTTATTGTCGAGAAGGAGAAAAAAAAAAAAAAAACTTTAACTGAAAGATGTTTTAGGTACAATCTAAAATTTTGCATTGGCATCACCCAAGATCAGCGGTTCTAGACTGCCACGGGAGTGCGCCCTACAGTAGGAGCAAAAGATGAGACTTTTCGCAAATATTTTAAAATTACGTCAGCATTAATATTAAATTAACTTTCATATTTTGTCGCGAGAGCGGTGGAGAGTTAAACGCATTACACAAATCTGCTTTATTATAACTTTAATATATTTAGTGACAAACTTCAAAGTATAAAAACATTTTAAATAAAATCCCTTTTTATCCCTTAAAAGATATATTAGGTAATATATATTAGTATATATATATTAATATATTAGGTAAATTAAGATAGCTGGAAGTTTTTTCTCTTGGAGGGGCGGAATTACAATAGGTCGTATTACTTTTTTTGCAGATTCCGGGGTCGTTATGAATTTTTAAATGTCACCTTGAATAAACACGCAAACATTTTTTAGTTTAAAATATAAAAGGCTGAAAGTTAGTCTGTCCGAATTATTTTCATCAAAAATTGGTACGCTTACTAATAAAGATAAAAATATAACTAACGCCGTATTTTTAAGTTCAGTCGGATAATTGGTTATAAAGATAATAAATAAAAACCTCATTGCAACTTTAAAAAACAAACACCATTGTAACTTTAAAGAAAAACAAATTGATGCTAAAAATAAGTAAATATTTCTTTCGTCCAAAAAAAAAAAAAAAAAACTTTTTTTAAATAATAAATAGAACTCGTGTTAAAGAAATGAAACAGCCTCAGTATAGAGAACCCCTTGGCTAAATCTGAAGTTTGGCACCGAAAGAAACTTTGATAGTTTAAGAATATAATTTTTGAATTCACAGTATTTGTTGTAACTAAGCTTCAATTAATAAAACTACATTTTGATCGCAAAAAAATTGTATACTATTTTTATTCTTGCTTATTTTAATTCTAATCTGACTGCACAGAAATTAAAAAATCTGATCTGAATTATAAGGTTAAATGTCATTCTTAAATACGATCTAAATATTTTAAAGGAGATTAAAATGCAAATATAGCACATAAGCATTAACGGCTTGCGCTTATTTTTGTACAATATAGGAAGTATGTTTTTAAAACGATGTGTATTGAAGCGAAAGTTAAGAGCAAATATTATTTATAAATAAACTGAATAGTGTATTCAAACAGTCGAAATAAATCTCCCTGTTTAATCTGCAACATGCCAATCATTCCATATGCTGGACGATTCCGGTAACCGGGTCAGAACTCGGGCCTCTGGATTTCTCTTCTAGGTCAACGTTTGCCTCGAAGGAGTGACGCAAGCGTTGACAGGATCTACTGCACGATGTTAATGAATAGTAAAAGTGATATCAATTTGGTTATTGCTGAAGTTTTTGGTAAAACTAATTTTCTTTGGCTCATAGTGTCAGAATTTATATAAACACAATTTTTCGAGAGTGAATCATATTCCGTAGGAGGGGAGACTTTTATAGTTAGTTGTACATTCTTACTTCTTTATTAAAAAAAATTCATTAATAAAAATTCAAAATTTTTAATTTGAACTCTCTGCAAAATGTAACTATAGATGAGAAAGCAATATTAGTATTAGATCGCTTGCGAATGTGTACCCTTCCTAAGTACACATATTGTAATTTTAATAAGTATCTAGCAAAATTTAGAGAATTCTCAATCTGCTTTGAATAAAATTGTCTTAGTGTCATTGAACTGTTTAAAACAAATTTTAATGATGGGGTTGTCTAGCTGTTTTGGGTGAAAGGAATTTTACTTTTTTTTTTTTGTAGGTGAAGTGTTCAATAACAAATTTTATAAAGTCATGAGTGTCAAACTTATTTTAATATTAGTCATAAAAGGTAGGCGCCAGTTTAAACTTTCCAACGAAGTAGAAAAATGCTTGACCTAGAGTGCGGATAGAAAAATTTAACTCCAGTAAATATTTATAGAATTCACTTGAACTGTTATTAAATTTCACTAATGGACGTTCCCTACACTGTAAAAAAAATAACTATTACCAGTTGCAAGAAACTCTGCGATTGGAGAAAATTTTCTCCAATCAGAGTTTCTTGCAGCTGGTAAGTTATTTTTTTATAGTGTGTGATTGGAGAAAATAATTTTCTCCGATCAGTTTCTTGCAGCTGGTAAGTTATTTTTTTTACAGTGTATTGAAAATGGAGTAAATACTATCACAGGTTTGTGTACCGGACTTCCGAAAGAATTCCAAAGAATTTAGTTTTGAGAGCTATTTCTATAAACCATATTTTAATACTATTTTGCACAAATCATGATGAAATTGCAGAGCCCCACAAATTTAGATACATTAAGGACTATAACCGAATATTGCTGGAATTCTAGATTTTATAGTTAATATTTTCTGTCATTGTTTACGATAGAGGTGCACAACCTGCGGCCCAGTAGCCGTCAATTTTCGGCCCGCCGGACTGACATTTTAGATTGCATTAATCAACAGGAGGGAAAAAAATGAGAGAGAAAAATATTTGTTCGTTGCATTCGCAAAACTGCTCATTTTTGTATCCTCTATCAGCCTTTATGTTTGTGCTTATCGTTTTTGTGACTCCCACCCAATATAATTTTTCTCTCTGCAAAACATACTTTTATTTGATTATTTGATTTATTGTTTTTGTATTTTGATACATTTGTTTAATTCTTTTGCTTGCTATTCAATAACTTTATGATTATCATGCTTAGAGATTCACTTTACTCTCTGATTAAAGAAAAAAAAAATTATTATTTTTTTAGTAACGATTGAAACTGAAGTTCTAAACACATGACAATGATAGTGTGACTCTTTATATATGCACGTATGTGTGTGTCTGTGTGTATATATGTATATTTTACTCAGCGAATATATCTGCATAGTTTAATTCTTTTTATATTATCTCGTCTGTGGCCCTTCATGTTCCACTGAACAGCGAGATTGGCCCTCCAGCCGAAAAGGTTGTGCACCCCTAGTTTACGAGATGAAATGAATTAGCCCGTATCGTCTTTGTCACTCTGACTTGAGAATATATTCATGGAATTCCTTGAAACTGATGTTCTTAAGTTCGCTAAGAGATGTTCCCTACTAAAAAATGTGGATTAGTACTACCTCTGGATTGAATACAGAAACGACAGAATTTTAAAGCATTGATTTTACAAGACTATTTTTAAACCACATTTTAATGTCTATTTTTCAGATACTGAAATCGACATTCATTTATTCATATGCACAAAAATTGTTTTGTATAGAATGCAGTATATGATTAGCATTACGATTCAAGGATCACTCAAATATTCATACAGGGCTATTGCTGGAAATGCATTTTCAATTTTATTAATAGTTTTTAACTTTCCAACAAAGTTTCAGTGCGATTATGAATTCAGTCTGTCGTTGTTTGATCAAATAGACAAAAGTAAAAGAATTGAAGGTTAAACGAGGCAAAATGTGTGTAAAGTTGGAAATCATTAATCTACACAAACCTCATGGATCCCCCCCCCCCCCCCCCCAAACTCTAATGTTCAATCTTCTAAACTTGTACAGGGAATAAAAAATTTTGTATTCCTTTTTTTTAAACATCATAGATTCTTTAGGAAATCTTAAATCTTTCAATAGGTTATATTGGATTTAGCTTATACATGCATACACCAGCCTTCTGTGAAACCTTTTAATCTAAATTATAGTATCGTTAATAGCATAAATCGAAAAAAAAAAGCATTAATAGTATGGTAATTTACATAGTTTAGGATAAATTGCTATATTGTTTTATTTAAACTATTATCCGACAGACAATTCTTGAATAAGTATTGTACTGAACTAAAGATTAATTGTATAACTTGAACAATTCAGTGATTAAACCAACTATTCTTTTAGCGTGTCTATTTTAATTCACATTAGATCAAAGATTTGCTCTTTTTTCCTGTTGCATTGAATAAATTTAGGGAAAATTATGGAAAAGTTAAAAAAACGTAGGAAAAAATGACGCCACAAATGTAACAAAATACTGAGAAAAATTAAGTCTTATGAAAAGGATTTGAAAAATCTAAAAGATATGTGTGTATGTATATATATGTATTGCTATGTAAGGTCCTCAACTTGGCGTTTTTCTTTCTCGACCCCACTAGGAATCGCCAAATTGTGGTCAAAACATAAAGCTACACTGGGGGGGGGGGACTAAATATTGATTATAATAACTAACAAAGTGAAAAATATTTGGAAATATCGACCGCTAGGCGGGCAAGGCGCGACTAGTAATTATAATTAAAGTTGTTATTTAAATTTCAGTCATAAGCTCAAATTAATATCGGAGAGCATGGGCCATCGATTTTTGTAAATTTCAAGATGAAATTTTAGGCAGTATTTGAGTAATGACACCAATGGTAAATATGCATCCTTGGGTTTAAGCCTTATCGAGTCTCATAAAGAAAAATAGATTAAACCTGCAATTTTCAGTATGTCATAAACTTAGCCTCATTAGCTGTTGACACATTCTGCTCTTAAAGTTGGTACACAAGAGTGTTTGAACCGTTAAGTTCGTTTGTCAAGCCATTAATTTTTAATATTCTCAAACTTGCGTGAATACGGGTTACGACTCTTGAGAAAACCCCCCAGTTTTCTTAGGAAGGAGGGCACTCCACAAAGACTAAGGGACTCTAGCGTAGATAGTCGCCCGTAATCTGTACATCACCTCTGCAGAAACTTATACCATGCAATACACTAAATGTAAATTTAATTTCCTGTAAGAATGCATGCAATTTCTAACAACTATCATCAACTTAATTTATTCCTGCAAAAATTCGTTCAAATCTAATATTTTACAGTAAAATTTTAATTTCATAATAAAATCGTCACTGTAATTAAATTGCTGTAATACCCTTATTCCTTCCGGTGTACTTTTGTACCCCATGAACTGCTCTAGATGAGATAGCAAAACTTAAACAGATCAGAGGATAGTCCTCCGGACTTATAATAGCTATCATATAAAAAATGTAATGCATATCAAATTTTATTTTTGTGCGGTTGTAATGGTTAATAAAAGGAAAAAAAGAAACACTTAAGTACTTAATGAACGTAAAATTTTACTTAGAGCCTCATTTCTGAACTTTTCACAAATTTTTAATCTCGTATGTAAATATTCTAATAACGGAAATAATTTAATAATCGCTTTTTTAACGAAATTTAATTTGAAATGTGCTCATCAAATCGAATAGTCTTTAAAAGATTAATTTTGTTTTCGCGCCTAAATTTTCTAATCGTTAATAGTTTTTCTAGATATGTCCTTTAATTAAGATTTTTAATCTTAATCAATATTAGAAACTAATTTCTGTCCAAGTTATCAAATTTAAATAGTTTTACTTTTTATAAATGACATGTTTTAGTTAATTTTATCTCAGTCTGGAGAGATGCTTTACCACTGAATTTCATATATAGCTCGACATTTCGATAACTGTCCATTTGTATCCTCCCTTTCTGTGTTTAACAGATTTTCGAAAACCCTAGCAGTTACGTTCTCCTCTCGAAGGTGGTAGAGGGATATTGCCAAGATAGATCTGAGGCCGGCCTCGCTAGTCTGCCTAACCATTTAGTTTTCTATGGTTTTTTCAAACTCGCGAAAATATTGACACCTTAAAATTGCACCTAATCTCACACAGCCAAAGAACATGTTATTCTATGGGGAAATGTTACCACAATTACTCGCCCTTTTTTTTATCCCTCAGTTTTCCCTATCTCTAAAAATTCATCACCGTTAAGAGTTCAGGGAGTTCTTGAAAGAAAATCGGGAAAAAATGATCTTAACATTATTTACAATAACTAAAAAAATAATTTACTTTTTAAAAATTTGTGAAACAGGGGTTAAGATTCTCTCTATTAAAGCCATTTAAAATAATTATAGTAAGTTTTTTTTAAATAAAAATTTCAGAGCGAATTTTTTTTCTATGTATAATCTTGCGTGTAAAATATCTCAGCGACAGCTGTCCAGAATTTAATGTTTAACAGCTTTTACAAGAAATATAAAGATATGAAATGAACAATTAGCTTTCTAACATTAAAACATTTAATTATGAACATAATTACACCAAAAATAGCAATTTTTTTTTTTCAATAATTTTAAAAGAATAGGGCTTACCATCAGAATTACCTTGCATCACCTTAATGTTAGCGTATTTTCTCCGTGTGAATTTTAAATCCACGTGATGTATAATTTGCATGTAATCCGGCACGCAAGGCTTAAAGCGATTAAAAAAAAAATAATGAAGTTATAATGTAAAATTCTTAATTATAAAAATTACTTTTAAAATTTTTAATGAGTTTTGTAAAGAATTATTTTTTACCGATATTTTCTGTTCAAAAGGTACTTAACCCTTTAAATTAGTACTAATTTTCCAAAAAATTTCCTTTGAATTTTTAACATTTTAGTCTATCTAAAAGATTTTAAAAATGAGCTTATTTTTCGCTTTTTTGAAACCCAAATATTGAAGAAAAACTAGCACTAATTTAAGGGTTGTGAATTTTCTAAATGTAACAACTGAACATTACACATCAGGTAATGAGTAATTGTGGAAACAATTTTTCCTGCATAGAATATCATGGGACTTGGCTGTCCACGAGGTTAAGTAATGCACGCTCTTACACACTCACAATGAGCATTCCGAAGCCTTTGTCCCACATACAGTCAATCTGGTTTGATTACTCCATCTCGGAAATATAACCTAAGAAAAATACACACTGGATTGCGAAAAACATATTAAAAATTGGATTTCACTTCAACTTAATAAATAGTTGATAGTTGACTAATTTTATTTAAAAGAGAATACTACCCTGGGTCAGGAATCCAACCTGTAACCTACAGCTTTGATAACTTTACTCATCAATAAAGTTGAAGTAAAATTTCTTAATTCATAAAACATGAATTAAATAGGTGCTTAAGTTACCAGAATTAAGTTCTATTTTTTTATATTGTTTTAAAAAATGTGAAATTTTGTTAATATTTTAACTAAATTCACCAAACATATGCTTAGAGATATTTGACACCATTTGAGTGGAATTTAACTGGAATTACTTTGGATATGTCCAATACAGCAATTGAATACTGATATTTTGATCTTTAAATACACATTATAAAATGCACTTCTTTTTAAATAACCAAAGAATTTATTTTTAAGATCTTTTGATCCAAACTGATATAGTTGGGTTTTGCGAAGTTACTTAACCACCATCAGATTACAAGTCGTAATTGTTCAACACACAAATCGGAATTCAGTTTCGTACTTTTGTATGGTCCTATAAAAGGTAACTAAATGCATTATTTTTAGTGAGCTGTATTTGATTTTGTACGAATGTGTAAATACGTTCTGTAATTATACTTGGGATACTTTATTTTAAATAATTAGAATACAAAAATATTCACCAATGCTTTATTATAAAAACATGGTTAAAGTTATTTTTAATAAATACTCTGCATGCATAATAAAAGTATTGCTTAGGGGTAACTCTTTAAGGTTATCTTTGCGTTCTTCTAGAGTAAAGTACACAAAAGTGTATGAGAACCATGGTCAGATTATTCAATTTGGGTGCATATATGCCAACAGTTTACTCTGCTAGTATACAGCATTTAACACCGTTTATTAGGAACGCAATAATACGGCTTCAAAGATACATAAATGCGCGCCAAATTTAATATGAAATGAATATTATGCAAAACTATGTTAATTACATATCTGAGACGAGAAGTGGTGTTGCTATGCAAACTTTCAACAAAATTTACAGCATGCCAATATCAAGTACGTGAGATATGAAAAATTGCGCTCATTCAGTTTGAGAGTATAGTATATATTTTTAAAAATAGGATTGATAATAAAAAATGTTCATGCCAATATCATGATATAAACTGCTCAAAGATCTTTACAAGAAATGTAATCATTATAATGTACATTTATGATTTATGCCAAATATTATATTAAGAAAATCTTAAATTTCGATTAAATTACGAAGTTTCAAAATTAATGCTGCAAATTACGAGTTCTTGCTAAAGATAAAAGATTTTAAATTGGTCAAACCTCTTTACATTTGGTCTTGAGAAAGATAGCGTCTTCTCAATCTAACAAACTGACAAGGAGAGGTCACGACATGGAAAATTCAGATCGGGACGAAATTCCGCAGGGTTGTAGTATACTATGAGGGTAACAACAAATTAAAGCAGTAGGACCCACTATCCACAAAATTTCGAGAAAAAAAAGCATTTAAAGTTTCAGTAATCTTTAAATAAAAGTTATTTCGCAAGCAAGCAAGCGCCCCAGTGGTGTGATCCTAAAGCGCGAGTCTGCTAGCCAGACGACTTGGGTTCGAGGCTTCCACGAGACTACTTTTTTTTTTCTTTTTAACTTTTTATGCAATCTAAACTTTTATTTTTACTTTATTTTATAATTCAATTCAAAGTTTGAAAATTTTAATAAAATATTATTTAATTTTTTTGAATATAAAATAAATTTTCCCATTTTTAATATTTATAACTTAAAAATACAATAAATTTCTATAACTTAAAAAATAAATTTTAGTTTTATTTTAACTGTAAAATAAGGTAAAACTAAAGAAACTGTTTTTGATTATTTATCGAAATATTTTATTTTAGGTATGCTTGAAACAATACTAAATTTTGTTTTTTAAATAAAAAGAATCATTTCTCTGTATTTTTTAATTGCATATATAATTACTATCCAAATTAAATAATTACTTCTCCAATAGTTTCTTGAAAAATTCTAGTATAGGATTACGATGCTGTTAAATTATTACAGGTAAAGAAATGTTATCTTTAAATGTAGATTTTAAATGTTAATGAACATAATTTCTTTTTCGATAAGGACTTCCTTTTTTTTTTTTTTTTTTTTATCCATCCTTGCACAAAATAAAATTCCACCTGCCCTTTATTATTAACAAGCTAGAAGCGTTTACGTAATTTATACACATTCAAACAAAATCAGAAGCTCAAACCAAGATTTAAGTAACACCTGCTAATTATGTTACACTTTGTTTACAGTTTTCTTATTTTTTAATTATTTAAATATTTGTCTGATTTTCTTTGTTTCTTATTTAGGGTTTTGTAAAACTAAACTTTATTTTTTAAGCTATAGAAATTTATTGTATTTTTAAGTTATAAATATTAAAAATAGAAAGTTATTTTAGACTCAAGAAAATTAAATAATTTATTAAAATTTTCAGATTTCGAATTGAATTGTGAAATAAAGTAAAAACAAATAAAAAGTTTAGATTACATAAAAAAATAAAGAAAAAAAAAAGTAGTCTCAAGGTAGCCTCGAACCCAAGTCGTCCGGCTAGCAGACTCGCGCTTTAGGATCACAAACTGGGGCGCTTGCTCGCTTGTGAAATAACTTGTATTTAAAGATTACTGAAACTTTAAATGCTTTCTTCTCGAAATTTTGTGGATAGTGGGTCCTACTGCTTTAATATGTTACCCTCATAGTATACTACAAACCTGCGCAATTTCGTCCCGATTTGAATTTTCCCATGTCGTGACCTCTCCTTGTGAGTAACGTAGACACGGACAACATACTAATTTTGTGATTTTTCGGTTTTTCTGATTCCTCGGATTTCAAAAACATGTAAAAATGTCAAACATGATGAGGAACTAAAGATAAAATGGACAAGATATTATCATTGAATAAAGCGGGTTATTTTTTTTTTTTTTTGTTAGCCGTTACATAATCAAAGAATGACAGCACTGTATATAATAGTGTATTCTATTGAGTTTTAAAAAGAGTAATTAAAGTTTTTAGCAATTTTTGCTATCAAAGTGAATTTTCATTTTCTAATCTATGAATTCACAAATGACTAAATATTTTTATTTAAATGTGTCATTCCACGTCAAATCAACACAGCTAAAAAAACCTGACCCCCTCCCCCCCCTCATCCTCAGATTTTATGAAACTAGGCTCATTTGTTCTATAGAGAAATTTATACCTATTACTACGTCCCTACCTCTTGGTTTTTTATATACAGGGCTGCAAAAATGCGTAAATACAAATTTTCAAGATTAGTCTACTACAAACGTACCCATATTTTGTTTTCTAATTAAATTGCTTAAAGATATAAGATTGGTATCATTAGAAAGCTTATAATGCAGGCTTTCAAATGATATATCACATGTATATATTAAAAAAAAATTTCGTTTTAAGGTGAAACATTTTGTCCTTTCACCTTGAATATCTCAAAGTACATATTTAATTTTCTTCTTAAAAATTCTTATCTATAATTATTGTAAATTTCAACGTGGGACGGCCATGGGATGCTGAGTCGTAAATTAAAATGCAACCCTCCATCAGTATTTTCATACTGACATAATGAAAGTTTTACCCATATTTTCTTCCTTAATTAACTTCGAGATTGGTATCACTAGAAAACTTGTAATACAGGCTTTTAAATGATATATCACATGTATATATTTCTAAGATTTTCATTTTATGGTAAAACATTTTGACCTTCAGTATATCAAAAAAATATTTTTAATTATTCTTACGTTTATTATCTATAACTATTGAAAGTTTCAACATGGGAAGTGCTATAGGATACTGAGTTATAAATTAAAATGAAACTTTTCCAGTATTTCCATACTAACATAACGTAAGTTTTACAAAAAAAAGGGCCGTCCCATGTTGAAACTTGCAATAATTATAGATAATACTTTTTTTTTTTTTTTTTTTTTAATAAATATACTTTTTGAGTTATTGAAGGTCAAAATGTTTGATCGTAAAATGAAAACATTTAAAAATGTATGCATGCAATATATTATTTGAAAGCCAGTATTAAAAGATTTCTAATGATACCAATCTTATCTATATGTTAATTAGAAAACAAAATACAGGTACATTTGTAGTAAAAGAATTATGAAAATTTGCATTTTTGCAGCCCTGAATATCAAAAACTAAGATAGGGACTTAGTAATTGTCATACGTTAATTTCTCAACAGGACACAGAAATGAGCCCAATTTCATAAAAATCTGAAGTCATGTCAAAAATGCAGGTCCTTTTTTTTTTTTTTTCTTTTTAGGCGATTTGTCATGGAATGACCCGTAATAAAATATTGATTTTTATTTTCCGAACACTATAGTGAGGAAAGTATTGTAATCATGTCAAAAATCCGAATTTGAGATTTTGATGTTTCTATACGTTTCGAGGTCCCCAGAGTCAGTTTTCACTATTTTTGCGATGATGTATGTGTGTGAGTGAACACGCTAGCGTCTAAACGCTTTGCTCGAATGAGCTGTAAGTTGGTACGCATGTTGCAAGTCACCATAGCACGAACCCTATTGATTTTGATAAATCTAGCATTTAGTTTTTTTACAGGGACACAAAGAAAAATTCTTTATCATTATGGCCTATAGGACCAAAATCTTAAAAGTGCGATAGCATCTAAACGCCTTATTCAATTGAGTAAAAAATTTATACACATATTATAGGTCAGATACACAATCTGTATAGATTTTGGAGAATCTAGCACTTATATTTTTTTTTTACACTGACACAAAGAAAAATTCTTTACATTATGGCCTATGGGACCAAATTTTTAAAAGTGAGATAGCGTCTAAACGCCTTATTTAATTGAGCTGAAAATGAATATGAATATTATAAATCACTGTTGCACTAACTATAAGCATTTTGGTGAATCTAGCATTTATAGGGTTTGACAAGGACACAACGAAAAATTCTTTATCATTATGATCTTATGGGCTCAAAGTTCAGTAGCGTTAAATAAAACATCGTGTAATATATGTAGAAAAATACTCACTCTATTATGGTTTTCTCTTTTGTTTAACAACTCCTCTTTCTTTACTTTATCTGCAAAACTGTTAATTACTCAATGTTCGGAAAGTCGAGTGGAGTCGCTCCAGATTTTTTATATAAAAATTTAACTCATTCATTCGTAGTCAGAAGTGAAATGAATAGACTTTATACAATATAACAAATAACACTACTGATAAAATTTTTTTTTAAATGTATATTCTGAAAGTATATCAAATATACTTTTTGAACAAAGTGTATATTGCATATTTTGGACAAAAATGATGAGTATTATAGTATATAATATACTTTTTTTTTTTTTTTTTTTTAAAGAGTATTACCCAACTCTTAGTATTTGGGGGGAAAAATACTCTAAACACTATATATAAATTATATTTAGCGGCTTTTCCTACTTTAATAATTAACGGCTGTTTAATGTTTGGAAAGTCGAGTGGAGTAATTTCAGGCTTTTTTAATCTTGCACCGTAAAAATATTTATTCTGTAATGAGGCCTAGATGTGGTTAACTATTAAACGAATAATTCACTTTAAATATTTTTTAAGGTAGTACTATTTACGTCTTTAGTGTTTTTAGTGAGCTGGTGTTCTAAATAACGTTTTATTTTTTTTCTTTTATACGAATTCTTTCCTAGTTATCTTTTCACGCCTGCCGTTCCACCCAGGTGATTTGGGAGCTCGAAATTCGTTCAGGAAATAAAAATAGCAATGTAGGTCAAGTTCGAGTTGTCCCTGAACTTCAGTAGAAAGTCGTTGAACTTAATTTATCCTTACATCATCGCCAGTAATGCTATTTTCATAAATTTCGTGTATATTGACTCGTTCGGAAAATTACTTTTTAAAGTCAGGGTTTCAATGATAACTTTCAGATCCAAATTAAGAAAGTAATTTATTCAAAGTATTCCTTTTTATAATAGATTCCAACGGAGGAGGGAGTGGGAGAGGATCCTCCTGAAACAAACTTAAAATAAAATTATTTTAGTTTAGATATTTTATTTTAACTTGCTGTTACTTAAATTTTGCTGTTTTGTGTTGCAATGGCATCTAAATAGAATCCTACCCCCCAATTCCACTTAAAAAAAAAAAAAAAAAAGCCGAGGGCCCAAAGATAATAGATTAGTTTTTCTGTTGAAATTTTTAACAATGTGACGTGCAATAATAGGAAGCATATTTATTAAAGACTATTTTGAAACTATTCACGAAGTATAATTATTGAAAGTAGCTTCTATATTTAAAGTTGTGTAAGTACTTGATATTTTTAGATTTTTAATACCTTCTTTTATCTTTCGATTTTTTGTACGATAAGTTTGTCATGTTTAAAATTTCTATATGTTTATTTCACCAAAACAGTGTATAAAATGTCGCGAGATCTGCATGGAGAATCTCTGAAAAGGCAAATGCAGCTAGCATGAAAATTGAATTTCTCAAGGCATAAGTTGAATTAAAAAAAATATATAGATCCATAATTATTTAAATGAATGCAGGAGCTAATTACAGTATCTTAAAGAAAAATTTCAGGTATCAGAATGACATGGGTGCCAAGTCTTCGTTACTTTCAGTGGAGACTTTAATACCAGGAAGTTTCTTATATTTCCAGTTTAATTTTATTCATCGAAAATGTGACATTCCTTCTTAAAAAATACTGGTGATAAATCTTTAAAAAAAAAATGTTGATAGCTATTGAATCTTGATTTGATAGTTAATGGGTAATTCTAAACAACAAATAACTTGCATTCATTTGCGAAAACTTCACCTACCAGCTCCCTGACACTACTGCTGGTACATTTTGTATTTACTAGCATCAGTATTAAAAAAAAAAAAAAAAAAAAAAAAAAAAAAAAATTGCGTGAAATATTAAGTTTAAACTTAAGCGGGTTAATGGTACTTGTATTAAGGTTGATCTCAACTGCTTGAAAATTTTAAACAATGTAAAACTACCGTGAATGTAAATAAAAATGAAAGTACTTTAACAATTTTTTATTTTAACATAATTGTTTTGATAGTTGTCGATGCAACTTTAATGCCAAACATACAAAACTTTTAGTTCATACTTTTGAGCTCGAATACTTCAGATTCGCGGTGGGGAGGGAAACAGCTGACAATCGTCTCTGATCGCTTTGTTTATGAGGAAGTAATTTCAACTAAATTTTCTGCGTTCTCTTTTAACGGGTCACGCCACATGATTCTCTTTTCAATAAGTTCACTTCCTACTAAATAGAATATTTAAACCATTTGTATTGTCTACATTAAATGTTGTAAAAGTAGTGCATCCATTTTATTAAGAAATGTAAAGTAATCGATCGAACGTAAGTGTTACACATCAGTCTTAATTCTTTTAAAGTATGGGGGGGGGGGGGCATACCTTTTTGTTCTCCTAAGCTTATAGTATATATGTAAAGTGTTAAAAATGCTTATCGCAAAAGAAAATGAAGCCTTTAATGTATCTAAATATTTTAGTGTAAATCTGAAGGTTAACCATATCATACTCCATACAAAACATTATTTTAGCATATTAATATTAAATGTCGATTTCTTTGATTTTTACAGTAGAAAGTTATTTAAATGTGATTTATAAGTGTCTTCAATAAAAATAAATTGGCAATTTTTGGGTGTCCCTGTACAGAGGTTGTACAGGACCTATTAATGCCATTTTAAATAGAGAACACTCCATAGTGAACTTGAATAACATAGGTTTTCCAAACCTTCTTAAAAATATTTACGGACTCTGGGGGAGGACAGATACAGATGAACAGACAGATGCACAAACTGAAATCATATTCGCACTTAAAAATTGTTAGAAAGTGTTAAAAATGCTAGATGTAAACGAAAACGCAATTCCAGCAAATCTCCAATAAGAGCCTTCAATGTAATTGAATATTTTTGTGTGGCCTATAAATATAATGCTAATCGTACTACATTCTATATGAAACATTCTTTTGTGAATTTAAATTTCATTAAGATTTCTGCCAAGTAAAGTTATAATATTTAGGTGGATTCCAGTGCTTTGGAATACTTTTGGGTGTCCTTGTACACAAACCAGTGGTGGTATTTATTAAATTTTCTTTAAAAAAAAATTCTAATAGGGAACTTGAATAAAATATTTCAATTTAATATTTGTGTAAAGTAAAGGCATTAAAATATGGTTTATAGAAATACCTCTTATAGGACACAGTACTTTGTAATACTTTCAGGTGTCCCTGTACACAAACCAGTAAAGCTAATCACTCCATTCTCAATAGGGAACATTCGATAGTGAACTTGAATAACATATTAGTTTCAATATATTCCATGAATATATTCGGGAGTTAGAGAGCGGACGGACAGACAAACCGAAGTCATTAACACTTAAACTTTGTTGCAAAGTGTTAAAAAGTGATCAACCAAAAGATCTTTTGTCTTCTAAAATTCCTAGGTTAAAGACCTTGGAGTTCCTAGTGCTAATATTTATAGACGGTACTTCAGTAGCTCCAGCTTTAAACATAGTGCAAGTATGCAGTATTTTCAACCTATTCTCTAGAAATAAAAGTAATGTCGCTGGCATGTAGTTTTATTTGTGTGTGTGTGTGGGGGGGGGGGGGCTGCGACCGCATGTCCTCGCGGAGGGCAGTGTCCTTCGCGGCATGAAAGGTATCAATATTTGAGGAAAACTCAAGATATTTCAGTTGCTTAGAAATTTCTGGTCTTAATTAACGAAGTTTATAATTAAAAACGCAGAGTTAACAAAGGTACTCAATTTTGCCATTTATGAAAGTTTCATACATGACGTTTTTCTTCATGACGTCAATTTTCACAGTAACACGCTTGGAATGAACTATATATGCATAAATAAATAATCGTTAATTTATAAATCAATCGTTGATAGAATTTTTTTTTTTTTTTTTTTTTTAAATGCGAAATCCTAATTTATCCATATTTATTTTCACTTATTTACATGACTGTACGATGATTCAAAATGAAATTATTAGTGAAACCTCTTTTAATTGAAACTACTTTCGAAAGATGCAAAGCGCTAAACTCTTTATCGACGATAGCTTTCTGGATATATATATACATATGTGGCATGTGACTAGTAAATTATAAGGAAACTAGGTGCTGCGCATGCGAAATTTAGTAATTGCTAATAATTATAATTAAGTACCTAATATTTTTATATTCCATTTGTGCTATGTTAAGCTTAATGTATGTCAAATTTATTCAAAACGACATAGGTTTAGCTTTAAAATGCTGAATGTTATAAACAAAATACTTACGAAAATTTTTAGATGCTGGCAACAAAATCTTATCCCGTGAATGTACAAACTATTATCATTAATAAAACATGTTCATAATCATACATAAGAACTATAACTAATTTAAATAGTTTTTCACAGAATGATCTCAAACATTTATAGGTTAATTTAACCGATTCCCCCGTCTTTTTGCCTTAGGAACGAAATTTTCGCTTGAATAACCGGTATAACACGCTTCTTATACCTGAAATTGAGTCCATGATACATTTTTTTAGATATTAAACAAAGTTTCGTCTTATGTCTATGATGGTAGGTTACTAGAGGTTAAAACTCTTAGCTGAACATTATGATTCTAGAGGTTTCTTCTGAACGGTCTCTAAAAGTTGAATGCTGATTCTGCTCTTTAAAACGTTAAACCACATTTTAACTAGTGGATCTGCAGATCAGGAGCCTCAACGTCCTATTTGTATCAGACATTATTCAATAGGTCATTTTTATTTATTCCTTATTATATAACAGTATATATTGATTCGATAGACTTGTTATCGTAATCAGATACATTCCTGAGGGGGGGCTGCAGCCTCCCTCAACCCCCTGCTCTCTCTCTCTTTGTATACTTATCTGTATCATATAAAGTGATACGGAATTACAAATAATTGTATTTACTTTTCCATAAATTCTTTCAACGAGGCTTAGTAACTTGATAAAATGCTAATTTTCTGCATTTCTAGTCATTTTAGTGTTAAAATAGCCTAATTTTCCCTCAAAAACGCATTAAAAAGCTCCAAGAAGGGAAGAAATGGATTTTGAGACTGTTTCCCTCTTTGGAGACCTTGGCGAGAAATTCCTTATTAGGGATATACCAAATATGGACGCTCTAATCTCATTGGCTGATGAGATACGAGAATTTTCCAGAACAGCCTGGGTTCGATAGAAAAGTATAAAAGGAGCATTTTTTTTCACCGAGGCAGTCAGTCTCGGATCTGCGTCAGTTTGCTTTGCCTTGAGCCTTTTTGAATGAGACTTGCTTTATGTGTTATTGTTAAACAGTTTGTGCTGTTGTTGTGCTGTTAACGGCTATTGATTAAGCTGTGTTTACTGGTTGAATTGTAGCAGATACTTGGTTTATAGACCTGTATTTTTCTGGAACTTTCTGTGAATACATCACTGAATTATTACAAGTTTCGCCTTTCATTCTCGGAGAACTTACGAACCCCCCAAGTACGCAACAATATGTATTCTTAATAAACGACGGTCTTGTATTATTTCCCTGAAATTCGTAATTACCAAATTTAATAACTACCAAATTTCATACAAAAAAAAAAAAATTACATAGCATAACGGAAATATTTTGCGTAACCTTTAAGTTAACTGCCAATTCTATACCACAATTTTCCACAGGAAAAAATGCTTTTAAAATTCTAATAAAATTTCATTATATTTGATGGGGTGTAGTGTAACCATGTTAAAATACTCTTAAGAAATACAGACTATAGACCGTAATAGTACGAAATTCTTTTATGTATCCCGGTAAAGTAGCCACAATCATTATAAACGCCAATAATAAGAATAAACCTAATTAATTATAACTCATAAATTTTTCAAACTAATTTGACATCATTTGGATGATTACAGTACATACTCGTAATTATTTTGTGTGGTCCCATTAATTATTTAGTCGATACATACCCTTTTTTAAGAGTAAACATGATTTTAAGCATCTTTATAATGTATGTTAATTTTATTAATTTAAATTCAGCATAAACGCATTAAAGTGCGCGCTTAAATAAAAATTTGTCCATAGGCTCCAATGTTACGAAATTTTTTTGTGTGTCTCTGTAAACGAACCATAAACATTGTATACACCAGTAAAAACTATTCAGCTTATTTTGCATTTAAAATTAATTATTGTTCCAAATTTAACATCATTTGGATGACACCGTGACATTGTCAGAACACTTTTGTAAGGTCCTGTACATTAATTAGAAATCTTAAAAGCACATATTTTCTTCAAACAACATAAGTTTAAGCATCTTACTCACGTAAGCTAGTTTCATTTTCTTGATTGCAAAGTAATGGTATTAAAATACGTTTAAACGAAATTCACCCCATACGCCGTAATGTTAAGAATTTTGGCGTGTCCCTGTACACAGTTTATAAACAATATAGCAATAAAAATTATACAGCTACTTATATGCAAAGCTGGAATGTGTGCGACAACCTGCAAGTCAATCGAAGGATTTTTGCGGCCGCTATTGCGGTACATACAAATTCTTCCCATAGACCGTAATGATAAACACTTTGGCGTGTCCCTGTACACGAACGACAAATGGAATACACACCAAAAACTATACAGCTGATTTCGTGGGGCTCATGAACATGTGTACCAAATTTCAAGTCAATTGCGCTATTTTTGCGTCCGCTACCGCGATACATACAAATTCCTCCCATTGGCCGTAATGATAAGAAAAACTTTGCAGTGTCCCTGTATACGAACTACAAATGGAATACATACCAAAAACTATACAGGTGATTTCGTGGGGCTCCTGAACATGTATACTAAATTTCAAGTCAATAGCGCTATTTTTGCGGCCGCTATCGCGATACATACAAATTCCTCCCATAGGCCGTAATGATAAGAAAAACTTTGGCGTGTCCCTGTATACGAACTACAAATGGAATACATACCAAAAATTATACAGCTGATTTCGTGGGGCTCATGAACATGTGTACCAAATTTCAAGTCAATAGCGCTATTTGTGCGGCGGCTATCGCGCGACAGACAGACACAGACACAGCCCAAAACCGTTTTGAGTCTCAATGTAGGGCCTCCACTGACGTTTCGGCAATTAACTTACCAAAAACGTTTCTGGTAACTTTATTAAATTGACTTTTATCGAATATACAGAATTTAATCCCTTAAATTGTGAATACATTCCATGGTGGGCAGAAGAGTATATTTAATTCACTTTCCTTCAATTGTATAGGACATGCAGAAATGTTGATCATTTAATGCTTAATTCGGTAGTTATAAAGATTGTTTGATTATAACAAAATATGGCAGACTTCAAAAATAGATTTACATGCGTAGTTTACATTTAGTGTTTACTCTATCTTGTTGCTATATTTTTAAATATATAAAAATACAACTGTAATGCGTCTGCCTTAACAATTTATGTTCGCCTGAACTTAAAGCTAAAAGTTACCAAACAGTAGAATTTTGGTACAATTATAAAATTTCGTGTAACAAAAAAGTTGGACTTATTTTTAACAAATTTTCTTTACTGTGCTCGCAATTGGAATTTTTCTTTTTTTTTTTTTTTTTTTTTTTTTTTAAATGATACTTCAGTGCATGCTGACTTCTGAAGACTTTCTATTTTACGTCCAAATGTCTGATTTCTGACGTTGGCCACTTCTACTTCATTGTCTTTACAGCATTTGTTTTCCTTTTTTTTCTTTTTTTTAAGAACGTTTTGTTCTTTTTTCTAGGTGTACCTAAGTACTCGCAGAGGAGCCTGGGTCATTCACAGGGTTGGACCTCGTGGCAAGCCCTTCGACTTGTTCATGATGAAACGTTTCTGGAACGTATTTTTCAACAATCTGCCGTATTCAGCAACATGTACGATAGCCGAAGGCTACATAAACAATCGAGTGGACCATGAGCTTTACGATTTGAAACCAGATCATCGCATTCTTGGTCAGCATCCAATGGTAAATGACGCACTTCCGAACAGAATACTTAGTGGAACTGTGCAAATAAAAGGTATCTATAAAAATATTAAACGTCATGGAATAGTTATATGTGATTATTACCTACCCATCTATAGTTAATTTTTGGCAAATGGACAGTAAAGATATGTCCACAAACAGAAATTCAGTAGGGATAAAAAAAAGATTATTTTGTACCTTTCTGTCTTTATATATAAAAAAAGTTTTTGCATTAGCTTTGAATGTTAATGCTTTCAAAAAGTTAGACTGGATCTTCTAGTAGACTTGCTGCGTCCGCCCCTAAATCGGATATTTATCTATTCACACAATATGTGGTCGAATAATAGGTAGAGTAGGGGAAGCCGGGGTAGTAAGAGACAAAAGGGGTAATAGGAGACAAAAAATATTTATAAAATCTATACTATTAATCTAAATAACTTGAAATAAATGTCTCGTATTAATTTCATTAAATGGACTCCTCTTGATTTTTCAGGTGATTTTTGAACTTAATTTTTTTGTTAAATTCTTTTTTTAAATTTTCATCAAATCCTTGTCACTAATAACCCCACGCGGGGTAATAAGAGACCAGGCTTGTAATTGTCCATATATAGCAATGTAAAATCACGTGAGATAATTAAAGATATCTGGAAACAATTCTGAATCGGCCAATAGTTTTAAATTTTTATTATTTACATCCATTCAAAAAATGTTTGCTCGAAAATTAACTGTCATAAATGTGTTTGTGAAATTCATTTCTTTTAATATTAGGTCCTAAATAATATAATATTGTATTTAATGATAGTTCTATATAATCAACATAACCTAGGGATTAACCAGAAACATCAATATAATTTCTAAAATGGGCAGAAAATATTTTACCCATTTTCTAAAGTGTAGTCGAAAATAGGCAAAAAAGACGTAGTGTATACAAGCGAACAAAATGTTATAAAATATTTTTCTAGTAATTATAAATGAACTTATTATTATGTAATGAAGTATTAATGACTAAATACTAACTTATACACATTCTAAACATGAATTTACATAATCATATCAACTAAATATGGTCTAGCCTAATGAGTGAAACTGCTTTTTGATTTAAAGTGAAAAAAAAAAGTTCTCTTGGTAAACTTAGACTGGGCCTAACACTAGGTAAACTCTTCGTAAACTAGTCAGGCAGAATTAACAGGAACTACAATTGGAAGGGGGGACACAGGAATTAACAGTGGGGGTAATAAGACTCATGTCTCTTATTACCCCCACAAAAAATAAAAATGGGGAATAAGAAACATGCCTAGAACATGTAAATAAAGAATGCTTTCAAGGTTTTAAAATATTGTACATCAAAAGTCAGTCTTGAACAAAAGGTTACACATTAATAAATGCCAAACATCTTACTTACAAAAAAAAAAATTAGAAAAAGTCACGAACTTTCAGGGTAAGTTCAAAGTGAAGGTTTTTTTTCGTCGTATAAAAAGAATTCAAAATATGTTATAAACTTTTCAATAAGTGTATTGTCGTAAAGAATACAAATGGTACTTAATATTACATATTTTTAATGCTGTCTAAGTATATTTTTTGGTGGGTTTTTTGACTGCGTCTCTTATAACCCCTGTCTCTTATTTCCCCGGCTTCCCCTATTTCTTTTTGTCTGAAACATGTTAAATTTAGAAACCGCTATTGGTTAAAATGACAAACTATATGAAATATTTACATTTGGTTAATGGATCAAACTTAATCATTAAACCTGTTTTTAAAAAATTTTTGGTTTCTTGATTCAAATGAGATACTGCAAATGCAGAAAATATTTGAGAATCCTGTGCTCTTAACCATTTACGTCCGTCTATGAAAGGCAAGTCGCGCTTTTTGTGTTGCTCTAAAATGCTACTGTAAACAACTTTTACATATTAGTCTTAAAATTTCTTTAAACTTTACTCACAGAAATTGATGTATGTAACACCATTATATAGGCCTACGGCGCTAAACACGTATTAAACACAAATGCGCAATTATTTTTTAGATTTAATGTTTAATAGTAACGCCTAACGGCGGAGCTTTTTCTTTGTTTGGTCTAACACTCGTTTCTGAAGATTGCAAGCATTTTGAATAATTAAAATTAAGAGTCTAAATATCACAAGGAATAAAAAACCTTTTTTAGAATTTAAATACCGCACATTGTAGCATTAATAATACTCATAATTTCGGAAGAGTCCAGAATAGATTTTAAATAAGATTTGCCTGAATGAGTTATACTAGTGGCCAGACATGAAAATAAGTATTACGATATAATTAAAAAATTTTACTTTTTGATTTGATGGGTTTATTTGTGTAGCTTTTAGATATGCAAATTTTGTGCAATCATAGGAAATTTAGAATATATCACGAGAAAATCCTAGTGATATTAAACATTACCAGGAGCTAAGTTAAGCATAAATTATTTTTAAACGCTGAAATTTTAAATTTCTGTTAAATATTTTCTGATCTTCGTGTATGTTAAATCTCAATTTTTTACTACCGCTAAAATTAAAATTGGTATCATTAAAAATATTTAAAATTTTCTTATACATACTTAGCGTTAATATCAGTTGTAAGAAACAAAGTTTTGGATGTATTCAGTAATTTATCTAGCTATGTTCCAAACTATTTATTAGAAAAATGGTTGTCAATTTATTCGTACTTTCATTAAGTGCAATTATTCTTCTAAGAAGTGCGCCATAAAAAAAATAATACGAAAGCATTGTAACTTGGGACGAATCTATAAAACAAATTTGGCTGGTGTCATTTTCTAGTGATAAGATACTTGTAAAAACATACTGTATTGACATTTTTCTTTCAAAATTTTTAAATATTAAATTTTGAGATTTAAACAAATTTAAACTGGTGATCGTGCAATTCATAATTAAAGGAGAATCAATGCATATTTCAAAGCAAAAAGAAAATCGTCGCCAAAAAAATCTATACAACCTGGTAAAGTTTACAAAGCTTGTCCCAAAATTGCGTTCTCTATTCAACAGCTAGCATTCCCTCGTATTTGTAGATTTGAGATTACCACAAAGTTAGCTGATTGTAACTTTAAGTGAACATATCTCAAAATCCACAGTGGTCTGGAAGAAACAAAATATCAAAGGTGAGCCGTAATGACCCAGCTCATAAGAATAGTCAAAGCGCTATACTTCTCCCCCCCTTAAGTTGAAAAAAGGGGATAGAACATGTTTGATCATTTTTATACTCAAAGTAAGCTATAAAAGAAAATTTTTCGGAAAAAGGCTTTCATAATTTTTAATACATTAGTTTACGGCACTCAAATACAAATTGCACTCTTGTAAATTACTTACAAGAACATGTAAATATAAATATATACGTTTATTATTAAAATTCTGAATTTCAAATTGTATTTAACTCGTTAGCGCCCATTGTCCTCATTTCAGGACAGTTAATAAAATGGCACGTATATTTTTTGTGGTTTCTTGGAATGATTTCTGCTTTTTAGTGACAGTTTATAGCGTCACTCTAAGTGATCCCTGAAAGTTTTATGTGCCTACTATTTCATAATTTTGATAGTCATTTTATGATTTTTCATTCATCGCACATATATATGCTTTTTGCGCAGGTATATTAATTTAAATCAAGTTGAATAATATAGAATACTTTACTTTCGAGATTTTTGTCAACATATAATAATAAATTAATCTGTTCAAGTTTTTCTATCTCGAAGTTTTCTGGCTAGAACACTAAACGTGAATAAATGAGGATAGGCTTTAAATTTAAAACTATCAGAAGAATTGTTTAAGTTAATATATTTTACTGTCAGTTGTCTGTATTAATTTAGAAGTGAAATAATCAGCTAATAATATTTTGCAAAATTAATTCGGGCGTTAACGGGTTAATCCAGTTAATTTATTTGACACTATTCGTAAATGTGTCGGTCTTTGATTAAAAATAAAATTTTTGTTTTCTAGGTGATATTAAACAGTTCACTGCCAAAGGAATAATTTTCGAAGGTGAAGACGAAGAAATACCAGTTGACGAAGTAGTATTAGCAACTGGTTACAAGATATATTTTCCATACCTCAGTAAAGATATCGTGTGGGTGGAAGATAACAGAGTAGAACTGTTCAAATATGCATTTCCACCCAAACTGAAGCACAAGAGCTTGGTATTAATCGGCTTGGGACAACCTGTAGGACCTCTCATGCCAATTTCGGAACTGCAGTCGAGAGTCTACGCCTTACATATGAGTGGTGAGAATAAATTTTCTAGCTTATTAGAATATTCATAATGGGTTTAATTTGCAGCATTTTTGTTCGTAAGCAATCTAGTATCGGTGTTTGATATACAAGATGGTGGTGGAGAAGTATAACAAAACGTTAACAATCTTCCTTTTAACCCTTGTGGTGCCAATTGGCATCATAACATTTTAAGATTTCCTCTCTTACAATATGAAACTCCCACTGATTCAAAATGTTCAATGTTATAATTTATATATACATTTTCTTACCGATAAGTATCTTAAATACTTTCACTATCCCTATTGATGAATGAAAGGGTGTTTTACTCCTGGTATCGGGGGATCCTTTTAGAAAAGCACAAAACACGATCCGATCCCTCTAAAACAGATGACCCGATCTTATTGAAATTTTGAATACTTCAAAACAGAATTGATTAGTGCATGAACGAAGGATTTTTTAAATAAAAATTTGAATTTTTGGCAGAGTTGTATACAAAAACAAACTATATTTACACCCACGTATAGCCTTGTAAAACTAGTTGTATTATGAGAATCCTACGTTCAAACACTAGTCAATTCCATTCGGGAGAAATGTGCACAATTTTAAATAGTTTTGTGCATTAGTTTTTGAGAAATTGTGTCCATTGCTTTTCTGGCGAGTTTCCGAAAGCCAGGATCCGCCGCCGGCTGACTTTCCCAAAAATTTTTTAATGAGTAATGAAATGTTGCTCTTTAATATGCTCAATGTTTTGAATATTTCTTTTTTACCATTATATTGAAGAGTTAAACCTTCGAAACATATCGTAACCCCTTAATACATATTTCTAACAACTTGCTTTATCTCCTAAACGGCTGCTTTTCACAAAGACCTAGCGATTTTTTAAAGTATGAATAAAAGTAATGCAAAGTTTCGTAACAAGCTTTCTTTTTAAAGTTCCTTCCCTAATGGCACATCTTCTCCAAATAACATCCTCAGGATGCCCTATGGATGGAAAACACGTCAATGGATATCCTATGGACATCTTCAGGATATATTAGGGGACAAGTGTGTTAGGGTTGTAATAAAAGGAATCTTCCGTGATGTTGAATTTATATTTTCTAACAAGGAAACATTCAAAAGGTGTCATCTTCAAAGAGTATTGAAAAATATATATGTGATTCTACTCTTCATAAAACACCAGAAAATGAAAAAATTATCGGCTGAAATGAATTACAGCGACCACAAAAAATTATCAAAATTAAGCATATTTGGCGATTTAGCGCTGTTAGGCGATACGTTTGCTAGCACCGAGATTGCCAGTTACGAACAGAACAGTGTTTTGCTTTTCCGCCAAGTACTCAAAACCAATCGCCTAGCAGTGTGAAATCGCCAAATATGCTTAATTTTGATAATTTTTTTGTGGTCGCTGTAATTCATTTCAGCCGATAATTTTTTCATTTTCTGGTGTTTTATGAAGAGTAGAATCAAATATATTTTTTTCAATACTTTTTGAAGATGACACCTTTTGAATGTTTCCTTGTAAGTGAAATATTTGGCTCGTGACAATTCACAGAAGCGATACATAATCTTCTGTAAACACTTTTTATATACTGTTACGTACCTATCAACATCCTATTATGGATCAGCAGATATTTAATATGCACTCTTTTCTCCATGCCACTTTATTTTTTGGAGTAATTACCTCCAAATGTAGTTACGATTAAATAAGTATAAAATTACTCTAAATACTTTGAGAAAGGCAGGTACTAAAGCATCTTAAATTATTGAGATGTTTGGCAGGTATGCTGTAATTCGTAAATAGAAATTTTTATGTAATTTCATTAAAATGAGAATTAGTCAGGTTTAAAATGTTAAAATTTTGCATTTCTAGTTTGTTTTCGCGTTAAAATAGCTCACTTTTTTTTTTTTTTTTTAACTTCATACCAATGTAGGTAATGGACTTGCTGCCAAATTTGGCGACTTTCTCTCCTTGGCCACTTTTAATGACCTTGGCTAGATAATCCTTATTGATATTTTTCGAATATATAAGCTTTAACTAGAGTAGTTGAGAAGTTACTAGAAAATTCTCGATTAATAGGCTATGATTCTGATCCAGATATTGCAATCGGCTTTCACGCCAACCGACTACTGTTTAAGAGAGACTTGTTACTATTGGATTACAGCCAATTATGTGTTAATGCTATGGTACAATTTATCCTGTGATTTTGATGTCAGCTGTTTATGCTATTTTCTGGTGAAACAGAAGTTGATACTGTTTACAGACCTGCAATCTTTTGCAAAATCCTGTAAATAAACTTGAGCTCCTGCAAGATTAGTCTTTCCCAGACAATTCGCGAACCTCGAGTACGCAACAATAAGTATTTTCAATATAATTTTTTTTTTACTTTCTTCTATATTCAATAGAAGAAAGTATTAGATTCGTAAAAATTTTCGACCTCGGGTTTTTGATGGATTTACGTTTTGAGGGCTGTAGAACATCATTTGACCATTTTTAGAAAATGTCTATGTGTGTTTGTGTGCGAGACAAAATTTTGTGGCAACTGTATCTCAGGAACTACTGCACAGAATTTCATACAAGTTGGTATGTAGCACCTGGACATAAATTAGTGCCTATCAACTTTTGGGGAAAATTGTCTTGCAGGTTGCGTTGCCATTCCGCTTTTTCTAAATTTTTAACATGGTGATATAGGACAAAATTTTGTATAAATGTGCATAAAGAGAATTATTTTTTACTAATCATTATGAAATTTACAAAAATTTATAATCGAGATAGTCAACTGGGAAAATTTTTTTGTATGTGTAGGAGCCTCGTCATCCCCCCTCGAGGGGAGTAAATTTTGAAGATGAGTATCTTTCGAAAGGTCTCGTCAATGCCTTTAAAAAGAATGGTTGAACTATAAATCTGTGATAATTTAAAACAAAGTTATAGATTTTTTTACTTTTAACAAAAAAAAACTTAGGAATTTTTTTTTAATCGAAATTTAACCAAACTTGGTATTTAGTTGGCCCCTGACATAAACTGGTGCTGATTAGATTTGGGGATCAATCGCTCAACAGGTGGCGCTGTGATCGTATTTTTTTCTAAATTTTTAACATGGCAGTATAGGACAAAATTCTGTATAAATGTACATAATGAGAGTTATTCTTAACCTGTGATTCTAAAATTAATATGAATTATTGATAATAGTAATAGTTAATTAGTAAAAAAAATTGTGCATGTGGGGGCATCGCTTCCCCCTCCCCTTAAGGGGAAGTACCCCTTAGGGGGTATAGTACCCCTTAAATTTTCAAGATGGGTATCTTTCGAAAGGTCTCGTCAATACCTTTAAAATGAATGGTTGAGCTATAAATAAATGGTTGAGCTATCATTTAAAACAAAGTTATCGATTTTTTTTTTTTTTTTTTACTTTTAACGAAAAAAATACTTGGATTTTTTTTTTTTTTTTTTTTTTTTGTAATATTGAGTGAATTTGTATAGGAAAATATAGAAGAAAGTCTTGTGGTGGCCACAACATACTAGTTTTAAATACTCATTGACAACTTTACATGTAAAACAATTTTATTGAATCAAACTTTTTGGGGACTTAATTTCCTGTATAAACAGGTCATTCTGGATGTTTTCAGTCATCAGACATGAAAGCCGATAAAACAAGTTATAAGTCTTCTAAAAGTTTTATTTCGATGCCTGGAAATTTCTCGTATTAACTTTTGTTGTAATAAAAATTTTTGAGTTTCTATTTAACGAAACCCCCTTCTCCAAAGACTAGCACCAAAACTGAAGATTGTATTTTAGTGTTAATAGCCAACTTTTTGCGTTTTTGGTTTCACGTTACAATGAAGCCTACTTTTCTCACCTGATGAACGACCGTGTTTAAAAAATTTAGAATAAAAACAATTAGTTCTTAATGTTTTTTACATATCCTATTCATCTATTAAGTTTTTATTTAAAATGTTAACTTTTTGTATTTACAATAGTCAGAGGTACATTTTATTATATAAAAGTGTAAATTTGTTTACTAACTTTTAACGGAATGGCTCCTATCTGAAAACATAAATTTCGACTGCCAACATAATTTAAATCGTTATCAGAGCTGCCAACCTAATCCGGCAAATTGTTAGTACCGCCCCTTTTTCTACACCACTTAAATTTTAGAGTATTTGTTTTCTTCATTCATCGTAAATATATTTGAAGAGAATTACTCTAAAAAATAAGTGATGTAGGAAAAGGGGTGGTACTAACAATTTGCCGGATTTGGTTGGCAGCTCTGCGTTTTAAATTTTGAGGCGCTTACTCTAGCTAATTTTTCAGTTTGCTGAATTCTATTGAATCGTAAATATAATGCTTTTAATTTGAAGGTAAAATTGTATTAGTCTCTTTGCTGATGATACTAATATAGTAAATCTTCCTTTCTAGGCAAAATAAAATTACCTTCTGAAGAAGAAATGCTGGAGGATATTAAACAAAAGGACATGGAAAGGCAAAAACGATATTTCTCTGGTCCTCGTCACACGATTCAAATGGATTGGATTAATTATATGGATGAGTTAGCCAGCCTAGCTGGAGTTAAGCCAAACCTTTTCTCGATGTTTTTCGACGATCCTTTGCTCTTCTATCAGTGCTTTGTTGGACCATGCCTCCCATACCAGTATAGGCTGACTGGGCCAAACTCATGGAAGGGAGCACGAAATGCTCTCATGACTGCAGACGACCGCATTGCTGGTGCACTAAAGACCAGACATATCCAGAAAAAAATGCAACAGCAAACGGAAATCTTAAAGTATATGATGGCAATGATCTGTATTACATTATTGGCCATGGTACTGGCAATGGCCTAATTGTAAATAATTACATGTATTTAAATATTTTTTAAATTGAACATTTTTGTATTATATATTTTATGTGAATAAATTTTATGTCAATACTTACGAAATGTTTCTCTGGAGGAAATTAAGTAAATGAAGTTGGCGGTACTTTTTACCTAACAAATCTATAAATTCTTTTGAAATTTTAAATTGTCATGTAGCAAAAACGGATTGTCTTGTCAAAGCAGAAAAAAAAAAAAAAAAAAAAAAAAAATGCGAAGAATGCCGACTTTAAAATTAAGAACTTAATCTTCATTAATCTAGTTTTAACAAACTAGTACACTTAATGCAATATTGCCCAAATTCAAACATCTCAACCTTAAATAAGTTTTTTATTAAAAACATCTTATTAAACGCAAATAAAATTTGATATATTCAGACCAATTCCAAATGAGTTATTCCAAATAATGTTTCATTATTGAGTATTTTAACATGCAGAAAATGGTTAGCGTACCAAAACAAATTTAATGTGATTCAAATTAGAAAATGTTTGCCAATAATCTAGGGTTACATTTATACTACATAATGAATGTCGGACAGAAGTTTAATTCCCAACTTTCTACGCGATGAGTTCTAAATGATTTCTAAAAGTTGAAATTTGGATAATCTTCTGTGAATAGGACAATCTCTATAATAAAAATTACAAACAAGTAGTAAGAGCTTTTTTTTTTTTTTTTTCCTGTAAGGGTAGTCAAGCAATCAAACCTTACTCTCCTCCCTTTCTTTTTCCCCCCCATACACTATTTGCATACATTCTAAAATAAGTCAATGGTTTAAAGTAGATCTTCGTACTTTAATGCAATTTAATAATTGCCTTTTTAATAGCGAAAGTGGTACATAGCACTTACATTCCACAGAAACAGCCAGGAAACGGGAAAGGTTCGAAAGTAATATCTTGTTAAATTAAAATTATATTTTTGAACGGTTAAAATTATGACATTTTTCAGGGGTGATTTTAAAGTAAATTTTCCAAATTAATATTTTTTTTTCAAATTTCATTTTTCACAGTAATTTAATTAATTTAGTCTTTCTAAAAATTTGTCAAGTTTTTTGCAGATTTTAAATGTTTCTTTTACATTGACATTTAATTCAACTGTCCTATAAATAGGACGGCGGTCCAATATGGGTTAAAAGGCTAAAACTTCTACAAATATTAAGGAAATACTATTTTTTTTTTTTTACATGTTTAATAGGATTCACCTAAAAGAATTAAAGATAGGTTTTACAATAGCTTTAAAAGAAAAAATACTAAATATAAATGTTTCCAAATTTTTTACATATAGAAACTTTTATATGAAACCTGCTCCAGTGCTCCGGCAATCACCATTGCCGGAGCATTAAGCCAAGTTCCCCTTAAGCAAATTTTGTCGCCGCTTTAATTCATTCAGGTATTAGTTTCTATGAGTAAATTTTTATCAGATTAATCGCGTTGAGCATTTACCCTAGAGCAGTGGTCGTCAAAAATTTTGATTACACGAACCACTAAATTCATAATTTTAATTGCCCGCGGACCACTAAATTCATAATTTAAAATCTCGCGGACTAACACAAAACAAATCATAAAATTACGACATTATCGATTGCAAACGTTTTGTCGAATATCTCAAAGTAATTAACGAATCATCCTGTAACTTTCGGAGTAAAAAGAACGTGTTTTACGTCATATATTTGAGTGTTTACCCGAACGCAAAAAGTAAACCATAAAAGAAAATGTTTAGGATTATCCTGTAAAAAGACACTAAAAATGCGTTTTGACTGTAGCATGTGATATTGAGACTTCTTTTGTATTCATTTATAAGAGTATCGCATATATTCAAAGAGAATGATTTCTTTAAAAAATTGGGGAAAAAAGCTTTTTAAATTATAAAATACCTAATACAAAGGCGTTTTACGAAACTATACATACTACATTAGACACAACATACTGCAATCAAAATATAAGAATTAATCGGTATCGTTTTCTAACAAAAGATTAAAAACATTCAGATTTTATGATTTCTCTGCAGACCACTAAAATTTTGCCACGGACCACTCCACCAGTTGGCAATCACTGCCCTAGAGCATGTATATGGCTAGAGGGCTCATTCAATACTAAAGTTCGTATTCAAAGGTTAATGAAGACTGAGGATGATTTTCATCAGTCATGTGACGAGTGAAACGGCCAGATCCGCCAGTAACCCTAACAGCACAGTTAGGCTTAACTTATCCACAGTACATCTTAAGGACGTTTCTGGGATGGCTTTTCATCCAGAATACATCTTGAAGATATCCTGGGGAGGCGATGTGCTGTCTGGGAATTGGATAACATTACGAAAAATCTTCCGGACCTTTTGTCCGGAAGTAGGCTGAATCGCGCGCTAAGGGATTGTCATTGATGAAAACTTTAAAAGCACTAGTCATGTAATTTTTTGTTAGTTACATTCTTTAAAGGGTGCGCTCTCTAGTTAAATTTATACTCTAGGGTACGACATACCCAGAATCTCCTTTTCTGAAATGTTTTTTTTCAAATAGTTTTTAAAACATTGTTCAAAACTTTTGCTTCCTTCTCACCCCGGTTGTTTTGCACGTATTTTGTGGTAAAAAAGAAAACCACCATGCAGAGCTACCCAGCGTGTTTTTAAATTCCATTAGTTCTTCGCACAAGTGAAATGCAAGGTTAAAATGTATTCTATTTCTGCAAATGTATAATTTCTGCTCCCCCTCCCCTTAAGGCATATAGTTTTTGTAATATTATGAAAATAACAAATTAAAATCTAAGTTTTACTTTAAACATTCATAGGAAATGGCAATAACCTTAAATTTCTACTTTCATAAGAAATTCTGTAACGTGCAACACACACAAAAATCCAAATAATTACTTGTATTATTCTCGTAAAAGAAAGCAAAGGTGTCTCACTGAAAAGATGGTAATATATTTTGTGATCATGTATTAAGTTTATTATTGAACGAATGCAATGGGATTTCATAAATTAGCACATTAAAATTCAGCGAGGATTTTTAAAACTAAATTTGATATAATTTAAAAATGAATCATTGGCTGTAGGTAATCATTGAATTTGGTATACAAATATAGATATTAGGTATCGTTATTTCGTATACTATAGCATTAAAGCTCAAGCAATGCACGTATAAAGAAATGAAGCTTGAAGAAAATAAAGTTATGGTTGTGTACAAGGGTGAAAGTAAAAAATTTTCGCTGGACTGAAGTAAATATATATATTTTTTGTAATATTGGGTAAAATATAATAAACTCATACATAATGTATATAGATATTCAAAACATACATTTCCAAAGGTTACATTAATAAGCATAAGTATGAAAACTTAGGAAAATTATTTATTAATATAATTGAATTAACATTAATAGGGATTATAACACATAAAAAAAGACTGAATTCAGTCAATAGACTGAAAACTTTCACCCATGGTTGTGTATTTATGAATTGAAATGAGTTTCTGAAGGGAAAATTTCAGAGGAATAATATAGAATTTTCAAATAACGATATACATGCCCTAAAAAAAGTCTTTAGCAACTATTTTACCTCCCTCACCTCAAAAATTCCTAAAACAACAAGTCTTAACTGCTTAAGTAGTTTTCTTATTATAAATTTATAAAAAATGACAAATTTATGCGGTAAAAAAAAAAAAAAAGTCGTCGCAAGAAGTTTAAGTGTATCTTAAGATTGTAAAACTAATTTATTAAAAGTATCTTACAAGGAGACGGCAAGGGTGCGGGGTCCTCGAATCGAACGGAGGTTCCGCGTGTAATTAACACTCAGTGAGTGTATTCATATACTCAAACCCTAGAGCGCACTACTTAGCCATCGCCGAGAAAACAATTCCTGAAGTTTGAAAAAAAAAATTAATTTGTAATTTGTATTAAAATTTAATGAATAGTTATAAACAATTTCTTTTCAACTTTTATACATTGTTAAATCGCGAATTTAATGATTTATAACATTTAACGATTAGAACTTAGAACTGTAGATAGAATAAATACAAAAGCCACAGTTCTTTTAAACATTACCATTTATTTTTTATAAAATATCATATTACTAAATTCAATGAATATTTATGATTATACGTTTATAGCATTAGCAATTCTTTCAATCATTCATCTTTACGAATACACAAACCTGGATGATATATATCATAAAAACAAGAAAAACACAAATTTTGTCGACAACTTGCACAACAAATAAATGCAGCTTTTTTACAGGAGCACGGTGTTTTGAGAATTTCTCCTAAAAAGCAAACTTCGTTCATATTCATAAATGCCACAACCACATGCGAATAATAAATTTCCATATGTTTAATGTTAAAAAGTTAGAAATCATTAAATTCGAGATTTAACAATGTATAAAAGTTGAAAAGAAATTGTTTATAACGATTTATTAAATTTTAATACAAATAATTGTTTTTTTCAAACTTCAGGAATTTTTTTCTCGGCGATGGCTAAGTAGTGCGCTCTAGGGTTTGAGTATATGAATACACTCACTGAGTGCTAACTACACGCGGAACCTCCGTTCGATTTGAGGACCCCACATCCTTGCCGTCTCCTTGTTAGTAGAATTCTTTAAAAATTTGTAAAAAAAGAAAAAGTAAAATATATGCACATTAAGTTTATTTCTTTTTAATACCCAAGATTAAAAAATTTAGAATGTGAAAATTACTTTTATTTCCCATAATTATTAAAGGACTTCGAAAAATAGTAAATACCTCAGTGTGGACATTTTGCAGCCAAAATTCGAAAAATCAAACTTAGTTTGAGAAACTGGATATTACAAAAATAGGATTAGAAACGAACACATTTTGATTCGTAACCTAACAATGCCTTAGAAAAAAGTTTAACTGACAGTACCTAGCAAAGTAAATTTTTAAATCAATAGATATAACAGTACTAGAATATGTCCCATTCAAAGTGTAATATCAGATAGATCATCAAAAGAGATAAAGGTAAGGCTATCTACTGAAAGGAAATGAATTTTATATTTGGAAGATTAAGACTTCTATTAAATGAAATGTCCAAAGGATTACGCCGGCATGTCACAGTAAAAGAAACTTCCAACATGCGAAAATGCTAATACTTTCTTACAACTGAAAAAAGATTGTTTAAACTTAAAGATACGATCGTGGAAAATTTGTTTGATAAAATTACACTGGTATAAAATTAACCTTAACAGAATGTAAAGTTCGTGAGAAATACGGCACAAGTTTAAGTGGTGCGCTTTTTTAAATGCGTATTTTTTTTTTCTGCTAATTCAGCGGATATGGATAATATATGCAAAATTTAGCTCTGATGGTGGGAAGTGGGGGGGGTAAAGTCAAAATTCTAAAACAATTTTGAATTAAATTTGAGAAACTACCATCCCGAAGTCGGTTATAACTTAAGCGTATAATCTTTAACTACCCTTCTTGAGACCATGGAAGCCTCTGCGTAAGTGCTGATTCAACATGTCCAGTGCTAAAATAGGAATGATTGCCATTTGATTGAGAGAAAATAAGCGATAACAGAGCGCCGGAACGATTGGATGTTTTCCAAATCCCAACCTGTCGGTCAATTTGGCACCCCTCCAAGCCTTTGGATTCATCCTCACTGCTAGTTTTAGGATATGTGGTTATCGGGCTTATATATGCGAAAATTACAGCTCAAATGATAGGATGTGCGTGTAAATCTTATGTTTGACCAACACATACAAAAAGTTAAACAAAACCCGAAAAAAATAGCATGGTGGTCATTTAGATTTAGTAACAAACTTACCAGGGTTTAATAAAAGTTTCAAAGCACCAGATCTTGTTTAAAATGACAGTTTAAATATAAAAAAACAATAAAATGAATTAACATCTGAAATGAATATAATAGAAATGAGATTGTTATTAAAGAGAAAAGTATTAAAATTTGATACTTTAAAGTTAAAAAGTATTTAATAGAAGTATGGTTTCGATATCAAAGGCCGTTATTCTGACTAAAATTGTTAGTCATTTGTATGATTCATAAATTTCCCAATCTGCTCAGTTCTGTAATGAGATTGTGGCATGCATGTCTAGTGGATAACTATATACACATTCGATCTATATAAATTTCATATTCAAATTAGTTATTCATGTTATTTTCCATAATGAATGCTGACGATGTTCCTTATATTAACAATAAATGCATAAAGTATGAGAAGTATAACATCAAAAGTATAAAGGAAATTTTTTTTTGCCTTACAGACGACAGCACACAAAACGATCATTTTTCAGATTATTTTTGGTCAATGAATAAAATGATAATTTTGTTTAAAATTATCAGATTTATCATTTTAAAGGTATTGAAGATTTCTTTTTAAAAAAGTACTTAAAAAAAAAAAAAAAAAAAAAATCGCATAATGCTGGATAGTGCTTTCTCCAGGGAGGAAATGTATGCTCTTATATAAACAAATTTTCTCCCTAATTAGGAAATTTTAAATTACAAATTTATAATAATTAAAAGTAATTCTGCTTCTGCACATTTTGCTCTGTACTGCCATATTAAAACTTATGGAAACGCAGGATGGCATCGTTACCTGCTGGGCAAGTTGCACCAAGAATTTATAAGCACTAATCTGTCAAGGTGCAACTACGTACAGTCGGCAGCAAAAGTATCCGAGCACTAGCGAAAATTCCTATATGAAAAAAGTACACTTAATACAGTTTTGTTAAATAAATTCTTGTAGAATCCTGTTCTTAGTCTAAGAACATTATTCGACAAAAATTTATTTAACAAAACAGTGTTAAGTGTATTTTTTTTTATATAGGGAATTTTGTTAGTGCTCGGATACTTTTTCTGCCGACTGTATAAATATGTGTGGGATTTTGCGTATTTTTCGAGTAAGAATTGGTACAAAATTTTTGCCACAGACATTTTCTAAAAATGATTGTCTTGGAGCTCCTAAAAGGCGTAATTTTTTGAAAATCAGAAATCGAACATTTTTACACATCCAATACTTTCTTTTTAAATATGGACGAATAAGATAAAACTAAATTTATATATAATTTATAAAATTTTTATTTTAAAGGAGTGTGTAGTTATTTGTTCACAAAATCATCAAAATCGAACTTATTAGCAACTACTGTAATAAAGGTTTTTACATTTTAAAATACCCAAATTAATTTCTTAAATTTTGTTATAAAATCGTTTTTTACATGGAATCTTATAAATGTATATTCCATATTCAAGTTTCCAAATTTAGAAATGGAAGAGAGTCCATAGTCGGGTGACCAGTCCAGTCGTCCTCGAATACTACCTAAAAAAAATCTGATGTGTCACTCGCACAACTTTCTCTTGTCCTAACATTTAATACTATAAATACAGATCGGAGATTAATGGGTAAGATACCGAGTACTTTTATGTAAACCTATGTTAAAACAATTCAAATTAGGCTTCGGAACAGCCTTATTTAACGAATAATTCTATATGAGGAGGGCTACCGCCCCCTCAACCTCCCGTTTCATTATTGTATTTACATTTATATAGAAATTAAATCTGTTATTAAATATTCAAAAGTTCATTTAAAATTACTCGGACAACTTTCATACGCAACGTCCCTTGAAACATATCAATTTGATCAAAATTTTCTAAGTAAGAAACTTAACTTCAAGATACAGCATTTGGATCGCCTGAAATTATTTGATTTTAATTTATTATGAGAGACACAAAGATCAAACATTAAAAACTGGACTTCGGTATTTAGGAAAGCTCAAAACATGTAAATATACAAAAAATCAAGCGATTAATATATAGCTTTAAAAAATACATTATTTACCAAATGGCTATGAGGAATTAATTTCATTTTCAGAGCAGCTTTCCTGGACATGATAAAATATTATAATCCTATTTTAATAACGCACAGCACAACTTGATAATACAATTCCATCGATTTTCCAGTATTGGCACACTATAATCTAGTTCTTTTTTGTGGCAGTGTAAAAAAACAGTGAATGATTTCTATACTATATTCTACATGAAACATGGTTTTAACGCATATAAATATATATATTCGTTTCATTTGGTTTAGTGCAGTCTACAGATGTTTAAACTGTACTTATCTGCAATTTAATCCATAGACGTAATTTAATTGAATTCTCTTTGGTATTCCTGTACACGAACCATTTGCTTTATCTCAACGAAAATTTTAGTGTAGCATTCCTATATGACACATTTAGAATACTAATTTTGGTCTTTCTGCTATTATTTGTTCTTGAGATATGCTAATAATACACACACACTCACTCTCTCTCACACACACACACAATCCAACCGCTAAGAGCATGATTTTCGGATTCAAAGCACCTCAAAATGTGCGACACAATTTCTAAAATTTGACCCCAAAACAATTTATTCTCTACCATTTATATAGGTATAAGAAAGTAAATACTAAAACGCATGTGGGGACGCTAGTTTTAAAGATATTGATTTACTATAATTTGTGTGTATAGTAAATATGCTGATATAAGTGCTTTAGAGTATATTACATTCATAAAAATTACTAAAATTTCACAATTAATGCGATTTTTGTCCCCGAAAGTCGGGAACACGCCGCGATATTTGTCCCCAAATTCAATTAAAAATACATATAATAATAATAATCTGTCCGCTCTACCATTATGCTTATTCGTGAAATAATTTGAGGGGGTGGGGGGGGGGATCCAAAACGCCTTAAAAAAGTTCATGAAAATTCATACTGTTTGGGAATTCTTGAAAAAATTCATAACCCCACTCTATTATATTTAAACTTAGATACTGATTTAAAACGTTTCAAACAGAGAGATCACGCCGCTAATTCAAATCTGTTCATATTAGTTCTCCATTGTATTATATAGGTATGGAAAACTCAGGTATTCGTAAAAAATTTAAACTTCTGTTTTTTTTTTGTCATTTTACACGCTTTAAGGTGTGAGAAATCCAAAAATCGCAAATCATTTCAATGGCTTAGTATGTTTGTCTGTGTACACAATATTTCAAGAGCAATTAAATGTAGACCGGATAGCAGAAATTCGTCAGCATAAGTATGTGACGGGGAAACTGAGCAGAACCCACCTATGCCGACTAGTTTTCGAATTGGGGCTTCGTTTTCACTTGAATACAGCTCTTCAATTTTTTTTATTTCAACTATAGGGTAAACAGGTTTTGAGCTTCTCTTTCCAAGTTATATCTGTTTACAAGTTACAAAAAAGAATTCACGTAATACAAGTTACTTAACAGTTAAATAACACTTCTTTATGTGGCTGAAATCGTTCTGTGATGGCCTATATTCACTCGGGTCAGGTCGACTGCCATCTCAACTAAAATGGCCAAAAGGCGAAGGCCGTTTCTGAAAAAATGAAAGTGATTGAATTACATATTACATAAAAATTTTGGAATTAACTAACGAACATAACTTTTATTAAAAGCTAATAACAGTGTATATATATATATATACATATATAGGAATAGATTATCAATGAATAAAATAAATTATCAATGAATAAAATTAAATAAAACCTCAAAAAACACTGAGGTCTTCATCAGGGAGGCCCTTCGGTGTAGAGGTGAAGAGAAGTTTCTGAAAGGACAGTAGCAATTAGCTAATACCTATCCTTAGCTGCCAACTTCTCACCAAACAGAAAAAAACCATTAACTGAAAAGAAATCTGACATACATATAATTTAAAAAATCCAAAAACAATTATAAAATTACCAAAATTACAAAAGTAGTACAATTACAACAAATTAATATATATGAAATATACAAGAAATTACAAAATACATTAAAATGAAACACAATAAAATGAAGACCTCAGTGTTTTTTAGGGTTTTATTTCATTTTATTCATTGATAATTTATTTTATTCATTGATAATCTATTCCTGTATTTAAGTTTTGCATTTCCTTTTGCAGCAATTCTGCGCATTAGTTTGCAATTCTCCTTTTATGTTTTTCTTATCTTTAAACTCATAAAATCGTTACAATAGTTATACATATATATATATATATATATATATATATATATATATATATATATATATATATATATATATATATATTGTGTATGTATATATACATATATTAGGGCTGTGTCGATTAATCGGTTCAATTAATCGATCATTGCTTAGTTCCGATCAAATTTTTTAATCGAATCCGATTAAATCGATTAAAAATTTTCAAAATCCGATTAAAATTTCAAACTACGAATAAAAGTAAAAACTTAAAATGCTGTTTTTCCGTCAAAATATTGCCCCATCAGTGACCGTGCGGTTCTGTGCTCAATGCTGGTAGACGGAAAGTATCGGGTTTGATCCCAGGTCGCGCTTGTCGACATAGTCGTTCGGAGTTTTCCGTGGTTTTCTCCGAAACTCGCGCAAATACGTGCTAGGATCCTTCAGAAAAGTCCTCCTAGAGGGCATTCCACTTATAGTCTTAGGACCTACGGAAGTCAATCGGTCTTAATCCCAAACACACACACCCCTACAAAATATTTTTTTCAGATATTCGCTTTATATATATATATTTCACGTAAGATCAAGCTTAGATCACGAAAATGTCAATGTGCATGTGTGTTTAAGGGATTCATTAAAGTGGTATTTTTTTTATGACTTGTTATGTAATATTGGAAATAAACATGTATGTGTGTTTCATTCTGATCTTTCATTATATATGCGTGAGTATAATTTAAATATTTAATATTTATAAAGTATTTTTAATATGTTTTTATTATCATTATATATCAATAATTAAGAGGCAACAGCGCTAATTATCGTAATTAAATATCTTCACAATTAAAATCTAAGTGTAACAGAAAATGTATTTCATAAAATAAATCCACTGCACTTTAGAATGTAAAAATTGAGGAAAAGGAATCAAAAATCCATAGAAAAAAGAATGGGACGAGGGCGAAAAAAAACTCACAATGTCAAGTGTGTAAGGAAGAAAAAAATGTTTAACACCAGAAGGAATAAGAGGACAAAATTGACTAGGAAGTTCGGGCTCGGGGCCCTGAAGCTATTGTCTAGGGTTTAATACGTCTCGCCTAGTATGTGACTTATGCAAATATTCGTACGAATATTTGCAGTTGCTTTTTGAAATGTTATATTATTTTCGCATTTAAAATATTTTCTCACTTGTTAGAAAAAATTAAGAGGTTTTCTATTTTCATTATTTATTTGTATGTTTGATATTATTTATAGTTTAAGGAACTTGTTAAGGAACTAGTTAAATTAACATCTATATCATCTTGCCTGTTGTGTACTATCTGAAAAGAAAAAAAGTATATCGTTCAAATAAAATTATACAAAGAAAAATGAAAATCGATTAAAAATCCGATTAATCGATTAATGAACTACGATTAACCCAGTTAAAACTGTTAATCGATTCCCACTCCTAATATATATATATATATATATATATATATATATATATATATATATATATATATATATATACATATATTAACCCAAAAGGAAGGTGAATAGTGATTTCTCTTTCTTTTTTAACATTCATTAAAAATTGTAGGGGAATCTGTGTTCGCTTATATTTTAACATAATTTGAAAGTTATATTAATATTCCACATTATATTAACAGAAAATAAACAGGAGAACGAATAACTATGCAATTAAGAAATATTTGTATGTCCCATTACGACTGTGCAACAGTTTCACAATTTTATATATAAAGATTTTTCTTCTGTAATATAGAATCAACTAATATGCAAACTTATTATCAAACCTTATTTTTCTCTTTTTGATTATCTCTTTCTTCAAAAATAGTAATTTTTCTACATTATACAAAAAAAAAAAAAAAAAAAAAAAGAAAAAGAAAAAAAGTATATTGTAGCCAGCACAAAACTTTCTTCTATATATTCCTACACAAATTCACTAAGTGCAAAAAATTTATTAAAACTATTATTTATTATAGTTATCTAACATGATGAATGCAAATTATTTTCATCTTACAGAAAACTTACACTAAATATCCAAAGAAAGAAAGTCTTTATTGTTTATAAATAGCATCTTAAAAATGCGTTTTTATAATGGTTATCTCGCATATCAAGTTTCGTACAGTTATATGCCATAGAATTTGAGATATAGCCTTCTCGTTATCGAGGAAATTTGCAGTATAGCAGCGCCATCTAAATTAAATCAGCATCCAAATTAAATCAGCATAATGTCTCATGATGTCCTGCTCACACATATCAAGTTTTGTTTGATGATACGCGATAGAACCTGAGATATAGCCATCCCTTAAATTGCGAAAATTGCTGTGTAGCAGCGTCGCTTGTTGAGCGGTTGACATCAATAGTTGATAGTCATTAATTTATGTCAAGATGCATCTACATATAAATTCATATGCATTTTTGTACAGTGTAGTTCTTGCGGTATAGCCCTCATAAATTGAAGAAATCGCTGTAAAGCAGCACCACCTGTTGGCCGATAAAAAAAAAAATCAAATTGAATCAGCATAATGTCTCATAATGGCCTTCTCACATATCAAGTTTTGTTTGATTATACGCAATAGAACCTGAGATATAGCCTTCCCTTAAATTGTGGAAATCGCTGTATAGCAGCGCCACCTGTTGCGCGATGGTCACCAAAAGTTGATAGGCACTAATATATGTCAAGGTTCATTTGCATATAAATTTATATATAATTTTGAGCAGTAGTTTCGGAGATACACCATCGAAATGAATTTTAAAGGGTAAAAGTAAGCCAAAAAGAATTAAATTTGAAGTTTATCTCTGAAATGAACTTTGCGATAGCAAAAGTCGTTCAATGTGAAGCATCACGAATACAAGAGACAAAATAGATCAGTCTGTTCATTTCTCTACATTTAAAGATTTTTTAGTAAAATAACAAAAAGCAGAAAAAAAAATACTGCGGTCAAAATATATAACTGGAAGAAGAAATAACAGCTAAAAAAATTGACGTATTACAAGTATTCCTTCTGTAAATAAATCTAAAAAACCTTCTGTGGTACTCGCAAAAATTTCTCTAACCTTGCAATTGAGTACTATAAGGATAAATTACAGATTAAGGTGTACTATGACAATATACATAAATGTACTTTAAAAACAGGTAAACATGGTTTTTGAAACAGTATATTTTATTTAATTTTCTTTTGTTTTATATTACTGTGTACATACACAACCGACACCTTCAATCTCTCCTTTTGAACACAGTACCTGTATTTACACACGCACAAAAAATAAATAAACAGACAAATAAACAAGCACTGTTATTAAATTTGAAAAGTTTATTCCGATTTATTCGGACAACTTTCACACACCCCCAAAGTAGAGCCCCTAAATAAAATAATAGGCCGGCGCATCACCGCCACTTTTTTGCCTCCGAAGAGGACAGCATTCCCGCTTAGCGTCCTTATCGCTTCCCTAATGATTTTAAGAAATCTTGATCTGAAGCTAATCCGGTCAAGATAAGAGCAACAAGCAACAATAATATTCCTAAAAACACATTTTTTTTCACAGTACATTCTCAAGATGTCATTTTATTCTGAGGATATCCTACGGATGTACTGGGTTAAGATGTGTTGTTAGGACGGTTTCTGTTTCTTTTACAAAATGTCGCCAAAACTCAAATACACAGTAATAGAAGGTCTGTGAAGACTTTATGTTCACTTCTTGAATGATTATTGCAGTTTATCGGTAAACAAATTTCCATATCATAGTTTACTTAGCTAAAATTATGAAGCATAAAAAACAAGTTACTCTAAAGTAACGTAAGACGATAAAAAAAAAAAAAAAAAAAATGTTTGTCGTTTGTTTATCAGAGAAACGCGCTGGGTACATGTGGCAATCCTAAGGCAACAAAATGCCTGATGCGCCAGCTCGTATATATGGGAGCCTTAACCCAAAGTTCCCAATAAAGCGCGTGATCACGAGAATCTTGCGTGTTTTTTTATTTTTGTTTTTGTCATTATTCTTTTTTTTTTTTTCTTGCATAAAGTTTTTAACATTGCGAGAAATTTGCCCACTCTTCTGGGGCCAATTTATTAAAATTTTAATTGAAAAATGGGGTTTTAATTTAATGTTTTTTGAACCAATCATCCAACTGAACTAAAAATTGCAGCGTTACATAAATTTTGTCCTGCCTAATAAGTATATACCATTTTTTATAGCGACTGATTAAACGGTGTATTTTGTATAGCGAATTAAAACCTGGCATTTATTTTATAAAAATAAAATGGCAGTCCAAATTTTTTTTGGCGTGATCGTATAGTCGGTAACAAAAGTCTCCGAACACTAGCAAAAATTCCTATATAAAAAAAGTACACTTAATACAGTTTTATTAAACAAATCCTTGTCGAATCCTGTTCTTTGTCAGTCTAAAACCAGGATTCGACAAGGATTTATTTAACAAAACTGTATTAAGTGTACTTTTTTTATATAGGAATTTTTGCTAGTGTTCGGAGACTTTTGTTACCGACTGTAGCTGACACTGTTCGGAAGGCTACTTGCTAAATATTGTAAAATTGAGAGAAATTGATGCACTCTTAACCCTTTAACCTTCACTACATAATTTATTTTTAAAATTACTAAACTAATTTTAAAAAAGGCTTTTAGACACGTAGCTGATCATAAATATTTAAAAAATAAATAATTAGCATTGTTCCTTTTCGAGAAATTTTTGGTTTGAAATATCTATAAGTAAACCTTATTAAATTCAAATAATACTTATTTTAATAAATAAAACACTTTGTAAAAAACATTATCGACTACAAAAAATCGTAAAAGTTGTTTCAGGTGAAAATAATAGTCCAACTTTTCATTAAATGAAAAAAACTAGACATGAGTACATCATCAAACCAGCAATTCGCACTCGGCAACAGTAAGAAAGTTCAAGTGACATGCATTTAGCTTCCTTTGAAGCATTATTTGTTAAGTTTTGGAATAGTGCTGCTATCTATCGAACAGAAAAGAAACAAAGGTTAAAAACCTGATTTAAAAAAGGGGGAAATGTTAAAAAACTGCTGCATAAAAATTGTTAAATTGTGTCAAATGTTTGGTTTCGCTGCGAAACCAATGAACGTTAAAGGGTTAAAGGGCTAATTTGTTAAAATTTTTGATCCGAAAACAGGTCATTCATTAAAATCTTCTAATTTAAACAGACCCTTCACAGAAGTTCAATGATTTTAAAAAGTTTTCAAAAAATTTGGATAAGGAAACTACTTATTTTAGTGATCAGCTGCAAAAATACTTCTACAGTAAAACTAGAATTAGGTAAATACTCTTGTATTGATTGGCTGGCTGGGTTTTACGTCGCACTAGTGTTGCGCAGATGGGCAATTGGCGACGGTCTGGGACTCACCAGGTAGAGATGGTCCGGAGACATGCCATCGCAATTTTGATCCTTCATGGAAGGGATGGCTCTCCCGCTTCGGTGACCCCCAGAGGTATAATTTTTGATGGGAACATGGAGGACATCTCTCTTGTATTGAAGGTATGAAAATATGTTTCATCATTTTGCAGTGCAATAGGTATCTATTCAGTGATCGACAATGTAAAATATCGACATATTTAAGCAATTAAGAGGGGACAATACCTAATCTCTCCGACAGCCTTCGCCCATGTTATTCTATGGGAAAATTTGTTGCGACAATTACACATTAACTAATGAATATTTTTTAATTCTGTTTTCGCAGTCAGAAAATTCATAACCGTTAAATGAGTACTCATTTTTGAAAAATTCATTTTTTTTTATTTTTACATTTTAATTTTGAGTTCAAAAATGCGATTTTTCACAAAATACATTTTTCTCATTTTCTAGTCGCAAAATGAAATACTAAAATTTTAAAAAATCAATTTTTGGAAAAGAAGTACTAATTTAACGCTTATGAATTTTCTAAATGTGAAAACAGAATTGAAAAATATTCATTAGGTAATGAGTAATTATGTGAACAAATTTTCCCATAGAATAACATGGGCGAAGGCTGCCGGCGAGATTAGGTATTGTCCGCTCTTAAATCCGATTAAACTCAAATTGTACTAATTAGATGTAAAATTAGCCATCATTAACAATAAGCATTAATCTAGAATTTTTTTTTAATTATTTTTCTGTTCTCGTATTCTTTTTAGAAATCTCACTCTGTTTCGGAATATAGCATGAGAAATTCTCACCCAGTTTTTACATCAAATGAGCAACCTACCCACACCACCCCTTGAAACTACACCAATCTCGGTTACACATTTCAAGTGGCAAACTCACATGATTTTCAAAATACCCTGAATTTCCTGCAATTATTTATTTTTAATTTATACTGAAAATAGACGTAAAGAAGAACATAATTATCATTCCTAAGCAATTTCCTGGACTTTAGTAAAATATAGTAAGGGACTTTCATCTATTACTTTCAGTAGAGAAAAATATATCCACCTAGTTTTGGGTAGCACTGTACTTTGTCTGTGAGTTATATACGCACCATATAGCGTACTTAAATTTATCACGATATGAAAAACACATAACACAACTTGAAAGGCAGTTCTATCAATTTGCAGTTGCAGCTAGAATATATCAGAATTCTTTTGTGAGGTTTTGTAAACAAATAATGAATGATTTTTATGCAATATTTAAATAATACTTTTATACATTAAAAAAAAAAAAATGTATAGAACAATCTAAGAGGTCTTAAATTGTACACACCAGAAATTTCGCCCATAGACAATGTACGTATTTGAATTCTCTTGGATGTCCCAACACACGCACCATTTGTCTGATCTTAATAAAATTTAAGCAACACCGTTCTGGAATTATTCTGATAAGACACGCAGACACAGGGATTAACCGCTAGAAAGTTATTTTTCCGATTCATGGAACCTCAAAATTTGTAAATGCAGCAAAACTCAAGCTTGATAATTTGATCAAAAACAATGCTTTCTCTTCTTTTTATGGGTAGGTGAAGAGAAAAAAATAATAATAATTCTCAAAAATTCATGAATTAAACTTTTATTATTATTATTATCTGCCTGCTTTAATTCTTACGGCATTTCAAACTTACTATAAAAAAGGTTATATTTTCATATGAGATTTTTCTAGATCCTTTTCTTTTCTGTTTATTTATTTATTTATTTATTTTGTAAAGAAGGCACTTGTGGAATGCAAGATAAATAATTGCCGTATACCATGCAGTAAATCTGATAAGTAGAAAAAAATAATATATCAATTCATATTACGATTTTTTTTCTGACGATTTTTTTTTTTTAACTGCTTGGAACATTTTCTGGAAAAATTCTTTTCAAGGTTTACTTTCAGACGTGCCCAGAATTGTTTTGTTACTTTTATTAATGGTGTTGTTTTATGAAATAAACAAATAACACTAGGCTGGAAAAAAAAAAAAAAAAAACATTTTTTCTTTTTCGAGCCCTGATACCATTCATGCTGATTCTTATGTAAAATGACTCTTGAATCCGAATATGACCCCCAGTTTGCCCCATCACCCACCGTTTTCTCGAGACGTCACCTCATCTCCCAATTTTTATCAATCTTTGGTAATTTTGTGGCCATGAATTTGATTTCGAGAATGGAAAATAATTATTTTAACTCCTTAAAAAAAAAAAAAAAAAAAAAAAAATGTAATGTATAATAAGCGATAATAATAATTGATTAATAAAATATAATAAATGTAACTTATAATTTCAGTGGCAAATCCTTCCCCCTCCCCCAAATCTTCCCCTTGCTGCAAATGTTCATGTTATAGAAATTTTCACTTTTTTTGGCCCTCAGAAGATATTTAACAATTAAAATATTTCTTTTCTATAAAATTACCGAAAAGTGGTAAAAATAGGGGGGAGTCCCCAAAAAACGGTGGGTGATAGGGCAAAATGGCTCTCATATTCGGATTCAGGCGGTCATTTTACAAAATAATTTGCAAACGTTTTCATGCCGAGCAGTATAATCAAACACATTAGGTAGTTTGTCACTAATAATATTATTTATGTTCTACTAATTTTTTTAACTTCGACTTTCACTATTCTAAGTATGATGAAAATAATATATGGTTTTTTATGTTTTTTACAAATCTGATACTTTCAAAAAAAACAAAAAAGACTGCATTTTATTCTTTAAAAATACGACTTCTGGTTTTCTATACAAACACACACAGAGAGAGAGAGAGAGAGACATATATATATGTATACAGTCGGTAACAAAAGTGTCCGAACACTAGCAAAAATTCCTATATAAAAAAAAGTACATTTAATGCAGTTTTGTTAAATAAATCCTTGTCGAATCCTGTTCTTAGTCCGTCTAAGAACATGATTTGACAAGGATTTATTGAACAAAACAGTATTAACTCTACTTTTTTTTTTATATAGGAATGTTTGCTAGTGTTCGGACACTTTTGTTACCGACTGTAGATTGATAATCAGAACGTACAGTAGAAATATAAAGGTTATTAAATATTATCAGTACATACAGTTGGAATTTAAAGATGATTAATTATCAGTATTCAAAAAATTAATATGATCAAAAACAAAGACCACCCAAATCAAACCAAAAATGAAATAAAGTCAAATCAAAATGAACTAAAACAAATTGGAATAAGATAACAGCATATTTGCATTCTAACGTTATCAAGGGTCTGGTAGAATGCAAACATGCTAAATGAATGTTTTTCTGTCACAAAGATAGCAAAACCTAAGTATTTCTTTGTGCCTATGCCCGAAACATTCATTGGAGCTAAAAGAAGGAAACAATTATATCAAAATAAACTCACCACAACATGTGAGAAACTAAAAAATTAATTATAAAATTATGAGTGAAAAAACAGCAATAAAATTTTGTAATTATGCATCAATAATCACAAATGATATAATCAAGAAATAAGCAACGGAAATACGTAAGAAATGAGTGTGTCACATGTAAAATTTAAGAACCAGATAGCCGTTAAAAGTACAGTTAATGTCAGTACAGTAATGGCAAGGAATCATGAAATAAATATAGAGATGTCACAAACCAATTCTAATTAAAAATTCTCAATTTAGGATTCAGTTTCAGAATAGTAACTTGAATAGTGCTGCCATCTGCAGCACTATTCAAGTATTATGAAAAAAAAAAAAAATAATAATACAGTTAATGTCAGTACACAGTACAGTAATGGCAAGGAATCATGGAGTAAATATAGAGATGTCTCAAACCACTTCAAATTAAAAATCCTCAATTTAGGATTGAGAGTTTCAGAATAGTTACTTGAATAGTGGTGCGATCTGCAGTTGTAATATGAAAAGAATTTTTTAAAAATATTTATCATTATAAATTTAATTATGTTGAAAGACCATTGGAATAATCATACTAAACTAACAATATAACAACACATGATTTAAAATCAAGTATTTTAATTTCTAGACCTAAAATATAATTTATTTTGGAATAAAAATCCATTAAATTTTTTTTTTAATTAAATGTTTGGGATAACCATTAATAAATGCTAAATTTTTATTTTTATATATATGGGATCATTGATTTGCACCCCTATCTACCTGAGAAGAGAAAATTTTTATTGACAGTATTTTTCGAAAAAACTCATCAATGCCTTAAAAACAAAGGTTAATCAACAAACAGACCTTTTTTTTCGATATTAAATGTTATACTTTTCTGAGATAAAAATTGTCTGAATCCACTAGCAAAAATAATTTTGATAAACAGTAATTCAAATAAAGTATTATTTGCCTCTGTGGGAATTTCTATAGAGAAATAGAGAGAAAAGTTTTGTCATGGTCATGACACACTATTATACTCCTCTTCTCCTTTTTTTCTTGAAATAATTGTTATTTTTAAAATGCAATATTAGCAGACTGAGCACAAAGAAAAACCTCTGATGTTAAAAACTAAGCCTCTTTATTGAAATATTTTCACAGTGCGTTGAATATTGATGATCTGAGATACTATAATTTTAAAAATCGTGAAGTTCCTTCAAATGGTACAGAATTCACAAAATTATTAAAAATTTAATAAGGTTTAATTTCAAGAATTGAAAAAAATATATATTTCATACGGCCCCAAAGCAAAAAAGTTTCTAATTAATAAACTGATCCATAACCTAATAAATTGATGTACGGAATTTTGTCTTGGCTTATCTCTGGGAATTTTCATGGTGCAATACTGAAATTTCGATGTCTCGACAAAATTTCTGCAATAAAAAAAAAAAAAAAAAAAAAAAAAAAAAAAAAAACATCTCGGCAGATCGCATTATGGGGTTCATACACAAAATACGAATAAAAACAATGCTATAATAAAAACGTTTACGTTTTAGTTTGTCTCTAATCATTTAACAACTTTGTTTCAACATATCTCTGGGATTTTTATGATAAATTAAGGATATTTTGTACTTCACCTTATTAGGCTATTAGAAATGTTTTACTCATTATTTGTTTATTATACGAGGAACTGAAACAAATTTTGTAATTCTTAAAATTGAATCCTCAAAAGTATTTTTGATCGATTTTATAAAATTCTATTTTTATTTTATTTTATTCCATTTATTTATTTATTTATTTTATTCTATTTATTTTATGTATCTCTGTAATTCCTTTTATATCCAAGATCAATATTTAGAAAATGAAAGCCAAAATCAAAAACCTTATACATGTATCACATGTGTCTTTAAGTTATCCAATTCATGCATAAATGTAATATTCACAAATTATATTTTGTAATCTCGAACTGGGAAATGTAAATGGGAAATCTGTAACTGAAAGTGACATGGTTTAAAATTTTAATCTCGTTGCAATCACATAAAAGTAGTTATTTATGTAATGCTTCATCTAATATTTTGTATTATGACACAAAGTTACAGCATTAGTTTAATTAAAACGCTAGAAACGAGTAGCTGTCTGGCCATGAGAAAATATATTTGGAAAATTTTATGTGTGTAATATAGAGTTTCATTTCCTGTATTTTGAAATTCACATTGTTCATTATTTATGTCCCTTATAAAATATTGTTTTAATATAATTCACAGCTTCAAAAGTTCGCGTAAATTTGGCAGCGTTTTATTAAATCTGTGTTTTATTAAAATTATCCGACAAAAAAAAAAAAAATAAATAAAAAAAAAATAAAAGTGTTCTGCGTTGAAAACGTATCTCTCTATGTGTGTGTGTGTGGTACTGTAGCTTCTAAAAGAACAGATAGATTTCTATGCGTTTATTTTTTAATATATATAGATATATTTTACATTAGAATGCTGATTGAATGCGGATATTTTTAAGTCATGTTTGATAAATAACACTTTTTTATACTATATATATTTTTTTCAGCCCATGTTGCATTAAATTTTTTAAATTTACAATTTGGCAATCTTTTAGCTTCCAAATAAAACCATATTAGATGATAAAACCCGTTTTTTTTTTTTTTTTTTTTTTTTTTTTTTTTTTTTTGGGTGGGGGATGGGTGGGGGAATGGAGAACAGAAATATTTAGAATAAATAGCGAATTTTAAGCCGATCTTGACAAAAGTTTAAAAATTGGCTGCAAATAGTTATTATGAGATCTTAGTCCAAAAATCTACAAATTTGGTTGAAAACTAGATTTTAAAATCGATCAAAATGTGATTTTTTTTTTTTTTTTTACTTTCTCTTACCACGCGAGATTTTGTTATGTTTACACGTTTTGAGGTACCCTGAATACGAAAATCATGTTTTTAGCAAATGGTCTGTGTGTATGTCTGTGTGTCTGGGAGTCTGTGAGTCTGTGTGTGTGTGTCTGTCTGTTATCAGCATATCTCAAGAACAAATAGTAGCAGACATTCCAAACTTGGTATTCTAAATGTGTATCATATCTAGATGCTACAGTAAGCTTTTTGTTAAGATCAAGCAAATGGTTCGTATACAGGGACAATCAAGAGAATTCTAATACATTACGTCAATGGGGGAAATTGCAGGTAAGTAGAGTTTAACGTCTATAGACTGCACTAAACCAAATGAAACGAATATATATATATTGTAATAGCGATAGTCAACTAGGAAAAAAATGTTGTGTATGCAGGAGCCTTGCCTCCTCCCCTGGGGGGGAAGTCCCCACTCGAGGGGAGTACATTTTCATGATGGGTATCTTTCAAAAGAGCTCGCCAACACCTTTAAAACGAATGGTTGAACCATCTATCTGCGATAATTTAAAATAAAGTTATCGATTTTTTTCACATTTAACGAAAAAAAAAAATACTTAGAAAAACAATCGTATATATATATTTTTTTATATTGAGAATAAAATTGAATTTTTGGGGGATATTTAGTGTAATACTACTTCTCTAATATGGAAATCGTCTGCATTATCATAAAAGATAATTTTTTTAAATAATAATTTTAATATATTATTTTTTAAAAACAGAATTATTTTTTTAATAACCGAATTAAAGTTTATATAAATCTAGGTGCATTAATGAAACGGGGGGGTTGAGGGGGGGGGGTGAGGGGCCCCCTCAACAAATTAACCCCTCAAAGAAAGAAAGGGGAGAAAGTGTCGGGAGGTGTGACTAATAATGATAAAGCTAAAAGGCAAAGTTCTTATTCTTATTTATTATATACTAGCAGGCTACGCCCGCTTCGCTGGCCACTATATTTAAATGAATCTCTAAAAGAATTGGATCATTATTTATTTTTCACATCACATTATACATAAAAACTAAAATTGGAATCGCTCTAGACCTCGCATCGAGTACTCGCTGACTACGGCAGCTCTTTCTCTGCCCGCACTGTATCGGGAGCAGGTTCCCACTGCCTGCAGAAATCTCTTTCCTATGTATTTCAATATGGGTATTTATTGACGATAGGTGGGTCTGCCATTATTTAAGAACTACGATTTTAAAGATAACTGTATCTCAGCGTCTATTAAATATTTTAGTTTTTTAACCAAGTATTTTATTGCTCATGCTATTTACACTGTATTACAATTTGATTCCGACCAATGTAATGAAATAAAATAAAAAGTAGATTTTCTTTTAGAAGGAATTAAATACATAAAAAACAAATAAATTCCAATCAGTTTAATCCTTTCTACTATATACTACCATTATTTCCTGACAAATACTATAAATTAGAAAAAAAAAAAAAAAAAAAAAACTTTTAAAGAAATTAAATTAACAAATGAAAAATAATTGTTGTTATACTACAAAAAATATACATAAACATAACTGTTATAAATACGTTTTTAAATTTTAAATTTAATATATTTAATTTTTTCTACTGCATTACCATTTTATTTTCAATAAATATAATAAATTAAAAAGAGAAAAAAGATTCGCCCTCAAATAAATGTATTAAATAAAAAATAAATTGCATAATATAGCCGTTGCTAAGATACGCAGACGATTACAATCAAAGAATCCGCGTTTGTAATGATCGATAGGTGGCGCTCTCTGAACACTGCAGTTGTTAGTAAATATAACAGCCACGTGTAATTATTATTCTTTCTCCGCCATTTCATCATGGAAAGTCGATTGCATAATATGAGGATATGCAGTGGTGTGATAATTTCACCTTAGCCCACCAGAGGGCGAGCATTTCATTACAATCGCGGATAAATTCATGACAAATGAAACATAAAAGCCAATGTTTAAAATCGAAAAAACATTAATTTAAAAAATTCAAATTCGAAATTCAAAAAATCTCGATGAGGTGCACACCTGTAGGGTCCCAGGTACCTATATGCCAAATTTGGAAGCTCTGCGATCAGTAGTGTGTAGTATTGTTCATGTTTAGATAAATGTATTTATTTTCCTGTTGGAAAAAAAAATAAACTCGTATTTTTTTTTTTTTTTTTTTTTTTTTTTTGGCAACAATTAAATTATGGATTAAATTTAAATGGCTAATTTTTTGCTATTATTAGCTTATTATTTTCATATTTTTATTAATTAAAAGAAAACTAAACAGAAATCCGAAATTCTGACTTCGATGTGCACAATGATCCTTCGGGGGGCACCTTTGTGTTAAATCTCGTGACTGTCCGAGCTACCGTTTTCGAGAACAGTGAAATATATATACAAATATTGCTTACTTAATAGTATAAGATATATTAATTTTACGATTATTTTTCAGTCAGTGTCCTTCTTTTAATTTTTTCCCTTTTTTGCACACACGCACGCCCATGCACCAAAAAAAAAAAAAAAAAAAAAAAAAAAAAACATAGAAATGTTAAACTTGCTTATGAGCAAAAATTATCTTGAAAATCTGATATTAGATGACGCCACTGCATCTGATCCTAATTTTATATTTTATGTAGATTTTTTCAAAAAGAAATTAATAATAGTGAAAATAATTAGTAGTATTTTTAAAATCAAAAGTTCGAAAATATTTACTTTTTGTTAGTGAAAAATCATATTTTTAAGAATAGTTAGTGTTTTTCAAAAATAGAAAGAAGTTCATAGAAAATCATTTTGTACGGTTTACAGTTTACATCTGAATGTAATTTCCTTGTCAATAATGTTTAAGGTTGATTACGTAAATTATCTTGATACCTGAAAAGAACCTAATTTTTTTTTTTTAATACTTTTTAGAATAAAGTAATTTTAAGAAATACTTATAATAAATAAATTTATATTATTATTATATTACTTTATCGCACAAAACAAATTTATTTTTAAAGTATTTCAAAACTACCAAGATAAAAACTGTTTAACAAATTTATGATAATAACGTTTATCTAATGTAAATTATATTTTAATTGGAAAATGCCGTTAAATACAAGTGCAGTTTCATTTTTAAATTTATATTTATTGAAACACAGACTGACATTTATAGTTTAATATATTCTATATACATATGTATTTATTTATATATAACTTTTAAATTTATTTTTAACCGCAACTATCATAAACAGCAAATACCATTTCTAATTATGTACTGGTTTGTAGATACGTAATATGAATAATGTATAATATAAATTCCTTTAAATGAAGAAATCGTTTATATAAAATTCACTAGATGGCGACACTAAACATAATCTTCCTGTTTTTTATGTTCATCATGGAGGAGAATGTGATGTCCATGGTCGTTTTTCAGTATAAACATAAGTTTGTTCGTTGTAGAGTTTAAGGCCGATTGACTACGCTAACCCTAAGGTTCTAGGCCAACAAGGGAAAAGCCCTCTGTCGGGGTCTTTCTGAGGGGTCCTAGCCCGTATTTACAGGAGTTTTGGAGAAAACCACGGAAAACTCCGAACAGTTACGTCGATGAGAGCAACCTGGGGTCGAATCCGGTTGTTTACATCCACCAGCTTTGAGCGCTGAGCCCTTCGGCCGCTGTTGGGCCATTATAAGCATAAAAAATGGAATCAATAATCCGTATTAAAAATTAATAACTTATTATTAAAATTTAAGTTTTGTATTAAAAATGAAACTTTGTTTTGCAATTAAAATAGTATGCACATTTTTTTTTTTTAAACGTAATCTACAATTTATATAAATTTGTGCATTATTATATTATTATTATTAATTATCGGTGATATTGTATTTTAAAGGTTTAAGGAAATAAATAAATATATAAATAAACTTTATTATTTACACATCGTCTTTAAAGTGTGTGTATTTCATGGACAAACATAATTAGAAATGTAAAAAACTGTCTTCCAGTTGGGAAGTAAACAGAAAATGTTATTAAAGAAATAAGTTTGGGTTTTCCGTCTCTTTATTATCTAAAAGTCATTTATATGTATTAGTGCATCAAATACAATAAACATACTACATAAGTTGCCTGTGTTTTTTAAATTACAATTTAATGTAGTCGAGGAATTATACTAATGAAGATTAAAGACTGACTTTAAGCCACTTAAAAAAATTTATCAGAAATTTAAAAGATAGTAAGCTGTATGTTACATACTACCTCAAACGTAAAAACAGAGAAAAAATTAAATGCAATTGTATATGTAATTAGATTAGTATTTCTCATGCATATATTTACCACAGGCACAGATATCTTTGCCCTCTACAAAATGTATTTATGGTAGTGTCATCTGGTGTGAAAAATGTAAATGAAAAGTTCTACAGTAGTTCCTTGTAGGTGTGGTGCATTGTTGATATCATGTACGGACTTTTTATTTAATTAATGCAATTAATTTTGAAGAATGATGTTTTATACATATTACATTACAGTCAATTAGACAAACATTATAATTATGATAGATATTGAATATAAGAGTCCCTAAAATTTTACAACTCTGGTTTGGTGTAGGTTAGAGATTAAACCCGAAATTCAGTCTGGGTGGGATACTTTTGACAGAGTCTTTCTAAGGCGTCTTAATCCATATTTACATGACAGTTTATACTAGGAATATCACAATTTAGTACAATTTCTTCCCCTGTGTGTGATAAAAGCTATTCCAGACATCCCAGTCAGGCACATACACGCAATAAATCCTCAGTATCTTTTGAAATGCCACTTCGGATAAAACATCTTCTCATTTGTATCTCAATCTTTGTAATAGAAAATAAAATACGTCTATCTAATTTAAGGTGTAGGTGTATAGGTGTAAAGGAAAGGCAGATTGACTGTACGGTACGGGGGTTTTAGGTCTATGTGGAATGTCCTCGATAGGGGGAAACATTTTTAGACGTCCTACTCGATTTTTACGCGAGTTTCGGCTAAAAAAAGGGGGGGGGGGAAAGGAAAGAAAAAGAAAAACTCCGAACGGCTGGGTTGATGAGTGCGACTTAAAATCGAATCCGGTACTTTCCATCTATCAGATTCAAGAGTCTAATTTAAGGAGTGTATAGCAATGGCATTATTACAATGGGCAAGAAATAATAATAATACGAGGAAGTATCGTAAAAATTTAATTATTATTAAAAAGTAATCCAGAGAGAAGCTTATTTTATTTATTTATTATTTTTGTCATACTTAAAACTATTTTACATAGTCACTATACAGATTTATATATTTCGCATTGTGTTTCTTGACTTTTCAGGGGTCATTGTTGTAAAATAAGACAAATGTTGGTTATTTCATTCTACGGCTTTCTAATATGAAACAAATAAGCATTAAGAGCAGCAGTTTACAACAATCTGTACACAAGAATCAATTAATAAGCAGAATAAATTTTTTACAAGATATCTCAGTAATTTCTTACTAATAATTAAAATTTTACAATACCCTACGTACACATATCATTATCTAGTAAATATTCAATTGCTTTCATTCATTTTTTTTTTTTTTAACACTGTCCGGCAATGGTGAAAGTAATTTATGAAATAGGTTCGTCTATAATTCGACCATGTTCTTACGAATGTGGAATACTCTGCATAACAGTAATAATAATAATTGTCGCATGCAATAGGGACACGCACCTGAGATTTTGCAGATGAGCAAGACGCTGCCGAGGGCAGCAGGGACCACAAGCGAGATTTTCAGAAATTTCAATGGATTTTTTTTTTTTTTTTTTTTTTTTTTGTAAAGTGATATAGAAAAGAGTTTCCTTAAAATATAATGACGAGTAAAGCTTGCTAGTAAATAAATAAAATAAAAGTTGTACACAATTCATTTTTGGTGGCATTTTCTTGAAATTACAATTTAAAAAAAGAGGAAAAAAAAAAAGGTTGGAAGAAACGCGAAGATTGCATAAAACATAAGAAAATCAAAACAAATATAAAAAATCTGGTGCGAAACAATCACACGACTTCCATTACCCACTATTACGCGTATTATAAGAAGGTTTTGTAGAAAATGTGATCAGAAAACATAAAATTGACTTAACAAAGTGAGACGCTAACAATTTTCTGGTAAGACTACGCTGATACACTGGTAAAGACATACGAAACAGAGTTTTTACATAGCGAGTAAAAAATAAGGCGGAAAAAAAAAAAAAAAAATCGTAGAGCCATCTTTTGAAACACGAATTTCTGAGGTCTAAACTGATCTACCAAATCAGAATAATTCTTAATTTTCCAGTAATAACCAGGTAATATATGAGAAAAGATACCTAAATTGGGTTTATATAACAATTTTCAGAAAAATCGTTAGAGTTGTTTATGAGATATGGACTTCTACCAAAACTTTTTATACTCAACTGTTGACCAATAAACAACAATTACATACAAAATGATATCTAAAAGGAGGTTAATATGGCGAGTTTGAAAAAAATCCGTACAGCTATTTTTAAAATAATGAACTTGCGAGACCTGAAACTGAGCTGTTTATATAGGACGCCTATCAGTTTTCCCGAATTAGCCAACTAATTCATGCGAAAGGACATCTATTAAAGTATATATATATAGCAACTTTGAAGAAAATCTTTCGAGCCATTTTTGAGATATAGACTTATGTTTCTATATCCGGTTTCTGATGTCACACTTCCAGTTTTCCACTTTTCTCCAAAAGTTGGAAAAATCATCTGTACCTCAGGCCTGCCTCAATTCTGAAGTTTTATTTTTATTAGATTCGGAGATATGATAGTCAGACGATTCCTCACAAACATATACACAACTATGCATACACACACACTGACCAATTGCCAAACACTACTTTTTTTTGGACTCAAGAGACCTTAAAAGCATGTAAATCAGGTGAAAACTCGATATCGATTTTTTGGACCGAATACCTGTACTACACTTCCATTACCTACAGTACTCTGGTAATTTAAGCAATAAAAATTGTCTATATCAATATATATATATATATATATATATATATATATATATATATATACTGCATACAACAATTAGCTAATGTATATTTGTTAGCAAAATCTGATAAGATTTCCACGACTAGTTTTTGAGTCTATAAAACTTCTGTAACTGAAACGTTTTGCCCAAATACAACATTAAGTATCTTCTAAAATATTGTATTGACATATAAATGGTTTGTTTCATCATGTTTATTGCACATTTCTGTGCAAAATGTATGAAAAACAGGATTTTTTTTTTTTTTTTTTTTTTGTGAAACAGTTTTACTGTGTAAGCTAAGAAAGTGGAAATGACTCGACAAATTGAAAAACAGTAGCGATAGTATTTTACTAGGGGGCTTTGCTTCCGGCTTGCTCCACTTACCAAACTCCGACTTGTATTTCTTATTAACACCTGCTAGGCTCTACCCGCCTATTCGTAGTTTTGCCTTTTACTGAATAGGAATATTAACAGTGCATAACATAAGACAAAAGCAGACCAACATTATAGAAATCCCTATATTCAATGTCAAATTAAAATACATAATATTAATACCATTTATTTATTTTATTATTTTTTTTAATGAAGTACTATGCTAAATATCAGTATTATTATTATTATTATTATTATTATTAAGAATAGAAAAAAAAACCTGTAATATCTATCATTTTGCGTTGCAGCTTTGCCCTTGGTGACTGAATTTTTTGTCATTATTTGGCGATGAATTTTTTTTTTTTTTTTTTTTTTTTCGTAAAATTGCGGGAAAAAAAAAATCTAGTACCTAAATGTTGTGATCTTTTTGAGGACCAGAATTTGTCTACTATTCATTATAGGAAAATAATTAATTTGGTGTTATTTTTTACAATTACATTTGCATTATAGCAAGTTTAAAAAAAAAAGTAATTGAATTTATTCTTGGAAATTTGATATATAAAATAGCATTGCTTATGATTCAGACAACTTATTCTTTTTTAAAATTATCATCCTTGTAAACGTTCATAGAAATATTTCCCAGGAATGTCAAACAAAAGTTTATATTAATTTTTTTTTTTTTTTTTTTTTTTTTTTTGAGAAAAAGTTTCTGATACCTAAATATTTTCAAAGCGAGGGTGAAAAAACTAAAAGGATATCTATGTAATAGACTACATTTCTTTTTGTCTTTAATGTGTATTTATTTATTTATTTATTATTTTTTTTAAACACATATTTTAAAATACTTCGGATATATTTTGGCATAAAAAATATTTTAGAGTAAAATTCAAACTCATTTGTAATTGACAGCATCTTCTAATTTCACATTGATAAATTTTATCACCATTATATAATTAAACATTTCTATGATGTATTTCATATTTCTAATTATTGAAAGAAAGAACTTCATCACCTAAAGCTCTTATAGAGAACCGAGTGCATTTTACCATCCGTTATTTTAAGAAGTAGGCAGGAGAGAATTAAAAATTGAAGCTGTAAGATATTTTTTCAAATTAAAATAATAATAATAATAATAAAAACATTTTTTCTTTTCAGAAATTTTCGAATGTGTAAAACTATTACCGACCAAAACTATTACCCATTAGAAATATATATAGAGAATAGAGAGTATTATATATGCTCTTGAATTAACTAAAAAATTCAACAATAAAAAGTATGGGCATTAGATACTTCAGTATTCAATCACACACACACACAAGAAAAAAAAAGAACACATAAAAGAATATATATATATATATATATATATATATATATATAAACAACATAAGAAATTGCCAATAAGAAATTAAATTTTCTAAAAGTAGAAAAAAAAAAGTGTCTGCAGACAATTGATTACACAATTCTAAATTCCTTTTTCTTTTAATTAGAAATATCTAAGATAACACTTTTTATTTGCAGACGATAAATTTCTTTGTTACCAATAGCAATACTGACATACATATACATACATACATACATATTTTTACACACCATTGATAACGTTTTAATTCCCCAGTGGAAAATGACGTAACAACAGAAATTATTTGTAAGATGGCAACTTAGAAATTTCTTACTGCCTGAAATGTCTGCCTTGGAGTAATCGACACTCATTGATACCTCTCATGATGCCGCGAGAAAACGCGGTCGCAAACAACAAAACTTGGCGCCAGCCGCCAGCGACAGTAACTTTTTATTTCATTTTATTTATAGTGATTTTATTTATTTTCGAATAGAGAGAAAGGTATGCGAATGGGATTTATACGAGTGTGTAGATTTATCACTTATCTTTCTTTATAAAGAAGAAGAGACAAAAAAAGTTTGTAATATTACTGTCGTACCAAAGTAAATGATGTCTCTGACAGGTATTTTATTTATTTATTTATTTTGTTATATTTTTTATGATTTTCTTTCTTTCTTTTTTATTATCTTTAATTTTATTTTGAAATGACCATGATTTAAGATGATTTCAGCAGAAATAAAACTAAAATGTTTAATTCAGGCCATAGCATTTAACTTATGTAGCAGCAATGACAAAAATCGATTTTCCAAGAAACCTTTAATCTTACATTTGTCATTAAATATTTAAAACGCATTTTTGTAAGGATCGCATTTTCCAATTACATTTTTAGATTACAAAGCGTCAATGGTACAAGAAATATGTTGTCTCAGGATATTATTTTCGATATTATCTATTTATTTCAAATCAACGGGGATAAATATTTTGTAAAAAGAATTTATTTTGAAATCTTGTGGAAAATTTAAATAAAAGTGAAATATTTCATGCAACGCTTTTGAATGCTTCAAAATAAATTAACATCATTTCGCACAGTTTTTTTTTTTTTTTTTTCCCAAAACTGAAAATACAAGTTTTGTCTCTCAAGAAACGATTCTGAAATTTTCAAAAGAATTATATATTTCTGAAAATTTCTTTTAATAAATATAGATTCTTAGATTGAATCTTGCAACTAAACGGAAATTTTCTTAGAAGAAGACAGAAGCGTTATTGAAAATCAGGTTGTATTATTAATATTTGTTGAAAATAAGTAAATCAGATAGACTTGAAAAGCATCAAAATGAACGTACATTTATTTCGAAAATTTTATTTAAAATATTTCTGCAATACTTTTTACTTTTTCTTATCCATATATGGCAGAGAAAGCATTATTTATTCAATTCCAACTATTAGTTCACAATCTCTATATGTCTTGTACAAATCTTGCAATCGATTTTTAACTTACTAAATTTGAAACTTTCAGGATTGCTCAGAACACGGTGACAACACAATACTTAGAAGTCCGATTTTCGAATTTTTTATTAGTTTTCTTATAAATAATTAAAATATGAAAATAATAACATCCTAATAGCGTTAAAATAGCCATTAAAATATTAGTTATAATTTAATTGTTGCCAAATAAATAAATAAATACGAGTTCATTTTCTTTCGACATAAAAATAAATACATTTAATTAAACGTGTACATTAAAACATTATAAAAAGTTAAATTATGCATCTCACAAAAATTAAGTCATTATCACTTTAAAAATTTTATGCACATTGATAAGAGCTCTATGATTCATCAGAAAATTTAAAACATGGTATATAAAAAGTTTTTTTTTAATCCTATAAATATTTTTATTTCATTTTACTCTCGCTCTTTTTATTTCCAAATTCAAAATTATTAAAAAAAAAACTTTTTCGATAGTGTTTGTAAGTAGGATTTGACTTTAATTTTTTTTTCTTTTATATTACTTGGTTATTTATTTATTTGAAGGGAAGGAGTGGGGAAAGGGGGGAGTCAAATTTTCAGATTTGAGCTTTTGTTACATTTACACGTTTTGAGTTTCCCTGATTCCAAAAACGTGTTTTTAACTCTCTCTCTCTCTCTCTCTCTCTCTCTCTCTCTCTCTCTGTGTGTGTGTGTGTTTGTAAGAGTGACGGTTATTAGCATGTTATAAGAACAAATAATAACAGGAAATCGAAACACAGTATACTAAACCTGTATCATACAGGGATGCTACACCACACATTTCATTGAGACCAAGCAAATGGTTCGTGTACAAAGGTGTTCAAAAGAATTCAAATGCATTACGTTTATGAGAGTAACTTCTGGTAGGTACAGCTTAGGATATGCGCAAAAGCATGCTTCGTGGAAGGGGGGGGGGTCGAAAAACACGTATCAAAGCGTAAATCTGCTACAAATTATCTCAAAAAATCAATTTTGGAAGTGTTGGCTGGTTATGTGTAGTAAGTACACACTATAAAGAGATGTTTTATAATTCTTACTTTCTTTCCTTATGCTGGTCGGGGTTTGAGGCATAAAACACGTTTCCATACGCAACTCTGTTCCAGATTATCTTAGTAAGGTGATTTTTTTAGGCGTGAGTAGGATATGCCTGTTTAACACGTACTATAAAGGAATTTTGCAAAATTTCCACTTTTCTCCGTCTAATTGCGGGAGAAGGATGTGCGAAAAACACGTGTCTAGGTGTAACTCTGTTCCAAATTGTTTCAGGAAGGCGGTTTGTTGGTGTGTCAGTTAGTTATCTGTACTCGACACAGTCATTATTAAGCGATTTTGCGAAATTATCCGCTCCTCCACCCCATAAAATACATTTTTAAGTTTAACACTGATTCATATTAGCACAGGAGGAAGAGTTTTGGTGTGTGTGAGAGTTGGGTAAGTGTGCACAATATGCACTTTGACGTGATTTTGCGCAATTTTCAACTTTACCCGCGGTTGTGGTAAAAAACACAATATCAAACGTAATTATTTTCCAAATTACCCCAGGAAGGTGATTTGTAGTGCATTATGAGTATGTTTTCGGGTTTGAGAATTAATTGCATTTGCTATCAGGGCTGTGAAATTAAGATGGGTTGATATAATTACCCTTAGTTAAGGTGTTTCTATTTCATTTTTTTTTTTCACTTTTTGTTCTTCCTTTTTTCTTTCTTTTTTCTTTTTTCTTTTGAGATTTTTATACTAATAAGTGATATGTAATTTTGAGAATATTTTATTATAGTAATCAGCGAAACGGGCAAAATCTGATAGCTCATTCTTTTAGCTGCTTCGATCTTTAAACAACACAGGTGATTGCACACTTCTTCCAAAAACTTCAAAATATGCTGAAACAGCCGATAAAATATAATAAAAATAAAAAAGTAAAAAATACTATTAAATTAGTAAATGCACTTTCTAAATTTCAATTATCTATCGATAAAAAAAAAAAAAAAAAAATGGAGACCTTTTTAAATTTTGAGGCTTTGGGACAATACCCGATTTGTCCTGGGTGTTGAAACTAGTTTTATAGGTCGTATAGTTGTATAATGAGTAATTATTTAATTGTAAATGTAAGTTTTAAATCCAGAACAATTTTACCCTTCGCTGCGTAACTTTGCATATCTGCAAAGCTAAGTTTGAACTGGATTTTCTCTGCTGAGTATTGTCCTGTCTAATTTGACATTCAAAACTGCTTTGCACATCTGCAAAGGTGTTTGTCTTAGTAAGGTAAAATAATTGACCACCATTCTGCGCTAATTTCTATTAATAACTGCTAATTATTATTCCCCACTTTTAAAAAGTGTGAAGTGAAGGGTTAAAGCTTTCTGACATATTCAATTTACCTAAATATAAAATGCAAATCCTTTTACTAATTATTTTTAGGCTATGACGCTTCCACAGTGCTGGATTATGCACTATCTACCAAATAAGTATTTGGATACTTTCGAATATCTAAAACAATTCTCTTGGAATTATCTTGAACTTTGGGAGTATAAAAAACATGCTATACCTCATGTATTTCAGTAAAACTTTTGTCTGGAAAAAAAAAAAAGAGGGAACCAGTAAAAAATTAAATAAAAGACAAAATGTTTTGGATCACCTTGTAAAAAGTAACGCTAGGAATGCTTCCTTGCAGCAGCATGTGATTTTGAGGATACTTCTAATAATTTTTAACTACGCATGTGTAAGCTTTATGAAAATTTCATTTGCATAATTTAATAGCCAAAAGTATTGAGCTACTAATAAGTCCCAAAGAAATACCGTGTTAAGTTCAAAAAGTTATGAGTTATAAAATGAACATAATTTCAGTTCTCTCTCTGAAAATGGAAAATGATAAGGGTTTAATCAATATTTATTTATAATCTGAGAATACGGATAACCATTGGACATTGATTGAATCAAAATAAAAAATTGAGTAAAACCCCTTATAGTTTAGCTTTTATTTCGATAGGAATAAGTAATACCCTAGGTGTTATAATTAAAAAAAAAGTTGCAATTTTTTGGCAATTTTTTAAAGAAACCATTATATCTTCATGAATATATGCAGTAGCCACATAAAAGTTTATATAAATAATAAAAAAATCTTCAAAATTGCATGCTATAGCAAAAATGTATTTCAAACATTACATTTTACAGAGTGATCCAAAACATTTTGACTTTTGTTTAGTTTTTTACTGGACCTCTTTTCCTATTCCGGACCAATTTTTTTTTACTGAAATATATGAGGTAACATGTTCTTAATTACATGTTCTTTATTCTCCCAAAGTTTCAAGATGATTTCCAAAGAATTTTCTAGATATTTGACAACCTTTGACAAAACGTCTAAATTCGAAAGTGTCCAAATACTTATTGGTTGAAAGTGTATTGGTTACGTCGCACTTGCGACCAGGGGCGCGCCAGCATTAACAGGCGCCTGTGTGCAGAGTTTCATTTGGCGCCCTATATTTCTTAAAAAAAAAAAAAAAAAAAAAATCATTTTATAAGAAGTTATTATTTAGCAAGTCAATTGAATGTCGAACCTTAATAGTAATAAGTTTATTGAATGGTTAGTAAAAAGAGAAATGTATCAAATAAAATGAAATTGAAAAAGAAACAAATAAAAAGTGCATCTTGCAGAAAGAAAAAACTCCCTCACACAAGGAGTTGCAAAAATACGAGGTACAATTGTGAAGATAAACAGGTGAAACTAAAATAGGCAGATTTAGTGTTAATGTGTGTGCAGAAATGCCGCGTTGAGGCATTACAATAGATGGCTTAGATGAAAGCTATACATGTAAACGTTTCTATTTGTTTGGGTCTAATTTTTAAGTAAATATTTAAACAACAACAACAACAAAAAAATAATCTTAGTGAACAAAATCTTCCTTCGCTTTATTACACCTTTTGCAAGTATTACGCATATCATACAGATCCAAAGTATCCGGCTCTATCCATATTGTTACCAAAATGTCGATTTTCTTGTATGAAAAAAGTAATTGTAAAGAAACAGACAGTTTCTTGTTGAAAGATACATTTTATTCAAAGACTGTTCTCGAAAAAAAACAGTAAAATATCATACTCAAATTCATACCTCAAAAAGGTCGTAAAACAATGTTAGAAACACCACACAGAGTAGAATTTCACTCATTTAAGAATAAATATAAACAATTTAAATGGAAACGAACATTCAGAACAGATGTCCGAATGCAATTGATATTTGGGAGTGTCTCTTCTGTTTGAATAATTTCTGCCGTGATTTGGCGAACTTTCTAGCTTATTCTGCGCCAGAAGTCAGTTGATAAACTCAGAAAATTCCAGAAATCGGCTCTTATTGAAGACTAGCGAGCTTCGCCCGCTAGCGGGTCAGTATTTTCAAATGAATCACTAAAATTAATGAATCACTAACAGTAACTTTTAGTGTTAAGAAAAGAAATTAAAAAAAAAAAAAAAAAATCATTTCTGATTGGGTAAAAAGTCGGCCCGGGTCCCCACTGCCTTCGGCAGCGCTGCCCTGTGCGCGCTGCATGCGCGTATTCCTTCCCTGTCCCTCCGTGCCCCCCCCCCCCCCATCAAAAAAGAAAAATTTCTGATCGGGTAAAAACTCACACCGTGTCCCCACTGCCTTCGGCAGCGCAGACCCATGCGCGCTGCGCACGCACGTGTGAAGGTATACGCGCGCTACGCGCACATATTCCTTCTCAAATCAAATTTTTATTCTTAAGAAAAGAAAATGAAAAAAAAAAAAGCATTTCTCATCGGTTAAAAAGTCGGACCGGGTATCCCACTGCCTTCGGCAGCGCTGTCCCGTGCGCGCGGTGCACGCCTATATCTTCCCCACCCTTTCAGCCCTTCCTAATTAACCTACATATACCAATTTTGAACGGTCTAACTGAATTAGCTGAGATGCAAAAGAAAACCTAATCAGGACACCTCAAAACGTGCAAATCTGGTTAAAACTTTCGATAATATAAAAGAACTTTAATATATCTTTCGAATGATGTATTAAAAACAATTCAATCATAATTAGAAATTGAAATATTGAAATTTTAAAATATTACAGCGCCATCTGGCGGTAGAAATTTCTGTAATCTACTGTTCGATTTCAAACCAACAAAGCTATCTTATGATGTATTACTTATGGAATTATTTTAATTAGTAGCTCAGATACAAAAGAAAACCGATTCAGGAGACCTCAAAACATGTAAATGAAGCGAAATCTTGAATCCCGCTTTCGATATTTATAATATAAAAGTACTTTAAAATATCTTTCGAATGATGTACTAAAAATAATTTAATCATAGTTAGAATTTGAAATACGCGTATTATAATAACATTTAATTTGCAATTAAATTGTACATTTTTTATTTATTCTCGAAACCCGATGATATTTGAACTGGAACTTCGTCTTGTGATGTTAAAAGTTTGTAGCAAGTTTGAATTAATTTTGAAGAAAATTGAAGCTTTTTGAAATTTGCAATTTTTATTTCCAGTACAAAATCAGTAAAGCTGGAAGTAAAATCTATTCTTTCGCCCGGCGCCATGGTAACCGAAATACGTCTATTGCGAAATTAATAGAACTGTTGTGATTTGTTGCCACCTTTTTTTTCATACTTTAGTTAATTTTAAAAAATCTAATTTCCCTATAGATAAGCTATTTAAACCGTCGGATTCAGAAAAATCGGACCTTTCATTTGATATCTTATTTGTAACGATACGACTGATATTTCTAATTTATTTTCCACTTTTTCCGTAAAAATGTCGCTTTTTAAGCATTTAATCATGAATTCTGGGTGATTTTTCGGTAGATATGGGTCGACGTTTTAATTAATATCTTCGCTAATTAGGGTCGCATCGCTTAGCGAATTATCGCGATGTCGAGATGAAGAAATTCTGCGTCTGTCGACACCGGTTTCGAAGCGCTGCGACCATTAGCGCCGGAGCTTTGGCTATGACAAGGCGTTTCTCACAGACAGACAGAAAGACAGACAGACAGATGCGCACAGATTTTAATAATATAAGGAGATAGAGATTCTAAACTTTGGAAACCCTAAATTATTATTTTTCACCAATTTTCTTCGCCGTGTCGCCAAATTAATCGCTAAGTTGCCAAGTCTGTATCCAAGGCTGACATTCATCTCCTAGCCCACTCCCGTTAAAATTGAATGAACTGCTCTTTATTTGCACTTTAATTGTAAATCTGCTTTTATTGCAACAACACTTTTCATTTAGGAAAGTGGTTTAACTGTTTGCAATACTATAATGAAATATTTTTTTTGTTCAGTCGTACTATTGCAGTACGTTTGCACATATAAATGAGTTTAACATTTTGTACTAGTACAGATAAATGGAATTTATAAGCATATAAAATTAGAACTCATAATAATAATAATAATCCCGTAGTGAGTTCTATTTTTCTCAGTTTCGTTGTTTAAAACACTCAAAATACTCTTAACATCAAATTAATATATGACTATCGATATAACGACAAGATCTGACTTGGTTAATTATGGAAGTTTTTTTTTTTTTTTTTTTTTTTAAGGAACAAATAAATTTATAAACACATAAAATAGGAGCATATAATAAATATTACTTGGTAAATATGGATAAAAAAAAATGCTTAATAGGGAAGGAAAAATCTAGTGAAAGGAGTTTTGTCCATTCTAAACTTTTTATGTAATTTGTATGTAAATTTACATGTGTTTTTCCATATAGTAGTAAGATACAAAAATCTGTTTATAGTAATAAGATACAAAACTATTTTGCCGCGACGATTGTACGCTGCACGGGTATAAATAATAGATAAATTTATAAGTAAATAAAATAAGAATGTATAATAAAAATTATTAAGTTTTAAAGTAGAGTACATGAACATTTAAACAGATAATATTATTTAGTGAAATGTAATTCATTTGACTGATTTTTTGTAAATTCTGGAATAATATATATCCATTTGATCCAAAGTATCTAATGCTATCAATGTAATTGAAAAATTTAAAAAACTGTCTGATACCGTTGTAGAGCGTAAGTATTTTTTGATCATTTTAAATTTAGAAAAAATTGTTCCACTGATGCTACTGGTAATTATGCCAGAATAATCTCGAAAATAACTAATCCACACATAAAATTTATTCTTGCTGAGATAATTTGGAGTAAGGTTACGCTTGGAAACGTGTTTGAGATAAAGGAAGAAAAGAGGGAATTTCGTAAAATCAATAAGTGTTGAATACATAGAAACAATTTACGCACCAAAATCTGTTATTGAAGTTTCCATAGATCTTACACAACAAATTTAGCGCTAAAAAGGGGGGGGGGGGGATCTCAAATTTACCCCCTCTTTACGCTCCCTCCCCCAATCGAAAATTACAAAAAAAACAAAAATGGGTTTTTGGAAATATCCTAAAGAAGACTCATACCTGTTTTCAACATCTCTGTACCATTTTTAGTAGAATTCTTTCGATAGAATCCGGAATTTGCGAAATCCCCCCCCCCCCCAAAAAAAAAAAATAAATAAATAAATAAAAATAAAAAATCGATTTTTCCCCTTCCCCCTTAAAAATAAAAAATTCCAAAATTGCGGTTTTTTTTTTTTTTTTTTTTTTTTTGTACTCAAGTCTAGTCTTCCCATATGCAATTTCTCCACCGTGAAGTAACTTGGAGCCGAATTAAGCCCTGATTTTTAAGAACACGAAACGCGAACGTCAACGTATTCGGCGTCGAAATTTTCAATTTGCGCATGCGTCCGACGCTCTGTTGTGTGGTTTCAACGCCAGAGCTTATATCAAGGAGACTCTGATTGGAGCGTCACTGCGTTGGAAACGTTGACGTTTGCTTCTTGAGTTCTTAGAAACCAGCGCTTTATGCTTGTAAGCGTGTTTTTTGCTTCCTTTCTCCCTTGGAAAGAGTGAAAGGGAATATCGTAAAATCCCGTCAGTATCGGCATCGAATGCATCTAAACAATGCACGCACCAAATTCGTGACCGGAGTTCCCATAAGTTTTTCAGGACCAATTTAGCGCTAAAGAATGGTCTCGAATTTGCTCTCTCGTAACCCCCCCCCCTGTTTTTAACATTAAATTTCTACTCAAAAATACGGAAGTTACAAAATTTCCCCACCTGAAAATTTATTTTCTTCCTCACTTCTTAAAAATCAAAAATTCCAAAATCGTAGACAATGATTATTATATTTATTTATTTGTACTCAAATCTAGACTCGTATGCAATTTCTTCACTGTGAAGAAATTTGAAGCCAAGGTATGCATATAAACGTGTTTTGTCTCCTAATGGGGGGGGGGGGGGGAGGGGATTTACAAAAGTTGATAGGTATAATTTTAAGTTGGGTAATTCCTGCCAAGTGTTGTTGAATTCTGTCCAGCTGTTCTCACTTGATACCCAAACAAAAATGTTTTAAACATGCAGACACAACGACCACATACGCACGCATACACAGAGAAAATTTTCTGAAATCAGATTTGGCTTTTACAATGTGTGAAACGGGAAGATATCGCAATTTTTTTCGAATTTGAGACATTTACAGAAAAAAATATGATTTTATTAATATAGATGTTACATCAATAATGCAAAAGGTAAAAAAAACACTCTAAATAAAATATTCGGTTCTATTAAATTTTCACTTTTGCAATCCAGTTATGTTGTCTTTTTACAAATCTAAGTGGCCTTTTTCCGACAGAAGGGGGGGGGGAGAGGGAGATTAAGGTGCTCTTTTAAATTTTAATAAAATGCTTTGATATGTTAAAAAAGTCAAAGAAAATTTTGCTGAAGGTTGGCGCATCTTTACAAAGTTATTCTACTTTTAATGATGCACTTTCACAAAAAACACCTAAACTTTTGAGGACCACAAGTTTTGCCAGCATATATTTCAAGGCGCCTCATTTAGCCGTACTAGTCGCATGGCTTCAAACCGGCATTATAAAATCAGATTTAATAAAGCAATACATATATGTATTTTCCTTTTTTTTTTTTTTTTTCAAATAATTTATTTTTGGCTGGCGCCTTTCTTTACCTGGCGCCTGTGTGCGCCGCACACTTCGCACACCGGGTCGGCGCGCCCCTGCTTGCGACCGGGGTTAAAATCGTAGCATTTGCGACCGAATTCTTAAATCTATGCACACCTGTTCATCGGAGGGTAGCTTTTCCGACCGCTATAATTAAAGGCATGGCAATCGCTGCGTCAATGGATATATCCTGCAAAAGGTCATCATAATTCCCTTAGCAATGCACATTCGATTTAATGATCATTATTTCAAAACAATCTATTTGTTGTTGAATTTTTCTCGCCAAAAAGATTAAATATTTTACTATGCAATAATCATTTAAAATTTGTTATAGTATATTAACATAACCAAAATTCTATTAATAATTGCATAAATACAATGATGGTGCACAATCCTTTTTGCAATCATTATTATAAACTATTAAAATCATCGAATCTGGAGCATATTCAGATTTATTTATTAGATATTCTTATTAATAAAATTATAACTTTTACAAAAGTACATATATTTGAGTTAATGTAAGATTAAGTTTTCTTTTATGTTTTGTAGTATTTTAAATTGTGATATGCCGTTGAAATTTCGTAATATTTGGTTTTAACGCCCGATAATTCGATTGTGAATATTTTTGGAATCGTAGAATTATCAGGAAGGGCTTAAAGGGGAGGGGGGGGGTTATAGCGTTTGAAATTGGTATTATTAGATTTTAAGGCAAGATAAATCGATTGCGGATATTTTCAAGTGTAGATTTATTAGAAGGGACGGAAAGGTGGGAGACAAAGGGATAAAAATGTAGAAAAGGAACGGGAGTTTCGGAGAAAACTATGGAAAACCCAGAACACTTTTACTCTTTTATATATTGCTGAATTCCAAATTCGAATTTCCGCTCACATTACGTACTAAGGATTTTTAACATTATATAGCCCGGAGGTACGCAAGTTTCGGAGTAAACCACGGATAAGTCAGACACAAATCTTTTTATAAAAATGTTTATATTACTTTTGTATCTCAGCTTGTAATTAACATAATTTCATAAGTAATGTATCATTTTAAAAGTTATTTGAATTGGAATTGAAGAGTATATGTTGCAAATCTCTGTCGCCAGAGGGCGCTTTGATATTTTAATAATTCAATATCCCCAATTCTGATTATGAGTAAATTACTTAAAGGGTGAAGATTGGGTGACCACATCGGGTTGCGAATTTGCCACCATCAGAATTTTCAAAGGTATACTTGAATATTATTATGAAATGAATAATTAGTGAATGAATAATTATTGAATGAATATTATTGAAATGAATAATAATTATTATTATTCATTTCAATGTAATGACCAGCGAAACTGTCAAAGCCTGCTAGTTTAGAATATAAGCCGTTGAAAACAGACTACTTCTCCCGCAGTACCATATGTATGATTCATCTATTTCGATTAGTGACATCCTTCTAAAATAGATTGTGAATTTAAACTGATAATTAATATTTTTACTTTCTTCTATATGTATATATAGAGAAAGTATTGGATTCGTGAAAATTTTTGAACTCCAGTTTTAGATGGATTTACACCTTTTGGGATGTCCTGAACATGATTTGATAGTTTTTAGAAAATGTCTGTCTGTCAATCTGTCTGTGTGTATCACGAATTTTGTGCACGCTGTATCTCACGAGCCAATGAACGAAATTTAACCGAACTCGGTATTTAGTTGGACCCTGACATAAACTGCTGCTGATTAGATTTGGGGATCAATCGCTCAACAGGTGGCGCTGTGATCGCATATCTTCTAAATTTTTAACATGACAGTATAGGACAAAATTTCGTATAAATGTGCATAATGAGAGTTATTTTTAACTTGTGATTGTAAAATTAATATGAATTATTGATAATAGTAGTAGTTAATTAGCAAAAACATTGTGTATGTGGGAGCATCGCTTGCCCCCCCCCCGGGGGGGGGAGTAAATTTTCAATATGGGTGTCTTTCGAAAGGTCTCATCAATACCTTTAAAACGAATGGTTGAACTATAGATCTGTGATAATTTAAAACAAAGTTATCGATTTTTTTTTTAACTTTTAACGAAAAAATTGCATTTCTTCTGATAATTGCAAAAAGAACTAACTTTCTTTCGGCATTTAGTGATATAATGCTGGCAGATAAAAATCGTCTGCATTTATAATGGAAAATAATTTGATAATTTAATAAATAATTTGTATGGAATAAATTTTGTGTAAAACTATATAGAAGAAAGTCATGTGGTGGCCACATCATACTAGTTTCTCTTGCAGATGTTTTAAGTTATAGGAATGTAGATTTATGATGAGTTTAATGGATGTTTTGTTGGCACCTTTAATGTTGTAATATTTTGATATTATTCTGTGTGTGATAAGAATTAAATAGTAAAACTACAAACACTAAGTTTGAAATCCATTCTTGTACACTTGAACTTCACAACACACAAAAATAGTTAAAAATATTATTAATCCATTTTCCAGATTTTTAAACTTTTAATTTAGTTATAACTCAGTATTAGTAATTACACTTTTAAATATTTTTAAAAAGATTTACCATATACACACAGTAGTGTGACAATTAAATTTACTTTATTTTATAAATTAAAAATATTTCCCATGATTTGTAGAGGAACTGTTAATTTTCATTTAGATTCGGGTTTTGTTGCGGCCGAGTGGTTCTACGCTCAAAACTGTTAGATATGAGGTACCAGGTTCGATCCCAGGTCGCGCTCGTCGGCACAGCTGTTCGGAGTTTTCCGTGGTTTTCTCTGAATTTTGCATAAATATGGAATTTTAATTTGAATTTTAAGAATATGGTCGATTGACTGCTATAGGTCTTAGGCCTGACGGGGAGTGCCCTCCATGGGGGGTCATTCTAAGGGGTCTTAGCTCGTATATACGCGTTTCGAAGGAAACCGCAGAAAACTCAGAACGGCTAGGCCGACGAGCGCTACCTGGTATCGAACCCGGCACCTCGCGTCTACCAGCTTTGAGCGCAGAAATGCTCGGCCGCTGGTAGGCCAAGAGTAAATACGGGCTAGGACCCCTTAGAAAGACCCCACGGAGGACACTCCCCCTTAGGCCTAGGACTTACAGTAATCAATCGGCCTTATTCCCAAATCCAATCCAATCAGGTTTCGGGTCGGGTGCGGGTTGCCGAAAATTCTTTAGTGCGGGTTTGGGTCGGTTTTCGAGTCGAATAAAATTTATTTCTCTGGTTCGGGTCGGGTTTCGGGTTGATTCAAAATTCACTTGTCGGGTTCGGGTCGGGTAATTGACGTTTCAAGGAGTGCTGTGAGTAAAAGTTACCTAAATAATTTGGAATAAACTTTTGAATTTAATAACAGCTTTGAATAGAGCAGGCGCATGTTTATGAACAAGCAACGCTATTCTGATCTTCTGCGCAACTTCTGCGAATGTAGGTAAAATATCTTTTCTCCATGTGAAATGTCGGTATATTTTATACGAAAATAAATTTAAAAATTAATTTGAGGCACTGAAATTTATTATATTATTTAAATAATATAATTTTAATTCTTTGTTCTATAATCCAAACAAAAGATACCTTTTTATATTACAAAGTATTTTGAAATTGTTTTTCTGTTAAAAGCTCAAACAGTAATATTAAATACTCTGATCTAAATTCACTATTTAAAAAATATTTTTGATAATTAAATAAGTTTTTAATTATAATATATTATTAATTTTTTTTCTATAATTACTGATTAAAATAACTTTTTATATTAAAAATAATTTGGTGATGGTAGTTTAAGTGTTAACCCCGACTGAGAACATGGGTCGACAACCATGACCTGGGATCGAACCCGACACTTCCTGTCTACCAACGTGGACAGCAGAACTGCTGGGCTTATTGATTATAAAAGTCCAAATAAATGTATTCAGCGATTTCATCTAATTTAATTATAAAAAATTACATTTTTAATAAATAAATTGGTTTTTTAATTGAATATTTCATTAAATAATTTTTAACTAGCCTTTTTTTTTTTTTCAATAATTATTCATAGAAGATAAAATCTATTGATATTAAAAGTGTTTTAAAATAAATTTTTCTATTAAAAGCAGAAACAGTTGTATTGAGCAATCTCAGCTATATTAATTATTAAAATTTATATTTTTTATAATTAATTTAGTTTTTAGATAATTAATTTAGTCTTATATTAGATGGTTTAAATATAATAATTTTAATTAGATCCTTAACTGCTTTTTTCATAATTATTCACAGAAAATAAAATCTTTTAATATTAAAACTGTTTTAAAATATTTTTTTTTCTAATGAAAGAATAAACAATTGTATTACGGAATCGCAACAAATTTAATTATTAAAATTTATATTTTTCTTAATTGATTTAGTCCTTAGATAATTAATTTACTCTTTCTTTGAAAGTTTTTTTAAATAAAACAATTTTAATTAGATCCTTATTTCTATAATCAGTTATAGAAAAAAATATCTTTATGTTTAAGAGCATTTTGAATTAGATGTTTCATTTTAAAACTCGAACAGTAGTATTACATAGCTGCCAAGTTTTAAAATTTATTCCGGAATGTTGTTAGTCCCGCCGCTTTTTCACACCGTAATATTTTTAGAGTGATTTTCTTAATATTTAATCGTAATGATATATCGAAGAAATTTTTTCTACAAAGATAACAGTGTGAAAAAAGTACGGGGCTAATAACATTCTGGAATTAATTAAAAAACTTGGCAGATATGTATTAAGCAATTTCAATTAATTTAATTATTAAAATTTTACAATTTTAATAATTAAATTATTTTTAATTTGAATGTATTATTAAATGATTTTTTAATTATTATTTTATATATATAATAATTAAAAAAAAAAAAATTTTAATTAAAAATATTTTGGTGGTTGTGGTTTAAGCGTTAAAACCTATTGACGATATACAGGTCCTAAGCCTGGATGAAATGCCTTTAATGAGAGTTATTTCTAATGATCCCTGGTCTGTATAAACTCGAGTTTCAGAGAAAATCATGGAAAATTGAAAAGGTCTACGTTGAAATGTGGGACCTTGGATCGAACACGGCAAAAGAAGCCAATCAGATCCCACTAGTGCCTGAGCGGATCTGCGCTCAAAGCTGGTAGACGTGAGGTGTTGGGTTCCATCCCAGGTAACTCTCGTCGACCTAGCCGTCCGGAATTTTCCATGGTTTTCCCAGAAACTTGCGTAAATACGGGCTAGGAAACCTTAGAAAGACCTCCACGGAAGGCACCCTCTTTCAAGCCTAGGACCCTAGAGTACTCAATCGGCCTTATTCCCAAACACTAACACCAATCTATCAACTTGGAGAGCAGAGCCGCTCGACTACTGAAATAGGCCTTTTTATTAAATATACGAAAAATATTATAAAGTAATTTGAACTAATTTAATTATAAAAAAATATATTTTTAATAAATAAATTTTATTTTTTAATTAGAATATTTTATTGAATTATTTTTAACTGGCTTTTATTATTATTATTATTATTATTATTATTATTATTATTATTATTATTTTCGTTCATAGAAAAGATTATATTTTAATATTAAAAGTATTTTAATAAAGATTTTTCTATGATTTCTAAAGATTTTTCAATAATACTAAACAATCTCAACTAATTTTATTTAATTATATATATATATATATATATATATATATATATATATATATATATATATATATATATATATATATATATATATATATATATATATAATATACATACACATACATATATGTATGTATATATATATTAGTTATTTATTTATTTATATTAATCATTAATTATTTACAGGCAAAAAAAGAAAAAAAAAATACAATATTATATAGTATTTAATTTATAGTATTCAGAAATAATTTTTTCAATTAAAAGCTCAAATAGTTCTAATAAACAAATTAATTTTATTATTAAACCTTTTGATTTTTAATAAATGCAATAATTTTTAATTATATTTTTATATTACATAATTCCTTAGATATTTTTTTTCTATAATTTCCCAAAGAAAAAAATATGTTTACATTAAAAGTATTTAGAAACAGATTTTTCAATTAAAAGCTCAAATAGTTCTATTAAACAAATATTAAGCATTTTGATTTTTAATAAGTGCAATCATTTTTAATTACATTTTTATATTAAATAATTCTTTAATTATTATTATTATTTATAATCTCCCATACAATTTTTTTTATTATTATTAAAAGTATTTTAATACAGATTTTTCAATTAAAAGCATCCATATACATTGATTCATTTATATAATAAACAATAACAATGGCTAAATCTTAGCAGAAATGTAAAACTTGTTAAAAATATTAGAGAAATGGAAGTACATGTAACCAAGCCTGTAATGTTAAGCAATGGTGCTTTATCCCACTTTTTGCCCACATTCTAAAGCACGTGCGGAATCATCTGTCAATGTTCATCGCAGTGACGTCACGTGCGCCTGCTGTATTCTACATAAATGTAGGTGCAATATTCAAACACGACTTGAGTGGGAGGTAACCCCCCTCCTCCAAACATACACACAATTACAAGGAGTTATTTGTCAAATAAAATTGTTTCTTAACCTGGTTTGAATTCTTTTTAACGTAGTTTTATATACAACTAATACTTGTTGTCTGATCCCTTGTTTTGTAGTCTGTTTTTATAAAATTGAATTACAAGATAAGAGAAAGCCCTGTGAGTGCCACACCAGATTGTTAAAATAGGCAAAAGAACTAAAATACTAGCGCATACTAGCACCCCCTCCCACCTCAAGCTACGCACCTGAATTACATTACAATAATTGTATATTGTAAAAAAGAAAACAAAAAAACCTCTTTTCTAAATTTATTGACTTTTGTACGCGTTTGGGTTTTTTATTTAGTAATTAAATCCAGTTTTGTTAACTCTTTTTAACGAATTTAATCAGTGAAGCCCCTCCCCCCCCCCCCTTCTTACACATGAACACATCTCCTGTGTTGCCTGAATTACATTACAATAATTGTATATTGTAAAAAAAAAAAAACCTCTTTTTTTAAATTTATTGACTTTGTACGCGTTTGGGTTTTTTATTTAGTAACTAAATTCAGTTTTAAATCTTTTTAACGAATTTAATCAGTGAAGTTCCCCCCCCCCCTCTCCCCGTCCTCCTTACACATGAACACATCTCCTGTGTTGCCTGAATTACATTACAATAATTGTATATTGTAAAAAAGAAAAAAAACCTCTTTTTTAAATTTATTGACTTTTATACGCGTTTGGGTTTTTTATTTAGTAATTAAATTCAGTTTTGTTAACTCTTTTTAACGAATTTAATCAGTGAAGCACCCCCCCCCCCCTACACATGAACACATCTCCTGTGTTGCACCTGCTTTCGGATACATCCGGTCGCAACTGCTACCCTCAAACCAAAGCGGTCGCAACTGCTACGATTTTAACCCCGGTCGCATCTGTCCCGGTCGCAAGTGCTACACCACCAGTGTGGTTAAGTATGGTTAATAAATAAATAAATAAATAAATAAATAAATATTACATCTGATTTTATAAACGAAAAAATAAATAAACAAATAAATTTTTGAGATTTTTTTTTCCCCAGTGACCCCTCATGATGAGTTCCAAAATCTGCGTCTTGATAAAATATATAATAACTAGCAGACCCGGCCACGTGTTGCTGTGACTAAGTTATACGTTGAATTATATGGCAGTAAACTATTTAATACAGTCAAATTATAATTTACGAATAAAGACGAAAACGTTGTAGCCGACGTAAAAACCCACCGGATTGAGATTTGAACCTTAGGTCAAAATTTGGAAGCGATTGATAAAAATTTTCGTAGAGTTATTATTAAGCACAAATTAATTTTATTGTAGGGTCTTATAAATTTTAATGGAGAAGTGGTATATATTATTTCTAAAGCTATTTAGGATAAAAATGCTAAAATGACTTATATATAAATTAAATTATATTAAAATTCTATTAAAATAAAAGTGTAAAAGAAGCAGACGATTTTAAAAATCAATTTTTATGGATGAGTGAAATATAATATGTCTAAAGCTATTTTGGATTAAAATGCCTTAAAGACTAATCTGTAATTTAATTTTTAATAAAATTCTATTAAAATAAAAGTATAAAAGAAGCAGACGATTTTAAAATCAATTTTTATGGAGGAGTGAAATATAATATATGATATGGATAATTTTACTAAACGACCTCATCATTTTAAATATTTTAAAGATGGCAACAGCTGTAGTTATAAAAAGGAAAACAATATGGCTAAACCAGAAAAATAAGTAAATTTGATAAATATTTTAAAACTTTAAAATAGGACATCTTATGAAATATTGGACATTTAAAGTAAATACATGTATCATTTTAAATAGAAAAAGATTTTGGAAAAGTTTAGTATATTTTAACGAAGTGATGAGAAGGTTTTGAGTATGTTAAAATTTTAATAGTAAATTCAAGTTAATAAAGATGGGAAACATTGAGGATTAAGATAAGAATAATTATAAAAAAAAAAAAAAAAAAAAACTTTTAATATACCATGCTTTTAATTTTTAATATACTAATAATATACTAATTAAAAGGAAAATGATAAATATTCTATCATAGTTTGAAATCAAATTTGTTTTTAAATGTCTAAATAAAATATCTAATGTAAGATACTAATATGTTGCAGCGGAATAGATATTATTTCTGTCAAAAACAGAATATCGCCAAATTATCTGGCGAAAATATTTAATTCCTTTCAAAAATCATGGTTATTTTAACAACTTATATTGAAAGAGTAATGAATAATATGAAACAATATTTCGTACAATACATATTACATGTCATACATACGTACAATGAATAATATATATTACATTTCGTACAATACATACATCTGGCATGTATATTTTCGTGTTACGCTGAAAAAGAAAAAAAAGCCAAGGGCGACAGAGTTTTGAAATTTAAAATTAAAATTTTGTCAATTTGACTGCAAAATAACTCAATCTAACGCACGCGATAACTAATACATATCTATACCCAAATATAAGGATTAAAATCTAAAAACAAATTTCCTCGATTTTTAATAATTTTTTACAAAAAATCCATGGGCAATTAACATAGGAAATCTTTTTCTTGGCTGCACAGACGGTCAGTGAGTCACACTTCGCTTGCGTATAAAACTGATAGACATAGTATAGTATGTATAGAGTGATCATTGGGGAGAAAAAAGTTATTCCTTTTCACTTGGAAAAAGACGACGTTTTTACCAAAATATGGCCTTTCCCCGATTGAATACACACAGGAATACATACTAATATTTTAGCAAATAAAATTTATGAATAATTTATTTACTAAAAGTGAATGAAAAACTCCAGACACATTTTCAAATTCACATTTCTTTCTTTTTTTTTCAATACCACTTAATGGCTGTTTCTAAAGCTTTTTTTTCGGCATCAAAAATCTTTGTACGATAACATGGGGATGGTAGATCTATATATATTACTATATCTATGATAGAACTACATTAGCACTTTATCAATGTGTATAAAATCTTTAAATTGATTATGACGTCAATTTTCGTGAGATTCATAATTTAACTTTTTATAATTTTTTAACGTTCACGTTTGATTAAATGTATTTATTTTTATGTCGAAAGAAAATGAACTCGTTTTTTTTTTTTTTTTTTTTTTTGGCAACAATTAAACTAATGGAACTCACATATCAACGAGATATATAAATTAGAGTGCTGATTCAATGGATGAAGGATTAGCTTTCCGTGGTTCAAGATGAATCACGTGTCATGCTCCAATAGGTTGCTGTGTATGGCCCTTTATCGCTATTTTGGCATTTAAAATATCAGTTCGACCAATTATCATTATTATTAGGTGACATGACAGTCCTATGACCGAAATAAATTGTTTTTAAAGTAATTTTACACATATTTCACATTTTAATAAATAATAAAATACCTTTTCTTCATCGTTTCCCAACAAAGTTTAAAAGTGTTTATAAAAGAAAATTTGAACTTTTAAAGAGCTAAATTTAACAACAAATAATAATTTTTCAACTATTTTTAAACATTTTGTCGGTTAAATTTCGACTACACGAAATGAAACAGAAGTAAAATCAAAATCAAAACGATTTAGAACAAAAGAATATTAAGCTACATAAGTAAACAAAAACATTGCGTTTATGAGTTTTGCCAAGAACAATCTCCAAACCGTTGCCATAGAAATTTACTGAAAATAAGCTGGTACCAAGGGAACCACCGAATACGCAGGTGCAAGGAGAGCATGTCACATGACTCATCTTGGACCTTCTCAAGGGTTACCATTTATCACTCTACTTTATATATCTCGTTGTCACAGATATTTTAGGAGTGGATCGAGACAGCACATTTCCTCCTTTGAAATAGTCAACGAGGTATATAAATTAGAGTGCTGATTCAATGGATGAAGGATTAGCTTTCCGTGGTTCAAGATGAATCACGTGACATGCTCCAATAGGTTGCTGTGTTTGGCTCTTTATCGCTATTTTGGCATTTAAAATATCAGTTCGACAAATTATCATTATTATTAGGTAACATGACAGTCCTATGACCGAAATAAATTGTTTTTAAAATAATTTTACACATATTTCACATTTTAATAAATACTAAAATACCTTTATTTTAATCGTTTCCCAACAAAGTTTAAAAGTGTTTGTAAAAGAAAATTTAAACTTTTAAAGAGCTAAATTTAACAACAAATAACAATTTTTCAACTATTTTTAAGCATTTTGTCGGTTAAAGTTCAACTACACGAAATAAAAAAGAAGTAAAATCAAAATCAAAATGGTTTAGAACAAAAGAATATTAAACTACGTAAAGTAAACAAAAACATTGAAACCGTTGCCATAGAAATTTACTGAAAATGATCTGTTGTGCAAGGAGAGCATGTCACATGTCTCATCTTGGACCTTCTCAAGGGTTACCATTTATCACTCTACTTTATATATCTCGTTGGAAATAGTCATCTAAATTTTTAATTGTTGCCTTTATTTTAATTTTTTCAACCATAAAATAAAATATGCTTTCACGTGAAAAAAAAAAAAAATATATTAATAAAATATTAATATTTTCTTTTGCCATCCAAATGCTTTAAAATGCTGATTAAATATTTTCTTTTGTAAGAACGCCTCCTGCTAGCTGAAACCCCCGTTATGAATTTAGATCGTTCCACTAAAAATAATGAAATAGAAAATGAAAGATGTAATGGGAAACACGTAAACTTGTGTTGTACCATGCACGTATGTACGCTTCGCGCACATAAAAAAAAAAAAATCACTGGACACTCCAACCTTGCTGTGCATGAATCTGAGAACGCATGTAACTCGTTTTCGCAGCAATCAGTATCACGCACGTATGCAATCTTCGCGCTCATGAATACCAAAAAAAAAAAAAAAAAAAAAAAAAAAAAAAAACATCACTGGACACCCCAACCTCACTGTGCATGAATCTGGGAACGCGTGTAACTCGTTTTCGCAGCAATTAGTAACACACACATGAAAAAAAAAAAAACATCACTGGACACCCCTGCCTCGCTGTGCATGAATCTGAGAACGCATGTAACTCGTTTTCGCTGCAATCAGTATCGTGCACAACTCCCCCGACTCCCCCCCCCCTCAAAAAAAAAAAAAAAAAAAAAAAAATTTCAATGGATACCCCTACTCTGATGTGTATGAATCGCAAAAGTGCACGAAAGTACGATACTTACGTATTATCCATTAGTACATGCATGGACAAATTTATATTTTATTATTATTATTTTTCATGTGAAAGCATATTTTATTTTATGGTTGAAAAAATTAAAATAAAGGCAACAATTAAAAATTTAGAAGTCTATTTCAAAGAAGGATATATGCTGTTTTGATCCACTCCTGATATTTTGGAGCAACTGTAACAAAGGACTATAATTAACAAATAATTGCAATGAAAAAATATTGTGACAATAAATCGAGATAAAAACTATCCTATCTCTCAAGTTGGACCAAACTGCACACAGTGTGCAAAATTTCATTAAAATCGGTTCCTTAGTTTAGGAGTTTATCGCGGACAAACATCGTGGCACATAATTTATATATATATATGCAGATTTAGAATAATCTCACGCCCCATTAACAGTGTTGGTGAGGGTATTTCGGATTATAGACCATCTGAGAGCCTACTTTATGCCCACTGAAAAGAGGAAATTATATTTACGTTTTCTATTTTATTTGCATTACGTTTCCATGTGTCTCAATTTTCCTTATACTAACATCTGATGGTCTCAGTTGTTCAATTTAAATATCTGTAAAATCATTTCGACTTCTGGTTACAAATCAGTTTCATTAACTCTTATATGATTTAAGTTTTAAAATTTTATATACATATACAGGGTGTTCCAAAAGTCCCACTCCCCCTCCTAACTCGAAAATGAGTTGGAATTGTCAAAAAGGGCAAAACACGTATTCAATGAATTTAAGAGGGACCTCTTTTGGTAGAAAAAGTTTGGGGCTAGGGGGGCTGCTAGGCCTGGCAACTTTAAAATTTCACATGGGAAGATATGTCTTGTGATACACCCCTGGAAACGTTTCTTCAAAACAATGAATTTGATATAAATAGTTTCGCCCTACGACGATTATTAAAGGAGATACATTAGTTTTTAGATTTTTGAAATGTGGATTTTATACTTATGTATCCCCTTTAATAATCATTGCAGGACAAAACTATTTATATCAAATTCATTGTCATGAAGAGAAGTTTCCAGTGATGTATCACAAGACATGCTTTGCCCAAAAATATTTGGGCCCGGGCAAGAGGGTGGTAGGAGTGCCGCTAAGGAGGGTAACTTTAAAATTTCAAACAGGAGAGTATGTCTTGTGATGCATCCTAGGAAATGTCTCTTCAAGACAATGAATTTAATTTAAATAGTTTTCTTCTGCAATGATTATTAAAGGGTATACGTAAGTATAAAACCCACATTTCAAGAGTCTAAAAACTAATGTATTTCCTTTAATAATCATCGTAGAGCGAAACTGTTTATATCAAATTCATTGTTTTGAAGAGACGTTTCCAGGGATGTATCACAAGATATACCTTCCCATTTAAAATTTTAAAGTTGTCCTCCCTAGCAGCCCTCCTAGTCCCCCAAGGCCCAAACTTTTTCCCCAAAAGAGGTCCCCTTCGAATTCATTGAACATGAATGTTTCATTGAACACATTGAACACATGTTTCGCATGAAATTCATTGAACACACATTCACTGAACACATGAAATTCATTGAACACATGTTTCGACATTTTTCACAATTTCGACACACCTTGTGTGTATATAGATAGATAGATAGATGTACATATGTGAATTTTTTCATATCTTTAATAAAAAATATTCTCGAATATCTCTATTTTTGGTTCTTGTGGTTAATTTTGAAGTTTGATCATCTGTTTTCTTGCATTCTACAATCATTATAACATTATATATTTACATATAAATTTAAACTGATGTATTCTCCCACGAAATTTGAATATATCTTAAATAAATTATAAATTATTATTGTGATAAATCTTGGTAAATTAATGTTTGTTATTTTATTCATATCTCGCAATGCATATTGTTTTAACTTTCAAAGTGTATATGAATATTCTTACATTTACCACTTTCAGGCCTAATACTTATTTTTATATTTACATGTATATATTTTAGAAATAAAAAAAAGTACTTTGAATAAATCTTAAAAAAAAAAAAAAAAGTACACCAGACTTTCATGTTAATTTTTCCCAGCAAAGCTAAAAAGTTATGAAACATGTTACTGAATTTTTTGCAACATACTAGCAAAAGCAAATCAGTGTAAAAATATTGATGGAATATGTTAATGTGATGTTTCCTGAGCACAAAAAAAGGGGGTATATATATGTGAAAAAAAGATTATGTAATTTTAACTTATATATCTTTTCCAAGAAAAGAATTGGAAATCGATATCTTTATCATTATGTTATGATAATCCTTCTTAAAGGGAAGTTTCAGAATATGCCTTTGGCAGTAAAAAGTAAGGTACGGCATTTTTTCATTAGTATAATGAACATAATATTGTATTACTTTTTAATATTTTTGTAATTTTTTTTCTCTAAGGGGAACTAGTTTTCTTTATTATAAAATAAATACTCAATATTATATTTTCTAATCATTACTTTTTTTATTTTTTATTTTTCTTACTCATATAAGATAGCGAATATATTGTTTTTGCGTCAATTTTTCGAAATTGAGTTTTTTTTTTTTTTAGAATTATATGTTTTTGAGATTTCCTGAATACAAAAATGAGCTTTACAGCCATTGATTTGTCTGTCTGTCTTTGTGTATTTTTGTTATCAGTAGAATTTAAATACAAATGATCAGAAAGAAAACGAAATTCAGTATTCTAATTTGTATTTCATGACGATATTATTATTGACTTTTTATTGATATCGGATAAATCTTTCATGTGCAGAAAACGTTAAATCGAATTTATGAATCTCAAACTTACCTTTTTCTTCAAAAATTCACATATATATATATGTATATGTATATATTTTTTCCTTTTTGTATTTAAACAACTCCAACTTCTTATTTTTGTTTTCAGAATTTCTTTCAATAAGAATTTTAATTTTTGGAAGCCAAAAAATAATAATGAAAAGAAATCCTACCGTTAAAAACTAGCATGTTTTGATTGCGAAGTAATTTTTTTCTCTATTTACCAATACAAATTAACGCAGTCGCAGTGCAATTTTTTTTTATTGAAATTATCATTTAACAAAATTATTTTCTATGATGCGTCACTGCAGACGACTTTTATCTCAGAAAAATATAATACTAAATATCCGCGTTTGTAATGATCGATAGACGGCGCTTTGTGAACACTGCAGTTGTTAGTAAACATTATAGCCACGTGTGTTCCATTAGTATTCTGTTATTCTACTCAATATTCGTACTATAATTTCTCCGCCATTACATTATGGAAAATGGATTGCTTTTGGAAAAAATACTTCAGTTTATTCAAAGTTCGATCGGAAGTAGATTTTTAACTGAAGTTGAACAAATATTAATTTCAAATCATCTGATTAATTCTTTACTTCCATTAGCCGAAGCAACTGAAATTTTAAATTTGTCATTTGGAAATAAATGGAAGCTCAATTCTGGATTTCTTGATCCTTTGGAGTTACACTGTGGCACACAAAAGTATGTGTTATCTTTTTTACCGTATTTATTCATTTTTATTCAATAAATATATGTGAAACTAAATATCGGCAAGCAATGGCGGCTGTATGGAATTCGAATTAAACCATGTTTATTGTAATTTCACCTTAGCCCACCAGAGGGCGAGCATTTCATTACAATCGCGGATCGAGTTACCATAGATACATGGTTTAAACATTCATTTTAACCGCGTTGACAAGATCTTTTGAAAAATAAAGAAAATTTGTTAGCCAAGGATGCTCCTACATATATAAAACTTTCATAGCGCTGGCAGTTACTATTTAAAATAGATTTTTTAATTTCTAAAAATTTACTTAAAAAAATCTTCATTGTAGGAAATTTTGTCATATGCTTGCTGCTGTATTAAGAGTTACGAGAAAACGGGACAGCAGTCATGTAATAAGGATTGAAAGTTGATAGCCAACTATTTATTTTAATGTGCGACTAAATATAAATTTTATGAAATTCCGTCCATTAGCTCTTAAGATAAAGCTGACACACTTTTTTTTTTTTTTTTTTTTTTTTTTTTTACACGCAGACAAACAGATATTTTCGACAAGCAGACAAATTTGGCTCAAGATATCTTAAAACCTGTAAATTTGTGGAGAATTAGAAGTCAAAAATATGTCTGAATCCAACTTGTTCTTTTATTGAACATAGAATAAAGTAAAAAATATTTCACGTCTGAAAAGCATTTCTAACATTTTTCTAACATCTGGGAAAAATTTACTGAAATCTCTTTTTAAGGAAATTTTAAGTTTTGGAACATTTGAATTATTGAATTAAAAATATTACTAAACATATATGTATCGAAAAATCTCGGATAATTTTTAAGAAATCATCCGTGCGTTGTTTAAGGCAAAACCTGCAAAAATAGAAGGGTTTAAGGATGTTTCACAAGATGAACAGATTTATATCGTGTTCGACACGAATTTCTTCGTTAAACGATATCGTAACGAAATGATTAGTTCTTGTTGCTATGGTTACGAATCGGAAGAATGATTTCTTTTTTAAAAATATTGATTTCTTTTTCTGCAATTCTCAAAATGAAAGTTTTTGTAATTTTTATTCGGGGAAAAAAAAAAATTAGAATTTGCGAATGTATAGGAATCATATTTTTTAAAAATAGTTTTTCTATCAAAAATTCCAGTTGTATGATTTTCTCTTAGGAAATTTTTGTGTTTAGCCCTTATTCGGCACAAAAATATTAACAGAACTGAAATATATATATATTATACATAATAGAATTTTCTGTTCATTTGATACATTCTTTCTACAAGTTTAATTAAATCTAATACGATTTTCATATATATATAATTAAATATAATTTTCATATTGTTTTACAAAAGGTTGCTTGACATTAAAAATTTGAATAAGGTTTTAGATACTAGATATAAGCACTCCGAAAAAGAGTGAAGTGCGGTTTAATCATTTATGTATTAGATATGCATAAGTAATGCAAACTAAGAAAAAGAGGTAGGAAATAATATTATGTTTACAAAAAAAAAAAAAAAAAAAAAAAAAAAGAACTACTCGTTAATTTTTAAAATTTACACTTTTAAATTTTTGTACGACCCTATAAACAAATTCGATTAATCAGAAAATTTTTATTTTTTATTCAACAAAATCATTAGAAAAAAAACTCGCAAAACTCTATCTTTAAAAGCGACAGAATAATAAATAATATAGAATGAAATTGACTTATACTACTTTTATACATCATTTAAAAGCTGTTTTTACTATGAAAGTAGGTTGTAAATTTGTGCCCTTCGGTCTCTGGGCCTTACATGCTGCCGTCAATTTCACTGCGCTGATAAAATAAATAAATAAATAAAATAATATATATATATATATATATATGAAATTATAATGTATGTTTTCAGTCATATAAAAGTTGAAAATATGTATAATATGTATATGTAACAAATATATTATATATATTTTCGAGCTCGGATACGATTCTTGCTGATTCTTATGTAAAATGACCTCCTTAATCCGAATATGACGATCATTTTGCCCAGTCACGCACCATTTTCTCGGGACACAACTCCATCCCCCAATTTTTATCACTGTTCAGTAATTTTATGGCCATGAATTTGATTTGGAGAATGAAAACAATTAATTTAACACTTATATATACGTACAGTCGAACCTCATTAACGTGAACACTGTTAATGTGAATTACTTTTAACATGAACTGTTTCCACAATCTACGTCAAAATGAAAATTAGTTTAGCTATATGAAGATTAATTACTGATAGCATGAACTACTGATAACATGAACAATTTTTTTTTTATCCTCCTTGAGTTTCACGTTAACGAGGTTTGACTGTATATATAATATTTAATAAATAACATTAATATTAGATTAAAAATAATTATAAGATAAAAAACTTTTTATAAACCATGTTTTTAAATTTTCTGTTGAATCATAGCTATAGAACTAACTACATCAGCAATTTATCAATGCGTATGAAATCTTTAAACCGATAGTGACGTCAATTTTTGTGAGATATATAATTTAACATTTTACAATTTTTTAACGCTCACGTTTAATTAAATTATTTATTTAATCACGTTTATTTATTTTTATGTCGAAAGAAAATGAACTCGTAAATTTTTTTTGGCAGCAATTAAATTAAAACTAATATTTTAATGGCTATTTATAAGGTATTAGGAGGTTATTATTTTCATATTTTAATTAATTATAAGAAAACTATTCGAAAATCGGACCTCGAAGCATTGTGTTGTCATCGGGTTGTGAGCTATTGTGAAAGTTTCAAATGTCTAGCTAGTAGGGAAGTTAGTTAAAATTCGATTGCAAGATTTGTACTGGACAAACAAACAAGCAAACAAACAAGAATAGAAGTTAATAAAAACATTGTAAATATAAGAAATGTAATACATAATTTCAGTGGCAAATCCCCCCCCCCCCCTAAGTTCTCCCCTTGCCACAAACGTTCATGTTTTAGAATTTTCCAACTCTGTAGCCCCTCAGAAGATATTTAACCGTTAAAATAATCCTCCCCCCCTCCCTTCCTAAAAATAAAATTTATAGCTACAAAATTACCGAAAATTGGTAAAAATACGGAACGGTCTCTAAAAAACGGTGGGTGATAGGGTAAAATAGACGTCATATTTGGATTCAGGTGGTCATTTTACATAAGAATTCGCAAAAATGGTGTTGGGAGCGATTTTCATGCCGAGCAGTGTTTTTTATGAGATCTCGCAGTTGGAAAGGATAACAAAATTATACACAAAGATCGATCGATATTCTTTTTTTTTTTTTTTTTTTTAAGTTATATTAAAACGAAATAGCAACTGCTTTTAAAATATAATACAGTGAAAATTTAAACAGACAATTTTACAGAACATAATTTTAGAATAATGAACATATTTCGAATTTAGCAAGTTTTGTAAAAGTGATATTCGTAATGATTTTTTACTTTCCGAACACTATAGTGAGGAAAGTATTGTAATCATGTCAAAAATCCGAATTCGAGATTTTGATGTTTCTATACGTTTTGAGGTCCCCTGAGTCCGTTTTCACTATTTTTACGATGATGTATGTATGTGTGTGTGTATGTGTGTATGTGTGTATGTGTGTATGTTTGTGAACACGCTAGCGTCTAAAGGCTTTGTTCGATTAACCTGAAAGTTGGTACGTATATTGTAAGTCACCATAGTACGAACCCTATAGATTTTGGTGAATCTAGCACTTATAGTTTTTTTACAGGGACACAAAGAAAAATTCTTTATCATTATGGCCTATGGGACCAAAATCTTAAAAGTGCGATAGCATCTAAACGCCTTATTCAATTGAGCAAAAATTTTATACCCATATTATAGGTCACAGATACTCAATCTGTATAGATTTTGGAGAATCTAGCACTTATAGTTTTTTTACAGGGACACAAAGAAAAATTTTTTATCATTAAGGCCAATGGGGCCAAATTTTTAAAAGTGTGATAGCGTCTAAACGCCTTATTAATCTGAGCAAAAAAATTGTACACATGTTATAGGTCGCATTTGCACCAACTGTATAGATTTTGGTGAATCTAGCACTACAGTTTTTTTACAGGGACACAAAGAAAAATTCTTTATCATTATGGCCTATGAGACCAAATTTTTAAAAGTGCGATAGCATCTAAACGCCTTATTCAATTGAGCTGAAAATTTGTATGAATATTATAAATCACTGTTGCACTAACTATAAGCATTTTGGTGAATCTAGCATCTATAGATTTTTACAGGGACAAAACGAAAAATTCTTTATCATTATGATCTAAGGGCTCAAAGTTCAGTAGCGTTAAATAAAACCTCGTGTGATATATGGAGAAAAAAACACTCTATTATGGTTTTCTCTCTTTTGTTTGTTTAGCAATTCCTCTTTCTTTATTTTATCTACAAAACTGTTAGTTACTCAATGTTCGGAAAGTCGAGTGGAGTCACTCCAGATTTTTTTTTCTTTAGTTCAAGAATGACATCTAATGAGAAAAATTAAATGCGGATGCCATAAAACAAACGAAATCTTCAAATCGTCTGGAAAATAAACTGGCAGAACGCCTTTTTGAGAACTCTAATAAATTTGAAAAATTATATACATACTTATATTTTTTATTTTAATAACTTCAAATAAAAAAATATCCGTCTTAATCTTAATGTTGTGGTGTGTATGACTTTCTTCTGTATTTTCCTATACAAATTCCTTTAGTAAAAATATGTTATTAAAATTATCTTCTATTATGAATGCAGACGATTTCCATTCTGAGAAATAGCATAACACTAAATATCCGAAGAAAGTCAATTTTATTCTGTATAATATTTTTAAAATATGCAATCTTCTTATTTATTTATTTTGTTTGTTTGTTTGCTTGTTTGGTTAAAAATGAAACAAACGATAACTTTACTTTAAATTATCGTAGATCGATGGTTGAACTACACATTTTAAAGTCATTGACGAGCTCTTTTGAAAGATACCAATAATGAAAGTTTGCCTGTCTTAGGGAAGAGAGGAACTTCCTCCCCAGGAGGAAGAAGAACGCAAAGAATATTTTCCAGTTGACTATCACTATTATAAACATATCTTTAATTTCATAATGGTTATTAAAACATAATTCTCTTTTTGCACATTCATACGAAATTTTGCATTATACCGCCATGTTAAAAATTTATAGAAAGCAGGTTGGCAACGCCATCTGTTGGACAATTTTCACCAAAAGTTAATAGGTACTAATTTATGTCAAAGTGCAGCTACATACTGAATTGTATGAATTTTTGTGCGGTAGTTTTTGAGATACAGTTACTACAAAATTTTGCCACACACAGAGACAGACTCTTTCTAAAAATGGTCAAATCGAGTTCTATGCCTCTCAAAACGCGTAATTCCACCGAAAACCCGAAGTAAAAAATTGTTACTATATATATATATATATATATATATATATATATATATATACACTGGTGTTCAAATTTTAAGCAACAACCTGCTTTCTCATTTTCTTCTTTCGTGCATATTTTTTAAACAAATAAACATATGAGCATAAAATTTGGATGGCATGTTCGTTATCATATCATTAACCGAATGTTATATACCTTTAACATAAGTAATAATTTTTAAGTTAATAAATATTCATTTTTTCTAAAAAATAAGCTTTGGAACAAATGAAAAATTTGAACAATTTTAGAAAAGAAAACTTGATGAAAAATAGTCATAAGAATGCCTTACAGATAGGTGAAGATGCGCACGCATCCATGTGTTAGATCACAACCAAACCTTTCTACCTGTATTCACTTTTCTGTTTCTTTATTTTTCTTCTTTTTTTCGCATGTGAATAACTTTTTCAAAAAATATACATATAAACATGAAAATTGAATAAGAGGTTCATTATAATACTGTTTATCGACATTTTTATTATTCTGGTGATGCTCATAGTTTACAAATTATTAATTATATATTTTTTTGAAAAAGTCCATTATAAAAGTAAAAGAAAAGTTAATGCAGAAAGAAAAATTGAGATTTAGAGTAACATTTCAAGACATGTGCGTCTTTATCTCTCTGTAATGCATCCTTAACACCACTTTTGATTAAGTTTTCTTTTCAAAAATTGTTAAAATTTTTTCTTTTTTACAAAGCATACTTTCGAAAAAAAAAAAAGAAGAAGAATTATTAGTTTAAAAATTATTACTCATGCTAAAATTATATAAAATTCGATTAATGGTATGATAGCGAACATGCCATTTATATTTTATGTTAATACGTTTATTTTATTTTTTTTTAAATTGTGCGCAAAAGAAGTATATATATATGGTATATATATTACATGTTAGACAGACAAAATTTCAAGTAGATTCAAATCCGGTTTGAAAAATGATGATTTGGATGAAATTGGATGTCTAAATACGAGCAGAATAGCTTCTGGGAAGTAGGGTTTGTCGGAGAAAATTTGCTGCTCCCCGAATGTCTTTTGACAAAGAGGTGATGATATGAACTTTGTAAAAAAACGTCTGCTTAATAACAAATGTTTTCGGAAATTGAAGCGATCAACGTCGACAAACGATCTCATAATACGAAATTTGTATTATGTCTGTGAAATGCAAAATGCAAAGAATATATTTGGTTGTTGCCAATGCCTTCAAAGTGATTACACGCTTTTTAAACCTGAAAATCAATGATTTTATTCTTTTAAAACTCCCAATGCTCCTCCCCCTTATATGGTGTGTGAAGAAACTTTTCGGTAAATTAGAATAATTCACCAGTTTTACTAAGCGTTTGTCTAAACTTGCATAAGTTATTATAGAATAACCTCCATAATTAAAACCATTTTTACACTAGGTATCCGTAGTACAACAAGTACTTAAAGGTTATAAATCAAAATCGTCTATATTCAAGTCCAATTCCAATTATTATAGTGAGTATTATTTTTGTATACAAAGTAACTTTTTTTTGTGACAACATTTTTTTTTATAAACATTAAAAGTCATTCCAAACTACACTATTGCGGGGAATAATCACATCTTTGTTTAAAATGAGCAGTAAGTTTTCCAAAAATTAAGACTTGAAACACATATGTCGTCGAAATTATTCGATTTTATGTCGTATAGATTATTCGAGATATAAGCAGTCCTTAGAAAAAAAAAAAAAAAAACTCATAAATTAAAAAAAAAAAAAAAAAAATACTTTACAAGTGTTTTGTGTTGAAACAAAATCAGGATACTTCAACAGACGAACAAACTTGATACGAGCGCAGTAGACAAAGCGGCAGAATACAAAAAGCGATTTCTTGTGCGATTTTTGTGGTGTTTATTGGAAGTGTTTTGTTAATTGCTTTTTAGCACTAATTCTCTCATGCATTTTTTTCTGTTAAACAAGAAATCAGTTTGATTTTTAATCTTTAAATGTAAAAAGAAAAAATATATATAATAATAAGTCGATTCCTACTTAGGTCAACAACGAAAAATTTTATTTCAGTTAATAAATAGAAATAAAAAGCACGCGTGCAAAACCAAATAAAAAGTAAAATAAAATTTATAAATGGACAATATTTATGCTCGTGGACTCAGTTCAGTGATATAATAAGAATAATTACAAGATAAAAAGAACTTTTTATACACCATGTTTTTAAATTTTCTGTTGAATTATATAAACGCTACCAAAGGCAGCGGGAACCCGGAACAATTGGCTAAAAGTATTTTAAAAAATTCATTGTTATCGGTTTTTGAGCTATTCTAAAAGTTTCAAATGGCTAGCTAGCTAGCCGAGAAGTTAGTTAAAAATCGATTGCAAGTTTTGTACTGGTAACGCTGCCGAAGGCAACAGGGACCCGAAACTTTTGGTTAAAAGTATTTTAAAAATGCATTCTCACCGTTTTCTGAACTATTCAGAAAGCTTCAAATGTCTAGCTAGTCGGGAAGTTACTTAAATAAATTTTTTATTGAATCATATAAACGCTGCCGAAGGCAGTAGAAACCTGAAACAGTTGACTAAAAGCATTAAAAAAATGTATTGTCACCGTGTTCTGAGCTATCCTGAAAGTTTCAAGTGCCTAGCTAGTCGGGAAGTTAGTTAAAATTTGATTGCAAGCTTTGTACTAGTAACGCTGCCGAAGGCAGCAGGAACTTTAAACAGTTGGCTAAAAGTATTTAAAAAATGCATTTTCACCGTGTTCTGAACTATTCTGAAAGTTTCAAATGTCTAGCTAGTCGGGAAGTTAGTTAAAAATCAATTGCAAGATATATATATATATATATATATATATATAGGGAGAGTGTGCACTAATAGTAGGAATTGGAAAAAATTGAGCAATAATAGTGGGGTAATAAATTTTCAATAATCACACACAGTCAAATCTATTATCATCATTTTTATTAAAAAAAAAAAAAAAAAGAGAGAGAGAGAGAGAGAGAGAGAGAGAGAGAGAGAGAGCGAGAACCAAAAGACACCTCGAAATGTGATGTGTTGAGAATAATTTTTGGGATGAACTGGCGTTGAAGTGGAGTGAGGAAATGAAAGCCGTCTGCACTTTCGTACATGCATTAAAATCAGCAAAATTATTTTAAATATGCACCACACAAATCTGAAAATAATAATAATAATAATAATAATAATAATAATAATAATACATTTCAGAATAAAATGAAAACGAATAAATCGTTTTCTAAATTAAGATAATAAAAAACCAAACATAAAAAAAAAAAAAAAAAAAAAAAAAAAAAAAAACTGACATTAAGAATATTTAAATAAATGATAAAAATAATGAAAATATCTAAGAGGAAACCATTAATTTTAAGGAGACCTCTTTATTAGAATTTATTTTGAAATATTCCCTAACAGCTTTTTTAATAAAATAAACTGTCTCAATAAAAATACGCATTACAAAAAATAATCAAAATTAATTTAAAATTATTTTAATTTTATAGTTTTTTCAGAATTTTAATTTGACTATTATGTTTTTCCAATTAATTAAAGGAAAGTTTATTGAAAAATGATGTAACTTCCAAATTGAATACAAAGCAATTTTAATTAGATGCCTTTTCATAAGTAGATGTTTTCAAATTACGTCTGAAGACTGCAAATTAATTATGCATGCTTTTACATTTTTATTTATTTATTTACTGTCTAAATGATGAAGAATATATGAAAATTTAAATGAAACTGAAAAATTAAAATTAACGAAAACGCGTGTCAATGAGAATTGTGATTGATTAAATTTATAAAAAAATGTTCTTTGTTATTTTTTTTATTTTTATATTCTATACAAGAAAATATTATATTCGTAAAAATTTTCTACATACAGGTTTTGATAATTTTATTCGTTTTAAGACTTCTTGACATATTTTAACCGTTTTTGGAATGTTGATTTTCTGTTTATTTGTGTGTGGATACCACACACAAATAAACGAAAGCTTTGTGGCAGCACGAACTATTGCACAAAATTTAACAAACATTCATATTTAGTTGTACTTTTACATAAATTGATGCCTATTATTACTTTCTTCTATATGTAATATAGAGAAAGTATTGGATTCGAGAAAATTTTCGACCTCCGTTTTTTGATGGATTAGCACGCTTTGGGATATCCTGAACATGAATTGATAGTTTTTAGAAAATGTATGTCTGTGTGTCTGTGTGCATCACGATTTTTGTGAACACTGTATCTCACGAAGCAATGAATGAAATTTAACCACACTTGGTATTTAGTTGGTCCGTGACATAAACTGGTGCTGATTAGATTTGGGGATCAATCGCTCAACAGGTGGCGCTGTGATCGCATTTTTTCTAAATTTTTAATATGGCAATATAGGACAAAATTTCGTATAAATGTACATACTGAGAGTTATTTTTAACTTTTGATTGTAAAATTAATATGAACTATTGGCAATAGTAGTAGTTAACTAGGAAACAAATTCTGCGCATGTGGGGGCATCGCTTCCGCCCCTGGGGGGAGGGGTAAATTTTCAAGATGGGTTTTCAAATTCTTTCGAAAAGTCTTGACAATACCTTTAAAACGAATGGTTGAACTATAAATCTATGATAATTTAAAACAATGTTACCGATTTTTTTTTTTTTTTTTTTTTTTTTTTTTTTTTTTTTTTTACTTTTAACGAAAAAAAAAATTAGAAAGAAGAAAAATCTTTTTTTTATTTTTTTTTATATTGTTACTAAGTGAATTTGTATAGGAAAATATAGAAGAAAGTCTTGTGGTTTCCACAACATACTAGTTTTTTTTATCTCCCAACAGGCAGCGCTACTACGGTGCTATTACTCCTATTTATAGGAATGTTACGAGACTATTATATTGACTCAATTTGCGTGCATATTGGTCGAGATTTGTCCGATAGATCGAGTTCAAGATTTCTCTGATCTGTCCGAGATTTTTCAATAGGAGCACCGATCGATTGATCATTTTTATGATTTCAATACAAAGTTTCATTTAGCATCCCCATACGATATAGATTTAGAATGATGATATTTCTTTTCGAATTATGATGCTAATAGGCTTACAAACAGACACGCAAACATGCAGACACACATGCACCAACCACTAAAAACTTGATTGGGCTCTGGAGACCTTAAAATGAAAATACGTCCCCAAAACCATATTTTCTCTGTCATTATGTGGGCTAAAGAAAGTAATTAGTTTGATTTACACTAAAAGCATTTTCAAACATTTATCTCGATAAATAATTAACAATATATTATGAATGTTTTTCTTAAAAAATAAATAAATAAATAAATAAAAAGTAATAATGTGGGTTTTATGAGATGAGATATATCAATCCGGTAAAAATTGAACTCCGAAGTAATTAATAAAATTGGTAAACGCCAGATATTTCGCTATCTAAAAGAATAAAATTATAAACAACTCTATTTTATAATCTTTCTAATATTTCATTTTTAATCTTCCAAGATATAAATGTCATTAAAAAAAAATCTGGAGTGACTCCACTCGACTTTCCGAACATTGAGTAATTAACAGTTTTGTAGATAAAGTAAAGAAAGAGTAGTTGTTAAACAAACAAAAGAGAGAAAACCATAATAGAGTGTTTGAGTATTTTTCTCCATCTATTACACGTTGTTTTATTTAACGCTACTGAACTTTGAGCCCATAGATCATAATGACAAAGAAATTTTCGTTGTGTCCCTGTAAAAACCTATAAATGTTAGATTCACCAAAATGCTTATAGTTAGTGTAACAGTGATTTATAATACTCATATAAATTTTCAGCTGAATTCAATAAGGCGTTTAGATGCTATCGTACTTTTAAAAATTTAGTCCCATAGGCCATAATGATAAAGAATTTTTCTTTGTGTCCCTGTAAAAAAACTGTAAGTGCTAGATTCACCAAAATCTATACAGTTAGTTCAACTGTGATCTATAACATGTGTACAATTTTTTTGCTCGGATTAATAAGGCGTTTAGACACTATCACATTTTTAAAAATTTGGCCCCATAGGCATAATGATAAAGAATTTTTCTTTTTGTCCCTGTAAAAAAACTATAAGTGCTAGATTCTCCAAAATCTATACAGATTGAGTATTTGTGATCTATAATATGTGTATAAAATTTTTGCTCAATTGAATAAGGCGTTTAGATGCTATCGCACTTTTAAGATTTTGCTCCCATAGGCCATAATGATAAAGAATTTTTCTTTGTGTCCCTGTAAAAAAACTATAAGTGCTAGATTCACCAAAATCTATAGGGTTCGTACTATGGTGACTTACAATATGCGTACCAACTTTCAGGTTAATCGAACGAAGCGTTTAGACGCTAGCGTGTTCACCCACAGACATACACACATACACACATACATACACACATACACACACACATACATACATCATCGTAAAAATAGTGAAAACGGACTCAGGGGACCTCAAAACGTATAGAAACATCAAAATCTCGAATTCGGATTTTTGACATGATTACAATACTTTCCTCACTATAGTGTTCGGAAAGTAAAAATACAATAATTAAATGCATTAATATGCTGCGGGCAAAACGTGTAATATTTCATAAAAAATCTGTTATAAGCATTTATTAATCCCTTTTGGAAAATAAAACTAATTTATTTCTTTGAGGTTTTTTTTTTTTTTTCTTATTTTATTATGGAAGGAAGCAATCAGTTGTCATGGAAACCGTTTAGTAGATAAGAAAACTGCTCCCATAGAAATATTAATTATGAAAAATATAACAATATGATAAAATAATACCCTGATTATTTTTATGGTAATTAACTTCGTTTGTTTTGCTTAGTAAGTAAAAATATAAAATTTAATAATAAGCATACTTACTGATAATATATTTACACCGATTTATCGAAAATGAGTTTAAACTAATTACAATATATGCTTCTAAATATACTTACTATATCTAATGCTCTATTGAAAAAACTAGTCGGTCTTCGTCCGTCTAGGCGTTGATATTTCCAAATATTATTAGTTTTTTTTTTTTTTTTTCCATTTATTTTATTCATTTTAACTTTTTTTTGTGCGTGGAGGGGGGGGGGGGTATCCCTCTAATTTAGTTTAATATTTTAACCATAAGTTGGTGGTTTTTTAACAAGGGTAGAGCCCCTTAAATAAAATATATAGGCCGACGCATCTCCGCCATTTTTTTTTTTTTTTTTTTTTTTTTTTTTGCTTGGAATGCGGGCAGCATTCCCGCTTGGCGTCCTTATCGCTTAACTAGCATATTTAGGAAATCTTGTTCTGAAGCTACGATCGGTCAAGAGCAATAAGATACAAGACAAGTAATATCCCTAACAACACATTTATACACAGTACATTATTGGTATGTTTTTCATCCTCAGGATTTTGTATGGATACTGGGGATAAGATGTGTTGTTAGAACTATTTCTGTCTGTTTTAATTAGAAATCATATTTTTTTGAAAAAAAAAAAAAAAAAAAAACTTACTGTTTAAAAGTGGAAAATCTTTCTTGTTTACTTACTTTTTATGCTATTTCTAGCATATACTATTCATTTAAACGAAACTTAAAATAAATTGTAATTACGACACGGAAATGAAACAACTTTGACGACCCCAGAAAATGTCGCCAAAACTCAAACACACAGTAATAAAAGGTCTTCTTTAATTAATTTATGGTTATTAACATAAATATTATGATTAAAATAGGACATTCTTTGTATTTTTACTTTTGAACATGTGAAAAACACAGAGAAAAATATAAGTAAATAAAAGTTATATTATTTTATTCTTCCTAAATTATCTTATGGAAATCTGAACATTTTATGTTCTTTTTTTGAGTGATTATAGCAATTTATCACTAAACAGTCTCCCATATGATAATTTACCGAGCTAAAATTATGAAAATGATTAAAAAAGTAACTCCAAAGTAGTACAAAACGATAGAAATAATGGCTGCCGTTTGTTTATCTGCAGAAAACGCTGGATTCCGAATTCCTGCTAAACAGAACAGTGTTCGGTCCCAATTAATTCGGAATAGCGGGACTTTACTGTATTTTTCTCTTCTATGTAAAGTTTTTTAAATATGACATTGCATTGATTTGTAAACCCTCCATGTTATAATTAAAAACGTACATAAATGTTTCATTTTTATTGTAGAAGTTTTGTTATATTCAAAAGATTTTTTTTTTCACTTACAACTAATTTTACAGCGCTTCACATAGGGTAAAATACACCGAAAATTGTACTGTGTTTGCATACAACTCTGTTAAAAATTCGATTTTTTTTTTTTTTTTTTAATAAATCCTTCTATCAAGTACTGGTCAATTTCACTTTGAAGAAGTGCGCGAGATTTTCAATAAGATCGGTGCCTTAGTTTTTGAGAAATCGTGCCCACCACTTGTCTGAAGGGTCTCTGGAAACCAGAACCCACCTGCTGAATTTTTCAAAATGTTTGATGAAAATTTAAAAAAAAGTATTGTGTAAATGTTGCTTTTTTATTTATTATATTAAAAAATCTGGTGTGAAGCAACCACACGACTTCCATTACCCACCATTACACGTATTATATGTAGTTTTTGGAGGTATTACATGCATTTTTTTTTTATTTTCCAGTAAGAGAAATTTGATACATGTGTAAAGACATAAAAAACAGAATTTACATAGCAAGTTAAAAAATAAGAAAAAAAAAATGATAGAGTTTTTTTTTTTTTTTTTTTAACGCCAAATTTAAGAGATCTAAAACTGAATTACCTAATCAGGATGACCGTTAATTTTTCTGTAATAACCACGTAATACATGAGAAAGGGTATCTAAAATAGATTTATGTAACGATTTTAAGAAAATCGTTAGAGCCGCTTTTGAGATACCAACTTCTACCAAAACTTGACATACTCAGTTATTGACCAGAAAACAATAATTACATACAAAAGGATATTTAAAAGGGAGTTAATATAGTGAGTTTGAAAAAAATCCATGCAGCCATTTTTGAAGAAACGCACTTGCGAGACCTGAAATTCAGCTATTTATGCAGGACGTTTATCAATTTTCCTGAACTAACCAATTGTATGATTTGAAGAAACATCTAATGGAATGTTTATATAGCAACTTTGAAGAAAATCGTTAGAGCCGTTTTTGAGACACGGACTTACGATCCCACTTCCGGTTTCCGATGACCCACTTCCGGTTCAACAAAATTTGGAAAATTCATCTGTAAACTAAACCTTTATCAATTCTAAAGTTTCGTAATTCTATCTTTATTAGTTTCGGAGATAAACTCGATATCGAATTTTTGGACCGAATACAATATTTCTATTACCTACGGTAGTAGAGTAATGGAAGTAAAAAGAAAGAGAGAAAGGGAGAGAGAGAGAGTACATTCTTTTTTTAGCTTTCGAAACCCATGTAGCAATTTAAGGGAAGAAAAAAAAAGAACATTTTAGAACGCAACTGAAAATATACGCCACATAACATTCTCTTAAATTCAGAACAACTCCCATTTATTACTTCAGATATATTATGCTCCATAATATGCGTGAAAAGTTGGCTGTTGTACACCAACGTTTAACACTAATCTTACCATATTTTATCGGAGATATGCTTTTGTGCATCTATACTGGGTATATTAAATAAGTTTTGTTTTATGAAATACAAAGATTTTAAAATATACTTAAGAAATACCTGTCATAGGCCCTAATGTTATTCAAATATTTTTTTATTCATTCCTCTACACAATCCAGTCGTAATATTTATATTGTTTTTAATGAAAACAAAATCTATATCCCAATATAACGTATATCAATTTCAAGGCATTTTAAATATGCAATACTTTCTCTCCTTTTATTTTGAATCTGAAATGATAATACTTTCGTCAAAGAAGGTAATTTTAAAAGAAAGATTATAAATTAATTATAAATTCAAATATTTTGAAATTTATTAAAAATATAAATGAAGTTAGAAGAAAATTAATCCTTATTTTTTCGCATAAAATGCAGGCATAATATATATTTTAATAGAATTTTAAAATTATCTTATATTATCATTATTTTCAAAAGAAAGGCGGTTGTTTTTCTTTAGGCAATTTTATGAATAAGGAAACCCGTAGCTCTATTGTAATAAAAAATGCAAATCATTTTCAAAGAATTTAAAGACTCCTATGGATCCTAGGAATGACTACACCTTAAGAGATGCAAATTTTAAGAATATTATAAAAGAACACATAATACAACGATGAGCGAAAAAGAAAATAGATTATCTTATTATTTCTCGAAAATGAAAATATTTTTGAGGATTTAATATCTGTATTGAAATATAGGCAGAATGATAAAATATTATTGGAATTAAAATTTTAAGCATTTTTAGTCTCCAATGAACCCACTTTCAAACATTGCATTTTATTATAAGCCAGATTTTTTTAATAATAATAATAGAAAGGTTATACATTTAAGCATCGATAATAAAAAAAAATTGATATTAAAACTGGCTTAATAACAAATAAAATCAGGAATTTGACATTGCTGCATTCTGTTAAATATGTCAGTAAATTTCATTTGTTTCAATCTTTTTCGTTTTTCATCATCCTGATTAATCTGTAAAAAATTCACGCTAGTCCATAAATCAATAAAATTAAAAGAAAATCCGTAAACTTTACTCTATAAAAGTTGGCAAGCATACTGCGAATAAAAAATTTAGTACTACTACGATTTATGGGCGGAGGTAAAAAAAAAAAAAAAAAAAAAAAGTCATTAGTGCCGGATTATGGGTGTTGCCGGATGATAGGATTTCGGATTATGAATTCTTCACTGTAATATCAAGGTATTGTTATCGAATTTTCACGATGAAAATATGGAGTTAAATTTAAAAAGACTATAAATTGTGCATAATTTTTAAATAATTTAAATAATAATAATAAAAAAAATGGTCACATAAAATTTTTTTATGTTGGTATAAAATTTTCATTTATCTATAAAGAAAGTGTCGAAAATTGTATTAATTCAATATAGTTTTATTAACATTTTACAAAACAAAAGATAATAAAATTTCAAAATTAATCCTGAGTAATGTTTTACTAAATTAAACAATACAAAACTTAGATAAAATTACGAATAGCTGACGAACAAATTTTAAAATTATGATTAGAAAGAAATCATCTTATAATTGTAATTTTTTAATGAACATTATTTATAGACGTGCCAATAAAACAGAAATGGTCTACAAAACTGAAAATGGAACAGATTGCCCTATTCGTTAGAATTTTCTGAGAAATAACATGTTATGATGGTGATACATTAGGAAATTTTTTGTAGAACTGGAATTATTCTTTATATGGATGGTACCTTACCGAAAGGTTCTGTACATTATATGTCGAAAGAACATTTACGTGCTTCTTTGGAATGCAGTTCTGTAGTATAATGCTTTGTAAGAAGTATAAGATAAAAAAAAAAAAAAAAAAAAAAAAAAAAAAAAAGATGAACAAAAACAATAAAATATGAAAGCATTACAATAATCAATATTTCGTCAGGGGCATATTGCAATATTGTATGCAAAGGTAAGCCATTTTTACTTTCTCTTACCCATAGGATCGAGAAACTATTGTTTTAGGGTCAAATTTTCGAACGTAAGATTTTGTTATAATTACATGTTCTGAGGTTCACTGAATACGAAAATCGTGTTTTTAGCAAATAGTCTGCGTGTCTGTTATCAGCATATCTCAAGAACAAATAGTAGCAGAAATTTCAAAATCGGTATTCTAAATGTGTATCATATAGGGATGCTACAGTAAGCTTTTCGTTGAGATGAAGCAAATGGTTCGTGTACAGGGACACTCAAAAGTATTCAAATACATTACGTCTAAGGGGGAAATTGCAGGTAAGTAGAGTTTAGCATTTATAAACTGCACTAAACCAAATGAAACGAATATATATTTTTTGTAATAGAGATAGTCAACTGGGAAAAAAATTGTGTTTGTAGGAGCCCCGCCTTCCTCCCTCGAGGGGAGTAAATTTTCACGATGGGTATCTTTCAAAAGAGCTCGCCAATACCTTTAAAACGAATGGTTGAACCATCGATCTGCGATAATTTAAAATAAAGTTATCGAATTTTTTCATTTTTAACAATTTTTTTATTCTAATGTAATGTTAAGAATAAATTCAACTTATATATATATATATATATATATATATATATTTAGTGTTATACTACTTCTCTAATATGGAAACCATCTGAATTATCATAATAGATAATTTGTTTAAATAATAATTTTAATAAATTATTTTTTTTTAAAACAGAATTATTTTCTAATAACGGAATTAAATTTTATATAAATGTAGGTGCATTAATGAAACGGGGGGATAAGGGGGCGGTAGCCCCCTCACACAGAACTATTTATCATATAAAACTCTTCCGAAGCCTAGTTTGAACTGTTTAACATAGGTTTACATAACAGTACTCGTTATCTTACCTCTTAATCTCCAACCTGTATTTATAGTATTAAATTTCAGGGTAAGAGAAAGTCCTGTGAGTGACACACCAGATTATTTATTATCTCTATGTTTAAAACTCAGATTTTAACAGACAAAATAGGCCCAAAAACCTAATAAACAAAAGAGATAAATTGACAATATAGAAAAAAATAAAATAAGTAAATGAAATAAAAAAGATTAAGTGTACGTATACTTATATACGTACACCACTTAATTATCCCTATGCATGCTCACAATAGATCATAACACAGTACAATTCAATGTTTGCTGTAACATAGTGAATTACTTTTTTAAATCACAGTGTCAACAAAAATTTGTGTCACAGTTACTGTAAATAGAAAATGCAGCCAATTCCTTTTGCGAAATTATCGTAAATAGTGTGTGTGTGTATATATATATATATATATATATATATATATATATAATGATATCAAAAACGTTCACAAATTTATTATTATTATTATTATAAATATAAAAATGAGTAATGAAGGGAATATTTACAGGTAGATCGATAAATAAATAAAAAAGTACATTAAAGCACTTGAAAGCAAATCAAATATTAATGGAATTCTGAAACTAATTTACTAGTACCTTTTGAAGATTTTAGAATCGCCTTTTTCTAAACAGTCAACTACATCTAACATATAAAGTTTTATTACTGATTTACTACAACTGATTTAATCCGTACCGTTATCGATTTCTTTAAAACAGCTTATGTTTAGACCAAAACTAAAAGTACTCGAAGCGAAACGTATAAATTCCAGACAGTACTTTACTTGAATATTCCTGTCAAGTATTTGTTCAAGCGACCACAAATAATTTACACTTGATTTGTTTCGCGTAGAAAATAATTTTTGAATTCATAAATTTAAAATCTCGGCGAATATATTATTTAGTTTCTAACTGAGTAAATGTGTGTATAAAGTTTTAAGGTCTCAACTCTTTATTATATTATTATTACTTTTCAATAAAGGCTTCAGTAACACCTATTCAATGATATATTATTATTATTATTATTATGAGATTATTCCTCCATTTTTTTTTTTTTTTTTTTTTTTTAAGTGAACCGAACGCTATAATTTTTGAGGCATTTGCGAAAATTGTTATTCTTTCAAGCATAAATGTTTTTAGATAGTTGGGTATGTAATATAGCAATTTTCAATCTATCTGAAAAACAAATTATTTCTCAAACAATAAATATGTACAGATAAAGGTGATTGTATACGTGTTAAAGCTAATTCAGTAAGTAAGTGTCTTAGGCCTGGGTGAAAAGCCTTCCATGGCGGTCTTTTTAAAGAGTTCTAGCCAATATCCATGTGAGTTTCGGAGCCCCACCAGTGAAAGAAAAGGTGAACGTGGGTTAGGTGAGTGGTTAGGAGTATCTGTATGCGATCACAACCAATGCTTACCTCCAACGAAAGTTTTAAAAACATACAGATAAATTTCCTGAAAAAAAAAAAAAAAAAGCCAAAAGCGTTTGAATTTAGAATTTTCTAAACAGAAAAAGTGCCCAAGACAAGGGACATTATTCATAGTTAAGCACAAGAAGTAAAAAAAAAAAAAAAAAAAAAAAAACTTCAGCCCAATATTTAACTAACCATTTTTTAATTTTTTTAGCCATCTTTCCTAATTTTCTTCACTAAGAATGGAATTTTTTAAAATTTTCTGTCATTTAAACCTGTTTTGTTTAATAGTTGTTGTACTGTAGTTAAAGAAATTATACGGGTAAACACTTTTTCTTTATCTCTTTTATGTTCTAAATGTAATACAAACCGATTTTATAAGCAATGGTTTTTTAACTTGTGGTCATTTCGCTTGGATGAGCAACATGGCCGCCTAAAGTCAAATTTCCAGTTTAATCAGCCAAAAAATTTTATATCTTTCTAAAAATCATCTCACTAATATTCCGTTAACATGTAATTATTTTGTCATCTTACGTATTATTATTATTATTATTATTATTTTTTCATTCTAAAATTAATATTTTTTGTGGCATCATTAATTGCTTTATCTTTACCATTTTTAAAATACTTTCTAAAATTACAAGCATTTTATTTTTAACACTGTGCTCAATCCGCAAGTGTAAGTGGAGGATGAAATAATAAAATTTGTTTAAAAATTTCCTTTTTAAACGATAAAATTGGCGGTTGCAGAAAGAGAAAAGGAAAATATTCAAGTGCGGTTTTTTTTTTTTTTCCCTCCCTTAGTGTATATCCGGATCGAAAATAAGTATACTTCAGGTGAAACATATACTTTCAGACTATAACTCACTCGAATATTTCTTTTAGTATTTGTTCAAGGTATTATAAACAACTTTACCTTCCATTATTTCTCCCAGAAAACAAATTTTAAATCAAACATTTTAAATCATGATATATGAATAGTTCAGTTTTTATACAAGAAATGTGTGTATGAGGTATCAAAGATTTATAACTAAAATCTTTTTACTTTGATGATTAAAATCATAAGAAGTGTAATAAAGTTTATTTAGTAAAAGTATTATTGTGATTAAAAAAAATTTTTTTTTTTGGTTTGGATTTTCTATTTTCTGAAGCTTTACCTATTATTGTCCTACTTTCAGTTGAAAATATTTATGAATGTTTTTCACAGATGATCCTAACACTTTTAAACTTATCAAAAACATGAAACTTGAAATTTCTCCAAATTCAATAATTTCTCATGAATATAGAATATTTATTATTATAGGTTGTTTAATAAATCAGAAAGTTATTATTGGTTTTCAAATTTAATAAAGATTTACTGCAATTCGACAAATAATTTACTACAACAAGTTATTATTATAGCAGTTTTCTAAACAATTATACGACAATTTGCCTCAAACTTTTAAAATTTATTTCTGATTTACTATAATTGATTTAATTCAAATCCTTATCGATTTCTTCACAATAGCATCTATACCAAAAATAAATATACATGAGGCGAGAAACATAAATTTCAGACAAAACCCTCACGGAAGTTCGTGTCAGTGTTTGTTCAAGGTATTCCAAATAATTTACGCTTGAATTATTTATCATAGAAAACAGATTTTGAATTCAGATATTTAAAATCGTGGCACATAAATTATTCAATTTTCGGTTCAAGAAATGTGTGTATAAAGGTTTAAGGACTTTTTTAAAATAAAAACTTAAGCAGTGTGGTTGCGTATATTTAATGTTTCTTTTTTTTTTATTTAAATCAATATTTCGTTTTCTTTCTTTTTTTTTTTTTTTTTTTTTTTTTCGAAAAGAACCAACTTTTGCATTTTCTGATGTATTTCAGAAATGTCGTTATTTACTTTCAAGCATAGATGTTTTTGGATATTTAGACAGATTTCAAACAACGAATTTTATTCTTAAAGTAAAATATTTTGAACAGTAAATAAGTTTACTGTTACTTAAAGTGGATAGATAATGATAGTGGTATTGGTAGTGTAAAGCTGCCTTCAAACTCTGGCAACGATGCACAGCTTCAAAATTCATAAATTATCCATTGTCCGAAAGTGACCCTTGAAATTTTGCACATGTTACAATGAAGGACAATACTTTTTATTGCTCTTTTACAAAAGAGACCCTATTCAAAAGAGTTCAGATGCAATTATCGCACTTGGAGGTTTGTGAGCAACGCCTCCAGCAAGCGACGATTCAAATACCACATCAAAGAAATACCAATAGAGCCGCACTTCCGCTTTGCAAGTTGCCAGAGTTTGAAGGCAGCTTAAAATTTAAAGTTAATTAGCCGCGTGATGGTTTTTGGCTTGGGTACAGGGTGAGATATATACTATCCGTGTCTGGCTAAAACCTTTCTAAAAGGTTCTAGCCAGAGCCGTGACTAGGAACTTTGGGGCCCCGGGGCAACAGTTGATAATGAGGCCCTACCTTTATTGTTTCTCCCAAACGTAAACTTTTTTATTCAAGTGTTGTTTGATCATTTGCTTAGTAACGAAAGCACCTTTATACACTTTAATCGAAAGATAATTTATCGATAAATGTCCCGTTCATGTGTGTAGTTACAATATATATATATATATTTTTATTCCTAATGAGTCAAATAGAATATACGACAGCAGATGAAAATGAGCTTAATTTCTGAACTCAATGGAAAAAAAAAAAAGTTTTCTTTGACTGCTTAGTATTAGCGAAGGCAATAGCGGATTTAAAAGTCAGGAAACATGAAAAATTGGATTGTGCTCCACACATAAAAGTACCAGTCAAGAAATGGCCATGCGCTATAAGTTGAGATCGGCAAATAATGGAATTAACGTCCCTCAATCGAAAATAGTAAGAGATACGGAAAGGAGTCAATCAGAAAGCATTAGAATGTTCTCGACTGAGTGCGAAAATATATTTTGCGCACAATTATGTAGAGAATGTGTAAAATGTGCGTTTGTTTTGGTCGAGATTTCCTTAATTCATGGTGTTAAGAAACGCATACGAACGGATAAAACATTAAATGATTTAAATCATGGTCTTGTGAGTTATATAAGTTCTAGTTCTTGGTCGAAAAGATGATAATTTTTCCGTTCGTTTGTGGCTTTTAACGTCAAAGCGTTGATAAGTCATAAACAAAACAAACGCATGTTTTTTAAACTCTTTTTAGAAAATTTGTGTGCAAGACGTCTTTTCGACTAAATGTAAGATGTTTTATAATTTTTAATTGATATTTTTCCGTATCTCTTACAGCATTTTGGGATAGGAACGTTAACTTCGCTGTTTACGTCTAGGTGACACTATAACCCATCTGGTATAAGGACCCTGGATAATCAAATTATACTTAATGTGAATATATTAATTAAGAGTGGCACCAAATCTATCGCAAAACCTGCTTGGATAAGACCAAGCATCAACTGTCGTGTGGGCGATGTCTTAACAATATCAGACTCAGAAATCGGAAGAAACATTGGTTACTCAGAAGGAGGGCAAACAATAGCCGTAGTTGCGGAATCCATAACACTAAATGTAATGTACTTAATTTAAAATCATTTTTGGAGAATGCAAATGAACACAGAAGTCCAAGACAAGACGAAAAACACCATCAAATGAAGACTGGTACTTATAGTAGAGGGACATACAAAAATATCGATACATAACCCTCTTTTCGAACACAATCTTTAGTCGACCACTGGCACAACAAATTTGAGTGAATCTGTTCGAAATTGATTCCACATTATAGGTCTGTAAGCTCATAGATTTATGGTACTCGTGCCGTCAACAGAATGGTAGTTACGGCCTTGGTTCTAGCACGTAAGTTTTGTAGCCATGCCTGTGAAAGAGAGATTTTTCTTTTATAATCTGTTAGACGGGAGGTGACGAACTCGAATTACGGGAATTTTTATAATACTACGGGAATTTCTATAAGCTAGACGGAGAAATGTGACTATGCGTGAGCCTGGGCACCACTAATCTAACAATATCAAGAGCAGAACCTCTCGAATTCCGACAATTATTGGCTAATGTGACGTTTCAATTCAGGTGTCTGTGTATAAAATATCGCACAAGCATTATTATTATTATTATTTTCAAGTTCACAAGTTTGGTTATGCAAATGCGCAAATCTAGAATTGCAAAGAGCATATCACCCAAGCACATTCCTTTTCCACAAAGCAAAGATCATGGGAAGCGCATGATTCATAACTTTATCACCTTATGGCAGACTTTTATAGTAACTTTTTGTAGTAAAATACAATTATCATTTATTTTACCCCAAAAAGAACTGATTTAATATAATTGTGGTATCAATAGTTCGCCCAGCACAACCTATGACAAAATGATTAAAAACAACATTGAGGGGGGGGGGGGGGAGATTTTTTTAAGGAAAACAAAAAAAGTATTTTCTCAGATATCGGCTCAACGAGATAAATAAATTAGAGTCCTGATTCAAGGGATGAAGGATTAGTTTTCCGTGGTTCAATATGAATCACGTGACAAGAACCAATATGTGGCTATGTTGGCTCTTTATCGCTATTTTGGGATTTGAAATTTCAGTTCGGCAAAATATCAACATTATTAGATGACATGACTCCTATAACTGAAAAAAATTGTTTTTAAAATAATTTTTCACATAATTCACATTATAATAAATAATAAAATGCTCTTTTTTTTCATCATTTCCCAACAAAGTTTAAAAGTATTTATAATGAAAAGTTAAACTTTTTAAAGAGCTAAATTTAACAACAAGTAATAATTTATCAACTATTTGAAATATTTTGTCGTTTAAAATCCGACTACACGAAATAAAAAAGAAATAAAATAAAAACTAAAATGATTTAGAACAAAAAAATATTAAACAACATAAGTAAACAAAAACATTGGCGGTTATGACTTTTGCCGAGTAGGATCTCTGAACCGTTGCCATAGAAATTTATTGAAAATAAGCTGTTGCCAAGGGAATCAATGCATAGATGGTTCATGTCACATGACTCATGTTGGATCGCGTCATTTACCACTCTATTTGTCTCGTTATATCGGCCCAATACGCAAGCGAATTGATGACGTCACTGGCCGTCCGTGGGGCCAGGTAAAAGATTTCCTATGTTAATTGTCCATTGGATTTTTTTTTTAAATTATTAAAAATTAAGGGAATTTATTTCCTAATTTTAATCCCTATATTTGGGAATATTTATACATAAGTTGCTGTTTACATGTGTTGATTGACTTATTTTTACTGTAAAATTGATAAAATTTGAATTCTAAATTTCAAAACTTTAGAAAAAAAAAATGGCTAACTTCCATATTTGATTGAAAAGATAAACATTTTATTTCAAAGCAGGATATTTACACAATAAATATCCAGCAAATACACTAATTAAAAGGTGTGTTGGTGTTGGTGTTTAGGATTAAGGCCGATTGACTGCTGTAGGTCCTGGGCCTGAGGGGGAGTGCCTTCCGTGGAGGTCTTTCTAAGGGGTCCTAGCCCGTATTTACGCAAGTTTCGGAGAAAACCACGGAAAACTCCGAACGGCTAGGCCGACGAGCGCGACCTGGGATCGAACCTGGCACCTCACGTCTACCAGCTTTGAGCGCAGAACCGCTCGGCCGCTGGTGGGCCCACTAATTAAAAGGAAAATGATAAATGTTCTATCATAATTTGAAGTTAAATTTGTTTTCAAATGTCTAAATAAAGTATCTAATATAAGATACTCACATGTTGCAGCGGAATAGATTTAATATCTGTCATCCTTGGCGGGAAAAAATATCGCCAAATTATCTGGCGAACATATTTAATTCCTTTCAAAAATCATGGTTATTTTAGCAAGAGAGCAATGAATAATAGGAAACAATATTTCGTAGAATACATATTACGAAAACATACATCTGGCATGCATATTTTCGTATTACGTTTTTAATCTCCAAATACAAAAATTGCCAAAAATTAAAATTTTGTCAATTAAAATTAACATTTTGTCAATTTGACAGCCAAATAACTTAATCTAACATAATAACTAATAACTAATTTGTAATTATACCCAAATATAGGGATTAATATCGGGAAATATTTTTTCTCAATTTTTAATAATTTTTTACAAAAAATCCAATGGACGGTTAACATAGAGGAAATCTTTTACTTGGCCCAGTGACGTCACACTTCGCTTGCGTATTAGCCACTTTCTTTGGATTTTTAGTGTTAATGATTTTCTGAGATAAAAATCGTCTGCCTGCCACCATCATGGAAAACAATTTCTGTAAATAATAATTTTAATAACTAATTTCTATTGGATGAATTTGTATGAAAAAATATAGAGAAAAACTTTGTGATGGCCACACTATACTAGATTTTTCACTGAGAAAATGTCTATTGAAATTTTGAGAAATAATTTAAGGCAGTATTACTTTTCTCTTTTTCTATCTTTCATGTTTCTTCTCCTTAAAATAATAATAATAATAATAATTTTTCTAAAGTTTGCATTTTCCCCCTCCATTTTTTTGGTAAAGGGTATTGCAGGATAAGCATATGAAAACTGCACCAGCGTCGAATGAAGAGTTCTTGCCTGCTATTTATTGTTTTTTATCTGAAACATCTTTTGCACACAATTTTAGACTTCTACCCTCAACGATTAGGGAGTAATGGGGGTGGCAACCTAAAACGTTAAATTTAATTTAAAAAAAAAAAAAACTATTCAAGATATCTTAACCAGGTTGAAACTATTTATAAATGTTTATGAAGTACATAATATATATATATTTCAGAATTTTCTCTCGATTTTAAACGGTAGAAAATGATAAGTATATTTTTGATGGGCGATTTTTTATACTTTCCACCAAAGTGACACCTACCAAAAAAATACAGTTTATTTGTTTATTAGTTAGCTATTACATATAAAAATTACAGAAGGGTCAAATTGGTAGAAAGTAGTGAAAAAAATAATAATCACTTAATAATAATACCAATGATATTATATTTATTTTTAAAAACTACTTAATATCAATAAATAAACAATGAAAGCAAATATAAAAATGCTCTATTAACATTCGTTATTAAAACGTAACAATTAGCAATAATAATAAAAAAAATTATATTTATTTATTATCAGGGATCTTACATCTCGCCCTTTTTTCAAGACACTTTTAAGGATGAGAAATTTCCGTAATTTTTGCTATCTTTATTTTTACATAATAGTCTCTATCCTATTTAATCACGTCACAACACTTCAAAAATACTGCTACAAAAATTTCTATATGAAAATAGCATAGACGGCAAAATTTAATTTATTCCGGAGTATTTTTTAGCCCCGCCTTTTTTCCATACCACTTATTTTTTAAGTATAAAATTTCCTGATTTTATGGAAGTTATATATTTCATAAAATTTTTCTATAAATAAGGGCGGGGCTAAAAGTACTCCGGAATAAATGAAAATATTGGCATCTATGAAAATAGCAGTAGCAAAAAAAAAAAAAAAAAAAAGCGGGTGTTTCCTCCATCTCCGAAAGTGTAAAAGGGGGCATGGAATACGAGCCATATAATTAGCTGTAAATGTAGCTGCCAACATTTTTATTTTAATTAGTAACATTGTTAGGCAGTTACTGATGATGTTACAAAATGAATTAGAAGTCTCTCAGTTTTTAAATCTTTTTGCGCTTACTTCAATATATAAGTTGTAACAACTTTGCTAGAGAATGAACCCCTTGACATACAGTAACACAGAATTTTATACGTCTGAAAAGTACCATTTAATTTGGCTAAAGTATATTTATAAGCTTTTCCGTTCTTTTAAATAATAATATTTTGATAAAGGTCTACCAATTCATTTATTCTAAATGCATAAAGTTTTATTCATTTATTTATTTATTTACGAGTGTGATTTTTATAAATTATCTACTATTGTTAAACGTAATCAGGTACAATTGACATAACATCCTTTATAAATCTTTCACATAGCTCCGCCCATCAAAAATGACATAGTCGTTGAAACTTCTTAATTTTCTGCACCACTATTAATATTTAGCAATTTTTTAATTTAAAATGTCTTAAAATTTAAAAGGAAATCTATTCCATAAAAGTACTGGTGGTAGAATTCTTGAAAAAAAGGCGTGGCCATTATGAACTATGAATGGAGAAACAGCTCTTGACATATGCATGAAAAAAGGAGGCGCTAAAAATACCCCGTAATAAATTAAAATGTTGGCATCTATGCTATTTTCATACAGAAATCTTTATATCAGTATTTTCATAGTAATTTGTCGTGATTAAACAGGATAGAGACTACTGTATAAAAATAAACGTAGAAAAAATTAGAAAAATTTCTCATCCGTAAAAGTGTCTTGAAATAAAAGTTTAGATGTAAGATCCCTGATAACAATTAAATATAATATTTTTTTTTTATTGCTAATTGGTACATTTTAATAACAAATGTTAAAAGAGCATTTTTATATTTGCTTGCCTTGTTTATTTATTATTATAAAGTAGTTTTTTAAAATAAACATCATTGGTATTATTACAAGGGTGCAAGAGTTTCCGTCTCAGCACGGAAAACCTATACCAGCGTATTTTTAACAATAATTTATGTCATATTTGTGGTTTAATTTATTGCGATAGATAATATTAGAAGTTATTGATAACGAGTGCTGGTGTCAGTCTTTTATTTTGAGAGTGAAATACTTGCACACAAGTATTATTGTTAAGTGATTATTATTTTTTTTCACTACGTTCTACCAATTTGACCCTTCTGTAATTTTTATATATAACAGCTAACTAATAAACAAATAAACTGTATTTTTTTGGTAGGTGTCACTTTGGTGGAAAGTATAAAAAATCGCCCATCAAAAATATACTTATCATTTTCTACCGTTTAAAATTGAGTGAAAATTCTGAAAAAAATATATATTATGTACTTCATAAACATTTATAAATAGTTTCAACCTCGTTAAGATATCTTGAATAGTTTTTTTTATAATTAAATTTAACGTTTTAGGTTGCCACCCCCATTACTCCCTAATCGTTGAGGGTAGAAGTCTAAAATTGTGGGCAAAAGATGTTTCAGATAAAGAACAATAAATAGCAGGCAAGAACTCTTCATTCGACGCTGGTGCAGTTTTCATATGCTTATCCTGCAATACCCTTTACATCACCGACACTAAAAAACTGTATATACCAACTTTCATGAATATTGCGTAGTCTTGTAAATCAATGGGCGACTCTCAAAAAACAATTTTTGGTATTTCAAGAAAAATCAGGTTCATTGAAACATGGCGAGTTTTTATCTTAGAAAAATTTTCAAATCTCATTTTAAAACGCGTGAAAATTATGAAGGAAAATATTTTTCACTTTTTTGATAAATTTCACACTTCTTTAGAAAAATGCGTCGACCACATGTTCAGTATAGTATATATAGCGCTACGCTTTGCTAGTCCTAACTTTTTAACTTTGTGGTTGGATGATTGGATGGTTGGACATTTATTTTGGGAGAGCATAGTGACCGCTGTGCTATATATATTTTATTTTTAAAAAATTGAGTAAAAAATATAAAAGCGCTCATCAGTAAATTTCTTAAAAGTAATACCAAATATAAATAAAAAAAATTATAAGTGTAAAATTGTTTTTACCAATCTCTTAAAAATAATACTGCGCCTTCGATCATCAGTCAAGCTTGAGTGAATTCCTGAGAACTTCTTCCGAATCAGTTATCAATACACTGGCATTTCTGACTCAAACTAAAAGTTCACCTAAAGTAAAAAGTGAGTATACCAGCCTATATATCTGAATATTATGTCTGGGATTTATCTACTTCCGAATTAAAGAAAATAAAATAGTAACTTAAAAATTAAAAAAATTTCTGACTTGTGACATTTTTTTTTTTTTTTTGAATATGTGTGACAACCAAAAACATAAATGCTTCTTGCTATGAATTGAACCTGTGAAAATACCATATTTAGGTACTTTAATGTAAAAAGGCCAAATAATGGTGAAATCATCCTGCATTTCAGAAATTGTCAATGAAAATATAGCATATTTTGGAAATTATGTATTAAACTCAAAAGTTTATTCTTCTGTTGTGAAATAATATCATATCACATATTTCAGAAATGAACTTTGAAAAATTGCAAATTTTGCTTTTTAGTGGTGAAATACTAACTAATTTCTGTAACTGGTGACAGAAAAAAAAATATGGTTTATATAATTAACCACGATCAATGTACTGTTACCTCCCTGTAATTTGCAAATACTTTGTCCAAAAGTTGCGCAGATTGTAGGAATTTATGGACTATAGGTTCCTTGTTTACATCTAGGATCTTTGCTTATATTTGTAGTCTTTCTTTACATTCGTTTTCATTCATTTATAGTCTTTCTTTACATTTAGGTCCTTGTCTACAATTAGAATCTTTGTTTATAATAAAGGGTCCTTTAAGGGTCTTTCTTAATACAAAGTCTATAAATGTAAACAAAGAGTACATATGTAACTTTTCTTTACATTTATAGTTTTTTACATTTAGGGTCTTTGTTTACATTTATAGTCTTTGATTATATATGCAATCTTTTTTTTTAATTTAGGTCTTTATTTACATTTAAGGTCTGATTACATTTGCAGATTTGTTTACATTTACGGTCTTTGTTTACATTTAGGTCTTTATTTATATTTTGGGTCATTGTTTACATTTAGGTCTTTGTTTACATTTATAGTCTTTGTTTACATTTAGGGTCTTTGTTTAAATTTATAGTCTTTGATTACTGTAATGACTTCAGAGTAATGACTTTAAGACTCACGAGAGGGCGCTGTTTGTTCAGCACGGTGAAAAGACTTTCGAATTAAAGAGAGACTTTAGTTTTGAGTTTGGTTTTGAAAAGAAATGATGCAACGCCGAGAATAGCGATGCCTGGCTTGAGTGCCGTTTATTTTTTTTTATTTGGTGGACTGGAAAGTTACGGTTCAAATTTAAATTATGTTAAATTGTTTACGTGTTTATTTGTGTTAAATGTGACTGTATTGTATCGTGTGTGTAATTCGAGAAATAAATAAAATTCTCGAAATTAAAAGCTAGTCTTCATGAGTTCCAGCGTTCGATGCATGACATTACATTTATGTATTTGCTTACATTTAGGGTCTTACTTTATATTTATAGTCTTTCTTTACATATAGTCTTTGTTTAGATTTAGGCCTTTATTTACATTTAGGGACTTTTACATTTATAGTCTATGTTTACATTTAGGCCTTTGTTTACATTTATACTCTTTGTGTACATTTACAGTGTTCGTTTACATTTATAGCCTTTCTTTACATTTGGGGTTTGTATACATTTATGGTCTTCGTTTACATTTATGGTCTTCGTTTATATTTAGGGTCTTTGTTTACATTTATAGTGTTTGTTTACATTTAGGTCTTTGTTTACAATTACGGCATATTGTTTATAATCATAGTCTGTTTACATTTAGTCCTTTGTTTACATTTAGGTTTTTGTTTACATTTAGATCTTTGTTTATATTTAAATCTTTGTTTACATTTAGGGTCTGTTCATATCTATTGTTTTTGCTTACATTAAGGTCTTTGTTTACATTTATAGCCGTTGTTTATATTTAGGTCTTTGTTTACATTTATAGTCTTTGATTACATTTAGGTCTTTGTTTACATTTTAGTCAGTTTATATTTATGGTGTTCGTTTACATTTATAGTCTTTGTTTACATTTAGGTCTTTGTTTACATTTCAGAAATTGTCAATGAAAATATAGCATATTTTGGAAATTATGTATTAAACTCAAAAGTTTATTCTTCTGTTGTGAAATAATATCATATCACATATTTCAGAAATGAACTTTGAAAAATTGCAACATTTATACTTTGCTTACATTTATAGTCAGTTTACATTTATAGACTTTGTTGACATTTACGATCTTTGTTTACATTTAGGCATTTGTTTACATTTGTTTACATACAATTTGCTTATTTATACTTTGCTTACATTTATAGTCAGTTTACATTTATAGACTTTGTTGACATTTAAGAACTTTGTTTACATTTAGGCATTTGTTTACATCTGGAGTCTTTGTTTACATTTATAGCCTTTGTTTACACTTAGGGTCTTTGTTTACATTTATAGTCTTTTTTTACATTTCGGAATTTTTTTACATTTATAGTCGGTTTCCATTTAGGGTGTTTGTTTACATTTAGGCATTTGTTTACATCTGAGGTCTTTGTTTACATTTATAGCCTTTGTTTACATTTGTGTCTTTGTTCACATTTATAGTATTGATTTACATTTAAAGTCTTTCTTTAATTTAGATTTTTACATTTATGTCTTCGTTTACATTTAGAGTCATTGTTTATATTCATATTCTTTGTTTATATTTATATGCTCTGTTTACGTTTAGGCCTTTGTTTACATTTAGAGTCTTTGTTTACATTTATAATCTTTGCTTACATTTAGGTCTTTGTCTACATTTATAATCTTTGTTTTCATATAGGCGTTTGTTTACATCTAAGGTTTTTGTTTATTTTTATAATCTTAGTTTAGGTCTTTGCTTACATTTAGGTCTTTGCTTACATATTTATTCTTTGATTATATTTAGTGTGTTCATTTATATTTGTAGTCTTTAACATTTATAGTCTTTGCGTATATTTCTAGTCTTTGTTTACATTTAGGCTTTTATTTACATTTATAGTCTTTGTTTACATTTAGATTTTTGTTTAAGTTTAGGTCATTGTTTACATTTAGGGTCTTTGTTTATATTTATAGCCTTGTTTACATTTAGTTCTCTTTTCATTTAGTTTTTGTTTACAATTGTCTTTGTTTACATTTATAATCTTATTTTACGTTTAGGTCTTTGTATACATTTAGGGTCATAGTTTACAGTTACTGTCTTTGTTTACGTTTAGGCCTTCGTTTGCATTTCGATTTTTGCATACATTTAGGTCTTTCTTTATATATAGGTCTTAGTTTACATCTAGGTTCTTTGTTTACATTTACAGTGTTAATATTTAGTCCTTTGTTTATAATTATAGTCTTTGTTTACATTTAGGTCCTTGTTCACATTTTTAGCCAGTTTATATTTAAGGTGTTAGTTGACTATCATGGTCTTTATATACATTAAGGTTTTTATTTATATTTAGTGTGTTTGTTTACATTTAGAATTTTTGTTTCCTTTTGTAATTTTTGTTTACATTTAGTTAGTTGTTTAAATTGTGTGTTTGTTTACTTTTATAGTGTTTGTTTACATTTAATAAAGTCTTTGTTTACATTAGTAAGTTTTACATTTAGGTCTTTGTTTACACTCATAGTCTTTGTTTGCATTTAGGGTCTTTGCTTATATTTATAGTCTTAATCTACATTTAGGCTTTTATTTACATTTAGGGACTTTAACATGTATTGTCATTGTTTATATTTAGGTCTTTGCGTACATTTATAGTCCTTGTTTACATTTAGGGTGTTCGTTCGTTAAGGTCTTTGTTTACATTTAGGTCTTTTTTTACATCTAGGATCTTTGCTCACATTTGTAGTCTTTTTTTACATTTGTAGTTTTTGTTTACATTGTGGTCTTTTTTTACACTTAGGTATGCTTACATTTAGGTCTTTATTTACATTTTGGTTGTTTGTTTACATTTAGGGTTTTTGCTTATTTTTTTACATTTAGTTCGTTGTTTAAATTTAGTGTTTATTTACAGCTAAAGTTCACTAAATAATGTAAGTAATTAAATTCATAGAAGCCAGTTTAAACCTGATATTTAAAACCAATAACTTTAGAGTTAATAACACTATTTATCAACAAACCACAGGTACACCAATGGGATCATGTTTAGCACCTACTCTTGGTGAAATAACTATGCAACATATTGAGAATACAGTTTTAACAAATAGCATACTTAAACCCTCCTTCTATAAAAGATATGTAGACGACATCTACATAATTTGGGACTATACACATAATAGCCTTCTAACCCTAGTAAACAATATGAACAACATTTTTGATTCTGTAAATCTCACAATCGAGAAAGAAAAAGATAGAGCCATACCGTTCCTCGATGTATTGATACATAGAAATCATGATAATAGTACTATCTGGACTGAAGTTTATCACAAACCAACATCCCCCCTCACCATAGCACCTGTTAACTCTTACACATCTAAACAACTACTTTTCAACGCCATTACACCATTAATTAATAGAGCCTTCACACATTGCACCTATAAATCCTCCTCAGATAAAGAATTAAACTTAATTAAAAAGACTATGCTTAATCAAGGTTACAATATCACAATATTTAATAAGTTGAAACGCACAATAATAAACCGGCTTAACAATACGAATCTAAAAACTGGAAAAGAAACTAGTAGATTTATTGGCGCAATCTCATTTAATAAAGGTTTCCATCCCGTAATACGACAATTTAAAAATATTGGATATAATATTGCATTTAAAACCTCAACATTGAAAAATCTGATAATATCCGATCGCGACAAAAAAACAAAAGTTGGCGGCGTATATGCAATCCCCATCTCAATCAATAATATAACATCTTATTATATTGGCAAAACAAAGCGCAATTTGAGTAAAAGGATTAAAGAACATAAGCATTCCATTAAATCATTGTACGGAAACACGGCATTAAAGCAACTTTTACTCGACAATAAAGAAGCCCAGCCAAAGTGGGAAGAAAGTAAAATTCTTGCAACCCCCCACACCGAATACACATTAGACATATACGAAAAGATCATGATTTGGAAATTTGGCGATAAATGCATCAACGAGAATCAGAGTAAAGACTTGGCAACCCTATGGCAGCCTTTCTTAGAACAACAAGATAAAGCTCGGTGGCTTTCATTAACTGACGAGACCTGATGATGTGCTAGTAAATAAGCACGAAACATGTTGTCTAACTGTTTTTTAACCTTTTAAAATTCTTTTAAATATTTTTAACGTGCCTCTTACAGCGGATTTTACTCTTTTAAATACAGCTAAAGTGTTTACATTTAAATCCTTTGTTTACATTAAGGTCTTTTTTTACATTTAGTGTCTTTGTTTACACTTATAGTCTTTGTTTATATTTAGGTATTTGTTTACATTCAGGGTCTTTGTTTACATTTAGGTCTGTTTACTTTTATAGTCTTTGTTTACACTTAGGGTATTTGTTAACATTTATAGTCTGTTTTCATTTAGGTCTGTATATATTTAGGATCATTGTTTATAATTATAGTCTTTGTTTACATTTAGATTTTTGCATACATTAATGTCTTTGTTTATATTTAGGTCTTAGTTTACCTTTACGGTTTTAGTTTATATTTACAGTCTCTGTTAATATTTAGTCCTTTGTTTGCATTTAGGATTTGATATTTAGAGTGTTTGTTTACATTTAGGTCTTTATTTACATTTAGGGTGTTTCTTTACTTTAAGGGTTTTTGTTTACTTCTGTAATTTTTATTTACATTATGTTTAAATTAAGTATTCGTTTACATTTAGGGTCTTTGCTTATATTTATAGTTTTTATTTACATGTAGGCCATTATTTACATTTACGGATTTTTACATTTTTAGTCTTTTTTACATTTAGGTGTTTTTTTACATTTATAGTCTATTTACATTCAGGATTTGCGTTTACATTTATAGCCTTTGTTTACATTTAGATCTCTGGTTACAATTAGCCCAGACAGCACGTCACCTCCCAAGGATATCTTCAAGATGTCTTCTGGATGAAAAGACATCCCAGAAACGTCCTTAAGATGTACTGTGGATAAGTTAAGCCTAACTGTGCTGTTAGGGAGGGTTTTTATTTTCATTTATAGTCTTTGTTTATATTTACGGTTTGTTTACATTTAGGGTCTTTTACATTTAGGTGTTTATTTACATTTTGTGTCTCTGTTTATATTTCCAGTCTTGGTTTGTATTTAGGCCTTTGTTTACATTTAGATTTTTGCTCACATTTAGGTCTTTGTTTACATTTAGGGTCTTTGTTTATATTTATAGTCCTTGTTTACATTTAGTTCTGTTTAAATTTCGTTTTTGATTACACTTGTCTTTGTTTGCTTTTATAGTCTTATTTTACATTTAGGTCTTTGTATACATTAACTTAAAATTTCTACTAACTAAAATGAGTAAGTTAATAAACTATTTCTGCATTTTTATTTTCACATGTTTTTTTTTAAGCGGAGTTATTAGTATGTGTTTAGATTTTCCATACATACAGAGAGATGTTCCACGCCTCTACAAACGTATTTCGCATGTTTAAAATAAAAGTTCGCCATAAAATATTAATACAAATTCACATATTTCATATCGTTTCCCAATTTTTTTTTTTTGGGGGGGGGGGGGGACCTTGCATTTTTTGATTGTTTGAAGCAGATTCACAAGAACAAAAAACAGTTTTCTTGAATTTTTGAGCTAAAAATTTGGGGACTTTTTTAGGGGATTTTCACAAAAGATTTAGGGACTTGTAGGGGATTTTCAACTTGATTTTACGGGCTTAAGTTTTTTGGAGTTGGCAACCCTGTCTTTGCGGCACTTTGCTGAATCGTTGGGCCATTATAATGATATGTTGATGCCAATGGTGTATCTGTTCAGTAAAAATAATAAAACCGGTTTCACGATGTTAAGTTTAAACAGGTCTTTCCTGTTGTATCATTCTGTCGCAGTGAACATTTGGTTTTTATGCATAGAATTTTAATTTCTATATTCAAGTAAATTTCAAACAGAAAAAAATTATAAATAATAATAATAATAATAATAGTAAAAATAAATAAATAAATAATAATAATAATGAAGTAATACAAAAAAAAAAAAAAAAAAATTCAAACTATATAACAAAATGCAACCAATATTGTTGCTTTCTTCATTCTATTCTATTTCTTAAAACAATTTTTATAGATGCCACACCCAGCACATAAACTTTAAATTTTACATCTAATTTTTAAGACAGCACGCGAGTTACATACACAGAATCTTCCTATAAATGACCGAACGCTTTCGATTTAAGACGTTTTGTGAAATATCTCAAAAAGTACTAGACGATATTAATAACAAACTAGACTTATAGGAATAAAAAATAGTCAGGTTTATAACAAACAGCACAACCTGAAATGCCCTTCCACCGGTTTTCAAGTATTGTCTCATCATATTCTAGTTCTTTTGTGTAGCCCTGTAAACGAACTGTGAGTAATTTTCACACCATATTCTACATGAAACATGCTTTTACAGATATAAAAAAAAATTATATTCATTTCATTTAGTTTAGTGCAGACTATAGATGTTAAACTCTACTTATCTGCAATTTCGCCCATAGACGTACTGTATTTGAATTATCTTGGGTGTCTCAGTACATGAACCATTTGCTTGATTTCAATCAAAATCTTGGTGTAATATCCCTATATGGTAAAGATTTCGGATACCGAGTTTGAACTTTCTGCTGCTATTTGTTTTCGAGATATGCTGATAAGCGACACACACAGAGACACATAGACGGACACACACACATAGGCTAACTGCTAAAAATAGGTTTTACGGATTCAGGACTAGCCCTCCTCGGTGTCAAACATACAAGCACAACATTTACAAAAATTCATAATGCATCATAACAAGATTATATATTCAGGAGGAAAAAGCTTTTGCCTCCTTCGAAGCAGAATGTTGTATTTTTGTAAAAGCGCCCTCTAGAAAGGTACGGGATTCATATATATTTACATTAGAGGCTAAAATTTTAAAATTGTCAAAATCAGGAATATGATCACTATTGAGTATTGAGAGAATGGATTACGAGTTTCGATCTTAAATCACCTATTTTATATGAGCGTTTATGTTCCTTTAATCTAATTTCACCTGTTCTGCCAGTTTCACCGATACACGTAGAATCACAATTTTTACAGGGGATACTATCTAGACGTTTAAGGGGGGAGGGACAGATGTTTTAATGTTAGAGAGAAATTATTTAGAGCAATTAAGAGATATTTTCGGAAATACCTTTATAATAAGGGATAATATATTAAATTAATATATTAAATTTGTTTAATCAAATATTCAGGTAATAATTCTTATGGTTTTTGATGTATTTTTTAGAGATTTGGAATCTTTAAATTGCGTTGCATGAATCCATGATCTTCAAAATGCTAAAACTTCTTATTTAAAAAATAGTCTTTTTTTTTACTTTTCGAATATACATATGTAAAGAAAGTATTGTAATCATGTCAAAAATCCAACTTTGAGATTTTGGTGTTTCTATACGTTTTCAGGGCCCATGAGCTCATTTTTGTGATGATATATGTGAGTGAATACGATAGAGCCTAAATGCTTTGTTTGAATAAGTTGAAAGTTACGTATGTTATAGGTCACCATAGCACGAACTCTGTTGATTTTGGTGAAATGACTTATAGCTTTTTACAGGGACACAAAGAAGAATTCTTTATTGTTACGGTCTATGGGTCCAAATTGTTTAAAGGGCCATAGCGTCTTAAACGCCTTTTTCGTCTGAGCTGAAAATTTATAAAATAAAATAGAATATTATTAAAGGGAACAAAACTAAATCAAGAATTTCTAAAATACAATTAATTTACGACTTAGTTGCTAGAATCGCAGTTTTCGTAAGGGGACCTTTGACTTGGCAGTACTTAAGGTTTCCAATTAAATCTTATATTTCAATTTAATATTTATACATTGAACGTATTTTAGGTTTGTATAATAAAATACATCTTCAGATGCGTTGCCGCATTAACTGCATACTTTATTCGCCTGACGAAGGGGCGTATCTTCATCCAACCTGAAACAACTGTTATGGGTTGCAGCATTTTATGTTATTTATTCAAAGTTTGTTACTTATTAATATTTTTTATGGTTTTGAAACATTTTTTTACATATTTCAAATTTTAAAATTGCGTTTTGTCAGTTTACATATTTTCATGAATTTATGATCTTCAAAATGCTAAAAAACTACAGATATTTAAGAAAAGATTTAATAATTTTTGGGGTGTTTAATAGAACCTACTTTGAACAACTAGTGGTGGTTTTTAAATTTTTTAATTAGCTTATTGGAAAAAAATAAAAAATTGTATGTCTATGTAAAATAATTTTGAAAAAAAAAAAAAAAAAAATATATATATATATATAATAATAAAAGAAGATGTTTGTCTCTCTGTCTGTGCATCTATACGTTCAGCCCCTACTGAACGCAGAAGTATAAAATTTGACATACGGGTGCTCAGAAGCCTTCCCGAGTTGATAGTGAAAACAGAATTTAAAAATTTTAATTAGTTCCGGAGATATTAATTAAAACGTCGACCAATGCCTAATTAAAAAGCGAGCGGATCGTAATTTTCGCCCTTCAACGTGTTCCTCAAAAGAGAAAGCAGAGAGAGGAAAATTTCGCGGGTTTTTCTAAAGCGATCGCTTCCGATCTGTTGGAAATATCGAAAATACACCTGTACCACGAGAAAGAGCATTTATTACCGATTCTTACGGTACAATTAAAAAAAAAAAAAATACGGATTTTTTATATTTAAAAAAAAAGTTTTAAAAAGTGTCGAAAATTTCTCTTTTTCTCGATTGTCTTTTTTGAAACGCCCTGTAAGACCGAGTAACTGTTCCATTTCTTAACAACTGGTATATTTGGAAAGGACATTTAATCCTCTTTCTAACCATATAAACATTTTTACAAAATACGGATTAGCGATCCATATTTTTAGATTTTACGAATCATCGATTTTTTCACAAAACATTTTATAACTCAAAAGGGTTTAGAGGTAATTTTTTTTTTTTTTTTTTTTTTTATATAGATCTCGCTTCAACAATTGAATACCCAAAAGATTGAGAGAAAATTTCAAAAACTGAATGAGTTATAATTTTTTTAATTTTCAGTATCGCGGCAGTTTTCGATGAAATTCTGAATCAACGTTTCTGAACCTCTTGCAACTGACCTTGACACAGAAGAGAGAATAAGATTCTTCAGTGCCAGGTGCTAGAGGTCGGGAAAAAGTTTTTCGCTCACGTGACAAAGTATACTGGAAATAAAAAAAAGCAGTTTTTGAATTTTTTCAATTTAAAATCGATCAAAAGCAGAACTTCGAAATTGCCCGTCATTATGGCTCACCTGTATGCAGTTACAAAATCTAAAGTATAGCTTTAAAAATAAAATAAATAGACATATTATATTTATTTAAATTCATTTTTATTTCATCTGTTAATGACACCATTCACCAATTTCATCTGTTAATGAGTTACTTTTAACAGAATAATATTGATTTTTTTCCCTTTTTTTTATGAATTCGGTTGTAAAAAAGCAGTTTTGGAATTCTTAAATTTTAGATGGATTTCAATAGAAATCGTTAATCGCCCTTGATAGATTAGCCATTTTGAGTCTAAAATATATCATAGATATTCATTATTGTAATACATCATTCAAAAGATATTTTAAAGTATTTTTATTGCAGGCTATTAAAATGATATAAGCCGTTCAAATTCTGTACGAAACTTTCGGAGAAAACTACGGAAATACCAGAAAATTTTTATTCTTTTATATTTTACAGAGTTTCAAATTCAGATTTTCGCTCACATTTCGTACTAATAATTTTTAACGATATATAGCCCGGAATTAAGCAAGTTTTGGAGAAAACCACAGATAAGTCAGACACAAATCTTTTAAAAAAATGTTATACGGCGCCGCAGGCACCACCGAGCTGGACTTAGCTAAAGTCAGAAATTTGAAAGATCATAACATGGTGAGCGTACAGGCTGTTTCAGATATTGAAAAGGGAAGAGGGCGCCGAACGCGCTACCACATGGGAATTTACTGCGCTTTCAATTAGCTATTTTCACGATCTATCGATAAGCTGTTATTAGACCTGAAACGGGAAAAAGGCGCCGCAGGCGCCACCGTGCGGGAGTTTCGTAAAGTTGGATTTTTCAGGGATCGCGAACCAGCTGGTCGCCGAAGGCGGCTAGTATATATATATATATATATTGCGTTTTTATTTTTAGAATGTTTCTTTTAAAGATATTGCAAAATCCATCTCTAATTCTTTTAAACAAGTTCTGTTAAACAACCTTAAAATATTGACTTTTCTCGAGTATCTGTGGAAGTTTTAGCATTTTGAAGATCATGAATTCATAAAAGAAACGCAAAGTGAGAAAACGAATTTTAAAGATTTCAAATTTGTAAAAAATCTCTCAAAAACAATAAAAACAGTTACCTAAATATATATTTTATTAAACAAACATAATATACAGTAACCACTGCCTAATGAATTCACTGGTTAATAAAATCAACCGCTTAATCTGATCAAATTGCTGGGAACGGAATCAAACTAATACAAACTACTTTTAAAAACAGCCGCTTAATAAAATCAGTATCGCTGGTTATTAAACTAAATAAAAAAAAATTTCTTCGGAAACAAGAATGTCATTTATCCCCGCTAAACAGATTTTTCATTTACACTGTGATTTTTTTTATTTTTGAAATAAAAAAGAAAATAAATCACACGAATCCCTCCGTTCTCTCTCTTTATCAAAACTTTTACACTTGCAACCAGCGTTGCCAGATTGCGCGACTTTTTTATTCAACAGTCACCAATAATTTCATTATCATCAAAGTGCTTGTTTTAGTGTTCCTGGGAACGACGTTCCCTCACCACTAGTGTTAGTATGTGAATCACAAAAAAAAAAAAAAAAAAAAAAAAAAAAAAATGACCATAACCACAGTCCAGCAAAATAGAACACTGGTGACATAAAATGGAGGCGAAATAAAGCCCTCAAAATTTAGGAAATAATATAAAAGAAAAAGACAATGTACAGAGAATTATAAAATAAAGAATATAAATATGTAAAAGAACATAAATATGAATAATGAGGGAAAAAAAAGTGATGATAATAATAAAATAATAGTAATATTTACATGATAGAAAGGTAATGCCAAGAAAGGTGTTGAAGTTCTAGCACTAGAGAAATAGAAATAGGATCTTTTAACCAGGATTAAAACCTTCTGGAAGGTACAGGGTGGCACGTGGTCGTCTATAACTCGCACGAGCATCATAATCAGTGATGTTGAAAATCTCTTCGTTAGGAATACAGATAATCAAAAAACTTAGTAGCCTGCATTTTGATTGTTGTACGGATAGTATCAATATGAAAATCATGGTGGATAACTGAATTACGACAGTACCAGGGGGGATGCCGAATGATGCGAAGAGTTTTGTTTTGTAAAATCTGGACTTTCTGCAGATGGGTATTCGCTGCCGATCCCCAAATCTGGGCACAGTAGGGCAAAATAAATTATGAGAAGTGATATTTAATGTACATAATCGACGATCAATCGTCTACAATGTATATCAAACATCACTTCTCAAAATTATTGGTGACTATTAAATAAAAAATTAGCGCAATCTGACAACGCTGCTTGCAGCACAGTTACAAATTAAACGCGCCCCATCATCTTCAAGAAGCGTATATTCTTCAAGACGTGGTAATTAGTTACAATTTTGATTCGATTCGCAAGTGATATATATATATATATATACATATTTAAATTATAATTATTAAAAGACAATTTCTAGTTCTTATTTTGAAATAACTAAGAAGCAAGATATTTAAACGAATAGATTTTAAATTTAAAAAGAAAAGCGGGAACTTTTGGCAAAGTAAAGATGATTTTCCTCAAAGGAAAGCGCATCGGAACTTCGGAGATGTTTAAGGGCCCTCTTCACTCACCGCCGCCGGAAGCCGAAGCTAATGTTATTCTATGGGAAATTTTTCTTTACAAATAACTTATTAACTAATACATATTTTTAAATTCTGTTTTCACATTCTGAAAATTCCCAGCTGTTAAACTGACGGACCTTTTTAAAAAAATTATTTTTTTAATTTTTTATATTTTATTTTGAAGCTGCAAAATACGATTTTTCAATATGTGAATTTTTTTCATTTTTCAATTTCAAAATAAAATATTAAAAATTAAAAAGATACTTTTTTAAAAAAGGTCCGTCAATTTAGCAGTTGGGAAATTTCTGAATGGGAAAACAGAATTTGAAAATATGTATTAGTTAATAAGTTATTTGTAAAGAAATTTTCCCCATAGAATAACATTGGCTCGGGCTTCCGGCGACAGTAAGTGAACAGGGCCGTTAATTTACTTATTTTGAAGGAACAATTAATTAATCATCTGTCAAAAATTAATTAATATTGTTTATTAATTCCATTATTCGTTACTTTTTGAAATTTCTTTCCAAATTCAGGGAATTAATACATTTTTCTTGAGTGCAAGGAATGTTCGCCGGATATAAAAATCAGCCGCTCAATAAAATCACTTTGGCTCAGAACGAATGTGATTTTAATAAGCGGCGGGTACTGTAGTTCAATTTATAAGTATTAAATTGAAATATAACCTTTTATATGAAATCTTCAGTAGTGCCAAGTTTCCTTAACAGTCATAAGATAATCTCTATTTCCAACCTTTAAAGTTTTATTGCCAATTTTACTGTACCTAATTTAAAAGTTTTATCGCCAATTTTATTGTACCTAATTTAATCATCTCTAATCTTCTATCCCTCTTTTAATCGATTTCTTTAAAACACCCTGTGTCTAGACCAAAAATATATGCACTCGAGGCGAAACTCATCTACATTTCAATGTAATATTTGAGTATTTGTTTAAGGTTTTATAAATAATTTTCGCTTCAGCTATTTCTCGTAGAAAACAAGTTATGAATTCACACATTTAATATGGCATATAAATTATTCAATTTCTAATTAAATAAATGTTTATATGCTGTTTTAAGGATTTTTTTTTTTTTTTTTTTTTTTAACTTGCAACGTAAGTATTTAATGTAATAACATGTATTTTTTAAATCAAATTTTGTATTGTTTTTAAATTAATAATCCGAGCCAAACTGTGTATTTTCTGAAGCATTTAAGAAATACTATCATTTTTATTTTCTTCTATATTCTATTCAGAAGAAGAAAATATTGGTTTCTTAAAAGAAAAAATTTGTGATGAATTTACGCGTTTTGAGATGGTCTGAACATAATTTTATTATTTTTAATAAATGCATTTTTGTGGGTGTGTGACAAAACTTTTGTGGCAACTTGGGTAAGTGCACCAGTGATTGACATTTTTAGAGCAATCTCTGATGTTTTTAATGTTCTAGTCATCAGAAAATATTTTTGGAAATCTTGTTATTAGATATGGCATGAAAGACATTCAGAATCACATATATGTTAAAATACATACATTTGATAACGATTTTTTTTTTTTTTTTTTTTTTTTTTTTATGAATTTTTATTTGACACCCATCTCCATGTTCCAGTAATTGACACTGCCAGTTTTTCCTTTTATTAGTAACTGGCACCCTATGTTCCAGTGTTTTACACTGCTAGTTATTCATTTTATTAGTATCTGGTACCCTATGTTCTAGTGTTTGACAGTTCAAGTTATTCATTGTACCAGTTATTAGCCCCCTATGCTCCAATGTTTGGCATAAAATGTTAAAATTCTTATATGTAAAATATATGATTTTATTATTTTTCTTATTTATTAATTACTAGCAGGCTTTGCCCGCTTCGCTGGACATTAAACTTAAATGAGTTGTCAAAATCCCATATCTTTATTAATAACCTAAGTTCTCGCTGTGATTAGTAGAGGTTTTCTCGCTCGCAACGTGAGGAGTCTGGGTCCCCACTGCCTTCGGCAGCAACTTATCCATTTCTTACTTCCCCTTCCTCAGCAAGTGAGTTCGAAGTTTTGCAAAATCCCACTAATGTACTTAATGCGTACATTTAATCAATATCCATACGCCAAAATTCGCCATTCTAAGATAATTCAAAGCGAATTCAAACGAAAAAACATGTTTTTACACATGTTTATTGGGAACGACTTCAGTATAACCCCCACAACGATATTTAGCGATTTCTTTGTTGGCGATTATGGCTAAATCATAAACCTAAACATCATAAATCATATATGATAAATGATAAAATCATAAATCCAAAATAAGCAACATATTAGGCTGCCATATTATATCGCAAACAGTCCAGAACGACATCGTTATCCTTCAAAACGACGCCAAAGAAAAATCGCCAAATTCAGCTGTGGGGTTATACTAAAGTTATACCGTTTATTGCCCTCCGACTCCGAGAAGGGGGGAGGGGGATTTCAATTTTCGTGAAATCCAGTTACAATAAGTGCCGGATGCAAACAAACAATTTACGCACCAATTTCGTGACCACAGAAGTCTTTAATAGAAAATATTATAAATAAATAAATGCAAAACGCACAGCTTTAGTGTGGGAACCCTTTGGTGACTTTAAATATTTTAAGCCACTTTTGCGATGAACTGAATTGGCTATCTCAATTGTGCAATAAAAGATCTTGGCGAGAAACGTCCGAGCTACTTCGGTTCTGAATTTCAAATTTTGCCAAAGGGATCCAATACTAAAGCTGTTCCATACACTAATAAATATAAATCCATACACTAATAAATATAAATCCATAAAATAAATAAAATAAAATAAAAACTCTTTTCTGATATTTACAAAATAAAAATCTTAATAAAATCCAAATTATAATCATTTACAATTAAGGGGTGAACATAAAAAAAACCTCATAAGGTACATAAAAACAACAAAAAATTTTGTTTTACTGCAGGAAAGAAAAGTACTGCTTAATTAAATAAAAATATTAAACTATTTTATAGTGCCAAATATATCTATGAAAATATTTATCCACGTGCAAATTCCTCATAAAAAAAAAATCACCAACTTTTGTAGGTATTTTTCTCTCTAATTTTTATTATTATTCACGTGAAATTAAAAATATTTCATTTTATTTCTGGAAAATAAAAAAATATATAAATGCCTATAAATAAATATAAAACCTTCTACCGAATCTGTGAGGAAAACGGAAAAAGGGTAAAATAAATTAGAAATATCAGTCCTATATTTATAAATTTGATACCAAATAAAAGGGGCGATTTTTTTAAATCCAGGGGTGCAAACAGTTTTTCGATGCGACGATTAGATTTTTTAAAAATAACTAAAGTATGAAATTTAAGTGGCAACGGAAAAACGTAAAAAGGGAAAAATAAATTAGAAGTATCAGACCTATCGTTACAAATTCAGTACCAAATGAAAGGGGTGATTTTTCTGAATCCTGGGGTGTAAACAGTTTTTCGATACGACAATTAGATTTTATAAAATTAACTAAAGTATGAAACTGAGATGGCAACACTTCATTTCAATCTTTTCATAATTTGTAGTGAAAATCACGCGAATACAAAAGTCTTTATCTTAAAAATTTATTTTTGCATTTTATTTTTCCATTCAAAGCGTTTTAGTGAAAAAATATTTATGGCGCATGCGCAGGCGTTTTTTACACACAATTTAAACACTAATCATAATTTTAAAAATTTCTATAGATATAATTTCAAGTTGAGTGAAGACCTAAGTTTCTGCCAAGCGCCGTCGAATTCCGTCCAGCCGTTCTCGAGTGATGCCCGGACAAACGTGTTTTAGTCTTTTACCCCCTAGGGGGGGAACGGGGGGGGGGGAATTTCTGAAAAGTTGATAGATATAATTTTAAGTTGGGTGAAGACCTAAATTCCTGCCAAGCGTCGTTGAATTCCGTCCAGCCGTTCTCAAGTGATGCCCGGACAAAAAAAGCGACATTCGGACACGATGACACACACACACACACACACACACACACACACACACACACACACACACACACACACACACACACACACAGGCAAAATTTTCTGAAGTCATTTTCGCCTTTCATGGGGTGTGAAACGTGAAGATATCGCAAAATTTTTCGATTCCGACAAATTTACAGACAAAAGTCTGATTTTATTAATATAGAAGATTTCGGGATAGATGTCAATTACTGGAGCACCTACCCTACATCTCAGGAATTACTCGTACTGCACAAATTTTCACACAAGTTGCCAGATCGTCGCCGGTTACCCAGTACTACAGCGACGTTAAATTCAACCAACCCGAGGGTGTTTCATCTTCTATTGACTCTTAGTATGAAATTATTGAATCAGCTCCTTACAAATATTTAATTATCAAATGCAACACTAAAGATATTTTTTTTTCTTCTTAGTTATTGGAAAATAAAAAAGAAAAGAGGATTGAAAATTGCCATGTTAAAAAGAAAAAAAAAAAAAAGAAGAAGAAGGAAAGAAAAAAAAAAGCCCTACTGGAAATTACTTATATTACTTATGTAAAATTACAGCGAAAATTAAAATATCATAAAAAAATATTTATTTATATTTAATAGCTAGTACTTTAATTATTGGCGGTTAAACGTTAGTAATTTTTAATACCTTTACTGAAACAGAAGTTATTTTTATTGAGAAATAAAACAATTTAAAAAATAAAAATAAAAATATAGGACAAAGATTTGAAAATATCGATTACTTATTTTTAATTGTAAATATTGTAAATTTACAGACACGCTGGATAATCCTTTGAGTAAATTTACAGATTTTTTTTTTTTTTAGCGAATATTTTTACGCATTATCACAAGAAATATTTTACCATGTTTTTATTAACTTCGATTCTTGTTTGTGGGTTTGTTTGTTTGTTTGTTTGTGGGTTTGTCAAGGACAAATCTTGCAATCGATTTTTAACTAACTTCCCGACTAGCTAGATATTTGAAATTTTCAGGACAGCTCACAACACGGTGACAATACATTTTTCTAATAATTTTAGTCAACTGCTTCAGGTTCCGCTGCCTTCGGCAGCGCTTATATGATTCGACAGAAAATTTATTTAACTAACTTCCCGACTAGCTAGACATTTGAAACTTTCAGAATAGTTCAGAACACGGTGAAAATGCATTTTCTTAATACCTTTAGCCAACTGTTTCGGGTTCCTGCTGCCTTCGGCAGCGTTATCAGTACAAAGCTTGCAATCGATTTTTCACTAACTTTCCGACTAGCTAGATATTTGAAACTTTCAGGACAGCTCACAACACGGTGACAATACATTTTTCTAATAATTTTAGTCAACTATTTCAGGTCGCGCTGCCTTCGGCAGCGCTTATATAATTCGACAGAACCTTTATTTAACTAACTACCCGACTAGCTAGACATTTGAAACTTTCAGAATAGTTCAGAACACGGCGAAAATGCAATTTTTAAATATTCTTAACCAACTGCTTCGGGTTCCTGCTGCCTTCGACAGCGTTACCAGTACAAAGCTTGCAATCGATTTTTCACTAACTTCCCGACTAGCTAGACATTTGAAACTTGCAGGATCGTTCAGAACACGGTGAAAATAGATTTTTTTAATACCTTTAGCCAACTGTTTCGGGTTCCTGCTGCCTTCGGCAGCGTTATCAGTACAAAGCTTGCAATCGATTTTTCACTAACTTCCCGACTAGCTGGATATTTGAAACTTTCAGGATAGCTCAGAACACGGGGGCAATACATTTTTTTAATACTTTTAGTCAACTGTTTCAGGTCCCTACTGTATTCGGCAGCGTCCATATGATTCAACAGAAAATTTATTTAACTAACTTCCCGAGTAGCTAGACATTTGAAACTTTCGGAATAGTCCAGAATACGGTAAAAATGCTTTTTAAAAATATTTTTATCCAATTGCTTCGGGACCCTGCTGCCTTCGGCAGCGTTTCCAGTACAAAGCTTGCAATCAACTTTTAACTAACTTCCCGGCTAGATAGCCATTTGAAACTTTTATAATAGCTCAAAAGACGATAGCAAGGAATTTTTTTAATACTTTTATCCAATTGCTGGTGTTCCGGCTGCCTTCAGTAGCATTTATATGATTCATCAGAAAATTTAAAAACATGGTTTATAATTTTTTTTTTATCTTATAATTATTTATTTTTATTCGAGCATTAAAAAGAGAGGGGTGGGGTGGGGTGAGAAGCACGGTTTCATGCATAAATGAATAAAGATATTGATTATTCTACGTAGCTTACATATAAATCCACAAAACGTGCTAACAGTTCCTTTCAATGTTATAAATTATGACAAAATGATCCATGTGTTGTCTAGGATAATTTCTAAATAGAAATCCGCTAATTAGAATTTGAAAACCAACTGAACACTTATCCAAGATCATTATTTAAATTTATGTAAAATTTAATTTATACTTCGAGTTTAACAACTTAAAATCTTATTTTCTACTCAGACGCTCTTTTCACAATTGCAGAAACGAGTAAAGTCATTAATTGTCGAAATTGAATTTAACTTCGCCTTAGTAAAATGGTGGAGGAAATGTTAAAGGAATTTGTTGAATGGATAATATTCAAACAAGTGTGAGTGATAGTTGGAAAATATAAGAAATACTTAGAAAATGGAGGTTTACTTTTAGAAGAAGTATGTAATATTAGAAACATATAGATGGAAATGTTATCTGTAAATATATAATGGTTTATTTTTTACTTTATTTTACCCATACGGTAGAGAAATTATTGTTTTTTGGGGGAAATTTCAAAATTTGAGTTTTTGTAGTATTTAAACATTTTGAGGTCCCATGACCTCGAAAAACGTATTTTTAGCGTATGGTCTATGTGTCTGTTAACAGCATTTTTGAAGAACAAATAGTAGTAGAAATTCCAAACTTGGAACTCTAAATTTGTACCATATACTGATAGACTAAATGTGAATTAATATATGATAAATCATATGTGAATCACATAAATAACTAGTGATATAGTGATATGCACCAAACGTTTCGTTGAGGTTAAGGTTCGAGTACAGGGAAATCCAACATAATTCAAGTACATTACTTCTATGAGCGAAATTTCTTGTAGGTACAGTTAGACATCTGCAAGCTGCAGTAAATAAAATGAAATGAGCATAAATTTTTTATGTGTATAAAAACATGTTGCAATACGATAAGTCCCGTATAATGCATAAGATAAATTTAATATTTTCACAGAGATTCCGATTTTCATTTAGAAAAGTAAATATATACACTTACCTGTTGTTTATATATGAACCGTGATGCTGACAGTTAAAAAAAAAAAAGTAGTGATTTATAAAAAAGAAACATAATGCATACATATTTAAAGATTAAACAGGAAAATAATTTTATTTAACTTTTAATAAAATATGAATATGTACTTCACTATTTAACATTTATTTACTATCGGAAGTATCAACAAATAATTTCAAACGACACTGTCTTGTTAAATCTGCATAGCTGCCAAGTTGTACATTTTTTTTTTTTTTTTTTTTTTTTTTTTAATGCTACCGGAAATTTCTAATATATTTTTTAGCAGTTTTCTGGATTTAACTTGATGATATATACACACACACACATATATATTACAAAGAAATAGTGGTGTTAAAAAAACCGTACAAGTTGTCACCTACGATATTGGTTGCACACATTCATCACTCGTATAATCCATACTTTCACCTTGATTGTTATCGTTATTTAAAAGCAGCTGTTTCACCAGATCATTTTTAGAATGCAAATATGGAGGTTTTTCAATTCTATTATCAGGGCTGCAACAGACTACATTTTATTATTATTATTATTTTCAACCACTATTTGCGTAACATAAAATTTATAGTAGATTTATGCAGGCAAAATGCAAATTTACTTGCGAAGATATATTATAAATGTTATTGTTTTTGGAAATAGTGGTACGAAAAGGAGATAACAAAAGTTGCATGTGGCATCCCTGTATTACTCTTTTTTTTTTTTTTTTTTTTTTTTGTAAAGTTTATTGCTTTAAACTTTGTAAAGTCTATTTTGTAAAGATTGTTTTGGTACATTGAAAATCTGAATTGAGTTTTCCTTCTCATTACTAGAATGAGAAAAGTTTTCTAATTTTATAATTCCTTTAACGGTAAATGCACTTATCTCCAAACTCATCAATTTTAAAATAGTGAACTTTACTGCCGTTGCCGTATTTACTCTATTAAAATACATGAAAGAAGAAGTGTCACACTCTACGCCGATCCCCCCCCCCCCTTTTTTTTCTGAAATTCTCTTTTTTAGGCCGTGACAAACAATTTTAACATAAAAATAAGTGCTTAAACTAAAAAAATAGGCGTTGATAAGTAGTTTACCACGCCTCGTTTTAAATTAATAAGGTGGAGACCCAGTTAGACCTGCTAACTATGCTAGATTGTCCGTAATGGTATTAGGTCCCGCCTTTTTTTCACACCAGAATAGTTGTAAAGTAATATTCAGCAATATGTTCTCATGAATAAATAAGAAGACTATTTCTCTGCAACTATACTAGTGTGAATAAAAGGTGGGGCTTAATACCATTACGGATAAACTAGCATAGTTAGCATGTCTACCCAGTGTTGCCAGATTGGTAATTTTTTTATTCAACTATCACCAATAATTTTGAGAAGTGATACTTGATATATATAAAAGACGATTAATCTTCGAAGTGATTAGACAACAGTTACAATTTAAATTTAGTGGTGGATATTGAATAAAAAAATTCCCCACTGTGATGACCTTACAACGGATTAAAATTCAAAACAGTTTTATGTAATAAGCTAAATAAATTCGTTTTCATAAAGCAATCTCAATCCTGAAAATATTTCAATATACCATTATTAGAATAAATGACCCAATAAAGGATTAATTCGATTTCATCAATATTCTTATCGTAATTAATTAATTCAGTGATATCTAATCTTATTCATATAAACAGAATCCTCTCCATCAATATTTTTTTCATCAGTTGTTTACATCTGTTTTTGATGGAGTTGGACTTGCATAAATTGATCTGATAGTGTATGTTCAGTATAGCGCGATTTTCTATTACACTGAACGTATCTCTCCGTTTTACGGAAGTCTACCATATTCACAATTTCTCTAACAATTTCACATTTTTCTATATATATGAATACGTATACATTTACACGGTTAAAGAAAACAAAATTTTATTCAAAGATCGGAATTATCAGATTTCATATATATTTTTTTAAAATAAGAAGTAAAATTTATCCAAGTGCATACTTGCCAACCATCTCATTAATAACCATACAATTGTTAACGCCCCCTGAAAAAACGCCCCTTTTCTCGCACCACTATATTTTTAGAGTAATTCTCTCCAAATATTGTTACTATTAAATAAGACTAAAATTACTCTAAAAAATTATTGGTGTGAAAAAAAGGCGGGTACTAAAAATTGTACGGTTCATAACGAGATGGTTGGCAAGCATGCAAGTGTTAAAACTCGAACTGATTAGCTGCATCTTTTATTTCATGCATTCAAAATAGGCAGACTATCTTCAAAATAACTAATTAATAATATTCCACAACCGAAATTAAGAAACAAAATAACGTAAAGAAAATTCTTCACTAGATAATATGTCCTTATTTTATCTTGAAAACAAAATGATAACATGCTAGTGAAAAAGATTACTTATGCCTCATGTATCATTCTTGCATTAACTGCATGACATGAGCTAAATGAACGCTATTAATTTATTTAATGGGCTTGTTTTGTGTGTAAACAACACTAAAGATACTTTATCATTGTGTATTCAGAAGTTCTTTAGAGAATTAACTAAATTATCCCCACCCACCCACACACAATTTAAATAACCACGGAGGATGCAAGTAGTTAAAATATGTTTTTAATTGGTATAAAAAATATATTTTTTCATTAATTGTTATAAATTGGGAATTTATAACGATACCGTTTGGAAAAATGTTTTAAATAATGACTAAAATATCATAAATATAAAATAAAACACAAAAATGCTGAATTAAAAAGCTCTAAAATTAATCCTTAAAACAATATAAATCTTATTAAAAAGAAAATAAAAACACGTATTTTTATGCACGTAGATTTAATAATTTTAAATTTACTTTATATTGGCCCCCCACATACACACACAAAAAAAAAATAATACTATTGACAAATAATGAAAATGAATTACAGTTAAATAACATTTACCAGACTTACAGAATTGAAATCTAGCAAATGGCTCAAAATGAACTTATTTCTAGTTAAGATAAAAGCAGTTTTAGAGAAGTTAGAGATGAAACAGATAACATTAATTCAGGATAAAACTTAAAGTTTTGTTTTGTTTAAGATGTTAAAATTCTAAAAATGACAAACCTGGTATTCAACATCCATCGTTATTATTATTATTATTATATTATTATTATATTATTATTATCATTGTTATTTTAAACACATATAAAACGTACTTATATTACTGATTCAATGAACTCACGAAAAAAGAAGTTCCCTTGAAGTTTATTTCTTTGAATTAATTCTCGAATTTCTTTTTCATTAATTAAATTTTTTTGAATATGGTATAAATATCACTACTGATTTCTGTATTGTGTCTGGCAAAAAATTCTGATATATTACAGTCTGTGAGATGTATTTCTTTAAATCCTTTTTACTGCATATGATACAACGAAATTGATATAAAATATTCAACATCATATAAGCAAGTTTTGTACAGAATATGGTATGCATTGATAAATGATTTATATATATATATATATATATATATATATATATTATACTAGGTTTTTAGAACACTCTATGATGCATATGAAATTTTTAGAAAGCACACAGAGCTCTTTAGAAAAGCAATCTGCTTAAAAGAACGTAATGTGTCCACGTTTTTTTAGCGCTTTCTGTGCTGAGTGAAATGTTACAAAAATTGGCGTTAAGTACCCACTAGTGTATGCAATCAATTTCTAAAAATTTAGTACTAAAAATCTCCACTAAGGAAAAATTTGTCGCTAAAGCGTAATAAGTTAATTATCACTTAAAACAGTATGAATAGAAATTGTACCGGAAAACTGGTGATTGAAAAGTTAAAAAATTTTCTATAAACACCATAAATAGCAAAAGGCTTCAAGCAAGGGTGTTTGTATCCCCAGAAATTGCTACCAGAATTTTTTAGTAATAATATTATCGGTATTCGAGCGAAGTTTAGCAATTAAATATCATCAAAAACAAAATTCATAATTATTGGTGGGAAACAAAATAAACGATTCTTCCTCAGGAGAACAATGTAGGCATGAGTGCAGCAAACAAACAAGCAAATGTTATTAATTGACACAGTAAATAACAAATTCCTTATTAATAATAAACAATGTTTACTGTTGCTTAAAATGTGGCTAAATATGCTAGAATCCTTAAGTTTATAATTGATGTACTTTGGTGCCAATTTCTATTACAGTTTTTAACACCAATATTCCTTTGGAAAAATTACTATCATAATTAATTACAGAAAACTGATAAAAATACTATTAAAAATTTCGATTAAAAATTTCCAGTAGAAATAATAAAATGAAATAAAATATCGTACAATTGAACAGTTATGAATGTTTGCTGTATATGACCATACATGCCAACATTGTGATTAATATTCCGTAAATTTTTTAGTCCTTTCTTTTTCACACCAGTCGTTTTTTAGAGTATTTTTATTCTTATTTAATCGCAATTCGATTTGTAGAATATTGCTCTAAATATTCAGTAGCGAAGAAAAGGGGCGGTACAAACAGTTTTAAGGAATATTGCATGCTGGGAAGTATGCTTGATGTTTACAACGGATGTACAACCCATATAGGCCGCTATTTATGTGATATACAACGCTCAGAGCTGCCAACCTAATCCGACAAATGGTTAGTACCGCCCCTTTTTCTACACCGTTTAATTTTTAGAGTATTTTTCTTCTTAATTCATCGCAGATAAATTTGAAGAGAATTACTCTAAAAATTTATTGGTGTAAGAAAAGGGACGGTACTAACAATTTGTCGGATTAGGTTGGCAGCTCTGAACGCTGTTTGATTTTTTAACCGTTTGCTCTCGAACGTCGCCTCTCACGCAACATTCTATTCATTACTTCAACTCTAACGTCGCTCGAGAGTCGCCATGACCAATTAAGTTACTATATATCTTATATCCACCAATAATGCTCTACAACTAAAAGTGCTATAACAAATGTAATACTTCGTTAAGAAAGAGACTCCACCAACATTTTTTATTAAGTGTCTTTGGGCGTTGCTTGCCTTGGCCATTGGTAAATGGCCAAGAATGCTTTGCAAAAATCACATGATGAAAAATTATAAATCGTAATATTTATATATAATATTTGTAATATGTAAATATACATCAAATATAGAAATAAAATATTTATATTTAAGATTCTAATGTTTTATATTTTGCATTTATTTATTTATTTATTTTATTAAAACTATTGTCGGGTAGCTCATTACGCTTACTAAAAGAAGATTCGAATGCAGAAGGTTAATTTTCCATCACACTTCAAGCCCACACATTTGGAAAATACAAAGTGGTCGACATAAAAGAAGCCACTGACAAAAAAGAAGGCGAGGCCTTCGTAAAAGGGGTATAAACTTATGTTATGCTAGCCTTTTATTACGCGGCCAGCACAATATAAGGGCAGCCAGATCTTATATTAAGCTAGATTCGATTTAGCTAGACTAGCTAAAAGGCAGAAACTACGAACCCTGCTGTACTTCTATACTTTTGAATAGATCTCTTACACAATTCTAATTCTGTTCACAAGCCACGCCCTTTTAAGAAGCATTTTCTAGTACGAAAAATTATTCCATCAGTACCGAAAAAATTAGAAAGTTTTATATGCGGATCACCAAATATTTGGAAAATAGGTTCGAGTTGTTGGTTTACCTGTGCGAAAAAGGCTTCGAGAGCAAACGGTTAAAGTTGAGGTATATAATGCATGTCTTTGATACATAATACGTTTTAAATATCTCTATAATAAAAATTCACAAGGGTTCAGATCGGTGACTTATGTGATAATGCTGTGAGAAATGCACGACTAATTGTTCTGCTTTCTGAAATGATATCGCAAGATTTTCCGCACCCATATCTGATATGTGGTGACCCATTTTTAATTTGCATGAGAACGCACATGAACGCAGTTCCCATTCTTCTTTTATTTAAAGATTTTTTTTTTTTTTTTACATATTAGATGGAACGCATGGCAACGCATTAACGGCCCTCTTCACTTACAATTGCCGGAAGCCCGAGCCAATCTTATTCTATGGGGAAATTTTCTATACAAAAAACTTATTAACTAATGCATATTTTTAAATTCTGTTTTCACATTCAGAAAATTCCCAACTGTTAAATTGACGGCTTTTCTAAAAATGTATTTTTTTTTTAAATATTTTATTTTAAAATTGGAAAATTAAAAAAATTCACATATGGAAAATAATTTTTTTAAAAAGGTCCGTCAATTTAACAGCTAGGAATTTTCAGAATGTGAAAACAGAATTTAAAAATATGTATATTAGTTAATAAATTATTTGTAAAGAAAAATTTCCCATAGAATAACATTAGCTTCGTCTTTCGGCGGCAGTGAGTGAAGTGTAATTAATTAATTATGCGTACTGGAACTCATCAGTGTACCATTTCTGAAAAATCAAAGTCCCGATTTTTTTCTCCTCCTTTTACATTACATTTCTAATAAAGCCATCTACATTAGTAATGTAACTTGGAATACAAGCTTTTTCTTCTAGATAACTTTAACAGCATAGAGATTAATTGTTTATCTCTGTTACTATTCACACAGTGGCTAAAAATTGTTATAATTAACCATAAATGAGTACAGATTGTGCTTTTTCTTTTACTGAGCAACAAATTGAAATTACAATTTAATCAAATGAAAAGCTTAAAAAAAGGGAAAAAAAAACTATTTGTTTTATAAAAAGAAAATAATCGGTTTAGCTGGAAATATTAAATGAAAAATAAGAAAATTATGTTTTGTAAGATTTGATATACTATTTAGAAAATTGGAGTAAAATTCCTCAAAATTCGTCGATATACTTGAAAATGAGAGGCAGTTCCGTAAGTTCTGAAGATTAGCGTTTCCATCCTTTTTTTTAATTAGAAATTAAGTCCTAGGTAGAAAATCATCCCGCAAAAAGAGGGGATTGAGTAATCTGTTTTGTTACATTCGTGATATCAAGTTCTGAAACACATTGGTTTACCTAGAAAAATTGATGGAACAAGTTACAGTTCACTTCGATGAAATTATTATAAGAGTAAATGCCGATGATAAATGAAGCAACAAAACCATATCGTACTGTAACATTTTTATGAAAATAATATAATTCTGTAGATACACGTTTGAATTAATTTCAGCCTAAGTTGTGCCAATTGTGTGCATTGAAATCACAATGGAAATAAAAATATGCTTCACTACTCCTATTTATTAAATTCTTCCATAATAATGCGTCACTGACATATATTTTTGCTAAAATCTCAAAGAAAAATCATTTTAGTTATTTTCGTCTCCAGGCAGCAGTTATGCTGAACAGGATAGATTTTATAGTGATAAATTTTCAAAATTTTCTGCAGAATGTTCTACACCGTCAATTGACATAATATTGTTAGTACATCGTTGGTAGCCTGTTACAACGGTCTTCTATTTAATATCAAGCAGTTTCATTTTAATCAACTTGTTGCTGCTTAATTCCTTTGCATTCTTGGCCTGGTTGCATTAAAAGAGTTTCTGCTATGCTCATCGATCCGATTTATAAACTTTTCATGTGCTTATCATTTTATTCGTTTATCAGTTTATTTCTTCTCCATCAATCTTTTTTTTCCCCCAATTATGTAATTTTTCGAAAAATCTAACATAATAGGTAAAAAAAAAAAAAAAACTATTGCATGAAATTGTTAGGTACAACATTACTTCTACGGGTATAACTATAAGTAACACCCCCACCCCCCTCTTTTTCACATCAAAATACCACGATGGGGCAGCAGGAAGCATTGTCTTTTCGTGTCAAAACTGATATTTATAGCTTAATTTTGCGTGAAAACATGAAATTTAGTAACCTATTGTTGATTATAAAAACCATATCCAATAATTATTTTTCACTTTAAAACAATATTTATGCGAGTCAGTCTAAAAAATATAATGATACAATATGGAAACTATAAGGAATGGGGGGTGAAAGCGAAAGCGTGTTCAGTGGGGCGTCAAAAAGAAGAAAAAATTTTTCAACAGGCAAAATGATTTAACATAGATTTTTAAATATATCATGAAGGATTTGTTTGTTTATATATAAGAAAGAATGTGTCTAGTTCAATACAACGAAGTTGGTGGTTTTATATTCTAAACCCCTATTAATTTTTAGGGAAAAAGTGTATGTGATGGGCAGAAATGGAAGTTATTTTTGAATTCGTTATCTTTGCGCATAAATTTACCAAAAATATTTCAGGAAAATTAATTCCAACCTGTTGAGTTGTCAACCTGTGTATTCGTTTTTAGTGTAATTATTATTATTATTTTTTTTTTTTCCAAAGTGTTCAAAAACTTAATAGCATAGAAAGATCATCATTCATTCGAATAATTTGTTCGTTGTTAAACAAAGTAACTATAATAGTAAAGTAACTTTCAGTAAACAACTACTTTCAAAGAGTAGACGGTAAGAAAAATTTATATCTGTTAAGTACAATAAAATAAAGTTATTTTTTGCTCTAAATTTTTACGAGATGAAATAAACTAAAACATCGACTGCGAAATACAATTAATGTCGAAAAATTCTTCGAGCGAAATTTTAGTCTTCGAGCATATTTGATTCTTTCCAGCCAAAAGCTCTTTATAGAAAGGGAAGATGAAGTAATAAATGCGCACGGTAGTTAGTTTAAGATTCTTAAAAAAAATTATAAAATATTCCGAAAAAAAAAGGGGGGAGTGTAAAAAGTATAGTCTGGACAAGGGATTATTAAATTGTAATTGTAATATTTATTTCTTGACAGTTACAGTTAGTTGCATTGCAGTAAAACCCGAAAAAATCTCGCAATAAGATTTTTAATGATAATAAAAATTTAAGTAAAAAAACATTTTTTAACAGTAGAAGCTTTTCACTGTGTAGCCCTGAAAAGCATAAAATAAAAATTTATTCTTGCAGAGTCTTGCTATAAATAAATTAAATTTTCAACACTAAGAAAATTTTAGAGAAAAATATAGATATTTCACTTTTGCCAGAGATGAAAAATTTTAAATCTTCAAAATATTTTAAAAAGCTTTCGAGACTTTTGAAATTTATAGCTTAACAAACACTTATGTAGAAACTAATGACTAAGAATAATGGTCTTCATAGCTTTTTAAATATTTTGAATATATAAAATTTTTCATCTCTGGCAAAAGTGAAATATCTATATTTTTCTCTAAAATTTTCTTAGTGTTGTAACTTTGATTTATTTATAGCATGCTTTTGCAAGAATAATTTTTCATTTTATGCCTTTCTGGGCTCCACAATAAAAACTTCTACTGTTAAAAAATATTTTTTTTTTACTTAAATTTTTATTAATATCTAAAGAAAAAAAGCTTCTTAAAAAATTCTTAGGATACAGTGTAGTCAACGAAACATTTTCTTCCATTAATTGACACCTTTTCTACTAATTATCTGAAAAAATTAACACGCTGGATCTTCGAGGATTGAATTCTCGACCACTGAATTATTAACTTGACGCTCTAACCAACTAAGCCATGGAGCGACAAACGGAAATGCTTATATTTACTTTAAAATGGAGGCACCTTGTTTATTAGCATGACACGAAGACGCGATGAAAAAGTCAGTTTCATATAAAAAGCTTCTAAAGAGAAAACGAATATAGTGCTATTAGTGCTGCTATGTAATTTTCGAAAACAAAGGAATATAAGTTCTTCTGGATCAATCAAAATAGTAGAGTTGATTTATTTTTATTTTTATTTATTAATTTTATTATTATTATTATTATTATTATTATTATTATTGTTCATTGCAACTAGCAGTAAATTTTGAAATAAAGTGGTAGTTCACGCTGACTCATAAATTTCATTCGGATAATGATATGGGCTATGCACATAAGAGTGCGAAAATCGGTTACAAAATGCGTTTTTCTAAGTATGTTTGAAAGTGTTCAGCGTCGGCTAAGATGAAACAGTATGAAGAATTTAGCAGAATTCTGCAGAATTCTGTTTCAGTTTACGTTGGACACTTGGCTGGGCATTTTTTATGTGACATTACTGTTTTTCATCCTGGTGGTTAATTAAACTTTAATAGGTAAGTAAACATGTAATTGCAAATTTCATTCCCTTTGTTTCAGTGTCCAATTCAGAGGACGAGTCATATTTCACATGCTAAATAAAAGTATTTTTGAAATTTTGTTATATTTAGTTTGTTTAGGTTGAATTGATCTTAGAAAATATGATTCTTCTCAAATTTGTACAAAATAAATTGGGAAAGAACGAGTTAATAAACTTTGTTGAAAGGGAGAGAGAAAGAAAGATAGAGTGAGTGAGAGATAGATAAATAAATATATATATAAAAATAAACTAAGCGATTGCAATAAGTCGATTTTTAAAGAAATCTGCCTAATAAAGAAAAGCATAATTTACACATAAGAATTTACACATCTGATATACCTGACCTTTTAATAGAAAACCGTTTATTCTTTAAATTTTTCTAATTAGTCTTATAAAATATCTAATCTGTAAAGGAATCCGTACAACTTAAAAAAAAAAAAAAAAAGAATGTATATATATATATAATTTTTTATATTTTTTTCTGATTTCGTATAATGTACAGAACTGTAGAGTGCATTGTTTAAAGCAGAATACGACAAAGAACTATTTAGAAAATGAGAATGATTTAATTATGATTACTTAAATCTTTTGAATAAATTTGAAGTAGTTTATGAACAAAGGATTTTCCAGACAGTTTTTTAGAATGACTTGTTTTATAAATAAAAATTATGATGACTATCTCTTTATTATTTTTTATTTTTATTTTTACTTAATCACATAGAAATTCCAGACATTAAACATATTTAAAGCTATTATGATTTTTTTTATTATTATTATCATTACTGAAACGTCTTAAAATGTTAAAGTTTTTTAGAACCTATTATATTAGAAGTTTTTCTGGACAAAATTTGCATTAACATAACAACGAACAGAATTGAGAAAAAAGGTCTTTTTTTTTCAAATCACAAAAAAGAAAGTATATTCATGATAATATAATTTTATGAAACATAATTAATTGAATTGAAAGATAACTTTCCTCAATAAGAAGAACTAAATTTTCATCGAGAAAAATTCTCTTAACGTAACTAATTCTACAAGTATAACAGCTTTTTTTTTTCTTTTTACCATATCTATATAAAATTAAAGTGAAAAAAAATGGAAACTATTTTATTTCGTATAATAAAGTAAATTAAAAGATTTATGCTGCATCATTTCCTTATTTCTTTGTCAGACACAGGCTTAATTAAAATACCTTTGTCGAAGAAAAATTCTTTTTCACACCGAAGAAATAACACATCATCAGTTACGATCACAGATAAAACTAAAGATCGTGATGTAGATTGCGTTCCAGAGTATAGTTAATTAATTGAGATTTATGTCTTGCTAGATCGATTATTCCATCCGCTTAAGGATGGAAAGCGGGCTATATATATAATATATTCACTGTGATAATTATTTTTATTTAAATTTTACTTGAATTGTTTGCCTCACATTGTTGGTTCAGTCGAAGTTTTAATACTTATTTTTCAATATACTATTGCACGAGTCAATAATAAAAAGAACGTCTTAAAAAAAAAAAAAAAAAAAAAAAAGTAAAAGTAAAAGAAAAGAATGAAAATACAGCTGATTTTAAACATTTCGTTTCTTTTTTATTGGTCAATAAAGCCTTATTTAAAAAAAATTCTTTAAGAATTTTATTTAAACTCTAATAAAGGATACTAATAAGATCGGATAACCAATCAAACAGACGTTTAATTGTATTGTGTTTTCTGACATGCTGTTTGTTTGTGGGACATGATGAATTGTAATCACTTGTTGAATTTCATAATGATTCTTTTTCATAGTTAAAACGAAGAATAATTTTCAAACTTTTTTAAATCAATTTTCATACAATTTTAAGAAAAGCATTAAAAAAAAGGTTATAATTAAATTTAAAAAGTGGAAATTCTTTTTTTTTTTTTTTTTTTTTTTTTTTTTTATGGCGAATTCCAATTTTTAGTGTTTAAAGGGCAGAACTCTTAAATTTTAGTTACACCCATTTTTTCATGGAATAGAAGAAATTTACGTATTTACGATAATTATTATTATAAATATTACAAGATATTTACGAGCAATTCGTTATGGGTTAAACCGCCCAACCATGAAAACTCTACGATATTATTTTATATGCCCATCAAGTAATGGAATATCAATAAAATATATACATATATCTGGCCTATGTGTTAATTTCCATTAAATTATATTCAACCAAATTATATTCCTCTTCAAAAATCAGACTTATATTTCTTTTTAGAAGCAGAAGAAGCATTGCTGTATCTTAAAATTACAGGCTGTTATAATCTATTGATCAACAATATTTTCCCAATGTTTCTGTCGCATTTTTAACACGCTTTTATTAGCTTCACCTGTATGTATGTTTGTAACCGCTCTGGGAGCAATAAAAAAATCTATATTGTAAAAAAAGACATTCCCTACGTGAACGCTGTGGCTGTGAGGTAAAGCTCCGGGCTACGAACCTAAAGGTCTAACGTTCGAGCCCAGTCAGGGGAGATTTTTAAAAAATGGATTTTGTTTAAATTATTTATTTCTCATTCCTTCATTATGCTATTTTTAACATGCTTTTATTAACTTGATATGATGTAACTATTAATGTATGTAACGGAATCTTGGATTTCAATTTTCAAGCACACAAAATAAATAAATAAATAAATAAAACTAGTTTCTTGTGTTATCACAATATTTTCTTCTATACCTTCCTATGTAAATTCAGTCAGTGCAAATTATTTATAAAAAATATTTTCTGTAATAAGTGCAGATAATTTTCACGATAATTAACTATTACACTATACGTGTGTGTGTGGGGGGGGGGGGAGAGAATTTTATAAGTTATAGACAGCATCAGAAAAAATGCATTTTCCAGATTTTTTTGTTTTTCTTAAAACTGAAAAATTCAATAACTTTATTTTAATTTATCACAGATCTACGTTTCACTCGTTCGTTTAAAAGGTATTGGTTAGTTCTTTTAAAATATATGATCCTACATTGAAAACTTGCATTTGCCAGTTCCAGGGAGAAACAATACTCTTACATATACAAGCATTTTACCTAATTGTCTATTATTATTACAAAAAATTCTTCTCAATTTCACAATAATTAGTTAAAAATAATAATACTGCAATATTAAAATTTATGGAAAAGAAAAGGGATGTTATGACACCTGTTGAACAATTTTCACGAAATATTAATAGTCATTAGTTTATCTCAATGTGCAACTAAATATATATTTGTATGAAATTCAGCATTAGTACTTAAGCTAGAGCTGCCTCAAAATTTTGTTTCACACATAGGGAGACTGATATTTTTTGAAAATAGTAAAATGTGTTTTTGACCTCTCAAAATGCGCAAATACATCCAAAGTAAAAAGTCAAACATTTTTACGAATCTACTACTTTCTCGTATTAAATAATAGAAGAAAGTAACAATGACAAAGTCTTCCGGCTCATTCGGAAAAATGATATTGTAGGTCAATTTCTTTGTTCTTATCAAGTACAGTCGGTAACAAAAGTGTCCGAACACTAGCAAAAATTCCTAGATAAAAAAGGTACACTTAATACTGTTTTGTTAAATAAATCCTTGTCGAATCCTGTTCTTAGTCAGTCTAAGAACAGGATTCGACAAGGATTTATTTAGCAAAACTGTATTAAGCGTACTTTTTTTACATAGGAATTTTTGCTAGTGTTCGGACACTTTTGTTACCGACTGTAGCAACACACTTCGAAATTAGGTGGCAAATAATAAACTAAATAAAAACGTTTGCATGTATTAATATCAAATTTCAAGCAATTCGCCTTATAAATACGTTTTCATCTATGTTTTAAAATTTCAAATGGTTCCCTTTTTAAAACAAAAATGGGAACTTTCTTTTTTTTTTTCTTTCTTTTCTTTTCTTTTTTTTTTTCCCCTTAAAAAAAAATCTGAGTTTGAAGTTTTGAGTGACCGAACAAAGTAAGACCGAATTTGTTTCGAGAAAAACAAATAGACGAATCAAATTGGTCGACAAATTTATCCAAGCTATTTCTAAAATTATTAAATTTCTGGTCAATAAAGGTATTACTACTTCTCTTCTAATTTTGTTTTATGAAAGTTTTGAATCCTTATGTTGAAGTTTTTTAATCATGTGTAGAAGTATAGAGCGTATTATTTAAAACAAACTAAAGTAAAGAGTTATTTGGAAAATTACAATCAGTTAAACCTATTTCGATTATTTCCATTGAATAATTTTGAAGTAACGTATAAAAAAAAAAATATTTCTGAGATTTCTTTTAGAACGCTATATATGCGTTTTAGTGGACATTTTTTAAAATATTCTTTTACTTAAACCGATGAAAACTCTAGTGATTCATATAGCTATTCATACAGCTATTGTAATAATTTTAATAAACATTTTTGAAATATTAAATTGTTTTATAACTTATTATGTACAAAAATGAAACTATTTTTGAACAGAACGTAATTTGCATTAACAGAGCAACAAAACATAATGAAAGATGTCCTCCCCCAATTTTTTACTCACGGAAAAGAAGGCATATTCATAATAATCTAACTTTTTAAAATAAAATTAATTGAATAAAAAAATAATAATAATAATAAATAAATAATAAAAAATAAAAAAAAACTTTGCTACACAAAAATTAAATTTTCATTGAGAAAAATATTTTTCTATGACAATTAATTAAAAAAAAAAAAAAAAAAAAAAAGCATTTTCTTTTTAGCATATCTAGAAGAATGAAGGATTTAAAGGGGAATTCTTTCATTCAGTACAATAAAATAAATTAAAAGATTTATAGTAAAATGATTTTATTATTATTATTATTATTACGCACAGATTTAATTAAAATGCGGATGTTGAAGAATAATTATTTTTAATATAAGAAAAATAACGCATCATCAGTTATGATCCCAGATAAAGTTAAAAAATCGTGATGTAGATAATGTTTTAGATTCTACCTAATTAATGGAGATTTATGTCTTGTTAAATCAATTATTCCTTTAGCTTAAGGCTTGGCGAAAAATATTTTTTTTTTCCCACTGTGAAAAGTATTAATTTTTATTTGAAATGTTTGTTTCTTATTCTAGATTTAACTGAAATTTTAAAATATATTTTTCTATTAAAATTTCCTGACTATATATAAATATATACATATATATATATGTATTTAAGTGTAAGGCTGATTTTAAATATTATTATTATTATTATTATTATTATTATTATTATTATTTTTTTTTTTTTTTTTTTGGGTGGCAAATAAATCTGTAATAAAACATAATTATTTAAGAAAAATATTATGTATGCATATAGAAAATATTGCACACTAAATGATATTTGATAACCGATCGAGCAGAAGTTTAAGTTATTAGTTTCATAATTTTTTCAGACAAGTTCATTGTTTGTTTTAGGCGGAATTAACTGAAATCGCAAATAAATTTCACAATGATTATATATATATATATACATATATATATATATATTATATATTATTTAAATGTAATTGAAGAATGGCTTTTAATTATTATAATAACAGTTTTCATAATTTAAAAAATTTTGGACATGAATAAGATAAAATCGAAATAAGATATTTGAGAAAAAAATAAATAAATAAAACATAAATAAATAAATAAATAAAAAATAAATAAAAGGTAACTTTTTTTTTTTTTTTTTTTTTTTTTTTTGGTAGAACTCTATGAGTTTTTTGAAATGCATTAAATGGTATTAAAACATTTGAAACGGTGTTAAAACTTTTATTTTAATACCATTAAAACAAATTTTGAATCATGTACCTGTGATAATTTGAAACAAAGACGTCGATTTTTACTTTCTCTTACCCATAACGAAGAGAAAGTATTGTTTTTGGGTCAAATTTTCGAAAGTGAGTTCTTGTTATATTTACATGTTTTGAGGTCTCCAGAATCCAAAAATCATTTTTTCAGCGGTTGGTCTGTGTGTGTCTGTTATCAGCATATCTCAAGAACAAATAGTAGCAGGAAGTCCAAACTTGTTACTATAAATGTGTATGATATAAGGATGCTACACTAAGATTTTCGTTGAGATGAAGCAAATGGTTTTGTGTACAGGGCCACCCAAGAGAATTCAAATACATTACGTCTATGACGGAAATTGCAGGTAGGTAGAGTTTAATATTTGTAGACTGCACTAAACCAAATGAAATGAAAATGTATATTTTTGTATGCGTAAAAACATGTCTCATGTTGAATATGGTAAGGAAATCATTCACTGTTCATTTACAGGGCTACACAAAGGAACTAGATTATAGTGCGACAATACCTGAAAATTGACGGAAGTGTACTTCAGGTTATGGCGTGTATTATTACTATAGGGTTATATTTAGGTGCACCATATGGTCTGCACATAATATTCAAAAGACATACAGGGCTGCAAATATTTAAGCGATAACATTATTTTTATTGTTCGTGGAAGTGCTTTACTATAATATTTTACCATGTCCAGGAACGTGCAAAGGAATTGAAATGAATTCCTCGTAGACCTATGGTAAATAATATATGTTTTTAAACTAAATATTCATTATTTGTTTTTTGTATATTTACATGTTTTGAGGCTTTCTGATTACCGAAGTCAAGTTTTTTAACGTTTGATGTTTGTCTGTGTCTCTTAGAATAACTTAAAAAAAAATAATTTCAGGAGATCCAAAAGTTGAATTTTCTAATTAATATAAGTTTCTTGCTGAAAAAGTTTGATCAAGACTGATAAGCTTCAAGGAATGTTGCGTATGAAACTTGTCTTAATAATTTTAAATGAACTCATAATTTTAATAACAGATTAAAATTCTATATAAATGTAACGGAACTCGGGTTCAGGGAGGCTGCCCCCCCCCTCACACAGAACTAATTATCATATAAAACTCTTCCAAAGCCTAATTTGAATTGTTTTAACATAGGTTTACATAGCAGTACTCGTTATCTTACCTGTTAATCTCCAACCTGTATTTATAGTATTAAATTTCGGGGTAAGAGAAAGTCGTGTGAGTGACACACCATATTATTTAAATTTTTGACCAATAAATAAATAAATAAAATAAAGTAAAAGTATTTTTATGTCAATAAATAAAATAAAATAAAAGTATTTTTACGTCATTACCTATAATTAAAAAAGTTAAGTTTCGACAATTAGTCTTACAGCTAGTTGAATTCAATAATTAATATGATTTTCTCTTAGATGAAAATCGTCTGAACTTTTCGTATAAAAGTTTTTTTGATAAATGACAAATTTAATAAATAATTTGCACTACGTGAATTTGTGTGGTAAAATATAGATTTTTTTTTTTTTTTTTTTTTAATCACAATATAATAGTTTCTAGTTTCTTTGTGAAAAAGTGTCTCACTAGTGGCCGAGAGGTTCTGCTCTAAAAAGCCTGAAGACAGGAGGTGTCGGGTTTGATCCCAGGTCGCACTTGACGGTATAACTTTTGGGTTGTTTTCCGCAGTTTTCTCTGAAACTAACGTAAATACGGGCTAGGGCCTCCCTAGAAAGATCCCTAGTAGGTGAATTTACACCTATAAGCCTAGGACCCTAGTTTAGTCTATCAGCTCTATCCCACATAACCACACCACAACTTTGCAGTAAGAATCGTTTACTGACATATTTAACATCGCACATATTTTGACATACATATTTTTAAAAAATATTTTGAGGTAATCAGTATTCCATTTCTACTTATTAGAAATAACTGCATGTATCATTAAAAAAGTAAATATATAATTGAAAGTATCATAAAAAAAAAATGAAAAAATGCTGGAGTTAAAGTAAATTTTTGCGCTATTTTGCTGAGAAATATGTCTGTCAAGCGATCAATAACTCGAATAGTTATTTTAAGAATTGGTTGCATTATTACAACCTATTCCTCTTCTACAATTATCAAGAGACATATCATCTTCCATTCTGCAAACATAAACTAAATTTGTCCTCCTTAATCTTGGTTTAATTAGAAAAGTTTGCTTTGGGAAGAAAGCAGTTTTAAAATTTTCTGATTAGATTTTCATTCCATGACATATTTAAGCTAATGGTTTTTGATCCCTTGAAAACTACAATTAAATGAAAGGGGAAATTTTAATGCACAATATGAAGCATTCTTGTATGTAATTTTACTTTAATTAAAATTTTCTTATGGAAAAACCCTTTGAAATATTCATTGCTTTCTATAAAATATATTTCATAATATTTGTAATGAAATAATCTCACAGACAAAGCGTTTCTGATTAGATTTGCTGCAAATGTCTAGAGAAAAAGAATGTTTTAGACTTTGCTTTTTAACTAAACAATCTTATTTTGGTTAAAATTACATTCAACAAATACATGGACCAAATTAATTCTAATTGTCAATACATTCATTTATGTTTGTGTTCCGAATTTAAAAGCAATTTTGAACATAAAACTAATTTTACTGGGAAATTAATTTAACTTTATTGGTATTATGTTTGGAATATTTAATATATATAAATATGCATGTCAGGAAATCTGGGAAATTGATTATTTATTCTTATCATACTAAATGTATAGGCTGTTTCAAAATGAAAGTTATGGTAGCTATTTGGTGAACCATATTAAAGCAGTAAGGATAAATATCACACAAGACTCTGAATGAACAATTCGGTCATACATTTCAAAATAAAATTAATAATTTGTATTATTTAGCCTGCTATGCAAGTAATTTTTTTTTCTGGCAACAGGCTATTTTGGGGAATAAGTTAAAATGAAAGCAATGTTTTAAAAAAGAATTTCAGCAAAATATATAGCTATAGAAAAAAAGGCAATTAAATTCTTGAATTTAATTTTCAATCATCGAGTCCATAAATTATATATAGTAAAAAATTTCTATTATTTACAAGTAATATGTACGTAAAAAAATTAAACTCTATCAACAATAATAATAATTCTTACATTATAACTAATTAGCTAAGCATATCTATACATTACATAATGGTTCATTATACAATTACCTTCTTAAGGGGATTTGGCCCTTCGATGGTACGACTGAAGTAAGTTTTACAGTCGGCAGCAAAAGTATCCGAACACTAGCCAATAATTCCGATATCAAAAAAGTACACTTAAAACTGTTTTGTTAAATAAATCCTTGCCGAATCATGTTCTTAGACTGACTAAGAGCATGACTCGACAAGGATTTATTTAACAAAGCAGTATTAAGTGTACTTTTTTTAGACAGGGATTGCTGCTAGCGCTCGGATACTTTTGCTGCCGACTGTATATAAAAGGTTTCCCTTGAATATTTTTCAACTGAGCTAGATTAGGTTTGATTAATAAAATATATATTAAAGCAACAATTCTTATGGTTTTTGATAAGGTACATGAGCCAAAGGTGGCCATAGTTAAGATTTGAGATTTTTTAAAATAATTTTTTAGTTGAATATGTACTGGATTTTTTTTTTTTTTTTTTTTTTTTTGTGTGTGTGTGTGTGTGTGTAAAATGCAACACATATCAAGTATATATATATTTCTTTCTTTCTTTTTCTTTTTCTTTTTTTTTTTTGTAAAATTCAATTTATATATTTTTACAATCTTTTTATACCCTCTTTAGCGCATAATGTTCCAAACGTGGCCGATATATTGAGACGCTCTTTTTTGTTATTTATGTTATTTTTCTTCTTTTTCATCTTACAGTCGGTAACAAAAGTGTCCGAACACTAGCGAAAATTCCTACATAAAAAAAGTACTGTTAATACTGTTTTGTTAAATAAATCCTTGTCGAATCCTGTTTTTAGTCAGTATAAGAACAAGATTCGACAAGGATTTATTTAGAAAAACTGTATAAAGCGTACTTTTTTTATATAGGAATTTTTGCTAGTGTTCGGACACTTCTGTTACTGACTGTACCTTTTGACACAAAAAGATTTTCAATCACTTTTTGTGCAAAGTGTTTGAGGACTTCTATTTTGGGATTCATCGACTTCTTTCGGGAGGTCTCTGCTATTTTCAATAATATGGAAATTGTTTGAGAATAAATAATAATAAGTTTTTCGTATATTTAAGCAGAAATTTTGAAAGGTACTCTTACTACATTAATTTGCGTATTTATCTGCTAAGTTGCCCACGTGTCCCAAAGTGGCCCGGTATCTGGGCCATCTTGCGAACATGCATATGGTCACCATTTACACGACATTAAACTTTTAATCTGATAAATTTATTAGAAACGGAGTTAATGTGATTAAAAAGAAAGAAAAAAAAATTCAGAAAACATATCACAGCTCAAAGTTCTAAGACCTTGAACTGATGTAAATTAAAATATCTTCTTACCTGAAAATTAGAACGACTGACTACTCCTCTAAAGTGAAATCACTGCGCGTAAAAAGGCGGTGGATCAAGAAAATCTCTTTAAATTCAGTCACATACCCTAAAAATACATTATTTACAATGCAGTAGCACCCTTTTATAATTAAAAATTAAATTAAACCTGTTTTAGGTGGGTGGGATGCTTTAGGAAAACTGGCCACCTTTGGCTCACCTACCTTATGTCTTTTAGAGATTTGAGATCTTTGAATTGCGTTTTCTCAGCTTGCATTTTTCCTTTAATTCACGATCTTTAAAATGCTTAAAGTGAAAAAGATATTTAAGAAAAGACTATTTTCTATTTTATGTCCAAAGAAATGGGGTTGGATTTTGCAATATCGGTAAAAGAAAAATATTAAAAATAAAAATAGAGCAAAAATAATACATTTTTTTTTTTTTTTCAAATTTTACCTAGACATACAATTTTTTTAATTTTGCTCTCGAAAACTAATGAATAAATTTGAAAACCTATCCCTTATTCTTTTAAATTGGTTCCATTAAACAAAATATAATTAATCTTATATTTTGTTTAATAGAACAAAATATTTTAAACCTTATATTTCCCTTAAATGGAAATAAAATATGAAACCTCTTTCAATTGTGCCGTCAAAGGCGCCAAGTCCTCTTAAACAGCAATTTTATATACAGGGTGTCTATAAAATGTTGGACACATTTTGATGTTTAATAATTCATAAAATAATGAAGATAAATTTAAATTGATAACTTTAATGGTTAGATAGACTGAAAAAGTTTTATAGCTCTTGTCAATGGACTTCCACATGTGCGCCATTTGTCGCATGGAGAATATCAAGATGGTAGTAACTTTTTCGCCAGGTACGGACAAGCATGTCGGCATCCACAGAGACTATTGTGGTTGTAATCCTGGACTTAAAGTCATCAACATTCAACACTTTTCTCTTGTAAACGATGTCTTTTACGAATCCCCAAAGGAAAAAGTCCAGTGGCGTTATATCAGGTGATCTGGGTGGCCGAGGAATTGGGCCACATAGTCCAATTCATCATCCTGGAATATGGTCATTCAAAAACCTACGAATGATGGTATCTCAATGAGGTGGTGCACCTAACATTGCATTCTAATCTTTGCCAAAAACAAAAGAGAAAACATACAATTAATAAAGCACGCAGACGATATTTACAAAAGAAACGAGAAAAATATAAAATTCATAACACGGGCAGATAATATTTGAAAAAGAAATTATATTCAAGAGAGAAAAGGAAATTTTCTATGGCAAAGTTCACTATAAATGAAAATATATGAGTTATTCTCTGTATAAATGCCATCAATTTCTTTATATCGTCATTATTTTTATGAATTATTAAACATCAAAATGTGTTCAACATTTTGTACCCACCCTGTATATTGAACTAAATTTAATATTTTAGCATCATATATTAAACAATAGCTCATTGTTATCATTGATTTACAACATATCTAAATAAGATTTCGAATTCTAATGATTTACATAATTAAAATTAAATTATATCACCTTTTAATATATGTAAAATAAATCATGCTTTTTGATTTAAGAATACAAATTTTATAACAAAAATCTTCTAGAAATCAAAATTTTTAACTTCCTACCAGTGGCGGATTTAAGGGTGGGGTGGGGTGGGGGGGTTAGGGAGCTAAAGACCCCCCCCCCCCCCAAAAAAAAAAAAAAAAAAAAAAAAAAACACTGACATTCAGAATAGAATTTTGAAATTGTAAATTTTTTATTGATCTGGAATAACACTTTGAAAAATCTTAGCCCCCCCCCTCCCCCCCCCCCAAAAAAAAAGTCAAGTTCTGGATCCGCCACTGCATTTATTTGATTTTTTTCTATGAGCAAATAAAAACTATTTATTTGTTACTGGAACTCTTTTGATAATTGCATTCAAAATACTGGTTCAACAAAAACGAATTTCATAATTTTTATTATAAACTAACAATTACTTACCATATATATATATATATATATATATTTAATGTTTTAAATTGCGTATTTTAAATTATGTCAATTAAAAATTACAATCTTTCAGTGGATGGTAGATTCATAATCAAATAAATATATAATAAATAAATTAAATAATTATCAAATGAATATTTATCGATTTTTACGTATTAAGTATACATACGAGGGTTGATCCAGAAATAAGGTTTCATCAATGTTACAAATAGACAACATTGTTTGTTCTCATAGAAATGCACATCGTTGGAAAGAAGACACTTTGATCTATTTTTCGACATTATCGCCAGCTTTTTCTACTCATTTTTGTAGACAGTGCTCCAATTTCTGTATCCCAATGTCGTAGAACTCCGCCGCCAACCCGTTGAGCAAGCGTTTCATCTCGTCTTTGACTTCATCATCGCTCCGGGAGCGTTGGCCACTCAAGTGTTCCTTTAACTTCGGGAACAAGTGATAATCGCTAGGCGCAAGATCCGGACTGTACGGTGGGTGGGGGCATGATAGTCTGCCCAAAGTTTGTCAAAATGTCCTAGGTTTGACGGGAAACGCGAGGTCGGACGCTGTCGTGAAGCAGCGTTACACCGGCTGTCAGTCGTCAACTGACGATAAATATCTACGGGTGGAGTTCCTTTGGCGTGCAAAAAGTGAATTACGTAACGATCTCGCACTTAGTGTGAGCAACAAACGGCACCTCCATCTCGGACGGCTGCTGAGCCAAAGATTTGGCTGAGCCATGACTGAGAGTCGCAGCAAAGCGCGGCCGGGAGGAATCGAGCGTGGGGAAACAGCCGTGCACAGCGATGTTGCCAGATTTCGCCTCGCACCTTCCGAGCGGTTGGAGCTCTTTGGGAACCTTATTTCTGGATCAGTCCTCGTATATCAATACTTTTAAAGCTAACTATAAATATTAATTAAAAATTAATAGTAATTTTTGATTTTCCGGCCTTCTGATATTTACGTCAGTAAAATACGGAACATCATCAAAGTCAGTATCACAGAACTCTAAAAGTAAAAAAATATTTATTTATTTTATTTATTTTAATTTTAACTTTAATTTTATTTATTTCAACTGTTTATATAGCGCTGATTTTGATTAAAGTAGTATGAAGATTAATATTTAATTTTTAAAACATTTTTCAGATGTGTAATATTATTCAAATTCGTCTATAAAATATCATATATATATTTTTATTATCTATAATGAATTATTTTCATTAAATTCATGGACTTTTCAGACCAGATCATTTATAACTGACATGCCAACATACTCTATGGTTTATCTCAACATGTGCTTTTCTCAATCATTATTCAATCGTGTATGTAGTACGAAGTTTAAAAGTGATTTTACGATTAATATTTTATCATTATTTCTTACCCATGTATATGGTATACAAAGTGTTTTTTGGTTAAATTTAAATTTTCAAATTCAAGTTTTATAATTTGAAAATTGAAAATTTAACATTTTGAAGAAAAAATTTTCTACACTGGTGTTCAAAATTGAAGCAGCAACCTATTTTCTCGTTTTTTTCTTTTGCGCATAATATTTAAACAAATAAACATATAAAAACAAAATTTGTATGACATTTTTGTTATTATATCATTAATCAAATTTTATATAACTTTAGAAAAGTAATAATTTTTGAGCTTACAATCATTCAATTTTTCTCAAAAGTAAGTTTTGGAAAAGATAAAAAATTTCAACAATTTTTTAAAAGAAAACTTGATGAAAAATAGTGTTAAGGATGCATTACAAATAGAGGATAACGCACATGCTTTCAAATGTCAAACTAAATCCCAATTTTTCTTCTTGCATTCATTTTTCTTTTACATTAATAATGGACTTTTTGAAAAAATGCAATTACTAATTTATAAAATATGAGCACTACCAGAATAATAAAAATGTTGATAAATAACTTTATGATGAACGTCTTATCCAATTTTCATGTTTGCATGTATATTTTTTAAAAAAATTATTCACATGCGAAAAAAAGAAGAAGAAAGAAGAAACAGAAAAATGAATACAAGAGGAAAAATCTGGTTTCAATCTAACACATGGATGCATGTGCATCTTCACCTACCAGTAATGCATCTTTATGACCATTTTTTATTAAGTTTTCTTTTCCAAAATTGTTGAAATTTTTAATTTTTTTCAAAGGTAATTTTTAGAAAATTTGAATAATTATCAGTTTAAAAATCATTACTTATGCTGAAATTATATAAAATTCAATTAATGATATGATAACGAACATGTTTTCCAAATTTCATGTTTATATGTTTATTTTTTTAAAAGGTATAAGAAAAAGAAAAAAATGGGAAACATGTTGTTGCTTTAATTTTAAACACCAGTGTATTTTGAAAATTTTGAAAAAGAATGATTTTATGTTTGTTATATTTACACTTTTGAGGTGTCCTGAATCTAAAAAGTAAGATTTTTAGCATTTGGTCAATGTGCTTGTGTGTGTGGTGTGCGTCTGTGTCGGCTACGCATATGTCAAAAAACGAGTTGTAGCAAGAAGTCCAACTCAGTATTATAAATCTGTATCATACAGGAATGCTACACTAAACTTTTCGTTGAAATAAAGCAAACGGTTAGTTTACAGGGGTACACAAGATAATTCAAAAACATTATATCTGTAATAAGTATAAAACTTTGAATAAACACCATAAAAGGCAAGAACTCGCAACTGCTGCTTGTTTGCAGCACTCATGCCTAATTTGTTCGCCTGTCGAAGGACCGTGTTTTTTTTCGACCCAAAACAATTGTTGCGCGTTGTTGCATTTTATGGTGTTTATTCGAAGTTTGAAATTATTACATTTAAACGCCAATTCTGTAGTACTTTTTTCGAACATTATGTCTATAGAGAAAAATTTTGGTAAGTACAGTTAATATCTATAAGCTGCACTAAACAAAATTGAACAAATATTTTTTAGGTGCATAAAAGTATGTTACTTTTAGAATATGGTATGAAAATTATTTCCCATTCGTTTACAGGGCTACTCAAAAGAACTAGAACAGAGTAAGACTATACTTAGAAATTTATGGAAGTGTTTTCCTAATTATGCTATGTGTTAATAGCACTATATTTAAGTATACAATGTGGTGTATGCATAATTCATATCAGACTTTCAGAGATATCTATAATTAAAACAAAAACATTCTGCTCTATTGAACGTAATTGGTGGAATAAGAGCTTTACTTATTTAACTATGTCCAGGAAAACTTCTCACGAATTAAAATTAATTCCTTATACACTTACGGCAAATAAAGTGCTTTTTAAGTTAAATTTTAAGCTCTGGTTTTATTTTTTGTATAATTACACGTTTTGGGGTTCCTTGAATACTAAAGGCAAGTTTTTAACGATATATCTTTTTGCAGTGGAGGGGGGGTAGCGACTCTCACATAGATTTATTTATCAAATTAAACTGCTCCTAAACTTAGTTTTAATTCTTCATAACGAAAGTTTATTTAAAGTACTAGTTATTTTACCATTTAATCCTCAATTTCTCTTTATAGTACTGAAATACAGAGCAAGAGAAAGTCATGTGAGTGCCACATTAGATTATTATTAAACATTCAAATGTGTAATAAATCATCTTCTTCATTTCAATTTTTCTTCTTCTAGGAATTATAATACTTAGTATATTATCCATAATATATTATCAAGTTCAAGACATTTCATACAAATATTTCATACCTAATATATTATAGTAATGTATGAGGTGTATGTTGCAATTTGATGTAAACAAATGCTTTTAATAATTATATATAAATTAAATGAGGACAGTGGGTTAGTTACACCAGGTTTAATGGAACTTTTAAAGTCGAAAATTATGTATAATTGTAGGAAACAATTTTTGAGTGATTTAACTTAATTTTTTTTTTTTTTTTTTTTATTTATTTATAAGGTGACATAAAAAAAATTAGTTTATATTTTTATTTATTATATCTTCTGAAAGTTCATTTAAGGAAATAATGACCACAAGAGGGGAAAGCCTGCTAGTATACAATAAATATGTACGGATATACACTAAAAATGTTCAAATATACACAAAAGCTATACATATAATTTGATGAAACATCATACAGATAATTTCATGTAATTTGATATAACTAATTTCAAATAATTCGAGTGATATTTGTGAGCATATCCCGCTATATGCAGACATATATTAAAAACAAGAATTTTTTTCAGTTTCAACATTTCGATAAAGAAGAAACGTATAAAGTTTATTAAATGTTTATTTTTACAATGAAAGTGAAATTTGCAGATTATCAAAATGACTATTTTATCTCTTGTGTTATTATTGTTCTCCATAAAATTATTATAAATATCTAGGAACTCAAATAATTTTTTTTCTGGGAAAAGCCATGGTACATCAACTATATATCTTTTTAGTAGATAATAAAATACTTTTCAGTTCCATCCATTAAATTTTATTTTCTGGAATAAGCGAAGGATGCGAGTAGTAAATAAACTTGTTATCTAAAAACTACAAACATTATATTAAGGTTTTTTTTAAATTATAAATTTTTATTTTGCTCATGCGTTGTTATTCAAAATAATCTGGTGTGTCACTCACACGACTTTTTCTTACCCTGAAGTGTAACACTAAAAGTACAGATTGGATATTAAGGGTTAAAATAACGAGTACTGTTTTTGTAAACCTATGTTAAAGCAATTCAAATTAGGCTTCGGAACAACATTATTTGACAAATAATTCTATGTGAGGGGGTGGGGAGAGTGCCCCCCTCAACCCTCCTTTTCATTATTGTATCTACATTTATACAGAATTCAAATTTGTTATTAAGTTCAAAAGTTTATTTAAAATTATTCAGACAACTTTCACACTAACATTCCTTGAAACTTATCAATCTTGGACAAAGTTTTCTAGTAACAAACGCATTAACTTCAAAATACATCATTTTAATCGCCTGAAATTATTTGTTTTTTATTTACTACTCTAACAGACGCAGTCAAAGATCAAACTGCAAAACATGACTTCGCTATTCAGGAAGCCTCAAAACGTGTAAATATACAAAAAACCAAGTGATGAATATTTATCTTAGAAAAATACGTTATTTACCATATGACTTTGAGCAATTAATTTTAATTCCTGAGCAGCTTCCTGGACATGGTAAAATATTATATGGTAGAGTATATTATAGTAAAACACTTCCATTAACAAACAAAAAAGAATGTTATGGCTTAAATTTTGGCAGCCCTGTATATCTTCTGAAATTTATGTACACATCACATGGTGCACATAAATATAATCCTATATTAATTACACACGGATCAAGCTGAAATACACTTCTATGATTTTTCAAGTATTGTCGCATTATAATATAGTTCTTTTGTGTAGCCCTGTAAACTAACATTGAATTATTTCTATACCTTATTCAACATGAAACATGTTTTTACGCATATAAAATATATATATTCGTTTCATTTGGTTTAGTGCAGTCTATAGATGTTAAACTCTACTTACCCGCAATTTCCCTCAGAGATGCAATGTATTTGAATTCTCTTGGGTGTCCCTGTACACGAACCATTTGCTTGATCTCAACGAAAAGCTTAGTGTAGCATCCCTATATGATATACATTTAGTACCAAGTTTGAAATTTCTGCTATAGTTTGTTATTGAGATATGCTGATAACAGATACACACACACACACACACACACACACACAGACCAACCACTAAAAACATGATTTTCGGATTCAGGGGACCTCAAAACGTGTAAATATAACAAAAACTCACTTTCGAAACTCACCCAAAAACAATACTTTCTCTACCTTATGGGTAAGGGAAAGTAAAAACACACATACTTAAACGACAATGAAAATTTAATGTACGTATAATTTAAATATTTCTGTTTTAGTTTTTAATAAATTTGGATTTAGAAGTTTAGTTTATTAATAGTTGTTTTTATTATAAGTGACACTTTGATTCTTAAAAATATTAAAAAAATATATAATTTATCTTTAAATATTTCTGTTATTTTTGTTATTTTTGCTATTTTTGTTATTGCATTTAAAAAAATTTTACTATCGTTTATATCACACGAGAAGAAATTATTGGATTCCTTAAATTTTTCAACTTCGTTGTAGCACAATTTTGCAAACGCTGTATTTCCCGAACCAATGGACGAAATACAATATCGAATTACATTTGGTTAGATTTTGATGTGTTTGTTTGTTTGTTTGTTTGTTTGTTTATTGATAATACATATACATCAGATTGGTATGCTTGATTTATAGTCCGCTTGTAAGTCTTCGTCAGATGAAGAAAATAGCACATGTCAGAGCTACAATACGAAGAATTGGAAAGAGCACCCAGAGCCAGCGCGGAATCGAACCCGCTCACCAACGATCGAAGGCGATTAGTAGTATGGTGACATAATCACTCGTCCAAGATTTTGACTTAAAAATGTTCACATTAGCTTTTGTGATGTTTCGCCTAATAGATGGCACTGCTATGGTAATCATATTCTTTCATATAATGAAATGCTACATTTCGTCTTCTATTGTGTACAAGTGTAAAAACTGGATATGTATGTGGGTCATAAAGAAAATTTAGATGCCTTGACATCAGAAAAAATATGGCACTGTTATACAGCAATTTATACCCGTTTATAGAAAGGCAGTAGCTCAGCTCCTATGATATATACATGCTCCAAACTTTGCTTGTGACACAGATATTATGAAAAATTATATTTATTCATATTGGATGCACCAAACCAGAGTTGGTTCTGCTTTTTTTTTTTTTTGACTTTCTGAGACTCTTGGTTAGCTATACCTCAGCATCTATTGGTTAAAATTTCCCCAAACAGCCTATTTAAAATAGTTATTATGGAAAGCTATCTTCGTCAATTTTTGTGCATGTTAACCTGTGGGATGATTACTACTATTATATAGAATAACATAGAAGAAAGTTTTATTATGAACAGAGCATTGCAAGTTATTTGAAATACTATTTAGAAAATTATTTTATTTTTATTTAATTATTTTTATTAATATCTGCTTAACAATATCAAGATGTATGTAAAATATATTAAGAATTTCAAGTTATTTATACATGAATATTTTATCAATAATAATCTCCCGACATTTCTAGCATGTTTCTCGGTTTATTAAGTTATATATCTTTAATAGAGAAAGGAATGTCTTGTTTAAATTTGTGTTACAGCTGAATAAACTTGTAAAGTTTCTACACATTTAAATCATGAAAATTGATGTATACACTGCTGTATTGATCAGAATGTCATTTTCTTTGAACACATGTATAACCCCCCCCCCCTTCATTATGTGTTTTATGCAACTTCAAAACTGTTTAATGTTTATGTAAAATAAAATTAAAACTACGTTTGAATTTCTATATACACTCTTTTAATTAAGTGATATATAATAAAGGAATAACATAAAATAGTATAAAGTTGTGTAAGACATTTTTAATATACAGGGTGATTATAATTAATCTTCCCCTATAAATAGCATCTACAGCGCAAATGGGAGAATGAAATGCAACGAAATTTGGTATATAGACTATACACGAGATGCGTTCACGGAATTTTGAAAAAAAAAAAAAAAAAAAGTTCCAAAATGTTCACCAGAGGGCTCCTTTTCCGAAAAAAACCATTAAATTTAACACAATAAACGGTGAAAACGGAATACAAAAGCAACATTAACAATCCAGAACAAGAATTATGAGTAATAAAATGTAAAACCGGGAAAAGCTGTTAGTTCTAAGAAAAAAATTTCGAGATTTGCATTCTTGCAAAGAAAAGGAAACTACAGGTATTACTTAATGTGGTTCGATGACAAGATGATCAGAAACTAATCAGTAAATGTTAATATTGTTTCTGCATTCCATTTTGGTCGTTTATTGTGTTAAAGTTAATGCTTTCCTGGAAAAGGTGCCCTCTGGTGGACATTTTGGAACTTTTTTTTTTTCCGAAATTCCGTGAGCGCATCTCGTGTATAGTCTATATACCAAATTTCGTTGCACTCCGTTCACCTGCTTGTGCTGTAGGATGCTGTTTATAGGGGATGTTTAATTACAACCACCCTGTATTTATCGAATAAAGTCTATCTTTACCAAATATCGATGGTTTTTATTCAAATATCGATTGTTTTTATTCAAATATCGATTATTTTTATTCAAATTCATAAGACCAAGATTTTATGGTACAAGATAATCCTTATTAAAAAAAAAAAAAATTAACCTTTCAAAATTAAGGTATGTATTTAAGTCCATTCTGTTTTTATCCGTCTTACGTAGAAATGTATCTAAAAATTATAATGATTTAAGTCTGTGTGTTACTGTATTATTCACATAGCCAAAAAGTTTTCATTACTTTTGTTTCTAAATACTTTAAGAATTCAGCCCACTTCTCTTTAAAATCATTATTAGTATTTATTTATATTTTTCAGTTATAAATATTTAATTAATTATTAATATTTACTTCTTTTATTTAACTATGAGTGTTTATTTATGATATTTAGAAATCATACTGCATATATAAATAGCTTCATTCAATTCAATACATTAATTTTTAGATTTTCTTTAAGTCATTTTCTATGACATTACTTATATGCCTGATAAAAATTACATCTCATTTTATCTGTTTAAAAATATTTAAACCTTACATTTTTAGAAAAGTAGTATAAGAGATTTGAAATATTATGAAAACGTTTGATCTTTGCCTGTCTCTGTTAAAGTAAATTGAAAACAAATATTTTCAGGTGATCCAAATGTTGTATTTTGAAGTTAATAAGTTTGTTCAAGATTGATAACTTTGAAGGAATGTTGCCTGAATAATTTTAAATGAACTTTTGAATTTAATAACAGATTTTAATTCTACATAAATGTAGGTACAATAATGAAATGGGGAGTTGTGAGAGAGTGATACCCCTTCCCCTCACATATAATTATTTGCCAAATAAAGCTGTTCCTAAGCCGAATTTGAATTGTTTTAACATGGGTTTGCATAACAGTACTCGCTATCTTACCCCTTAATCTCCAATCTGTATGTATAGTATTAAATTTCGAGGTGACAGAAAGTCATGTGAGTGACACACCAGATTATTATTTCTATTCAAAGAAAAGAAAAGAAACATGATAATTCACATCGTAGTACAAAATTATGAAAATAAATGAAACATATGAATAACGCTAGTTTGAAAACATTACACATAAAATAACAAAGCTATAAAAAAAAAATCTGGTGTGAAACAACCACACGACTTCCATTACCCACTATTACACGTATTATAGGCATTTTTGAGAGATAATGTGATCAGAAAACATAAAAGTGACTTAAAGAGAAAATCGTTAGAGCTGTTTTTGAGATACCAATTTTTTCAAAAAATCAATTATTGACCAGAAAACAATAATTACATACAAAAGTATATTTAAAAGTGAGTTAATAGGGCGAGTTTAAAAAAAAAAAAATCCGTACAGCCGTTTTTAAAGGAACGCGCTTAAAAGACCTGAAATTGAACTACTTATACAGGAAGCCTATCAATTTTCCAGAACTAACCAACTATATCATTCGAAAAGACATCTAATAGAGTGTTTATATAGCACATTTGAAGAAAATCGTTACAGCCGTTTTTGAGATACGGACTTACGGTCCCACTTCCGGATTCCGATGTTCCACTTCCGGTTAAACTCAATTATAGACAGGAAAACAATAATTACATAAAAAGCATATTTAAAAGTGAGTTAAAATGGTGAGTTTGAAAAAAATCCGGACAACCGTTTTTAAAGGAACGCCTTTGCGAGGCCTGAAATTGAGCTATTTATACAGGACGCCTATCAATTTTCCTGAACTAACCAACTATATCATTCGAAAGGACATCTAATAGAGTGTTTATATAGCAAGTTTGAAGAAAATCGTTAGAGCCGTTTTTGAGATACGGATTTACGGTCCCACTTCCGGTTTCCGATGTCCCACTTCTGGTTTTTCAATTTTCACCAAAATTTGGAAATTTCATCTGTACACCAAACATATTTCAATTCTAAAATTTCGTAGCTCTATCTTTATTAGTTTCTGAGCTATAATAGCCAGAAGATTCTCCACATACATACACACACACACACACACACACACACACACACACATACATACACACTGACCAATTGCCAAAAACCACTTTTTTGGACTCAGGGGACCTTAAAACGTGTAAATCAGGTGAAAACCCGATATCGAATTTTCAGACCGAATACAATACTTCCATTACCTACGGTAGTAGGGTAATGGAAGTAAAAAGAAAGGGATATTTACAGGGTATAATTAAACTTCCCCTACAAACAGCATCCTACAGCGCAAACGGGTGAACGGAATGCAACGAAATTTGCTGTATAGACTATACACGAGATGCGCTCACGGAATTTCGAAAAAAAAAAGTTCTAAAATATCCACCAGAGGGCGCCTTTTCCGGAAAAACATTAAATTTAACACAATAAATGACCGAAACGGAATACAGAGACAATATTAACATTTATTGATTAGTTTCTGATCACCTTGTCATCAAGGCACATTAAGAATGCCTGTTTTGCATAAAGCTTCCTCTTCTTCGCAAGCATGCAAATCTCGACATTTTTTTCCCTAGAACTGACAGCTTTTCCCGGTTTTACATTTTATTACTCATAATTCTTGTTCTGGATTGTTAATATTGCTTCTATATTCCGTTTTGGTAGCTTATCGTGTTAAATTTAATGTTTTTACGGAAAAGGCACCATCTGGTGGACATTTTGAAACTAATTTTTTTTTTTTTTTTCGAAATTCCGCGAGCGCATCTCGTGTATAGTCTATATACCGAATTTCGTTGTATTCCGTTCACCCGTTTGCGCTGTAAAATGCTGTTTTTAGGGGAAGTTTAATTATAAACACCTTGTATATACAACATATCCTACCCAAGGGGGATATTTGTAAAATGCCACTTTAACCAATATTTTCTGTTTAAATTAATTCCATCTTAATTTTGCGAGTGATAAATTACATTTAACCATTATTCCTTTATGATAAGTGATTTTGATTTCAGCAAAGTATGTGTTCAAAATTGTAATTTTACTGAAGCCCCTGTTTATAAAATAATAATAAAAAATTAGTTTCAAAAACTTCAGCATGGAATTTCACGTTACATTTTTGACAATATACAGTTCGACCACGTAATGTGTGCAAAAGTAAACATTCGGCTTAGCGGCGGAAATAGTCAATTGCATTAGGTGATAAGGGCTACTGTCAAACTTTTAGAAAACATAAACATATTAAACATATTTTTAAAAGAAAATAATTAACTCATTTCAGAAAATTATTTTAAAGTAAAGAGCTGCAATTGTACAATTAAAACTTATGGATAAATCAGATTTAACATGGTTCATTGAATCTTATTTAAAAATGTAATTCTATTTTTTTTTCCCCTTTAGTTTTACATCAGGCTTACCCCAGGTCAGTGAGAAGCTGGAAAACCTAGAAAAGTAAGTCAAGGAATTTGAATTTAGTGAAAAAAGTCAGGGAAAATTACAAATATTGTCTAAAACCTAGAAAAATGGTAATATAGACCTGGAAAATGTTTGTTGAACGTGTAATTTTAAATAACTTCACTATCTTTTATGTCGCGAGCTGTGCTACCTTTTTTATTGTTTATTTATTTATTTATTTTTCTTTTGAGCTGTTTTCCCCAAATTCTTATGTACTTACTGTCATTCACTACGATATGTTTGTGAATCTCAACCAAATAAAAAATGCGCCTCTATTTTCAGGTAAATACAAGCTTTTTCATTTGTCTCTCCGTGACTCAGTTAGAAAGAGCGCCGTGATAGTAATCCGGTGGTCCCGCGTTCGATACCCTGAAGGTCCGGAGTGTTAATTTTTGCAGACAGTTAGTAGAGAAGATGTCAATTGATAAAAGAAAATTTAACGTTGACTACACAGTTTTCTAAGAATTTTTGAAGAGTTTTTTAAGCAGCCTTTTTCTTACACGTCTTTTTAGAAGCAAAAAAATGTTTTTTGTGGACAACAAGCGCCCTCTATTGGGCGGAATATTCACTAAAATGTCAATGAAACAATTAACAATACAAAATAAAAATGACTAGGAAATACACATAAACATTAACCAAATCAGTAAAATGTTAAGTTATAATATAAAAAAGTAATAATAAACTAAAATAATAATAAAACGGTGCCTCAAACGAATAATTAAATTGCAGATATTGGCCCTTAATCAGAAAATGAAATCACAAAACTTATAGAGAATCGTGTGGGGCTGCCATCTGTTGTGAATTTTAAGAAATAATTTCTCTTTTCTTAACACAGTTCAAATTTCCCCAATTTTAGTTAATAAACAAAAGAGTTACTTTTTTTTTTTTTTTTTTCAAATTAAATTTTATTCTAACTTCAAAAAGATTTATATGATACGCTATAATAAGAATTTGAGTTTTAAAAGTTTTTTTAAATAGATTATTTAAGTTTGAAACTGAGTGGGTACCTTTTTTATATTTTCTTTTTTATCTTTTTTTATTTATTTATTTTTCCATTTTCCTTTCTTTTTTGCTACTTTTTCTTAAAAATTCGTAATGAAAATAACAATAATAATAATAAATCATTTTTCATTCCACACATTACAGCAGTTTGCAGATGGTAAAAATAAAAATGAAGATTTACATTTACTTTAGTTTGTAGAAGATAAAAAATATAACAAAACTTTATTAGAGTAATCAGTTAAAAATTATTAATATTGAAATAAAGAAATCTAAATATAAATTTTAAAATGAGAGACCAGTGCATAACAATAAAAATCTGGTGTGAAACAACCACACGACTTCCATTACCCGCTATTACATGTATTATATGCATTTTTGAGAGATAATGTGATCAGAAAACATAAAAGTGACCAAAAAAGAAAATCGTTAGAGCCGTTTTTGATATACCAACTTTCACAAAAAATCAATTATTGACCGGAAAACAATAATTACATACAAAAGCATATTTAAAAGTGAGTTAAAATGGCGAGTTTGAAAAAAATCCGTACAACCGTTTTTAAAGGAACGCCTTTGCGAGGCCTGAAATTGAGCTATTTATACAGGACGCCTATCAATTTTCATGAACTAACCAACTATATCATTCGAAAGGATATCTGATAGAGTGTTTATATAGCAAATTTGAAGAAAATCGTTAGAGCCGTTTTTGAGATACGGACTTACGGTCCCACTTCCGGTTTCCGATGTCCCATTTCCGGTTAAACTCAATTATTGACAGGAAAACAATAATTACATACAAAAGCATATTTAAAATTGAGTTAAAATGGCGAGTTTGAAAAAAATCCGTACAACCGTTTTTAAAGGAACGCCCTTGGGAGGCCTGAAATTGAGCTATTTATACAGGACGCCTATCAATTTTCTTGAACTAACCAACTATATCATTCGAAAGGACATCTAATAGAGTGTTTATATAGCAAGTTTGAAGAAAATCGTTAGAGCCGTTTTTGAGATACGGACTTCCGGTCCAACTTCCGGTTTCCGGTGTCTCACTTCCGGTTTTTCAATTTTCACCAAAATTTGGAAATTTCATCTGTACGCCAGACGTATTTAAATTCTAAAGTTTCGTAGCTCTATCTTTATTAGTTTCTGAGCTATAATAGCCAGAAGATTCTCCACATACATACACACACACATACACACATACATACACACTGACCAATTGCCAAAAACCACTTTTTTGGACTCAGGGGACCTTAAAACGTGTAAATCAGGTGAAAACCCGATATCGAATTTTCAGACCGAATACAATACTTCCATTACCTACGGTAGTAGGGTAATGGAAGTAAAAATAAGAATAATAATAATAATTTTAATAGTAATAAATAAACAAATAAATAAAGAATCAAATGAAATATGGTGATAAGAATAGACGTAGAATAAACAAAAAAGTAAAAATCCCCCGTTTTACTTTCTATCACTGCTACATAAAATTCTATAGATTGATCCACGCTGTGCATTTGACGAAATTACGCGCTATCCGTGGATAGATAAAAACTTTACAAAGCAAAGATGGAAACAAAAAATTCTCAGAACTGAGACACATGTTACACTTTTTTAAATATAGATGGCTAGTTCTGCAAATATATATATATATATATATATGTATATGTTTCCTATATTTTACGATAATCTTAAAATAAATAAATAAATAAATAAATTAAAAAAAAAAAAAAACCCTCAAACAAACATCTCAGATACGCAATTACTAAAAACGTCATAAGGGAATTAATTTTCTGAATAAAAACCACATGAATTGATTCTTTTTTCCTTGTATGTATTCTCTTTATATAATTTTTTGTTTATATATGAGAAGAAAATTTTATAACTAGTCACGCAATAATATAATTTGTAGAATTCGTGGAACACTAATTGCTTATTTTTAGAAGAAGAAGAAGAAAAAAAAACTTAGTATGTGGTGTTTGGCCATAAACAAATCTTTTTTCTATATTTTCCTATATAAATTCCTATAATGCAAATTATTTGTTAAATTTATTACTTATCAAAGTGATTGTCCATGGTGAGTTCAGACCTTTTTTTTTTTATTTTAGAAAATTATAACATTAAATGTAAAAAAAAAAAAAAAAAGAATGAATGAAATAAAATCAATTTCGTATCTTACTGGCGATATCTGAAAAAACTGCCGGCAGAGGAGCAGTGATACTTGTAATTATAGAATTTTTTCCACTGATTAACTATTATTCTTATACATACATACATACAGTTCTATGTTGCAAAAAACAGAACTGGCATGTAAAAACTTTAGTAAAAAAAAAAAAGCTTTTTTCGGATAATATGGACCAAGCGGCTAATATGGAGTAGTTATTAAGGAAAAAAATGGAATATTCATTTCCTTAAATGATAATATGGAATAGGGTGGTTTTTTTTTTCAATAGAAAAATATAATTAATTGCAATAAAAACATTTTATTTTGAAATTATTACTGAAAAAAAAAAAAAAAAATAGTATGAAAAAAATTATTATAATTCAACTTTTACAAAAATCTCAAATAATATGGAGTTGGTATTCCATATTACAAAAATTGCCATTTTGAAGAATAAATCAATTTCTACCCCCTGTTGGTAGAAATAAGTTCATGGGAATCAGACGACTAACTAACTCAACTTCCCTACTGAGACTGTCACTCGTTTTTCACTTATTTTACTGCCTCGTAATTAAAGACTTCGTAATACTTACCTCCAGAAAAGTGTAAATCTTGATAAACTAAAGGAGTTGTATGACACAACCACCGCTCTTTTCACTGGTACAAGGTGAACTGCCAGTCATATTTGAGGTCCAGTGAAGACATTTCACGTGATTTTGGTAAGTTGCAGTTCCGTACAGGGGAGATATCAGTTGCAAAGTACTCCACAAATGTCAAGGATAAACAATTAACGATACCACAAAAAGTATTAATTATAGAATGAAAATCAAAAAATTTTTGATACATGAGATGGCAAAAAGTACTATTTTTAGAATACCACAAAAAGTATTAATTTTGAATAAAAATCAAAATTTTCTTAATACATGAGGTGGATTAATGAATTATTGGTGAAATGGTTTTTGGCAATATTTATATATATTAACAATATTTTATAGTGAGATAATAGTAAAAATTATATAGTGAAATAATTATAGTTAATAATATTTTATAGTGAAAGCTGAGCAACAGATACAAGATCAATGAATCCCCATAGACCAATAACAATAAATTTTTATCAAATTAAAATTGCTTTAGAAGACTGTTGTTTAATAGTTTAAACAATTTTTACTCATTGATTCCGAAACAAAAAGATACAACCAAGCAATGAGAAAATAAACAGTTAAGACACTGTATTGTTAAAAATACTTATTCATACTCATGAGCGCCTATTAATCTGTAAGTAATGATTAATTTTTTCACTTTACTTCAAATGTTACAAAGAATATCGTAGAATTTCTTCGTTACCATACATGGAAATAGCCCTGATCTCAATCCCATTGAAAATGTTTAGTCAATAAAGGCAGGGAAAAATCGAAATTTGTAGCTAGATAGCAGATTTTCCGCTTTTAGAAAATAATTTTTGTCTATTAGTCTAGTTATATGTCTGTTTGCTTGTGTGTGTGCCAAAAAAATTATGGAAGCTCTAACGCCAAAAAGTAATGCACAAAATTTCACATAAATTTATATGCAGTGTTACGCTGACACAAATTAAAAATAAATTTTAGTGCCTATCAATTTTTGGTGAATATTGCTTTACAGGATGAAGTTATCACCTCGTTTCTTCCTAATATTAATATGGCAACATGCAAAATTCCATACAAATATGTACAATGAGATAATTTTTCATGAATAGTTATGAAACTGAAAAGAAATATTCATTATAATAATAGTTAATAAGATTTTTTTTTTCATTTATATGTAGGAACATTGCTTCCTCTGCGCGGAGTTAAAACTTTTCAACTCGTGCATAAAAAAAAAATCTGGAGTGACTCCACTCGACTTTCCGAACATTGAGTAACTAACAGTTTTGCAGATAAAATAAAGAGAGAGGAGTTGCTAAACAAACAAAAAAGAGAAAACCTTAACAGAGTGTTTGAGTATTTTTCTCCATATATCACACGAGGTTTTATTTAACGCTACTGAACTTTGAGCCCTTAGATCATAAGGATAAAGAATTTTTCGTTGTGTCCCTGTAAAAATCTATAAATGCTAGATTCACCAAAATGCTTATAGTTAGTGCAACAGTGATTTATAATATTCATACAAATTTTCAGCTCAATTGAATAAGGCGTTTAGATGCTATCGCTGGTCTCATAGGCCATAAAGATAAAGAATTTTTCTTTGTGTCCCTGTAAAAAACTGTAAGTGCTAGATTCACCAAAATCTATACAGTTGGTTCAAATGTGACCTATAACATGTGTACAAATTCTTCGCTGAGATTAATAAGGCGTTTAGACGCTATCACACTTTTAAAAATTTGGCAAAGAATTTTTCTTTGTGTCCCTGTAAAAGAACTATAAGTGCTAGATTCTCCAAAATGTATACAGATTGAGTCTCTGTGACCTATAATATGTGTATAAAGTTTTTGCTCAATTGAATAAGGCGTTTAGATGCTATCGCACTTTTAAGATTTTGGTCCCTTGGCCATAATGATAAAGAATTTTTCTTTGTGTCCCTGTAAAAAAACTATAAGTGCTAGATTCACCAAAATCTATAGGGTTCTTACTATGGTGACTTACAATATACATACCAACTTTCAGCTTATTCGAACAAAGCGTTTAGACGCTAGCGTGTTCCCTCACAGACATACACACATACATACACACATACATACACACATACATACACACACACATACATACATCATCGTAAAAATAGTGAAAACGGACTCGTCTGACCTCGAAACGTATAGAAACATCAAAATCTCGAATTCGGATTTTTGACATGATTACAATACTTTCCTCACTATAGTGTTCGGAAAGTAAAAATTAAGTCAATATCTTTTAAACGCATGGTTGAAACCATAGATCTCTGATAATTTAAAACGGTGTTATTTATTTATTTATTTTCCCGAAAAAATTATCTTGGGGGAAAAATTCCATTTTATTTTTAGTTCCCCATCATACTATATGTATGGGGAACTTAGGTAATCGTGAAAATTTTCGACCTCAGTTTTTTGACTTTTCTACACGTTTTCAGGTGTGAGGAATCCGAAAATGACAAAATTTCTATGGTGTCTGTCTGTAGGGTGTCTGTTAGTTTGTTAGTCTGTTAGTCTGTTAGTATATTAGTCTGTTAGTGGGTCAGTCCGTTAGTTTGTTAGTCTGTGTACACGATATCTCAAGAACAAATTGTCGCAGAGAGGTCAGATCAGTTTTAAAATATTACTTTCGACACTGGCAAGAACCCTATTCATTTGCAACATTCAATTTTAAAAACTTCGTAAGTTATTAGAAATTTACGATTTTCTTAACATGGGAGAATAGGAAAAAAATTCACTTAAACGCGCATTAAATGAAAACTTTTTATTGTAAAAATATCAGACCAGTTTTCAAATATCAGTTTTGATGCCGGAATGAACATCAGTAACTATAAATATGCTACTTTGAAAATTTCGCAAGTTACTGGAAATTTACGAATTTCTTAACATGGCAGTATAGCGCAAAATTTCACATAAACGTCAATTTTGAGAGATATTTTCATCGTAAAGATGTCAGACTACTTTTGAAATATTATTTAGGACACTGGTATGAATATTAATGACTATGAATTTTCCAATATAAAGATTTCGTAAGTTATTGGAAATTTACGAATTTCTTAACATGTCAGAATAGAGCAAAATTTCACATAAACGTCAATCTTGAGGGATATTTTCAGCGTAAAGATGGCAAACCACTTTCGAAATATTATTTAGGATACTGGCATGAATATCATAGACTATGATTTTTCCAATTAAAAAAATTCGTAAGTTATTTGGAATTTACGATTTACTTAACATATCAGAATAAGGCAAAATTGATCATAAACTTCCATTTTGAGGATCCTAAATACATTAGACAACTTCAAAATTAAGTTTATGATATTTGTTTGAACATGATTGAATACAAATATTCTACTAGGAAATTTTCGTAAATTATTCGTAATTTACGATTTTATCAACATAGCGAAATTGTAAATTTTTCATATAAATATGAATTTTGAGGTTTATTGCATAGAAAATAGTAGCATGAAAACTAAACAACAAAATTGACCCTGATAAAATAAATTAATAAATTAGAATAAGATAGTTATATCGAAGTGGACGGTGGATAGCCTATTAGGCGGGGATTTCATTCTGTCACTGTATCAAGCTTTGGTCAAATTCATTTCTTTTAACATGATTATAATATGTCTCGCACTAGAAATTTCTGAGAATATAAATATGATGGGGAACTGAGCAGAGTCCACCTATGCCATTTGTAGGGCATAAAATAGATTTTTTTTTTTTTTTTTTTTTTTAATTTAGTAGTATTTTATTTCTCTAAGACGAAAATCGTCTACATTCATCGTGGAAGATAATTTTAATAAATAAATTTAGTAAATCATTTGTACTGTGTGAATTTGTTTAGGAAAAGAGAGATAGTTTTGTGATGATCACAACATTCTAGTTTATGATTGTACAATTTTATATTGCCTCGAAATTATAGAAACAAATGAAAAATATTTTGTGTATTTATTTTTAAAAATTATACAACTTTTACAAAGTAACTTTTATTTTTTTTATTTATTTATACATATATATATATATATTTTTTATCAAGGGAAAAAAAAAAAACTAAATTATCAGTTTAAAAAATTTTTAATTAAAAATTAAGTTAATTGTATACATGTATGTATATATAAAAGAAAGAAATAAGAAAAAAAAAAAAAAAAGAAAAAGAAAAAAAGAACAGAAAAGAAAACTTCGAAGTTCAAAAAAGAGTTATATTTACAATAAATATAGAAATATAATAAATTCCTTAGAGAAAAATCGGCAAAATAATGTAGATTTATATACATGTTTTTAAATTACAATATAGTTTTTTATTAAATTAAATACGCTTTGACCCATAAAAGTTCAATATCATTAGAATAATACTTACTATTAACCAAATCCTACTTCCGAATAAGATTTATTATCAAAACAACAATTTACTAAATAAGATAAAACTATTTATGATCTGTTTTTAGAAAACAAAAAAAAATGTGGTCTATATTTAGAATTTAAGATTAATCAGATTCTTAATTTAAAATTCATTCGATCATCCGTTATTCGATTTCGAAGAAAAAAGAAATTGTAAGCTGAAAAAGAATAATCCACCTGCAGCCCTGTGTTGATTTTTATTTTCCTAAAAGCATAGTGAAATATCGCCAGGTGGCGCAACAGTAATAGTAAATGTAAGCAAATCGTCTTCACTCTTCACTCGGAAAACGTAGAGCATTTTACTCCCCGCTTCCGACAGCAGCTGATCGTGAAGTTCCGTTAAAAATAAACTCAAATCCTGGATAGTTTATTTGAATGTTCATTTGTAAAGAAGGATAATTCAGAGTTGAGCTTTTTCAGAAGAATGAATTGTGTTTGTGTTTATTATGAGGATATGTTGCGCACTGTTTTAACACAAGGAGAGTAATTTTTAAATTGTTTATTTTATATTACATGTGAAAGCAACAGATTTTTCTCACGTGAGAACAACAGAATATATATGCAAGCAATTTTTCATAGAATATGTGGATTATTCTTTATTATTATTAACTAGCACATATAAAAAATACCTGCAAAAAAAAGACATATTTTATCTAAAGCTTGTATACATTTGAAGAACTTGTGAGGGGGGAAAAATGATAGACTATTAACAATATAGTTTAACATTCATTGGATTATAAGTATTCATTTCTCTGAAAAATATCAAAATACTTCTTAATTAATTAAAACCAACTGCACAATAATTACAGAAATATTGACAGATAAAAATTTACTTCTTCGTTCTTACAAGTACTTGTTGATTCTATCCATGTTCTATTGTTGAAACCACTGAACAAGTGCCAAGATTTCTAGTGTTTCACAAATTCTGATTTGTGATTCAATGTAAGATATTCGAGTGTTTATAGGAACGGCTAAAGATATTCGGTATTAATTTACAAAGCGTGATTCAAGAGTTTTCTACAATTAAGAGATAAGAGTTAATTTGCGGGCATCGAATTCCTTTTTAAAAAGCATCACACCTAATAATAAAAGGTTAATATCGAGTACCATACACTAAAACAAAAACTTCAAATTAAAGAAAAAAACTTTATTGAATATTAATGCCTCAAGAATAATTCTGGAATATTCGCAAATCATTTTTATCATTAAACTTTCTCGATTTTAGTCAATGAAATATTTTGCATAAAAATAATTAATTTTCTTCTAAATATATTAAACATATTTAACATTAGATATCAGAATATCTAGGCTATGTTTCGAAATTATTATTTAAGTAATTCGATATATTTATAATAATTTATTTAATTCGTTTTGCTTCTTGATATATAATTCACGCAATAATTAAATTTAAATAGCTGCATTAAAATACGCACAAAAACAATTTTACTTTTGTTATTATAAATTTTTAAAAATTGTAATTTTAAAAATAAGCTTTACACAGATTTATTTTAAATATTTTTGCCGTGTTTAGAAGTGTAAAGTTCAAACTATTAAAGACAGTTTATTTATTTTTAAAGAAAAATAAAGATACATAATAAGAGGTAGCATTTTGTAAAGGTACTTTTGGTAAAAAAAGACTAAGCAATAACTTATTATATATACTCCTAAATCATAATTTTAATACTTTTATATACTTTACCTGCATTTCTTGATATTTAATTAAATAAATAAATAAATAAAATAAACTACGTTTTGACAAGTTTTTTTTTTTTTAATAAAAGATTACATTTTAGATAGTAACAATTAATGTGAAGGTAAATAACCACGTATTTTCTTTTCTCATAAACTTCATAAAATGTGCGATGAAATAAATCTTTCAAAAAATAATTAAATTAGAATAAAATTGTTGGCATTATACTCTTTTAGATAAAAGCCAGAAGTTTTTGCTTATTCGTTTATTGCAACAAAGGATAATTATTATATTTGAATAAAAAACAGAACTAAAAGAGAATAAATTTAAAGGGAATAAAAACACATAACTTTTCATTTCAAAATAACAAAATTACTCTCAATATTAATCTAAATAATAAGAAGATTTATTAAATCAACATTGTTCTATAATATTTTACTATTAAAAAAAAAAGTATTGTGCTTTACCATACTATTTTAGAGTAGTTAAAATTTATACTAAACAAAATAATTTTGAATATATGATTTAACTGCAAACCGTATCAAACGAAAAATATGTCTGAAACCGCAAAAGAAAACGATCAGTCCACTGAGGCTGAAACATCACTGATTGAGACTTGTGGATACTGTCACAAACCAAGGAGGTCTGAAAAGGCCACCTCTTTATCTCCAGATACATGTCAATGCGCTAGTCCTTCTGATTCCAGTGATCCTAATATACGACTTGGGCCTGTACCAGCCAGTGCTTTCCGTAGGGCTTCACAGTGTGTTCCAGGACAAACTACAGGACAACCTACAGCTGTTGTTGCAGATACCAATCTTGGTTTGGTAGAAATCATCAGCGTGCGAGAAAAACATGGATACTTCAGGAAAGCAATTCCTCGTCTTCCTATGCCTCTAGCCATATTATTCTGCATTTGCAATGTTGTCTTTCCAGGATCAGGTGAGTCAAGCATTTGGAGTTTTATTTCTTTATTTTTCTAGAAACTTGTTTGTATGTTATAGAATATAATCCAACAGAGAATTTTCGTTACTCAGAACTCATATTCATTGGGACTGAAATTCTCTAGCAAATATTATTTTTCTTTTTTTCTTTTTATTTAATTAAAAATGTCCTTTTTGTTATTTTTGAAATTTGTTTGCATCCAAGGGAGAATTTTCTTTACTTAAAACCTTAGGAGCAAATTAAAAATGTCCTTTTTGTTATTCTTGAAACTTGTTTGCATCCAAGGGAGAATTTTCTTTACTTAAAACCATAGGAGCAAATTTTTTTTTTGTGAATACTAATTTTGTTTTTCTTTTCGTTTATTGCTTTTTTAAACTAAAATTATTCTCCCTGTTATTATTGAAATTAGTTTACATTTTATTGAATATTATCCAAAAGAAAATTTTTCTTACTAATCAGTGGTGGCAAAAAACTATCTTTCAATTTTTTTTCTTCTTTTTCTATTTATGTGACCCTTAAATTCCGAGTGTTGCCTTTAGGCAACATACCCAATATTGTCTTCTAAAAGTATTATTAGAATAATATTGACGCTCTAATGTCTCATGTTTGTCAATTGGCAACAAATTGCTTTTTAGCTGTAAACCATAATTAAGATAAAGTATGGTTTTTAAAAATATTTTACTCGTGATTTATTTAAGAAAGGAAAGAAGTAAAGAATTTTTTAATCGATTTAAAAATAATCAGGCATTTAAGGATTAAAATTATTCTGCCTGTTACTTTTAAATTTGTTTATATATTATCGAATATTATCCAAGGGAGAATTTCTCTTACTTGTAATCACTGTGTCAAAGATTCTCTTGTATATGCTATTTTTCTTTATTTTTTCCCCTTTTCTTCTTTTGTAATTAAAAATAACCTCTATTATTCTTGAAATTTGGTGACATTTTACCGAATATTATTCAAGGGAAAATTTTTCTCGTTTGGAAGCATTGGAGTAAAACTTCTTCCGTAAATACTATTTTAATTTCGTTCTTTTCTTTTTTTTTCCCCACTTATTTATTTATTTATTTTTATTTATTTTTATTTTTTTTTAACAAAATTTTCGTAAAGAAAAAAAAAAAAAAACTATTAATAAAGATTAATACAGACTAATAGTATGTCAAATTAAAAAAAAGCGTTTTTAAAAGGATAATTATCATAATGAAATTTTGCATTTCTATATGACTTTTTACATTAAATACCAATAATAAGCGAAATAAAGATTTTGAAAAATTTAGACTCGCATTCCTTTTAAATCATAAAAAAAAAAAAAACATTTTTATTTATTTATTTATTAGAATGTTTTTCAGAAACCTGTGGCAGTAATTTTGTGTTCTATATTAAAAAATATTCTTTTAATTATTGCTTATCTGGTTGATAAAAAAAAAAGAAAAAGAAAAAAAAAAGAAATTACATTTACTTTCTTCCAGATTGATAAACAGTCTTTCTAGTCTCTTCATCAAGATTTTTCATTCTTCTTTGTAATATTTAACCCCTTAATTGTTTCCCCCGTACAGCGTACAGGCATTATTTCAGTAGCAGTTTGTACAAACTGACACCGGTATTTTTTCAAAGTACTTATTTGAATTCATTTTCGACAAAACAACATTTTTATTCAAAGGTTAAGTAGCATGAATATTATTATGCAGTAATATTGGCGTGAGTCGAAATATAAAGTAAAAAAAAAAAAAGAAAGAAAGAAAAAGAAACAGTTAAGGGGTTAAACATGAATAATAAAACAATGATTAAAAATAACCTCTATTATTCTTGAAATTTGGTGACATTTTACCGAATATTATTCAAGGGAGAATATTTCTACTTTGGAAGCATTGGAGTAAAATTTGTTTCGTAAATCCTATTTTATCTTCGTTCTTTGCTATTTTATTTTTCCTCTTATTTTATTTATTTATTTATTTTTTAAACAAAACTTTTGTAAAGAAAGGAAAAAAATACTATTAATAAAGATTAATACAGACTAATATTAAGTCAAATTAAAAAAGCGTTTTTAAAAGGATAATTATTGTAATGAAATTTTGCATTTCTATGTAACTTTTTACATTAAATACCGATAATAAGAGAAATAAAGATTTTGAAAGACTTAAACCCGCATTTCTTTTTAAACGTAAATTAAACTAGTTGGCATAGGTGGACTCTGCTCAGTTCCCCATCATATTTATGTTCTCAGAAATTTCTAGTGCGAGACATATTACTAGTGGATTTGCAGATCAGGAGCCTCAACGTCCTATTTGCATCAGACATTATTCAATAGGTCATTTTTATTTATTCCTTATTATATAATAGTATATATTGATTCGATCGACTTAATACCAAAATCAAATACATTCCTGAGGGGGGCGGCAGCCCCCCTCAACCGCCCGTTGTATCTCTCTTTGTATACCTATTTGTATATGATATAAAGTGTTACGAAATTGTAAATAATTGCATTTATTTTTGTATAAATTCTTTCAAAGAGGTTTAGTAAGTTGATAAAATGCTAATTTTGTGCCTTTATAGTCGTTTTAGCGTTAAAATAGCCAAAATTTCCTTTAAAAACGCATTAAAAAGCTCCTATAAGGGAAGAAATAAATTTGGCGCCAAATTTGGCGACTATTTCCCCCCTTGGCGATTTTTTTTGGCGATCTTGGCGAGAAAATCCTTATTAGGGATATACCAAATATGGAAGCTCTAATCTCATTGGCTGATGTGATACGAGAATTTTCCAGAACAGTCTGTTTTCGATAGAAAAGTATAAAAGGAGCATTATTTTCGCCAAGGCGGTCAGTCTCAGATCTATATCAGTTTCGTCAAATGCTTGCTCAATGGGCTCATGAATATGTGTACCAAATTGCAAGTCAATAGCGTTATTTTGGGGGCCGCTATCGCGGTACATACAAATTCTTCCCATAGGCCGTAATGGTAAAAAAAAACTTTGGCGTGTCCCTGTACACGAACTTACAAATGGAATGCACACCGAAAACTATACAGCTAATTTCGTGGGCATCATGAACATGTGTACAAAATTTCAAGTCAATAGCGTGTTTTTTGCGGCCGCTATCGCATGACAGACAAACAGACAGACGGAACCCAAAATCCTTTTGAGTCTCAACAGAGGGCCTCCATTCACATTTCGGCAAAAATTGGAAGTCAATAGCTTGATTTTTGCGGTGGCTATCGCAGTACATACAGATTCTTCCCATAGGCCGTAATGATAGAAAATCTTTGGCATGTCCCTGTACACGAACTACAAATGGAACACACACCTAAAACTATACAGCTGATTCCGTTGGGCTCATGAACACGTGTACCAAATTGCAAGTCAATAGCGTGATTTTTGTGGCCGCTATCGCGGTACATACAAATCCCTCCCATAGGCCGTAATGATAAGAAAAATTTTGGCGTGTCCCTGTACACAAATTACAAATGGAATACACACCCAAAACTATACAGCAGATTTCGCAAGGCACATGAACACGTGCACCAAATTGCAAGTCAATAGCGTGATTTTTGTGGCTGCTATCGTGATACATATAAATTTCACCCATAGGCCGTAATGATAAGAAAAACTTTGGCGTGTACCCGTATACGAACTACAAATGGAATACATACCAAAAACTATACAGCTGATTTCGTGGGGCTCATGAACATGTGTACCAAATTTCAAGTAAATAGCTTTTTTTTGGCGGCCGCTATCGCGCGACAGACAGACAGACACAGCCCAAAACCGTTTTGAGTCTCAACAGAGGGCCTCCACTGACGTTTCGGCAATAATGTTAAAAGAAATCAATTTGACCAAAGCTTCATACAGTGCCAGAATGAAATCCCCGCCTAATAGACTATCCACCGTTCATTTCGATATATTTATCTTATTCTAATCTATTAATTTATTTTATCGGGGTCAATTTCGTTGTTTAGTTTTCATGCTACTATTTCCAATGTAATAATCCTCAAATTCATATTTATATGAAAAATTTACAATTTCGCTATGTTGATAAAATCGTAAACTACGAATAATTTACGAAATTTTCCTATTAGAATATTTGTATTCAATCATGTTCAAACAAATATCATAAACGTAATTTTGAAGTTGTCTAACGTATTTAGGATCCTCAAAATGGAAGTTTATGCTCAATTTTGCTTTATTCTGACATGTTAAATAAATCGTAAATTCCAAATAACTTACGAATTTTTTAAATTGGAAAAATCATAGTCTATGATTTTCATGCCAGTATCCTAAATATTATTTCGAAAGTGGTTTGACATCTTTACGATGAAAATATCCCTCAAGATTGACGTTTATGTGAAATTTTGCTCTATTCAGCCATGTTAAGAAATTCGTAAATTTCCAATAACTTACGAAATCTTTATATTGGAAAATTCATAGTCAATAATATTCATGCCAGTGTCCTAAATAATGTTTCAAAAGTAGTCTGTTATCTTTACGATGAAAATATCTCTCAAAATTGACGTTTATGTGAAATTTTCCCCTATACTGCCATGTTAAGAAATTCGTAAATTTCCAGTAACTTGCGAAATTTTCAAAGTAGCATATTTATAGTTACTGATGTTCATTCCGGCATCAAAACTGATATTTTAAAACTGGTCTGACATTTTTACAGTAAAACGTTTTCATTTAATGCACGTTTAAGTGATTTTTTGTCCTATTCTCCCATGTTAAGAAAATCGTAAATTTCGAATAACTTACGAAGTTTTTAAAATCGAATGTTGCAAATGAATAGGGTTCTTGCCAGTGTCGAAAGTAATATTTTAAAACTGATCTGACCTCTCTGCGACAATTTGTTCTTGAGATATCGTGTACACAGACTAACAAACTAACGGACTGACCCACTAACAGACTAACACACTAACAGACTAACAGACTAACAGACTAACAGACACCCTACAGACAGACACCATAGACATTTTGTCATTTTCGGATTCCTCACACCTGAAAACGTGTAGAAAAGTCAAAAAACCGAGGTCGAAATTTTTCACGATTACCTAAGTTCCCCATACCTATAGTATGATGGGGAACTAAAAAAAAAAAAAATTAAATATTTATTAGATTGTTTTGGAGAAACCTGTGGCGGTAATTTTTAATTCTATAATAAAAAGTTTTCTTTTAATTATTACTTATCTGGGTAGATTAAAAAAGAGAAAGAAAAATAAAATAAAGAAATATAAAGAAAGAGAGAAAGAAAAAGGGTAAAAAAAAATGCATTTACTTTTTTCCAGATTGATAAACAACTTTTCTAGCTTCTTCATCAAGAATTTTCATTCACCTTTGTAATATTTAACCCCTTAACTGTTTTACCCGTACAGCATACGGACATTATTTCAGTAGCAGTTTGTATAAACTCGGTATTTTTTCAAAGTATTTCTTTGGATTAATTTTCAACTAAACAACGTGTCTATTCAAAAGTAAGTAACATGAATATTATTATGCAGTAACATTGGTGTGAGTTGAAATATAAAGTGAAAAAAAAAAAAAAAAAAAAAAAACAGTTAAGGGGTTAAACATGAATAATATAACAATGATAATAATAAGTATTTAAAAAATAATTAGACAAAATGAGTCTCATCTCTTTACATCTCATTCTTTATTTATTGAGATTTTAAAATCTCGATTCATTTATTGTCTAGGAATTAGTTTATATTATTTAGGGAATACGATAGAAAGATCTATATTTTATTTGTTTGCCACTTTTAAATAATGAATTTTATAGGTATATTTCCTTATCTTATACTCGAATGAACAAAAGAGAAAATATCTATCCACCTTTTCTCAACCGAATGAAAAGTTGTAGATTTTTAAAATTCATCTTATCAAGCAATTTCACATATTTATTCATAACATTACATTAATAAAATATTTATCAGAAAAGATAATTTTAGTCAAGATTAAAACTAAATCTTCAAGCAAATGCTAAGCAAAGATTTTAGTAAGATAAGTGTATTATAAAATAAATAAATAAATAAAAACGTCTGTTCTATCGTATTTATATTAATAGATTTAATAATTTAAAAAAAAATGTATTTCATACATATCCTAGGAAAATATACCGAAGTTCTCCTATGTGAAATACCGAAATTAGGCTTGTCAACCTCCGTTCAAACTCAGAAAAGGAACAAAATCCACCAAAAACGATAATTGGACAGGAAATGATGAAAGTTATTAAAATTGTTGCCATTAAAAATATCCAGATAGTTATTAAAAAATGTACGAATCTGTAAATTATTTTTAAAATAATGTCATTGTACAGTTTCCCAAACATTATTTAAAAGGTTTTACAAAATTTTAAATTTTAAATTGATTTTTTGGGGTTCCAAATTTTTGAAATAATAAGCTATTTATAATGCTTCTTATGAATTTATTTTCACACATTTCTGCAAAAAAATTTTGTGAATATTAATCAGTGCATGTGTCACAAAATTTGGCATTCATTTTGAAATCACTAATCTTTATTATGAACTCTGGAATTCAGTCACGCATAAAAAAATCCTGAGTGTATCAATTTTTAGACTTTTTTTTTTTTTTTTTTTTTAACTGGTGCTGTAATGGAGTTTAAAAGATTCAAAGCACAGATGTGTTATATAACATCTATGTGTAATTTATGTAACACAAATCCTAATAAATTTATGTAACACAAATCCTAAAATTTAAGAAAAATTAGAGAATTACATATGAAATAGACATATACAGTAAAATTTTAAATCACCTATTGAAATTTTATCAAAATATTTTAATCGTATGTTTTTTCCACTATTTAACTGAATCACCTTTTAAATTAAGAGAGAGAAAAATATTATATTATATTTTATATATATATATAAGATATAAGATATAATAGAAATTGTTATACATTTTTGATATCTTGTTGTATAACCGCATCGGAAAAATGTATTCTATATTTTTAAGATATTGTTAAAACGGAAAAGGCAATTCATCATATGACGCATGTGACAATTTATAACGTGATCGAATGTGGCATTTTGTCATATGTCAATGTTATTTTAGTTTGTTTGGTGCGAATGATAAACAATTAAAGTTTTCTCATTTCAAATTCTGTTGAAGGGTCATGAAATGTTGTATAATACAATTTTAATTATCTAAAGTTAGTGAAAACATTTATATAAATATTTCTCTAACATTGACCAGTTACGATTAAATTTGTATATATGTATATTGACAATACTGACGTCATGGGAAAACAGATTTCTTATATTCATTGTCTCTAAACTAAATTAAAAAAAAAAAAAAAGAAAAGAAAAGAAAAGAAAAGATAAAAGCATTATGGATAATAAAGACAGATGTAGATAGACTGTGTTACATACACAAAAAAAAAAAAAAAAAAGCGCACAGTGGAAAAAGTGGTTACTTATAATAATTTAGAATTCGCATGGGATATTTTGGAACTGGACATTATTTTACATTATTTTTCCCATACAAAAGGCGTAAAATTTAAAATTTTTCTAAATTCTTCTAAATTCTTCTCTAAAATTACATTTTATTCCTTAAACACGCTGTATACATAAAAAAAAGGACAGATTTCATGGCAGTATAAGATTTCAGAAGCTATAGAATGCTGAACAAAAAAATTCATTTCAACGTCCCTTGCGTCATTAATGTAAATAACTTACATTCAAGTATACACTAAACTTTCATAAATTCAATCACTGGAAAATACAGGAAACAAAAAGAAATAAATAAATAAAATGCCTGACGACTTCCGTTATCAAATATTAAGACCTCTTAAACTATGGAAAAGAATAATGTTTACTAGAATACCCGTTCAAAAATTCCGCACTTTAATTTAGAAATATTTATTAATGAATTCATCAACCGTGAATATTCATTTTAAGTAAATTGGAGTATAAAGGTTGATATATATTTTTTTATTTACCAACTATGTGAAAAATACCAGAGCCGGGAATCGAACCCGGGCACCTCCGCTTAGCGCACGGATGCTCTACCACTGAGCTACCCTGGTTGACAACCAGCTAGGCATTTCTCACATAATATTCGTTGGCCCAATACTCCAATTTACTTAAAATGAATTCCGCACTTTATTTTATTCTTATTTATTTTTAATATTTGAAACTCATAAATCTCAAACCAATTTCCCACCCAATTTAAATTATAATTCATCAGAAGCCAAATTATTATTAGAACCAAATTAATATTGTAGAATTAAACGCTAAGTAAACCAAAATATTTCAAAGAAAGGTTTAAAATAAAAATCATGTATGACGATCAGTTTTCATACTTTCTCAGGCATTACAGCTTTAGAAAGGATCTTCATGGCGACTTTAAAATTTTTATCGCCAGCTTGACGATGCATTTTTGTTTAGTTATATATTATTTTGGCAAAATACTCAGTATTTATTCTGATTATACTGTTTTTTTTTTTTTTTTTTTTTTTTTGCGTTTTTTAGTCAATTTATGGCAATAGTTGTTATTCTGTTCATATTTTAAAAATATTGCTAGATTGTAAATATGCAATTTTTAAAAATACATTTTTCTATGAAATGATCTAATCAGACAGATGACGAATGAGCTCAGTCCACGTGATTAAATATTTCTCATGTGTAATTATTACTTTTTTAACCTCGCACATTTTAATTTTGGAAAATTCGCAATGTTAAATAACAAACAACATTCAAACTTCGCTTTTATTTGTGTGAGTGTGTGTGTGTTGGAGGGGGGAGGGGGGATAGCTTATCACAATCGTTCCCTATTTTATTATCTACAATTCATTTATCTTTTTTTTTTTTTTTTTTATCATTATTTAGTTTACACAATGACTATAAAAATTTTGACAAATTTAAACGTAACTGGTCGACGTTACAGAAATATTTATATAGATGTTTTCACTAACTTTAAATTATTAAAATTATATTACACAACATTTCACGACCCTTCAATAGAATTTAAAAAGAGAAAACTTTAATTTTTTATCATTCGCACCAAACAAACTAAAATGACATTGACATATGATAAAATGTCACATGCGATCACGTTATAAATTGTCACATGCGTCATATGATGAATTGTCTTTTCCGTTTTAACAATATCTTAAAAATATAGAATATATTTTTCAGATGCGGTATATAGCAAGATATCGAAAATGTATGAGAATTTATATTATATCTTATATCTCATATATATAAGATAATATTTTCTCTCTCTCTTAATTTAAAAGGTGATTCAGTTAAATAGTGGAAAAACATATGATTAAAATATTTTGATAAAATTTCTCTTTAAATAGGTAATTTAAAATTTTACTGTATATGTTTATTTCATATGTAATTCTCAAATTTTTCTTAAATTTCAGGATTTGTCTATCTTAAAGCCCAGGATTGGAATATATATTCTCTATTTAATCAATTCTGAAACGTCCTGAAAAATAAGTTCTATAATTATTGAAGATCTCGTATTTAAAAACGAAAAATAACAGTTTGCATCCTATGATTGTACTGTTAATAAAAATTATAATTCCCAAAACGAAATTTGAAAAAAACGTTAAACTTTCACACACCATAAACAAGTAAATTACGTATCTTCAAATTATGTGTAATTTTTTATATACATTTATGTACATTATGTGTAATTTTTTATTACAACATTGTTCCTTCAGATTATAACTAAGATGATATATTTTATAACATCCTTAAAAGCTGCCTATAAATCAACTGTTTCACAGGTATGTAATTCGAAGCTATATTTTCCGAGAAATGAAACTGATTTAAAAATAAAATGAATATATATTTTATAACTGAATATGAATTTTAAAACGCTATTAAAATTATGGTTATATTAATTTTTGGCTACACGAAAACATTATTAAAATAAAGCTAAAATAATTTTATAAAGATACAAAATTCATGTATTATCTTTTTTTTCCCTTTAGCGAAATTAAGGAAAAAGAAAAAGTACTTTTTTATCATTATTATTATTTTATAAAAAAATTTATTATTTAAAGTTTATAAAAAGAAAAGTTTATAAGAATATTTTTTAATGTTTCGAATTCTGATTTTTAATTAAAAATTTGTATAACGTATCCATATTATTTACATATAAATGGATATTAAGAAAATAACATTTTGAGAAGAGTTCAAATGAATTTTTTCTTCCCTTCCAAAATTTTAAACTAGAATGAAAATTCATACGGTTCGCATAGATATTAAAACTCTTCCTAACTATTTTTTTGCGTTACATGGTTTAATATTTAAACTGCCACAAAATATATCTCAATATATCTCAAATTTCATAATATATATCTCAATAGCTTTACTTCTGAATAGCATAAAATAGTTTCTGACAGACAGATAAATAAACGAATTTAAATCATAAATATTGCACAATTTTATTCGAAGGTAAAATATCCCAATAATGCAAAAAATATACTTTGTGCAAATTTTTTGCTAGTATACCACAACGTATCTCGATATTTTTGTATATTCTGTAAATTAATCCATTCATGCTAATAATATTATATTTACGCATCTTAATTTCGCTATGTATTGTAAAGTTGTTGAAATATACATTAACGAAATACATCTTATACAACGTAGTGTATACAATTTTATTTGTAAGTTACTAGTTTAAAGCTATCTGTTATTTAAATATGCTATGGTGAATCTGAAAAGAATCTATATCAGCATCAACGCATAAAAAAACATTTATGGAAATAAAACAAATACGAAAATAGAAAAATAAACCAATTTCAGAAGCTTTTCTTCAACATTGTTGGGAATAATTAAAAAAGAATGTAAATGATGCCGTGAGGTAAGAGAGTACAATATATAACCACTCCAATAGCCAAAGTGCATGTTATTCTATAGGGAAGTTAGATTATAAAATTACTCTTTAGCTAAGTTTTGAGTTAAAAATCAAATAATAACTAAATGTATTTTTCAGCTTTTTAGCTGGAAAAAAATATCAAAATATTCGAAAATCAATTTTTCAAAAACTACAATAAATTTAACAGTTGAGAATTTACTAAATAAAGCGTAATAATTTAACAAAAAAAAAGGTAATAAGTAATTCTATAAATATATTTTCACATAGAATAACATGAGCTTTCGCTGTTGGCAAATTTAGGCACAGTACGCATTTAAGATTCGTGCCTTAAATTAAATGAGACAAAATGTAATATCACTGGTTATTTTGTATTTAAAAAAAAATATTTTTTATCGTTCCATACTGCGTCTATTTAAATAAATCATGAAAGTTTATAGAAACTTTTTTATTACCTAATCTATTAAAGCAATGTAAAATTCCTTATCTGCAAAATCAATAAAAGTTTATATCATCCGAGTTATTTCTATTTTCACTAATGCACTGTAATTTACCAAAAGTTGAAGATTCAGTTTTAAAAGTTTTAAAAGATTTTTCAGTCTGTTTTTCGATCTATTTTCTTTTATTTTTTGTCAAAAAAAAAAAAAAAAAAAAAAAAAAATCGTTAACACGATAATAGAAAAGAAGCGTTGCAAAAAAAGATTCTGTAGTTACATTAACTTTGAAAAACTATTTTTTCATTTTGATTCTTTCTGTGAGATAAAAGGATAAAAACTTAAGTGTTTATGCAAAATAGAAATCAAGTAACTCAATTAAAATTAAAAAAATATTTTAATTTATGAATTTATGATTCTCTTTTAATGTTTGTACATAAGATTTTAATTCAATTCCGCATATGCGTAATTTTCTTTAAATTGCATTTTAAATGCTTTTTAATCTGTAAATGTCACACTTAATATCGTATTCAAATAGTAGTATTAACAATTTATAAAACTGTAAAATTACATTTAAAAAAGAAATTCAAGAGATAGAGTTGACTAAAGTTTTGATTAAATCTGTAGTGAGGGTATAGATACTACATGTTTAATCAAGTACTTACAAAATTTTTATTATTTCATACTATAAATTTGCCGTATAAAAAATTACAAAACATTTAGTAATTTCATGCTAATAAAATACTTAAATGGATACGGTTAAGATTCCAGATACATTTATTCAGGTATTGTTTTAAAACGTAAATTTACGCAATACAATACAGCTGTCGCCAATCTATAACCACAAAAGAAACAGCATAGATATTGTTAAATGCCGATAATAAACGAAACAAAAAAAAAAAAAAAAAAATTCAAATTTTGACTTTTATTTTTTTATTTATTCTTTTAAAATCACGGATAATTTTTTTTCTCAGTACATTGTTTCTGTTGTGACGTCATTTTTTTGCTAAATTAAATATGAAATATAGATAGGTTTATACTTAACCGTTTCAAAATATGAAAATATAGATAAAATTTTAGTTTCTCTATTTAATGCATTTTTACAGCAGTTATGACATCAGTTTCCAGCATTAACTGTATTAAATCAAGACTTTTATTATTAACAAGATACTTTACATAGATATATCATTAAAAAAAAATGTTTGCTATATATAATATTTAGAAGCAGTAAAACAATTATAATCAAGTTAAATTTTACCTTTTATTTAAAATTTGCTAGAAAAATATATCATAAATGCTTTGTATGCATGAGTCAAAATTAATATGTTGCATACACAAAAATAATTATCATTTTCTTAAAACATTCTTGTGACTTTTACATATGAAATAATCTGGTGTGTCACTCATAGAACTTTCTCTTACCCTGCAAATCAATAATCTGATGATAGATTGCATATTAAATCTTAAGATCAATAAAGTAAAATAATAAATTTGATGTATTTTTAAAATAATCTAAAATGATTTAGGAACAGTTATATTTGATACATAATTCTGTTTGAGGGAGGCTACCGTCACTCTCAATTCCCCTCCCCCCTATTCAAGTATAGTGACTACACTTCATTGTTTTTAAATTATGCTGATAACAGATATACGTACAGATCAGCCGCTAAAAACTGGACAGCCGTAATCAGGGTATCTCAAAATTTGATATTATACAAAAAACAGAGATGAAAAAAAAACTTCAAAAAATGCTTTGTTTACAGTACGGGTATGAAAAATTCCTAAGAAGTGTTCATCTACATAGTAAAATATCTTCTTCATTCCATCAATTACATTTATTGGAAAAGAACATTTAGCTCAACTTTGGGTAGCCCTATATATTGTCTGTGAACAATATGCGCTATAATTGTGTACTTTCATTTAGTCTTATTTGAAAAACATTTAACACAAAATGAATTACAATTCTAGCAATTTCCATGTGCAATCCCATTATATCGAAATACTTTGGGTAGCCCTTTAAACGAATGAGGAGTGATTTCTATACCACAATATACACAAAATATGCTTTTATGCATATAATTTTTTTTTTGTTGTTGTTGTTGTTAAGTCAGCCTACAGATGTTACAGTGTACTTACCAGAAATTTCCCCATAGACGTAATTGTCGAAACGTCAGTGGAGGCCTCAATGGGGAGATTCAAAATGTTTTGGGGTTCTGTCTGTGTGGCTGTCTCTATGTCTCGCGATAGCGGCCGAAAAAATCTGTCTATTGAATTGCAATTTGATACACATGTTCATTAACTGCACATAAATAGCTATATACTTTTAGGTATGTATTCTATTTGTAGTTCGTTTACTTCGTTTACACCAAAGTTTTTCTTATCATTACGGTCTATGGATAGAATTTATGTGTGCCGCAATAGCAAGCGCAAAAAGTCATTGATTAACTTCAAGATTCGTACACATGTTCAAACTCTATACAGAAATAACTGTATAAATTTTGGTGTCTATATTATTTATGGATCGTGTACAAGGACACACCAAAATTTTTCTTATCATTACGGTCTATGGACAGAATTTGTGTGTGCCGCAATAGCAAGCGCAAAAAGCCTTTGATTAACTTCAAAATTGGTACACATGTTCATACGCTATACAGAAACAGCTGTATAGATTTTGGTGACTATGTTATTTATGGATTGTGTACAAGAACACACCAAACACTTTCTTATCATTACGGTCTATGGACAGAATTTATGTGTTCCGCAATAGCAAGCGCAAAACGTCTTTGATTAACTTCAAAATTGGTACACATGTTCAAACGCTATACAGAAATAGCTGTACAGATTTTGGTGACTATATTATTTATGGATTGTGTACAAAGACACACCAAAATTTTTCTTATCATCACGGTCTATGGACAGAATTTGTGTGTGCCGCAATAGCAAGCGCAAAAAGCCTTTGATTAATTTCAAAATTGGTACACATGTTCAAACGCTATACAGAAATAGCTGTATAGATTTTGGTGACTATATTGTTTATGGATAGTGTACAGGGACACACCAAAGATTTTCTTATTATTACGGCCTATGAGAAGGATTTCATTTGAATTCCTTTTAACATTGTTACAATGCATTCAGCAAAATAAAATCATCATGCATTATTGAGATGCCTAAAAGCATGTTTCCTGTAGAAAATATTGCTCAGACTTAAAATTAATGTACAGGACCTCACAAAAGTGTTTCGACAATATCACGTAATCCTCCAAATTATGTCAAATTTCGGATAATCATTCGTGAGCTACATAGAATAAGTTGTATATTTTTATTGGTTTATATAATTTTTACGGTTCGTTGGCAATGACGCAGGAAAGAATTTTGTGAATTAGAGCCTATGACCAGATTTTCATCAAGCTCATTCTAACGCGTCCATGCTGCGTTTAATAAAATAGAATTAACATACATTATTAAAGATGCTTGAAAGCACGTTTTCTCTAGAAAAAAAGGTGTGTATATTCTAAATAATTTATTTAGAGGACCACACGAAAGAGTTCCGATAACGTACTGTAATCATCCAGCGATATCAAATTTGGTTCAATATAATGAGTTCCAATAAATTTGTTTATACTTTTATTAGTGTCAATTACAAGTGTAGCTCGTGTACAGGGAAACAGAGAATTTTCAGTCTTTACGATCTATACAAGTTATTTTTTTAAGTGCATTTTAACGTGATTGCGCTCCATTAAACTTAAGTAAATAAACAAACATTATTGGAATGTTAAAAAGCAAGGTATCTTTGAAAAATGGTCGGCGTACAATAGGTTATTAGTTTACAGGGCTATACAAAATAGTTCCGATAACTTGAACAATCATTTTGCATGAAATTCGGAACAAGTGTTTACGAGTTAAAAGGAATTAACACAAGGCTATGAGTTACAAAGAAATATATATATATATAAATAGATATATACAGAACAGACGGATACAACGGGGGATTGAGGGGGGCAATGGTCCTCCGCATAATCCTATCTATTTATGTAGTAAGTTAATCATATGTTTAACTATTTTGAACGCTATATAATAGTTAAAAAAGGATTTGCTGAGTAATGAATGATACAAATAGAACGTTTAGGCTTCTGATCGGCAGATCCACTAGTATATCTGAATTCTTTGGATGCCACTGTACACGAACCATTTGCTTGATATTAACAAAAAGTTTAGTGTAGCATCCTTATATGATGCACATTTAGAATACCAAGTTTGGACTTTCTGTTACTCATTGTTCTTGAGGTATGCTGTCAAAAGACACACACAGAGACACCTCTAAAAACATTATTTTCGGATTCAAGGGACCTCAAACCGTGTAAATATAACAAAAATTTTACCCAAAAACAATATCTTCTCGACCATCTAAGAGAAAGTAAAAAACAGAAAAACGACAGTATACTAGTTCCGGCAAAAATCCATTTTCTGACATATCGCATAGCTGCCAATATTTTAATTTATTCCGGAGTAATTTTAGCCCCGCCTCTAATTCGTACCACTAATTTTAAAAAGTATTTTTTTCTTATTTTATCGGAGTTATATAATGAAAAAAAAATTTCTATAAATAAAGTGGTGCGAATTAAAGGCGGGGCTAAAAACACTCCGGAATAAATTAAAATGTTGGCATCTATGCATATCGTATGTAAAATTAAATAATTATCATAAGCATGTCAGCTCTTTTAATTTGTTAATATATGGTTACTATAAGCTTCGTACCTTTAATAAAAATATCTAGTTCATCCTCTGAATGTAATCTTTATTTACAAAAATACTTTTACATAAATAAATATAATTAAAAAATTATTATTGTTATTTTTTATTTATTTATTTATTTTATTTCCGTATATGTGTGTTTAATAACAAATAATTTATATATATAAATATGGACAATTTATTGCAAAACTTAGATAATACAGTACTTAAATTAATAATAATAATAATAATAATAATAATAATGTGAGTTTAAGCGAAACAATCTATGAGGAATACATGGCTATATTAAAATAAACGCATGACATCTATTTTTCCAACTGTTTCTTATTTTCAACTTATAAGCGAAAAAAAAAATACCATAAACTAATTATATAAGGTAAAACTAGGAGTGTTTGCGCAAAATTTAACAAAATGATATAAAAATCCAAACACTAATTTTTTGCTAAACTTTTGGTGCATAACTTTGAATTGATCCTTCTTCTATGTATTTCCATTGCAATATTGTTGTTCTGTTGTGATTTAAAACAACGGTAGTAATAAAACCAAGAGAGCTATTTTGCGCAATTTCTCCATGTAGGGTAGGCGTGATTGCGCATATGGGTAGAAGAGATTGCGTTTAATTACAACTACAACTACATTATCAATAATAATAATTCCCTTAAATGACGTTGTTGTAAGGTATTCGTAAACAAATATTTTTGCATTGGGAGTGGATATTTCAATTCAATAATTAAAAATTCAGAAAAGAAAAAAAATTAAAAGAACTACAAAAATTTATTTAAAGAAAAAATATATTAAAGAAACAGAAAAAAGAACAATATTAGATAAAGAACAAGACCAGAAAATAATATTAAGTTACTAGTTAACACGTTTGACTTAAAACTAGTACATTACCTTTTCATCTAGGATGGTTTCTTGTTTGCTGACACAATATCTCGTTGTCCACAATCATTGCACATATTATTGAACATGTGAAGTTTTTGTCCAACCACTTGCCAGAAGTGAACCTGTTTGAGACGGTGTATCCGTCTCAAAAAAAAAAAAAAAAAAAAAAAAACAGGGAAAAAAAAAAAAAAAAAAAAAAAAAAAAAAAATAGCACACCGCGCGTGCGATGATATGTAGCTAGTCCCGCCCATTTTTATGCGCAGAACACGCCCAAACAACCCATTACGTTTTAAAATCCTTTACGTTCATTTTATTTATTTTATTTTATTGAAATTTAAACGATTACATTCCTTAAAAAGAAAATTGAGTAGGTCGATATTTTAGTTCCCCATCATACTATAGGTATGGGGAACTTAGGTAATCGTGAAAATTTTCGACCTCGGCTTTTTGACTTTTCTACGCGTTTTCAGGTGTGAGGAATCCGAAAATGACAAAATTTGTATGGTGTCTGTTAGTGTGTCAGTCCGTAAGTGTGTCAGTTCGTTAGTGTGTCAGTCCGTTAGTGTGTTAGCCCGGTAGTTTGTTAGTCTGTTTACACGATATCTCACGAACAAATGATCGCAGAGAGGACAGATAGTTTTAAATATTACTTTCGATAATGGCAAGAACCCTATTAATTTGCAACATTCGAATTAAAAAACTTCGTAAGTTATCAGAAATTTACGATTTTCTTAACATGGGAGAACAGGACAAAAATTCACTTAAACGTGCATTAAATGAAAACCTTTTACTGTAAAAATGTCAGACCAGTTCTAAATATCAGTTTTGATGCCGGAATGAACATCAGTAACTATAAATATGCTACATTGAAAATTTCGCAAGTTATTGGAAATTTACGAATTTCTTAACATGGCAGTATAGGGCAAAATTTCACATAAACGTCAATTTTGAGAGAAATTTTCATCGTAAAGATGTCAGACTACTTTTGAAATATTATTTTGGACACTGGCATGAATACTAATGACTATGAATTTCCCAATATAAAAATTTCGTAAGTTATTGGAAATTTACGAATTTCTTAACATGGCAGAATAGAGCAACATTTCACATAAACGTCAATTTTGAGGGATATTTTCATCGTAAAGATGTCAAACCACTTTCGAAATATTATTTACGATACTGGCATGAATATCATAGACTATGATTTTTCCAATTTAAAAAATTCGTAAGTTATTTGGAATTTACGATTTACTTAACATGTCAGAATAAGGCAAAATTGAGCATAAACTTCCATTTTCAGGATCATAAATACATTAGACAACTTCAAAATTACATTTATGATATTTGTTTGAACATGATTGAATACAAATATTCTAATAGGAAAATTTCGTAAATTATTCGTAATTTACGATTTTATCAACATAGCGAAATTATAAATTTTACATATAAATATGAATTTTGAGGATTATTGCATTGGAAACAGTAGCATGAAAACTAAACAACGGAATCGACTCTGACAAAATAAATTAATAGATTAAAATAAGATAAATATATCGAAGTGAACGGTGGATAGCCTATTAGGCGGGGATTTCATTCTGTCACTGTATCAAGCTTTGGTCAAATTCATTTCTTTTAACATGATTATAATATGTCTCGCATTAAAAATTTAAGAGAACATAAATATGATGGGGAACTGAGCAGAGTCCACCTATGCCAACTAGTTTTGCTTGCATTTAGTTTTATCTTTTTTATTTAAGCAGCCGACAGCTGCACATAACTTGAGCATCATACTTGGAAGTATTGCGAAACTAAATAGATATACAATAGCATTTAAAGCCATTGCGATAAATTTCGCATAGGCTAACAACATTCTTGAGGTAAATCCCATCAGAGGTGTTGTCGATTGCGCCACTGCTGAATAATGTTCAATTTCAGACTCTGTGGATAGTCTCCATAAAGTAGGTGCGCCGTCTCAAATGGTTTGAACTAGTCCTGTGACATATTCAAGGCTGTGTCCATTGTGCTCGCCAGGCTGCGTGAGGACCCTGGTGCCAGATTGTCTGCAGTCTCGAGAAGCCGGGCATACCAGGCGGTTCTTTCATCCTCATGGTTACAAAGTAACCGCGATTTCACAGATGACTTTGATGTGCCGCTTGGGCACCCCACGCTAGGGTGGTACCCCGCCTTTTTGACGCCACTTGAAACTCCAATGAACTGTTGACCTGAGTGTAAACCTGGATACTCCTCATGACCAAAGACTGTTTGATTGGTGTTTGTCGTGTGGGAAAAATTGTTTCCCCCCTTTTTCAGATCACCAAGATTTTTTTGGAAGGACTAGAGATTTTCAGATATTAAATCGGGGACTGGGATTTATGCCTTGAAAGAGAACGGACGTTCTCTTGAATCTTTTAAAATGTTAGACCCGCTAGGTTTTCACAGGTATCTGTGATGCATGTAGTATGCTCTAAAATGTTAAAAGTAGTTTTAATTAAAATTATGTTAAGTTTTTCACTAAAGTATTATTATTCTTTGTGTGTTAAATTTAAAACAAATTTTTGACTACTACCAATGGGAATGTGTGTTCCACGCTACTTACCGACTATATCACAGTCCAATGACCTATGGAAGTTAGGTTTTGGTACAGTCTCAGACATTGAACAAACTCATCATCATTGTCTTGTTATCACCAACAAGCTACGAATACTCTGTTAGTATAGAATTTTAAATGCACAATCTCTCCTAAACAGCATAAGCGCAAACTCTCCCATTTTGATAGGAGAAATTACGCAGTGTTTTATTAAATAATTACTCATTTTTAGAGAAAATCGTGGTGCTTGTACCATTAGTCTAGGTCAGTAGATTATGAGAAATTGTTTAATTAAAAAATATTTTGTACTACTACCATAGTATTGAAATTCTTAGAAAGGGTTATGAAAATTCAAGCATTTATTTTTGAGAACGAGACAAAATAACTAAGTTTTATCTTAAACTCTTGAAGCAATCAATATGAAAATTCAAGTCGACACTTCACTATTGGTGTTGTACAACCACCTAAAATTTCAATTCGCCCACTCTACTCTTTCCCTCCAATTTCCTGAGTGCGCAATCTCTCCTACCGCGCGATCTCTCCTAGCTTTACTTTATATGCGTGTGTAATTATGTTTATATAATTAACGCTGAATTGATTTTACTTGGAAAAAAAATTTACCCTTAAGAGAGAGAGTCGTTTCATTCCTTTTATATTTATTTATTTATTTGTAACAATTACTCAGTCAAAAAACTGTATTTCGATAATATTAACAAACATTAAAATTTTTAAAGTTATATTTAAAAATTTTGTTAAAGGGATAAGATAGATAGAATAAAATTTCCGATTGTTATTAAAAAATAATTTTAAAAATGTAAAAAGTAAACTTGGAGTTTTAAAATTTCTTAATGTGTATTCTTTATACTCTACGTAACAGTGTCTTAAAAATAAAATGTCAAGCTCGCTAAATGTAATCATCATTTACAAAAATAATATTGTAAGTTGAATATACATATGTATGTATATATGTATATATATATATATATATATATATATATATATATATATACATACATATTAAATTAAAAGCTAAAAAAATAGTAAATAACTTCAATATATATTTAATCGGATATTATGTTATAGGTAGTAAAAACAATAACAATCACATTAAACTTAATCGGTTATTTTGATTTAGTGAAAGTAATTATGAATTCTTTGCGTGCTTAGGTTAAAGTTATTATATCATGTATAATAGAATAACTGTCATTATAATTTAAGAATTGTGTGTCTTTTATTTATGAAAAAAAAAAAAAAAAAAACAGAAAAAGAGTAGTATAGTAGTTTACACAAAATGCATTTTTTACCATTGGATAAAATGCTTGATGGTCTAAAAGTCACAGAAAATATATAAGACTATAGAATTCAAAACTGCTAACATTAGTTCAATGCTGTTTTCAGTGACATGTAGAGAAAACCATAAGATTATATATATATTAGTTATATTTTTTACCAACATATCGCGCTGTATTCGCAATATCCTCTCACATTTTAAACCGATCCACCTGATCTAATGACGTCATATTACGACTACTGAAGTTTTTTTTTAAGAGAACCTCCAATGCTCAACGTCTGAATTCTCTTGGATAGCTCTGTACACAAACCATTTACTTGATTTCAACGAAAAGTTTAGTGTAGCATCCCTATATGATACACATTTCAAATACTGAGTTTTGACTTTCTGCTACTATTTGTTCTTGAAGTACGCTGATAACAGACACACACGCACACAGAGACTTCTGACGGTCATTCTAATGTAAGACGGCCTTCACATTGAGCATTTATAGCCCTAGTTACGTTGTTGAATGTAATAAGACAATTAAAGCGTCACGTGCTGAGGAAAAATTAAACTAATTTCCTAATAAATATTTTGTTGCCTAAAATAACTGCATTAGTGAAAACTGCAGAGTGCTACGATGAGTTTTCTTTTTGAATAATGTATTATTTATTTATTTTATTTTATTACTGTGAGTTTCAGATCACCTAGAAAGAACTAAGAAATTACTTTAACTAAATCAGCTTTTTTAATTCAATGAAATATTTTTGGAAGCTCTTTACTTATAACTCTAACGCATCACGTATAGTAAATTTATTCTTCATTTATAAACTAGTGTGTTGTGGTGTGGCCCCCACATGACTTTCTTCTATATTTTCCTATACAAATTTACTCAGTAAAAATAATTTATTAAAATTATCATTTAAAAAAATTATCTTCCATGATAATGCAGACGATTTCCATATTAGAGAAGTAGTTTAACACTAAATATCCAAAATAAGTCGAATTTATACTCAATATTACATTAAAAAAAAAAAATAAATAAATAAAAAAAAAAAAAAAAATTGTTAAAAATGAAAAAAATGGAAAAAAAAATTGATAACTTTATTTCAAATTATCGCATATCGATGGTTCAACCACTCGTTTTAGAGTATTGGCGAGCTCTTTTGAAAGATACCCATCATGAAAATTTACTCCCCTCGAGGGGGGACTTCCCCCCCAAGGGCGTGGCGAGGCTCCTACACATACAAAAAAAATTTCCCAGTTGACTACCTTTATTATAAATAATTCTTGTAAATTTCATAATGATTACTAAAAAATAATTCTCTTTATGGACATTTATACAAAATTTTCTCCTATATCACCATGTTAAAAATTTAGAAAAAGAGAGATGGCAACGCAACCTGTAAGACAATTTTTACCAAAAGTTGATAGGCACTAATTTATGTCAAGGTGCAACTACATACCAAATTTGTATGAAATTGTGTACAGTAGTTCCTGAGATACAGTTGCCACAAAGTTTTGTCACACACACACAAACACAGACAGACATTTTCTAAAAGTGGTCAAATCGTGTTGTACAGCTCTCAAAACGTGTAAATCCATCAAAAGCCCGAGGTCGAAAATCTTTACGAATCCAATACTTTCTTCTATTGAATATCAAAGAAAGTAAAAATACAGTTATATAACTATTAAAAAAAAAAAAAAAAAAAAAAAAAAAAACTTTTTTTATACCAACGCTTTTTTTACAATAAATATATGCATATTAAAAAGCTTTTTGTGGAATTTATATATAAAGTATCTATATTTAAACAGATTAAATACGAATTCAAGAAAAAAAAAAAAAAAAAAAAAAAGTAAGTGAAATATACGAGTACATTAAATTAAATGCAGACCATTTATTTCCCTATCTGTCGCATATATATCACCATTTTTCTTTTTTCACTCTTCCTTTCTCTTTTTGAAAGCGAAGGAAATCTCTGCGTTCCATAAAAAAATTTTCTTCGCAGCAGCATCCATAAACCTATATACATGTATATGTATTATTTATATAAGTAACACTAAAACGATTGATATTTTAAAATATCCATTATTAAGTGAGAACTTTTTACTTTATTGAATTGTCATGTAAATATACAATACTTATTAATCTATAAATATTACTATATTTATAAATACTATATTTATACTGAATAAAAAGTTTTACTGTTTTATCTAAAAAATTTACAAATACTTGTAAAACAAGCTGAGTAATTTTGATTATTATAATAATAATATTAATATGAGGAAAGCTAAGAGTTTTTAGAATTACAACATCAGGATTCCAACTAAAGTGCAAAATCGCGAGAATCTCGCATGTTTTATTATTATTATTATTATTATTAATTAATTAATTAATTAATTAATTTCTTTTTCTCACATAAAATTTTCAACATGAATTCGCGTACTCTTCTGGGACTAATTTATTAAAATTTTTTGGCTAAAAAACAGGCCATTCAAAAACAATCAACAATCTTGAAATGGAATATGTTTCACAAAAATTAGCAAATTTAAACAGATCCCTCAGAAAAGCTGAATGATTTAAAAAAGTCGTTAAAAAAAAAAAAAAAAAAAAAAAAACTTGGATAAGAAAATTACCTGTTTTGCTGATCAGCTGCAAAAATGCATCACATTTCTATAATGAAACACTAGAAAAATTGGAATTAAGTGTATAATATTGTATTGAAAGTATTACATATATAAGTAAGTTTCATCAATTTGCAGATATATTTGCCCATTTTAATGATCCCTTCTGAAAAAAAATCGACTTATTTAAACAGTTAAGTGCGATTAAACTCAAATTATACAAATGAGCTGTAAATTTAGACATCATTAGTAATTTCCATTTATCCAGAATTTTTTTTTAAGTATTCTTTTTATTTTACTTTTCTTATTGAAATTTCACTTTGTTTTTGAGTAATGGGGAGAAATTCTCACCCAGTTTCTACCTCTGATTAAAACACTAAACATATTATTTATAATAGGAATAGCAGAATCGCCTAATACAATAATACATTGCCTATGCAGATTGTATTCACCATTACAACTAACTATAAATAATAATTAATTATTATTAGTCATTATGAAATATCATTAGTGAATCATTAGTTGGGGTAATGCAAAAATACAATCGCATTAAAATAAAAAAGTTATTATTAATTTTTAGTTTGATATTATAATAAAAATTAGTACATACATGTATCAAAATTATATGTCAATTCTACTGAAACGTTTATAATTTTTTTTTTCTAATAAATTAATGCTCTATATTTTATGTAAGGAAAAAAATGGAAAAGAATAATGTGAAACTTCCGACTACATTTTTTTTGCCTTATCCGGCATTTATTAAAGTAATTACCATAAGCAAATCAACTTTTTCAATTTGCTGAGATGTTATTAGAAATTACATACTTATATTAAAAAAGTAATCTACTCGGTCTAGTGAATGTAATTCTTACTTATGAAATTACTTTTATGCAATAGAAAAGATAGCCAGTTTTCTTTTTAACCATGTCATCCATCTCCACGCAATAAAAAATTATCTTTATACGTAAATGTTGAAAACCTTTCCCGAAATTTATATAAAGCTGCTATACTTAAAAAGATTAAATACGGGTTCATGAAAATAAAACTAAGTGAAATATATGAGTGCATTAAGTTAAATGCATACCATTTATTTCTCTATTTGTCGGTTTTTTATACAATTTTTCTCTTTTTAGGAAAAAATAATACTCAGCACTTCCGTGTAAAAAATATTTTCCTGGTATCAACCATAAACTTATGGCTTTTTTATACTAATTTTATTTATATAAATAACGCAAAACCATTTGCGTCAAGAAAATCAATTGTTGTGAAAAGGAAAAAGAAAGCAATTTCACATTTATAATTTAATACTTATATATAAGCGTTAAGCATATATAATACTTTTTAATATATAAATATACATTGAATAAAAAGGTTTAACGTTTTGTGTAAAGAATTTGCTGACGATCGACGGTATTTTAAACTCTGGGATTTTGAAACAAATCGAAAAGAGACGATATGATTTTCAGCTGTCAAAACAAAGTTTTCATTTGAAAAGATGTGCGTCAAAGTTATGTCAGTTTATTTTTTATTTAATTTAAAGTGGGTTAGAATCTTGTAATTTATAAAAGCTTTAGTATAATGTCATTTTTGTTAAGAATTGTTGATTGCACTTATATGTATACTCTTTGTATGTAATAAAAAATTAAAATATAGCAATAGTACATTTTTAAAAGGCACTATTTAAAAATAACGTTGAAACCTTCATAAAGTTTATCTTATTTTACTCATTTATTATTTTTTTTTATTGTTATTATTATTATTTTGTATGATATTACAATAAATAATCTGGTGATTCACTCACACAACTTTCTCTTACCCTGAGATTTAATACTATAAATACAGGTTGGAGATTGAGAGGTAACATAACGAGTACTGTTATGTAAACCTATGTTAAAACAATTCAAATAAGATTTCGGAAGAGTTTTATATGGTAATTAGTTCTGTATGAGGGGGGTTACCGCCCCCTCAACCCCCCGTTTAATTACTGCACCTATATTTATATAGAATTTAAATCTGCTATTACAATTAAAGTTCACTTAAAATTATTCAGACAACTTTCAAACGCAACATTCCTTGAAACTTATCAATCTTGATCAAACTTTTCCAGCAACAAATTTATATTAACTTCAAAATACAACATTTGGATCTCCTAAAATTATTCATCTTCAAGTCACTCTAAGAGACACAGACAAAGATAAAACGTTAAAAACTTGACTACGGTAATTAGGAAGCCACAAACGTGTAAATATGCAAAAAACAAGCGATGAATATTTAGCTTAAAAACGTACATTATTTACCATATGTCTATGAGGAATTCATTTCAATTCCCGAACAACTTTCCTGGAAATAGGAAAATATTATTAGTGAACCACATCCACTAACAACAAAAAAGAATGTTATCGCTTAAATATTTTCAGCCCTGTATATCTTTCGAAGATTATATACAGACCACATGGTGCACCTAAATATAATCCTATAATAACAATACAGTGCCCAGCCTGAAATACACTTCCGTCAATTTGCAACTATTGTCGCACTTTTATCTAGTTCTTTTGTGTAGCCTTTTAACGAACAGTGATTGATTTCCCTACCATATTCTACATGAGACATGTTTTTACGCATATAAAAAAATATATATTCGTTTCATTTGGTTTAGTGCAGTGTATTGATGTTAAACTCTACTTATCAGCACTTTCCCCCGTAGACGTAATGTATTTGAGTTCTCTTGGGCATCCCTGTACACTAACCATTTGCTTCATCTCAACGAAAAGCTTTGTGCAGCATCCTTATACCATACACATTTATATTACCAAGTTTGGACTTTCTGCTACTGTTTGTTCTTGAGCTATGCTGATAACACACACACAGACAGACAGACAGATCATTCGCTAAAAACACGATGTTCGTATTCAGGGAACCTCAATATATGTAAATATAACAAAAACTCACTTTCGAAAATTTGACCCTAAAACAATGCTTTCTCTATCTTATGGGTAAGAGAAAGTAAAAAGATATAATTTTTTATTGGTTGTTTGTTAAACAAATTTTTTGGGGGAAGATAAATGATAAAAATCAGCTGCTTGTGGTTTTCAGTTGCGCGAATCCTACGATTATGGTGTCGAACAGTAAGAGAAATGGCACAGAAGACATAAATTCGATTCCCAAGCTTGGTAACTTTTAACAATTGTTGAATATTATTCTAATCTTTTCTTTTAAAAAGTCTTATGTGTAAAATGTTTTAATATACATGTAATACAAGTAGACAAATAATAAAATTTCATTCGAATTCTGATTAACTAACAAAAAACATTGATTTTTAATGATTGCTTAATTTTCTGTTTCAAATCTTTCTAAACAGATTAATGATATGATGAAGAATGAATATTCAAAGCACTTTTGATTTTAGACGATACTGTAGTTATAAAAAGTTGGTTTGTATAGATTTAGCATTACATATATCTATATATATAAAAGAACACTTCCTGAGTGAGTGAGTGAGGGGGTGATCTATCAACGCCCAGACCAAACCCCTGGACCTAGAAGCATGAAATTTTGTGACAATGTTCTTTCTATGACGTAGGCATCCACTAAGAAGCGATTTTACAAAATTCGCCCCCCAAGGGGGGAAGGGGGGGCAAAACGTGATTTCACAAAATTCTTCATATCTCAAACAAAAAAACAGATATCCGTAAAATTTTTGCTTTAAAATATAGCTAATACAAATGTCAAAAAACCAATTTCTGGAATTTTCAAAATTCGGTCCCCAAGGGGGGAGGGGGGGCAAAACGTGATTTCACATGCGTAAAAACGTGATTTCGCATAATCCTATATATCTCAAACAAAAAAATAGATATGCGTGAAGTTTTTGCTCTAAAATATAGCTAATGCAAATATCTAAAAACTAATTTCTGGAATTTTAGAAATTCAGCCCCCAGGTGGGGCAGCAGGGGGGGGAGAGGGGGGGCAAAAAATAAAAAGAGAGTTAGATCGTTCAAAATTGGTATATAGAGGTTTTCGATACCTACAAATCGATTTCGGATATTTTCGAATTTGTAAAATTATTAGGAGGGGCGGGAGGGGGGGGCGGCAAGGGGGGGGGGCTATGGGGCAAAAACAAATAGAAATACAGTTAGGCCGTTCAAAATTGGTACAGTTAGGTTTTAGATGCCTGCAAGTCGAATGGGGATATTTTCGAAAGTGTAAAGTTATTAGGAGGGCCGGGAAAGGGGGAGGGGCAGAGGGGGGGGCAAAAAAATAAAAATAGAGTTAGATCGTTCAAAATTGGTATATAGATGTTTTCGATACTTACAAATCGACTGCGGATACTTTCGAATTTGTAAAATTATTAGGAGGGGCGGGAGGGGGGGCGGCAAGGGGGGGGCTATGGGGCAAAAACAAATAGAAATACAGTTAGGCCGTTCAAAATTGGTACAGTTAGGTTTTAGATGCCTGCAAGTCGAATGGGGATATTTTCGAAAGTGTAAAGTTATTAGGAGGGCCGGGAAAGGGGGAGGGGAGAGGGGGGGGGCAAAAAAATAAAAATAGAGTTAGATCGTTCAAAATTGGTATATAGATGTTTTCGATACTTACAAATCGACTGCGGATACTTTCGAATTTTTAAAATTATTAGGTGGGGCGGGAAGGGGGGGGGGCTATGGTCAAAAACAAATAGAAATACAGTTAGGCCGTTCAAAATCGGTACAGATAGATTTTAGAGGCCTGCAAGTCGAATGGGGATTTTTTCGAAAGTGTAAAGTTATTAGGAGGGCCGGGAAGGGGGGGCAGAGGGGCAAAAAAAAAAAATAGAGTTAGATTATTCAAAATTGGTACATAGAGGTTTCCAATACCTACAAATCGATTGCGGATATTTTCGAATTTTTAAAATTATTGGGAGGGCGGGAAGGGGGGGGGGAGTAGAGCGGTAAAAAAATAAAAATAGAGATATATCGTTCAAAACTGGTGCATAGAGGTTTTTGATACTTACAAATCGATTGCGGATATTTTCAAATTTGTAAAATTATTAGGATAGACAGGAGGGGGGGGGGCGAAGTGGGAAAATAATAGAAATAAGAGTTAAAGCATTTTGGGAATTTTTTCCGAAGGCAGTGAGAACCCGGTGCGACATTTTTCCTACTCAGATTTTGTTTCTCTTTTTTTTCATGTGATAAAAATTAATGCAATTTTGAGAATTCATTATAGTGATTCATTTAAAAATAGGGACCAGCGAAGCGGGCGTTGCCTGCTAGTCTATATATATAAAAGAACACTTCCTGAGTGAGTGAGTGAGGGGGTGATCTATCAACGCCCAGACCATACCGCTGGACATAGAAGCATGAAATTTCGTGACAATGTTCTTTCTATGACGTAGGCATCCACTAAGAAGCGATTTTACAAAATTCGCCCCCCAAGGGGGAAGGGGGGGCAAAACGTGATTTCACAAAATCCTTCATATCTCAAACAAAAAAACAGATATCCGTAAAATTTTTGCTTTAAAATATAACTAATACAAATGTCTAAAAACCAATTTCTGGAATTTTCAAAATTCGGTCCCCAAGGGGGGCGGGGGGGCAAAACGTGATTTCACATGCGTAAAACGTGATTTCGCATAATCTTATATATCTGAAACAAAAAAATAGATATACGTGAAAATTTTGCTCTAAAATATAGCTAATGCAAATATCTAAAAATCAATTTCTGGAATTTTAGAAATTCAGTCCCCCGGTGGGGCAGCAGGGGGGGCGGGGGGCTATGGGGCAAAAACAAATAGAAATACAGTTAGGGCGTTCAAAATTGATACAGATAGGTTTTAGAGGCCTGCAAGTCAAATGAGGATATTTTCGATTGTGTAAAGTTATTAGGAGGGGAAGGAAGGGGGTAGGGGAGAGGGGGGGGGGGCAAAAAATAAAAATTGAGTTAGATCGTTCAAAACTGGTATATAGAGGTTTTCGATACCTACAAATCGATTGCGGATATTTTCGAAGTTGTAAAATTATTAGGAGGGGCGGGAACGGGGGTGGGGTGGTAAGGGGGGGCTACGGGGCAAAAACAAATAGAAATGCAGTTAGGCCGTTCAAAATTTTTACAGATAGGTTTTCGAGGCCTGCAAGTCGAATGGGGATATTTTCGAAAGTGTAAAGTTATTAGGAGGGCCGGGAAGGTGGGGGGAGGAGAGGGGGGCAAAAAAATAAAAATAGAGTTAGATCGTTCAAATTTGGTATATAGAGGTTTTCGATACGTACAAATCGATTGCGTATATTTTCGAAGTTGTAAAATTATTTGGTGGGGCGGGAAGGGGGGTGGAGCGGTAAGGGGGGGGCTATGGGCAAAAACAAATAGAAATACAGTTAGGCCGTTCAAAATTGGTACAGATAGGTTTAGAGGCCTGCAAGTCGAATGGGGATATTTTCGAAAGTGTAAAGTTATTAGGAGGGCCGGGAAGGTGGGGGGGCGGAGGGGCAAAAAGTAAAATAGAGTTAGATCATTCAAAATTGGTACATAGATGTTTTCAATACCTACAAATCGATTGCGGATATTTTCGATTTTTTTTAAATTATTGGGAGGGGCGGGAAGGGGGGGAACGGAGGGGCCAAAAAATAAAAATAGAGATAGATAGTTCAAAACTGGTGCTTAGGGGTTTTTGATACCTACAAATCGATTGCGGATATTTTCGAATTTGTAAAATTATTAGGATAGACGGGAGGGGGGGGGGTGAAGGGGGAAAATAATAGAAATAAGAGTAAGAGCATTTTGGGAATTTTTTCCGAAGGCAATGAGAACCCGGTGCGACATTTTTCCTAATCAGATTTTGTTTTTCTTTTCTTTTCACGTGATAAAAATGAATGCAATTTTGAGAATTCAGTAATTACAGTGATTCATTTAAAAATAGGGACCAGCGAAGCGGGCGTTGCCTGCTAGTGTTATATATATAAAGATTGTTATTATTATTATTATTATTATTATTATTATTATTATTTTCAGAGATATCTGTAAAAACTTACAAGAGTTTTCTGACAGTTACTTACATTAAGAGATAGTTAAGTGAATCAATGAATATATAAATTAATGAAAATAATAGAGTTTAACTGAAATTTTTTTTTTTCTCAACGTTACTAAAACCTGTCACAGTGCAATTCACATAACATGTTAGATGATTTTAAAAGGATTCATTTCAGATCCGAAGTCTCAGTTTAAAAGTCGCTGTTAGTTGGACTAAGCACATCAGTCACAAATACATTTCTTTCCAACAGGTGAAATCTTCACTTCAAAAATCTAAAACAGAATCATTATAAATGCTGTTATTGATGTGCCAAAGTATTGGAAAGAGACAATAACGAAATTAAATATATTTACATTAAGTATGACGACACTTCTTTAAAAAATGAAGAACCTTCACTTCTACGTTACATTTAACACGTTGAGCGCCACGCAAATTCTTAAAATCCATTAAAATTCCATAATGATTCTTCCTGTAATAAATAAAAATTAAGCAAATTTTTAATAAATTTTCAATCATTAAATGTAATATTTTTAGTTTTATATCCTATTTTATATTCGCCACCAATGGTTGACGCAGTTATATATCATATTTGACCCTGTCAGCCACCGATAGCTGACAGGGCACGCAACGTTTTAATTTTTTTTGGTACTGCTTTTACTTATGGGGTAAAACTTTCACTGAAATGTTTGAAGTATAACATGTTCTGCACACTCCTAAAGTTTCAAGATGATTCCTTTAGTACTTAGAGATAGATGACAAAATGTCTAGAATCTAGAATGGTTGACTTGGCGCTCAACGTGTTAATTATCATAAAGTGTTTTTACTTTAAAAGGTAAAAGTATTTTAAGAGATTGTGTGTGGTAATCCTAGAGTTAAGCATAAGGAATATTTTAAACTAACTAGAACTGACATTAGAAAAGCTATTGGCATATTAATTGAACATTGTGCTTTGAGCGTACGTGATTTATGAGTGTTAAGAATGACCCAATTTTGTAAAGAATGCTTATATAACGAAGACGCTGCAGTCCATGTACTTTTTGAAAGGGAGGTATTTTTCATCTATGGAACTAAACACTTAAGATTATTTTTTCATAACGATTATATTAACCCGTTAACGCCCGAATTAATTCTGCAAAACATTATTAGCTGATTATTTCACTTCTAAATTAATATAGACAACTGACAGTAAAATTTAACTTAAACAATTCTTCTGGTAGTTTTAAATTTAAAGTCTATCCTCATTTATTGACGTTTACTGTTCTAGCGAGAAAACTTCGAGATAGAAAAACGTTGAGAAAACATATTAATTTCCTATTATATGTTGACAAAGATCTCGAAAGTAAAGCATCATAATATATATTGTTATTCAACTTGATTTAAGTTAGTACACCGGCGCAAAAAGCAAATATAGGTGCAACGAAAGAAAAATCACAAAATATCTATCCAAATTATGAAATAATAATTAATAGTAGGCACATAAAACTTTCAGGGATTCTTTAGAGTGACGGTATTAACTGTCACTAAAAAGCAAAAATCATTCCAAGAAACTACAAAAAATATACGTGTCATTTTATTAGCTGTCCTCAAATGAGGACACTGGGCGCTCACGGGTTAACATTAACCATCGTTTACAGTGTAGCCAGATCTGGCTGATATTTTTTATTCAATAATCACCAATAATTTTTAGATGTGATATTTGACATACATAACAGATTGTGAATCTTCGAAATGATTAGGCAAGCGTTACACTAAAAACTTATTAGTGATTGTTTGAATAAAAAATCTGCCAGATATGGCAACACTGATCATTTCGTGTAAAAAATAACCATTTTCGTGAGTTCTTTATTAATTACATAAAGATGCTCCAAAAATTTGTTTTTCAATAACACTAAACTCTCTGATACGTTTACAGTTAATTTTGTACAAAAGTAAGTCAAATTTGTAAATCAAATGTCAAATTTTTGTAAGTCAAATTTGAAGATATTACTATTGAAATAAACAGAACTTTAATTTAGTTTTCCATTTTTATCTTACTAGGTTATGTATTAAGGGGCAATTAATTACCCCTTTATGACAATCTTCACTAGAATGATGCGTCGCAAAATTAGAGGGAAATCAGCCCTATGCCCCCTCAATGCTAATAGTAGTTATTTTATTAAAAATACCATTTCTTGAAAATTGGAAAATACAAGTAAATTCTAACCTAGTTCATTTACTATAGGGAAAATATTCATTTTATACATTTACTAATCAAAGTAATAAAAATAATAATGCATATTTTGAATGAAGAATTGGTTAAACGCCGAATTGTAAACTTCTAAATATTATTTTGTTATTCTAGAAAAACTTAATTAAATTTAAAATATGTGAATTTGAATTCCCACAAATTCTATGTTTATATTTTTTCTACTTTCTACCATATTCAACAGAAGTAAGTATTGAGTTCTTAAAAATTTTCGACTTCCGGTTATTGATAGATTTGCAGGTTCTGAGAGCTCCAAAGCATGATTTGATTAAATCCAATACAAAGTTATTTTTTAGAAAATTTGACATATGCTGCATTTGACACAATATGCATACTACAGTCATAAAATAAAAATATTAATAAAATAAATGTAATTAAATGTGAGAATTTTTGCTAGATGATTTTAGTTGCGAATGTGCAGGTGTTCATAATTTTTCATTTCTATAATTCATTAGCCAATTGAGCTACTTATAGCACAGTCCCAAGTAAATAACGTGAAAAATCAAAGAGTTTTCATCGATACAATAAACTAAATTTCAATCTCAAAAAAAAAAAAAAAAAAAAAAAAAAAAAAAAAAAAAGCGGAACTGTAATGAATGTTACCCAACTTTTTTTTTTTTTTTTTTTTTTTTTTTTGATTAATCAACGGTAAAATAAGTTTTGTTGATTGTAAATACATTTTGATAAAACACCCTATCTTTTCTTTTTCTTTTTTTTCGTTGATAGGAACAGAAATTTATTTCATTCTATCAACGATAACTTTTTGAATTTCCCCGATATTTGATTGGAGTTTTCATATAAGAAGCTCAATACATCTGGCTAGTGAATTATGCAAATGGAATACGTTAATGCTTGCTTGGGCACGTTTAAAAATTATTTAGTAAAAATGCTCTAGCTCATATTTCATTAGATAGTCAATATTTGTGTTCTGTAAAAATTTTGTCTTACACTACACCTGTAACCATTGTAATAGAATTTATCTGGTAGGTACTATTTTTTTCTGTTATGTATTCGAAAAACTTGATATCAAAGTAGGATTGGAAAGTGCTAATTAAAAGTATGACGCATGAGCCCGTGGCTTCGAAACAAAGCCTTAACTTTCTACGTAAAGGCTGTATCTCTATTGCGATCCTGTCTGGTTGAATACGGAAAAATTTATTTAATGTGAGTGCCTTTTTTTTTTATATGTATTACAGAAAAAAAATCTGTTATTACGAATCTTTTCTGTATTATTCCATTACAGAAAATTTATGTCTATTTTTTTTTCTCGTAGCATACGGATATTTTCTGACAATTTTTGCTGACAGAAATTTGCTGTAGTATAACAGGATTTTTTTTTACAGTGTGATTGCAGTGTATGTTGTGTCTGATGTAGTGTTTGTCAAGTTTTCTAAAAATGGCTTTGCATTGGATTTAATACCAGGGGTCTTAACAGACTTTTAAAACAGGGTCCTGTTTTTGTGAAATTGTGAAAAAACTATGCATGATTTTGTGATTCTAAATTTAGTATAAAAATCAAGTTCTTCCAAGTTTTTTAGGTAGGGTCTTCTTTTTGTAAAATTGTGAAAAATGTAATTTTTCAATAAAGCATTTTCATTTCAGACAATGATGGTGCATTTTTATAGAGCTAAATTCACAGATATGCATAGAAAGCTTTTATAAATTAGAAATTGAAAATGTCAGCTTTTCAGGAAAATACAGCGAAGCATGTCCGATTATTCAGGCGGCCTATTCCTTCTATGGTAGATTAATTTTCGAAATAAAACAGAGTTATTAAAAGGTCTGTTTTTAAGGGGGAGGGGGATTTTGTAAAGGGTCCTTTTTCAGGATAATCAATCTAGGTTGAATCTTATAATAAAACGGGGGCGATTTTTTAAAGAAACCTTTATATGTTCATGAATATAAGCGCTAATTTCGTACAAATTAATACAGATATCTAAAGATAGCGTATTATCGCTTGCTTGAGCCAGAATGCAATACAAGAAATACTTTTTACAGCCTGATTCCAAACATTGTGTATACTTTTTAATTGTTTAGTGATGGTCTTGTTCTTTTTTTTTTTTTATGTTGAAATATGTGAGGTATAGCATTTTTTCTTTTTCTTTATACTCCTAAAGTTTTAAGGTAGTTTGTCAGGTATTATTAGATATTTTCAACAAAACGTCTGAAATCGATAGTGCCGGCCATTCATGGAAATATAATGTATCATTTTTAAGAAACGTAAACATACAGTACTGATTAATGGGCGTATCCTACGTGTAATTATGCCATTTTATAAACGTGAAACAAATATTTAATATATAAAACATTATAAATTCTTATTTTATTACAGGAAAATCTTAAATGTGTACTTATTTAATCATATGATCGATAAGCATAGTTAGAAAATAGAAAATTTTTATGTATTTATGTAACGGATTTCAGAGGTGAAATAAAATAAAAATTCTATTAAAATTTTCCAATTGCAAAAAAATGTAAAAGGTGGCAACTATGGATGTGAAAAATTTGTTGATTTAAATAAAACAATTATAGAGGAAAAACAAAAACTTTTTTTTCTAGCTTTCATGTTATAAAAGCTCAAACTAACAGTGATAAATTGTTATTTCAATGTATAACTAACTGTATTTACAAAATCTATTAATAGGTATATTATATCGCTCGATTTTTAAAATCTAATGCAAAATTATATTTTTGACCAACATTTTTAAACCTTTTGACGAGTTTGAATAATTCTATAAATGAGTATCGAATGTAGATAAGAAATTCAAAGCGATAACTGTGCCTGTTAATTATGATTCAAACTTTTGTAATAAAAGATCATTTCATTTATCTCTTCTCTCTCATCCAAAAAATTCTTTAGTGTAATGTGATGTGAGAGAGGGATACAGAAAGTCCTGAAGTTAAAATTGACATCAGTATAATTTCTAAAAAAAAAAAAAAGTGAAAATGTAAATAATGTCAAGATTTTTCTGCAGACCACCAGAATTTTTCACCAGTTGGCGACCACTGCGTAAAAGCACATATCCTATCTGTCTTTTAGGCACATATAATGGTATGTTAAATGCTATTTTAATCACATTAAAAACTGAGACACAATATACACTAAAAATATACAATTTAAAACATTAAAAACACAAAACAAAAATTTTTAAACGTTTCGAGCCTTTTACAGGCTCCTCATCAGTAAACAACATCAAATGTAAATGCTGAGAAGAACAAGAGACTTTCATTAAGTGAGTACAACGTATTCATTGGGAACTGCGCATGCTTCATTAAGGGGTGAAAAATGTTGATTTGTGTACCAGCCCTCCAGGAAAATTCTTGAATGATAATTTAAACAGTTAGATATGATTATTTTCGTACTGTTAAAATCAGGTAAATGGTCAGTTTCTATGGCATGCTGTACAATTTTCGAACGTATATCACGGTTTTTGAAATTTGTTTTATGTTCCTTAATACGAGTATGAAGTGAACGGCCAGTCTGACCAATATAAACCGAACTACAAGATTTACAAGGGATATTATAAATAACCCCTGTACGGGAAAAAGGGGTGATAACTGTTTTAAAATTAGAAAGGAAATTACGAATTAAAAATTGGGGTTTATAGGAAACAGATAAATTAACAGTACGTAAAACTTTGGCAATAGATTCAGAAATATTTTTATAGTAAGGAATAGTAACGAACGATTTAGGGGAATCAGTTTCATGGTTATCCTTATTAAAGTTATATTCTTTTAATTTTCTTTTAAGCCAGCGAGAGGGATAATTATTACGCTTTAAGTCCGAAAAACAGTTATCCCCCTTTTTCCCGTACAGGTGTTATTTATAATATCCCTTGTAAATCTTGTAGTTCGGTTTATATTATTCAGACTGGCCGTTCATTTCATACTCGTATTAAGGAATATAAAACAAATTTCAAAAACTGTGATTTACGTTCGAAAATTGTACAGCATGCCATAGAAAATGACCATTTACCTGATTTTAACAGTACGAAAATAATCATATCTAACTGTTTAAATTATCGATTAAGAATTTTCCTGGAGGGCTGGTACACAAATCAACATTTTTCACCCCTTAATGAAGCATGCGCAGTTCCTAATGATTACGTTGTACTCACTTAATAATAGTCTGTTGCTATTCTCAGCATTTACATTTGATGTTTTTTACTGATGAAGAGCCTGTAAAAGGCTCGAAACGTTAAAAAATTTTTGTTTTGTGTTTTTAATGTTTTAAATTGTATATTTTTAGTGTATATTGTCTGTCTCAGTTTTTAATGTGATTAAAATTTAATTTAATTACGAGACGTAATGATTTTTAAATAATTTAAATGTTAAATGCTTCTCAAATAGCTGTCAGCGTTTTCTTTTTATTATTATTATTATTATTATTATTATTATTATTATTATTGGTATCCTATAATCTGGTGTCTCTTCCTTGTGTTTTATTTGTCATGCGCTAAGTCTCCTTTTAATATTTAAAATGACATTCCTATCGGTAGCTTCTAGAAGTCTTTCTTCCAAAGAAGTATTATTTATATATATATATATGTATATATATATATATATATATATATATATCGAAATATAAAGAAATTATTTTTAAAACATCACTTTTTTTGATGTATAACGAAACGTTTTTCACCGAAACAAATGATCTCAAAGTAATTTCTTTATATTTCGAACTCAGTTAATGAAGAACGGTAATGTTCAAAGTTTCGACGAAATGTTCGAAGAAATTTCAAATTTACAGCTCAACTCCTTTTCTCATATTTTCTCCAGAAAACTTTTCCTCTAAATTTTTATTTTTAAAGCAATTTTAACGTCTGCGAAGTACAATTTAAAATTTTGAAGGAAATATACCGAAGTTAAAATAGCCAGACGCTTTCTGAAAGTTGTTAAATTTTCTGTTTATGCATAAATGCATTAGATTTGCTTTTGATATAGATGTAGGTTCACCTTTAAAAGAAATTTATAGTTACTTCAGGAGAATTTAACTATAAATGGTGAATTATAGTGCTTAAACAGCAGACATGTCTGGACCCGAATTGCGTAAACAGGGGTATTTTAACATAATAATAAATTATATACGGAAGGAAATTTGTTAAATTCCAGCCCGGTAGCAAAAAATATGAGACGTGAGATGATGAACATCACCTTAAGAGAAATGCATATTTATACATTCATTGTGAATTTTTATCTTTCAAATTTTTATTCAAATGAAAAAGATCTTTGTCTTTTACGTGTAATTAATATCTTTACGAGTATTTCTTTTAAAATAATAGGCACCAATTCTCATTATCATGAACCATTATCTTATTATATTTCTTTTAATTAAAATGCTACATGCAAATTGGCATTTTTCACAAGACTAGTTCTCCAGACAACACACTTTCTTCAAGCAAGCTTAATTTTGGTAGTTCAAAAATATCTCCAAAGAGATCCAAGCTTAATAAATTACAATTGATAAATCAAATATATTAGAAGCCTGAAAATTCAATGACGTCAAAAATCAAAAATGGGAACTGCGCACGCAGTTTTTAATTAGTTCCTCCAAACAGATCGAAGTCTAATAATTTATATTTGGCAAATGAAACTTATTACAAGCTTGAAAATTCAATGACATCAAAAGTGAAAGACTGGAAACTGCGCACTGAGTTTTTAATTTGTCCCTCCAAACAGATCTAAGCTTAATAATTTGCATTTGCTAAATCAAACATATTACAATCTTGAAAGTTCAATGATGTCAGAACTGGGAACTGCGCACGCAGTTTTTAATTTGCATTCGCTGAAATTGCTAAAATCAACTTTACTGGCGTATAATAAATACGTTCATGTACCAGCGTATTAAAAAAAAAAAAAAAAAAAAAAAAAAAAAAGAAAGAGGAAGAAGATTTTTATTTCAATACCAGTTTTATAAGTATTTCTTTTTTGTATGCTGTAACAAGCACAGTGCAAGCTTGGTACATCCTGACTCATGTTTGAATGAAAACTTGAATCTAACTTGAATTCTGCATTAAACTTCCAAGCTATTAACATCAAATTTGATGCAAGCTAATTTGATGGCGCGATAACATATTTTTGTAACAATTCTAATTTTATTAATAAAACTTACAATTAATTTTTTTTTTTTGTCAGTATCTCCCATACGGCATACAATAAATGATTTGCATAAGACGTTTTATTTTAAAATACATAAACAGTACGATAAATCAATCTTCTTTGAGGTTTTATAGAAAATTGCAGTTTTTTGATTTTATTTTGTGTTAGTTAGAACTGAAGTGATATGAAAAACAAAAGACGAAATTAAATTATAAGTTATTAATGAAATTTTTAAACTGGACTATTTTAATGAAAACAACATCAAACTTATTTTAATGTTTCTTAAAGTTACTTAAACCTGGTTAATCTATTATTATTATTATTATTATTATTTACACAAAAAAAATAGCGCACAGACACATGCACGGACAAATATACCGCACATGCGTCCTCATAATTTGAAAGGAGAGTTCCTTGTTTTACTCCTTCCTTTAATTTATTTATTTCTAGAATTTTAAGTTAAATCAGGCTATAGACATAAATTAGAATTTATAAATTATTTTTTAATTACTTGTTTGAATAAGAAAAACAAAGTTTAATTGTATATGATTAGTAAATATTCAAATAGCGATAAAAACTAGAGAAAGAGTTTTTTTTTTTTTTTTACCGATATGACTGGTATTTGGCTTTCATTCAAATTCTTGAGCAAATGAAAATGTATATATGTGAATATCAAAGTTTCTTAATTATATCGATACTTTTAATTAACAAAAGTAAAAACTGCGTACAAAGTTTTCCAGTTATAATAATTTAATAATACCTTAATTACTGCTTAAATCTAAAAGAAAAATTTTATACATCATTTTTATATAGGAGAAAAAAAATATATATAATTTTTTTTCAATGGCTAAGAAATTTCGAGAGGCAAGCAACTATTTCAGTAGTAAAATGTATAAGCAGACCGACCGAGATAACTCAATAACATCCTGAAATCATCCAAAGTTTATCATATTGTCTGAATAATCTTATATCCTCAGGATGGTCGAAATGATTCTGTAGACGGATACTGGATGTCCCGTCGGTGTCATGATGTAACATATATTTTTGTCTTGGTGATGAATTTTTTCCTCTCTGTTAAGACAATTATGGGATCAATGCTGATATAATATGAATGGAAATGAACTAACACCCACTGCATAGTTTAATGGTCCTGAAGACAGTTAAATAGCCTCCTGTGTGCGTGTCATGATATTCAATATAATTTCGCATGATACTGAAAATTTTTAAACTCCTATTAGGACATTTATGGGATCAATATAAATACCTTCCCCTAAAGGGTACAAATTGTACTTCAGACATTTATAGGACGCTTTGCACATTGCATTTTTGCCAGTTATAGAATGACTACAGACATTCGTGGTCAGTAAGAACTATATAAATAATACTCCACCTGTTTTTTTTTTTTTTTGTTTTTTTTTTAATCGAAGTCTTCATTTTTGCGGTTCCCTCACAAGCATGTTATAAATTTATATTTTTTTTCTTACTTCACCTTCATACAATTTTACCTATTAATATCATTAACATTTTATTATAAGTTTACTTTTTATTCAACCATTTAGGTACTTTTGAATTTATATCAATTTCTAAGGAAAAATTACTCTTAATATATTCTTAATAACGTCTTCCTTATACATAAATGTATATTTTCTTCGAGATCATATGTGTATCTGAATGCATGTGCATGCATTGCTCGTGGGAAGAGAAATAAACGACTTTTTTTTAATTACTTTTTTAATATACGTATGCATATGTTCTTAAGTAAATGTATTTAACAATTGTTTACTCATTTTATAGCATATGTGAAATTACACACTGTAAATAGAAGCGTCTTAAATTCAGACAGAAATGTGTCTGAAATGCCAATTCAGACACATAAATGTCTGAAACACTTACGCATGCAAAATTTCAGACGCATGTGCTGTCTTAAATTAAGACACGTAAGCGTCTTTTTTATAAATGAGCTGAGATAAGTGTCTGAATAAGATTTATATGTCTGAAATTAAGACATATTACAGTTTAGACACATAAATTTTCAGACATTTTACAATTTAGGCACTTAAAATTTCAGACATTACAAATTTCAGACACTTAGAAATTCAGACATTTGTACTACTTAACAAATTTTCCATATGGAATCTACTTTAAGCAGTATGCATATCCTGTTTTAACATTTTTTTTAACAAATAAATTTGATATTATTTTATATAATATAAGTAGTTAACTTATTTAAAATACTTAGACGCGGAACTTATTCTCTTAAAAATTAAAAAAACAAAGTTAATTTTTATTTAAAGTTCTCACGGGTAATATATATAGTATATATATATATATATATATATATATATTAAGATAAACGAAGCATGTAACTTGTATCTAAGAAAGCGAATTCGTAACTAAACAATCTTAAACAATTTGTGCATAATTGATTACTTTTCCGCGTTTTAAAAATTATTTTATGTTGCCCTACACTTCAAAATGTAAAAGAGCGATTCTTTTGGTTCCATGCACATAGTTTGTTTTCTTGCAAATACCAGTTAAAAAAAAAAAAAAAAAAAAAAAAAAAAATCGTTTAAAATCCACAGTCTACTAATTTTTCTTATTTATTACGCATTTTACAAAAAAACTCTAAACCTCAAAACATAAAATTTAAGATAATAATATGCATTAAGCTTTACTTCTTATGGACAGTTTTATTGCAAAGACATAAAACTTAGATTTGTTTTACGGATACTAGAATATATTTCATTATACAAGCAGCGTAGAACGTGAGTGCCGATGGCTTGATTGGGAAGGCGTTTTTTTTTTAGGCTCTAGGAGATTCTAAAATTTATTTTTCACAGGTAAACAGTATAAAACGCATCTTTTTATTTATTTATTTATGAAAAATATTCACTGTAGACAGGATCAAAGATGGCGGAATTTCAGACATTTCGAGTGTGAAACGATGTGCCTTTTAAGATACTTCAAGTGTCTGAAATAAATAAGACACTTTTTAGCATCTTAAAATTAAACACCCATTTTAGACACAATTGTGTCTGAATTTCAGACACTTGTATTTACAATGCAGTTAGGTTAATTAATGAAAGTGCGCTTATAAACATTCGTGTATTAATACTGAACTATTTATTTTCAAATACATATACATGTGTTTGTAAATAAACGGGAATGAATGTTATAACATATATAAAAGCAATACAACTAATTGTGCTTCTTTTTTTAACATTCAAACTACGCACTTCAGAAATCTCTGAAAGTTGCATCTTAAATGTATATTTAAAGTTTAATCCTATGATTTGGTGCCATATATTTTTATGACTCCTTTTAATTTCTATTCGATAAAAGCTCGATAACTTCACGAAAATTCACCTGTTACCAACCACTAATGTAAATATTCCTCAAATCCAGCAATCTCATTAAATATATTATTCAACCCGAATGCATCTCTATCGATTATTCCTGGAATGACAACGAAATTAGTATGTCATTCAAATGGATTATAAAAGTTTCGTTAAACAACTTTGGAAATTGTGAGTAAGATATCATTAGATATAATAGCACCCTTTATTGGAATACCTGTTTTCGTAATATTTAATAATGGATATTACATTACTTGAGAAAATAATACTTCAGTATTGTTGAAATAGTTAAGATAATTAAAGCAGTATCAAAGTTTCCAGCGCTGCTCGTACATATGTACATGTACTTGTAAATAAGTTGGAATGTTACAACATATAAAAACACTACAACACAACTAATTTTGGTGTTTCATTTAATATTCATTCTGCACAGTTCATATATCTATGAAAAATGCTTTGTATAAAATTTAATCCCATTATTTGATAGCATATGTCTCCTCCTAATGTCTATTTGATAGAAGATCGACATCCCTAACGAAAACGCACCTGTTTCTCTCTAGACCACCAAGGTAAATAATATACCTCAAAGACAACAATTTCATAAAATATGTATATTACTCAACCCAAATGAATCTCTATCGATCATTTCCGGAATGACAACGAGATTATCATGCCTTTCAAATGGATTATATAGACTTCGTTTCTAAAACTCTTCTACGTCTCTTTCTAAAACTGTGAGTAAGATATCATTATATATAATAATAGTCCCTTTATTCAAATAGTTACATACTCCATATTTAATGAAATGGATATTATTTTCCTTTAGAAAATATTGCTACAGTATTGTTCAAATAGTTAATACTATTAATAATGCAGTAACTGACTATTAATGCATTACACAGCATTACTTAAATAAATTTTTACGATGATATATTATTTGTCTTGTGCTAACGGTTTACTTCCCATATATGTTTCTACATTGTCTGGAATTTGCTTTACTTAAGTAGTTTCTTTCTTCAACTTCAAAGTATCGTACATAAATAAATACCAAAATAAAATTTAAATTTTGTTAATCATTGAAATTGAATGCCCTAAATTTTTTAATTGTTACTCTAAAATGTTGTACTTTCTTTCTTTTTCATTTTTTTTTTTTTTAACATGACTTAGCAATTTATATTATTTGTCTAATTTCAATTGTTAAAGAACAAAATCAAGATTTTTAGAACGCACTATATATATATATATATATATATATATATATATATATATACATATAAGCTAACTAGTCATCAAATTGGCTTTTGTGGGTTGTTGTGGCAAATTATTTGTTTATTTTTCGTTCCCATTCTTATTGTTATCATTATATATATATATATATGGGAAGGTGACTTAAAATGATCACCTTAGGTAACCTTAAGGTATGATCACCTTAACAACATAAATGTTTAAATAAAACTTTGGCCCTTTGTTAGTGTGTAATACAACAAGTTTATATGTTATCCGGTATACAGCGCCACCTGTTTCGAAGAAAACATATGTGGATCGTTTTGCCCGCTGGGACCATTGTAGGCTACATTACCCTATATATATATATATATATATATATGTGTGTGTGTGTGTGTGTGTACACAAGATGGTAATTAGTTAATACGTGTTTTAAAATTCCCTTTGAAATTTCTTTGCGTCTAACGCAATAAATTTGTTACAAAATATTTAGCTTAAAAAAAATAATAATAATAAATAAATAAATAAAAGGGAAGATCCTGCATAGACAGTGTATTTACCCTGAAACAACTCTTTGAAAAACGCTGTGAATTTAATTTCGAAACGCATGTTGCTTTCATAGATTTTGAAAAAGGCTTTGACCGAGTAGATCGAGGAAAATTGTGGAAGATCATGGAGTATATGGGATACACTCCTCATCTCATTAAAAGTATTAAAAGCCTATATAAACACACTTCTATTGTTTTAGACCTAGGTCTTAAAATTTTGGATAAAATAATAATAAATCAAGGTGTGCGACAGGGATGCAGTTTATGTTTATCGCCACACCTATTTAACATCTATATTGACAATATCATCAGAATCTGGAAAAACAATATTAAAACAGGAATAGGTCTTGGAAAAATTTTGTTTAACAATATACTATTTGCAGACGACTTATGTCTGTTTCAAGACAATAGAGATAATTTGCAACGTGCAATTTTTACTCTAGACAAAATTGGAAGTGAATATAACTTAAAGATTCCAAAGAGTAAAACGAAGATGATGGGTTTCTAAGGTAAAGAACCTATTAGAACAATGATTATCTTAGAAAATAAACCAATTAAACAAATTTCATCTTTTAATTATCTAGGATGTGACATATCTTATAATTACAACAATGGTATACAAAACAAGCTAAATAAGTTCCAATACATCTGCGAGACTATAAGAAGAACATTAAGAAATACAAGAAAAGATACCAGAATAAAATTTTTCAAGACAATGGCGATACCAGCTCTTCTATATGGAAGCGAGACATGGACGCTCAAATAGAGTGATGAAAGAGAAATATAATCTTCAGAGATGAAATTTCTAAGGATTGTGAAAGGTTGTTCTATATTGGATAAAATAAGAAATGATGACATCAGGAAGGAGCTAAAAACGAAGCCAATAATACATACTATAATAAACTATAGAAATAAGTGGAGAGAACATTTGGAACGAATGGCCAAATGACCGTATACCTTTTCACATAAGAGTTTTTTTAAAGTGAAGCATAGAAGATTAAAAAAAAAAAAAAAAACATGAAATGTTCTATATGTACAGACGGTAACAAAAGTGTCCGAACACTAGCAAAAATTCCTATGTAAAAAAGTACACTTGATACTGTTTTGTTAAATAAATCCTTGTCGAATCATGTTCTTAGTCAATGTAAGAACATTATTCGATAACTATTTATTTAACAAAACCGTATGAAGTGTACTTTTTTTACATAGGAATTTTTGCTAGTGTTCGGACACATTGTTACCGACTGTATGTATCTAAGTTAATTTGCAGACAAATTTAACCAGAAGTTATATTATTCTCCCAGTAACCGAGAGCCGCAATAGACAGGTACTACTATCTGGCCGCAGTAGACCGGTTGCCAGAACGTCAAGCTAGTAACCGGAGTATTGCAGATTCGATATTCGATCCAACCAAAGACCGTTGTGTACACTGATGGTGGTTGGTTAAAGTAAAATTTGTCTTAAATGTCCTACATGTTTGTAAAGTTAAATACCTCTGGACGTTACCGATATGGAGATACCATTCTTTCCGTTTAGGATAAAAAAATTTATCATATGTCTCCGGTCCAGCCCTAGCGAGCGAATTCCAGATTAGAGCCATGTACTCACTATGTAGCGCTAGTAAAGCACAAAACTCACTCAGCCTTCCCCTTTCCCTTAATTGTCAAATATCCCAATAATTATTACTTTCCGAACATACATATGGAAGAAAAGTATTGTAATCATGTCAAAAATCCGAATTTGAGATTTTGATGTTTCTATACGTTTTGCAGTCTCCTGAGTCCGTTTCCACTATTTTTACGATGATGTATGTATGTGTGTGTATGTGTGATTGAACACGCTGGCATCTAAACGCTTTTCTCGAATAAGCTGAAAGTTGGTACGTATGTTGTAATTCACCGTAGCACGAACCCTATTCATTTTGGTGAATCTAACACATCGTTTTTTTACAGGGACACTAAGAAAAATTCTTTATCATTATGACCTACAGGGCAAAATTTTTAACAGTGCGATAGCATCTAAACGCCTTATTAAACTGATCAAAATTTATACACATGTTATAGGTCACAGTTGCACGAACTGTATAGAGTTTGCCAGTTTGGTGAATTTAGTACTGACCGTTTTTTTTTTTTTTTCAGGAACACAAATAAAAATTCTTTATCATTATGGCCTACGGGACCGAATTTTTAAAAGTATTATAGTGTCTAAACGCCTTATTCAATTGAACTGAAAATTTATATGAATATTATAAGTCACTTTTGCACTAATTATAAGCATTTTGGTGAATTTAGCATTTATAGGTTTTTACAGGAACGCAACGAAAACTTCTTTATCATTATGATCTATGGGCTCAATGTTCAGTAGAGTTAAATTAAATATCGTGTACTATATGCAGAAAAACACTCAAACATCCTAATATAATTTTCTCTTTTTTGTTTATTGAACAACTCCTCCTACTTTACTTTATCTACAAAACCGTTAATTACGGAAAGTCAAATGTTCGGAAAGTCGAGTGGAGTCACCTCAGATTTTTTTTTTTTTTTTTTTTTTTGAAAGTCTCATTAGAATTTACATCGAGTTTTATTGAATTAGTCCTTGAGTATTAATTTGGCAATAAGTACTCTAATGCATCTCCACGCATTTGTAGTTTTCCTGTATATACTCGTACGTTTTAATATTACTAAAAAATATTTAATAGCACATGCAAATATATAATTCAGATAATAATTACTAAATAGTTATTTAAAAAAATAATCTTTATTTTTTAAGTCTGTTTTTCTATGTGATTTATTCTCATTTATTAAAATGTAAAAAATATTAATCTGCATAGCGATAAAACTCTTCAAAGTAAAAGAAAATTAGATCAATCATAAAGCTAATTTTAAAAATATATTATGTATGATAAATGATAATGATAATGGTTATGTTGCTAAAAAATAAACAACAAGAAACCAAACCACTGTTTTGATAAGAAAAAACATCAACGTGAAATATTTAAGTAACAACTTTAAATTGTATTATTTTTATTTTAAAAGAAAATATAAAAGGCTATTCATTTGCATATTTGTTAATCTCCCAGAAAAAATCTGTAATTTATAATTTTGTTAAAGACTTATATATTTCAAAAGAATTTTTAAATTATAAAGGAATGTTTTGAACAATAAATCTTTTCTGGAATTAGTAAAAACAACGTAGAGTACTATTTTTTATAATTGCTTTCCAGATTTTTTGTAGACTTGCTTTTTTCACTTGGAAGAGAATTTTAAGCTGAAAAGGGATTTATAATGCTTCTTAGAATTTCAAATAATGTAAATTAGAAAAATAATTAGAAAAATATATGATCGCTGTTGCATATCCGAGGACTGTATAAATATAACCAAATATAACGATTTTTTTTAGATATGCTTAAATTTTATTTTTTTATTTATTATTTTTTTCTAACAAATCGAATATTTGAATAATCGTCACTTGAATTTATGTGTGTTTAAATATTGTGGTAACCACTGATGGTAGTTGATTACTTTTACTTTGTTAACTAAAAATTTCGGCAATAGACTTTAGGACAAGAAGACTGAGAAAAAAAAACTTTCTTGTAATTTTGTGGTACACCACCGCTAGATAAATAATTATAAAAGATATATATTGAATTTAGGTACATTGCGATAGAAATTAATAATAAAAGAAATAATCACATGGCCTCAAGAATTTACGCATTAGTTACAATACATTTTTTACGTATATTTTATAGTCGGCAGCAAAAGTATCCGAACACCAGCAAAAATTCCTATATAAAAAAAGTACTCTTAATACTGTTTTGTTAAATATATCCATGTCAAATCATGTTCTTATACTGACTAAGAACATGATTCGACAAGGATTTATTTAACAAAACAGTTTTAATCCTACTTTTTTTATATAGGAGTTTTTGCTAGTTTTCGGATACTTTTGTTACCGACTGTACTTGAATACGTTTTTAAATTGAATTTTATCTCCATTAATTAAATAACATAATGCTTTCTTATTTAAATTATTATTTTCTTTAACATTCTCTTCAGATATATATTGTAAAACCTCAAAGAATTTTTATAAGAAATTCGTGAGTTGGAGTTGCGAAGAAGTCGAATTGATTTGAAGTCTTAACGCTGATACATGAAGGTACTCTTCAAAGTGACGGCTTGGCATTGCGAGTTGCAAAGAAAAACTTCGGACTGCGTGATATTTATCAGATAATTAGATTTGAGTAAGTTTGTTGGAAAGTAGGTAGCGTATGAATGCAAAATGTCTTTGCAGTGTATAAAAGACACGTTAAAAACGAGGTTCGAGGTTCAGTTAGCGACTAGCTTAGATCGAGTGCAGTTCTGATGAGTACATTTGAGTTTGATGCTACATATAGTACAAGGTAGTTTGACTGTAGTTACGTCGCTTGCAGCTTATTAGTAATATTTAGCTATTTATTATCTTGCATTAAATGTACATTGAGGACACTAACTTTCACCATACACAGAGAAAGTAATCCCATTCTTCCTTCATCCACTGGAAAGCTTCAAACAAATTGATTTGTTGATTTTATTTTAGTCTCTGCAGTTTTGTAATTAAATAGACAGTGGAAATGGGGACAGTCAAAATTGTCGCCTAGGGACAAACTTTATGCTAAATTTGATTATATATCTCTCTGCATCGAAAGCCATTACTAAAACCAATATGGTAATAAGTTCGTATTCTTTCGCAATACGTTAAAACTTTCCAACGCAATTTAAATGTATTTAAAATTTCGTTTCTTTCGTCTGTCTGTCCGTGCTCCATTTCTCTTATGCCTTGAAATTGAAGCATATTATTAAGGTTCCCTAAAGCATATTTCTAATAGGAAATGATATAGAAAGTTATTTTTGTGTGCACAAAAGACTCATAAAAAAATTCGGATATATTACAGTCTCTGAGGGGCATTTATTTAAAGAACATTTTAATATCACTTCTCTGTACAAAATAAAACAAATTTAACATACATTATTTAGATGTATGTACATAAAATATTTCCTAATAAATATGAGTATACTTTAAATAAATACTTTAACACACGATAAAAATTTTAAAATTTATATACATTTATATTATATTTATATTATTTATATACATTTCAAAAGATACATGTTAAAAATTAAAACAATATTCACGATGCATTTTGGAAATTTTGTGTATAAAGCTTTTAAGCAAATAATGAATTTGGGAGAGAGTTTTTGATTCGTAAATATTTTTGACTTGCCTTTTTCTATGGTTTACTCATTTTGAGATGATGGTGACAGTTTTTAGAAAATATATATCTCTTTGTGTATCAGACGAAAATTTTGTGGCATTTCTGGCAAAATTTTTGAAAAAATTATACATAGTTGCACTTCAACATAAATTAGTGTCTATCCGTTTTTGGTGCATTATGCACGAAACTTCGTAGCATAGCTATGCTGCGATTTTCCTCATTTACTGGAAAGTTATATCTGAGCTTCTATAGTGTATGATTTCACAGAACTTAATAAAGGAAAGAAACATTATGAAAATCTATTCTGATTCAATTTGGTTTCTCATACGCCGACAGGTACTTATGTTATGCCACAATTTTCCGGTTTTACGTAAAGGTTTTATGTCAGCTTCTTGTTCATGTACTAAACTCGATATGTGAGTTGGTCATTGTAAAAACGAAAGCTAACTTAACTTAGGTAAATGTCGGACGGCAGACGACGTTGCTGTTATTCACTTTTTTGTGATTTTCCATATATCTACATCTCAATATTAAAATTGCCCTAAACTGTATACATAAAATTTTTACTGTAAGAAGATATAGTTTATTACCGACAGGTACTTATGTTATGATTTTCCGGTTTTACGTAATGTCAGCTTCTTGTAAATGTACTAAACTCGATATGTGAGTTGGTCATTGTAAAAACGAAAACTAACTTAACTTAGGTAAATGTCGGTCGGCAGACGACGTTGCTGTTATTCACTTTTTTGTGATTTTCCATACATCTACATCTCAATACTAAAATTGCCCTAAACTGTATGCATAAAATTTTTACTGTTAGAAGCTATAGTTTATTACCGACAAGTACTTATGTTATGCCCCAATTTTCCGGTTTTACGTAAAGTCTTTATGTCAGCTTCTAGTAAATGCACTGAACTCGATATATGTGAGTTGGTCATTGAAAAAACGAAAGCTAACTTAACTTAGGTAAATGTCGCGTCGGCAGATGACGTTGCATTATTCACTTTTAGTGATTTTCCATATATCTACATCTCAATATTAAAATTGTCCTAAACTGTATACATAAAATTTTGACTGTAAAAAGTTATAGTTTAATTTTTTCCATGTTTACCGACAGGTGGCGCTATTATACATAATGATATAGAAGAAAGTTTTGTGATAGCCATAGTATACTAGTTTTAAGTAAACTTATTTTAAATATTAAATTGAACTCATTGAAAATGACGTAGATCTTTTTAAGTGCTTTTATTCAACGTTTATCCTATCATTAAATTGAATTAATCGAATATTAAATAAGGATGATTATGTACTTTTATAAAACGATAATCCTATTATATATTTTTAGTGAATAAACTAAATTATGAAGAAATTTCCAAAGCAACAGAATATTTTATTTGCATATTAAAAATTTAAGCTGTTCGTATAGTAAATGATAAACATTAAATATTAACAAAAGCAGTTCATTTTGTAAATCGTAAATTTTGAAAACTTTGTTAAACTATCTCTATGGGAGGTTTTTAAAAATATTTCTAACATAAATCAAGGGAAAAATTAAACTTTCGTTGTTGAAAAATTGTTAACTGTTTTAATACATTTATTTAGTTTTCCTCAAGTAAGAACTACTTCTGTGTCTCTTTATCCTTAAAAATTCTAAACAATTTATGAGAGCATTTCACGTTTTATTAAATGTGCTTAGGTAATTTGACGAAGCTTATTTCACGTAATTTTAGCGGGAAAATATCAAAAGCTCTTTCAATTTTGCTACAGACAAAACGCCTACTTCATTTTAAACATTTTTAAATGAAAATGTCATAGTGCTTGTTTTAATATCAAGTGATAATAGCTTGAATAAAGAAAATGTTAAATATTTTCCTTTAATATTTTTCTTTTGTTTATTTAATCACTATGAATGATAATTCTACTTTTAATTTCTTCTATATACATAAGAAGGAATTTTTAGAAATTTCATAGGATTTACATGCTTTGGGATGCCCTGAGCATAATTTGACCATTTTAAAAAAATACCTTCCTGTGTATATATCCAAAATTCGTGAACACTGTATCTCACGATCCAATTGGTGGAATTCAATATAAGTTTATATTTGATTGGACCTTGACTTAAATTGGTCCTGATTAACTTTTGGTAAATATCCCTCAACATTAGCACCATTAGACAATATTTTTATAATTTTTAATATGGCAGTATAGGAAATAGTTTCGTATACATGTACACAGTGGAAAGTATTTTTAACTAAATATTGTGAAATTTAAAATAATTGTTTATAGTAGTAATTGTAAACTACGAAATATATTTTGGATGTGTAGGAGCATCATTTTCCACGCTGTAGTGTTAATTTTTTAATATGAGTGTTTTTCAAAAAAGTGCCTATAATACGAACAGTTGAACCGTAGATCCCTAATAATTTAAAACTAAGTTTCACTTTTTCTTTTTTCAACTTTAACAAATGCGTAAATAAATAAAATTAAAAATATTAGAAAAAAATAATACTTCCTCAGATGCCGTCCATATGTCACAAAACTGACTTACTTTAGACGTTTAGTGTTATACTTCTCTGAAATGAAAATTGTGTGAATTAATCATAGAAAATAATTTTAAGAAATAATAAATTTAAGAAATAACCTAGCTGTACAAAAATGAAATTGACAAAATTTGATTTGATGATTTTAGCTGACCTTCATGTTTGTTGATGTGCTGAAACTGAAAATGTAGCTAGTTTTCTCGATCAAGTATAAATTTTATGTCAATACAGCTAGTTTACGGACACAATTTCTTATATATACCACCATAACAATAGGTTATTTGGATGGTTGGTATGGTTTTACGTCGCACTAGTGCTGCGCTATTACAACAATAGGTACCATGATTAATTAATCATAGAAACATACTATAAAACTAACCATATAAATATATTGGTGGAAGAGTAATGGAAGAAATTGTACAGGCAGGCACGCTGTATTGACAAAAATCTATACTTGATAGAGAAAAACTGGCTTCATTTTCGGTTTTAGCACACCAAAAAACATAAAGATCAGCCAAAATTATAAAAAAAATCAAAATTTTATATGTCGACCTGTGTAATTTGTACTACGTGAATTTGTATCAGAAGATAAGCGATGTACAAGGTTAAATAAAAACAAAACTTTTAATGCTTTCTCTTTAGAAGTAAAACTATAAAAATGCTTTTAGATTTTTTATTTCACAACTATAAACAAAATAAATTTTGGATGCTTGTTGTTTTTTAGACAATGCACTACAATATAAATCACTACATGAGGACTACAGAAAAATAATCTATTGTATGGTTATTTTATAAAATAAAGAAACATGTATAAAAAATCATTTTTGAGGTTTCATTTCCTTCCTCAAATTGCCCATCTGCGCTGCACAAGTGCGACGTAAAACCCAACCATCCATCCATCTTCCCTTCCTCATTAAAAACAAAATGTTTTTTTAAGGTACAATCAGTGAAGTGAAGTGCATTGAGCATTGGCGCTTAAACGATGTAACAGATGCGTGCTTTTTGAAAGCGTTTATAGTTTATGCGAATCACTGATTTTTCATTCTTGTTTGTCACCAAATGGGTAAAAAAACGAAAATGATTGCAAAACACGAAGATGAGCAAGAACATGAGCGATTTTTAAATGTTTTCTTTTCTATTTTTTAGCTTTTTGCCAGTCCTGTTTAATTTCACTCATCTGATGAATGTTACCGAATACAGCAGGGACATTTCCATTTAATATACACCCCTGAATTTTAACTGTAACGGTTGTCTAATCACTTTGAAGTTTATTCATCCATTATATATATATAAAATATTACTCCTCAATGTTATTGGTGGTAGTTTAGCAAGAGTCCCTAAATTTGGCAACAATGTTTAGAATATGCTTTAGAGAGTTAAGGGGTTAAAGTATTATCATGGAAGCAAAATACCTTGAAGGTTAAATAAAACAATAAGTAAGTACTGATGGAAAATGTTTATAATCTGTGCAAACCACTTTTTTTTTTTCCATCAAAAGTAATAACAAAACGGAACTGTTTGCAAAACACAGAGATTCTACCATGAGCGATTTCCGAGATATTTGTCGCCTTCCAAGCCAGCTTATCCTGTTTTCCCAGAAAAAATACTTTCAGTTTTTTTTTTTTTTTCAGTCTGCTACGCTCACCACATGTGGTTTATATGTTTGTGGAGACACGTGGTTTATGCATGTGAAGACATGTGGTTTATGCCTGTGGAGACATGTGGCTTATGTATGATGGAGTCCTAGCTGTTATTTCTATATCGGTACGATATTAGGCGAGTTCCAAGTATCTCGTTTATACCATTCAGCCCCTACGTTCACAAAATCGAAACACACGGTGCTTCTGGTGAGCACATTAAAACGTTCGTGTACATGAAATCTGTATATAGCGGAAAAGAACTTGTTGCAAGAATAGTTGCTGCAATTAACAGGATTAAATACGAAGCCAGAACGAAAAATGTGAAACCAGTTCTTGAATTATGATACGCCAGTCTTTCATCTCTAAGTTAAAATTGTGTAGCATCAGCCATGGCCACCAAATTAACATCTATTTTTAGTCTTTATTTCATATCAATAAATCGGTTTCTTAATTTTATAATTTTGTTATTTTATAGCACCTTCAGTTTTTACAGTTCAATTTCAACATCTTGCTTTACGGTTCGGTTTCTGCTATTACTGAATAAGACCGTGAGTTCTATAGAAAATTTTGTTTTCGACGAGGGAAAGCTTCGCTTTTATTTTATATATTTAATTCCCACTGTATTTATTAATTGAATATATTATTTATATAGTTTATTAACCCATATTTCAAAAATTATGAGCATTTTACAAACCTTTATTGTAAAAAAAATCAAAACACATTATCTGTAGAATATATTTTACGTTCTTCAAATATGTCAAAGTAAAAAATGATTTTTTTCTACTGATATCTAGTTATGTCTTAAATAATTTTTTTTTTTATTCTATATTTCTTAATTTTTTTCTCTTAAATTTATATAAAGTGATTCAATTTAAAAAGTTTAAGTATTTTTCGTTTCACGTAAAACAATTAATTTTTGAACATGCCGCCTCCAAAATAGGGACACTTCCGCGGCGGAAGTGAAAGCGTAATGCAAATTCATTTTTTAACCGTATATCGCTATCAAAACAAATTGCAGTAGAAATACCGAAAAGCTTACGTTAATTGATGAAAAATATTTTTTTTTTTAACAAACTTAGATTTCCGTTAAGTTTGTTATATCTTCAAAACTACAAAAAAAAAAAATTGTTGACAAACTTTCTTCATTGCTTTTATATGTAATGCTTGAAAATTGCCGACGTAACCATATTTCTTTGTTACTATTTTAATTAATAATTTTATCTATCCTTTCTTTTCTCCTGTGGCTGTGTAACTACTGTCACCAATTGTCAAATGCGCAGCTATAGCGTGACGATACACTTACTGAACTCAACTCTTTCCTTCTTTATTTTTTATGCTTTTGCGTAATCAAATGATTCACACACACAGAAAAAAAAAATGCTTATTGGGGGTGAGGGGTGGGGGGTGGGGAAGATTTATTTTGTAAATTTAACAATAACTTTGTAGAGTTAACTAAATAATTTGCTTTGACTGACCAAAATATTATTGTTTCGAGACACTGTCACTGGATAGAATCTGATAGACTACGTCACTGATCTCTTTATAAACAGCCAATGAACAAGCAGTGTGCTCTTTTTGATTCTGGTAATAAAATTTTTGTTAAAACTAGATCAACCATTTTTCTTTTTCTTTCTTTCTTCATTTCTTTCCTTTCCTTTTTTTCCTTAAAAAAAAAAAAAAAAATGTTATTGGAATAAAACCATTTTTTGTGTCCACATGAGAATTTTTATAATGTTTTCCTTTTCCTTTCTTTCTTTCTTTTCTTTTTTTTTTTTTATCTTTTTGCATTATTTTATTTATCAATTACATTGTTATTACATTTACGTTTTTACTTTGAATTCATGACGTTTTCGTTTTAAAAAAGGAACTTGCTTCATTTCTTCAACCGAATTTTCAATTGGCAACTCAGACATTTTAAATTCTTTTTTTCTTTCTTAACAAATTTTCATTATTTAAAACAATATTCCTGTTTGAATTTAAAAAAAAGTGTAAACTATATTTTCAAATAAAAACATCATTTAAAATGTGTAAATTTATGATGTTTTTACATTAACATATGTCAAACTAAAGAGATACTTAGTAACTGACATCTCTGGAAAGTGTGGAATTGCAAAAGAAACCGTATGAACCATCCTCGACTCCAATTTGCAAGTCCAAACAGAATAAAGGTTCTGTAAAATAACTGAAACCAATAAAAAGAAAATTCATATGATAAATGCTTCAAATAGAGAGGTGGGCACTCTAATGCTTGACTAGATATCTAATTAAACAAACATGACTAAGAAAATAAATTATTTTAGTGGTAGTGATGATGTGGTTCTGGAATACCTCATATTACCATTAAATTATATTAAATTATAGAATACTGCAGGTACAATTGATAATTTATATTTTTTCTAGGGTTATTTACGGAATTACATTTTTAATTTAAATGATTGCATGAAATTTAATTATCTTTAAAGCCTGTTTTAAGTATAAAAATAAAAAATGACAGAATAATATAATTGTATACAGCCATATGACTGCGCAAAATAATTTCACAGAAGTAATTTTCAAGCTGAAAATTACTTCTGTGAAATTTTCAAAGTGAAAATTATTTTTTAATGCAACAAAGATTATTACAACTTTAATTAGGAAAAGTTTGTTAACCCATTAAATAAAATGATATAGTTTCTCCCTAATAAGTAAAGTAATTAATACTTTTAAACTGATGTAAAAATATAAAATGATGTTTAAGCACATATCTTATTCCAATTAAACCAATATTAATTAAAAGTCAGTTTTCATTTAAACCTGTATACATTTAAAACGGTAACCATTTAAACTAGTACGCTGGCAATATATGTTTCGGCTAATGTCAGCGTGAAAATATCAAATACCATTTAGTTTTCAGAAAGAAAAATTCATGAACTGTATTTTGAAACATTTTCAAAAGAGCGTTTTAAATAACGCTTACTGAGAAAAGTTGAAAGTATGAGCAGAAGTCATTTGTTTCATGTTTTCATGCTATTAATAATTGTTGTCTTTTCGCTTTTATTAAAACCAAGTTAATAAGAAATTATTATTATTGTTATTATTTTGGCATTTATTAAAACTTTCTAATGTAGTTGAAAAATGTTTATTACTTAATTTTACTAGTGTACATTTTTCTATATTGATTATTTGACTGAGTTCGGACTTTTCTAAATATATTTTGATTGTCACGAAATTAAAAAAACATATTTTAATGTACTTTATATCAAAAATAGAAAATATATAAATAACAATTCTCTTACAGGCACACAGAATATAATCTTGATGGATTATTACCTAAGGTGGCAAATGTTATGGGTAATAATTCATATGCATATTTTTTTATAACACAGGCCTGTGATATTGAAATTTTGAAAAATACACAAAAGGTTTTTGCTGATTTTTATATTTTTGGTGTGCCGATTTTGAAAATGACCTCCATTTTTTTCCCATCACATCAATATTTTTTTGTAAAATTAATATCAATATTTTCCTCTCGTACAATTTTGCATGTACTATCTGGCAACAGCTGTTTTTATCCATGAAAATCTATGTAAAATGATCGATTCTTGGTGAAGCAAAATGATTTTTCAGTAATTTATTTTTTATAGTTTTAAATGATTGAAAACTACTGTCGCTAGATCGCATGAGCCGATTCTGGTCGAGAGAAAAACAAAGTTTCATCGAGTTTTAACTTTTTACATCAAATTATGGCGCAGTTGCTAAAAGAAAAACACCAAAATACTATTTTTATTTGTTTTTATTCTCATACAGCCATAGATATCCATTAGGCATCTAAATTACATGCAGTGACCCATAAAAAGAACAAAATATCTAAAGAATGTCCATTAAAAGTCCAAGTTATCCAGTACTAATTACAGAAATCTATTAGATGTTTAAATATTGACGAAATTTAGATGTGCCTTTTTACTTTCTTTTACCCATAGGGTCGAGAAAGTATTGTTTTGGAGTCAAATTTTCGAACGTGAGTTTTTGCTATATTTACATGTTTTGAGGTCGCCTGAATACGAATATCATGTTTTTAGCGAATGGTCTGTGTGTCTGGCTGTGTGTGTGTCTGTTATCAGCATATCTCAAGAACAAATAGTAGCAGAAATTCCAAACTCGGTATTCTAAATGTGTATCATATAGGTATAGTGATGCTACAGTAAGCTTTTCGTTGAGATGAAGCAAATGGTTCGTGCACAGGGACACTCAAAAGTATTCAAATACATTACGTCTATGGGGGAAATTGCAGGTAAGTAGAGTTTAACATCTGTAGACTGCGCTAAACCAAACGAAATGAATATATATTTTTTGTAATAGAGATAGTCAACTGGAAAAAAAATTTCGTGTATGTAGGAGCCTCGCCTCCCCCCTCGAGGGGAGTAAATTTTCGTAATGGGTATCTTTCAAAAGAGCTCGCCAACACCTTTAAAACGAATGATTGAACCATCGATCTGCGATAAGATAGTTATCTATTTTTTTCATAAAAAATAAATAAATAAATAAATAATGTAATATTGAGAATAAATTCAACTTTTTTTTTTTTTTTTTTTTTTTTTTTTTTAGTGTTATACTACTTCTCTAATATGGAAATCGTCTGCATTATCATAAAAGATAATTTTTTTAAATAATAATTTTAATAATTTTTTTTTTAAATAGAATTATTTTTTAATAATCGAATTAAATTCTATATAAATGTAGGTGCAATAATGAAACGGGGGGGGGGTTGAGGGGGTGGTAGCCCCTCTCACACAGAACTAATTATCATATAAAACTCTTCCGAAGCCTAATTTGAATTGTTTAACACAGGTTTTCATAACTGTACTCGTTATTTTACCTCTTATTCTGCAACCTGTATTTATAGTATTAAATTTCAGGGTAAGAGAAAGTCTTGTGAGTGACACACCAGATTCTTTGATATCTAATAGATGTAACATGTTAGTTAGATCAAAACAAGATTTAGATATTTTCAATATCTATTAGATCTAACAAGTCCAATTATTGGATATTTGGAGATTTACTGGATATGTAACAGACATCTAATGGATGTAAAAAAGAGTGACCTTTGTCGTGCTAATAGATATCTATAGGATATTTATGGAAGTTTAATGGATCATTTTTTAATTTTTTTACATGTTTATAGAGGTCTTATGGATGCAAGTGTCTGTGTGGGTAAAGGTAAATTACATAAAGTAGACTACTAACCAAAAGGAGTAAATAATATGTATATGTTAAAAATCGAAGTAAAATTGAATTTTTCAAGAAAACGTGACGCGATAGAAATTTTTCGTTATTTTTTTTTCTTAATCAGCACTAAAAAATACATAGTGTTCAGCTAACAATTCACTTGCATTTTCTTCATCGCAAGTCTGTGTGATTTATCCATTTAAAAAAAGAAAAAAAAAAAAAAAAAAAAAAGCTGATATATGTAATAATTATTAATACTATGTTCTTTAGAAAAAATATGGGACACAGCCAGGAGGGTTCGTTTTCAGAATTCATACAGAAGTTCAGTTGCTTTACGGTATTTAAATGCTTTATTATTTAAAAGTTATTGAAATGGTGTTAAATTATTTTTAATGTGTTGAAATTATCGTATATCACTGAAGATCTCTGCATTGTGTTTTATATAACGAAAAAAGTAAACTTATCGTTAGAAAACTATGTTCTAAAACTCTCAGAAAATTATTTAAAAAGAGAAAGTGCTCAACGTTTTTATTTATTATTGTTATTTTCATTAACAATATTATTCAGACAAGCCGTCTATAGTTTTTTTGCTAATACAAATTTATTAATCAAATTATCTTCATATTTATTGGTCAAATTTATATTTTATAAGTGCAATAAATTTGCACTGAAATCAAACGACTTTGAGAAATATTTTGATTTGAAAAGTTTTGAATTTTGGAAAACTTTTAACATAATAAATCAATATACATATTTATTATTATTACTATATTTATTATTATTATTTCGTTTAAAATTTTTTCTTTTTTTCTTTTTTTTCTTACAAACTAAATTATCACTACTTTCTTCTTATAAAGCAGTAACTTTTCTTCTTAAATTTTGAACAGCAAATAACTTTTAAGAAATTTTACGAGAAACGCGTACTTGTTTTTATCTTAAAAATACTGAAGGAATTATTTTATTTAAACGTGGAGTAGAAATATCGGAAGTCGTTTACATCCTAAGAAGAAAAATCCCCGCATTTTATTTTAAAATATTTTCGGCCAAAAATTTCCAATACTGGTTCAGTAAACAACGAAAATAACTTAAACGGAGAAAAATGACGAACATGTTCGAGCTTTAAACAGATTTTGTTTGTTAATATTTTTCAAAAACGGATGCAAAATTTGCTTTAAAATTCTGAGTTATACAAGGTGCTCATGTGGAATCTCTAACATAATATATTCTAATTTAAAAGAAGGATTTAGGTTTAGATTCGATGGATATAATGTATGACGTGAAAGAAAAATTATGTGTTCCACATATACATACAATTTTTACTCTTATTGTTAAAGATATAACTACAAAGAAAATTTGCATAAATAATATAATTTTTCGATGAATATCAAATATCTACAATAACAAATCTCACATATATTGTTATAAATGCATTATACTTATTTTTCTTAAATGACAGTAAAAGTAGTTAAAAAAAGAAAATAAAGTAAAAGACAAATCCCATAATACATCTGAATATTTCTGTGCTTCACTGTATATAAACATTTAATGCTAATCGTGCCCTATTCTATAGAAAATATTGCTATTTATATCTAATAATAAATGTTAATTTTAATGTATCATGTTCAGTACAAAGATATTAAAATATGCTTTACAGAAATACTTCTCATACACCGTAATGTATCCGAATTTTTTTGAACGTTCATTTTCAAAAACCTGTAGTATTATTATTTTCATTTAAAAGCATGTTATAGCTAACTTCAATAGTATATGTAAGTTAAAAGGCATTTTCAATATACTCAGAAATGAGAGTATGGACAGACAGATGCACCGAATTTAAATATTTTTTACTTTTCTTGGAAAGTGTTAAATCGTCAGAAAGTGTCCCCCGCCTCCCTCACTTAAATAAATCTATAGATCTACTTCTTTAAGAGTTATTTTAATAAGCTCTGTGCTCTATGAATGTTCTTCTAACAATAATTTTTAACCCATAAAGTCATTTGTATGTCTGGAATGTGTCACTGATTTTTGGTGACTTGGTGACTTGGTGATTTTTCCAAATGAAACTCGTCTATTTAAAAAATAAATTAATACTGAAAAATATCTTATTTCTCAAGTATAAGCACTCTATATAATTTTCTAGATTTCAAGCACTCTTTAAAAAAAAAAATAGATTTATGAAAGTTGTTTATAAAAACATAAGCCTTTTCTAATTTAACAATCAACCACTACTTAAACAAAAAAAAACAAAAAAGAGGAAAATTCTGTGTTTTGCAGTTCTACAGCAAGTGTAATATTAGCCTACTATACCCATAATCAGCACGTTCCAAATAACATGATCAGCATTAAGATTTACAGGACCACACAAAAAATATTCAGTTACATTGACAACAATATCACTAAAAATTTGCTGGAATTTCATTTTCCCCTACATTACACTAAGAATAAAGTATCTAGAACGAACAATTAGTCATTTTCTGAATTCCTAAACTAGAGATATCGATTTACGAGCTATGCGTATAAGGTAAACAAATAATTTGGATAGAAGAAATGACAGAGAATTTCTAGTCTATATTTTTCTAGATGGTGAAATAATATTATGAATATTTTGGAGATTACAAATACTTTGTGTGGCGAGAAATTCTTGCTTGATTTCCTAGAATTCGGTCGTAAACTAAGAAATACTAATTTCTAAAACTCGCTTCTTGAATTCACATTTATTTGCAGAAATGTTTAAATAACTTTGCCCTCATATAAGCAACCAGGTCTTGTCGGCCTTAAAATTCAGACATTTATCCGCAGTATATACATAATTTTACTAACAAATAAAGTTAACCAATAAAGTCTGAATTATAAATATTTACAAAATATATTCTTTATAAAAATCGTTTTCATCATCTGCAACGTTCAACTATAACTATAAGAAAAATTACCATTCATAATTGAAAGTTTGTTAGGCGGCTTTCTAAGTTAATGCAGTTTCTCTGTAATAAATATATTGAATTTTACTTAAAATACATAAGTTATCTAATGAACTTATTTCATGCAAATTCAAAGCGGAAAGAACTAAAGTCAGTTATTTTTGATAAAGAAAAAAAAGCGTTTTCGATATATCGAAATATTTTTAATCAAGAACTTACAGTATTGTTTTGATCATCATAAAAATCCAAATTAGCTTTGTAAATGGTAAAAGTTTTCAGATTCCTGTTAGTAATTATAGTCCTTTCTGTTTTTAGTAAAGAAATATTTAATATATCTGACCTATTGTATAATTCAGTGATTCTTAAATTTTTGCAATTAAAACACTTTATTAAAGGCAATGCATATTTCGTTAAATTGGATTGCTATTAATTAACAACACTATAAAAATAACTTTTATAAACTGTTGTTCTTATATTTGAAGTTTGGAACACCATTTGAAAAATATCTCTAGTTGTATACGGGTGAAGAAATTTTTAAGGCAATTGTGACTCAAGAACTATTTCCCAGAATGTCACGCAAATTTGCACAAAGTACTTGCACTTTGACATAAACTAGTCCAATGAACCTATTATAAAAGTGGTCGGAACAATGGCAACCTTTTTCAGTGAAAAAGATAACTCATAAAAAAGTCACGTGACTGTTGAAGCCAAACTGGCCAATATTGAAATTTTCTTGCCATGCTCTAAACTCTGCTTTTTCTTAAGCAGACGATATTTTTCCTTTTTCTTTGAAAGTTCTTTCTAAAATTTTTACTTCACTTTAAAAGTTAAATTGTTTTGAATTTAAAAAGACTTTTATAACAAAAAAATAGTAATTAAATGTACTTTAAAATCCCTAGAAGTTATGAAAAATAAGGATTTTACTTCACAGGTAAGATTCTTTTTAATATTTTATTATTTCGTTCTTTTTAAGTAATTATTTTTATAAAATGTTTATAGTTGCTATACTTAAATCTCTAAATTGAATTAGTTTGAATTTATTATACATTATATGATTTTTAAAATGTCCATGATTATTTATGAGAGTTAAAGCGAGTATAGACAAACCGAAGTTATAAACACCTTTGAACTTTGTTGGAAAATGTTAATAACAAGGTAAAATTAAATTTCAGCAACTGTAGTGTTCTACACAAGTTTTGTTTGCTGTATCTTTTAATAATAATAATAATTATTATTATTACTATATTCAGAACAAAAAATCGCCAATAACGCGATAAATGCCAGAAAAGGTAACCTTTTTTCAGCAGTCACGTGTTTCATCTTTGCCATCTTTACTTATATTCCCTTAATAATGGAATGCTCCGTCTACATTTATAATAGGTCTATGCAACGAGATATGACTAGCCCTATCAAAAAATAATAATAATAATAGGGTTTGGAGCATCGCTTGCCATCGTGGGAAATGGGGGATTGTAAATTTAATATTTCAATATTTTTCAAAAGAAATCACCAATATCTTTAAAATAAATGGTTAAACCATAGGTCTGTAACAATTTAAAACAAAGTTATACAATTTTTAAATTTTAAACCGCAAGAGAAAATAATCTAATAATAATAATAATAATTTTCCCAGATGTTGTCTGTAGCGCATAAAAATTTATTTCTCTATAAATGTAGTATTATATTTCTGTGAGATGAAAACCGTGTTTTTTTTTATCATGAGAATCAATTTTAATAAATAGTTTATAGTGCGTGAATAAATGTAGTAAAATATAGAAGAAAATTCTGTGATGGCCACGAAATACTAGTTTTTGTTTTACAGAAAATTTACGATTATTATTGGTCAGCCCTAACTTCACTTTTCATACAAGTTTTGTTATAATTAATAGCTTCAATCCAAAACAAAGTCTAAATGAGACATACTTGCCAACATTTTGAATTTCAATTTAAATTTGTCGCCATGTTGCAAATTTTAAGGAGTATTTTTATTGAATATCTACCACTAAATTTTAATTGTAACGATTGCCTAATCCCTAAGAAGATTAATCACCTATTATGTATATGAAATATCACTTCTCAAAATTATTGGTGATTATTGAATAAAAGAAAATCCCTAAATTTGACAATATTATTTGTCACCACTATCTTTCAACAAAAGGTTGTCCTATTATTTTACTATGATTCAAAAAAGTGAAAAATGTAGTAGAAAATTTCTGGTATGACGTCTCCCGCCAAAAATGGTAGACTTAAGAACTTTGCAACAAAATCTATAAATGTGTATAAATACCCTACAGAAAGTATACATGTTTTTTAAAGGGACATACGACCCTTAGAACTTCAAAAAACATCGATTTAATTCTAGTATTTTTTTAAACAAATTGTTGTTAACTAAGCTTCATTGGGCATGTCTAATTGTTACTTATAAGTTTATTATGTATTTTGGAATATAATTTAAATTCTTTGGTGAATTATTTAATAATTTATGTGTTAATAATAAATGTGTTTTTTCACCTTGCGCGCAGGATATCTCTGAAACTATTTAATATTTTTTCTTGAAATTTTCACAGATTATTTAACATATCAGATCCTTCAAACTGAACCTAAATTTGTATCCCCCCTATTTCTCATACAGGCGATACTCCAGGTTTTATTAAAAAATAAATTATCTTTAAACTTATATATATATATATATATATATATATATATATATAGATTTAACCTAAATTTGAACAAATTTAGGTTCAGTTTGAAGGATCTAATATGTTACATAATCTGTTAAAATTTCAAGAAAAAATATTAAATAGTTTCAGAAATATCCTGCGCGCAAGGTGAAAAAAAACATTTATTATTAACGCATAAATTATTAAATAATTCACCACAGAATTAAAATTATATTCCAAAAAAACATAATAAACTTATAGGTAACAGTTAAACATACCCAATGAAGATTAGTTAACAATGACTTACTTAAAAAAAGACTATAATTAAATCGATGTTTTTCTTTTTTAAGTTCAAAGGTTCGTATGTCTCCTTAAACGGTTATTATAACTCGATCGAAATTTACATACATTTTTAAACGGGTGTAGGTAACTGACTGGGCATTTAAGCACGTTTTTAACGGGTATAGATATCTGGATGGGTAGTTACTTGTTAAAAAGAAGAACACAACAATTCCAAATCAAAAACACTTAATTAATTTAGATTTAAAATAATATTGATATGAAAATAGTTCTCCCTGAAAATTTATTTTTTCAATTAAAATATTCTCGAAGATACCTGAAAGCTGTCACTGTACAACTTTGAATTTAAAAAAATAATATAATATAATATGAAATATTCAGAAACAAAATTTGAAACCCTTTTCAAGTGACTTTGGAGCTAACTTCGGAGATGCTTCAATGTGAAAGAAAATATTACTGAACACTTGATGCCCTTGTTTGAAGAAAAAAAAAAAAAAAAAATAGCGGCTTCGCCTTACACTCGTATATGTTCTAGATTCTTTTTCCTTTATGAAATTTATTATTGATTTTTTCTAAAAGAAATATTTATGCGAAAAAATCATAGCAGTTTTTTTGCCCTTACTCTTTTTTAGAATAAAGTTTTCAAGTTAAAATAAATACTGCCTGTTTAAATAAAAAACTTGCATAATATTCTGTCTGAGCTTATGGATTTTCTTTACGTGTAAACTTTTCTAGGAAAAAAATTTCTTGTTTTGTTTATCGGTTATTTTTTATATGGAAGCTGCAATAATAAAAATTCTTTAGGAAAAGCTGACAATTATGTGTAAACGAATAAATTGAAAGTTATTTGTTTTTTATTTATTTTATTATTATTATATTAAGTATGAAAGAAAAAAATAATAAATACATCGATTAAAAAATATATAGAGAAAAATTTGATGACTTATGCATTTCAAAATGAGATATACTCAGATTCACAGAACTTTACATGAACGACTACAGAGCCGAAAACTAAAAAAAAAAAAAAAAAAAAAAAAAGTGTTAAGTTAGTTTTATTTAAAAAAAAAAAAGAGCCTGAATTTAATTAAAATTTTCTGTAAAATTTATAGAAGGGGGGAAAAAGATACTTCTAACTTTTTACTCCCAAAATGATATAAAAAGATGCAAATTTTACTATTCAGTTAAAAATAATTTCTCTTTCAATACATAGGATATATAAGACTATAAGACTATCGGTGCACGATGGTCACTTAAAAAAGTTTATAAATTTTAAAATGTATTGTGTATAAAACAAGAAACTAAAAACGCATGTGAATAAAAGTTGGAAAATTTTAACTTTTATATAGGGGCTCTTGTTATATTTAGCACAAATTATAAATAAATTATCTATGCTCTATAATATAGAACAAAAACACTGTCATTGTTTTTCAGCCGAAATCATCTGACTTTCCTAATCAAATAAACTAATCTAAGTCGAATTTCATATAACAAAAATATATAAATTCTATTCGTATTTATAATTTACTTTTCCAACCAAAATCTTTTACGTAGAGATATAGAAATTAACACTGTTCGACTTTAAAGTAAAAATAATACTGTAGTATGCAGATTGAAATTTTGAAACGCTTTTGAAATGACTTCAGAGCTAACTCGATTCAAAGCTACTCACGTAAAGAAAGCGGGAAGATGTTTCAATGGGAAAGAAAATATTGCTGAACACTTGGTGCTTTTATTTGAGGAAAAATATAGCTGCGTCCTTCTTTACATCCTTATTCACTCTAACTTTCTTTCTTCTTCATCAACTTTTTTCTTTTTTTAAACTATTTATATGCGTAAAAATTCTTAGCAATGTTGTTTTAACTCTTCTTTTTCTTTTCAGAATGAAGTTTTCCAGTTAAAATAAATAGTGGCTATTTAAATAAAATGCAAAATCTTCATTTGTTCATTTATTTTCTTTACGTTTAAACTTTTCAGAGTTTTTTTTTTTTTTTTTTTTTTTTTTTTTTACATAAAAGCGTGCAATAATAAAAAATCTTCAGAAAAATAAGCGACTGACATGCATAAACAAACGCACAGAAAGAATATTTTCAAAGGAATAGAGGAAAGAAGAGAAATTCGTCAATATTTCTTTTAGTTAGTAAAAACACTTTTAAAAAAATGATGTATTGAGGCTTATAGGAAATTTAATCAGCATATATAGTTACGCTTGTCAGTGCCTGGCTCTAACACGCTTTAGGCTTAAGAGATAGGCTTAAGAAATTTCCTTGGCCTCTGTGTGTGAACGCAAGTTGCCATGTAATTTTCATACTTAAGTTAATTTTTAAAAATCTTATTGTCCGATCGATAAGCTGTTTAATCCGACGGATTTAGAAAAATTGCCCTTTCATTTGGTACCTTATTTGTAACGAATTTTTTAATAGATTTTTTTTAATTAATTAAAATATGAAAATAACAGCTTTAAAATAGACGTTTAAATTTTTAATTGTTGCCATTTTTTTCCAGCATAAAATAAAATATGCTTTCACAAGAGAAATATATATATAATATTAAATTTGCTCATACATATGAAAAAATGACATCTATAAAATAATAATAATACTTTTAAATTTTAAAGGTAACGAAGAGGTGAGTAAAGTGCGAAAATTTCGCACGGGCTTGCTAGCAAATGAATTATTTGAAGTGAGAAATAAATAAAATGAAATGATCATTTTTCAACGTGCGCCTTAGTCGAACTACAACTAGCTAGTGAACAATATTATCCAACAACTTAAAAAAGAGTTAAATAATTAATTAAAAAAAAAAAAAATCTTAAAAATTTTATGTAGCACTTTATTACTTTCTCTTACACTGCATTTCTAAATAATTATTATTAGAGTTTAATAGGAAATATGAGAGGTACTGCATTTGAACATTTATAAAACTGTTTTAGATAATTTCTATTTGACATATATTAATGTATAAGCGGAAACCACTTTTAAAAAATTGGTTAATTGGGACGGCCTTCCTCTAAACCCATCGTTTAATAATTATAGATATATTCGTAAAATATTTACAGCTTTTTATTAAATTGAAAGATTGTTCCAAATTAATCAATCAAGTTTTTCTCAGAGTACTCTTTGCTACTTATTCGAGTAATTTTGAATAGCTCTGTATATTGACTATAAATTGTATGTGCATGTTTTTGTGTACTAAATAAATAACAGTGTGAAAAACACATATCTCATAACTTCAAATAGACTTCGAGCAATTTTGAAAGATTTAGCTCGTAAGACACACCACGCATAAAGTTTATATTATAAATGTAAAATTCATACTATAAATTCATATTACAAATGCATTTCCTCAAAAATCAGAAAAGAGAGAGGTTAATATAAAAAATATTTTTTTTTTCTTTTCTAATAGCCGAAAAATTACTGAACGATTTTTTCTTTATAAATTAATGGCATTCTAGCACGTTGTATAAATCTGTTAAAGTCGGTATAAATCATGGATCAATGAATTTGTTGTTATATATATAGCTGCCAAGTTTTTTAATTTATTCCGGAATGTTGTTAAGCCCCGCCCATTTTTCACACCGTAATATTTATAGAAAAATTTTGTTCAATATATAATTATGATTAAATATGAAGAAAATTACTTTTAAAGGATTACGGTATGAAAAAAGGGCAGGTCTAACAACATTCCGGAATAAATTAAAAAACTTGGCAGCTATGTATATATTGTTCATGGACTGCAACAATAACATAACTAAAAAAAAAAAAAAAAAAAAAACTATTTTTGAGCTAAGTCAATGCTGCGAGACTTGTGGACTTTTTTATACAATATCCACCACTAAATTTTAATTGTAAGGGTTACCTAAATACTTCGAAGATTAATCGTCTGTTACGTATATCAAATACCATTTATCAAAAATATTGGCGACTGTAAAATAAAAAAGTCTCCATGTTTGGCAAAACTGAGCTAAGTACAGGTCTTAATGTGACAAAATATGTTGTTACCAGCAGCAGTGCTACACACATCTCATAATTCAATATACAGGGTGTCGTGTCCCTGAATTCATGGGCCAGACTTTAAGGGGAAATAGGCTACTTTATAAGGATTCTGAATTGCATAGGAAACCATGTCCCCAAGAGTCATTTTATCCCTTTAAGAACTGGATGTTTTGCGCTACTTTGTACTACTCACTCCGCCTACTGTGTAAATCTATAAGCTTACATGCATCACTCAGAATGTTTGTATTATTGCACAATTTACGTATTATTGCAAGTATTGCGATAAAACACATCGATAAAAAAAGAATTTATTTATTTATGTAAATATTAGCATGTAAAAACTCTTTTAAAAAATGCAATATTGGAGAGCCACGCCCATATCCACGCAAAATCACCCGTTTCTTAAAGGGTTGAAATTACTTTGGGGACATGGGTTCCTATGCAATTCTGAATCCTTATAAAGTGCCCTATTTCCCCTTAAAGTTTGGCCCCTGAATACCCTGTATACATGAAATATATAAATTATGTTCATATGTATTTCCATTCAATGAAAACTTTAAACCTGTTTATCTCAAAACTTCATTTTTGAGTTGTGCTACTGTTGCAGTCTCTATATATATATATATATATATATATATATATATATACATTGAAATACACATATTTAAAGAAACCACAGTTTATGAGTTAACAACTTGCAACACAAACGAAACTATGAACTAACTCAACAAAAACCTTAAAAGAAAAACATAAACTGAAATAAAATTTATGAAAAAGTAATTAAAGGAAGGAAGGAGGCAGGCGGCAAGACTTGTGATTTGCCTGTGGGGTTAAATTAGTTTTATGCCGGCAACACTACCTCAGACCTGCTAAGACAAAAAAAAAAAAAAAAAAAACTACTTTGAAACCATACCTTAAATACTAGTTGCCATTATGAAACTCAAAAATCCACGAACTTTGATAACTGACATAGCTTTATTTTTGTATTTTTTATTTTTTATGAAACCTTTGAGCAAAAAAATTTAATAAACTTAACCGGATAACTTTGATCAATAGCTTGCTTGTAAACACTTAACATATCATTAAATGTATCGGAAGTTTCAGAAATAAGCTTATGCACACGTCTAATTCCATTTTTTAAAAAAAATTCTAAAAACTGATAAATGTAAATTTGAAGAAAAATGTAAAATCTTTATTGTATCAAAATTAAAATGATCTGTTTTATCATAAATTCTAGAGATTATTTTATTATTTTATTATCTTTGAATTTTTGATTAATATCTAAATAGTCGGCATTAATGGAATTACTGGAAGAAAGTTCTAACTTTAAAGAGTCTGGATAAAAGCTAAAATTTACCTTTTCCTCAACAGCATTAACATGCAATAAATCGTCAATATACAGGAAACATTTTATATTGTAATTTAAAATTAAATTATTTTGATACATAGCTAAAGAAATGTCAGCTAAAACTGACTACAGCTCCCCCCATTGGGATGCCACGAATCTGTATGTAAATACTATCACCATCGTATAAATAATTTTCTTGAACAACAAAATGAAATAAAGAAAAAAAACTCATCAAAATCCAAAGCATTGTACGTCTCAAAAATTAACTCTTAACTTTGTTTATTAGATTTGATAATTTGATACTATTATACAAATCTTCAAAATCATAAGCAAATAATTCAGATACATTACTTAAACTTTTTAAATTGTCAGTAAGTTCATAAGTATTTTTAATTATAAATTATTGTTATTTTTTTAAAAATCATATTAAACATTTTATTCGGTTTATTCAGTAATGACTTATCGGCGTTAACTATGTAAGAACCGAAACTGCATGTAACTGTTCTAAATGGAACGGGGGTTTTATCAAATTTGGGACAAGAACTAAACACGGAAAGTCTTGACTATTTAATTTTAATTTTAATTTCTTATAAAATATCTTAATTCTATAACTTATTTCTTGTTTTTTTTTTTCTGTTTAGGAGAATATAACTATCGTTATCATAGTTATCATAAAGTTTTTGAACATTTTTTTTTTTTTCAAATGATAGCAAAATTTGTGTTAGCATTGTCGATATATGAAATAATAAATTTATCTTGTAAATCTTTAAATGAGGTTTTTAAAAATTTGCATAAATATCAAATGAAAACCCATCATAATTTTTTATATAAATATCTTTTAAATCTCTCTATATATGATACCTCTACTCATGAATACATCAATAGGTAAACTGTATGTATAAGCTATTTTCGATATGAAAATGTCTACATTTTTTGCAATTATTTTATATACTACATTTCTAGACAAAATTTTTTTAATCTGTACTTTGTACCACATTTCATGTAATTACGAAGAAACGTATTCAAAACTATATCCAAATCACCAGTAAGTACATGTCCATAATCTTTATTAACGTATTTAAGATAATTAGTTTTCTGACAATAGCAAATGCTTTTTTCAGTGCCCCCTCTTAAATTTTTCGCAAAATTATTATAATTATATATCATTCTACCAATAGGTTTATCATATTTAAAAGCTTTAACAATTTTTCATTTTTAATGGGCAAAATGTTGTATTTATTTATTATAGTGTTAAAGTTTACTTTTTTATAATGTTATCCAATATAATTCAAGACTAAATTAATTTTATGGTTAGTTTTTACTTCTATCTCTCTTTTATGAAAATAATTCATTAAACCTTGTTTTTTTTTAATCCTATATTTTAATAAATCTGAACTCATGTTATTAATGCATATATATATATATATATATATATATGTATGTATGTATGTATTCATTGCTAACATGTTTGGTTCATGTTATAATATATAAAAATTTTTAATTTTGCTTTTTTCCGATTATCAGTTTTAGCTCTTCATAACTGTTCATAGAATGTGCAATTACTAACCTTATTCTGCTATATTATAAAAATACTGGAATAAAATATTTATTTATATATTAATTATTATATATACTAATTATATAATTATTTATGCTAACATTTTACACTCTCTTTGTAATTTATCTAGAAAATCGGAGAAGCAAATTCACAACTATTTGGTTTCACCTGGGTAAAATATATATATATACATATATATATATTCAGCAATTTTTATAATTATGATAAAATAACTATAGCCCTACATCTTGATCAATGGAAATGCTTTTCTAGTTTAAATAATAAGATTAAACTATCTTTATCGATAAAAACGGTTGAAAGATTTTAAATTTTGCAGACTTTTAAAACGCTGTTTACTTGTACAGAACTTTTAATTAAAGTTTTAATTACACTGAGTTAAACTATTTTCAAATACTTTTATTGGCGATTAAAAGAGAGAAATAGTGACTTTTAATTATCAAGAGAAAAACAAATTCTTTAATAAATATTTAAACTTATTTTGTAAACAATGATTTTCTTATGGCAGTAATGCAAAATATTCTACATAAGTACTAAAAATTTCAAAAAATATATTTTAATTGTTTGGAACTTGAAAATGTCTTAATTTTTTTTAAGCTAAAAGAATTTTTAAGAATATTTTGTAGATTTTTATGAAAAAAAAAAAAAAAAAAAAAAGCACTTTGTAGAGGGAAAGTAGTTTCTCATTTAACTTCAAATACTATTTATATCATTATTTATCCCTAACCGCCTAAAAAAAAGAAAAAAAATTAAATTTATCCCCTACATATCTGTAACACTGTAATGGCTTATAGTGCTGCACATTTTTTTAACTATATTTTTTTACGTAAGTATTTGATACCAAATCTTGTTTATTGTTCTCAAATCGTTGGAAAAAAAGTGGAGGTGATGCTCACAAATTTGTAATGAAAGTTTTGGTAAATCCCTTTAAATGAAGTGTTTTACATTTCTTTGAACTTAAATGTACAAAATACAAATTATCCCATAGCTAAATAACTAGCGTTAGTATATATATATATATATATATATATATATAAAGATGTAGGTAATAAAAACAAAAAATAATGCAATTTGTAGTTGCAAAGGGAAATTTGCAAAATCCCTTCAACATTCCTGTGAGAATTTTATAAGCAAAATATTATTACATGGGACATAGTGCATAAAAAATAATTAAATAGTTACATTTATTGGGATTTCTTTTATTGAGACTAGTTTATAAATTTAGAAATAACAACCTTGCCAACAGATATTAGGTGAGTAATGCCGAGCTGGTTATCAGACAGGGTAGCCCAGTGGCAGAGCATCCGCACGTTAAGTGGAGAGCCCGGGTTGGATTCCCGACTCTGGTATATTTCACATAGTTGGAATAAAAAATCAACTTTACACTCCAATGTTTATAAATTATTTAAATAGGTTATAGGCTTTTTAGATTTTTTTTTTTTTTTTTTTTTACCGAATAGGAGGTGAGGCATACAGAAATAACAGCCTGTTGAATGGTTTATTGTTTCTCTCCAAATCATAGGCACTGTAAAAAGCATTGAAAAACCTTTATCATTAATCCAATTACTGTCACAAGATACTGGCAGCAATATTGCCAACAATATTATGCATCCATGATTTATTTTGATCTCCGACTCAGCAAACATAATAACGGTTTATACTGTTTCAATCAATGGTCTGATAGCACGTTTCTATCAAGATAGGTTATCTAGTCTTTGACTGTATACTTCCCCACAAACGTGGTAAGAGTTGATAAAAAAGTTCATACAAATTCAAAGCATTCTGAAACAAGAAACACGTATCAGCAAGCTATAAATAAATCATAACAAAAAATTAAATATAATTACTCATTTATAAAATCGAATCAATCCACGACTGAATCCTGCATCCCCCTCTCTCCCTCCCTTGCTTTTAATAGTGTGAATTGATTTTATATTATGTAACATTTATTGCGTTACAATTCTCTACAACCAATGCTTGAAAAAAGAAAACTACAGATAATTTTCACTTTCGATTATAATTTTCGTGTTCACTTACATCAAGTTCATGCAAATCTGCTACTTTTATCTAATTTACAAAATTGTTGTTCAACAATGTAATTAAGTTTCGTTCACAGCTTGTATGTATTTCACTTATTATTTTGATATGCCTCAAAAAAGTATTTTTTACGTGTAAGAAAATTTCATGAATTATATATCAAAACAAATAAAAATATGGTTTAAAAGAATGTTTGCAATAATTTCCAATTTCTTTTTTATTTCTTTGAGTACGAATAATTTTGTCTGTCATCGATCGTGGCAACTTTCCCATCAAGTGGCACTCATAATTGCTTTTGAGAAAATGAAAATACAATTGAAAGTGATGAGCATAATACAGAAAACGAAAAAAGAATTCTTGAACTGTCAAGTTATAAGAGTACATAAGATGAATATGTGTGAATACAAAAGGGAAAAGATAATTTATCCGAACAAGTGCCATACACTTTAAAAACTTTTTTTTTTTTTTTTTTTTTTTTTTTTTTTAAGTTTTGTTTGTTTTGATGCACAAAAGATGAAGAGCTTCTTATAAATAAGACCAACAGCGTCGAGCTAAACTTTAAAATATAAATAATTGACACCTTTGGGTAAGTGGTAAATAAGGGTATGTCGAAGAAAGGTAAAGAGTCATATAATGTTTGTTGACTTTAATTGTTTATTTTTAAAACGTTAACAATTGTTTCTTACAATTACAATCATTGATAACAAGAAGATTTTTACAGCTATGATTTTTTTTTTGCATGTTTATAATGCGATTATTACACAGGTCTGGAAAACAAAATAGCAAACTCAATGTTTTTGAAGTTGATAAATCTAAAAATTATCTTCATTTCTGCCCATTATTTACAGTTTTCTTTTCCCTTTTTTTTTTTTTTTTTTTTTAACTTCCATTATCCTACTGCTGTAGGTAATGGAAGTATTGTATCCGGCCGAAAATTCTATCTAGAATGGATTTATGTAACAATTTTCAAGAAAATCGTTAGAGCCGTTTTTGAGATATCAATTTTTACCAAAACTTGGAACATCCAGTTATTGACTGGAAAACAGTAATAACATACAAAAGAATATTTAAAAGGGAGTTAATATAGCGAGTTTGGGAAAAAAAAAAAAAAAAAAAAAACCATACAGCCGTTTTTAAAGGAACACGCTTTCGACACTTGAAATTAAGCTATTTATACAGGACGGCTATCAATTTTCCTGAACTAACCAACTATATCATTCGCAAAGACATCAATGGAGTGTTTATATATCTACTTTGGACAAGATCGTTAGAACTGTTTTTGAGATACGGACTTACGGTTCCACTTCCGGTTTTTCAATTTTCACCAAAATTTGGAAAATTCATCTATACACCAGGCCTGTCTCAGTTTTGAAGTTTCGAAGTTCTATCTTTATTAGTTTTGGAGATATGATAACCAGAAGGTTCCCCTCATACATACGCACACACACACGCATTGACTAATTGCTAAAAAACTGTTTTTTTTTTTTTTTTTTTTTTTTTTTTTTACTCAGGAGGCTTTCAAACGTATAAAACGGGTTGAAAACATGATATCGAATTTTTGGGCCGAACATAATACTTCCATTACCTACGGATACGGTAGTAGGGTAATGGAAGTAAAAATGTATATAATGCGTGTAATAGTGGGTAATGGAAGTCGTCTGGTTGTTACATACCAGATATATATATATATATATATATATATATATTGCGAAATATTATGGGGTTTCGCCATAAAATCACTAATATTATTGCATTGAACTAAGCACATTTTTTCTAATGATTAAACTAACAATTCCTGTACGATAAAATACCATGCTGTGTTCATTCTTTTTTGCCTTGGCGTAAAACCTTATCTTCTTCTTCTTCTTCTTCTTCTTCTTGTTTTATTGTTTATTTTATTTATTTATTTATTTTTCTGTTCCTCCTACGAACAAGCTTTAGCTTTTACCACTTCCATTGACCATCCCATCTGTGAGGATGTTACTCTCATATTATTTAAATAAAACTAATTTTTATTCGAAATTTATTAAGTACCAAATTATCAGCTAAATAATATCAGTTCATTCAATTCATTTAACTGAATAATACGAACTTTCTTTTAATATTATAAGAAAGACTTATTGAAAGAGCCCAATTTGTATTATCCGCTAAGCTCAAATAATTAATTGTAGATTTATTACCTTGTTTGTCGAATAAATATCATTAACTGATGAAATTTAAATCTTTTCCAGTTAATAGATAACTTTTTGATTACCCATCAGAAGTCAATTAACTGGCAGTTCAAAGTATTATTTATTAACCCGTAAGTGCCCAGTGTCCTCATTTGAGGACAGCTAATAGAGTGACACGTATATTTTTTTGTAGTTTCTTGGAATAATTTCTGCTTTTTTTTCTGCACACACACAGACAGACACACACACAGAGACAGACAGACAGACATTATCAAAAAACTATCAATTCGTGTTCAGGACATTCCAAAACGCGTAAGTCCAACAAAAAACGGAGGTCGAAAATTTTTACGAATCCAATACTTTCTCTATATTACATATAGAAAAAAGTAAAAATGCAGGTAAAAAAGTTGAAAACTTTAAAATAAAAATAAAATCTTATAAAACTGTCAAGATCTTTGAGTAAAAAGGATATGCATGGCAGCAATTGTAAAAGGATAATCAATCATAACAAGTGTCGTTCGTTTTAAAATCTTTTTTAAAACAGGTTTTGTTTGTCTGGAGCCCAAAAAAATAAAGTATCTTAAAAATGAAACAGACAGCGACGAGTAAAAATTTTAAAAATAAATATTACTTTTCACTGAAACGCAAGTGGTATGTTCATGGAAGTCAAAAGAAAAAGCTAAATTTAATTTAAATGACGTTAAAAGAGACTAAATCATTAACCCATTTTATCCCATTGTCCTATTTAAAGGACAGCTGAAAAATAGCATATAGAAATCAGAATTTGCTTGGTGCGAATATTTTGTCAGCTGGAATATACAGTATACTCTCGTATAACGCGGGGATACGTTCCGCGTAATAGAAAATCGCGTTATAGGAGACATACATTGAGCAGACGATTTCATTCCGCAATGAGATCAAAAGCGTCAGGTGTTGGCATAGTAACGGAGCAATCCTTCCTTGAACAGTTGAAAGTAGAAAAGATGTCGTCACGTGCTTCCTTTATTTCACACGTTATACGAGACTCTTTATCACGTTGTATGAGTAATAGTCGCAGATTTTTCGTAGCGTTATACGAAATCGAGTTTTGTGGGAGCGCGTTGTACGATATTCTACTGTATAATGGTATATATAAGCTTCTGCCAGCGTGTTATGTGTCTCATCTCCTCTTCCTCTTCCATCTGGAATCTTTGTTTAATCATTAGATTAGGGGGCGTGGTTTATCTTCTCTTTGCGGTTGAAAATTCTTTCTGGAGCACTATCATGTAAATAAGAAACTATTATACGGATAAAGCAAAACTTTGTACTCGGAAAGCACTTTTCACTATTGAAGAGAACACTAAAACATATAAGTGCAAATTTCATCCTCTTTATTTCAATGTTCTGCGTACAAGGTGGATAAGATTTCTTATACAGAATATAATTTATTTTATTTATTTATTTATTTATTTATTCCAAATTTTGTTGTATTTAGTTTATTTAGGTTTAATTAACCTTAAAAAATATAATTTTTCTCAAGTTTGAGCAAAATAAATAAATCGGGATAAAATGGGTTAAGGCAACTTCACATCTAATCTACTTATCACTGCTATTGAGAAAAAGGAAATACAATTGAAAGAAATAAGATGACTACAGTAGAATAAAATTTTCTCAAATTATCAAGAACTGTGAATATTTAAGATCACTATCAATGAGTGTAATTGTGAAAGTTTAATTAAATATAACATTTGTCTTTACGTCACTTTAAAAATATCTTGTTTGTCTTGATGCAAAAAGGATGAAAGCGTCTTAAAAATAATACTGACAACATCGAGCAGAATTTTAAAACATAAGTATTGATCGTTTAAGTGTAAGTGGTAAGTAAGGGTACGCTGAAAAAGTTTTGTATAATTGGGTTCTTTATGTTAGAAAGTTAAATAATTGTGTCTCAAAATCATAAGTAATGATTGAAAGAAGGATTAAAACCACATTCCTATTATTATTATTATTATTACTATTATTATTATTTTGTTTCTGGTGCAGTAGTTCTTTTCTTTCAGGGGATAATGTCTCATTTTATGGATTTGTGAGACATAAATGTCAAATTGATTTTAAAAAATTATCTTATATCTATAAGATATCTGTTGTAAAACAGATTTGTATCAAGAAAGTTATTCATTTAAAAATAAAATACACTGCAATAACTCCCCTTCCCCACCCCTTTTTTTCCCTCGTTCTACGAATAATTGCTAAGAGTTTAATTAATTAATGAATTTTATCTGATAGAATGGAGTAGAAGGAGTAGTAGAATGGAGTAGTCTGCATTAAAGCAGCTATATCAAGTGAAAAGTTCGTTTGGAGTTATACCACGTTCAATTTTGTCACTTGATATAGCTGCTTTAATGCAGACTCGGTGACCTTGCCAACGTAAATTATGTGAGAAGTGCCGAGCTGGTTATCAGCCAGGGTAGCTCAGTGGTTAGAGCATCCGCGCGTTAATCGGAAGGCCCGGGGTTCGATTCCCGGCTCTGGTATTTTTCACATAGTTGGTAAAAATCAGCCTTCTACTCCATTCTATTAGATATTAATTTCCAGGTTGATGAATTAAATTTCTGAAGTATAATGAATTTTAATTTGATTAATTAATAAATTTTAAAGTTGAAAACTGGATAAATATTTTCAGACCGAAACATATCCTTTCCAAGAATCGAACCACGAGCCATTGAGCTATCCCTTATAAATCATGGGATGATTAACACTCTTGCTATCATTGTCAGGTCCCGGGTTCGAATACTGGTTTAGGTACGGATGTTCATAGTAGTTGCAAATCACATTTAAGCTGTAGGTTTCGATCTAAGAAGCTTTCATTTGCAAAAATTGACCCCACGGCGACACACGAAATTCAAATCTGAATAAATCTCGATCGACATCTTTCGCTCAAAGTCTATTTCATCCCCGCATTCCGCATTTCAACAGACTTGAATAAAGAGAAATACAATTCATGAAACACACCAATCGTACTGGATTGCATTATATACATATTATATCAATAATTATATATTTTATTTCTACCTGATTAATTAATGAATTTTATAATTGAAAGATGAATACTTTTATACAGAGCAAAAAATAGGGTAGCTTTAGTGATAGATAATCGACACGTTGAGCTTTTGGTTCTAGGTTCAATTTCTAGCTACGATATTATTCACTCTGAATAAAATTATTCAAGTTTCAGCTCTAAAATTTATAACGAATAATTGTGTCTGTCGTAATTTCACATATATTGGTACTAATAATTGCTAGTAATAATATGAAATTATAATTGAATTTGATGAGTGCATTGCAATAAAAAGAAAATATTCACAATTTTTTAAAGTGCATATTAAAATTTTAGTTTCAATTCGCTTTGACTAACATCCAATCTTTTATTTTACAATTTTATTGCTGAACAGTGTTAGTCATAATACTTGCATAAATTAATCATCGATTTTATTTTTTAATAGAAAAACAATAAAGTAATGAAATTGAAAACTCGGATCTAAATGGATATATATACTTCTAAAAATATTTTTTGTTACTTTGTTATCCTAAAACAATGCGTTTAAATGTATTATATTTTATTTCTCTGTATAAAAGTAGATTTTAGAGATTTTTTCGTTGATAGACAACTGCGACTGTTGAAATAGATTTTTCCATTATTATAGGCACTTGAAGGAGAAAATAAATTGGGCAAATGCCAACACTTGTGCGACTGAAGTCCATATTTCACAAAAATTTATAGTCCTTGCTCTATTCACTCCGTTTTTATATAATCGAATTATTGTATTTAGACTCGTAATCTTTACCTCTGTTTTCTTTTTTTCTCACAACTGTCATTTTTTTAAAATATAAATTCAATAAAAATAAAATAGTTTCAGACACACAGACACGCTTATATATGTGTGTATATGAAACTGTTTTATTACACACGCACACACTTATATGTATGTGTGTGTGTTTTATTTGTTTAGATTTTGCCCTTGTTTCACATACACTGAAAAAAAATTAGGTGACTGGCATCTAATATCTAAATTGTAGCTCTAGTAAAAATAGTTTCATGTCATCCTCATAAATTCTAGTTCTCTGTGTTTCTCTGTGTTTTCTTGATATTATCTTGCCACGATAAATTTGATGCGACAAATTTGTCGTGAAATTGCCGCAAAGTACACAGAACGTAAATCTATCTTTCGTTTTATTAATATTTATTTTTTCCCCTTTAACACCGTTTTTGTTGCAAACTAAAATTGCTATGTAAGTATTTGAAATTCAGCTATCTGAAGACTGATACTGAAGCGGTTTCGCGACGTTTTTTTGCTCTTGGTGTTTACTGGGGGAAGAAGTGTGACGTTGTCTGCGGGGGCTTCCAAAATATTCGAAATCTCGTGTTAACAAGTCTTATGTGAAATACAAGTTATATTTACATGTTTCTATATGTATATTTGCAGATAGTGTGACGTGATAAGAATCTGAGTTTGCAATGCATTAGCAGTTGGTGGGATATGACAAGCTTGCCTATTGCAATGAATTTGCAGTACTTTGATACGATAAAGCTAACTTTTTACTAGTTTGCAACGAATTTGCAGCAAATTTGATACACTAAGAGTGCAACTTGCACGACAAGTTTGCTGCAAATTTGGCGTATGGTGACTTCAGAGTTTGCGTTATCTTGCTTCAATCTTGTTATGAACTTACAAGCTTGTCACGCTGAACTTGCTGCAAGTTTGTTGGCTTACAAAGCAAGACTGCTGCAATTTCGCTGCAAATTGAAATTGCTATGTGGGTATTAGAATTCTAGAGCATTTTCCTATATTCTCGTGCTTAATCACATCTAAAAATCTCTATAAATAAATTCAAACACAAGAGATGAGTTTTAGTAACTATAATGTTAGTTTATGACCCAGTTCTTGGAAATCAAGTAAGAATTTTGTGTGAAGCTAATCTTAAAAAGTTAATCTCTATGTTTCAGTTTGGTTTATTACAGTTGTTTATACATAAAATAATTGAACATACCTACCAAAAATGCGTGTTTTTCCATCACACGACTTGATATATTTCAGTGAATTCGTGTGTTATCACCAAACTTTCACTTCATTCCACAGGTAAGTGTTATAATAATGTATAGCAATTTCCTTAATATTTAATATTTTAAAGGAAACTAAAATATTTTTAGTTAAATGTGTTGTATATACTCTAAAAGAATTTTTGCTGTATTACACAATATTGAGGAAGCCTACTTGCCACAACTATGCAGAGAAATGTTACTAGCTGTAACTGTGTAACATTATACGTTATGCTCCGGTTACACAGGTACAGCTGGTAATATTCCTCTTTATAGTTGTGGTATTTCCCTACATGGTAAGCTGTCTCTATATTGTTGTGTAATATTACACAAATATTTTTACAAGGAAATTTGTGTATAGCGTCTCCGTCTAGTAAACTACGCAAAATTTTGCCTAGTTTTCACATAGAATTATCAATTTTTTATAATTGAGAAATATTTGTAATATATATATATATATATATATATATATATATATATGATAGTTATCGTAATAAAATTTAACCTTAAAATTTTGCAATTAATGGATATAAAACAATACCAACACAACAAAAATAGAACTGATTGTAACATGTAGGTAAGACTGACACAAAAATGTTGCGAAACAGATTATATATATATATATGTACATATCTATCTATCCATATATATATATATATATATATATATATACAGGGTGGTTATAATTAAAGTTACGATTTCAAAAAGGCTATAATATTAAAACTACCCATCAGAGCGATTTGATATTTTACCAGAGCAATCTTGAGGCAATGTCATTTTGTTTGGCAAAAGAAAAAAAAAATGTTCCAAAATGTACCGTTAATTATCCGTAAAGTATTTGTTTCATGAAGCTCCTCTTTTTCTCTCTTCACTATGACTGTTTCTGCTGTAAACACGTATTCTTGTCTTTTTGCTAAAAAAAAATTGTAGTAAATCCTTGAAGTCTATTGCTTCCTGCTATTCCATTGCGTTGCTAACAACATTCCTGTGTTTAATGAGTCCATTTAGGCGTGTCCCCTGACGTTAACCTGACAGCGCCATCTACAGGAACATGTTGGAACCACTTTTTTCCTCCTCCGAACAAAATTTCATTGCCTCCCGATTGCTCTGGTAAAATATCAAAGCGCTCTGATGGGTAGTTTTAAAATTATAACCTTTTAAAATTATAGCTTTTTAAAATCGTAACTTTAATTATAATCACCCTGTACGTATACTTATTTTCTCTATTTTATTTTACAATAGATTAAAAAAAAAAAAAAAAAAAAAATGCGTACTTTTAATGAAAATTCTGCGTTGGAAAAAAATAATCTAAAAGAGCTTGAGGTAGACAGTGACAGGACATACATTAATTAAAATAATATATAACCGACAAATAAAAAGGGAATATTCAATTAATCATTTTTTTTTAATTGATCGAACTTAAAACTTAACTATTATCTAATCTAAGTTATTTAATTTTTATTGTTATTATTTTTTGCTCATTTAAGTGGTTAAATTATTATTTATTCTTTCCCTAACATCCAAGAATTTACACTTTTTTAAAAGGGTCGTCTAGAAATTAGTCAAATTATATTTTATGGTTGCTTATTTAATAAAAAAAAATAATTTTCATCAATAAGGAATTTTCTGTAAGAAATTGACCTTTTTTTTTTCTTTCTTTTTTCCTTCCCTTACTCTTTTTTTATGTGGTTAAAAAAATAAGGTTTATGCATGTAATTTGTTTATTCATTTATTTATTTTGCTATTGCATGCATTAAATTAATATTTTCTGTAGGAAAAAAGGGAGGAAAAGCCACAGAAAACAATGACCTTAAAGGCATACTGAATAAATATAATTATTACTTGGTGCAGCAGTAAAATATTTAATTATTTTTTTCTCGTAGAGAAATGAAAGACTTAACTATCCTCTGTGAAGGTTTTGATTTACTAACAATAAATACTTTCAAAATGCTAAACTCTTTTTTAAACTCAAATGGTTTAATTATTATACATACATTTTTTTATATCTAAAATATATCTCTAATTTTAAAAAACGGTCACACAGGATAAAGAACAAGCATTTTTTGTAGAGGAAAAAAAACTACCAAAAAAAAAAAAAAAAAAAAAAAAAAAATGAAAAAAAAAAAATATTTTTTAACATAAATATATATATATAATGTTAAAAAAAAAAAAGAAAAAAAATATGTTTAACAGCATTTTACTCATTTTATCTACAATGAAAGGTAGAGATTACTAATTTTTAACCAAACTGGTATTTTCACTGTATCAACGGACTAAAATATTTCTTATAATATCAAACAAGAGGTTTCCCGAATAGTTTCAGGTACAACCACTGCAATAAGTAAGTTCTGGAGTGCCATTTTATTTTTATAAAGTAGATGTCACGTTATGTCGGAATTTAATTCTCTATACGAAGTACACTGTTCAACCGATCGTTACGAAAATTGGTACACTTATTAATTAGGAAAAATTTTAGATAATGCCATATTATTTAGTCCAAATGGATAATTAGTTTAAACGATATTAATAAAAAAATTAACTTTATTTATTTTATTTTATTTGTTTATTTTTAAGAAGGGGGAAAATGCGCATTCATTTCATAAAATAAATGCTTACCCCCTCAAAAACATGTACCTGTATCATCAAAATATTTCTCCTAAAACTGACGTCATAATAGCTTTGTTTTTTATATTTTTATTTATTTATTTTTAAAGTATTAATTTCAATCAGCCGAATAGACTTATATGTTTTTTTTTTCTTGATTTTATCGCCCGAAAAGTAATGTGAGCATAGATTTAACATAGGACCACCTTGGTGACTTTCATTGTTTTTTATTCTATGGTGAGGAATAAAAATTACTATCGGTATTGCGTAAGTAAATAGTTTTGCGAAAATCATCCGAGCTACTTCGGAGCCAATTTCGCCTAAGGGGGCCTATACTAAATTTATACTCTAATGTGGATTCGTATTCAGTTTATTTTAAATGAACTGTGTTTCTAACCAATATAATGAAATTCAAATAATTAAATGTCATTTATATTTTATTAATAACTGTACATCACGGTACTTATAAAATATATTTATTTAAACATTCCAATTATTCAAGTTTTTTTTTTTTTTTTTTTACAATCATTTTAAATATAGTGACAAGCGAAGTAGGCAAATTCTGCTATTAACTATAATCCCCCCCCCCCCCAAAAAAAAAAAAAAAAAAAAAAAAAAGGAAAGAAAGAAAAAAAAATGCTATAAAAATATAATATTATAATGAATATATTTAATCTTATGAAAATAATTGAAATAACCAAAATAATACTATAACTTATTTAAAAAAAAATTATTCGGATGTTTACTTTGCAGTTATATGTAAATAGTAACTGATTAATTACTGAAAATTTGTTTCAAATTAACAATTTATTTTTCTAGGATATAAACATTATAAAACTATCAGCCAAAACACCAGTTTTTTTTTTTTTTTTTTTTTTTTTTCCTTCCTTTCCTTTCCTTCCTTTCCTTTTATTTCTTTATTTATTTTACCGCGCTCTTACCTAACCTACAACCCCTGTGGCAGAAATTTATTATGCTTTCTGCGACAAGCTTCATCAACACCAAAATTTACTGCAGGAATAGTTTGTGAAGTTAACATTTACGAATTCAAAATACATTATTTTTAAACAGTAAATAATATTCAGTATAACCAATGTATTTATATTTTAACTAAGCACAAATGCATATATCTGCACTATTGCAAAAGAATACTCTTTTTTTTTTTTTTTTTTTTTTTTTTTTTAAGAAAAGTGAAAATAAATCTATTGATCTTAATTGCTTCAGATTTTTTGTTCACATTAATATACAATATTGTTTATAAAATATTCAATGAATTCAAACCATAAAATGCAGTAACACATCAAAAATAATCTACAAAATTTTTTAAGGCATTTAAATCATGAAATGTCTAAATTAAACAAATGTTACAATTACTTTTAAAATTTCATTACTTTTTTTATATTAAATATATATATTTAAATACACAAATGCACTTATTTCATAAGGTGGAAACCAAACAACATAAAATCTAATACAGTACTCAAAATTAAAAGTAAAAATTAATAAAGAATACTGAATATCATAATGAAATATAAATAATTTACAACATTTACAGTTTTTGAGATTATTAGAAAGATGCAAGATAGCATTCTAATACACAAGATTCATTTTTTATATTATCCTATACAAAAAACATAAAGATGTGTATTTGAAATCTAAAAAATATGATTTGACATTAAAGAATTCAGAATCTATAATTATACCATCATTTAAATAGATAAAGTAAAACAGAATACAAGATCTAAGTAACACAATTATAGACAAAGCATAGTCAAAATATTTCCATAAAGATTGAGGCAAGTGAAATATTTAATTTTTAAGGAAATGTTGAAATGGGAAATGTAATGGATAATGTAATGGATTCATGGATAAAATCTATAATAGAAAATAACGATTACAGATGAATGAAATAATAGAAATCAATTACAAATAATATTTGATATTGATATCTATACGAATAAGTAAATAAAAATAAATAAAATATTTGCTGTTTAATTAGTATTTATTCAAACAACTACTATTAGATAAAATTCCAATTGGTTACAAAAAAAAAAAAAAAAAAAAAGTATTCAAAAAACCTTTGGTTTGATTTTTATTCAAAATAACTATTTAATTTGCAATATTTCAATTAAAAAAATAAATTTTTTTAAAAAATTCAAATGTTTAAAAAATGAAATGAACAAGCTGTAGAAACTAATGATAAGAGTATTTTTGCAAAATAGATCAATAATTTTTTTAACGACTTCATGTGCTTAAACAACAAAATTTAAAGCTAAGAATTTTGATCACAATTAAAATAATTAATGATTAGTAAAGAAAAAAATTAGAAAAGTTACAAGTTTTATAACTTAAGATACCCATTAATATTTATTGCTAAGATCTTTTACTATATATAAAATGCTAAAAATCAAAGTATTTTTAAGATTAATTTCTTAATTTTCTATTTTTTGAAGCAAGGTAAGCATTCAGCTTCATTTTTTATTTTGCGTATAACTACAGACGTTACAAATTTCCCCCATTGTCTTATTTCTGTATATATTTCTGAAATGTATTGCATAGTTTGAACCAAACATTAAAATTAATGCAGCTTCTAAAAATTTACGCGTATTTACTACTACGCACGTATGCATGTTTCTCATACATTAAAAGAAAAAAAATCACTAGATAAAAACTAATTTGTCGTGCGTAAATCAGAAAATGTATGAAAATCGGTACAGCAGCAATCACGCACTTATTTAAAAAAAAAAAAAAAAAAAACTAATTGGCATAGGTGGACTCTGCTCAGTTCCCCATCATATTTATGTTCTCATAAATTTCTAGTGCGAGACATATTATAATCATGTTAAAAGAAATGAATTTCACCAAAGCTTGATACAGTGACAGAATGAAATCCCCGCCTAATAGGCTATCCACCGTTCACTTCAATATATTTATCTTATTCTAATATATTAATTTATTTTATCAGGGTCAGTTCTGTTGTTTAGTTTTCATGCTACTATTTCCAATGCAATAATCCTCAAAATTAATATTTATATGAAAAATTTACAATTTCGCTATGTTGATAAAATCGTAAATTACGAATAATTTACGAAATTTTCCTCTTAGAATATTTGTATTCAATCATGTTCAAAGAAATATCATAAATATTATTTTGAAGTTGTCTCATGTATTTAGGATTCTCAAAATGGAAGTTTATGCTCAATTTTGCCTTATTCTGACATGTTAAGTAAATCGTAAATTTGAAATAACTTACGAATTTTTTAAATTGGAAAAATCATAGTGTATGATATTCATGCCAGTATCCTAAATAATATTTCGAAAGTGGTTTGACATCTTTACGATGAAAATATCCCTCAAGATTGACGTTTATGGGAAATTTTGCTCTATTCTGCCATGTTAAGAAATTCGTAAATTTCCAATAACTTACAAAATTTTTATATTGGAAAATTCATAGTCATTAATATTCATGCCAGTGTCCTAAATAATATTTCAAAAGTAGTCTGACATATTTACGATGAAAATATCGCTCAAAACTGACGTTTATGTGAAATTTTACCCTATACTGCTACGTTAAGAAATTCGTAAATTTCCAATAACTTGTGAAATTTTCAAAGTAGCATATTTATAGTTACTGATGTTCATTCCGCCATCAAAACTGATATTTTAAAACTGGTCTGACATTTTTACAGTAAAAAGTTTCCATTTAATGCACGTTTAAGTGAAATTTTGTCCTATTCTCCCATGTTAAGAAAATCGTAAATTTCTCATAACTTACGAAGTTTTTTAATTCGAATGTTGCAAATGAATAGGGTTCTTGCCAGTATCAAAAGTAATATTTTAAAACTGATCTGACCTCTCTGCGATCATTTGTTCGTGAGATATCGTGTTAACAGACTAACAAACTAACGGGCTAACACACTAACGGACTGACACACTGACACACTAACAGACACCCTACATACAGACACCATACAAATTTTGTCATTTTCGGATTCCTCACACCTGAAAACGTATAAAAAAGTCAAAAAACCGAGGTCGAAATTTTTCACGATTACCTAAGTTCCCCATACCTATAGTATGATGGGGAACTAAAAAGTCACTGGATGCAGCTATTTTGTTATGTATGAATCTGAAAATGCATGAAATATGAAATTCGAAAATGGTCGTAAAGCCACATTCTTTCGAAAAAACATATTTTTGCAAAACAATAAATACACACAACACGAGCGGCAGACGCGGCGGGAAAACAAAGTTTCGAGACACGAAAATGAAGTTCCGATGTGAAGAGGTTACCAGTTAAAAGTGTCGATACACCGAATAATATCACCGCATCACGAATCACTAATGCATGCCGTATCAAAGCTAGTCCAAGTGAATTACATCCGCTTTATCTCCTCTCCTTATTCAGGATTGAGGCGATCGTATCTGCAGAAACGAAAATTTGTTTCGCTGAACAGTTTGTAAATCATTCCTTGAGTTTCTTTCTCTCTCTCTCTCTCTCTCTCTTTTTTTTTTTTTTTTTTTTTTTAACACAATGTCAAAATTTATTTGACTTAAGTAAAATCTTTTTGCAAGAGCATTTCTGTTTCTGCGGTGTTTCTGCCACGGGGCCTACAACATACTACTGCCTCTTTTATTTAACTTTCATTACATTTTTACAATGATACATTTTTTTTTTTTTTTAACTTCTGATTTTTAATCAATTTCAACATAAAATTTTTAATAACCTCTAGTATTTTATACATTAACTGTTAAAAAAACTTTTTACATTCCGAAATAATTACTGAATAATGAAATTTAAATTTAAATTAAGGTGCCTGCCTACCTTTAAAATGTAATTTTCGGTCAAAACTCCGATTTTCTATTTTTTGGGTTAGTATTAAAGCCTGACATTTTAGGATTCTAAATCAGTTTGAATTTTGTTTCTATCTTGCTTAGAACTTGAGTTACAGGCATTTTAATATTAGTCACTCGCCAGTTTTTGAAACCGGAAGTGACCGGAAATGACCCGTAAATGTTTGTTTACATAAATGTTTTACTCAATATAAGCATCAGAATTTGTTACTGACTATAAAATGAATTTAAAAAAGAAAATAAAACTCTTTGAAATCAATCGGAAACTTATTAAAATTATTTTTCGTTTAATAGGTAAAATCTTGTTTTTAAATCTGTTTTCTGCTTTTTCTCAAAATGAGACTTTTAGCATTTTGCTTTATCCCGAAGCATCATAACTCCAAAAGTTATACTAACTGAAACATTATGAAAATTTGACAAAATACTCTAGAGATTTTGTTTTAGGTATTGAACTACGACAATGAATCTAGCTAAATTATTATTATTATCATTATAATTATTATTTTTGGCGATAAATGTTATGAACTGTCATGTAAATTCATGATTTTTTCAGCATGTAAAAATGTTATATTCTCTAAAATATTAAATAACATGGTTATAGTTTTGAGAGTAGTTCACTCCTTTAAGGACCTTTCAATACTCTAAATAAAATTTACAGAATAAAAATACCTCTATTTAAATTTGACTTAGGATGTTTTGTAAAAGTTCTTTTTTTTTTCGCAAATTTTATGCATATTTTGAGCCTAAATTTCAAAATATTTTTAAATCTGCATATTTTTTTCAGGTTATTCACTGTTTTTTACTATATCCTATCATATAATGCACATAAATAGGTAATTTTTCAATTATTAAAAAGAATCGCCTCGGAAGGTAGGGAGGCACCTTAAATAAATTTAAACTTTATAAATAAAATTTAAATTAAATAAAATTTTGAATAACCTCTAGTATTTTATGCATTAACTATTAAAAAAAACTTTTTACATTCCCAATTAATTACTAAATAATTGGGAACAATACGCAAACTAATATTACATATTTAACATTATTTCTTCATTAAAAGAAAAAATGATATTATAATAAACATATATTTATTTTTTCAAAAAATATTAAAATGTCTAAACATATTAATTAAATTTTCATAATTTATTTCAAAACTTTGAAGTAGCAATTGATGTTAATAAAATTTACAATTATTCAAATTATTTTATGAAATATCCTAGCGATAATTTTTGTTAGCAGATTGAAATTTTTTCTACAGGTTTTTCTTCCTTCATTAACATTTGCTTTTATGACATTTTTCTTTATCAAAGGTTTTCGTTAGCAAATTAAAATTTTCTTTAGAGATTTTACTTCCTTCATTAACATTTGCTTTTATGACATTTTTCTTTATCAAAGATTTGAATAATTAATAAATCAAGCATTTTAAAATCTTTTAGAAGTTTTGATTTCTTTTTCTGCTCTTTATTTTTGACTGATTACATTTATTTTAACGTTTACTTAGTTGTAATTGAAAGAAAAAAGTATGTGTAGATTTATTAGCTTATTCTTTTTTTTTTTTTTTTTTTTTTTTTTTTTATCTTCAAGCATCGAGTTCTTCTTCAGATAATAAATGTAACAAATGTCCAGGGACATTAAATCGGGTTATTCTTAAAAATAACAATGAAACATTAACTTTGAATGAAACATTTAACGACTGTTGGCAACAGGAAAATTAAAATTAATTTTTCAAAGTAGCAATTATTTTCACTCATTTTTTGTGAATGACATGAAAATGAACAAAAATACTCTAGATAATAACATACTGTGCTGCCATTGATATGTTAAAGAAAAATATCCAATTTCAAGTCAATGGATAAGTAGTTTAATTTCTAGGCGTACTAGCTTGCGAAACTTTGCCGTTAATATTTTTATTCATTTACCAGAAAAAATAACCTTTTACTTAAAGTAAAATTTAAAAAAATATATTTATTTATTCATTTATGACTCTGTGAAACTTAGCAATCCTGTTTGTGCAACTAAAATAGTTAAAGTTCAAGTTTATAATACTTAAAATGTTACATGGTTTTTAAAGGCTAATAAAAACATATTTTATCTGTAGATAGTTTTAATATAATAAATAAAATTTTTCATTAAAAATTTTGAACATATAAAGATACAACATTTAAACTATATTTTATAGAAATTCCATTAAAAATTTTGTAACATTAAGCCAATGAGTCCTGGTTTCCTGGTTCCAAAAAAGCGGTAGACATGGTTTTTCAAAAACTAATGCACCAATCTTTTAGAAATTTTGTGTGCGTTTTCAAAAATAATTTACTAGTGCTTGAACGAAGGATTAAAAAAAGAAAGAAAGAAACTTGAGTTATATGCAAACATAGTACCATTTCCGTGCAATTTACACAACGTATAGTCTTGTAAAATTAACTGTAATCAACAAAAACAAAAAAAAAAAAAAATATTTTATTCATGCAGTACTCAATACTATTTTGAAGAAGTGTGCAAAATTTCACTAAGATGGGCGCATATGTTTTGAAGGGATCGTGTATATTAAGACCACCGCACTTTAGAATGTAGAAAATGAGGGGAAAAAAGTTAAAAACACAGAGAAATAGCATGGGACGAAAAAAAAAAAAAAAAAAAAAAAAAAAACACGTCAAGTGTGTTAAAAAAAAAAAAAAAAAAAAAAAAAAAGGCTCCCACCGGAAGTAATAAAAGGACAAAATTGACTAGAAAAAGACATCGAGGAGCGGGTGGGTAGGGCTGGGGCATTAGACTCATTCATTACCTTTCACACCGCACTTTAGAATGTAGAAAGAGAGGGGAAAGAAGCTAAAAACCCATAGAAATAGCATGAGACGAAAAAAAAAAAAAAAAAACGGGTGGGTAGGGCTGGGGCATTAGACCTATCGTCCAAGATTAATACGTCTCGCCTACACGTATTTAAGGAATCTTGCAACATATATTACACATTTCTGAAAGGTCTCCAGAAACCTGGACACAACGGATAAGTTTTCAAATTTTGTAATGAAACTTTTACAAAATATTGTTACAAAAGGCCACGCTTTTATATGTTCAAATTTTTGAGATGGTTGAACATAGATATGTGATAATTTAAAACAAAGTTATCTTTTTTTTTTTTTTTTTAATTTCCTAGAAAAGTGCGTTTTCTCAGATGCCGTCTTGCAGGGCCCAAAGTTTACTGTTTTCCGAAATGTAGTGTTATTATTCTGGGATTAAAATCATCTGTACTCATCATGAAAATTAATTTTCAGAAATAATAATTTTAATAAATAATTTCGATTGCGTGAATTTGTGTAGAATACTATGGAAGGAAGTTCTGTAATGGCCATAACATATTAATTTTTCAGTGATTTTATGCTTTGATTGGTTATTGCAACATAACAGAGGAAAAAATCTGGGAAGGTTTTTTTTCTTTTTCTTTTAATCTCCATTATGTTACAGGGTATCTATTCTCCGATCCGACTGCCATAGTGACCGTCCATAAACAACGACAGTCGTCAAATCAAAAATCGGAATGTGACGTCACGTAATCAAAATAACGACTGCCACAGTCGGAATTGAGGTATAGTCTGGTCGCAGAATAGATGCCCAGGTATAGGAAAATTTTATGTTCATAAAATTTCGACATCATCTTTTTTTTTTTTTTTTTTTTTTTTTTAAGAAAACGTTTTTACACGTTTTACACGGTTTACAGTTTTTACACGTCTTTCAACGTGTATAAGAAATTTCGTCCATAGATATAATGTATTTGAATTCTCTTGGATGACCCAGTACACGAACTCTTTGCTTAATCTCAGCGAAAAGTTTAGTGTAACAACTCTATATGATATAAAATAGTTTGGTCTTCCTGCTACTATTTATTCTTGAGATATGCTGATAATAGACACACAGACCAACCGCTAAAAACATGTTTTTCGGATTCAGGAGACCTCAAAATGTGTAAATACAACAAAATCTCGATTTCGAAAATTTGATCCTAAAACGATACTTTCTCTACCATATATATGAGTAAGAGAAAGTAAAAATTGTATCGTTTGATGATGAAAGTGACTTGTAGGTGCGGCATTTCAGTCTCAGTCGAGCTGATTGCTGATGGATGTCTCATGTCATGCACGTAATGGGATATGTAGAAGAAATTTATGAATATAAGATGATGAAGGAAATTGATCAAAGCTCACCTATCTCAACTAGTTTTTTTTTTTCTTTTTCTTTTTTAGTAAATGTCCCTATAAAGCATATTGTAGAAGCAAAGAAAGAGCGTAATATTCCGTTAAAAAAGAGCAACAATATTGTCTCGAACTTTTATGCATTATGAATCTTTTTTTTTTTTTTTTCGAACAGTACGGAACTTTATTTACAGAATCTGGAGAAAACTAAGTACGGGGATAAGATGTTGTGAATGTATTTTATCGAACAATTGATCATATATCTCCATAATTGCAAATATTTCTTTAATGCAAATACAAATTTATTGGCTAAACATGATTTTAAATATATTTTCCTTTGGATTTGTTTATTTATTTATTTATTATTGTTATTGATGTGCTTAATTTTTAATTATAAAATCTTCCAGACGTTTCAATTCAGAAAACTGATGTTCACGAATCTTCAAAATAATGCTTATTGTAAAAATTATTTTGTTTTTATTATTGTTATTATTATTATTATTATTATTATTATCATTAATAGTAGTTGAATAAAAAAATATTATTTGACAATATTGTATAATTTACATTTTTTCACAAATGTAATCGAGTTTAACTTGTTTCTATTAATCATTTTCGAACTTTATAACATTGTTCACATCTTAATCTCAAAACTAGAGAAACGTATTAACTAAGATATCAATGTTTCTAGATCTATGGAACACAACATTGTTTTAAAATTAAAGCAAATTATTGTTTACATATATATTTGAAATTTTAGATCTGAAATGATATTATTTAAAAACAACGGAAATTGTTTATTTAAATAATTGCTTTAAAAAATTCCTTCATCTTTTTCTTCTTTTTTTTTTCTTCCTCTAAAAAATATTTCCCTGAAAACTGTTGGCAAAAATTTGTACGAATAATTGATTATCTCCGACATAATATATGACCTCAATATGTCTAGCGATATTTTACGCATTTTTGACAACAACCCGCATTCTTTTTTTTTATTTTTATTTTTTTTTTTCTATGTTCAAAACAAGTTAATAGTACTCCTGTACATTTAAGAAATTTTCCACCGAAAAAAAAAAAAAAATTTTTTTTTTGAATAATACATTGTCTGATGGGGAAAATCGAAATCTCTGTTATCTGGAATAAGAGAGGAGGGAGTGATCTTAGTCTGAAATATTACGCGCAAAGAAGAGTTGAGAAGTATTTCACCGACGAAAAGAATCATTACTGAAAACCGCCGATCTCAGTTACCATTACTTGGTTATTTAAAACCTCTTTTAATGAGACGGCGGGAGAAGTTATGTAAGCAGAGATTTATTCCCTATTTCTTTGAGTTCTTTGGATGCTAATATGGCTGCTAATTGTCTCTATGGTAACGATCACATGCTATGCATGCTGACTTAAAGAACAGTAAAACTAAACTTTGCAAAATTAAAGGAAATACTTTGACCGTGACCTTTAATTACCCTATGGAATAGGCATCAAAGTGATTCTTCGAGTTTAATCCTTAAAAAGGAAAATTTAGATGCATTTTAAAATGCAAATGCATTTTAATCGTTAAATGGGAAATGTATGAGAAGATTCAATGATAAGTAAGAAATAATGAGTAAAATATATATAAATATATATATATTAAATCTGAATTAGGATAACAGCACCAGTAATGGACACTTAAGGAAATTTTCTGTCTATTTTTTGTATAGTGTTCTTAATTTTATAAAATGTGATTATAACCAGTGTTATATATTTTAAATGACTCTTTCTGCACATAAATAAAGCAATGCACATAGTAAAATAGGTTAATAAAGTTCATAGATAGTAAATTAATTTTTTTAACTCTAAATATAGCCTTATTCAATTATTTTTTTTATTTTCTTTATTGAAAGCTAAAGCTTTGTATTTTTATGTACTTTTCCTTATTGCTTATTTTAACATTTCAAGTATTCTCGTTCATTTTATTGGCCACTCTCGGTATTCCTTTTTTCAGTTACATCAATATTGTCTTATTTGTTCATGAACTATGGTAAATTCTTTTGAAGTTAAAGAAAAACCACGTTTTAGTGCTTGACAGAGTCTGCGATTAACTACTGTAGATAATGCGCAGTCGCCTGCTGATTATACGTAGGAACATAAATATACGCTTTGTTTTAGGCAGAACTATTGTATATGAATACAGTTAAACTACCTTTCCTCACAACTCATAGCATGCGCGGTCAAAGTTTTGGAAGCATTTAAACAAAAATGTACAATATGCAACAGCTGTTAAAACAAAATTATCTTATTTCTCTGTCGGCGAACGTAGAGGGTTGCTCTTGTTCCTTATAGAATGTTCTTGACAAGTACACTGTTAAAAATTTTCTCCTTTTTTGGACCAAAACATGGTACATTTTTGCTGCCACCATGCGATGGTGAAACCTTTTACCACTATTTGGTGCTTTACTAAACCAAGGCTTGGTACTTCAATAGCTACATCCATAAGACGGAGAAATTTTTTACCATAATTTGGTGCTTTTTTTAAACAAGAAACGGCAAATCATAGTAGAAGGTTTCACCATCACATGGTTGCAGCTATAGTTGTACCAAGTTTTGGTTCAACCGGGCAAACTGAAGCTACTGTAGTACCAACATTTGGTTCAACCTTGAACTGAAATTTTTAACAGTGTAATCTACATCAATAAAGCATCCCAAATATTTTCCGAGTCAACACCTGAAAAACTTGATGACCCTATATGGTGTTTAACGTTGTCCAGACAAAAAAATTGTTCGCCCTTCTTACGTGAAAATTTCTAACAGTTCCAAAATTTTACTTTTAGTTTTAGGTAAATAATAATAATAATAATAATAATAATAATAATAATCGGTATGGTCGGTAATGCTTTTAATGATCGGTACGGAGCGGCTTTCTGGAACACCAGGCCATAGGTTCGAATCCTGAACAAAGCATGAATGTCTGCAAAGTCATCATATAAATATAAGAAATTGTGCATTCTTGTTGTGAATACAAGGTAGAACTACACTGTAAAAAACAGTTTCTTAAAAATGAGCTAAATTGCTTCAAAATAGTTCCGAAACAACATATGCTTAAATTTGAAAACCCATGCACTCATTTTTGAGTATACTGACATGCTCAAAAATGGGGTTAACTAATAATAATCCCAATATCCCCATGTTTGACATGTCAATATACTCAAAATTGAGTACATGGGTTTTCAAATTTAAGTATATATTGTTTCGGTGCTATTTTGAGGCAATTTAGCTCATTTTTAAGAAACATTTTTAACAGTGTAGGAGAGACTGTGTACAATTCAACAAAATAATAAAAGAAAATCTAAATATTTTATTACTATTATTATTATTATTAATTGCTAAACTAGCGATGAATAATTTCGATTTCATTTATTTTTTATATATTTACACTGCTAATTTATTGTTATGTTTTTATTTAATACCAGTTGTAATAAAACAAGAAAGCTATTTTGCGTAATTTGTTTTTATAATGTTGTTGTGATTGTACATATAGGTAGGAAAGACAGTACTAAGCTATCATTAAATTGTTAACAATAATATTTGCACTTAAATGACATTATTGTATGATTTTCGCAAACAAATATTATTGTATTAGGAGAGGATATATAAACCTTATCATTAAATAATCAGAAAAATGAAAGAAGTTTTAGGAGAATTAAACCATTTTAATTCACAAAAAATGAATAAATACCCCCCCCACCCCCATCCCCCCCCCCAAAAAAAAAAAAAAAAAAAAAAAAAAAAAAAAAAAAAAAAATCCATGTATAGTTCATTTTCATTTCCATACACTGTTAAAACACACCTAAAAAAAATAAGCAGAATCTTTTTATTTTTGAGAAGTTATTCATTTCTTATAATAGCTCCGATATTGGAACTTCTCATTTTTAAGATTTTTTTTTCTTATTTAAATATTCCTTTCATATTAAGAAAGTTATCCATTTTTCACAGTAGAATAAAGATGAAGAAGCGATTAGCTGACAAATTCTTTCTTCTCGTAGTCGTATACTGCGCATGATGTCACATATATCATTTGACGTATGATTTGATGAAGAACTCGGATCCGATGAAAAGTTTGCCTTGTTGCAGAGCATAATTTACATTATTCAAGGAATTTATAAAACAAATTAAAAACATTTATAGCAGTGCCTTTTATGAAATAAAACTATTAGTAATTATACTTATTTTTATTAATATTTCCATTTTTGATAAACCAACGGCTCCCGCATTTAAGTATGCATCTCTTCGTTTTTGAGAAAATATCTTTTTAAAAAGTTATGAAGAGGTTCATATTCTAATTTTAAGTAGTTCATTTTTAACTGTGCAGTTTCAACGATTTCTTGTATGCTGACCGAAATCGTCGTTGTCCACAATGTAGTCACTTATTGTTGTAAATGGTGCAACTTTCCTGTAACCATTAGCCACAAGTAACATATTTAATTCAGTCAAAGTTTCAATTCACTGGTCGAAGTTATCTCCTAGTACTGTTCCAGACATCCAATGCACCCATCCTCATTGTTCTGTCATTATCAAAATGCTGCGTAATCTCTCCTAGCATGGAAACTAAGTAGAACACTGCGCCATCTCTCCTAAGCATCCACTGCGCATTCTCTTATTAGGTAGAATACACTACGCATTCTTTTATTTGAACATAACCGTTTTTCGAAAGAACTGTTGGTGTCCGCATCGTCAGTCTAAGTTAAGTAACTTATAGAAAATCGTTTAATTTTAAAATATTTTATACTATGGCTATTTATAAAAAATCAAAGAAATTGTTATGAAAATTCAAGCATTTACCTGAGAAAATGAAACAATATACGCTAAACAATTATCGTGAACATTCATGTAAACATTCCACTATGTTGTTTCTGGAGTCGCTGCGCACGATCTGTACCTGCGGGGGCTCCAGGCGGGCTTGCGCCCGGCACCTTCAATGCTCCCCGCAGCGACCCTCCTACTCACTGCGGCGTCGACCTCCACTGGGGAGCTCTGCCGCCGCCAGTGATGCCAGATGGTCGAAAATTATTTCCCCAAACAGGTCTTCAAATTTCCCCAAACCAGGTTTTTTTTTTTTTCCGAAAAAATCCCTAACTTGATTTCTACTAATAAGGGAAAATAAAAAAAATTAAAAAAAAAAAAAAAATCAAGCAGATTTTTCTATGATTTAAGCTCATATTTTTTCTCAAATGAGGGCAATTTTTGAAAAAAATCCCCAAATAACAATAAAGCTATTGAACGTCTCTAGTCGTAGGGATAAATCATTACGTTGCCAACATTGACAGAAAGTTGAAAACTCCCCAGATTTGTCCCCAAAAATGTTAGAATTCCCCCAAAAAGTCCCCACAAACATTTGGTCCCCAAAATTGTCCCCAGAAGCCTCAAAAATCCCCAATCTGGCATCACTGACCGCAGCAGCCGAGCATAGGCTCGACGCTGGAGCGCCATCTATTTTCCGACACTCTACTCCTTCCCACCGATCTTCTATATGCGCAATCTCTCCGGCCACATTAACTCTCCTAGATTTACTTTATATGTAACAGGAATCAGTCGAGACAAAAGTTAGAGTACCTGTAGGTTTCAGAGCGGTCAAATAATTACCGAATAACAAATAAATTTCAAATGTAATATTAGTTCAAGCAAGATTTTTAACTCCACTGTTGACCTCATTGACACAGTCAATAGTGTAATTAAGTGAAAATATTCTTATTTAAACATAGACTAACTGGCGGTAAAAACTTTAAAGAAACCCTTTGATAAAATTTTAAAAAAAACTTTGAAAATTTAAAAATATAAGAAAAAGAACCAAGTTCGTAAACTTTCATAACCAGAGAAAAAATATATATACATAAGCCGTATTATAAAAAATATAAGGAAAAATATATGACGGTAAAACATAAGACATGTTTATCGTGCATAATCACGTTTTTATTACTATATTATTGAATCAGAGAAAAACGATTAGAATAAATTGCTAAAAAGGAATTCTGAATCATCGAAAATAATTACATTATCTTTGATGAAAAGAAAGACGACGAAAAATGTAAATATTTAGCAGCTTATTAATTTAATCATTAAAGCCAAGCATCACTAAATATTGGAATAATAGATTAAAAAAAAAAATAATTGAAGCATAAAAAATCTGTAAAAATTAAATCCTTTCAAGTATTACTATTATAACGAATTTTGTATTTTACTTTTTATGTATAAAAAAAGGCAACTTATAGAAAGCCTTTTCGAAAATAAAATACTTTTTTTTTTTTTTTTTTTTTTTTTTTTTGTTAAAGAAAAGACAATTGGGAAAAATCATAAATGCAAATTAAAAAGGAATTTAAAATTGAGACTTCGTTAAAATAAAAACTTTTCCCTTTTAAAATGAAATCATTATGCCTGATTTAATCAACAACGTGTCTACTGAGCCAGTATTAAATAAATTACAAAGAGAAAAAGCTTTTTGTCTCCTTATTCGTATTCATAACGGATGTTTAATAATTAAAATTAGAATAAAGAGCTTTAGTTTTTGTATTGCATTAAATTTCCTGCAATTACGAATTCGGAAAATGCTGTAAATTTGGATATAAAATAAGTATTTAATTCTCTTAGAAAAGAAGCTTTTAAAGAAAATAGTTACAGAATAGTTTTTAAGTTAAAATAATCTTGAGAATAAAAAGAATTTAGTATGGTAGGGGAAAAATAAATAGACATATGTTTAGAATTAAAGAAGCAAGTTAAACAAACAGTAGCAACTGGTAAATTTATTTGTTTTTTCTTCTTCTTAAATTATATTTTAAGTTAAATGTTTGAAAATATATTCATTTAAACATTTTTTATTAACTGGATTACAAACGAATGCTACAGATTAATGAAATAAGACGGCAAATAATATTTAAAAAAAAATAAAAAATACGATACATGTGATTATTTTTTTGAGAGAAATTATTTTTATTCGTGATTTGTTTACAAAAATTTATTGAGTGGGAGGAGTTAGTTTAGACTTTTATTTATATATATTCGTATATTCTATTCGATATGAAAAGTTAAGTAATTACTGTTTGATATATTTTCGGATTTAATTCGTCATTTTTAAAATTTTGCTTTTATAAATCCAAAGTTTCCCATTTTTCAGAGAATACGATACATGTGATTATTCTTTTGAGAGAAATTATTTTTGTTCGTGATTTGTTAACAAAACTTTATTTAGTGGGAGGATTTAGTTTAGCCTTTTATTTATATATATTCGTATATTCTATTCGATATGAAATGTTAATTAATTACTGTTCGATATATTTTCGGATTTAATTCGTCTTTTTTAAAATTTTACTTTTATAAATCCAAAGTTTCTCACTTTTCAGAGAAAATACGATACATATGTGATTATTCTTTTGAGAGAAATTATTTTCATTCGTGATTTGTTTAAAAAAATTTATTGAGTGGGAGGGGTTAGTTTAGCCTTTTTTATTTATATATATTCCTATATTCTATTCGATATGAAAAGTTAAGTAATTACTGTTTGATATATTTTCGTATTTAATTTGTGTTTTTTAATAAATTTTACTTTTATAAATTCAAAGTTTACCACTTTTTAGAGAAATCTTGAAGGTTCTGTATTTTTTTCTTATTATATCTTATACTTTAAAATGTTATACGTAAATACTTAAAATAAGAAAGAAACATATTTTATATACCCCGAAGTTAAGATGATTAAATCATTTTATAACAGTTTCCTCAGAAATAATTGCGAACAAAAAGAAGATGCTCTAGAAAAAATAAATAGAGTATTTATTTTTACTATTATTATTATTATACTTTATCCTTTAAAATGTTGTACATAAATATCTAAAATAAGAACGAAACATCATATTCTAAAAAATCCCACTGTACGCATCCCAAGTAAAAAAATCAGCAAAAAACCTGTAAAGATTTTTTCAGGAAACCTGCAGGTATTTCGGACTTTCCTGTGGGTAACCTGTAGGTATTTCGGACTTTCCTGTAAGTAACCTGTAGGTTAGGTATTTCGGACTTTCTGAAATAAACCTGTATAAAAACCTTTAAAAAATTTGTTAACATTTCCAAAATGAAACCCACTGTTTTTACTTATCTTCAATATACCTGTAGAAATCTTTAAAATACTTACAAATTTTATAAAAAGTCAGAAATGCCTGCAGTATAACTGAATTTGTTTGGCTGGTTTTTTTACCTGGGATGTCCGGCTATCTCCTCGCAATCTACTGAATGCAGAAAGACAAGAAGATGCCAAAGAATGCGAAAATAACCCAAGAATTCCAAACTGACTACTTAAATTAAAGTGTTCCATTTAGTTAAAAAGGTACCAATTTAACAGCCAGAGAAATACAAGATAAGCGGCTCAATGTGCTGCTAAGCAAATGTCCGTTTACAGCAGCGCTAACTACCTGAAGCGGTCAGGCATAAAGTACAACCACTGCCAGAGGGATGGGCTAAAGAAAGACAGTCCAAAATTAAACGTAATCACCCGAAAAGTGATTTCGAGTGATTACGGAGTTTTTTTTTTTTTTTTCTTATAAAGTTATTTAAAAACACTGTAAACAAAATTCATGTAAGATTACGGGGAAAGCCCGGCAGCAGAGATTCCAGACAAAGCCCGTAAAAAAAAAAAAAAAAGTTTAGACCATAAATTAATTATATAATGACCTTAAATTATGTTACATGCCCGTAAAAAAACATTATGCTCGTAAAAAAACATTAAACCATTTTTTTTTTTTTTTTTAACGGGCTTTGTCTGGAATCCCTGCTGCCGGGTTTTCCCCGTAAACTTACAGGATTTTTTTTTAACAGTGAATAGTGATTCATTTTATTATTATTATAATTATTATTCATTTAAATATAGTAACCATCAAAGCACATAAAACCTGCTACTGTTTTTTTTTTTTTTTTATCCTGAAGTAAAAATAACCAAATTATTCAGTGATAGTTTGCTCTTGAAAAATTTCGGGGAAAAAAAAAAGAAATTTTGTAATTTATTTATTTATTTATTTTCATACAAACGAGAAAATAATACTGCAATAAGTAGATTACAAAAGGATCGTCTATCAATTTTCATTTACTTACAAATTTCCAAAATCCCATCTACCTTTTTAAGGTGACATATTGCTTGTATTACCTATCATTATTATTTTTATTTTTATTTGTAAGGTAGAATAATTTTCTGATGAATATTTATAAATCCTGGCCCATACTCTCACTCTGCATTCCACTTTAATTGACTTGAAATTTAAGAAAGTTTTCAATTAAATTAGCTAAGATTTCTGAAGCAAATGAGGTGTTATATTTAACTGATAAATGATTTTGCTTCAAATTTCGTGTTTAAAATTTCAACAATTTTGGCATACATTATATGACATATACATTCAAAGATAATTAAATATAACGTCTGCTGCCAGCAGAAAGACTTAAAATATTTTGACTTTTTTGGTTAATTTTATGCTAAATTTAACTGTTACATTTTAAGTAAATTTAAAATTTACTCATAAAAAAAAATCATTTTACCTACACATTGTATTGAAAAATACGATCATCAGTCGAAATATAAAAGCATTTATCGGGAAGTTATTATACATTATAAGTATTGAAAATATTAACGACACACCTCGTTAAGAAACTGAACTGTGGTAATGAAAATTTGTAAATGAAAGGAAATTGGTTGAGGCCAACAAAAAAGTTTTGAGTTAAATATAGAAATGGGTCAGACTAATTATACCGAAGCTTAAAAACGAAAGTATAAGTAGCGTTGGAAGTTTCAACAATTAACTCTTTAAAGAAAGAAGCTGATGAGTTGTATAAAAAATATAGCTAAAAAAAAAAAAAAAAAAAAAAAAAAAAAGCTGGATCTCGCAGGCACTCGCACTACTTTCTCATACATTGCGTTGCTATGAACACAGTTTATTACAGTCAAAGTGTAAAATAAGATTACTATATATATATATATAATAAAAAAAAAGGGGGGGGGGTACTTGCGAGAAATTTCTCCCTTAGGGATAATGAATTTGAATTTCTTTTTTATGTCCTTGTACATGCCCGATTTTAGTAAAAAGTTTCAGGTAATAACAGCTTAGGTTACAGATTTAGAATACTGAATTTGAATTTCCTGATAGTACCTGTTTTAGAGTTATGTTAATAACAGAAACATAGACCAACCACTAAAAACCTGATTCTCGCGATCAAGGGACATCAAAACGTGAATTTTCACAAAATACAGTTTCAAAAAAAAAAAAAAAGTCTCATATCTTTAAGAAGATATGAGACTTTTGTTTGTATGGGGGGGGAGGGGAGAGAACGTGTAAAATTCAAAAGTATAAGAAAGAAGTCGCACAATAGAATGCGTGGTGGGGAAAAAAAAAAGAAAGAAAATACAACTGACATTGGTCAGAAAATGACGAAATATAGGCAAGAAAAATATATTGAAAAACCAGAAGGTTGAACTTTTAATACCTGGAATCGAAGGCATGACTTGGCTATTTCCTGGTTAATGTGTACAGAAAGTAAAAAAGACACAAATGGAGAAATAAAATTTTAAATTAACTAGTGGATCTGCAGATCAGGAGCCTCAACGTCCTATTTGCATCAGACATTATTCAATAGGTCATTTTTATTTATTCCTTATTATATAATAGTATATATTAATTCGATCGACTTATTACCATAATCAGATACATTCCTGAGGGGGGACTGCCGCCCTCTCAACCCCCTGCTCTATATCTCTTTGTATACTTATTTGTATATCATATAAATTGTTACGGAATTGCAAATAATTGCATTTATTTTTGTATAAATTCTTTCAAAGAGGCTTAGTAAGTCGATAAAATGCTAATTTTGTGCATTTCTAGTCGTTTTAGCGTTAAAATGGACTAATTTTCCTTTAAAAGCGCATTAAAAAGCTCCAATAAGGGAAGAAATGGATTTGGCCCCAAATTTGGCGACTGTTTCCCTCCTTGGCAATTTTTTTGGCGACCTTATCGAGAAAATCCTTATTAGGGATATACCAAATATGAAAGCTCTAATCTCATTGGCTGGTGAGATACGAGAATTTTCCAGAACAGTCTGTGTTCGATAGAATAGTATAAAAGGAGCATTTTTTTAGCCAAGGCGGCCAGTGTCAGATCTGTGTCAGTTTCGTCAAATGCTTGCTTTGCTTTGAGCCTCTTTGAATGAGACTTGCTTTATGTGTTATTGATAAACAGTTTGTACTGTTGTTTTGCTGTTAACGGCTGTTGTTTAAGCTATGTTTACTAGTTGAATTGAAGCTGATACTTGGTTTATAGACCTGTATTTTTCTGGAACTTTCTGTGAATAAATCACTGAATTTTTGCAAGTTTCGCCTTTCATTCTCGGACAACTTACGAACCCCCGCGTACGCAAAAATATGTATTCTTAAAAAACGACGGTCTTGTATTATTTCCCTGAAATTCAAAATTTCATAACTATCAAATTTCATACAAAAAAAATTACATAGCATATCGGAAATATATTGCGTAACCTTAAAACTAATTATCAATTCTATGCCCACAATTTTCAACAGGAAAACATGCTTTTAAAATTCTAATAAAATTTCATTATATTTGATGGGGATGTAACCATGTTAAAATACACTTTTAAGAAATACCGACTATAGACCGTAATAGTACGAATTTCCCTTATGTATCCCGGAAAAGTAGCCACAGTCATTATAAACGCCAATAATAAGAATAAACCTAATTAATTATAACTCATTAATTTTTCAAACTAATTTGACATCATTTGGATGATTACAGTACATACTCGGAATTATTTTGTGTGGTCCCATAAATTATTTAATCTATACATATCCTTTTTTAAGAGTAAACATCATTTTAAGCATCTTTGTAATGTATGATAACTTTATTAAGTTCAATTCAGCATAATCGCATTAAAGTGCGCGCTTAAATTAAAAATTTGTCCATAGGCTCTAATGTTACGAAATTCTTTCGTGTGTCTTTGTAAACGAACCATAAACTATGTATACACCAGTAAAAACTATTCAGCTCAATTTGCGTTTAAAATTAATAATTGTTCCAAATTTTACATCGTTTGGATGACTACGTGACATTGTCAGAACACTTATGTAAGGTCCTGTACATTAATTAGAAAGCTTAAGAGCACATATTTTTTTCAAACAACATAAGTTTAAGCATCTTACTCACGTACGCTAGTTTCATTTTCTTCATTGCAAAGTAATGATATTAAAATGCGTTTAAACGAAATTCACCCCATACGCCGTAATGTTAAGAATTTTGGCGTGTCCCTGTACACAGTTTATAAAAATATAGCAATAAAAATTATACAGCTACTTATATGCAAAGCTGGAACGTGTGCGCCAATTTGCAAGTCTATCGAAGGATTTTTGCGGCCGCTATTGCGGTACATACAAATTCTTCCCATAGGCCGCAAAGATAAGAAAAACTTTGGCGTGTCCCTGTACACGAACGACAAATGGAATACACACCTAACACTATACAGCTAATTCCGTTGGGCTCATGAATATGTGTACCAAATTGCAAGTCAATAGCGTTATTTTGGGGGCCGCTATCGTTGTACATACAAATTCTTCCCATAGGCCGTAATGATAAAAAAAAAAACTTTGGCGTGTCCCTGTACACGAACAACAAATGGAATGCATACCCAAAACTATACAGCTAATTTTGTGGGGATAATGAACATGTCTACAAAATTTCAAGTCAATAGCGAGATTTTTGCGGCCGCTATCGCACGACAGACAGACAGACGGACAGACGGAACCCAAAATCCTTTTGAGTCTCAACAGAGGGCCTCCACTGACGTTTCGGCAAAAATTGGAAGTCAATAGCTTGATTTTTGCGGTGGCTATCGCGGTACATACAGATTCTTCCCATAGGCTGTAATGATAGAAAATCTTTGGCGTGTCCCTGTACACGAACTACAAATGGAATACATACCTAAAACTATACAGCTGATTCCATTGGGCGTATGAACATGTGTACCAAATTGCAAGTCAATAGCGTGATTTTTGTGGCCGCTATCGCGGTACATACAAATTCCTCCCATAGGCCGTAATGATAAAAAAAAACTTTGGTGTGTCCCTGTACACGAATTACAAATGGAATATACACCCAAAACTATACAGTTGATTTCGTGGGGCACATTAACACGTGTACCAAATTGCAAGTCAATAGCGTGATTTTTGTGGCCGCTATCGCGATACATACAAATTCCTCCCATAGGCCGTAATGATACGAAAAACTTTGGCGTGTTCCTGTATACGAACTACAAATGGAATACATACCGAAAACTATACAGCTGATTTCGTGGCTCTCATGAATATGTGTACCAAATTTCAAGTCAATAGCGCTATTTTTGCGGCCGCTATTGCACGACAGACAGAGACACAGACACAGCCCAAAACCGTTTTGAGTCTCAACAGAGGGCCTCCACTGACGTTTCGGCAAAAATGCAACGAAAAAAGAATTCTACATGCATTAAAAATAAAAATAATATTGAATATATATATATATATATATATGTGTGTGTGTGTGTGTGTGTGTGTGTGTGTGCGCGCGCGCATATATGCCTCGCATCATTATTCTAACTTATGTTTAAGTATATCTCTGATGATATTCGCAAAATATTTCAGTCAGTCTTTAAAAAGTAAAGGGTTTTTCAATTTCTGACTACTTAGTTTGGTGAGAACATGTCAATTTCCTTATTAATAGCAATGCAAATTTAACAATATTTATATAATTTTATCTCTTCATAATTTTCTAAGTGATATTTGTAAGACTTTTCATTTATCTAACACTGGTGGACAAAATTAAAACAACAACCTGTTTCCTCGTTCTCTTCTTTTACACATAATTTTTAAACAAATAAACATGTGAACATAAAATTTGGATGGCCTGTTCGTTAAAATATTGTTAACCGAATTTTATGTAACTTTAGCATAAGAATAATTTTTAAGCTAATAAATATTAATTTTTCTCTCAAAAGTAAGCTTTGGAAAAAAGGAAATTTTTCAATAATTTTAGGAAAGAACACTTAATGAAAAGTGGTGTTAAGGATGCGTTAGAGATAGGTAAAGACGCACATGCCTTGAAATATTAAACTAAATCTCGATTTTTCTTTCTGTATTAACTTTTCTTTTACTTTTATAATGACTTTTAAAAAGTATATAATTACAAATTTATAAACTATACTCAGCACTAGAATAATAATGATGTCGATAAATAATTTTATAATGAACATCTTATCCACTTTTCATGTTTGCATGCATATTTTTTAAAAAATTTATTCACATGCGAAAAAAAGAAGAAAAAATAAGAAACAGAAAAGTGAATACAGGTAGAAAGTTTTTTTTGTTGTAATCTAACATATGGATGGGTATGCAACTTCACCTATCTGTAAGGCATCTTATGACAATTTTTCATTAAGTGTTCTTTCCAAAAATTATTATTATTTTTTTATTTTTTCCAAAGCATACTTTTGAGAGAAAAATGAATATTTATTAGCTTAAAAATTATTCTTATTCTAAAATTACACAAAATGATATGATAATGAGCAGGCCATTCAAATTTTATGTTCATATGTCGTTTAAAATGTATGTGCAACAGAAGAAAACGAGAAAACAGGTTGTTGCTTTTATTTTATCCACCAGTGTATTAGGTGTACAAATAAGTTTTAGGACACTTCGATTTTGTATCATAACAGCTATTCTAAATTGATTCAAAGGTCTCGCTCACTTATCATAGATGGCGCTTGATATGTAGTATCGAAACGTAAAGGAGTCATAAACATAACCTATAAATTCTGTAAATTAAACATGCAGACCGATAAGCTATTTATTAGACACTGCATTCGCTATGAATTCCATCAAGGAAAAAGTGTTAGGAAAGCGTGTGAATCGATATGTTCTGTTCTTGGAGACAACATTGAATCTAAAAGTACATGTGAGTATTGGTGTAAGCGATTCAAAGAAGGTGATTTCGACGTTAGTGACCGTGAACGCACCGGGCCTCCTCTAAAGGTGAACGATCAGGAACTGCAAGCGTTGCTGGATGAAAACTCTTATCAGACGGAGAAACAACTTTCGGAACAGCTTGGAATAACTCAACAAACTGTTTCTTATCGTTTAAAAGCAATGGGTAAGATTCGAAAAGGAACAAAGTGGGTACCACACTTTCTGACTCAAGAAAATAAAAACAGCCGTCTTAACATTTGTGGGAGTCTTTACAACAAGCAACATAGAAAGTCTTTCTTGTGGAAAATTGTGACCGGTGATGAAAAGTGGATTTATTTTGATAATCCGAAACGCAAATATCATTGGGTTGACCCCGGCGAGCCGACAACATCCACGCCAAAGCGCAATGTTCATTGTAACAAAGTCATGCTGTGCATATGGTGGGATATGAAAGGCGTACTGTATTATGAACTTCTCAAACCTGGTCAAACAGTTACTGCCGATCGCTATTGTCATCAATTGATGCAAGTGAATCAAGAAATTGAGAAGAAACGTCCATTTTCTGGTAAAGGAAAACGTCCAGTAAAACTGCTCCATGACAACGCGCGGTCTCATGTGGGTAAACCGGTCAAGGATACGTTACTAGCGCTTGGATGGGAAGCTGTACCACACCCGGCGTATTCACCAGACTTAGCCCCATCCGATTATCATTTATTCCGGAAAATGCAGAACGATTTGTCTGACGTGCGATTCAAAACATTTGAAGAAGTGGAAAAATGGGTCGCTAAATTTCTCACCTTGCAAGACGAAAGTTTCTTTGCGAAAGGCATCCGCGAGTTACCTGAGAGATGGCTGAAGGTCATTCAGTGCGATGGAGATTACTTCGATGAATAACTGTGTTTTACTTCTTTTTTAATAAATCTTGAATTTTTTGAAAACTGTCCTAAAACTTATTTGTACACCTAATATTTTAAAAATATATTCATTTTATTTTTATATAAAACTAAAATTATAAATATGCTAATTTTAATGAAAAAAAAAATTAAATGCAAGAACCACATCAGCAATATTACTAATTGCTAAGGCTGGATGAAAGCCTTAACATTTTATTTTATTTTAAAAACGATTCTGTATCTCTGATACTTTAATTTTACTGCGTTGTTGAATATTTATTATTACTTTTTATTTTTGTCTCTCTTTATGCTTGTCCGTCTCTAGCGTCGGTGAATATTTTCTGAATTTCTTGAAAATGATACATATTACTCAAGTTCACTATATCATATTCCCCATTTAGAATGGTATGAATAGCATAACTGGTTTACATACAGGGACACCAAAAAGAGAGCTATTGTATTGTGTTCTATAAGAGGCATTTTTATGAATCATATTTAAATAATTTTACGCTGCACAAATCATAGTGAAATTGATGTTTATTATTCATATGCTAAAAAAATGTTTCCCATATAATATGGTATTTTTTGCATTAAAATTTACAGGGGTACATTAAAATGTTCAGATACATTAAGGATTACATGTGGGAAATTCATAAAATTGCCTTTCTCTTCGTGTTATGCGTTTTTAACCCATTTCAACGATGTTTAAGAACTATTATGAGTTCAATTACTCTATTGATCTTTATTTCTATTCTTCTGTCAGTATGCTGTGTGACCACGTAAGCAAAATACATTGAAGTGTAAACAATGTTAGAAATTGCTAATAATCTATGCCTACCATGTGATTTTTCGTTCTTGTTTATTTTTGTAACATTTTCCAATTTATTTTTTTAAGTTTTGAATGTATTTGTTTTCATAATCTTATAATATTCTTTCTTAAAAAAAATATATTTAAGCAGACGATTTTTATTCTTCATTATACCGATAAAAATTCTTTACTTTATCGGCTTATCGCTGTAAAGGAATGATTGATCAAATAATCAACGAATCCCACACTTCTCTCTCCTAACCGGTAGAATGATTACTTTTTCTCATAAAACGCAGCATTGAAGGGGGTACTTCATTTTGTTCCAACATTACACTAAATTATTTCGCCGCATTTCTACAAGGCCTGCAGATGCAGAAAGGGATTTTGAGATAAAAATAGCGTCGTTGTTTTCATTCCAATGTTCCTCATTCACTGTTCTTTTCCGTTACATATATTTTTTTAGTCCCTCTTTGTTTAGAGACATTAAACTTATGTCTCTACAGGAGCTGGTAAAAGAGACTATGCACATTTTGGAAGAGCACCAACTTTTTTTTATTATTATTCATTTGATGTTTTTTATTCTGTTCTGAAATAATACTTGCATCACTGACAATTAACGTGTAATAATTCTTTGTTGTCTTAACGCAATGTTAGTTATTTAAAAAGTATGTAAGTCGACTTATTTAATAAATGTAAAGTAGTCGACTTGTACAGTTTAATTTCTTTTGTAAACTCTTCCTCAGTAAATTAAAATAAAAATAGATTTTGATTAAAGGAAAACGATGTTTCTTTCTGTTTCTGGTGGCAATACAATGTTTACATCACTGACAATTAATGTAAAAATATTCCATGTTGTTTTAACGTAATATTATTTATTTGAATGTAATTTGACGGTTTATTAAATGTAATGTAGTTATATTTCTACAGTTTAGTTTACTCTGTAAACTTTTTTTTTTCTATAAGAAAAAATAAAATAGGGTTTTAACTAAATGAAAACTATTTTTTTCCCCGTTCTTTATGACAGTATAATAATTGCATCACTGACGATTAACAAAAAACATTTTTGTCTCATCTTAATCTAATGTTACTTAATTGAAATGAATGCATATTATCGGTTTAATAAATGTAATGTAGTCGAGATGTACAATTTAATTTCCTCACTAAACTTTTTCTTAATAAGATAAAATGAAATAATGTTTTAATTATAGGTAAACTACTTTTTTTTCCCCGTTCTTTATGACAGTGTAATGTTTGCATCACTGACGATTAACAAAATATATTTTTGTCTCATCTTACTGTAATGTTACTTAATTGAAATGAATGCATATTATTGGTTTATTAAATATAATGTAGTCGACTTGTACAATTTAATTGCCTCACTAAATTTTTTCTTAATAAGATAAAATGAAATGATCTTTTAATTGAAGGTGAACTACTTTTTTTTTTTCATTTTGACAGTGTAATGTTTGCATCACTGACAATTAACAAAAAATATTTTTGTCTTATCTTAATGTGATGTTACTTAATTGAAATGAATGCATATTATCGGTTTATTAAATGCAATGTAGTCGACTTGTATAATTTAACACGTTAATCGCCACGATAATATCAGAAATATTTTCACATGGGCCATGGTAACTTTATTAGACAATTTAGTTAAAAATGCGTGTTAAAAATGCGTGAGGCACATATGACTGACATGGCGATCAACGTGTTAATAATTACTCGGCGTATATCATATTCCTTTTAGGGTTATTTCCTAGTTAAAAATGCGTGTTAAAAATGCGTCAGACACATATGACTGACATGGCGATTAACGTGTTAATTTCCTCACTAAACATTTTCTTAATAAGATAAAATGAAATAAGGTTTTAATTAAAGGTAAACCACATTTTTTCCCCCATTATGACAGTGTAATGTTTGCATCACTGACAATTAGCGTAAAAAAGTCTAGGTTGTCTGAACGTAATGTTATTTATTTAAAATTAATTCAAGTATACGTTTAAATAAATGTAAAATAGCCGACTGTACACTTCAATTTCCTCTGTAGAATCTTTTTCGATAAATTAAAATAAAACGAGGTTTTTGTTTAAATAACCGTTATTTTTCTCTCTTTAATTGTTTCTTTGAGGCAGAATAATGTTCACTATAATGTTAATTACTAACAGTTAATGTTAACAAAATATTCTTCGGTGTTGTCATAACTAAATGTTATTTATCTGAAATGAATGCAAAAGGACTTTTTAATAAATATAAAATAGTCGATTGTAAATTTTCATTTTCTCCTTCTTGGAAAGTTAAAATAAAATAAGGTTTTAATTAAAAGTCGACTTTATTTCTTTTTTTCTGGTGACAGAATAATGCTTGCATAATTAATTGTTAAAGTGTAAAATAGTTCGATACTTTTCTTAATGTATTATTATTTATTTGAAATGAATGCAAGAAGATCAGTTGATAAATGTAAAGTAGTTGACTGTGCATTTTAATTTCCTCTCTAAATTCTTTCTTGGTAAAATAGAATAATTTTTATTGCTGTCTCCATAAGACAGAATAATGCTTGCATCACTAACAATTACTAATAAATGGTTATTTTACAATATATTTTATTGAGTGTGAAACAGTGGTAATAAGTGTATGTGGCACATATATTAGTTTATTTTGAAATTTTCATTACACATTTTATTTCTTTTTTAAAGAAACATCTAACTTTTTTTTTCACTAATGCAATATTTGTCATTGATTATTAATGTCAAATAACTCCTTGCATTAATTCTATATTATTTATGGTGTTACGTGGGTTTTAAAGGCTAAATTAAGCATATATATTTTCTAATATAATATACTATATGTAAAACTCTTTATTCAAATTTCGAGCATATAAAAGAGTAACATTTAAACAATATTTTATAAAAAATTTAATGAAAATTTCTCAGCCGGTGAGTCCTCTTTTCTGGAGACCCTTCAGAAAAGCGATAAACAAGATCTTAAAAACTAATGCACCCATCCTATAGAAAATTTCCACACTTTTTCAGAATAGAAATTTTTCTCGCACACTTCATACAAAAGGTATTTCCAATAATTAATAAAATAATAAATAAATGTTTGTAAATTTATTGTATTTGAATTTCTTATTATATATATATCTTTAGGTAATTTATTATTTAAATTTATTATAAGCATTTCAGTTATTATTTTAGGGTTGCCTCAAATTTAGCTAAATGTTTTGAACATCATTTGATGGTTCAGTTGCGAGGGTCATAAAATAAACTCTTGGAATAGTCATGTGACAGACGTCAACGGAAAAATATTAAATGATAATTCGTACATATTAACATCATTGCATTATGTATGCGCATCATATCATAAATATAAAAAAAAAAAAAAAAACCGAAACCTCTTAAATATTATTTTGTTATTCATTTGCAAACGAACACAGATAGCAACGTACCAGTTTTTTTTTTTTTTTTTTTTTTTTTTTTTTAAGAAAGGGGAAATTTTGACGTTTGTGTTATTTATGCATCCAGTATTTATAGCATAATTTAATTTCCTGGGCCCTCCGTGGCCGAGTGGATATGTCACCACACTGCTAATCGCCTTCGAGCGTAGGAGAGCGGACTCGATTCCCGCGCTGGCTCTGGGTGTTTTCTCCAATTCTTCGTATTGTAATTCTGCCATGTGCTATCTGTCGTTCTCTGACGAAGATTTACAAGCGGACTATAAGTCAAGCATACGAATCTGATGTATATGTTATCAGTAAAACAAACAATTTAATTTCCTTTAAAAACTCCGTTTTCAGATAAATTTTTTTTAGAACTTACTTTAAAAAAAAAAAAGTCTTACTCTGTGCTGAAATAATACATGTAATTGAATAAATAATTAGATTGTAAATTGGATAAATAATTAGATACTACTTTTAAAAAAAAATCATAATAGAAAAATATATGTTTTCTTTTCCCCTTAATGCTCCAATCAGTCGTGATTTCAATATTATGGATCTGTGACTATGAATTTCGATTTGATATAAATTATTTTCAAAATAAAAAAATAAATAACAAGTGTTTCAATTCCCAGAAATAAAGGGTCTATGATTTTATTTCAGACATTTAGAGATCAGTCAGATATATTATTTTTATGGCTGATTTTAAGTTTTCCAAAAACTTCTATTCCAGTAGATAAATTAACATTACAGAAAAAAGGAAAGAAATGACAGACATCTAATCATACATTGTGTATTACTAACATAATTTATTATCACACTTTTCTCCCAAAGAAAATATTGCCGATGATACATGTTTATTAGACGTCAAATGAATCATGCACATATAAACCCTATTATTACTTTAACACAATATAAAATCGTTCTTTTATCTGTATATATATTTTTTTAATTAAGCAGGAAAAGTCCTAAAATTTCTTTATTTATTGAATCTAACCCGAATATACGTAATGGTTAAGATAAAACTTGAGATGAAAACTACCAGATATAACCAAAAAAGAGTGGGTTGTGAAAAAGGAGTTGAATTGTTATTAAAATTGGTATCTACACATTTCATAAAATGCACTCTAGAAATTTATTTTTAAAAACACTTTAAAATGTCCGCTAGATGACGCTTTTCAAGGAAAAATGGAAATTATAATTAAAAAAAAAAAAAAGCCTCAAACTGAAAGCATAAACAATTTGAATATTTATAGGTTACTTTTTTGATTCGGTGTGATTAATTTCATTTATTAGATTTGACATTTTCTATGTGAAACTGGTGTACATTTTTTGAACTAAAAAAAAAAAAAAATAATAATAAATGCTTCGAAGGCGTTCTCACAAGTCCTTCATTTACCACGTTTGGCGACAATCTGGTAATAAGTAAATTTTAAAATCGTTGAATAGCTAAACCACTTCTGAGGTAATTTGTATGATTTAAAAAATAAAATAAAATAAAAAGGGGGAAAAGAGATGTTTCAGATTTATTACTGTTTACTATTTAATTTTTACTTTACGAACATAGAGTGTAATCAAAGTATTGTAATCAGGTATAAATTCGACTTTGGTATATTTATATGTTTCAAAATTTTCTGAATTTATTTTTGCTGTAATATATATGTATGTGTCTATGTTAAAGGTCTGCACAGACCCTGGTCGGTCTGGAGCTTAAATTTTTGTGTATGTTCAGGCCGACCCAGGTCGATTAATCTTCAGTCATTTCTTTTACAAAAATTTTATGGGTTAGTATGTTATATGCAATTTTGTTTTGTTAAAAAGTGTTTATAACTTCAACTTGATCGTGTGAATGTCTGTTTACATTATGATTTCCGAAAATATTTTTAACGTGTCTCAAAACTGATGTATTGTTATTTTGAGGTCACATTATTAGATTTCCTATTCAAAACTATATGCATATCACTACTAGTTTTCCACACATGTACAAACAAAAAATGTTACATACGTTACTATTTTTGAAACCTTATGCCCTATGATCTGTAGAGTTTTGATCTGTAGAGTAATTTTTAAACATTTTTCACCAATTTTCCAAGGTACTAAATGTAATAAAATTAAGATCATTTTTCAGATACGCAAAAGCATCCTTCCATTAAAAATGGTTAGAATGGCGTTAATATTCTGTTTACAGCATCACACAAAAGGTATTCGGATACATTACGGGATATAAGTGAACATGGATCAAAGTAGATTTTTAGAAGTATTAACCATTTTTAGAAGCTTGCTACATTTCTTGATGAATATTAATATTTTGAATTTGATTTTCTGTGTATCTGGTATCTGGCTTCTGTCCATCCATAATAATGAAGTTTTGTTTAAATGTAATTGTCGCCTAAAATATCAGTAGTTTTTCAATGAATATTTTATTGTTTGGCTGTATAGAACCTCTAAGAAGTTGGCAAAAAACAAAATCTCTATATATAGATATATATTCATGGGAATATATTCTTTTTCTTCTTCTTTTTGAGAAGGCCATGCCGGATCGGACCTGATTTTATCGGTTTTTATCCTGACCGAGCAATGCAGTATAAGAAAAAAAAAGACCCGACCGGCCCGAGCTTCAAAATTTCAGCCGGTGTGGACCTCTAATTTATGTATGTGAATTAACACGATAGTCTTAAAAATTTTCATGTTGCATTCGATTGACATGTAAATTGGTAGATATGTTACAGATCATCGTCGCACGATCAGTATAGATCTTCATGAGTGTCGGACTTATAGATATTTTACAGGGACATGAACAACTCTTTATCGTTAAGGCTTATGGGCGCAAATTATTGAAAGTGCGCTAGTGTATAAACTCTCATTCGGTTAAGACAGAATTGGGTATATATGTTATGGGTAATCTTCAAAAAATAATTATTGATTTTTTTTATATCCTGGATATACAGCTACTCTACTAATATGTAAAGTAAAACATTTCTGCATTACGATTTATGGACACAAATTATTTGAAATTCGTTTTAGTAATATCAGATTGTTTAAAAATTGAAAAACAAAATTAAAATATAATATAATATAATTATGTAAAAGAGAATATCAACTTGTACACAAACTTCTTTGTACAAATGGCGAATACGGGGAAATACTGAAACACTCTATCGTGATTTTCTTTATTGTTTATTTACTGATTTATTTGCCGAAAGAAGTCATTCCAGTTTTTTAATATTATCATAATACATGTGCATTAAATCTACGTAATTATTTCTGACTTCAAATAAATTATGCAAGTAAATAGTTGGCATAACCAAATCTACCTTTAGTTTTGATAAAAACAAAGAATGTTTGCGTATTAATTGGAATTAAAAAAAAAAAGTCTAATTTGTAATTTCATGAAAATTAAAATTTTCTAGTTTTATGATTTTCAAACATCATCCAGCAAAGATAACATTTGCGAAAATACTGATCTTATGTGCCTACAGTACAGGATATTTTAGACCATACATGCTTTTTATTGATTTATTTTGAAGATTTACATAAACAATAAAAAGGCTTTATTACAGCAGACTCTCCTGTATAATGTCAGATTTTATAGAATCCAAACATGAAATTGTGCTTAGAGATAAATTTAATAAACAATCCAAAAAGAAACATAAATATTTTATCTTCTGTTTCATAAAGAAATAAAAAAATATTTCACTGTTGCACAAATAATAAAAGAGTGAATCTGTCATTGTTTTCGGTTTTATTTACGAAACATGATGCTTATCTGAAATATTGATTTTTTTTTTTTTTTAAGTATGTTTTAGAAGAACTATTCTTATTCCAAACACAATTTACCTGTTAAGCTTATCTTCATTAAATTAAAAATAGGATATCTTTAATATTTTATCAAAATTGTTTAGAAGAATTATTCTCTCAAAACAGGCAAAATTTTCAATTTCTTCAACCCAGAATACTTTCAACTGCAATTCAGTTCAAATGTCATATATTATCGCAGAATACATTTCAGGAAAAATAATTATCAGAGTATGAATTTAGATATCATGAAGTTTTATATTTATCTTAAAATGTTTAAAATTATTCAATAACAGACAGTTGTTAAAAATAACTGGTGTGAAACAATCACACGACTTCCACTACCCACTATCACACGTATTATATGCATTTTTGAGAGATTATGTGATCAGAAAACATAAAAGTGACCTAAAGAAGTAAAAACCTAAACATTTTCAGGTAAGAGAAACTTACATATAACGAGGTAAAAAATAAGAGAAAAAAAATGGTAGAGTTATTTTTTGGAACACAAATTTCCGAGATTTGAAGATGACCTACCTAAGCAGGAAGACTGTTAACTTTCCTCTAGTAACCAAGTAATACACGAGAAAGAAATGGATTCATATAACAATTTTCAAGAAAATCGTTAGAGCCGTTTTTGAGATACTAACTTTTACAAAAAATCAATTATTGAACGGAAAACAATAATTACATACAAAAGTATATATAAAAGTGAATTAACTTGACGAGTTTAAAAAAAAATCTGTACTGCCATTTTTAAAGGAATGCGCTTGCAAGACCTGAAATTGAGATATTTATACAGGACGCCTATCAATTTTCCTGAACTAACCAAATATATCATTCGAAAGGACATCTAATAGAGTGTTTATATTGCAAATTTGAAGAAAATCGTTCGAGACGTTTTTGAGATATGGACTTACGTTCCGACTTCCGGTTTCCGATGTCCCACTTCCGTTTTTTTAAATTTTTACCAAAATTTCGAAAATTCATCTGTACACCAGACCTGTCTTAATTCTGAAGTTTTGCAGTTCTATCTTTATTAGTTTCGAATATATGATAGCCAGAAGGTTCCACACACATACACACACGCACACACACTGACCAATTGCCAAAAACCACATTTTCGGACTCAGGGGACCTTAAAACGTGTAAATCAGGTGAAATCGCGATATCGAGTTTTTGGACCAGATACAATACTTCCATTACCTACGGTAGTAGGGTAAAGGAGTAATGGACTCAGAGGACCTTAAAACGTGTAAATCAGGTGAAATCTCGATATCGAATTTTTGGACCAGATACAATACTCCCATTACCTACGGTAGTAGGGTAATGGAGTAATATACTCAGAGGACCTTAAAACGTGTAAATCAGGTGAAATCTCGATATCGAATTTTTGGACCAGATACAATACTCCCATTACCTACGGTAGTAGGGTAATGGAGTAATGGACTCAGAGGACCTTAAAACGTGTAAATCAGGTGAAATCGCGATATCGAATTTTTGGACAAGATACAATACTTCCATTACCTACGGTAGTAGGATAATGGAGTAATGGACTCAGAGGACCTTAAAACGTGTAAATCAGGTGAAATCTCAATATCGAATTTTTGGACCAGATACAATACTCCCATTACCTACGGTAGTAGAGTAATGAGGTAATGGAAGTAAAAAGATAGTATAAAATGCAAGTTAAAAACCTATAAAAATATAGAACTTTCTTGCTATTGTCCTAGCACCTCATTAGTATACTAATGAGGTTCTAGGACAATAACAAGCGTATATGAATAACATCTATGAAGCCACAACTTACCACTGCACAAACAAGGAACATTCACTAGGAATGCGTATTCTGATGGTTTCGCGCATGAGTCATTAATTAATGATCAGTTTTATGTGATTTTAATTTTAATTTTTAAATAACATTCCCTTATTCAGTTGTTTTAAACATTTAAAATTAAATAAACAATACTTTTTTTTAAACTATTTTAAATTTAAATTTATCAATATTATGTTTGTTTCTCGCAGTGAATATCACAATTGTTGCTTTATAAGTTACATTTCGTTACGTTTTTTGATACATGAAACTTCTATTTAAATTTCTGTTTATAAAAATGATTTCATCCTTAACTCATTTTCACCAAAAGCACATGTATATGTGATGAAATCCTGGCCATCATCACCAAAGTGCATGTACGCGTGATAGTGTAAACGTAAGGAGATAATTGCAAACATAATAAAAATTCTTCCAGGTTAACAGAATTCTAAGCTAGTATGTTGTGGCCATCACAAAACTTTCTGCTATATTTCCTTATACAAGTTCACTCAGTACAAATAATTTACTAAAATTAACATTTTTAAAAATTATTTTCCATGATGGATGCAGCCATTTTTTTTCTCATAGAAATATACCATAAAATGTCAAAAGATAGTCATAGTTGTGCCACCCCCTGAAGACATACTTTTCTTTTTCTAAGTTTTTTCTTATTATCGCAGATCATTGGTTCAACCATTTGGTTTAAAGGTATTGACAAAATTTCTTCTATATTTCCCTATACAAGTTCACTCAGTACAGATAATTTATTAAAATTAATATTTATAAAAATTATTTTCCATGATGGATGCAAACATTCTTTTTTCATAGAAATATACCACAAAATGCCAAAAGAAAGTCATACTTGTGCCACCACCTGAAGACACGCTTTTCTTTTTCTAAGTTTTTTCTTTTGGTAAAAAAGAGAAAAAGTCAATTTACTTTGTTTTAAATTATCGCAGATTATTGGTTCAACAATTTGTTTTAAAAGTATTGACGATTCTCTTGGGGAAAGTCCTCCCCTCGAGGGCAGGACTTCCACCTAGGGACGAAAGTGTAACGTTTTCGTATCCAATTTTTTTTTCCTAGTTGACTATTACTAGTATAAATAACTGCACATTTATAGAAAATTTTGTCCTATGCCACCATGTTAAAAGTTTAGAAAAAGCGGAATGGCAACGCAGCCTTATAAACAATTTTCATAAAAAGTTCATAGGTACTAATTTATGTGAAGGTGCAATTATATTTATATGAAATTCTGTGCAGTAGTTTCTGAGATACACCTGCTACAAAATTTTTATCACACAACCACACACAGATGTCAAATAGTGTTCTGGACCTCTCAAAACGTGTAAATCCATCGAAAGTCCGAAGTTGAAAATTTGTACGAAGCCAATACCTTTTTCTATTCAATATAAAAGAAAGTAAAGAAAAAATAATCGTTAAAAAAAATGGAAATTTTTTATAAGAATAGTATAACATAACAAATGAAAAATTAAAGCATCAAAAACACGAGAAATTACGCCATGTCCATCATTATCATTAAGATTTACTGGCCAAATCTTTTCTAATACCCACTGAAACAATTTCATCACGAAAAGCTCGTAAACGTTGTGTAGTTTGTTTATCACAAAAAAAAAAAAAAAAAAAAAAAAAAAAAAAAAACAGAAGAAGAAGAAGAAGAAGAAAGAAACGATTCATTTTATTAGTGAGATAAGTGCCGTGCGGCTATATATGTTAACCATTCTGAGTACTATCACACGACGTAAAGCTAAATTAGTTTTTCATATTATTTTTAAAGTATCATTTTATTGATAAAATAAAACTCTCACTAATTTAACTTGTAAATTCTTTGTATACGTCATTTTGGCTTTTTTTTTTTTTTTTTTTTTTTTTTTAATCTTGAAATATTTCTATCTCAAATTTTCTAATTTTGTTGACATGGGCAAATTTTCTACCTTTTTAAATGATGCAAATGAGCAAAAATAATAACATTATTATTATTATTTTGATTGGGAGGGTTATACTATTAGTATACTTAACTATTGTATAACTAAATTAGATTTATTACTGCGAAAAAGTATAAAGTAATTATAAAAAGTATTAAGTACAGGGTGATTGCGGAGGTTTGTGCTCTATTTCACAGAGGATTTTATCTGTGATTTAATGAATTATATGCCATGAATTACCACTGACAATATTACTAAGAAAATAAATATTGTTAATTCTATTGTTTTTCAGCACTTAAAACATTCGAATACACTTCGTAACCCAATATCTATGCGATGCCACTTAGGCACACTTTATTGGATGAAAATTAGTTTTTGCACCTTAAAATTTAATGTCTTCCACTTTATTTTAATTTTTAATATTTTTAACTCATATTTCATTTATAGTTATACTTGGTTCCAGAAAAATTATTTTTGTTGACTGTGAAAGAGAGAAACATAGCAAATACCATTCAGTTTTATATGTAAAAGCTTGCGGAACCCATATGTCGGGTTTCTAAATGTACCGTTATTATAAATGTATAAAATGGCGGAACACAATAGAAATATCAATATTTAGCATGTCAGTAATTTTTTCAGCGGTAATATATTTATTATTATGACCTAAATTACAAATAAAGTCATCTATGAAATAGATTCCATCACCTAATAAAATAAAGTACATTTTTTTCCCTTCGACAACAAGACATTCTGAATATGATCAAATGATACTTATTTGAACATTAATTGATGACTCTTATACATCTTCTGAAATTTCTTTACTTTCAACTGAGTAAAAACTCTACTTCTAATCGCATGCAAAGTATGAATAAACCACTTGCAAAATTTTTAAATTAAAATAATCGAAAAGGATTAAATATAATAATAGGCTTCCCGAACAGTGTGAGGTACAACCACTCCAAAAAAATTCTGGAACGCGATTTTATTTTAATAAAATGGATGTCGTGTTCTATTAGTTTTTAATTCGTTCTACAAAATAAACCGTTCCATCCATCGCTACAAAAGTTGGCATACTTACCAATCAGACAAAAATCTATCTAACATCGTAATTTTTAAAACAATAGGATAATTAGCTCAAAATACATTAAATAAAAACCCATTTTAACTTTTAAATTAAAATAATAATAATAATAATAATAATAATAATAATAATAATAATGTTGCCAAAAAAAAGTTTTCATTTTTTTTTCACCGATTTAAAGGGAAATAAATTTATTGCCTGTGTAAGAATTAAAAAATACCTAAAGTAGAAAGTAGTTAAATCTGGCAATCCACGTTTGTAATGATCGATAGATGGCGCTTTCTCAGCTGCATTTGTTAGTAAATATAATAGCCACGTGTATTTATTTATTGTTCTTTCTTGTTGTTCTATAATTGTTTCAGCGTGAAAGCTACCAGTGGTATGATAATTTCACCTTACCCCACCAGAGGGCGAGCATTTCATTACAATCGCGGATTCTTAAAACTCAAGTAAAACCACAGACACAGTAATTTGTATAGATGTAGCATCACTATACTCTCGACTACAAATTTTTTTATTCTAAAAGAAAATAAGGAAAGGGCATGTTTACAAACAAACGCTCCGTCAATCAATCTTTGCCACTCTCGAGTGGCAAAAGATCAATCTCTATTGGTGGAAATACCAATGTTTTGCCACTTTACCCATAATTTGACTGCGTGTGACGTCACGTGCCTTTCCCTTATAGCCAGTTCAATGATCTTAAGATCATTGAAATGATAATTTTTTTCTTAAGAATGACGACGTTCGCCTGATGCAATAATTTTATAGAAAAATGTATTTTTAAATTTTGCATCTTTACAATCTTTACAAGGGCCATCTTAAATCTAGCAATACTTTAAAGATATACTTAGAATATGAACCATTGTCATAACTCGATTAAAAAAACACATACTGTTAAGAAAAAAATCCCGTAAGATTACGGGAAAAGCCCGGCAGCAGAGATTCCAAACAAAGCCCGCAAAAAGAAACGCTTAGACCGTAAATTAAGTATATAATAACCTTAAACTACGTTACATGCTTGTAATAAAACATTTTGCCTGTAAAAACAATGTTTTTTTTTACGGCCTTTGTTTGGAATTTTGCTGCCGGGCTTTCCCCGTAATCCTACGGGATTTTTTTTTTTTTTTTTTTTTTTTTTTTTTTAACAGTTCAATAAAAAAAGTATAATCAAAAGAAGTACTAGGTCTTTTATTTATTTATTTATTTATTTTTTAGCACAAAGCTATGCCAAAATAAACAAATATAAAGGCATTGCCAGCATGGCGACTAAAATTTAAAAGTCTCTATGGGATCCTATACTAAAACTGCCCTGAAAAGTGGAAGTAAGAAAAGTGGGTCATCAAACATGGATTTTGCTTTGAAACCTTTCTTTGAATGAGCTTCAGTATCGCACACTATTAATTTGGTATAAAATATTAATTCCGCTTCAGCTGAAAAAAGAAAAAAAATTAAACCGGGTAGTGAAATTAATTAGAAGATTTATGAGTTTCAAATTTTAATGATAAATAAAAAAAAGGAAGAAAGAAAAAATTTTGCACGGGTTTGCTAGTTACGTATAATAATATTGATGTTATATCAATAATAGAATTACTCTCTAACACATGCAAACAAAAACTCTACAAATTCACAATTACATTCTGCTTTCTCTAAATTTTCAGAAGATTAAGACTAAACAAAATTCTACATTTCAAAAGATATTTCTATAAAAATGCAAGTTTTATAGCACACAAGCAAGAAAATGTACTTTAAGATGACTTTCACGAAGAAATTAAAAAAAAAAAAAAAAAAAAAAAAAAAGGAGAGAGAAAGAAAAAAAATCTTTCTTTCTTTGTTTAATAAATTGTAAAAGAAAATATTTCACTCTTTTCAAATATTAAAAAAACAAGAAGAAGAAATAAAAAGAAAGAAAGGAATACTTAATATTATTATTTCTTTATCATGAGACATATATTGGCTTTAAACATTGATTAAATAACTCGGTATATGTTAAATAAAAACCAATTTCATTAAATACGAATTTTACCTGTTGGGCTTATTAACTTTAAACTTCAAGTAAGATTTATTTGTTTATTTTTCCTAATCCTCAAGAGAAATTCACTTGAAAATGTACAAATATTTATTACAATAAAAGGGATTTTCTCAAAACAAGTAAAGGCTTAAAAATTTTCCGCCTTCACTGAGTTCTGTAACTGACATCTATAATCTAAATTGTGGCTCTACAGAAAATAGTTCCATGTCATCCTTATAAATTCTAGTCCCCTTTGAAAGCGAATTCTAGAAACCCATATTAGAATTCTAGAGCGTCTGCTTATATTATCGAGGGCAAAGTTATTTAAAAATCTCTGCAAATAAATGAGACTACAAGTGGCGGGTTTCTGCAACTATAATCTTGGTTTATGACCCAATTCTAGAAAATCCAGCGAGAATTTCTCGCAATACAAAAAATGCAGAATATTCGGAATATTCAGAATATTGTTTCACCATCTAGAAATGTGTAGACTAGAGATTCTCGATCGTTTCGTCTATTTAGTTTATTGTCGTGCCTTATGCGCATAGCTCGGAAATCTATATTTCTAGTTTAGGGATTTAGAAAATGACCACTTATTCATTCTAGATGAAGGCGGTATATTTTTTTTCTCAGTGTTGGGATTATTCATGTGCTTTTCACTTTCAATGTCATTTGTCATCGTAAAATATTTTTCAGGAGAAGTAATTATAAGTATTCAAATTTAAATATAGTAGAATATTCATTAATCTCACTATACTATTATTATTATTTTTAATATCTTGTTACAAAAATCGCAACCCTATCTTATGTAATTTAATTTGCATTATGCTGCATAATATATTAATCTTAAGTTTAAATTCCAGTTTCCAAAAATAACTTCGTCCTTAAAATGGATTTTTTGTTTATAATTTTTTTTTTTTTTTTTTTTTTTTTTTTTTGTTTATAAATGAATTTTTTGTTCAGTTTATAGTATTGGTATCCTTAACTATTATATTAAAAGAGATATTATAATTAAATTACTATGTTGTGGCCATAACAAAGTTTAGTTCTTTATTTTTCAATGCAAATTTACGCAATATAAGTTATTTATTATTGTTTTTTCCATTGTGAACTCAGACTATTTTCATCTCACAGAGGTATTACACGAAATGTCCAACGAAAGTGAAGTTTTACCAATCAGCAGATGACATCCTTCCCATAATGTATAATAATTACTTTTTCACATTTCAAGTTTTGTTTGATTATTCAGAATAGAACTTGAGATGTCTTCCCTTAAATTGTGGAAATTGTTGTATAGCAGCGCCACCTGTTGAGAGGTTCGTACCAAATTTGATAGGCACTAATTTCGTCAAGGTGGATCTATATATAAATTTATATACAATTCTGTACAGTAGTTCCTGAGATATAGTGGAGAGTGGGGTTGAATGGGACAATAGCAAAATTTTTATGTTTTGCAAGCACCATAAACTTAACAATTTTTCTGATATATGGCAGTACTGAGGTCATTCATCAAGTGCAATTTCAGAATTGTGCTATCTATAGCAGGGTAGAAAAAAATTAAAGTGTCTTTTTCTGCTGCCAAAGTTAGTTTTTACTGATTCAATTAGGTAGTAGTTAAGAAATTAACTATTTGTTTAAAGTTAATATAACTCTTATATGGTGAAAAGGCATAATCTTCTATTGTGTTTATGATATTCAAGAAGAATATTGACAATTGTTCCTTAAGCCTATTTCCTGTTTTATATGACCATGTGGTGGTGGGGATGAATGGGACACTCCCCACTATGTGCTAATTTAAAATTGTACACAAAAATTATATTAAAACAAATCGTAAATAGATTTTCAAAATTTTATAACCTGGGAGTTCAGTAGTTATAACATGGAATTATAAAAGTAGCTTGGATTTAGAGATAAATAGAATGAAATTAATTGTTCTGATTTTTTCCATTTTGTTTTCTTTTCTTTCTTAACTCCAGTTCTGTTCCATTCATCCCCAATTATGTCCCATTCTTCCGCATAGGTGGGGATGAATGGAACAATGCACACGAATGTAAAAAAAAAAATTATTGTTAATTAAAATTGATAACTTTTTATCAAAGTTAGTATGTTTATATGTAACTGATTACTGAAGTGTACTTATAAGCAATGTTACAAAATTCTGAATTACATATGGTGAACGTTATTAGTAAAAACATGAAAAATGTCTCATTCATTCCCACTCTCCCCTAGCCTTCCCTGAAAATATGGAAATCACTGCATAGAAGCGTCTTTATATTAGTAAAATTATTATATTTCAGAAACTAAAAGTAATAAATTGAAATGTAATACAACATTTTTTTTCTAATTTAACAGAGCTAAAAACTATTGAAGTTAAAATTGAAAACCTTTCGTAATCTGACAAATAATGTCTTATTCTTTTTAGTTTTAATACTAACAAATTGGGCTCAGAAAATATTTAAAAACCACATAATGCAAAATGCATAGCGCTTGCTGTATAAATTTATATAGGTTAACAAAGAAATTTATACATTTTTAATCATGATAAAATTGAAGAATGTGTACGTAGAATACAAATTAATACACACACACACACACACACACACACACACACACATATATATATATATATATATATATATATTAACATTTATTAGTCTTGTAGGTTTACAGTTTTTAACCTTCATTCAATTAAACACAAATGCTACCAAAATACTTAGCTTAAGTATCCACAATCCATCTAATATTTTAAAGCGTTGATAAATATTATTTATATTTCTTTTTGAAGACTTTTAAAAAGAGAGAAATACTCATTCATTTTGCTTTTTATCATAATCTTATTTCGGTTTAGAGTATTTATTATAGAACACAGTCACTTAAATAAGAATAAATTTCCTTATACATTTATTTATACATTTAAGCTTAATCATTTTAAAAATCTAGTAAGATTTATCTATTTATATATTTTAATCAAAATGCTTAAGAGAAATTCACTTGGGAATATACAAACATTCATTATAATAAAAGATATTATCTCAAAACAAGTAAAAGCTTCAATTTCTTCTGCCGGGAGATGTTTTATATGAATTTCGAGTATCATTTGTCATTTTAAAAGGTTTTTTCCAAAAAAATTGCAAAAATTTGAATTTATGTATAGTAGAATATTCATCAATCATATATTTTTTCTTTTCTTGTAGTGAAAACTGTTATGTGATTTTAGCTACATTATAATCATTGATATTGTGCTAAAATTACCATTTACAAAATTTATCAGGTGTTTAAAACGAGCCTTTTGGTGTACAGTATTGTGTATTTAGCTATTATATTAGTAAAACTGAGTTATTATTTTAAAGTATAAAGTAATTGATGAAAAATCTATTACTTTTTTTTTTTTTTTTTTGACAAAAATGAAATTTAAATAAAATTTTTTAAGAAATTTACAAGTAGTCGTACATTATATAATTTTTCAGTAACTATAAAATTTTGAAATTAAGATCGCAAAATTTATTTATGTAGTTAGTTTGTATAACTTAAGCTTTCCTCTTCTCCATTTTATTAACTATATATTTACTTTCTCTTACCCATAAGGTAGAGAAAGTATTGTTTTTGTTTTTGGGTCAAATTTTCGAATGCGAGATTTTGTTATATTTACACGTTTTGAGGTCCCCTGAATACGAAAATCATGTTTTTAGCAAATGGTCTGTGTGTATGTCTGTGTGTGTGTCTGTGCGTGTGTGTGTCTGTGTGTGTGTGTGTGTGTCTCTGTGTGTGTGAGTCTGTTATCAGCATATCTCAAAAACAAATTATCGCAGAAAGTTCAAACTTGGCATTCTAAATGTGTATCATATAGGGATGCTACAGTAAGCTTTTCGTTAAGATCAAGCAAATGATTCGTATACAGGGACAATCAAGAGAATTCTAATACATTACGTCTAAGGGGGAAATTGCAGGTAAGCAGAGTTTAACGTCTATAGACTGCACTAAACCAAATGAAACGTATATATATTTTTTGTAATAGAGATAGTTAACTGGGAAAAAATGTTGTGTATGTAGGAGCCTCGCCTGAAGTTCCCCCTCGAGGGGAGTAAATTTTCATGATGGGTATCTTTCAAAAGAGCTCGCCAATACCTTTAAAACGAATGGTTGAACCATCGATATGCGATAATTTAAAACAAAGTTATCGATTTTTTTTACTTTTAACGAAAAAAAAACTTAGAAAAAAAAAATCGCATTTTTTTTTTTTTTTTTTTTTTTTTTTTTTTTTTTTTTTAAATATTGAGAATAAAATGGGCTTTTTTTAGATATTTGGTGTTATACTACTTCTCTAATATGGAAATCGTCTGCATTATCATAAAAGATATATATATATATATATTTTAATTATAATATTAATAAATTATTTTTAAAAAACAGAATTATTTTTTAATAACCGAATTAAATTTTTTATAAATGTAGGTGCATTAATGAAACGGGGAGTTGAGGGGGGCGGTAGCCCCCCTCACACAGAACTAATTATCATATAAAACTCTTCAGAAGCCTAATCTGAATTCTTTAACGCAGGTTTACATAACAGTACTCGTTATCTTACCTTTTAATCTGCAACCTGTATTTATAGTATTAAATTTCAGTGTAAGAGAAAGTCGTGTGGGTGACACACCAGATTATTTTTTCTTGTTACTGATTAAAACGGTCAGTTTGATATTAGAATGCAACGATCACTTATAATATTATAATAATAAAACTAGCATTAAAAAGCTCATCTCTGAGCACTCACTTTTTTTAGATTTTTCTAAATTTAAAATTAGATTAAATAAAAATAAGTGCTTTCATACTATCCAATATTTAAAATTTTATTATGTGGCCTTTTTAAAAATACTACCCTTATAAACTTCTGGAAAATCATCAATAAAGCTCTAACTGTTAAAAGGTTTTTTTTTTTTTTTTTTTTTTTGTATTTTCTGTATATGTATTTCTCTAAATACTTTATACATATGTATGTGCAATCTACCAAAGCGCATCACCATTTTGTTGAAACGGAAAAATCTTGTAAAAAAAAAAAAAAAAAAAAAAAAAATCTAAATATACTTTATAAAATTCGCTGTCGTATCAGAAATATTATTGTTTACAGTTTATTATTTACATTTAGACATTTAGTACCGCCATTTTCTATCTCTAATATTAAGCATGCAATTTAAAATTATAGAATTTGATGAAACAGTTTGAATAACACTGTACATGCCTGACTGTATATTCCTAAAAAATTGCGCTATTATTCTCTTGGAAGAAAAAAAGAGAGAGAGAGAGACATTCAGGAAAAAAAAAAAAAAAAAAAAAATCTAAATGCTTTGCAAAATTCTCAATTGCATGAGAAATAACATGGTCAAAATTTATAATTCCTCATCTGTGTCTTATAGTACCGTTTCCCCCTTTACTATGCTTAATATTAATAGTAATTAAAAAAAAAAATCTTAAATCATTTACAAAACACTAATTTTATTTGTTTGTATAATCTAACAAAATATATCAACATATTGAAAAGAAATTATTATTCATCAACCTCGTTTCTTGCGACGATGGCAGCCTTTCCGCAAATGCTGACTCAACGAATCCAGTGTTAAAATAAGGGTAATAACCCTTATGGTTGAAAGAAAATGGGCGATAAGGAAATGCCGAATCACTGGTGTTTACTAAATCTCAAGTTGTCAGTCAATTCGGCATCATCCAAGCCTTTAGAATCGGCCTCAATATTAGGCACGGGAAACATGGTAGCACTATAATAATAATAATAATTATTATTATTATTATTATAAAATATAAATAAATAAATAATGTCTGAAGAAATATTTTACTAAATCTACAGCTTATGAAAAACAATATAGTGAACAGTTTATTTTTTCTATTCCAATTTTAAGTACCATCAATTTCTATCCAATGTATTAAAAAACATGGCATTAATAAATAAATAAATAAATTTTCTAAAATTGTTTCAAAAATTTATTTCATTTTATTTCTTTACTTTTATTCTACCTTCCGTATCTCTACTTATTCAATGAATATATTTTCGTGAAATAAACAATTTCTTACAAAACAGTGTTTTTTATTTAAAATCCTCTCAAAAATCTTCTTGTAAGTCCATATATTTTTCATAGAATTTGCGTTGTTATGCTAAAGGTTATGTCATATTTCTTTTGTATGTCAATATATCTGGCAATTGCTTGAAAATTTTAGACGTTACAAATGACAGTGATGTAGATACTCATGAATAATATACAGTCGGTAACAAAAGTGTCCGAACACTAGCAAAAATTCCTATGTTAAAAAAAGCACACTTCGTACGGTTTTGTTAAATAAATCCTTGTCGAATTCTATTCTTAGTCAGTGTAAGAACATGATTCGATAAGGATTTATTTAACAAAACCGTATGAAGTGTACTTTTTTTGCATAGGAATTTTTGTTAGTGTTCGGACACTTTTGTTACCGACTGTACATAACACGGCAAACATTCGGGAAATATTCTCAGCGTATAATTTTTTATTGAAAAAAGAGTTATACGGGCAATCATTAATACATTAGGAATATACACAACGAGATTGCATCTATACAGAAATGTAGGTTTATGTATGTGTGTCCATAGATTTTTATGTATATGTTCATTTATTTTGAAAAAATTGCATTATAATTACTTTTTTCTTGTTGACTGCACTATTATTCATCAAACAGATAATAAATTTTCTGATATTTTAAATTCCATTGTTATTCTGTTGAAAACAAGTTATTTAAAAAACAAAAATGAAATCTACTTTACAAAATTCGCAATTCAATGAGCAATGTTAATTTTTACAACTTATTATTTAAACTTCCGTATCGTCATTTACTACCTATATTTTTAAGCTTTAAAAAAAAAAAAAAAAAAAAAAAATTGCTGAAATCATTTCGACAACACTCTATATGTAATGTATGCAAGTTTCTTATGTATCCATGTATGTATCTATGTTTATCTGTGTAATCGAATAACGTGTATCACAATGCTGTCGAAAAAAAAAAGAAGACATTCAGAAAAAAATTATAAATTTTGAATATAACTTAAATAACTCACAGCTGTGGGATAATAAGATGGTCAATTTTTTTAATTATTTATACAAACCTTAGTACCATTTACTAGTGCTTAATATTAAGCACGCAATTTCAAAATCCTATATTCGTCTAAATATCATTGTGAAAATTCTATTTATGACTGTCTGTGTAATCCAAAAAAAAAAAGAAAGAGAAAAAATACATCCCTTTTCTGTTGAAAAGGATTTATTCAAAAGTAATAGAAAATAAATAAACTTTACAAATCCACAGTTCGTAAAAAATAATACAGTTAACATTCCCCCCCCCCCCCCCCCCCAATTTTTAGAACCATCCATTTCTATCTAAATCATTTAGCACGTCATTTACAAAAGAAAAAGAAAAAATCTGAAATCGTTTCAAAAATTTCTTTACATTTATTTCGCCTTAAGAAATTACTTCCGAATCTGAACTTATCTCAATGAAATCCTTTTCGTAAGAAAATAATTCCATACGAAACATTGCTTTTTATTTAACATTTTCTCATAAATCATCTTATATGTTCCTTATTTTTTATAGAATTTGTATGGCTATGCAGTAATTTACGTCATATTATCTTTCATACATCAATATATCAGGCAATTGCTTGGGAATATAGGAAGTTACAAATAATGATTGTACAGATGCTCATGCATAATGTATACAGAACGACAAATATTTACGAAATATTCTTAGCGGCTAAGTATCTGTGGAAAGAAGAAATATATGAGCAATCATTAATGCATTAGGTAGCTATATGTTTATTTAGACCCTCTGATTTATACGTGTGTGTACACGTTTTAATATGTATCCTTTTTTTTCCTTTGAAAAGAAAAAATTATTAAATAATTCTATTAAATGATTTAACATCAGCCATAAAAATATTAGTTTGCCACAGTTGTATCTTTACTATGCATTTTTCCAAATAACATATTTTTAAATAGTGTGATAATTTAATAAAATCACGCAATGCCAGAACAACAACCTAATTCTACAGACCTGTTTCACTGTACACTGAGAAAAAACATATACCGCCTTCCTCAAGAGTGAATAAGTGATCATTTTCTAAATCCCTTAACTAGAAATATAGATTTCCGAGCTATGCGCATAAGGCACGCCAACAAACTGAATAGACGAAATGGTCAAGAATTTCTTCTTTACACATTTCTAGATGGAGAAACAATATTCTGAATATTCCGAATATTCTGAATCTTTTGTATGGCGAGAAATTCTCGCTTGATTATCTAGAATTGGGTCATAAACCAAGATTATAGTTGCAGAAACCCGCCACTTGTAGTCTCATTTATTTGCAGAGATTTTTAAATAACTTTTCCCTCGAGAATATAGGCAAACGCTCTAGAATTCTAATAGGGGCTTCTAGAACTCACTTTCCAAGGGGACTAAAATTTATAAGGATGACATGGAACTATTTTTTCTAGAGCCACAACTTAGATTATAGATGTCAGTTACAGAATTTTTTCTCGGTGTAAATGGACATTATAAAGTAATAAATGCAATATAAAGAGGTTATATTTCATGACTATATTTGTACTGCATTTTTATTATTAATAGAATCCCTAAATTATTATTTTTGTTTAATAAAAATTTTAGCTAATATTGATCATTTGCACTAAAATGTCTAATTTTATTTTGTCTATTTATTTATTTATCTATTGTCTAAGTATCTGTCGCTTTGAAATAAAATGACGAATCGAATAATTCAATAAACTAGCTTGATATATTAATATTAACAATTTATACACCAAATTTCAAGCATATCGGTTTAAAAATGTATTTTTATACGAGTCTGAATTTTTTAAACAACTGCGATTTTGAAATAAGTTGACAGATCAGAGGTAATTTTATAAACTTATCCAAAACATTTCTGTGATAATTCCTCTGTCCAATTTTGGTTAGAATTTATTTAGAAGTTACTTAGAAGACTTACTTACTTAGAAGTTATTTTGATGACAAATTTTCCATTATATGTATATATATATAATATAGAAAGATACATACATAGATAGATAAACAAATAAATAAATAAAAGTGATTTCATTATGTCTATTTTTGAATAAATCAACATATTAAGAATTTTTTTTTTTTTTTTTTTTTTTGTGTGTGTGTGTGTGTGTGTGTGTGTGTGTGTGTGTGTGTGTGTGTGTGTGTGTGTCAGATTGGTTAAGAGTCATAAATACTGTTAATAATTCGAGTTATTGCAAGTCTAAATATGCAATTTAAAAAAAAAAAGTAATTTATACCTTTGCAATATTCCCCATCATATTTTCTCTTTTTTCTTTATATAATCAGAATACGTAATGTTGTTCACTTTGCATAAAAAATCTGTCCTATTAATTTAAATATATATCTGCACTTTTAAAAAAATGATCAGATGATTTTATTTTTAATCATTCTATGAATAAATAGAAGAATTATTATTGTTATCTTTTTCTTTCTTTCTTTCTTTTTTTTTTTTTTTTTTTTTTTTTTTTTTTTAAGGACGGAGGACTACTATATTCTCAATCTACGGATTTTTGCGATACCAGTTTTACGATAGTTGGACATTTATCGAAATCGAAAATTTATCGAAAATGTAATTGAATAATGTGAAAGCGATGTTATAATTTGAAAGTAATAATAATAATAATAATAATAATAATAGTTCTCCGTATTAAACTAAATTCTGCTTTTGCCAAAATTTCATCTTTTTTTTTTTTTTTTTTTTTTTTTTAAGAAAGAAAATTAATAATAACAAACTTGATATTATTTATTTGAAAAAATTAAAGTTAAAATAAATATATGCACATATGTCATTTATTTTTATTTATTTATTTTTATTTTTCTAATCAGTATTACCCTTGATACCCAAAATGAAAATAAGAAAAAAATCTGTTAAAAAATATTAATATATATACATTAAATTCTTCTTAGATTAATTCAAAATGGAATATGGGTATCTTTCCATTTTAAATTAATCTAATATGATACGATTATAAACGCATCCATTAAATTAACTACTAATTTTTTAGAAAATATCGTTTCCATATTGATATATTCTCTCCGGCAGGTATATAGATATATAATAAATATTTGTCTAAATCATATATCCCTGTTTATTCATTAAAACAGCATTTTATCGATTTTAATCGAAACATATACAAAGACCTCAAAAGAGTTTTTTGAGTACAATGTTCAAATTTCAAAGCCACTGTTTCTCATAAATACATTTTTTCCATTGAATTAACTCTGTTAATTAAAATATTAAATCTAATTAATGATTCAGTTTAATTTAATGCAAAAGTCTGCAGTTTTTGAAGTAATTAGTATTCAGTAAAACATAATTGGCCTTTTTGGGGGAATGTTTTTAGTTTTAAGTAAGATGTAATTTGTTGCTTATATTATTTTGTCTAACATTTATCACAAATTTTATTTTTTACATGCGATAAATGCTCATGAATTTTTGTTAAAGCTAAAATTTCTTATTAAATTATTTTAATTTTTAACAAAACTTTTTTTTTTTCGGCCGATGTACAAATTTAAAAGAATTAAAAAATAAACAATTTTCTTAAATATTTCTATTTCTAATAATAATAAAATGAGAAGGATAAATTAGATGCTGAATTAAAGAGTACGCCTATTAGGGAAATAAATAAATTATTATTTTGTTGTTGTTGTTCTATTATAATAAGTCTATCCATTCATTCAATAAATATGAATTTTTAAAATGTCTACAGACTTATAAGACACTCTGTATAAATCTATAAAGGTTAATATTAGTTTTAATCTATAAAGATTAAAACTTATAGATAATTACCAAAATGAGCAACAGAGAAGGATTAAAATCAATGTAATTAGAAGGTAGATTGAAAAATATCAATATAAGAATCAAACAGAATCAAAGAATGAAAGCTTACTGAACTCTTCATATCGTGAGGGGCATTATAGGAAACGAGCAAAAAAATTATATTTTTTAATGTTTAGAATGCATAAGCTAAAATATTTCTAAACCCAATGTCCAAACCATAATTACCATGACAAAAATATGAAGAAAAATGACAGAAGAAATGAATTTAAGGGCAATGCTGTACCTACAGAATTGCATGCATAGAACAAATAAAGAAGCCTGAAATAACGCAGTTAACAGCTAAACATTCAATCCCAGTCAGTTAAAATGTTTAAAACATAGAGAAAATAAAATGTTGCTGCAATTTATTTTTGCTTTATTTTAACTAGAAATACTTTCATTTAATGAAATACATATGTTAATATTTTGAAAATTAATAAATTTTCAGAAATAATAAATTATTAGTATCTTAGAATTATTTACCCTTAATATATATATATATATATATATATATATATATATGTTGGAAGACTTAAACTTTAAGATGTGTTGCTAGCTATGTGTTATTTTTTAACATACAATTAGCTTACTAGATTACAAATTTAATGTTACCATTTTAGTAAACTAAATTAATATATGAACTGAGAATAAATATTTTCAAGAGTGACAGTTAATATTAAGTTTAAACTAATTTTAGTTTAAGTTACTATTCTAAAGTAATTATTAGATACAACAGAATCTTTGTGGAAAAAAAATTCTATTTTAAGGAATAATTACTATTCCCTAAAATAGAATTTTTTTAAATAAACATAAAATTCAAAGTGAAAAAAATAAAAAATAAATAAGTAAATAGTTATACAAATTACTAGCTAAAGTAATAATTAACAATAAAAATCTATTTAAATAGATGCACAACTTGAATAATACAAGGAAATTTTCTTAAAAGTTATTAACAATAAAAATATGTAATGATTTTTGGTATGGAAAATAGATTTAATTAGATTAGCAGGATAACCATTGGCTAAGGCGAGGTTTTTAATATAGGTATATTGGTTTATCCTATGTAGGGGATAACCGTGTATTATGGACCATCGTGTAATACGGACCATGAGGAAATTTGTATGTTCAACACTAGATGGTGAAACCATTTCACTGTGTTTAGTGAATATTATTGTTATATAAAGCAGGAAGTGACTTGTACGTGCGTACCTGTATTTGGACGATTATGAAATTGAGTTTTCGGTTTATATGATCACTGATGTAACAAGTATGTTAAAATGAAAGTATTACTTTCTACTGTTAGGTAATTGAAATATAATTTTCGCGTTAATAGTACCAAATGAACTTATTTTATGAACAATTTTGACATGCGTTTCATGGGCATCAATTTCCATAGAGGTTTTTGATTGGAAACCACGTTGCTCTGTTTACGCGTGTAATATGAACCATGCTGTGTTGTGTAATATGGACCAATGGTCCATAATAAAAACAGAGAGATTTTGTTAATTCTCGGCGTATATATGTCGCATACTCAAAATCTTGAGGCTATAGAATAGGCCAGGGAAGCAGAGTGATAATCAAATTATCACTTCTTTCGCACACTACCCATTGGATATAACCTTTAGACCTCCCCTTTTTTCGTCCATTAACTATTTTTTTTTTCTTCCATTTCTACTATTCCCAAGAGATGTACAAGTGTGTGAGGGAACATGCTGGACAGTTCATTTCACAATTCCAAGTGTGTCAACTGTTGGGGAACGGGAAGGACCACTATGGACCATTTGGTCCATATTACACATACGTTCGTGCAATATGGACCACTGACACGTAAATAAAATAATTATTTTCTGCAATTATTAATAGTTCCCAGAGTACTTTACCAAGTTTAAACTGTGTAACTATGCAATTGTAATGTGCAGCCACCAAATTAAATCTTTCTATTTTAATAATTTAAGTTTTATGAGCATTCTTACTTAAGGTATCCATATTACACGGTTCTCCCCTATATCGGACATAAATTTTTACAATGCAAAATTAAAGATTTGGTGTACAATAGATATTTAAACTTAAAAAATTCTTCACACACCACAAAATCAATGGAAGCACTACCGGTTACACGTGTTTGGAGGCAAAAGCAAGATTAAAAGGGCAAAACCCAAAGGGACAACTAACCACACAACTAACCCACACAACTAACCAATAAGAAGCAGTATGCAAAAACCAAACGGAGAGGAATACAGCATTAAACAGACCACAAGGGAAACAAACATAAAAAAAAACTCGAAGAAGGTATTTTTAAACAATATACAGTAGAGCGCTGATTATTCGGACGCCGATTAACCGGAATGTCCAATTAACCGGATCGATCAAGGAGAACTTTTTTCTTTCTTTTCCGGTCTTTTCTCTCCCCCCCCCCCCAAAAAAAAAAAAAAAAAACGCAAAAATCAGTTTTTATCTTTGGATTCTCTGAAGACGGACGAAATCGCTCTTTTTGTCCCCCGCTCCCTCCACTCGCTTTCTTCTGCACAGTTTCAGTGAGGGGGGAGAGTGGAAAGGGCTGAATTAGGATTTTTCTTTTTCAAGAATTAGAGAGGGTAAGAATGCGTTTCCTGGTTCATTTTCTTTTAACTTGTTTCTTTACTGAATTAAAACACGGACTCTACAATGGGGGATTTAGTGCATCGGTGATAAAAAATGCAGTATGAATTGTATCGGCTGTTGAAAAAAGAATGTCCTGCATGAAGCAGAATACTATCAAGAATTTATTTTTACCATCTCAATAAATTGTTTTTAACTATGTAATTCTATACTGTAATACTATGTAACACTGTAATATAATTTCTATGTGAGCTTTTATGTAAAAATTTGTACCATTTTTATAGAAAATGAAATTTTAAAAAGTTAAAAAATTAAAAAATTAACTTCTAAACACACCATTTGTAATATGCTAAATAGGCACTACTACTATTGCCAGTCTTAAGCCTGGAAAAAGGGTGAAGGGAAGTTACCTAAAAACATTGACTTGGCCGTTTTATAAGTTGTCCAATTATCTGGATTTTTCATTATCCGGTTCGGCCTCGGTCCCGGCCGATCCGGATAATCGGCGCTCTACTATATTTACATATTTTTATTTTAAATACATTATACTTAATTTAGATTATTGATAAAGTCGTCAATCGGGAAAATTCATTTAATGTTTCAATAAATACATTATAAATAAATACATTATAAAGTTTAAATAAATACAATACAAATAAGGCTTAAATTAATACATTATATTTAATTTTTATTATTTTTATTACTTTCTTATTTATTTATTTATTGCAAAGCTAAAGAAATTATTTAATCGAATTAAACAAATTTTTCCAAACTGTAAACAAGATTCAGATTTTTCATTAACATTTTAATCAGGGTTAAGATAGGTAGAAAATCTTCCTGAAAATCTAACTCTGAAAATTACTTGGCATAAAAGATAATTTTTGCTTGCTGAAAATTAAAACTATAATCAGATTCCCAACTATGCATCGCAAAAGAAGATTTATAGAAATTTGTTAAGCGACATACCGAGAAAGCAGCCTTCAAGATTTCTTTTAGTTTTACCTGTATACGACAATTGGCAATTAATACAAGGACATTACAGAAACCCGACTTACGTAGCTCGGGAACAGGGAATTTGGTTTTAGGGAATTAAAATTTATCAACAGATTTTAAAATAACATCAAAATTAAAAGGTTTTAAAACTTTGAGTAATTTAAAACATAAATGTAGATAAAAAGGCAAGACAATAAATTGTGTTCATAATATTAAGCGTGTGGGTCTTTTTTTTTTTTTTTAGTTAATATATACTTGCCAACATCCTAATTATATTCCGTAGTGCTATTAGTTTCGCCCTTTTTTTCACACCAGTAAATTTTTTGAGTAAGATTCTCTAAATACAGTTACGGTTAAATAAGAAGAAAAATACTGTAAAAAGATACCGGTGTGTATAAGAAGGAGGAGCTAACAATACTACGGAATATTAACCCTTTACGCTCGGCATATTTTCCTATTTTGAACAGTAAGACACGCCTTTCGGTGTTCCTTTAAAACGTCACACGTATATTTTCCAACTTACTACAGTCGGTAACAAAAGTGTCCGAACACTAGCAAAAATTCCTATATAAAAAAAAGAGTACGCGTAATACAGTTTTGCTAAATAAATCCTTGTCGAATCCTGTTCTTAGACTGACTTAGAGCAGGATTCGACAAGAATTTATTTAACAAAACAGTATTAAGTGTACTTTTTTTATATAGGAATTTTTGCTAGTGTTCGGACAATTTTGTTACCGACTGTACCATTTGGCTACCGAAAAATTGTAATAATTTGTTTTATTTTACTTCATCATTAAATAAAATAAATCTTTCTGTTAAAATTTTCCAGTAGCCGAAAGGTAGCCTATAGTTACACGTTTTAGAAAAATAACATTTCATTTGCTGAGAAACACCTTAAGGCGTGGCTCGATTTTTTAGTGTCCCCTCAGAAGGGACATACTAGCTATATGGGTTAATTAGTATGCTGGCATGTATGTTAATATATAATTACTCTTTTTGAGGTGCTCTGAATACTAAAGTCAAGTTTCATAAGGGTTAATCTTTGTGCACGTTTGCTATCAGCTTAACTTAAAATAACTTAACAATATTTAATTTTATATAAATGTATTTACTATTTTCAAACGGTGGTTGAGGGGGGATGCGGTAGCATCCATAGAATTATGTTAGTACACAGTTCTTGTATCTTACTCCTCAAAATCTGCAATCTGTTTTTATAATATTGAACTGCAAGGCAAAAAAAGGTCGTGTGAGTGCCATACCAGATTATTTTATAATATTGAAGATCGAACAATAATAACAATAAAATCATGCAGTTTCCTTTTCATATTATTGATGACAAATTCCAAGGGAAAAGAAAAATCCAAGCTTTTGCAAAAATGCAGGAGAAAATTCATTTTACATATATTTGAATATGAAAAATGAAGTTTTCAAAATAAAAATATATATTATTCTTCAATTTTAAGGTGCAATTTTCCAGATACAATGCTCGAATAGGGAAATATATATATATATATTCATAAATATTTGCAAGTAACTTGTTGTGAATGTTACAAAACTTTTCTATGTCATTGTATTACATTTAAATAACACAATAAACTTTTTTGCGTGTATGTGGGGAGGTGTTTGTGAATATTGTGAGTATCAAATGTAAATTTGTGCCAATGTTACCGAATATAAAAGAATAAGTGGCTATAGCTTACACTTCAAATGCATAGTGCTATCCAGTGATAGAAACAAAAAAAGCATCAGAATAGTTTCACATAATAAGTAATTTGCGCATCAAATTTCATGTAATTTTTTTCATAAAAACTGTTACATAGCTATATAACGTTAATCTTGAAGCTTATGAAATAATAATGCCAACTATTGAATGAAGAATAATATAAAATCTCATATAATTTGGTAAAACTTATTTCTATTGGTTCTGTAATTTTATTAAAATTTATTTCTCGATTGGTAGACAAGATTTTTTTCTTTTCTTTAATGCATGTTTCTGAAAAAAAAAAAATAATAATAATAATAATAATAATAATGCATTAGATTTGCACAGTTATGTAAAATGCATCGCTGTCATATTTAAGGCTTTACCATTAATTTTGTTGATTACTGTTAGAAATAATTATTTATTTAACTTTTTTTTTAATCTCTTTGATATATTATTAGTTATATATATATATATATATATATATATTATTATACTATATATATGATATATTATTATACTCTCTTTGATATATTATTAGTTATTTTTAACTAGTATTTTCATTATAAATTTTTATAAAGCATTTTATATTTAAAAAGTAGGCAATATATTAACCAAGTATCAACTCTTTTTTTTTTTTTTTTTTTTTTAAATGCTCGGAAATTACTAACATGACTTTCTCTTGATCACTGACTTTTATTTCTTGTATATTTTCTCTGATCCAATAGTCACCTGTATTTCTTTATTTCTTTTTCTATCTTTCATTTCTTTTCTTTTTTATGATTCTTATCACACCAGTATTTCAATAGAGTTTCAGTTTTGTTTATTTAGTGTCGGCACTAAAAAGGTTTGGTCTGTTGCCACTTTGTTTGCTGAACTCATGCCTACTTTGTTTGCCTGGGTGTGGTATTAATTCGATCCGAAACAACTTTTTCAAGTTTTTTACAATACGTGGTATTTAGATATAAAAAATTTTTCGTTACATTTCAATTAGAGTTCCGATGCACTTATTAAATGCTACACAGAGATCCCAACATTTTAATTTATTCCGGAGCATTTTTAGCCCCGTTTTTATTCCATACCATTTTTTTTTTTTTTTTTCTTTTTCAAGAGTAAATTTTTCTTATTTAATCGTTATTATACATTGGAGAAAATTATTCTAAAAATAAAGTGGTTCGAAACAAAAGCGGGGCTAAAAATGCTCTGGAATAAATTAAAATGTGGGCAACTATGTAATATATTATCGAGTTCGTATTGTTAACGTTGTTGTGAAGGAAATATCTGTCGAGTTTTATGTTACTTTAATATATTCTATTTGTGTATTTTTATTATTTCTAATAAAAACGGAATATCCAGATTTTTTGTTTTCTTGATAAGCATGTAAATTCTAAATCATAATGAATGGTAATTTTAAATTTTATAACAGTTATTGTATATTTTTCTAATAGTGGTTTTTCAATCTGTAGTCAATAAATCAGTTTCACTTTGAATATCAGAAAGTTCCAGCTAAGTCAAAAGTTTGTTATGCTTTTTGAAAATCCTTGAGAAAAAAAAAACAGAGAATAAATTGTGATAAATATTACGGTTGTGCTTGAAAAGAAAAGGGAAAATATCGTAAAAACAAAACTCACTTCAACTTGTACAAATACAATTCCTGTGCCTCCGCCAGCAACCTATGAACCGACGCGACGTCTCATGCCTCCGCCAAAACCATTCTTGTTTCGAGTGCAATACAATTTTCCGTGAATGAATAGGCAGTTCTTTATCCTTCACGATACATTCGGAGGGTATGGTTATGTCCTAATATCAATCAAATTTCATGAATAACCTCAAAAGGATCTATTTCATCAAAATATGTGGCAAGTTTCGGAATTGCCTGTTCTGAAATGATTCCTATTCTTATTTTATTTTTGAATTCTTTGGTTAATACTTTAGCTGCTCACTCACAATTCATTTTTAAATGTGTGTGTGTGGGGGGGGGGAGGGGGGGATTAATTTTAAATGTTAGCGCAAATGAAGAATCCGCTCGAATCTAAGTGTATATTGACAGCCTGAAATGTACATAAATATACACATTGTTTGCTTCGTTCTATACTAAAGTCTTTTGAAACTACAATCTATTTTTTTTTTTAAATACATATATCAAATATTCCCTTGATTTGATTCGGACACACTGCAATTTTGATTAATTTTTTATTATTATTTATTTATTTATTTATTTATTTTTTTTTTTTTCATGACTTTTTAAGTTAGAACAAATTTTCGTTCCACCTAATATTAGCCCACAATATTTATATACTGAAACAAATGAGAAATTTTTACTCTTTCGATTATCATTCAATAAAATTACAAAATAATCACAAAATGTTTTTCATAAACACAACTTTAACCCGCTATTACACGGGTGGGGAAAAGCCACAATTTTCTTTCAATATTTGAATGGTTACAATATAACACCCACACAATAAAATCACACAATAAAAATACAAAGTATAAAATTTTACGTTTATTATATATATATTTTTTTTTCACTGAATATATAAAATGTTTCTTTTACATTGCATTCTAGTAAATAAAATAGGTCTCACAGACCCAACCCCTGTATTGGCGGTTTAAGTCATACTTACGCTTTGTTTTAAATAAAGCTGAAATTTTTATCGAAGGATTGGCAACGATGATACTTTGTCTTATTACAGCCAAAATCATCATTGGTTCGTCAGTGTATTCAAGGACCAAATACTTATGCCATGGCCACTGGATCTCCAAGTTGTGATTGTTTCTTTGGTGAGATATTCTTGGTTAAGACTGGTGTTTAAGCCAACAATGAACGAAACGACTGATTCTGCAAGAGGGTTAAAGCAACATCGAAGGTAATGGTTTGGGTTCGATAGTTTCTTTCGTTCTCTTTGTGATGTTGAATTAGCCTTGAATCTCTCTCTGCTGCCTTTGAAGATAAATATAGCAGAGATTTCGTACAATGCGTTGCTTAACCTGCTAATTACGTGGTTGTTCACTTGCTGTCACTTTAATTAAATCACGCTTTGTGTTGTATAATTAATGTTTCTTTTATATTATTTAACTCTTTATCTACAGCATTATCACAAAGACAAAAAATTTATTTGAAACATATTTTTTTTAGTTGTTTCAGAGTATTTTTTAAAGATATTTGCAACAAAAGTTATGCATGTCACCTCATCGCAGTAATTAATGTGGATTTTATGTAGTCTATACTAGGCGAGTCGTATTAACCATTAGACAGTGTCGGGCCTCCAAACTCTTTTCTAGGGTCTAATTTAGTAGGAATTTTATTCAAGTGAAAGGGTATTTTATCAGTGTTGTTAACTTTTTATTGAAGGGGATTTAAAAACGTTTATGTATATTTAAGTATAAAGAGTATTAGAGGTAAGATTTTTTTATACTTACAGACCTGCGTATTACTAATTTCTGCAATATGTAATTCTATGCATTTTTAATATAGGGGTATTCTGTGTTTTTTTTCTTTTTTTTTTTTTTTTTTAATGTACGCGAAGCGTGTACAGACGTGCATATGACTAATTGCAGCAATATATAATTTCATGCGTTTTTGAAATTCAGCGTTTTGAGATAGGGGTATTTTGTGATGTTTTCTTTTTAGTTTTCATGTACGTGAAGCGTACAGACGTGCGTATTACTGATTGCTGCAATATGTAATTTCATGCATTTTGAGGTAAGGGTATTCTGTGATGTATTTTTTTTTTTTTTTTCATGTGCATGAAGCGTACAGACGTGTGTATTACTGATTGCTGCAATATGCAATTTCATGCATTTTGAGATAAGGGTATTCTGTGATGTATTTTTTTTTTCATGTGCGCGAAGCGTACAGACGTGCATATTACTAATTGCTGCAATATGTAATTTCATGCATTTTTGAGGTTCATGCATTTTGAGACAGGGTATTCTGTGATATTTTTTTTCTTGCTTTTTATGTACACTAGTCTAACACTTCGTCTGACTGGTTCCTTCATCAGATGTGTAAAGGACCCTGGATGAGAGTTTGGAGGCCCGCCAACGTCTAGTGTATTAACTTTCGACGATAGGTTTAATGCCCCAACCCTACCCTGCAGCTCCTCCATGTCTTTTTCCAGTCAATATTATCCTTTTATTCCTTCCGGTGTTAGCCTTTTTTTTTTTTTTTTTTTTACACTTGACACTGTAAGTTTTTTTGTTTTCGTCCCATGCTTTTTTCTATGGGATTTTGACTCTTTTTTCCCATGTTTCTATGGGTTTTTAGCTTTTTTTCCTAGTTTTCTACATTCTAAAGTGCGGTGGTACCACTAAAGTAGATCATACCACTGCTACATAGATTTCAAAAAGGATGTTTGGACTTAAAAAAAAAAAAAAAATAAGAAAAGGTGTTGCTTTCTATGTTTCTTTTATATTTTCTAAAATTGATAGGAGATCCTTGGAGTAAAATAGGAATGAAATGTGACACATGCGAGGATCGTGGAAAATGACAAGCAAAAAACAGCGAAAGCACTCTATAAAATCCTTTCTGGAACAAAAACAACTACATGAAGCGTCTAGTGCCTTGTAGTAAGATTAAAGGGAGGTATATACGTTTTACTCTTATAAATATCTTTGATATATCTTCCATAAATTCGATTTTATGCGATTTTTAAACTAATGGTACTTTAAAGGACCGTCGCGTCGTCGGTAGATAAAGGATTAGGTAGTTTCATCAAATTTGCTTTCATATATGTGTTCATTTTTTATTTTATTTCATTTTATTTTATTTCATTTTTTTAATTTTGCTTCTGTGTCTGAAGATAATTCAACAACATGATCTATATGTTAATTTCTACTTTGTTTTATAATTAATACGGAGGACTGTAAGGTTGGAGTCACGTCAGTATAGCACTGCAACGAAGAAAACAAGTTGCGAAGCGCGTGTGAATACGGAGAGGTTTTAGAGTTGTTCAGTGAAGTGAGTGGATTTGGTGAAAATTGATTGTAAATATGAATCAGTGTGGTGAAGAAAGTTGTTGTAGTGTGGTAGTGGTGGTGATGTAGAATGTGAAATAGAACAGAATTGTTCTTGAGTGATTAAGTTCTTAGTTCGATAAATGTTGTGGTGATATTGGAGGTGTTAATTTATAGTATAGAGTTAGACGGATTCAGGGAATCCTTTTTCGCCTTTAGCCTACATTAGTAAAGTAACGTAGATCAGCGAGAGAAATCACCTTACTACGTTATCTACTGTGGGTGAGATTTCATCTGAATTTATTTAAGTTGTTTATTGAAGTTATCGTTCTTAAAGTATTTAATATTTGATATTGAGTTTGGCTCTAGTACCCTCCCTGCACTTATGTTCTAATAAAACTTTATTTGTATTTAACTTAGAGTCTCTGTGCTAATTTCATATTTAATACTTAAGTAATTAAGTTAATCATTGTGGAATGGATACCACTTATTCCTCACAGGACTATTAGTCTCACTCTAAGGATAAAACGTTGTCGCCAGTTTTACGATGGTTGGACAATTATCGAAATCGAAAATTTACCGAAAATATAATTGAATAATTTGAAAGCGAAAAAAACTGTCCTCCGTACTAAACTAAATTCTGCTTTTGCCAGAATTTCATAAAAATCGTTTTTTTTTTTTTTTTTTTTTGAAAGAGAAAGAAAAGAAAAGAATTAATAATAATCAGTATCGAAACGGACAGTACCGAAAAAGTTGAAGGAGACCTTTTTTAGGCAAAAATACATAATTTATTTTAATTTTTAATCGTTGCCAAAAAAGTTTACGAGTTGATTTTAAATTTCTTTGAAATGAAAGAAATTCATGCGTAAATATTAAAACTGATATAAACTTTGTGAAAAATTAAACTTGCAGGGTAAAAATGACGCCATTATAGCTCTCTCTCTCTCTCTAAAGATTTTTTTTTTTTTTTTTTTTTTTTTCTTTTTTCCAATATTATTACTCCTATTACTCTGCTCCAAGACAAATTTAAAAAATTGTTTTGAAAGGTATCCTTTTCTTCTTTCTGATATTGTCATAAGTTTTATTAAAATGGTTAAGTACTGCAAAATTTGTGGTATTTAATCATTTTAATAAAACTTATTAAATAATTACAGCCATGTTTGTTAAACTATTTAATCATGTTTTTCAATATTTAATTCATTCTAAAAACAATTTTTCACAGAATATTAATCGATAAAATGTATTTTAATTTAATTAATTAAAATACAGATTATAGATTATCATCAAGTTTTATTGTAAGTTGTTTATTAAGATGAAAAATCTATTTCTTTCAGCGAAATGAAAAACATTTCTTTTTTTTTTTTTTTTTTTTTTTTTCCATCTCGCATCAAATTAAAATAAGAAATCATTAACTGATTACAAAAACAAAAACATATACATTATTATGTCAGTATTTTAATATTTGCTTTCAACACGAAAGTATAATTTCCTCAAGTGAGCGAAAATTACATTTTTTGATACAATCTTAGAAAAAGTTAATCGTTGAGTGTGTATCAATTTTGTATTATATGAATTTCATTCAGTATATCCAATATAAGTTTTTGAGCTTTTTGTTTGACTCTTAGAAAATATTTGATGCATTTTTATGTATATGGTTGTTATGGCACTAATGGTTGTTATGGCTATTAATTATGGTTGTTTTGGCACTAGATTAAAATCTGTAATAAACTTTTTTTTTTTTTTTTTTTTTTTTATAGAAAAGATGGTTTTTAAATATCACATGCTCTTTAAAAGTTTATAATAAAAAATACCAATTAAAAATAGCTAATAATATCAAAGCGAGGAAAAATGTTAATTAAACAATTATTTATTATAATAACTAACAAATTGAAAGGTAAGACGTTTAATATGACAGTGGTACATTTTTATAGCTACTGGTCTAACGCATTAAAGTAAACGCCCCTTTTCCTAACACTACACCAAATGTTGACACTTATTACAATAAGGAAGTACCAAAAGTTTGAATTCTTCGGTTAATACTATTTTTTTCAGGTAGAAAAAATGCGTCATCACAATTTTACAGTAGACTATTTTGAATAAGGCAGAATAATCCGCAATATTCCGTTTAAAAAAATAAATAGGCTCTCGTCCAAAATTTAGATTATATTTAGGATAGATTTTTAATTTTTACTTTTTTTCTTACTATTATTATTATTGCATGTGTGTAATGCGATGCTTGACTATCTTGTTTTGATGATTAAAATTTACATACACTTTTTTTTTGTCATATTAATTAAAAACTTCGTTAGTTGATTTAACTCATTATTTTCCAAAAAACGTTTATAGCTAATTTTCTTTTAATTATTAAAAATTATAATTTTTAGTAAAGATTATTAAGTGATTACAACAATTTTCAAGCAAATAAGTGTGCGCATTGTTCCATTTTTGGGACAGTAGCAGAATGCACTAAAATATTGTCTAAAACAATAAAAAATGTAACGTCCCAAAAAGGGAAATGGTAAATAATGGGTTAATGTCTTTCTTTAATTAGTTTTTTTTTTTTTTTTTTTTTTTGACTTAGTTTTATTTAGTGAAAAGTTATTACAAATTATTTTAATTTTTTTATAATTTTTCTGAAACATATTTAAACTATCCGACCATTATTTTCGTAATTGAAAATTTTACATTCAAATTTACTTCTTTTGAATTAAAGTAATCCCTTTTAGTTTATGTAATAAAATATTTTTAACTTTTATAAGACATTTCCTTTGACATTTCTCTGAAAAAAAAAAAAAAAAAAAAAAGAAAATCTCGTTATTTTTTTTATTATTCTGCGTTAAATTCGAGGCTTGTAAATTTTTAAGATATCAATCCCGTTTTACACTTTTTTTTTTTTTTCTACACTAAAGTAAAGGAAGATTTATAATATTAAATTCCTTCCAAGTGTTTTTATCTTTAAATCTTTGTGACTTATCCAAAAAATAGGGAAGATATAGAGCCCACAAGTTTAATAATAAAATATGTTTTAGGTTAAAATATATATATACCAATATTTTCCATTCTTGCATGCAAATATCTGAAATATTTTATCACAAACCTTTTTTATGTATATATATATATATATATATATATATATATATATATTTTTTTTTTTTTTTTTTTTCAGTTTGTGAATCTCTATTTTTTATAAAAATGATAAACTGATTTTTCTTTTAATCTCTTTTTTTCATATTCTTGTATGTATAAATGCGTTTCATAAAAAAAAAAAAAAAAAAAAAAGTCCAGAAACAAATTTGGTATTTTATAAACTCAATTTGGTTTTTTACTACAAATGCCTCAAAAATCTGATGTGAAATAACAATGAAAAATAGAAAAACATATTCAAGCAAATAACACAAATTTCAAAATTTAGGGTGACCTTTTTTTATGCTACTTATTCGGTGTTGATTGATTAAGGATCGAACTTCCTTAACCCTTTAGGGGCTGTGATGCCACTACAGCATCACCTAATTTTAATTTTCAACTGCAAAAACTCATCCCGGAAAATTTTTAATTTTACTTTTATAATATAGTAGAAAAACTCGTCAATTTCTTTTATTTTAATTTTTTTCGTGAATGCCGGTGGCAGTGTAATTTAAACGATCCAAATTACCTTGCGCCGCAAAGGGTTAATTCAGTCCAAAACAAATGATGCGTTCTAACTTATGGTGTTTGCTCACAAAATTTTTATTTATAATCGATTTGAATACTTTTAGAAATTATCTGTCTACACATATAATTACAATGCAAATGCTTATCTGACATTTCCATGAGCACTTTTTAACTAAAGAATTAATGTTTAGAATTTGATGAAATTTGGCATAAATTTGGTGTTTATTAGACTCTGTCGTATTTTGTGCAATATGTGAAGCTTTTTGTTCTGCACTTTTATGGTTTTGAGAGGGCTATATCTCGGCGTCGGTATCAGGAAAAAACGACCCACACAAAGCGTCCCCGGAAAAAACATCTCCCTGGAAGAAACGTCCTCGGAAATAAATCACGAAATTTTTGGAATTTCGCACTTATATCTTGTAGATCAAATTACTAACTAAGTTTATTTATTATTCAAAATTTTAAAAAAAATAAAAAAAAAAGAAATTATGTAATAATAATAATAATAATACGCTTTAGACATCACAAAATTTCTTCTCTATCCTTTGATATAATAGTGGTTAACATGCACAAACATGGACGCGAACTTTCCAAAATTTCATTGAGAGCACAATTCATTTTTTCTTCTTTCTGAGAGCCAGTGCTTTGTTCCACCTCCCCCCACCTCGTACTTTGCTATACAGTCAAGTTTCTCTTGATTCAAACTTAATTTTTTTTTTCTTTCTTAACAAAAATTTATATTAAAAAATGATATAAATAAAACTTTATACTAATTTATATTATATTATATTATAATAAAAGTTTATATTAAATTAATAGTATACATTTTGTATGCATTTATAAAAATTTTAAATCCAAAACATCCTATACAAAAAAAAAAAAAAAAAAAAAAAAAAAACACTTAATCTTCGTTGTCTGCATTGTGCTGGAATTCATTTATACGATTCTGTTAAACATGTGTATAATGATGCGTACACTTTTTCCATGTATATTGTAGCAAGTTCCAATTACATGTACATATATATATATATATATATATATATATATATATATATACATTTTTTTTTTTTTTTTTTACAGTAAACGATTACCCACGAGCAGATTATCCGCAGGCGCTAGAAAAGGGCGGGATCAAAAGAAAATATTTTCTCAACAAGAAACAAAATTAAATGAGTTTTACTTTCTCTTATATATAGAGAGAAAGTATTAGATTCATGAAAATATTTTCGACCTCCAGTTCTTGATGGATTTACACGTTATAGGATGTCCTGAACGCGATTTGACTGTTTTTGGAAAATGTCTGTCTGTGTGTCTCTGTGTGTATATCACAAATTTTGTGGACGCTGTATCTCACGAGCCAATCAACGAAATTTAACCAAACTTCGTATTTAGTTGGGCCCAAACATAAACTAGTGCTTTAGATGATCCATCGCTCAACAAGTGGCGCTGTGATACCATTTTTTCTAAACTTTTAACATTGCAGTAAAGGACAAAATTTCCTATAAATGAACATAATGAAAGTTATTTTTAACGTGTGATTGCAATTAATAATATAAGTTATTGATAATAGTAATAGTAAACTGGAGAAAAAAAAAATTTCATGTGGGAGCATCGTCCCACATGCACACATCGTTGTAAATTTTCAATATAGGTATCTTTCGAAAGATCTCGTCAATACCTTTAAAACGAATGGTTAAACCGTATATCTGTGATAATTTAAAACAAAGTTATAATTTTTTTTCATTTTTTAACGATTTTTTTTTCTGATAATGGTAAAAAATTGACTTTCGGCACTTAGTGATATAATTTTGTCAGACAAAAATCGTCTGCATTTATCATGGAAAACAATTTAATAATTTAATAAATAATTTGTATTGTATGAATTTTGTGTAAAATTATATTAAAGAATATCTTGTGGTGGCCACATCATACTAGTTTCAGGCCTCGCAGCGTTCCTAAAATTTTAGGAATCATTTTGCTACATTGTCACCACTATTTTAAATGAACACTTATTTACCTAATACTTTAACATTAAAACCTTCAAGAAAAAAGTTTTTAACAATGGTGGTGGCAGTATAATAAAACGCGAGTAAATTTTTAGGAACGCTGCGAGGCCTGTAGTTTATTTAAGAAAAAAAAAATGTAAATATAAAGAACTATGTTGTTTTTGTTTTATTTTTTGTACAGTACAGCACGATATCAGACAAGCCAACATTTTATTTTATTTTTCAGAGCAGTGTTAATACCCGTTTTTTTTTTTTTTTTTTTTTTTTTCCCACTACTTTTCTTGAATGGTAATTATCTTCTTATTTAATCGTAATTACATGTTGGAGAAAATTTCACTATAAATAAAGTGGTGTGTTAAAAGGGCGGATATTGAAAATGTTTCGGAATGAATTAAAATATTGACAAATCTGCGGAACTATTGAATTTAATGCATAAATTAGCTTACAGATTTAAATTTGTTTTCATCGGTAGTATATATATATTTTTTTTGTTTTTGTTTTTACATCCTATGATATATAAAATACAAATATTTTTACTAATTGCGAATTGTTTCATTCTTTGTATTATGTTTTATATACAACAAATTTGCGTTTTTGAGCTAGAATATTTTTTAGCCTTTTGCGCTTTATTCGCGATTTTCGTTATCCACGAAACCCATACCACTCAGTTCCGCAGATAATCGGGAATATACTGTATTTGTAAAAATTTTAGTTTATTAAAGTACAGTTAAAAGACATACTGTAAAAGACATAAAGACATAAAGATCATTATCTAAATCAAATTATTTTATGTGGCACTACAAAAACAGTATTCTAAATTATATACATACTTTTTTTTCAACAGAAAAGTTCTTTATGATTGGTGGCACTAAAAGCTAACGGGTTCTCCCGCAAAATATTTGAAGGAAACCCTACTTTAAAAAAGAAAAATAATACATTATGTTTTTTAATAATTCAATTTAGCAAGACGTTGTTTAAGCACAAAAAAGTGCTACAAATCGCATTAAAAAAACTGGTATCAAAAAGTCGTAACACTTGTAAGCTATGTTTGTGTAACAATAATTAAAATAATCTTGTGTGTCACTCTGAAGTGTTTTTCAATCAAATCATTTTCTTTTAAATAGTAACAATCGTTCACTTGCGATTGACCTGAAGAATACAGCAGAGTACTCAGAATAGAAAATGTTACTCTTTATCTGTAATATAAATTGCTATTAGAAAGAAAAAAAAAAAAAAAAAAAAAAAAGAATCAAGAAAAACGTTATTGCAAAGCAAAAGCGAAGCGAGAAAGGGGTAAGGTGGTACAAAGCATTTCCTGTCGGAAAAAAGGAAAAACCGCTTGTGCCCCAATGAAATTTTGAAAAGTCGGAGCCGATGTTTGTGCACGTTAACCGCTATTATATAAAATGATACAGAAGAAAGTTTTGTGATTTCCAAAGCATACTATGGAACTTTTTATAATTTCGTTTATAATTTTGAATAATAAAGACATGCAAGATATAAGTGTGAAATTTCGAAACTTTCATAATTTATATATGGGGATCTTTTTACAGAGCGGCGTTTCTTCATGGGAACATTTTTCTCTAGTACCCTCGGCATCTTTTAGATATAATCATTTAAAGCTGAATAATAATCATATTTTGGATAAAAAGGGTTTTAGTGTTGGGTTTAATGCTGACTCTCTGGCTGGGGCACCTAGTTTTGATTGCGATATTCCCCTTGGAATTTTTTCTAAGATGTCCTAGCCCATATTTATGAAAGGTTTTCCTTTATTTTCAGTGTAGGGGGGAGGGGGGAGAGATCTCTCTTTTTCTCCCCCACTATTATAGACACATACAAAAGCATGCCAATTTAATTCATTTCCTTCAAAATAATTTTCTGAATTCTTTCTAAATTTTTATTTATTTATTTACTTATTTCATCAAAAAATTTAATTTGTAGTTCATTTTGCGACGTAATTTACATAGATAAGAAGAAAATAAAACAATTAGATCATCAAAACTCGTTTCGGAAGATAAATCAATATTTTTAAAATTTCTTAATCTGAAGCACTGAAAAATAATTATTGCACTTTTACAAAATCATTTCTTCTATTAGTTTCAATGGATAGCTTGTGAAAAACCGTGATTCTTTTAATTTTTTATTTAGTTTATTATTTTTTTAATAGCAAATTCCTGTATTTGTAATATATTTTTTCTTTTAAAATTTATATTTTTAAAAATAAGGCTTGTATTAAACGGAATTATTTTTCATTTTTCTTAATAGAATTGTCTGAAAAGCTTTTCATTCTCATTTTTATTTTTTCATCCTTATTTTTTTTTTCTTTCTTTAGTTTTAAAGCTAATATAAATTGAGTTAATGAATACTTTTTTAAATTAAAACTTTGAAATTGTTTTTAAAATTTTTGAAGCTCATCAACATTTTTCTCGCTTTAAAAAACAGAAATTAAGGAATTTACTTTATTATTATTTTGTTGCTAAAATAAATGAGTAAATGAATAAAACTAAAGTAAATTTAATTCTAAATTTCTTATATTTTCATTTTCATTTATTCTTTTTTTATGACATTTTGACATAATAATTGACATTATATGTAAAATTTTCTTTAAAATAATTTTTAAACTGTTAATACAAATGCAAACATTTTCACTTAAAAAAAAAAAAAAAAAAAAAAAAAAAAAAATCATTCTAAGTGTACTTTACTTTTATTAGTGTTCTATAACAGGTATGTGTAACTCAGGCATTTGTAAAAATTTTCTACATCCGTTTATTGACGTTTTTATATACTTTGAAGTAATATATATAATCACAAAAACCAAATCCTCAAAAATTAATTTCATTTGTGAAGGTACTAGACATCAAACAATTTTTTTTGTCCAATTTTAAATTTTAAATATTAATTCGTTTAAATAAATTTCGATGTTCCGATATATCTATGTATGTATTTCTTATAAATAATACAAAAGTGTTAACTTAAGAAAAAATCATTTACACTTAAATGTAGTAAAAATGTAGCCTGATAGACATGACAAAATACAAACGTGATTTAAATGACTTACCTTTATCACTCAATTGCTCAAAATTGAATACTGACAGCTAGCAAACCCGTGCGAAATGTTCGCAATTTATTTATTTTATTTCCTTTTTAAATTTGAAACATATAAAACTAATTCCACTACCCGATTTAAATTTTAATTCATTAGAAGCTAAATTATTATTGATTTATGCGGGATGAAAGCCAATGATAGTTGAAGCAAATCATTCAAAGAAAAGTTTTAAAATAAAATTCATTTTTGATGTCCCAGTTTTCATACTTCCCCAGGCAGGACAGCTTCTGTATAGGACCCCTATGGCGACTTTGAATTTTCTGTCGCCATGTTGGCTATGCTTTTTAATTTATTTTTTAATTTATTCATTTTGGCATATATATATATATATATACTCATCACTGCCGGCTTTATTGTAACGTATCGTATATCTTTAGTTGATGAATGACAATCACTCAAATAAATATTCCACAATAAGTTGATGCAGTCGTTTTATTGAAGGCACTTAATCATTTTACACTTTATTAATAGTCAATCAATCTGAGCACGCTGACATACAGATCCGTAGACGAGTCGGGCCGAAAACGTCCCGTTAACGGCGGAACTGCAAACCAATCCCCCTCCTGGGACCGCTAAAATAAACTTTTTATTGACGTGAACTAATGAAGCACAAGCTTCCATGAAAAAGGCGCCGATTTTCGGGTGCTCCCGCTTAAATATGGATATTTGGGAGCGAGGCCAAACTCCTAATATGAATTCTTATTGGATAATTAATTGAGCTAAAATCCAGCCCACATTCTCTCATTGGTTGACCCGGATATCCAGGATTTCGTATTTCGCAATGCCTTGCCGCTTATTTTGACTATTGCATAATTTTGATTATGAAACTTATTCTAACTCCGATTCCCGCGCTACGACGTGTTTTGCTGAAAAACTAACTTTACTGGGGCTCTAAAATAGAATTCTCACAAAGTTGTTCTTAAAATTAAGATTTATTCTGAGCTAATACTATTAAGATATCACTTAATATTAATTTAAATACTAATTTAGAATCTTGCTTATTTTATCCTTTCATATATATATATATATATATAAACGATAAATATTATAATAAATTTTAACATTAAAATTCTAGCAATTAATAGATACATGCCAATACCAACACAACAACTAGTATGTTGTGGCTACCACAAGACTTTCTTCTATATTTTCCTATACATATTCAATCAGTAACAATATTAAAAAAAAAATACGATTTTTTTTCTAAGTTTTTTTTGTCAAAAGTAATACATATTCAATCAGAAACAATATTTAAAAAAAAAAAAAAAAAAAAAAATACGATTTTTTTCCTACATTTTATTTATTTTTTATTTATTTATTTTATTTATTTTTTTTTTTTTTTGGTAAAAAAAAAAAAAAAAAAATCGATAACTTTGTTTTAAATTATAACAGATTTATAGTTCAACCATTCATTTTAAAGGTATTGACGAGATCTTTCTAAAGATTCCAATCTTCTAAATTTACCCCCCCCCCCCGGGGGGAGTACTTCCTACCCCCACATGCACAGAAATTTTTCCTAGTTAACTATTACTATTATCAATAACTCATATTAATTTTACAATCACAAGTTAAAAATAACTCTCATTTTATCCTATACTGCCATGTTAAAAATTTAGAAAACATGAGATCACAGCGCCACCTGTTGAGCGATTGATTCCCAAATGTAATCAGCACCAGAGTATGTCAGGGACCAACTAAATACCAACTTTGGTTAAATTTCGTTAAAAAAAATCAATAACTTTGTTTTAAATTATCACAGATTTATGGTTCAACCATTCGTTTTAAAGGTATTGACGAGACCTTTCGAAAGATACCCATCTTGAAACTTTGCACCCCGGGGGGGGGGGGGAACTGATGCCCCACATGCACAAAATTTTTTTCCTAGTTAACTACTACTATTATCAACGATATCTTTCGAAAGATACCCATTGTGGAAATTTACTCCCCTGGGGGGGTACTTTCCCCCCCGGGGGGGGGGGGGGGAGCGATGCTCCCACATGCACAACATTTTTTTCCTAGTTAAATACTACTATTATCAATAATTCATATTTATTTTACAATCACAAGTTTAAAATAACTCTTATTATGCACATTTATACGAAATTTTGTTCTATACTGTAATGTTAAAAATTTAGATAAAATGCGATCACAGCGCCACCTGTTGAGCTATTGATCCCCAAATGTAATCAGCACCAGTTTATGTCGGGGACCAACTAAATACCAAGTTTGGTTAAATTTCGTTAAAAAAAAATACGATTTTTTTTTTCGTTAAAAGAAAAAAAAATCGATAACTTTGTTTTAAATTATCACAGATTTATGGTTCAACCATTCGTTTTAAAGGTATTGACGAGACCTTTCGAAAGATACCCATCTTGAAACTTTGCACCCCGGGGGGGGGGGTACTTCCCCCCCCCCCCAGTGGGTGGGGAGAACCGATGCCCCCACATGCACAAACTTTTTTTCCCAGTTAACTATTGCTATTATTATCAACGAGACCTTTCGAAAGATACCCATCTTGAAAATTTACTCCCCCGGAGGGGGGGGGGGGGAACCGATGCCCCCACATGTACAAAATTTTTTTCCTAGTTAACTACTACTATTATCAATTTAATTTTACAATCACAAGTTTAAAATAAATCTCATTATGCCCATTTATACGAAATTTTGTCCTATACTGCCATGTTAAATGTTTGCATAAAATGCGATCACAGCGCCACCTGTTGAGCAGTTGATTCCCAAATCTAATCAGCACCAGTTTATGTCAGGGTACAACTAAATACAAAGTTTGGTTAAATTTCATTCATTGGTTCGTGAGATACAGCGTCCACAAAAAAGTGATACAGACAGACAGACAGACATTTTCTAAAAACTATTAATTCGTGTTCTGGACATCCCAAAACGTGTAAATCCTTCAAAAAACGGAAGTCGAAAATTTTCACGAATCCAATACTTTCTCTATATTACATATAGAAGAAAGTAAAAATAAAATTGGTTTTAACACAGTACAAAAACTATCACAGAATTGTTGCGAATCATATTTAGATCCAATAAGAGACATATATATATATATATTTTTTTTTAACTTAATACCTATTTTGATTATACATTTTATTATTGCTTTTTATAATCAATTTATGACAAAAAATCATATTTTGTTTAAATCTTTAAACTATTTCTAAGTTTAAAATGAAGATTGTAAAAATTCAACTTTAAAAAATAACTTTTCTATGTAAAATAATCTCATCGGACAAATGTCCTTTTTTTTCATTATTATTAGATAACTGAATAGAAACCGCGTGTTTAAATATTGCTTATTTTTTATCCTCGCGTATTTTATTAAGTCTCAATCATATCGTTTCTAAAAAAAAAAAAAATAATAATAATCGTAACTGGTCCACGTTAGACAAATATTATGCGGATGATGTGGAGAAAAAAAAGTTAATTTTTAACAAGCAGTCGCCTATCATGAATAGATAGTATAGACACACATAAGCAGGTCGTGTACAGAAAAGTTTGTATCTTTGCAAAAAAATTTTGGTAAATGATATAATCTCCCTCACTCTAACTTTTTTTTTTTTTTTTTTTTTAAGAAGAGGAGTGAAATAAAAAAAATATGTATACTTTTTAAATTTGTTTTGAGTTATTTTGAGTAAGGCAATAATATATATATATATTATATACACATACTATCTACCACTAAGTATTTGGATACTTTCGAATTTAGACGTTTTGTCAAATATCTAGAAAAGATCTTTAGAAATCATCTTGAAACTTTGGTGGTATAAAAAACATGTTATACCTCATTTACTTCAGAAAAAGTTGTGTCCTGAAGAGAAAAAGGAAACCAGTAAAAATCGAAACAAAAAACAAAATGTTTTGGATCACTCTATTTTTCATTATCTGTATAAATTTTTATGAAGCTACCACACTCAATCATGGAGATATAAAGTTTTTTTTTTTTTTTTTTATAAATAAATAAATAAAAATAAATAACTTTTTTAATTATAACACGTAGGGTTTTAGACCCGGTGCAAAGACACTTTTAGAAAATTTGGCATACTACATTAGATACAGCATACTGCAATCAGAATGCAAAAATGTTCAATATCTTACGAAATATAAATATTTTTACTAAACAATTTTTAACTACGCATGCGCTACCTTTAAAAAAAAAGCATTTGCATAATTCAATATCCAAAAGTATTGAACAACTTATATAAGTTGCTCAATACTTTTGGCTATCAAATTATGCAAATGAACTTTTTTAAAAGCTGGCGCATGCATAGTTAAAAATTATTTAGTAAAAATACTTATATTTTATGCAAAACTATTAGACTTAGAAACCTTGAATATAACATAATACCAGATAGAACCATACTAAATTTCTTTAATTCAAGGTAAAACTACTATATTGTAGCCATCACAAAGCTTTCCTCTATATTCCCCTGATACAAACATTCATTTTTAAGGTATTGACAAGTCCTTTTGTACAATATTTATATTGAAAATTTATATACCCTGGGAGTGGGACTTCCTTCGGTAGGGTAGAGTGATATTGATACTCTTAGATTCGCATCCCACCCCCTCCACCCCTAAATGCATTATTACTATTATAAGTAATTCTTTTTTATTTCACTGTAATTCATTAAAAGTAATTATCCTTGTACACATTTATACGAAATTTTCTCCTATAATACAATATAAAAAATATTATGGAAAACAGAATAGCAATGCCCCCTGCTGGGTGATTTTCATTAAAAGCTGATAGGTAAAAATGTATGTCAATGTGCATCAACAGAAATTCTGTGCATTTATTCTTCATAGAGCTAGTACAAAATTTTGTCACCAACACACGCAGGCACACAAATAGACAAACATTTTCTTAAAATGACTAAATGGATTTCTGGTTCCCTCAAAACCTGTCAATTCATCGAAAACTATAAGCTGAAAGATTTTACGAATCTAGTACTTTCTTCTATAAAATATAGAAGAAAGTAAAATTAATTGAGATTGTCCATTTTTAAACTCTTGTCCATTTTCCACACTTTCCAACAAGGTGGAAAAGTGTTAATGACTTCGGTTTGTCTGTCTGTCCGTCTGTCTGTTCACGCTCTAACTCCCGTAAATATTTATGGAATTTCCTGAAACTGATATATGTTATTCAAGTTCACTATCGGATGTTCCCTATTGAAAATGGAGCGCGTACCTCTACTGGTTTATGTACAGGGACACCGAAAGTATTCTAAAGCATTGTGTTCTATGGGATGTATTTCTATAAAGCATCTTTTAATACCTTTACTGTACACAAATGTTAATTAAATTGAACTATGTTATTCAAGTCCACTGTCGGATGTTTCTTATGTAAAATGGAGTAAATACCAGCACTGGTTTGTGTACAGGGACACCCGAAAGTATTCCAAAGCATTGCATTCTATGAGAGGTATTTCTATAAATCAAATTTAATAACTTTACTTTGCACAAAGCTTAATGAAATTAGAATATGTTATTCAAGTCCACTATCGGATGCTTCTTATATAAAATGGAGTAAATACCAGCACTGGTTTGTGTACAGGGACACTACGAAAGTATCCCAAAGCATTGCATTCTATGAGAGGTATTTCTATAAACTAAATTTTAATAACTTTACTTTGCACAAAGCTTAATGAAATTGAAATATGTAATTCATATCCACAAAAGATTGCTTTCTATAGAATATAGTAGGATTAGCATTAAATTTACAGGACCGCACAAAAACATTTAGTTACTTTAAGTAATATTAATAAAAGTTTGTCAGAATTGCACTTTCATTTTTATTAAGTATTTTTAACACTTTCTAACAATTTTTAAGTGTGAATATGATTTCAGTTTGTAAGTTTATCTGTCTGTTCGTCTGCCTATCTATCTGTTTGTCTGTCCACGGTCTAACTCTCTTAAATACTTATAGAATTTTTCGAAACTGATATATGTCATTCAAGTTCACTACCGGATGTTCCCTATTGAAAATGGAGTGAATACCTCTGCCGGTTTGCGGACAGGGATACCCGAAAGTTTTCCAGAGCATTGTGTTCTGAGAAAGGCATTTCTATAAACCATATTTTAATACCTTTACTGTACACAAAACTTAATAAAATTGAAATATGTCATTCCAGTTCACTATCGAATGTTTCTTATGTATAATGGCGTAAATACCAGCACTGGTTTGTGTACAAGGACACTCTAAAATATACCAAAGCATTGCTTTCTATGTGAAGTATTTCTATAAGTCAGATTTTAATAACTTTATTTTTCACAAAGCTTAATGAAATTGAAATATGTTATTCATGTGCACAAAAGAATGCTTGCTATAGAATATTGTATGATGAGCATTAGATTTACAGGGACACACAAAAATATTTAGTTTCTTTAAGAGATGTTAATAAAAATTTGTTTAATTGCACTTTCGTTTAGATTAAGCGTTTTTAGCGCTTTCAAACAATTTTTAAGTGTGAAAATGATTTCAATTTGTGCATTTGTCTGTCCGATTGTTTATCTTTCTATGTGTCTTTCTCTCGCCCCAGCGTCTGTTAATATTTTCAGAATTTTTTTTAAAATGTTATATATTAGTCAAGTTCACTATAGTATGTTTCCTATTCAAAATGACATTAATATGTCCTGTACAACTAGTTTATGTACAAGGACAACTAAAACAACATTCCAATACATTGCGTTTTAAGTGATACACTTTTAAAAATCACTTTTAAATATCTTTCTACTGTAAAAATCATATATATATATATATATATATATTGTTAATATTGTAACATAATATTTTGTAATATGATTAACCTTCAGATTTACAGGGCTACACTAAAATATTCAGATTCATTCAGGGCTGCAATTATAATCTACCGACCGCATTTTTTTGTGTTAATAAGACTTTTTAACACTTTCGAACAATGTCTAAGAGTGATTTTAAATTCAATTAGTTTATCTGTATACTTTTCAGGGCTTCTGTATGTCTGTTGTGTGATAACGTAGGCAAAGAATATTGAAAGTTATATGATACAACAAATACGTACAATTAGAAAGTGTTAATAATCAATGCGTACTGCATGATTTTTCATTCTTGTTTACTTTTACCTATACATTAATGCATAAAACTTATACTGAACTTGCAATATATTATTATTATTATTATTATTATTAAATTTATTATTACTTTTATAATATATTTTTAATTTTAAACTTAAAATAAATTATCAACTTTTAAAGAATGACTATTTTAATATTGAGACTGTATCGCAAATTCAAGATTATGATACAATTTACATTGGATTTGTGCTATTTTAATATGTCTATTTACAAAGTCCTTATCCTTTATGGGTAATAATTTTCTAAATGAACACAAAAAGTGCTATTTTTTTAGCAGATTATTTTAGAAAAGCAACTACACAAAATTTCAAGGGACTATTTTACGTCAATATTTGTTTTAAAACATTCAAATTGTTTCCATACTTGAAATTTAATAATTTATTCACTTGTGACAGTATAAATGATCCTCAATGTAATTGTTTTAATGATCATATAAATCTTAAAATATTTATTAGAACTGTCATTTGGAACAAAAGGACTAAAAAGAATAAAATATCTACAATTTATTCTAAATGAAACTAGTATGTTGTGGCCACCACAAGACTTTCTTGTATACTTTTCTATACAAATTCACATAGTAAAAATAATTTATTAAAACTATTAATTATTTTAATTATCTATCATGATGAATTAAGACGATTTTCATCTTAGAGAAAACTAACATTAAAGAAAGACAGTTTCATTATAAACGACGTCTTATAAATCACATCTATAAATAACAACTTAAAAAATGCGTTTTCATAATGGTTATCTTACATATCAAGTTTCGTGCATTTATATGCCATAGAAGTTAAGATAGAGCCTTCTCATTCTCGGTGAAAATTGCAGCATAGCAGCTTTATTTACTGGTCGATATGCATCCAAATTGAATCAGCATAATGTCTCATAATGGCCTTCTCACATATCCAGATTTGTTTGATTATACGCAATAAAACGTGAGATATATCCTTCCCATTATCTGAGGAAATCACTGTTTAGCAGCAGCATCTTTTGAGCGATTGGTACCAAAAGTTGATAAACACTAATTTATGTGAAAGTTGCATATAAATTTATATGCAAGTCTGTGCAGTAGTTCCTGAAATACTTCCCTTAAACCGTGGAAATCGCTGTATAGCAGCGCCACTTGTTGAGTGATTGACACCAATAGTTGATCGTATTAATTTAGATAAGGGTGCATCTACATGTATATTTATATACAATTCTGTGCAGTAGTTCTTGAGAAACATTCGACACAAAATGTTTGTCAGACATGAAGATATACAGACAGACAGATATTTTCTAAAATGGTCAAATCATGTTCTGGGTCTCTCAAAACGTGTAAATCCATCGAAAACAGAAAATCGAAAATTTTTATGGTAGTATACAGTACTTTCTTTTGTTGAATGTAGAAGAGAGTGAAAATAAATATTAAAACGCAGCAAAATAAAGTTAACTATGATAAATATAGGAAAAGAAATATTCGAAATAAAAAAAAATCAGTTATAGGTCTTTCAATAAATATAGACGATCAATGAAAATTATCTTGAAGCTAGGGACAAAAATGACAGTAAAAATTATAAAAGAAAAACTTGTCAAGTTATTTTATCTCATCTTATCAGACATTATTTGAAGAAGTGACAACAGAATGTAAAAGAATTTATCATTTTAATCACTCAGTGATGTTGCAACGTAAAACATTTATGGCATAATAAATTTTTGTTGTAATTAGTTTCCACATCATTCGAGGTAATAGACAAATTTCGATTTTTTACAACGTAAAATGTAGCATAAATCCTGGATTTCATAGATATGTAGTCGAGTTACTGATTATGGATTCTTTTTGTTATAATAAAGAAATATACCATTTTATTAAATCGTATTTTGTAAGAGAGAAAATAATATTTTTTATTATTCCTTTGTTTTTTATTCACAACATTATTTTTAGCACTATAACTATCATTACTAAATTTTCCTTACATTCTTTTATATTTTAGGATTATAAATTTATTTATGATCCTAAATCCTAAATTTATTTATTTACGATTTAGGATCATAAACCATAAATTTAATTATTATTATTTTTTTTTTAAGTTAAAGCGCAGTATAATGAGTTTTATTATTATTATTATTATTAATCTTGAAAAAAAAAAAAAAAAAAAAAAAAAAGATTATAAGCAAACATTACAAATTGATTTTATTATTATTATTATTATTATTATTATTCTTTACCTTTAGTTTTACTATTCATTATCTTTAGTATAGTTCTTGATATATATATATATTCATAAAAAAATATTAAAGGGATTTTGTTTTTATTTCAGGTGAGTACTACTTCTTATGTTTATTTCCTTTAATGATTACGGTGAGTAAACTTAATTACTTTTATTTTACAAAACTAAATAAAAGTCTTGTGTACACAATATTTAAACTTTAAAACTTCTTCACACACCATAAAATGATAATGTTTAATTTTATGGTGTGTGAAGAAGTTTTAAAGTTTAAATACTTTTATTTTAACTTTAATAATGTTTAAAATATAAGATGTATTTTAAGATAGTTGAATCATTAACAAAAATTGAGAATTTCTAAAAAATGAAATATGCACAGAGCACGAATATATAAAATATAAGATATATAAAATGCTGTAATGTATGCTACTATAAGTATACGAAAAACTTAAAATATAACTTTCATTTAATTTATCATGAAAAATAAAGTTAAACGGCAAAACAGCGTTGAATATTTTAAAACTCCAGTTTACATTATTTTAATTAAAAATATACATGCTGTTGCACTGTCGAAGATAAAGGAAAACTTCAAACTAGTAACATATATTTCAGTAATTTATGGTATGTGTGTTTTAAAAAACAAGTAATACATGAATCTACTTTATTTAATAAATATCTTAAATAAGTCCTTTAGTTTGTATAATAGAGTTTATTTTGTTTTACTTGCATTTTTATTTATTTATTCTCCGGTAGAGAGGAGCTACTCAAGAACATCTGTAGCGCATTATTACTTATCCATTGGAATTCCCAAGCACGCCGGGATTTGTGGGTTAAAATCCCCTGATAAAGGGACCTCACCCCGCGCCCAACAACGCAGTTTATTTAAATCTCATTTTGCTGGATCAACCTTCAACGTGGAACCAGAGCGCAAGTGTGGACATTAGGATAACATGATTAGGCATGCATTCCACACGTTTGTAAAGTTTTCAATAAACTGATAAATTATTATTAATTGTATTAATCTACATTGTAATTTTTATGAAATTTTTATTTTTCTGACTGAGTGAATATAATACCTGGACCGGGAGTCGAACCCCGGATCTTTTACTTACAAGGTCAAGGCTCTACCATTTGAGCTATCCAGGCCGAAATCGGTCAGCATTACTCACTCAGACAACCTTTTGGCAGAAACATCTGGTCTATCATTTAGATAGCTCGACAGAAATAAGCCGCAGGTAAAGGAAAACACCATTAAATAATGGGAGAAAGAAATACAATTTTTTTATTAAAATCACAATCAACTGATTGGAAGAAAATCTTATTTTTATGAAATTTTTATTTTTCTATTTTTCCGACTGAGTGAAAACCGGTCCAGGCATTATTTTCACTCAATCGGAAAAATAAAAATTTCATAAAAATAAGATTTTCTTCCAATCAGTTGATTGTGATTTTAATAAAAAAAATTCTACATTGCAATCTTTGCACTATGTTTGGACCTTTTCTGCATCTTTCATTATGTTTTGACTAAAACTGTCTAACATAGCTGCTTCCAATTCAAACAGAAATTTGACTAATTTCCTCACTTTTGGGGACAAAAACTGAAATTTTTAATTTGAGATAATTCATTAAGTTTTTCACTTAAAAACTTTGTTTATTATTGCTATTCACATAAATTTTAATATTGTTATTATCTTTTCTCAGAGCAGTATTTACTAAGTACTAACTCAATTAATATACTAATACTTTTAAATGTGTGTTACAATAATAAAGAGACCACATATAAAATAAATTTCTTTAATTAATATACTTTTTTTTTTTTTTTTTTTTTGTAAAATTTACATTAAAGTTGAGCATAAATTAATTTTGAATTTTAGATTATTATTTTTAAGAAAATTATTTTGTAGAGATACACGCTATTATATATATAAGCAAAATATGGGTATAAGCAAAATAGTTAAATGGAAATTATATTATTATAGGGGGCTAGAAACGTGTTTTTCTTTTGGCTAAATAGCCAACATTTCGTCAGAAACTTCTCATATTTCATTCCCTACATGAGGGCGCTCCCCTGATGAAGGCTCTCATGTGTTTTGGGATTAATTTTCATTTAACCTTGGTTATTTTGCTTATTTATTATAATTTTATATTTCTTTTCGCTGCATTTGCGCATTGGTTCATAAATTCCCTGTTCTAGTTCTATATTTAAAAATTCAAGATTTATTCCATCTTATATTTAAAATTTATCTTATACATATATACATGGCCCGGTAAATAATATTTATATTTTATTCACAAAATTACTTCGTTTAAGCATTTTAGCGATATAAAAAAAAAATTAATTTATTATTAATTTTATTGTTACCATCATTTTTTTATCTTTTATTTTTTTATTTTATTTTATTTATTTATATTTATATTTTTGTTTATATTTTTATTTATTTTAGATATATAATACATTAGATCAATAGATACAATATCTTATGCCCAATCAAGTGACCGTCATGCTTTTTTTTTTTTTTTTTTTTTTTTTTTATCATAATGAACTGAAATGTAATCTTTGACCTTTGGAGGACGATTTCAACTTAAAATACAAAATTTCAAACGATGCTTCTGATACTGGTAGATTTTTTTTTTTTTTTCAGTATATTACCTTTTTTATTTTGGTATCCATTTTAATAGTTATAATACTTTATTTATATTACAACTATAAACTAGAATCTGTTTGACATGTTGTGCATTCATAAATGTTCTCAACCATGTATTCTACACATTATTGGTTTTTATAGTAGTGAAATGCATAAATACTTGGAAGAAATAACAAACAGCTAAATCTGCGCTGTAACAGATTTTTTATTGTTACGTAAAGTTGTTGCGTTTAACTTTATGTTGTTAGAGAAGTTTTGGCCAATTTTCTGTGCTAGGACCTAGACCTGGGTGAAATGCCCTGTGTGAAAGTCTTTTAAGGGATCTTTCTGAGAAAACCATGGTAAACTCCAAATAATATTTCCGACTCTGTGCTCGATTAAATTAAATTAAATTAATAATATGTATTTAGTTATAATAAACATTTATTAGAACCATTTGAAACAATAAATTCTTATTCAAAATTTCAAAGAAGTACTTTATGAATATACGTGAAAAATTATATATGCAATGATATACATTCATTAACTTTTTTAAACATAAAAGTCCTTGTACATTTCTTAGATCTACCTATCAAACAATTTTTTCCCCCTCAAAAAAAAAAAAAAAAAAAAAAAAAAAAAAGTCACTCTTAAATAATTGGACTGTGAATGCAGGAAAACAAAAATGGGAACAGTTAAAAAAAAAAAAAATCCGGCAAAACTGATTATGTAGCATTTATCTGAATATTTCTCCCTCGAAAACGAGTACTTTTCTTAATGTTCTGAATTTCAGTTCTTAATTAACAGCATATAGCTAGGACTGAACATCAAATTAAATGTTCTTATATTCTTTCATAACATAAACAAATCATACTTTTTTTCTAGACGAAGATGTTAAATTTTATGTTCCTGATATCTAAAAATCTACTAAAATTTACTACCTCAATATTTACTACATATTAACTCTAAAATAAAACAAGTATGTATAAAAAATACTTATGTATTTTTATCTATTCATTTTGAATAATATCACTTCTAGTGATATCAAATGGAATGATGCCAATATCTGATTTTTTTTTTTTTTTTTTTTTCTCCCCACCTAAAACATAAAGTCACTCCAAATGAACATTGTAATAGTCATTATATATTTAGACATAGAGAGTTTTCACTATCATTAGGTAACTGACTATTCCTTCTGATGAATAAAAAACTGTTTTACTTTATTCTGATAAAAATATCGAAACCAATTTCATTTTTTTTTTTTTTTTTTTGGGGGGGGGAGGGGGGCAACTTAAGAAAGTTAATATTTTCAATTTTTTTTTATTTTATAAATTCTACTTAAATAATTTGTAACAAATATCTCTTTTAAAATTTTGGTGTTTTTATTTATTAAAAATCATTTGCATACGCTAGACCTGTCTTAATTCTGAAGTTTCATCATTCTGTCTTTATTAGTTTCCAAGATACGATAGTCAGACGATTCGCCACATACATACATATACACATATATGCACACTGAACAATTTCCAAAAATCATTTTTTTTTTTTTTTTTTTTTTTTTTTTTTTTTACACTTAAACAAATACCTTAAAACATGTAAACCAGGTGAAACCTCGATATCGAATTTTTCGACCGAATACAATACTTTCATTACCTACGGGAATTCAGGTAATGGAAGTAAAAATGCTACGATTTCAAATGACTTTAATGGCAATTGAATACAACTAAACACATCCCGGTTGTTGTGGTGTTTACTATTGATTAATGCTATTATTACCTGTATATCGCCAGCCTGGTGGCTTGCTCGGTAGGGAGCTGCCCTCTGAAACACTATGTCTCAGGTTCGAATCCTGGTTCAGTTATGGACGTTTGTGGTGTTCTAATAAGTGTAAAAATTAAAGGAATTGTCATTGTGAATATGTAACATGGACCATTAGAGACAAAAGTCGCTGTGACTATAAATCTCAATAATTTAATTTAAAAAAAAAATTAAAAATACTCTTATTTTTAAACAGTATTTTGCTACTTTTGCTATGTATTTATGATTAAATGTAGAAAATATTTGTTGTTTCATGAGAATAAAAAATAAATATGTAGGAATAAAGAGCAAATTATTCTTAATTTTGATCATAACTAAGCTAACTACGAAATTCTAGCTTATGTTACTTAGTTTTTTTCATAATAATATTTTCATAGTAATAAAAGTAAAAATTAGGAAATTATATCACAAATAGTTTTAAAGGTTTTAAAGTTATAAATTATACTTGCTAATAATTAAAAAAAAAAAAAAAAAAAGAAACTGTAATAATGTAATGGTTAAGTTTCCTGGTAAAAATTGTGAAGTGAAAGGATTTAATTTTGATGTTTTGATTAAAAAAAAAAAAAAAAAAAAAAAAAAAAAACAGAGAACAAGTAATTGTTTATTGAAAAGTTTTGTATCATTTTATTTAAAACTGGATTCACCATTCATTAAAATTATCGGGTTTTTAACCCGTAACTGGGGATGTCGGTCTCCGGGACCGCTTTAAAAATGTTTATCATCATCCCTATTCTATTTTTAGCTCGATTGGATGTCTGTTTGAGGATTTATTTATGGTTAAAATGTAAAAATAATGATTTTTCCCACAAAGTAAATGTTCATAAAATATATGGGTGAAATCTTAAATTACTCTTTCTATTAGTAATTTTTTTTTATAAATTTTAATGTAACGCGGTCTCGTAGACCTCATGTTCCCTGTTACACACAACTTTTTCACCTCACCCGTTACGGGTTAAAACCATTTTAGATCTATAAAACTGTATAAATATCGAGTGTTGAAAGTTGTATGAATATTTGAATTATCTGATTTATTCTTTCCTATTTTTAAAAACGCGTGTTCACGAAGGTAAGGGGAAGGGTACGTCTTCCTACTTTGAATCAAAATGTAACCATTTCTGTCAGGTTTTGATGCAAATTGAGTAAAACACATTGAGCAAAGTAACAATACGAGCTTTAGTTTGCATTGGTAGATTCTAGACAATATTATTTATTAAATATTCGCTCTAACAAAGATTTTTAATTTAAGCATTTTATCAACATTTTATTTTTTAAACAAAGGATACAGAAAAATTATATTTACTAAAAATAATTTATTACCTGAGTCCTATTTTCGAATTTGACATTTTTCTTTTTTGTATATTCTTAGATTATGTAATAGACTATTTCTGACTATTCAAAACTAAAAGTGATCTACAGCAATGATGACAACACGTTTTTTACTATCTGAAATAAATTTTAAAAAAGTTTATCCGTAATAACAAATCATGGCTATTCAATGCAGTATTATTAATGATTTTAGGTTGGAAAAAAATGATAATAATTTTGTGTAAATTATTATTGCGTAAATTATACACTTAAAAATGACGACATATCAAATAAATTTTTTTGCTAGTTAAAGTTAATTATCTATTCGGAACTAAATATGTGAAAAATATTTAGTGACATTACTTTTACCATAAAAGTGAATACCATAAATCCTCTTTCTTTATCTTTTTTGCATGCACTATTTAAAAAATTGCTGAATTAAATTTTTATTTAATTTTGATGAGGTTCCGTAATCTTAAAATTTCACACGCATATATTTTGAGATATTTTATGCCCAATATTTTCAGAAGCCGTTTTCAAAAAACTATATATTAATATTTTTCTTTCTAGTATATCAAAAATTCATCTTTGCTTGCCTGTTCATTGATTTATAATAGGTGGACAATGTTAGAATATTTCCAGTCAGAAAAATCTTTGAAAATGTCTCGTCGAAAATTAGACATTTCGATATCGGATAATCGTGTTGTTCCAGTTAAAGTACTAAAGGATGCCAATACTCCAGTTTATTTTATATCAATATTCGATGATTATCGATCACAATCTATCAAAAGTACTCGTAATTGAATTTACGATAAGATGCTTGCCGACAAGGCTGATTTCGAGTGAACATCCGATGAATGTTGGAAAAACTCAGTTGAATTTATTTTATTTACACTGTTTTAAAGAAAAAGACTTTTCTTATATTAAACTGTTTTTTTTTTTTTTAAATCAAGTATAATAATGCATTTTAGAGCTTAAGAATCCTTATATTTTAAATAGTGTACTTTTAAAGGGTAATATTTGCCTTATCTCATTTTCAAAAACAATACTACATTTCATTAAGTGACCGCACACTTACGATTGCAGACGTTTAGTCAAATATATCAAAAAGTACTTGACTAATTATCTCGAAATTTCAGAAGTGTAAAGAACATGCTATACCTTATATGTTCCACTAAAAGTTTTGCTGTAAAGTGGAAAGAGGACCAGTGAGAGATGGAGATCAAATGAAAAACAAAATGTTTGGAATCTCACTATAATGCATGAAATACGTTCTGGCTGATGCAACTGCATAAGAAGCATCTTGTACATCTGTATATATTTGTTTGAGATTTTCACACATACTCATAGAGATACAAAGAGTTCTTTAACTTTAAAGAAGTAAGAAAAAAAAATGCTTATATCAGTTTGAGTTTGCTCTGTATCACACGACTTAAAAAAAAAAAAAAAAAAACTCAAACTTAATTATCTAGTTTTATTTTTTATTTCATTTTGCACGCGCGTTTTTTATTTTCTAATTCAAAATTATTAAAAAAAACTTTTTCGATACTGTCCATTTCGAAACTGATTATCATTATTTATTTTTCTTTCTCTTCTAAAAAAAAAGAAAAAAGGAAAGAAAGGTTTTGATGAAATTCTGGCGAACGCAGAATTTAGTTTAGGACACGGAGGACTATTAGTTTTTTTTCAAATTATATCATCGCTTTCAAATTATTCAATTATATTTTCGATAAATTTTAGATTTCGATAAATGCCCAACTATCGTAAAACTGGTATCGTAAAAATCTGTAAATTGAGACTAATAGTCCTCAGTCCTAAAGAAAAAAAAAAAAGAAAAAGCTTCTATTTTAATTATAATATGAAGAATAATAAACCCAATGCAAATCCATATTTAGGAAATTTGACGACATATTACATTATACACAAAATACAGCCAAACCGAATATTAAAATCTTAAATATCCACTTTTATCTAAACATTTTTACTAAATTGTTTTAAATTGTAAGCGCAAGTTAAATTTTATTTGAAGAATTATTAGTTAATAAAAACTAAATAAAAATATTCATATTTAATTAGATATTAAAAAATAAATTAAAAAATAAAATACAATTTTACTAAAGACTCAAAACTCTCCTCTCTAATTTTTTTAAAGTACCTACTAATACACACAAAAGGACATCGAAATAATGCTTATGCAGCATTTTTTTTTTTTTTTTTTAATCCTTAATGTTGTTTTGGAGTCATGAACCTATGATCCCGTTTTCCAATTTTGACGAAAAGCGCGCACAATCATCTGCGCACTAGCCCTGTCTTAATTTTAAAATTTCGACTTTCTATCGTTATTTGTTTTAGAGGAATGATAGTCCGAAAATTCCCCACACACATAATAAATATTTACGTAATCTTGTGCATAGACATACAAGCTGTCCAATTACCTTAACCCATTTTGGGCCAAGCATAGAAATTTTATAAAATATGGTATTATTTTCATTGAAATATGCTTAAATTACATTCATTAATATACAAGAAAAGTTTTGTGCATGAAAAATGATATTTCAGTTAAGAAATAAAATGGTACATATTTAAATAAAAAACTTAAATAAAAAATAAATTTAAATGAAAATTTCTAAAATTTTTATGACATTTGTTTTATTTTTATCCTATTTACAGAACTTGTAATATTAATCCATTATAAAAACATATGCTTAATCTTAATTTATACATTTTCAAAAAGTCGAATTTGTCAATACTCGTTTCAAGTTAGAACACTTGCGTATTTTGAAAATTTCTCAAGAGAAACTGTTTACTCCAATTGAATTACGAATGTTCTATAGATATCTTCAGAACCCTTAAAAATAACAAAAAAAAAAAAAATTAGTGAAAAATATACGTCACAGTGTCAATAAAAAAATATTTATTGAAATGGTGTGTTTACGCACTTTTGGCTGAAAATGGGTTAAATCACTTTTTACTTTCATTACCCGATCATTGTAGGTAATGGTATTACTGTATTCAGCCAAAAAATCTGATATCGAGTTTTCACATTATTCACATGTTTTAAGGTCCTCTGAGTCCAAAAAAGTTGTTTTTGGCATTTAGTCAGTATATATGTATGTATTAGTCAGTGTATGAATCTTCTGAATATTACATCTCTGAAATTAATATAAGACCGAACGATGAAACTTCAGAATTGAGACAGCTCTGGTGTACAGATGAATTTTCTAACTTGTGCTGAAATGCAGAAAACCAAAAGTGGGTCATTCCAAATGAGATGTGGGACCGTAAGTCCGTATCTCCAAAATGGCTCTAAAATTGCTATATAATCACCCTATTAGATGTGTGTATTAGTTGGTGTATATTAGTTGGTGTGTATTGTTGTGTATTACTTTTCGTGTGTATTAGTTGGTTAGTTCAGAAAATTTTCAGGTATCTTGTATAAATAGGTCAATTTGGTCTCGCAAGTGCATTCTTTTAAAAAAGGTTTTTATGGATTTTTTTCAAACTCGTCATATTAATTCGCTTTCAGATATCCTTTCGTATGCAATTGTCGTTTTTCAGTCAAAAGTTGAGTTTTCCAAGATTTGCTAAAAGTCGGGCTCTCTAAAACGACTCTGACGATTTTCTTGAAAATTACTTCATAAACTCCTCTTGAAATACCCTTTCGCATGTGTTATGAAGTTAATAAAGGAAAATTAACAGTCATTCTTCTTAGGTAGGTCAGTTATAGATCTTTATATACTTTTTTTTTATCTCCTTATTTAAACTCTATTTTATATGTCTTTACACATGTATTAGTTTTCTCTTACAAGAAAATTGTTGGGTGTCTAATTTTTTAAGTCAATTGTTTTGTCTTCTGGCCACATTATCTTCAAAAAGTGCAATAGTGTAATAGTGGGTAATAAAAGTCGTGTGGTTATTACACGCCTGATTTTTTTTTTTTTTTTTTTTTTTTTTTTTTGACTCAGGATATTTTAAAGCATTTAAATCAGGTAAAACCTCAATATCGAAATTTCTTGAAGAAATACAATATTTTCATTGCCAAAGGTAATCGGGTAAAAAAGTTAAAAAATACTTTTCTTCTTTATGAGGAGCAAACATTCAAACCGTGGTTTCTCCTTCACACACACACACAAATACAATCTTTCAGTCAGCAAAAAAATTAAAAAAGAAAAAAAGAACTAAATTTAAAGCCTAATTATTGTTTGTTTTGATGTATTACTAGATACTATGAAAATATGTAGACATACTATTTTTATGTTAAGTTTAAACAAAAATCGCTAACTCATTTTTTTTATTTTTGGAGAAAACACGGTTTGAATGTTTGCTCCTCATATGTCACAGTTAGAGATATGAATCACCAAATTTACAGCCTAAATAAATGATACTGACATCTAATAAAATAAAACAGTCCCCGTATAAATCATTGATTCTTTTAACTATTTATTTCAATACTATTTCCTTTACACAATGGCGAGAGGGATAAATACATTAACTTTAAAATATTTTACGTAATTTTTTCTCATTTACACAAATAGAAATTGTGTTTCATAACTTTAAATCACTTCTGTATGTCCAAACTTTAAGTCAAGTGAAAACAATGAGAAACAAACTAGTTCGAAATCCTTATATTTGCCAAATGAACTTGTTTATACCTGTTTATACATATAATGTTTAATTTGATTTAACATCACAAAATACACTTTTTATTTCAAATTTATATTATGTGATGGATAATATAATTCACCTGAGTTACATCACTAATAATTAATATTGACTTATAATAAAATTTAACAATCATCCTATAAGTCAATAGTCTTCTCAAATGTTTTCTTTTTACCTGCCTGTTTGTATAGAATTTTCTGTATCCAAAGACGAAATTTTAATTATATTACCTTTAAAATACCTTTACCTGTAATTCATTACCCCGCCCCATTTAACTTAGTAAATAATCTGGTGTGTCACTCACACGACTTTCTCTTACACTGAAATATAATACTATAAATACAGGTTGTAGATTAAAAGGTAAGATAACGATGTTATGTAAACCTATGTTAAACAATTCAAATTAGGCTTCGGGAGAGTTTTATATGATAATTCGTTGTGTGTGAGGGGGGCTACCGGCCCCCTCAACCCCCCGTTTCATTAATGCACCTACATTTATATACAATTTAATTCGGTTATTAAAAAAATAATTCTGTTTTTAAAAAATAATTTATTAAAATTATTATTAAAAAAAAAATTATCTTTTATGATAATAAAGTAAAAAAAAAAAAAAAAAAATCGATAACTTATTTTTAAATTATCGCAGATCGATGGTTCAACCATTCGTTTTAAAGGTATTGGCGAGCTCTTTTGAAAGATACCCATCATGAAAGTTTACTCCCCTCGAGGGAGGGTGGCGAGGCTCCTACATACACAATTTTTTCTCCTGTTGACTATCTCTATTACAAAAAATATATATTCGTTTCATTTGGTTTAGTGCAGTCTATAGATGTTAAACTCTACTTACCTGCAATTTCCCCCATAGGCGTAATGTATTTGAATGCTTTTGAGTGTCCCTGTACACGAACCGTTTGCTTCATCTTAACGAAAAGTTTAGTGTAGCATCCTTATATGATACACACTTAGAATACCAAGTTTGAACTTTCTGCCATAATTTGTTTTTGAGATATGCTGATAACAGGCAGACACACACACAGACATACACACAGACCATTTGCTAAAAACAGGATTTTCGTATTCAGGGGACCTCAGAATATGTAAATATAACAAAAACTCGCGTTCGAAAATTTGACCCAAAAACAATACTTCCTCTACCTTATGGGCAAGAGAAAGTAAAAATACTGATTTTTAGTAATAACAAGCAAAACGTCAGTGACATTAACTCTTTAATAATAGCATAACACTTAAGTTCTTTGGAGTATCTTTCAAGTGGATAATAAATGCTGTCATTGGAAACACATGGAAATAAACGTTGAAATCTGGTTTAGTTTACTTCCTGCTTTTCCATTTGTATTTCTGTTCTTTCGCCAACTTTCTTGAAATCTAAAAATATCAGTTGGAAAGAGAAACAATGCCGAAATCCCTCGGATAACACCTGAGCCCGGAAAGCACCTTAGCTAAAAGAATATACAGCAAATGTAATACATTTGATTGCTCTTGAAAAAGAAGCATTCAGGATGGGGAACACTGAGACCATTGAAAGCACTTTGTCATCTGCAATGTTGTCAAAAAAAAGTATGAAAAAATAAATTCTTGAAGGATACTTTCAAGTACTGTGTTTAGTATTGAGAGTATTCAGAGATGATCATAAGAAACTTTTATCCCATGAAATATTGAATTTAATTTTACGCTTAATGAATAACGTAACCGGACATCCTACCATTATTTATTTAGATGCACTTTTTCTTTTTACTTTCTTCTTTTCTGTTAGAATTATGTTTTGCCATTATGATTTTAAGGCAGCACTCTATACAATTAATTTAATGGCAAAAGAAGTACAAAATTCTTTCTTGCAAATTTTTTAAAAGTCAAAATTTAAGTACTGATTTCAAACTTTTTTGTTTCTTTTTAGCACTTTCCAATAAAGTTGAAAAGTGTTTATGATTTCTGTTCCCCTGTCTGTCTGTCCATCTTTCTACTCTTTACTTTGCTTGTAAATATGTTTAAAGTGTCGTAAAACCGATATATGTTATACAACTTTTATATGAGCATGTTCCTTTTTTAAAATAACATGAGTTGCACTGCTGGTTAGTGTGCAAAGATTCCCAAAATATTTTGAATACATTGACGAAATATTTCTGCAAAGCTTGTTATGATATTTTATATTGTACAAACCATAATTAAATTAAAATATATTATCTAGATGCACAAAAACATATTTCCTATAAGCTATGGTAAGATTATTTATTAGTTCACAGGGCCGTACAAAATTATTCAGATACATAATACGATTAACGCGGAAATTGCTCGTAGAGCATTTTCATTTCTTTCTTTCTTTCTTCCTTTTTTTTCTAATGCTAATTTTAAATTTTTTGTACTGAATATAAGCATTCTCTTTCGGTTAGTGTACTGAGCTCTTTTTTTTTAATAAATATTATGTTTTTATGATTAATTTTATTTTTTAAGTAAGGCTATAAATATAATTTTAGTGAGATTTTTTTCTTCTAAGTTTGAAACAAATAGCATAAGTAACATTACTATTTGTGCTCACACCACCACGAAATAATAGGACTACATTATGGTATATGAGAGATATTTCTGTAAAGCATATTTATTGGTTTTAGACTACACAGACTATAACGAAATTACTATTCTTAATTCAGATTCCATAGACATGTATCCTATAGAATTGGATATGAACAAATTTATAGAGTCATTTGAAATGCATAGATATATTTTAGTAGTTAAGCGAAAATTGCTCGAAGGACATTGACAGCTATGTTATGGAGGTTTTCTTTTCTTTTCTTTTTTTTTTTTTTTTTTTTTTCCCTTAACAATCGTAAAATTTTAATGCACTGTATAGGACGTATTTTGTTGACAATATACAAGACTGCACCAAAACAATTTATTTTATGCTAAAAATTAAAGCTATAAACATAGTTTTTGTGAGAATTTTTTCTTTTTCTTTTCATTATTCAAACAAATGGTATGAACAGAGCTATTGGTTTGTGAAAAATAACTCGGCTACACTGGGGTATGAACGATTTCTCTTTTAGTACCTTTTTACAGCACAAAACTTTACGAAATTAAGATGTATTATTTAAATTAGAAATAGCATCTTTTCTATAGAATTGTGTACATTCAGTATTAATGATTACTGTACAGGGCCACGTAAAAAGATATTTTTCCGTATATAAGTAGAATTGGCTCAAAGTGCATTTTCAATTGTATTTTGTTATTTTTAAGCCTTTATCTGCCGATGGTACTTTATAAAAGCATTAGTTTAAAAATTGTATAAAATCGAATTTATAGAAGATATGTGAAAGGTATTTATTTATAAGAATAGAACATGTATACTCACTTTAAACTCACTAGAAGGCACTAGACGCTACATGCAGCCGTTTTTGTTTAAGAAAGTATTTTAAAGAGTGTTATCGCTGTTTTTGCTTGACATCTTTCACGATCCCCACATGTGTCATAATTAAATACTATATTACTTCAAGAATATCTCACCAATCCTAATGGGAACACTCACGAACTGTGACACACCGATTGTAACCAAATTTTACAGATAGTTAAACTGTACAAAAGTATACACGCCTACTAATTTACGTCGGCAAACGTTATTTATTATTACGATTATTTAAAAATGAAAAATATTCTCTGGGAACTATTTCATTTGTCAAAACTAGTAAATTTATAGTTTGTGAAAGGAAACGTGAATGTTCGTTGGAAAAAATATTGTTTCACTCACAAAAATTTGGTAAGAACGAAATTTATTGTTATTCATATTCATATTATCTTCATTATTACAATACATTTCAAATATATGCATTTAAATTCGACGCTACTTTTTTTCTTTTACTTTTTTTTTTTTTTTTAACTTGTGAAACCTTAAATAAAATCACTATTTTACTATATATTTTTCTCAAAATGAAAAATATAAGAATTATTGTTTTTTCTAGAGAAAAAAAAAAAAAAAAAAAGGTCTCAGTCTGCATAGATTTTTTGTTATATAGAAATTTTCGCAAACAAAATATTGAAAGACGCACTAAAGAATAATATTTCTCTTTATTTTGAATAAAATAGTTAGTTGAACATTAGTCACTCGATATATTTGAATTTGTCTTTATATTCGCAATGTTTTTCACGTACCTTTCGTATATATTGTTTTGTATATGTTCATGCAATGTGCATCTTCCTCTCGTACGTACCAGAGCTTACAAAAGAACATTCCGTCCTCTTTCTTCTTTATCTTGGAAATGCATTGAAATTTCAGTAAACAATGAAATACATTTTCAAGAAATTCAAAGGATTCTGATTTTTCTGACTTATTTTGTTTAAAAAAAAGTTTTCCAAAGCTATATTACAAAGCAATCTTTTGAAATTTAGAACAGTTAAACTCTTTATTAGTTTTCTTCCTCAGGCATTTAATACAACCTGAATTTAAGTTCATTAGATTAATTGTTCATATTAATCTATTGCGCAAAATCTATTAAACAATTTTTAATAGTATTACAATATTAACTAATGTGTTTACAGCTACATTTTTAATACGAACTGCAAATTTCATATACGAGTATATAACTGCACATACCACAATTAATGACTTTAAAACAAATTTTCTTAAAAAAAAAAAAAATTTTTTTTTAACGATGTTTTAAGAATTTTAAATTTAAACTTCAATTTTTTTTTTATATGTAGGGTATTTAAAAAAAAAAAAAAAAAAAAAAAAAAAAAAAAAAGCTTTTTCAATTTATTTGGACTTTTTGCGCATGTCGAACCAGCTCCAAGGGTTTTCGTAGTCGTATGACAGTAATAAGATTTTAATTGTACTTTTTTTTCCGGCTGCAATGGCAGTAAACTTCGTATAGCGGATCTGTCTCCAAAATGTATTGGCGGATTTTATCTTCAGGAACATTAATTAGCGGGTTTATGCCCATAATGTATCACAAGCTACGCCCGATATTTCTTTTATGCGAACTGTATTACATGACTGCGTGTTTTGTTTTGTACTGTGACGTTTATTAAAGAAATATAAAAAGACTAGCAATCTATAACCTTCTAATTACACGTACACTCTTTCTCGAATATAGTTAAAGTCTTCAAACTTCAAGGGGAAACGAAAAACGTGTCAAATTATGTATACCCGTAGGTGTAAAGAATAATCATACGAATATACACATATATATATATATATATATTTAACTTGGTTATTGCACCTCATTACAGTAAGGTTTACAGTATAGGGTTTTAATAATTTTTTTTAAACAGTGTTTCATCTGATGGATCGTTCAAATAGAATTACACTGTGCTGAATATATATATATATATTTAGCCCTGATACCATTCCTGCTGATTCTTATGTAAAATGACAAATCCGAATATGACCCCTATTTTGCCCAATCACCCACGGTCTCCTCAGGACGCCACCTCCTCTCCCAATTTTTATCACTGTTCGATAATTTTATAGCCATGAATTTGATTTGGAGAATAGAAAAGAATTATTTTAACAATCAAAAACAGAAAAAATTCAATGTATAATAAATAAAAATAATAATTGATTAATAAAATATAATAAATGTAATTTATAATTGACATTCTAAAATAGACTTTCTAAAAAGTAAAATATTATTAAATATAAAATAATGATTTACTATGATCAAATTATGATCCTGATTTTAAAAAAATTCGTTTTCTGTGTCTTGTTTTTTTTTTTTTTTTTTTCCTCTCTCTTTTTTTTCCTCTCTCTTTTTTTTTTATGGTATTTTTTCATTTTAGTTTCTTTATATAATTCTCTATTTTTATTCAGAAGGTATTTTTCAGTGAAACTTATTCTGACAATGGAATGAGATGAGTACAAAATTTAATTCACAATTTATGCTATTATTTATAAAATGCATTTTTTTTTTAAATATGCATTGACGGAAATGCCAACTTTTCCGATTTTTCTGGCGTATTGCCATTACTCACTTTCTTTTCAATGTCACTTTTTTTGGAGAGTAATTCTCTTTAATATGTAATTACAATTAATTAAGAAGAAAATTACTTAAAAAAAGGGGGGTATTGACTATATAACGAGTACTAGCAATACTTCAGGGTAATCGGAAAACTTGGTAATTCTACATTTATGTGCTTTCGACATCTATGCGTATTGAATTTTGCGTATTTATATACATCTTCACACGATATATCTGTGAATAAATTAATGAAAGGTAAGGCACAATTGAGTGCTTCCTCAATAGTACAAACCAACAAACGTTACCGCCGGTATATCTTGTTTATTGGATTTTTTTTTTTATTATTATTAATTTTTGCGGTATCATTTTTTTTCTTCCTATATTTATAATTTTGTTATTGCGGGTGCGCCTTTATGCTTTAATCCTCACGGTCTCTACAAGCACAACCAATATAAGATGTTCGCCTTTGCTCTTTCATTCTTCTTTATTTTTATTTTATTTCTGTTTTGTGCTTCTTCTCTGATCCAACACACTTACGCATACAGAAGGGAAATTATTACTTTATTTATTTAAAGAGAAATATTGATTGACCAACGTAAAATCTATTTTCAAAAAAATGTGCTTGGAAAATACTTTTTTTTTTCCTTCGGTTCCTTTTCTGAAACATTCTAAAGCTAAAAGTAAATCATTAAACATTATCGTTGGTGAAAGAAGTACCAAGTGAAAGATTTCAGATTATGTTTAAAACAAAAATAAAGTAAATAAGTAATGGAACTATAAGCAACAATCGTAGTTTTTGAAGAAAAATTAAATTGAATTCTTTAAAATTAACTTCTGGTTTTGAAAAAAAAAAAAAAAAAAAAATGGCTCGATGTTTTGTTTGTACTGTTCATGAAAAAGCAAGTAAAAAGTAAAAATTAGTCAGATAAGGATTTCTATAAACAAAAAAAGAATATAAGATTTTTTTTTTCCTTTGATTTTTTTTTTTTTTTTTTTTTTTTTTAATTTCTGAAAGGAATTTCTAAATTATTTTTCTTCGGTTAAAAGTAGCGATTGATTATCCAAAGCACTGTTTTCAAATTTGTTCACTTCTGATATTCTAATATTAATCATAGTATCAAAATTATATATGTATATAATCGTGATAATATGAGTATATATGATATTTAAAATCATCGAATAAACTTAGATAATTAGTACAAACAATAAACTGCAATTAAAGGTTCTATAAAGGAAATAAACAGATTCTTTCATGAAGTAATATTCTAAGTAAAAGAAACAAGTAAAAAGTAATTTCTTTAAAATTATTTTTTTATTTGTAAAAGTAATCAATTTCGATATTTCGTTTGAGTTTTTTATGAAAAGACTAACAAAGCTAGAAAATAGCCTCAGATAAGTAAATCTGTAAGAAAAGAACTTAAGATTTTCTTTATTTTTTTCTCCTAAAAATAATTTTTTAAATATTTATTCTTCAGTTAAAAATATCTGCTTTATTTTCCAAAGAAACGTTTTCAATACAGTAATAGTTCTGATTGTATAACACTCATAATAATAATATTATATAGGATAAATAATATCATCGAATGAATTCGTACTATTAGTACAAACATCAAACTTCAATTAACGCTCTATATATAAAAAAAAAAAAAAAAAAAAAAAGCTTCTTTCATATAAAAAATATTCTAAGTAAAAAAAAATAAAAGGGGGGGGGGAGGTTAATAAAAGGATTTTTTTTTAATTACTTTTGATTTAGAAAAAAATAATCAGTCTCGATTCTTCTCTTGTGCTATTTATCGAATAGAGTAGTTCAAACGATCCAGTAAACAAGAAGGCACTTTGTACAAATATTAAACTGTAATTAAAATTTATATAAATGAAATAAAAAGCTTCCTTCGTGAACTAAAATTTCTAAGTAAAATTAATAAATACTAATCAGAGAAGGAACTTTTTTTTTTTTTTTTTAAATGTAAGAAATCGGTTGATTCGTACTTGTCTCTCTAATTTTATTTTCTTTTATCACGTGTAAAAATAAGTAATTTGCAAGTGAAAAAATTAGTAACGTTTTTGTGTGTGTTTGTGCATGTGTGTGTGTGTGTGTGTTTTATGCGTGTGTGTGATTTTCTTTTTCTATAAGGTTTTAAATTCTGCATAATAGTTGCACTTTGGATATATTTGCTTTATCCGACTTTGAAACCACTCAGTGCATGTGCATAATGAAAGGCTAAACTTTGCGGTATGTATTAAAATTCATACTATTTTGAGATAGTTTATCATTGATTTAATTTTTAATTATTATTACATTATTTCTCTTAACGAATAATCATAAAGGAAAATAATATTATCGTTAAATATTATAGAACACAAATACCTATGAAAGATAATACTTGGGTTCTTCTCTGAAAATGTTACTGTCAAGTATACATATACTCTTTTTACTTTCTTTCACCCAATTACAGTAGAGAATTTTTTTTTCTGTTTTTATGGAGAGGGTAAGGGGCAAAGTTTTGAAATTAAGTTTTTATTACATTTGAACGTTTTGAGGTCTCTGAATCCGGAAATTGGGTTTTTAGTTATTGGTCTGTGTGTCTGTTATCAGCATATTTCAAGAACAAATAGCAGAAAGAAGTCAAAAATAGATATTTTAAATCTGTATCATATACGAATTGTATACTAAACTGTTCGTTGAGATCAAGTAAATGGTTTGTGTACAAGGACATTCAAAAGAATCCAAATGTCGAAACTCTATAGGCGAAATTTCTGGCAGGTATAGTTTAATATCTACATGCTGCATTAAACGAAATGAACATATATTTTTTATATGCATGAAAGCATGCGCCATAATAAAGTGGTATGAAAATTATTCAGTATTCGTTTATAGGGCTACCCGAAATAAGTGGAAAGTAATAGGTCTATACTTGAAAATTGCTAGAAGTGCACTTTAGTTTAGAATATGTGTTATTAATACAGAACAATACTTAAATACACAATGTGATGTGTACATATCAGGAAAACTGTTCAGCAATGAAAATTAAATTTTAATACCGATATGGTGAATAAAAGAGATTTTTTTAGTTAAATTTTCAGTACTGTTTTTCCCAATTATGCTGTTTGACGATTATTTTTAACGTATACAGCACTTTTTGTATTACACCTTGATCTGCAATATGTCTTTATAGTATTGAAATGCATGATAAAATAGATTCGTGTAAGTGCCACGCCAGACAATGACAGTTCAGAAATATTTGACAGATATTTTGTGACTATTTTATTGAGAGTCCTATCCATAGGTGCCAATTTTTCATTCTTTTAAATCAGATTTATCACCACTATTTTTCAAAAGGTATCTGAGACATACATTTTTCACCATTAAATAAAATGGAAACTTTTATACAAAATTTTCCGGTATGGCGTCTCTCTTGAAAAATGGGAGACATTGGTACTTAACGTATTTTCTGGAGTATAAAGCGTAGGTTTGTTAAACCATTTGTACACCGGAAATTTAAATTTACATTAAAAACTATTTTTTAATAAGCTTTTGTTTCTTACAAATGTAGCTTTATTTGTAAATTAAAGTTTCAGGTGCGTAACTCATTTATGGGACCTGCGCGTTATACTCCAGAAAATACGGAATGTATATTTTAATTTCCTAAAAATACTTTAATTTAATTTGCATTTTAATATATATTTTAAACTGATGCAAATGTAATGTATAGTAAATTAGAACAGAATAGCGCACTGTAAAAAAAAATTTCGTAACGTTGCTCTTACAAATATAGCTTTGTTTGCAAATTAAATTTACAAATATAGTTTTGATTTTTATATATTTCGAACAGGTTTCTGAGAGTAAGAGGCTTTCCCCATGAAACGTTCCCTTTTTTTTTTTTTTTTTTAAGGAATTTAGGAGTACTTTTGATATATTTGATGGTTACTGGTATATTAAAGGAACATTTTCGATAACACAGGTCAACATGTAAAATTTTGATCTTATAATTTTGGCTGATCTTTATGTTTTTTGGTGTGCTGAAACCAAAATGAAGCCAGTTTTTCTCTATCACGTATAGATTTTTGTTAATACAGGGTGCCTGCCTATATAATTTCTTCCATTACTCTTCCACTAATATATTTATATAGTATGTTTCCATGGTTAATTAATAATAGATGCCTATTGTTGTAATTGTGAAGCACTAATGCGACTTAAAACCATATTAACCAACCAACCAACCTATTGTTATGATGGTATATGTAAGAAATCGTGTCGGTAAACACCCTGTATTGACAAAAATCTATACCTGATAGAGAAAAATGGGCTGCATTTTTGGTTTCAACATATCAAAAAACATAAAGATCAGCTGAAATCATCAAATCAAATTTTGTCAACTTCATTTTTGTCGGTCTGTGTAATTACTAAGCACACTGCTAGCCAAAATTTTACAGGCAAATGCAGGAATTTTTTTTTACAGAGCAATATTAAAATTTTATTATACACCTCATCCCTCCGATTATTATTCTTTATTGCACTTTGTAAAAATGTCACATCTCTACTTTCCTTTAAAATATATTTTACTTGGAGAAAAGGATAAATGTAAGTTACTGTCATTTTCAAGAAGATATTCTTGGATTTAAAAACAATTGGATGGGCTGTCGAACAAGTACGTGAACTTCCATAAAATTGCGCAGATCCGCCCACAAAAGAAAAGAAAATGAACACATTTCCGTGACTTTACGTGAATTTAGAGCCTTGTTCTCCCATCGCAAATCAACACCTCGTTTTTGTTTGATTTGCAGAGACGTTTTAAGAACCTTGAACTGGATCCATGCCAGGAAAAAGTTTGTGGGGCACTGAGAAAAGAGATTCGATAAACTCGTAAACTTTTACTTCCGCTAAACAGTTAAAATATATATATATATATTTTTTTTTTAACTGTGCAGTTCTGAATCTTTCATTACTTTATTTTTATTTTGCGTGAGTATAAAATCCGTGATGATCATGGTGGCTTAATACCTCATTCTCAAATCAGAATTACTCTACAACTAGAAATGTATGCCAGGAGGAGTCTATCCAACTTTTTTTATTTATTTATTTATTTTTACGGGATACGTTTTAATGAAAAAAAATGTAAAATTCTTTGAAAACTTGTAATCTTGTGACAGAAATATTTAAATAATTATTACTCTTAAAATGTGATAAAAAGTTGTCTTTTAAGTAGATTTTTTTTTCCTGTGTGTTGGTTAAATTTGTTATTGTCCCTTAAGCAATTAATAAAATGTATTTTATTTATTTATTTATTTATTTATCCTATTTTATTTACATGGTTATAATTTATAATTTATTATTTTGTAAAAATATTGTACATTGATTTCTCATGTAACAAAACAAAAGAAATATTAAGATAAACTAAACGATGCAACGTAATTTCTAGATAAGAAAGCTAATTTGTAACTGAACAATCTTAAACAATCTGTGCATAATTGCGTTCTTTTTCTTTCTTTCTTTCTTTTTTTCTTTTTTTTTTTTTACCTCTTTTCTTCCGCATGTTTCTGTACACCTCAATGTAAAATGTAAAACAACATTTTTTTTTTTTCCATTTGCATAGTTTGTTTTCTTTTAAATATCAGTTAAAATAAAAAAGGCAGAAATCGTTTAAAATCCATAATTTCTGCTATTTTCATATATTTTTATATATTTTACAAAAGAATTCTAAACCTCTACAAATAAAATGTTAAACAATAACATATATTAAGCTTTAGATATATTACGGATAGTTTTATTGTAAAAAGCACCAATTGAAACACAACACTGCGATTTGTTTCGCAAATACTATCATACAAGTAAACTATTTCGTATATTATGGTAGCTCGACAAGGAATATCTTTCGCCTTATGAATCCATTGGTTGTCGATTCGATTCCAGACTCGTGAAATGGGGATTTTTCTCTTAAAAATGATTAATATTTTTTCATGTTCATTTTTCCCTGAACAATTAATAAAATGTATTTTATTTTATTTATTTATTGCCGAAACGTCAGTGGGGGCCCTACATTGAGACTCAAAACGGTTTTGGGCTGTGTCTGTCTGTCGCGCGATAGCGGCCGCACAAATAGCGCTATTGACTTGAAATTTGGTACACGTGTTCATGAGCCCCACGAAATCAGCTGTATAGTTTTTGGTATGTACTCCATTTGTAGTTCGTATACAGGGACACGCCAAAGTTTTTCTTATCATTACGGCCTATGGGAGGAATTTGTATGTATCGCGATAGCGGCCACAAAAATCACGCTATTGACTTGCAATTTGGTACACGTGTTCATGAGCCCCACGAAATCAGCTGTATAGTTTTGGGTGTGTATTCCATTTGTAATTCGTGTACAGGGACACGCCAAAGTTTTTCTTATCATTACGGCCTATGGGAGGAATTTGTATGTACCGCGATAGCAGCCACAAAAATCACGCTTTCGACTTTCAATTTGGTACACATGTTCATAAGCCCAACGGAATCAGCTGTATAGTTTTAGGTGTGTATTCCATTTGTAGTTCGTGTACAGGGACACGCCAAAGATTTTCTATCATTACGGCCTATGGGAAGAATCTGTATGTACCGCGATAGCCACCGCAAAAATCAAGCTATTGACTTCAATTTTTCCCAAAACGTCAGTGGAGGCCCTCTGTTGAGACTCAAAAGGATTTTGGGTTCCGTCGGTCCGTCCGTCCGTCTGTCTGTCTGTCTGTCGTGCAATAGCGGCCGTAAAAACCACGCTATTGACTTCAAACTTTGTACACATGTTCATGATCCCCACGAAATTAGCTGTATAGTTTTGGGTGTGCATTCCATTTGTAGTTCGTGTACAGGGACACGCCAAAGTTTTTTTTATAATTACGGCCTATGGGAAGAATTTGTATGTACCGCGATAGCGGCCCCAAAAATAACGCTATAGACTTGCAATTTGGTACACATATTCACGAGCCCAACGGAATTAGCTGTTTAGTGTTAGGTGTGTATTCCCTTTGTTGTTCGTGTACAGGGACACGCCAAAATTTTTCTTATCCTTAGGGCCTATGGGAAGAATTTGTATGTACCGCAATAGCGGCCGCAAAAATCCTTCGATTGACTTGCAAATTGGCGCACACATTCCAGCTTTCCATATAAGTAGCTGTATAATTTTCATTGCTATATTTTTTATAAACTGTGTACAGGGACACGCCAAAATTCTTAACATTACGGCGTATGGGGTGAATTTCGTTTAAACGCATTTTAATATCATTACTTTGCAATGAAGAAAATGAAACTAGAGTACGTGAGTAAGATGCTTAAACTTATGTTGCTTGAAGAAAATATGTGCTCTTAAGCTTTCTAATTAATGTACAGGACCTTACAAAAGTGTTCTGACAATGTCACTTAGTCATCCAAACGATGTTAAATTTGGAACAATTATTAATTTTAAACGCAAAATAAGCTGAATAGTTTTTACTGGTGTATACAATGTTTATGGTTCGTTTACAAAGACACACGAAAGAATTTCGTAACATTAGAGCCTATGGACGAATTTTTAATTTAAGCACGCACTTTAATGCGTTTATGCTGAATTGAACTTAATAAAGTTAACATACAATATAAAGATGCTTAAAATCATGTTTACTCTAAAAAAAGGTTATGTATAGACTAAATAATTTATGGGACCACACAAAATAATTCCGAGTATGTACTGTAATCATCCAAATGATGTCAAATTAGTTTGAAAGATTAATGAGTTATAATTTATTAGATTTATTCTTATTATTGGCGTTTATAATGACTGTGGCTACTTTTCCGGGATACATAAAGGAATTTCGTACTTTTATGGTGTATAGTCGGTATTTGTTAAAAGTGTATTTTAACATGGTTACACCCCATCAAATATCATGAAATTTTATTAGAATTTTAAAAGCCTGTTTTCATGTTGAAAATTGTGGGCATAGAATTGATAATTAGTTTAAAGGCTTCGCAAAATATTTCCGATATGCTATGTAATTTTTTTTGTATGAAATTCGGTATTTATGAATTTCCGGGAAATAATACAAGACAGTCGTTCAATAAGAATGCATATTGTTGCGTACTTGGGGGTTTGTAAGTTGTCCGAGAATGAAAGGCGAAACTTGCAAAAATTCAGTGATTTATTCACAGAAAGTTCCAGAAGAATACAGGTCTATAAACCAAGTATCAGCTTCAATTCAACCAGTAAACATAGCTTAAACAACAGCCGTTAACAGCAAAACAACAGTACAAAAAACTGTTTAGCAATAACACATAAAGCAAGTCTCATTCAAAGAGGCTCAAAGCAAAGCAAGCATTTGACGAAACCGACACAGGTCTGAGATTGGAAGCCTTGGCTAAAAAAATGCTCCTTTTATACTATTCTATCGAACACAGACTGTTCTGGAAAATTATCGTATCTCATCAGCCAATGAGATTAGAGCTTCCATATTTGGTATATCCCTAATAAGGATTTTCTCGCCAAGGTCGCCAAAAAAATCGCCAAGGAGGGAAACAGTCGCCAAATTTGGCGCCAAATCCATTTCTTCCCTTATTGAAGCTTTTCAATTCGTTTTTAAAGGAAAATTAGGCTATTTTAACGCTAAAACGACTAGAAATGCACAAAATTAGCATTTTATCGACTTACTAAGCCTCTTTGAAAAAATTTATACAAAAATAAATGCAATTATTTACAATTCCGTAACACTTTATATGATATATAAATAGGTATAGAAAGAGAGATACAGCGGGGGGTTGAAGGGGGCGGCAGCCCCCCTCAGGAATGTATCTGATTATGGTAATAAGTCGATCGAATCAGTATATACTATTATATAATAAGAAATAAATAAAAATGACCTATTGAAAAATGTCTGATGCAAATAGGACGTTGAGGCTCCTGATCTGCAGATCCACTAGTTTATTTAATAAAGCCGATTAACAAATTATACGCAATAAGTTTTCGGCTGATTACCGAATTAATGAACCATTACACCGGTAATTGGAAAATTCGAGATTTTTTCAAAGTTTATTTCCAAAATACGTGATTATTTCACTAAAAAAGAATAAAATATCTAATTTTTAAATTTTTTTAATCTAATATTACAAATACGTAACATTTTTGAAGCCAATTGACAAAATACAAGATCATTTCCTCACTCATTGATAAAATTTATGCTTAAAAGAAAAGTTATTAGTAGGACAGGTATTTCTTTCAGACAGCAATTTTGGCGTCGTTACCAATTTTTATCTGTCACCTGGGAAGAACGTGCGCACATTCTTGTATTTATTTAAAATATATAAAGCTGAAAATTTGTCATTGTATATGTCCGTATTATTAAATTTATCAGACATTTTTACACTTTTTAATCAGAACAAAATCTAGCTAACACTGTATTTTTTTTTTTTTATTATTATTTATTTATTTATTTTATTTTATTTTTTTTTTTTTGTTCAATGGGATAACTGGTTCAAAAAATATTAAATGAAATTCTATTTCAACAAAAAATTATTAAAAAGAAAAAAAAAAAAATCCATGCCAAAAATTAATAAATAAATAAGTTAATATATATATTTTTTATGTCAAAAAAGTAAAATAAATAATTATATATTTATTTATTTATTTAAAAAAAAAAAAAAAAAAAAAAAAAAAAAACGGAACAGCTGTAGTTTTGAATCCTTTGGCGAAATTTGAAATTTGGCACAGAACTTTTGACGTTTTTCTGGAAGATGTTCACTTACACAGTTGAGATAGCCATTTTATTCATTGTCAAAATGACAACAAAAATTTAAAAGCTCCCATGGAGTCCTACGCTAAAGCTACACAAAAAGAGGGGGAAATGAATGTAGTAACCGATGCTAAGATATGAAAAACAGTTATTACATGCCTTTGTATGGAAACACAGATTAAAATAAGGTCCTGTCGTAATAAATAATCTGTATTACGCAGAATTTTATGTTTATTACTTAGAAACAAGAATAGGCTTAGGTTTTTCTTTTTACTTCTTAAAAGATATTTTTTTTTTTTTTTTTTTCATTTTTTGCGTGTGTGTGAGTGTCTATTTTAGGAAGCTCCAGCGGTCACTGTTTTTGAAGCGAAATTGTCTCGAAATGAAAAATGGCTCGCATTCGTAAAAAATACACTGTAAAAAGTAGGTTCTTAAAAATAAGTATATATTGTCTCAAAATAGCTCCAAAACAATATATACGTAAATTTGAAAACCCATGTACTCATTTTTGAGTACACTGACATGCTCAAAAATGGGATTGACCAATAAGAATCCCAATATCCCCATGTTTGGCATGTCAATGTACTCAAAAATGAGTACATGGGTTTTCAAATTTAAATATATATTGTTTCAGAGCTATTTTGAGACAATATGCACTCCTTCTCATATTTATAAGAACACTTTATATTTTGAAATAACTAATGCAAAAATAATTGTGAACAAGATTATACTAAGTGCACTTAATATATCTAGTAGTCTAAAAACCAAAATTGCTATAATTTTTTTAATATGAAACAAAATTAATCAAAAATAATGCAAAATGTGTTTTTCTCCACGTTTTTAGATGTTCATAATTATAGGGACAATCCAGATTTTTTCGTTTTATTTAACTTACTAAAGGATAAATTACAGTTGACATGCGTATTTGTTAACTACTGGGCTAGATTAATTCATATATAAGCCTTCAATTTTTCTTGGACGGACATTACTGATAATTCCTCGAAAAAAAGAACGTTCAAGTAGTGAAGTATGATAAATGTGTTTTTTAAGTGGAAGGATAATTTCAATCCGCCGAATTTCTAATTAAATTCGAAGGTCTAAAATTGCTGAAGGAAATGTTATCAAACGTTGAACTGCTGGTTCGGTAGGAGAGAGATCTGATGCAAAATCAGAGTTGTTTTACAGAGATCGAAGACTCATAATTCCTCTTACTGTTCTACTCATAATGACTGCTGCTGAATTTGCTCGTAATTTTTAACGAAAGGTTAGGGTCCACATTTATGCATGTTTAAAGTAATTAATAATATGTTAAAATGAATAAAAAACCTGTAATAATTAAACAGCATTTAATGGGGGGAAGAACGTCTGTGTTAAAGTTGAATAAAGACAATATTAAATGGTAAAATGTTGCATTTTCGGATGAAAAACATTTTATTCTTGATTAACAAAATGATTTTAACAGTTACTGGCACGACCTGAAGATAGCGAAAGACAGAGCAGATTTTTTAAAGGCAGATATGAATCGGACATTTTAAAGGTGGATCTATGGTACTCTGGGGAGCTGCTTCTACTGAAGGCAAAATGAATTTAGTAATTTTTTTCTATTATTATGAACATCAAGAGAATATCCGCAAATTTTAAACGTGGAATTATCCGATTTTTGCTAGATTTTTGGGGAAAATAATATTTTTTTCAACAAGACTTACATTTTTGCTCTACTTTTAAAGCAATAGGAAATAGTTTGAAGAAAGAATCTTCTGTATCATTGCCTTTCCCATGGCCTAAAAGTTGTAAAAACCTTAACTTATGATATTAAAAATGTGCATGAAGTGGAAAGCAATTTTAAATAATTTTAATGTATTAAGAATATCATATATGCTATACGAAATGGTATTGAAACTGAATATTAAAAACAAATGTATATATATATACCAGAGAGAATGTCTGACTGTCTAACCCTAAAAAGAGACCCCAAAAAATATTAATTTAAAGAATAACTGAAACAAATTACTAAAATTCCAGCCGTCCTTATAATTGTGAACACCTGAAAAATCATCTTTTTACCATATTTAAAGTTTTTTAAGATAGAAAAACGATAAAACTTTTTAAATATAGTCTATTAATGAAATTCAAATTAATAAAAAATATATTTGTTTAAATAATAGTGTTCAGTGTTTAGTTAATATAGAAAAACGGGTGTCCTTATAATTATGAGAAGGAGTGTATATACTTATTTTTAAGAATCTATTTTTTACAGTGCAGTACGTTCTTTTTCGAATCCTAATTTTTTTCTAGATTGGCATCTATTTGTTGTTTTTACAATATAAAATGTAAATAATTTTTAAATTTGAATCTTAAAATATTAAAATAATGAACGAATTTTGAAATATTAAAATTTGAGATAAACGTTCTAAAACCACATTTAGAAAATAATAAGTCTAAAAACTACATATTTAGTCAAAAATGTACATTTAAAATATTTAAAATTAATTAAAATTTTTTATTTACTACTTGTACGTTAGAAATAAATAAATAAATAAAAATACATCGTAATACTTAAAAGTGGAATAATCGTAAATTAACCTTACATAAAGTCAAAATCGATAGATTTTTTTCTTATAAAAATATACTAAAAAAACAAAAAAAAAATTCAGCGTGATTTTAAAATAATAAATTATTTCATTTATTAAAATATATATTTTTTCAACAGAATCGCTTTTATTTTGCCCATTTCTGTAAAAATTCAAAAGTGTCCGCTACTGGAACAAAAAGGTGTTCATTATTAGGTTTAAGGTACCCCCTGATAACGCATTTTATGCTCTGCAAAGTTTTTTTTTTTTTTTCATATAAAATGTTATAATTGACAGTTTTCACAGTAAAGTCATGCTGTAAAGAAAACGTTAATTGAAGTATAAAGCATTGGTTACTTTAACAGTATCTAAAATTAAGAACATTACGCAAAAATTAGCCGAAAAATGTCCTTAATGTGTCCTCTACTGCTGCACTTAACCTGATTACAGTAAATCTACCTATCCCATGATAGTTGTAATAAAATAGAATATTCGATTTTAAAATATATTTTAAAACGCCAAATTTTAATTGATTTTATTGAAGAATAAAATTAAATCAATAATTAAATCAAACATTAAACCCCAATGTCATATTTATGAACCAGAAATTGTATGATTTTCAGAAATTTAATTTTTACGCAACGATACGATTCTTATGTTTTTCAGTTACCGATGAACAAAACAGTAAAATGTCAAATGTAATTTTTCTCAAAACAAAAGTAATCATTTTTTTTTCTTTTATTTACATTTCTATGTCTTGTATTAAGTTACTTTTTTTTTCTTTTATAGCTTCCAGTTTACGTCTTACGCATTCGAATAAACTCAATTTACCATAAATTCATATTGAAATTTCGGGAGCATAGCGTTCCGTTTTGAATCGCTGCTTGAATTATTGATTTAATGCGTTACGTGAAAAGACGCTTTACGTGCGTAGCATCGCATTTCCTTTTCGATTATAATATGCAACTAACATTAGCTTTCAGTTCAAAGAAAATAACTTTTACAGTTTATTTTACAATATGACACAGAAAAAATTGAAGATTTTTCGTCCATAAGAACCGCTTCTTTCTATTTCTTGCATATGGTTTATCCCCCCCCCCCCCCCCGACATAACAGATGCTTTCGTATTCTGTGAAAATTTTATTCTTAATATTTAATGATAGTGAGTTTAACCATTTAGTTTTAAACTACAGTAATGAGACTTAGTCTTTTCTTTATCTCAATAGAGAAGTATTTGCAGTATCTTTTTGTGATTGATTAGGGTAGTATTATAGTTAGAAAAAAAAAAGAGTAAACAAAAGTGAAAATCACACTTCTGAAATAATCTCTGTGGGATCACTACCGAAAATTATTTTATATAACATATATTTTACACAGGAATCCTGTAAATCAAACAGGTTTTTTGTTAAAAGTACAGTTTTCTCCTGTATATTTGATGGATAAATACCGACACCCCAGCCGCCAGATTTTTCTGTACTTTTAACAGTTTTTTTTTTTTTTTTTTTTTTTTTTTTACAGTGCTGTAAGATCCATAGTTTACGAGAAAAATTCGAAAAACAAAGTATGATGTCACAGCCGGTGCAAGGAAAAACGCTTTATTTGACACATCAACAGCAGTATTTACAAATATTTATAAAGGCAGATGTTCAAAGTATCTGCCATGCATATCGAAGATATGCGAATACTGCTGTTGATGTGACCAATACGGTGTTTTTTCCTTGCACCGGCTGTGACGTCATACTTTGTTGTTCGTACAGTCGGCAACAAAATTCTTGTTGAATCATGCTCTTAGACTGACCAAGAAGATGACTCGATAAGGATTTATTTAAAAAAGTAGTATTACTAGCACACGAAGGCTTTTACTGCCGATTGTATTTTTCTCGTAAACTATGAATCGTACAGGTACAGGCTTTTTGGGCATTTTTTATGTACTCCCAAAGAGAAATATGGATGTGCAGAGTTTAGGCGCTATTTATGGGACACCTGTATATATATATATAGATATAGATATAGATAGATAGATAGATAGATATAAATAGATACAATAGATATAAGTAAGCTTTGACTCATTTCAAAATGTAGACTTATAAAAATTCTGTGACTTTATAGTCTTTTAAAACTTTTAAATCACTGACCATTTATTCACCAGTTTTTGTTGTTTTTTTTCAGCTGTCTTTTCCGCTGAAAATTGCTTTCTTATGTCGAGTCCTCTTAACTAAATTGTTTCAGACGAAAACTTTTAACAAAATTATTTTTTTATTTTTATTTTTATTTTCATTTATTTATTACATTTATTTCAATTTGAAAAATATTCTATAAATCCTGAAAACAGCTCATTTGTGTGACTTGAAATCGATAAATAAATTTCTAAAAATCGCTTAAGATTCTAATTAAGAAACACGATAAATGATAGTAAAAAAAAAAACATAGTTTTACATAAATTACGATAATATGGGAGTTTTATTATTATTTTAAAAACCCTAATGAATTAATTGTTAATATATTTATTATGTTACATTTACATAGCTGCCAAGTGTTCCGTAGTTTGAATACCAGAATTATGTTTTGAAATTTTCTCCTTATTTAATCATAGAAAGCGGCCCAAAAACTTATAAATGTTTTTTTCTAAAACAATGCTGGTATCCAATGTACGGAACACTTGGCAGCTATGTATTTGATTAAAAAGTATAGAATGCACATCTAAAAAGAAATATGTCATCAGCAACTTTTATACGTAAAAATTAAAATTCTTAATTATACAATTTCAATATCTTGTTTATTTAAAACCATTTGTATCCGTACAAGAATCGAAGAAAATCGAAAATTAATTTAATAAATCGTAAAAATTATCATTCGATAAAAACTAAAAGCCGCTTTAACATTTTAGACCGAATTCTGAAATTGTATTTTTTAAGTCTCAAAAATCTAAATCTAATTCAGACTCACTCAATCAAAAGAATGGTGCTAGAAAAGACTTTACAGTAATTCTTTTTATCGTAAACCTTATTTCAGCTGTTAAATATGACGTTTATTTTAACTTTGTTGATCAATTTAAAGAGTATTTTAGTAAGAGTTGTATTTTAATGTAAAACGACTTTTAAATAATGTCATAGGAACTTTCAAATTTTAAAACCTTTCGTAAAGCAAAAGATAACGGGGGAAAAAAATCATCGACTGTAATCTTAAATTAAAATCTTTAAAGTTAAATACGATGTTTATCTTAAAATCGAGAGCATGGAGTTTAATAAAATTTTACCGATACAAAAAAAAAAAAAAATAAATAAATAAATAAAATAAAAAAAAAAAAAAAAAAAGTTTGTCATGTTTTTATAGAAACATACTCTTTTTATAGCATAATATATTCAGCCTTTTATTTTTACTTATTTATTTATATATTACATTATGTAAAAGACAAAATACATTATATGCATATTTCAAATATACATATTTTTAGTTATTTTAAAATAGATAAACAATAAGAATCACGCATATCATCCCACCATTATAATTAGTGAGATTTTAATGAAGTCGTACACTACAGTACTGTTGGTACACACACAAAAAAAAAAGAAAAAAAAAATCGTCAGAATTTTATTTATTTATCTCGGAAGTATTTATTAGTGCGGAGGACTATTAGTCTCAATATACGGATAAAATATTGTCGCCAGTTTCACGATCGTTGGACATTTATCGAAAATATAATTGAATAGTTTGAAAACAATGTTATATTTTGAAAAAAAAAAAAAAAAAAAAAAAAAAACTAATAGTCCTCAGTACTAAACTAAATTCTGTTTTTGCCAGAATTTCATTAACATCTTCTTCTTCTTTTTTTTTTTTTTTTTTTTTTTTTTTTTTGAAAGAAAAAGAAAAGAAAATTAATAATAATCAGAATCGAAACGGACAGTATCGAAAAAGTTGAAGAAGCCCTTTTTTAGACAAAAATTATTAATTAATTTTAATTTTTAATTGTTGCCAAAAAAGTTTATGAGTTGATTTTAAGTTTTTTTGAAATGAAAAGAAATTCACGTTTAAATATTAAAATTGATATAAAATTGTGTGAAAACTTAAACTTGCAGGGTAAAATTGACGTCATTATAGCTCTATTAAAGGTATTTATTTATTGTTTTATCTCTATATTCCTTTCTATAGTTGATGTTAGATTCTTGATGTGATATATAAAAAAATATATACAACACAGTTGAAGGTTATTAAAAATGAAACCAGACACAACGATAGCATGTTATAAAAATAATGCTTGAACAAAGATGGCTTCACGTTGCATCAGTAGTACCGTCAAAAGAAGACACTCTTCCACCACTGTTTCTTAAGCATAATCTTCATCTATTTAATCATAAAATATTAATATAAAAATACAATAAGTATTTCTAAAGGAAAATAGTGGTACCAAAAACACGAAACACTTTCACGCATGCGTAGTATATTTAGTGCAGGGATTGTACTCGACGCCACATTTTTCAGGAACACTTTTAGATGTTGGAAATTTTCGTCTTTTATGTTACGACTATTTTTATACAATAATCTCTATCTTATTTAATTACGATGTATTACTATAAAAACACAATAAATATTTCTGTATGAAAATAATGGTAGCAAAAAAAATATAAAGAACATGTTTTACCACTGAATGTTGTCTTTACAAAAAGGGCGGAGAGTACGATCCCTACAATAACAGCTACGTAAGTGTTTCGCGTTTTCGGATTCGCTACTTTCATTTAGAAATATTTATTGTCTCCATTAATATTTTGGGATTAAATATGATAAAGTTTATTCTTAAAATATAGTGGTAGTACTCATGATCCAGTGCAATATATTAAGATTAAAATGTATAGTTCAATCCTTATAAGTATGTTTGACATTTCTTCCTTAAATTAGTTTTTAAACGCTTTTTAATCTAATGGGATTTTAAAAAACCGTCGGTAGATAAAATCAAAATTCTCTCTCTGTCTCTCACTCTCTCACTCTTTATATATATATATATAAATTCGACACACAATTTTCTCAAAAAAGTTTTATTGTAAGAAAATATTTCTGCATTAGAAGTTTCGATGCAATCCAAAATAGAATTGTATAGATATTTGTAGCATCTCATTCAGTATGGTTTATTGGTGTCATATTGTCTAATTATTTATTTGAATTTTATATTAATTATTTATTTGAATTATTTGTTTTAATTTAACATCTATTGGTTCAAAATTTTGTGTATTATAGTTGTTTTGCCGTAGAAAGAGATATTGCCTCCTGGGAAATTCGAAATGTATTGTAGTGGAAGACAAAGGTTTTATAATTCATTGCGTAGTAAAAGTTTATTTCTTCAATAACTTTTATTTAAGGGGAATATATAAAATCAAAATATTAGCAAAAAAGAATTTTCCAAAAGCGAAAATTTTGCTTAAAAATCAAAGATTCGTTGAAGTTTTTGATAAATTATAAATTTAAATTTAAATACTCAGAAAACAGAAGAAATGTATAATGATAAGGAAGGATAAGGGAGAATGCAAGATAGTTACAGAGTAAGGGAATCTTTCTTGAAAAAAAAAAGCAGAATTCGCAGGTACAATGTAGGTGGATATATATTTTTTTTCCCCCAATTTATATTTATTTTCATAGAAATATCTCGACTCGTGCATTTTCTTCAAAGGATTTTCTTCCCTTGTAAGGAAGGCGATAGCACCATATAAGACATCATTGGTCTGTATTTGAAACAATGGGCTCTTCCCACCTGACGTCAGAGGTCACATGACAGAGGAAAAACAAATAGCAGACGAAGTCCTGTTTATCTATAGCGATTGCTGAAATAACGTATTTTCTATTCTTATTTTTGATTAATCGTACTTAATCTGTGTTATTTTTTTTATGCATCATAATTTTTAATCCGTTTTATATCAATATTCATCATCTTTTTTTTGCTGTATACATTTGCAATCCTCATTTAGTTTATATTTGTTATTGATGTTCACAGAGAACATGTTAAATACTCTGATTTTTGGTACTTAAGTCAGTGACAGTGCAATATCGTACTGCGTAAATCCATTTAGACCAGTAACTAAGTTAATTAACTTGTTGTAACACCTTTATGCAATTAAATTAAATGAAAACATTTTAAAATTTCAAATTATAATCCACAAACATTCCACAAGAACAAGCTATTTTTTATTGATAGATCAGTTAATGTAACAGTTACACTAGAACATACAAAAGTCGATTATTACAGTTGAAAATAAATAAACGCATAAAGTGTTTTTAAAAAATTATTAAATTTACAAATACAACTATTCTACTGTTTACAAATGCACAATATTACTTTTATTTTATTTTATAGTAAATATTAACAATTTTGTTCTTAAGAACAATATTTAATTGAATTCGATTCTCAGAATTCGATTTTTCGTTTTCCTCTATCACATGATTGAGCAGACGAAACTGGGGAGAGTCCATTATAAGACACAAAGTCCATTATAACACATCCTCTCACAAAGTACCGAAGACTTAAAACTCTCTGTTTTTGAAAGATTAAATTCAAGTGATAATATTCATATTTACAATGCTTTAAAAAGTTAAAATTATTTTTTTCTAGATTGGAACTTATCCTAAATAATCCACATTGTTAAAAATTTCAACAGAAAACTCTGTGTAATATATTATCTTAAGTCTTATGTAAAATTACAGAAAAAAATAAACGGAGATGTTAAAAAACTTATTTCATATATTCACTTTAATAACTAATATTAGTTTAATTAATTACTGGTGAAAACATATTTCGGACTTGGAATGCTTTTTCTAAAGTAGAAACAGTCATTTTTAATTTTAATTAAATAATTAAATAATAAAATTAGTTAAAAATACGGAATAAAGATTGAGAATCTCGATTATTCACTTTTGACTAAGAATTACTGTAAATTTACAGAGACTCTGGATAAATATTTACATTAAATTTCCAGAAATGTTTAACAGTGCAGAATGGATCATTTTTTCTTCTGTTTTATATAAATTAGATTTATTTTAACAGAAATATCTCGACTTTTAAATTTTCGCCAAAGTTTCTTTATTTTATTTATTTATTTTTATTTATTTATTTATTTATTTATTTTTAAGAAAACTATTAGATAATACATCGTTTATGTGAAAGAATTATAAGAGACAACAATTGCATCATAGAATACCGATAGCTTATCTTTCTCTGTTTTTGTAAGATTAAATTCAAGTGATAACATTCACATTTACAATGCTTTAAAAAATTAAAATTATTTTATTATAGATTGGTCCTTATTTTCGCCTTTTTTTTCTGAAAAAACTATTAGGTAACACATCGTTTATCTGAAACAGTTATAAGATACATGTATCATAGAATACCGAGGGCTTCTTTCTCTCTGTTTTTGAAAGATTAAATTGAAGTGATTACATTCACATTTATAATGCTTTAAAAATTTAAAATGGCCTTACTCTAGAATGGTCCTTATTCTAAATGATCGAAAATGAATCTTTTTTTTTTTTTTTCTTCTGAACAGAAATATCTCGAATTGTAGATTTCCTCCATTTTTTTTTCCTTGTAAAGAAGGAGATCTGATTATATAAGACATTGTCTATTTGAAGTAGTTATAAGAGACAATAATTGCATCATAGAATACCTAAGGCTTATCTTTCTTTGTCTTTGAAAGATTAAATTCAAGTGATTACATTCACATTTACAGTGCCTAAAAAAAAAGTTAAAACGGCTTTATTCGAGAATAGTCTTTATTCAGAAGGATTCAGAATGAATCACATTTTCTTGTTTGCATTTTAGACAACCAATTGAACAAATCTTTTATATTAAGTTTAATTAGTTTTATAACTATAGATAAAAGAATTATAGAATTTCAAAGAATTTATTCGATTGTGTAAATGATTTAAATTTTCATTGAATTTATGAATAGGTGCAGGCATTCAGACTGCCTTGGAGCTAATTATTATTGACTTATAAAAGAATCTCATTATCCATAGGCCGTATCTTCACATAAACATTTATTAATTTAAAATGTTTTTTTAAATGAATGTAAACATTTAAATTTATTTTAGGACATTTTGAGAGGAAAATTTATTGTAACTTTCAGACTTGAAAATTGCTAATTGGTTAAAGAAGAAGAAGAAGAAAAAGAAACTGGTAGTTTGCATAAAGATTAAACTTCTTCAATTTCTTTCATATTTTTACTTTCTCTTACCCATATAAGAGAATGGTACTGTAAATGGTGAATGGTATGGTAAAGAAAGTATTGTTTTTGCGTCATATTTTGAAATGGAATTTTTGTTAGATTTACATGTTTTCAAGTTTCATGAATAAGAAAAACCTGTATTTAGCCGTTGGTCTGTGTATCTGTCTGCCTGTTATCAGCATACCTTAAGAATAAATAGTAGCCTAGTGTAAACTCGATAGTCTAAATCAGTATCATACACTGTTAAAAAAACACGTAAATTTACGTGCCTTCGCCTGTTTAATTTTTACGGTCACGACCAATTTTTACCTATAAAATGGGTCCTATTATTTACCAATAAAATAATTTTCCTATAAAACCCGTATTTTTTGACAGCACTTGATATTTTCCTCTATACCACAAGGTTCTCAACAGTCTTTTACCATTTTTTTTTATAGTAAACATCATTAATATTTTGTAGTACCTATCTTCAAAGGAATAATACAAAAATTGATTTATACATAAAGCGGTATTCAAAATGATAAATTAACGGGCAAAACATTAATTGGGTACTTGAACGGAACTTTTGCTGACGTGCAAAAAACCGTAAATTTTGCTGCAATTTTTTTACAGTGTATAGGGATGTTCCCCAAAATTGCCGTTGACATCAAGCAAATAGTTCATGTACAGGGACATACAAGAGAATTCAAATACATTATATCTATGGGCGATATTTCTAATTAGTACACATTAACATCTGTAGGCTTCACTAAACAAAATGAAAAAGCATATATTTTTTATATTCATAAAAGCACGTTTTACTTAGAATACGGTGTCAAATCATTCATTATTACTTTACAGGGCTACCCAAAAGTATTTAAATATAATGAAGCTATACTGGTGAATTGCTGGAAATACATTTCAGGTTTTGTTATGCATTTTTCATGTAGAATTGAATTAACTATACACAATGTTGTACATATATAATTTATAGAGAATATACAGAGCTATTCAAAATGAAGTGAAAAAATCCTTTTTCTACCGAATGCAACAGATGGAAGTGATTTACACAATATCACCATGACGACCGATACTGCTCAGAAATCAAAAATTAAATTCTCTTACACATGTGCTAAATAAATATTTTTGAAATTCAATTTTCATATATGGTTAATTATAAAATGTTGCGTCATGAAGTTCTCCTGTACACGAAAGTCAAGTTTTTCTCGGTTGATCTTTCTCTCTATATATATGTCTATTATCCGCATAACTTAAAAACAAAGAATTGCAGAAATTTCAAATTTGGTATTTTAAAATTCACATGATATTACCACTTGAATAGTGTAATCAAGGTTGGTAAGTTTCAAGGAGTGTTGTGGGTGAAAGTTGTCTGAAAAGTTCGGAATAAACTTTTAAATTTAATAACAGCTTCGAATGTTCTTTTAAATAAATGTACTTGTCCTATTTCAACGTTGAGAGCGCAGCAGCATCCCTTACACAGAATTATATATCAAATCAAACTGTTACTAAACAATATATTTTAATTTGTTAAAGTACGTTCGTATTTAATACTAGTTACTTTAACGCTTAATTTGCAATCTGTCTTTGTAGTATTAAAATGCATTGTAAGAGAAAGTCGTGTGAGTGACATACCAGATTATTTTTATTTAATTAAATTTTGATCTTAATTTGTACTATTAATTACTGTTATGTTTTTAATCCGTTCAAATGGCACGTTAAAAATCAATTGATTTTCAATAGTTTAATTACCTGAAAATAACTCAATGCATAAATCATTTTAAAATTCAGAAACTTATTAATGTAATCTTTATTTTAAGATATTTATCAGATTTTTGACAGTTGGTTTTATGGTGAAAGATATTTATCATTTTAATAAATATCAATAATTAAACTAATAATGCAAAATCTCTATTTTGCTTTCTTTTGCAAAATATTTGTTTGTCAATGCAAAACTGAATATCCCAAAACGATAAAGCACAATATTATGTTTATTAATATTAAACCAGTTATAAAATAATATCTTTTAATAAAGCATCTATAATAGAAGTTCATTACCTGCCGTAGGCAATACTTGACATATATATATTTGGTGCATAATTTAATTGATGCAGTTTGTACTGCTAAATCCACATACGCAATTCACAGATGATTGCTCTAGGCGCTTATTATTACAAGGAACACTAAACAAGATATAGGAAAATAGATTTATCTTGAATTACTTTGGCGTCGTTCTCTGTGATTAAATATAATGTATTTGAACATAGAGAATATTTAATTGGTGTCGAATAATTCAATATTAGTCCATTATATTTTCTTTTTACTATTAACTAATGTTTGATTTTAACATTATACTTTTATTTTTGTTAACATTTTATTCAAACAGGACACTACAGGATATTTTACATCTATAACACAAGTCGACATGTAAAATTTTGATTTTATAATTTTCACTGATCTTTATGTGTTTTGTGTGCTGAAACCAAAAATGAAGTCAGTTTTTCTCTATCACGTATAGATTTTTGTAAATACAGGGTGCCTACCTATATAATTTCTTCCATTACTCTTCCACCAATATTATTATACGGTAAGTTTTATAGTATATTTTCATGATTAATTAATCATGGAATACCTATTGTTGTTGTAATAGAAAATCACTAGTGCAACGTAAAACCATACCAACCAACCAAACTATTTTTATGACAGTATATGTAAGAAATTGTGTCGAAAAGCACCCTGTATTGACAATAATCTGTACGTGATAGGGAAAAATGGACTGCATTTTCGGCTTCAGCACACCAAAAAACATAAAGATCAGCTAAAATCATCAAATCAAATTTTGTCAACATCATTTTTGTAGGCCCTGTGTAATCTAAAAAAATTGTTTTTTTATACATTGCTCTTATTAATGTATACGATCAATTTAAATAAAATATATTTAAGCATAAAATCAGTATCAGAGAATATGCCAATTAACAAAAATTTTATTACTCTATCAATTTTGTATATTAACTAATGTATAATTATTTTAAATTAGCTTTTGAATTTTGTTTTCATTAATTAATGTATTAAAAACCTGGCTAAAAAAATTCTTCAGAAAAACTTTAAAAAAGGAAAAAAACTGCGCAAAACTGCAGATAATCTGAAGGCATTTGGAACAATAAAAAAATTAAGTAGGGAAAAAATTTACTTGCTGCCAAACTTCAATTTTTTTGCTTTTAAACTGCAGTTATTCAGCAGATTTTATTATTTTTGTTCCAAAAACCTTCATATTATCTGCAGATTTTTCTGCAGTTTTTTTTTTTTTTTTTTAAGCTGGGAAGTTTATTTTTATTTCGACTTTAAGCATATAGAGAAGAAAAAACACGAGTTCTAAAGATTTCATTTATTTATATATTTATTTATTTTTACTGAAAAATTTCAGTCGTTTATGAGATTATATTTTGAAATGCAAAATCTTTTTAAGGATAAGGGCTATTTTTACAGCTGATTGGGATACATAAGGCGACTTAATATCAAAATGCTTGATTGGGGTATGACGGGCTGAAACAGATTGTGATGAAGGGTTGGCTAACTAATGATGAAGCATGAACATCTTATGATGAACCAATCCTTCATACCAGCCTTTCATTTCTCAGCAATTTCAAATTAATCCCATTCTTCCTTCCTGTGACTTTTTCTCCATGTTCTACAAAGAGGTAATACCACCTAAGTCTAAACTATTACCAAACACAAATATGCATCAAGTACAAAATCATCTCTAAGTAGCATCATAGCTATTTAAATTTACATTGCAATGATATTGTTACGAGTTTGTAAATAATTGTAGTTATTTCTATGTAAATTCATTCAAAGAGGCTTAATCAGCTGATGAAATGTCTATTTTCTGCATTTCTAGCTCTTTTTCGTGTTAAAATAGCTAATTTTCCCTTAAAAACGCATTAAAAAGCTCCAATGAGGCAGGTAATGGATTTGGCGCCAAATTTAGCGACTTTTTCCCACCTTGGCGAAATTTTTAAAGACCTTGGCGAGAAAATCCTTGTTATTGATACACCAAATATGGAAGCTGTAACCTCACTGGCTGACCAGTTTCTGGATTTTTCTACATTTTTCTACGCGGATATTTAAAGAGTTGCTTTACGCCAAATCAGTTAGTCTCAGTTTAGTTTCGCCAATGCTTTCAGTTCTATTGAAATAGCTCTGAGAGAGCCTTTTTGATACAGCCTTGCTGTGTGTTCATGCTCTGAAATAATTTGTACTGTGAAATTGCTGTTTTCAACTGTTATTTCAGCTGTGTTTATTGGTGAAACTGAAGTTGATACTTGGTTTATAGACCTGTATTCTTCAAGAATTTTCTGTAAATAAAATTTTCAGCCTCTGCAAGATTCGCTTTTCATTCTCGGACAACTCACGAACTCCCAAGTACGCAACAATATTAATACGGTGATATTAAGTATCTTTGACGTTCTCGACAGGTGTTCTACTCAGGCTAATAAATTATAGCAAACTAATATTCAGTCAAACGATTCTTTTAAATAATATCTTCGGTTAAACTAATATTAGACAAATATTTCTCCTAGAATAACTGGATTATTCAAGAAAATATTAGAAAGCTGTATGTGAGGTCACCGAAGATACTACTTTTAAGTATTATTTGACTAATATTAAAACAGAGATATTAATTTTTAATAGATTTTGAATGTACGTGTACAGAATACCGCTCTGCTAATATTTCACTGCTAAGAACACTTCCTTGGATAATAGCATATATTTCACTATCATAAATAGTCTGGTTATAAGTCTATGTTGTGTTAACTTATTGCCAGAAGTTCTTCTTCCTTTTCCTCGTTCAGAGAGAGAAAAATTGTTGACAGCGTTATTTATTTAATAGCGTAATCTCAGTAATATATTACTGCAGTAATAGGTTCTCATGCAGTCATAGTATTATTTATTCTACTACGTGTTATTACTCTCACCTCTAGCTCGGTTACCTCTTCAAAGCGGATAAAAGACAACAAAAATGAAATTCCCTGTTATAAGACAACTGCCATGAAAAACTAACTCCTAAATGACAGTCTTTGAGTACCAATTACATTTCTATAAATACATTTCTACTCCAAACAATAGTTGAACAGCATTAAGTATCCAAAAAATAAGCTAGTTCATACACCTTCAGCATAATTTCCATGAAAGATGCTTAAATATATCTGGCAGATGAGCAACAATGCATTCTTCACACTTATCTCAACATCTGTCAGCACTTGTGCATTCATATGATACGACCCGCAAAAACTTGCTGGGTTTTAGCCAAACATTTTTTTCTCTGTCAGATAGCTTCAGTTTCAATGAATAAAGCAAACGTGACAGAGTTAAATAATTATAACATTTCTAAAATGAAATGACATGATATATGAATTCACGCCACTACAACATTTGAGTTGTTAAAATGTTGCGCATCATTTGGAACTTTATCACAAGACAATTAAATAGCCTAATATAATAATAATTATAATCGGAGTTTCGAGTATATATATTTTTTTAATTGAAATGTAGAAGAAGGTGGGTTAAAATGATTCTCTTAAGGGTAAAACAACATAATTGTTTAAATAAAACTTTGGCCCTTTGCTAATGTGTTTTGTACTATATTTTCCATTTTAAACATATTTTAATAATGTTTTTAATTTAAACAGAGTAATGAAAAAATAGATTTTTGAAAAAAAAGTCCAAAGGATCATTTTACCCTCACCAAAGGGCAAAATGATCCTTCATTTAAAAATAATTATAAATTGCTTTTTATCTGAAAAATAAAAGATATAAAAGTAATTATGACAATACATAATGAAATAAAATAATTTTTACAGTCAAATAGCATACATAATTTATTTATGAAATTGAAAAAAAAAAAAATCTCAAAAAAAGTGCTTGAAAGAAAACAAGAAAATGAAATTTTTGAAAATTATGATTTAAAAATAATAGATATAATATACCCACAACCCCTGATATAAGTTAGAAATAAATTAAACAGTGCCCATTTCCGCCACATCCGATCCAAATAATGGATTCCTAACATTCCACATAATGGATCCAAAACTATTCACATAATAGATCATCTTACCCCCATAACATGGCTATCCATTTTAGGTCATATTACTGGATGACGCCAAGAAATATAACAAAATTATCAAGTGTAATATACATCAAAAAACACATTTTATTAAGTAAACTAACTGTAAATAAAAGACAGTATACCTAAATCAATAGGAAAGTTACTGCTTAACTTATAACGATTTTATAAAACCCACTTTTTCAAGGAATTCTATTCAGACGCGTAACACTGCAATCGCTTGAATACCGCTATTGCTTCTTCTTGACTTGGTGCAAATAATTTATATGTCACGCAGTATATAGCGCTACCTGTTTCGAAGAAAACATATGTGGATCGTTTTGCACGCTAGGATCATTTTAGGCTACCTTCCCCTAATGTTAATTTCCATTCCCTACTTTTGGCACGAAATAATATTATATAATAGAACCTGCTTAATGAAGTATGAGTTAAGGTTAGATGTTTTTGACGTTGTCATTTTTTGCATGTAACAGAATGAGTCTTCCATTTAAACTAGAATTTGTAGTAAAGTCCAGCATCGGGTCAGGTTGACTATTTTTTTCTCTTGTGTGCCGTGTTCAGTTCGGGTTCACTGATTTATTTTTTTGCCGGTCGGGTCAGTTATGGTTGACTGATATATATTAGGTTGAGTCAAAAGTTTTGTCCGATTTTTGTTTGCGTACAAATAAATATGTTACATTAAAGTTGTAATATGAATGTCATATATATTTTGAAAGCTCATTTTCTGCTGATCGAAATGATGTATTTAATTGTTATGTTATTTTAATTTTAACAGATTTATTACTCTTTAAAAAAGATCAAGTATGTCAAACAATCGTGAAAAAATCCGCAGCCTAATTTTCCACGAGTTCAAACAAGGCCATAATGCAACTGAAGCAAGTCGTAACATATGTGCAACATTTGGTAGGAAGTCTGTAAACGAAAGAACATGCAGACGTTGGTATGTAAAGTTCCGTTCCAGGGATATGCACCGCGGCAATAAGAAACACTCTGGGCAACCATCGACAACCGAGGAAAGAGCTTTACTTTGTGCGATTGAAGCCAATCCGACTCAAACCACCCGAAAATTAGGTTAACTTTTTGAAACTTCTCAGTCAACTGTCAATCGACACCTTTACAAAATAGGCAAGAAGATTAGGCGTCGTCAAATGGTACCGCATGAGCTCAACAAAATGCAAAAGAATCAGTGAAAATCAGTCTGTCAATCGTTGCTGCGAAAGTTTAGCCGAGATGGATGGCGTCGAATTCTTACCTGTAATGAGAAGTGGGTACTATTCGACAGCAAAAAAACCGGATGCCAATGGCTAAACCCACATCAGCTTGGAATTAGGACGGCTCAACCTGGGATGCATTCAAAAAACGCACTTTTTTGCGTTTTTTGGTTGTCGACAGGAGTTGTGCATTGGGATCTTCTTCCTGAAGGACAAACAATGAACTCAGATGTCTACTGCACTCAACGGAACCACGTTCAACAGAAACTCGTCAAAAAAGGCTTTAATCCAGCTCCAGTTTTCTTCCAACAAGACAATGCAAGACCACACATTTCAAACCAGACGCGTGAGAAGCTGAATGAGTTGGGCTGGGAACTTCTCGCTCACCTTCCATATAGCCCTTGATATTGCCCCCTACACATTATCATTTATTCAGGTCTCTAGAGCACTTTATGCGTGGACAGCGCTTCAGCAACCATTACGACCTCCGACAAGGCATTGTCGACTTCTTCGCTCAAAAACCAGCGGCTTTTTACGACTGTGGAATTTTAATGTTGCAGTCACGTTAGAAAATGGTTGTTGAAAGTAATGTTGAATATGTTAATGGAAATATGTTATAATTATTATATTTTTTCAACTTTTAATAAATGATTAGAAACCGGAAAAAACTTTTGACTCAACCTAATACATATATATTTCCTGCGGGTCGGGTTCGGGTTAGGTTTAGTTTTCAACATGTTAGGTCGGCCTGAGAAAACATTTTACCGCAATATTCAAAAAATATTTACCCTCATTCAAATATTTTTTACCACAATAAGCAGAAATGTGTTTGATACAATTATAACAGTATAATTAACGTAAACATACTATATATGCCCCTGGTTAAATACATACGCTTACCTAAATTATTATAGTAAAGTAAACAAATATGTCGAATAACAGCAATTAACAAAGAAAAATTACGCTATTGCTATAATTATTATTTTAAGAACATAAGCTTTTAACAATAAATTACAAACTTTAAACAAGAAGCTCATTTTTATGCACTTGAAGTACACAACATACATAAATGTTTAAGAATTATTATTAATCCATTTTTCATATTTTTAAATTTTTAACTTAATGTATTAGTAATTACATTTTTTAATTCTTTTAAAAATGATTTTGGTTCGGATAAAGTCTGACCCGTAAAAGACTCTAATTTGTAATAGAATAATATTACAAAAAGATTGTTCCTTAATTACGTCAGATAAATTTTGTGCTTTTTGACTCTTTTGCACAATTATATCTACCAATTAAAGCATTTAAATAATAGCTGTTCTGTGTTTTGAGTAAATTTTTCCCAATTGTTAATTAATATCTAATAGTCCATTCTATGAAAAAGAAAATATCAGACATTAAAAGAAAAAAAGTGGGAGAGGGTATATAAACTGTAACAGGTATCTGTTTTTTAATTAAATATATTCTCTAGTTTTAAAAAATAACAAATCAAAAATTGTCTAATAATGCCATAAAATAATAATCTAAAACATTACAATGTATTAAATAATGATAAAGGTTTATGTTGTCTCATCAAATGCTGACACATTGTTATGTTGCGTCATTCATACGATGATATAATTATGAGATTAAAAAAAAACTTTTTATGTACCACGTTTTAAATTTTCTGATGAATCATGATGAATCATGATTTTCTGATGAGCTCTTATCAATGTGCATAAAATTTTTAAAGTGATAATGACGTCAATTTTTGTGAGATGCATAATTTAACTTTTTATAATTTTTTAACGTTCACGTTTAATTAAATGTATTTATTTTTATGTTGAAAGAAAATGAACTCGTATTTTTTTTTTTTTTTTTTTTTTTTTTTTTGGCAACAATTAATTTATAGCTAATATTTTAATGACTATTTTAACGCTATTAGGATGTTATTATTTTCATATTTTATTTAATTATAAGAAAACTAATCAAAAATTAGAAAATCGGACTTCGAAGTATTGTGTTATCACCGGATTCTGAGCTACTGTGAAAGTTCCAAATGTCCTAGCTAGTAAGGAAGTTGGTTAAAATTAAATTGCAAGATTTGTACCGTACAAACAAACACAAACAAACAAACAAGAATAGAAGTTAATAAAAACATAGTAAAATTAACAGCTGCTAAAATAAAATACAGTGTCTCGTTTTCCTACTCGTGACTGTACTTCTATTATTGAGAAAAAATGATTTTTTGTATTGTCCTCTACATACATATAAATTAAAAATTATTCGTTCATCTAAATGTAAATAAAAATTATGAGATTACAAAAAAGAAAAAATAATCTGTTAAAATATTAAGTTTTGTGAGCTGTTGTTACATTCGTGTTTTTATCATTATTTTCATCTAGTTTCAATTTGGAACGTAATTAACGTGACATATTAAAAAATTATCCTCATATTCTTAAGTTTGAAAATACATTATTATAAGAGGAACTGATTTACAGCAGAGCATTTAGGACACGTGCCCGGGTCTCCCGGAAAAAGAGAACCCCTAAAATATATCAAATACTTTTCAAAAATGCACTTTAAAAATCGAAAATCAAAACATTTTGTCATTTGAAAATTTTTATTGAATGATCTAATAAGCTATCCACTGTTTAATTCGATATATTTACTTATCCCAAATTGCTAATTAATTTTACTAGCATTAGTTTCGTATTTTAGTTTTCATGGAATTCTATATTATTTCAAATGCAACGATCTACATAATGCAAGTTTATGTGAAATATTGCTTTACTCTGAAATATTAAGATACTGAAATGTTAAGAAAATCTTAACTTACGAAGCTTTCGAATATGCATCGTCAATGATATTTAAGTCAGTTTAGTCAGTATCATAAGTGATATTTAAAAAATAGTCTGATATTATTACGATGAAAATATTTTTCATAATGGACATTTATGCAAAATTTTGCCCTATTCTGTCACGTTAAAAAAAAAAAAAAAAAAAAAATCATAAATTTCGAATCATTTACGAAACTTTTAAATTAGAGAGTTGCAAATCAATAGTGTTCTTTCCAGTGATGTTTTTTAACTGGTCCGACCTGTTTACGATAATTCTTTCTTGAGATATCGTGTACACAGACTAACAAACCAACGCACTATGGAACTAACATATTGACACATTAACAATCTGACATCCTACAGACGGATATCATACCGATATTGCTATTTTCAGATACCTTAAACCAGAAAACATGTAAAAAAGTTTTAAAAAATGAGGACAAAAATTTTCACGATTAATTTGGCTCGCCATACCAAAAGTTCTAAAAAGTTCCAATACATAGTTTATAATGTAATTATAAGTAAAATAATTAGCTTAACTTGTTATAAATGTTACATTCATCTGCATGTAATGACCTTAAAAAATTGCAAACATTATTATTTATTTTATTTATTTATTAATTTTTATGGAAAATCACTCATTAAATTTAACCCTAAAATGGTTCTTACATTTTCATTAACTGTTATCCATGAGTCATATTGAATTTATTGACGTATCAAACTTTGTTATTATGGTTGGTATTCGACACAAACAATCTTCATTTTGGTAATATCTATTAGAAAAACAGCTACTATAATACATGAATCTTTTATTCATGTGTTATATTTGTTTAAATAAATCTTATCAGTATTAACGCTTTCTTTTATTTTCTTTTTAGTTTATTATTAAAATCATAAAGCCGTATTGCAATGATGTAGTCATTAAGTATTAGATTGTCATTAAGTATATCTATGCTGATGTAATTATTAAAAATATCAAAGAAATTTTACATATAAATAGTTTTGATCATTTTTAAAGAGCGAGTAAACATTTAATAGAAGACAGTTCCCGCCACTTTTTAAAACCACATTCGTTCTGAACCAAAGTGATTTTATTAAGCGGCTTATTTTTATATCCGTCGAACGTTCCTGCACTTAAGGAAAAGGTATTACTTCAACGAATTTGGAAAGAAGCTTCAAAGGGTAACGAATAATGGAATTAGTGAACAATATTAATTAATTTTTTACATATAATTAATTAATTGCTTCTTTGAGAAAAGCAAATTAAACTCATTCCAAGTTACCATGCACTTTCGTTTGAGGAAAATCATCGTTACTTTAACAAAGTTCACACTCCTCTTATAAATTTAAAATCTTTCCATTTAAACCTCATGAATTATAGTAATTTCAAAATAAGAACTAGAAATTGCTTTTTAATAGTTAGAAATTTAAAATATATATATATTATTTCAAATCAATTTTGTAACTTATTACTGCGTTTTGAAGAATACGTTCCTTGAAATTCTTATGGAGATAAATTATGAGGTTAAGGGCCCTCTTCACTCACCGCCGCCGGAAGACGAAGCTAATGCTATTCTATGGGAAATTTTTCTTTACAAATAACTAATTAACTAATACATATTTTTTAATTCTGTTTTCACATTCTGAAAATTCCCAACTGTTAAATTGACGCACCTTTTTTAAAAAAATATTTTTTAAATTTTTAATATTTTATTTTGAAGCTGCAAAATACGAATTTTCAGTATGTGAATTTTTTTCATTTTGCAATTTCAAAATAAAATATTAAAAATTAAAAAAACACATTTTTAAAAAAGGTGCGTCAATTTAACAGTTGGGCATTTTCTGAATTTGAAAACAGAATTTAAAAATAAGCATTAGTTAATAAGTTATTTGTAAAGAAAATTTCCTCATAGAATAACATTGGTTCGAGGCTTCCGGTGACGGTAAGTGAAGAGGGCCGTTAAGTGTTTAATTTGTAACTGTGCTGCAAGTGTAAAATCTTCGACAATGAGCGATAACGGAGGGTTTGTTGTGCTTTAATTTCTTTTTCTATTTCTAGAAAAAAAAAATTACAATTACAATGTGAATAAAAAAAAAATTTTTAAATGCGCATAAATGATATTTTTGGCTGCTGAGGAGATATTTTTGAGTTTATTAACCGGCGATGCTGATTTTATTAAGCGGCGGCTTTAAAAGTAGTTTGTATCGATTTGATTCCGGTCCTGACACTTTGATCAGATTAAGCGGCTGATTTTATTAACAAGTGAATTTATTAAGCGGCTGTTACTGTATTTCTCTTTATACAGTAATTTCTCTTGAAAAAATTACAATTTTAATAATTTTAATTTTAATAATCAGCCGAGCTATTTTATTAAAAATTGCTCGACTGAATTTTATCAAGTTTTAATATCTGTAATTTACATATGCTTGCATAACGTTGACAGTAAATATTCATTTAATGAAAAATCTTAAATTTCTCCTTAATTATAATCATCATTAATCTTTTACGAAGTTGTTTAAATGCCACGATTTTCTGAATGAAATTACTAGAAGTGAAATAATTGTGTAACCGTATGACTAAAGAAGATTAGACTAGAAGTTAAAAAGGATGTAATTAATCATACATAATCATGCATCTGTTTACTAGCTTGGGAGAATCAAAATCTAATTTAAGCAAACCTTAACAAAATATTGCGTTTCTCTATTAAACAAGCATTAATTATGCAGATTTATTAATCTTTTATTATGCACTGCAGCGTTTAAAAAGTTGTATACTTTATTTAATTCTCATTTCTTAATGTGAATTTTCTTATATTTATGCTTTAGTTTATGTGACTAATTTTTAATAATCTTATATAGACTAACTAACAAATATAAAGCATATAAGGATTAACAAATTTTGTTTAATTCGCGATCTTAGAAAACAAGCTTAAAATTGAATCTTGTAATTCAATTTTTAGCCCTTTCTGGTTTTCCGATTGACCTGAAAATTTGCACACGATTTCATAATCGATGACAATATTATATGCAAGTATTTTCAGGCACTTTTCCCATCAGGGGCAGGTTCCAGGGGGGCAAGTAAAAGAAATCTATGTATATAAAGCACTAACTTATGCGGTACATGATTTGGCCATATTTGTGTAACATAGAGTGGCAACTTTTTTTTTTTTTTTCTTTTTTTAAGATTTAAAAAATTCTTAAATTATCTAATGTGTCGCACACTATTTTCTCTTACACTGTATTTCAATACTATAAATGTAGATTTATGCTGTTATTTGATTTTAAGTTATGTTAATAACAGATATACATACATATGAATTGCTAAAACATGGACTTTCGGATTCAGGGTATTTCAAAATATATTATACAAAGAACTAGAGGTGAAAATAGAACTTCGAAAAATATCTTATTTACGATATGGGTATGAAAAACTGATTTTCCTTCTTGAACAGTGTTCGTCGAAATAGTAAAATGTAGCAAATTAACGCGCTTTTTACTTTCTCTTACCCATAAGGTAGAGAAAGTATTGTTTTTGGGTCAAATTTTCGAACACGAGATTTTGTTATATTTACACGTTTTGAGGTCCCCCTGAATACGAAAATCATGTTTTTAGCAAATGGTCCGTGTGTATGTCTGTGTGTCTGTCTGTCTGTGTGTCTGTGTGTGTGTCTGTGTGTGTGTCTGTCTGTTATCAGCATATCTCAAAAACGAATTATGGCAGAAAGTTCAAACTGGGTATTCTAAATGTGTATCATATAGGGATGCTACAGTAAGCTTTTCCTTAGGATCAAGTAAATAGTTCGTGTACAGGGACAATCAAGAGAATTCTAATACATTACGTCTATGGGGGAAATTGCAGGTAAGTAGAGTATAACGTCTATAGACTGCACTAAACCAAATGAAACGAATATATATTTTTTGTAATAGAGATAGTTAACTGGGGGGAAAAAATTGTGTATGTAGGAGCCTCGACTCCGTCCCCCCTCGAGGGAAGTAAATTTTCATGATGGGTATCTTTCAAAAGAACTCGCCAATACTTTTAAAACGAATAGTTGAACCATCGATCTGCGGTAATTTAAAACAAAGTTATCGTTTTTTTTTTTTTTTTTACTTTTAACAAAAAAAAAAAAAAAAAAAAAAACTTAGAAAAAAAAATCTTTTTTTCTTTATTTTTTTTTTAATATCGAGAATAAAATGGACTTTTTTTGGATATTTGGTGTTTTCTACTTCTCTAATATGGAAATCGTCTGCATTATCATACAAGATAATTTTTTTAAATAATAATTTTAATAAATTATTTTTTAAAAACAGAATTATTTTTTAATAACCGAATTAAATTCTATATAAATGTAGGTGCATTAATGAAACGGGGGGTTGAGGGGGGCGGTAGCCCCCCCTCACACAGAACTAATTATCATATAAAACTCTTCAGAAGCCTAATATGAATTGTTTAACACAGGTTTACATAACAGTACTCGTTATCTTACCTTTTAATCTGCAACTTGTATTTATAGTATTAAATTTCAGGGTAAGAGAAAGTCGTGTGAGTGACACACCAGATTATTTTATTTTATTAACTAGACATGATGTAGTATGGAACTATTAATGTATGTTACGGAATCCTTCAATTCAATTTTTAGCCGCGTGTAGTCTTCCGACTGATCTGAAATTTTGAACACGACTTCATAATCAATGACCATACTATATACAAGTGTTGCCAGGCACCTTTCCCATCAAAGGCAGGTTCAAGGGGCAAACAAAAAATGTATTTATCTATGCATCTATCTATAATATATATACATATATATATATATATAACACATCCGTATGCGACACATGATTTGGCTGTTTGTATAACGTCAAGTGGCATTTTTTTTTTTTTTTTTTTTTTTTTTTTTTTAAGTATGTAAATAATCTGGTGCGTCAACTGACACGACTTTCTCTTATTTTGCATTTTAATACTTTAAAGATAAATTCCTGTAGTCATTTGTTTTTAAGTTACGTTAATAACAGATATATATACAGATCAATCGCTAAAAATTGAACTTTCGTATTCAAGATACCTCAAAACGTGATATTATACAAAAATCCAGAGTTGAAAGTAGAACTTCGAAAAATATTTTATTTACAGTATGGGTATGAAAAATTAATTTTGCTGCCTAATCAGGGTTCGTCGACATAGTAAAATGAAGCAAAGCACTTTCATCAATTACTTTCAATAGAAAAGAGCGTTTAACATAATTTTGGGTAGCTTTGTATATTTTCTATAAACTATATGCACATCGCATTGTGTACTTAAATTTAGTTTTCTATTAAAACCCACCTAACACACAATGAAATGCACTTCCAGCAATTTCTAAGTGCAGCCCTAATATATTCAAATACTTTGGGTAACTCTGTAAAAATATGTTGAATGATTTCCATACCGCAATCTACACAAAATATGGTTTTATGCATACGTTAATACCATTTTATTTAGAGCAGCTTATAAATGTTACACTGTACTGATCAGAAATTCTCCCCATAGACGTAATGTGCTTTAAATTGTCTTGGATGTCCCTGGTAAACGAACCATTTGCTTGATCGCAACGAAAAGTTTAGTATAGCATCAATGCATGATACAGATTTAGAATACCGAATTTGGACGACTTCTGCTATTTGTTTTTGAGATATGCTGATAAGAGACACACAGACTGACACACATACTCGACGTTATTTTCGGATTCAGGGGATCTCAAAACGTGTAAATACAACAAAAACGCAATTTCAAAATTTTGATCTAAAAACAATACTTTCTCTACCATATTGGGTAAGAGAAAGTTATATTATCACTGAGATTATCAGAACACTCTTCCAATGTGATCAAGTGCATGATACGGACATTCCAACACTCAGTGTCGATTTTGGTCCAGACGGTGCATGTAATTAAACCAACAGAGATACATTTTTCTGTTAAATACAGCTATGGTACCGCTGAAAAATAAATATTGCCAATAATTTTCAGCTGGGCATCTATCGTACCTCGGTAGACTATGCGGTTATATATTTGGGAGCACGTCTCTTTACTGCTGGCCAAGCTGGCCAAGCTTGTGAGGCGATCAGTCGCGTAAAGTCACTGAATGGTCTTCAAATAAAAGAACTTGACTGCTCATAACTAGCAGGAGAGGTTGGTGTAATGTGACGCATTAGATGAAATGTCTAGATTGTGAAGACATGAATGAAAGAACTTTGAACTAGATCCATTTCATAGTTAAATTGTAAAGACATAAGGGTCATAACTTACAAGTTGAGTTTTGCTTTACTTCTAAAAAAGTTTTAGAAATGTAGTTTATTAAAATGAAAAGACTTCAGTGTCATTACTTAATGGTTCGTTTTTGTATAAGACTGAAAAAGAAATAAATGGCATTTTAACAAAATGCAAAGACGATATTGTCATTAGTTATAGGTTAAATTTTTCTTTAAGACTAAAAAATGTAAAATAAAATTATATTTTAAAAAACTTAAAGAAGACTTTTTTATTTAAATTTGAACTAAAAAGCACAAAATAATTTATAAATGTAAAGATTTTGTTGAACAGTGCTAAGGTGTCCCACACCTGGATGTAACTTAATTCTTGAACTAAGTTTCAAATAAGAATAAAATATTGATAAAAATACAGATAAATATAATTTACTTTAATAGAAAAAACAGCGTCGGGTGCTCGACTTCAGTTGTGGTAAATTTTTTATCGTGACTATTTATAGAATAATTATAATAATGTAAATAGACACGCTTTTTTTATTATTAATGTAAGTTATATTTATCTATTTTTTTTATCAATATTTCATTCTTATTCGAAGCGTAGCTCAGGGATTAAGTTACTGGACAGGTGTGGGACATCTTAACGCTGTCCAATAAAATCTGTACATTTATAAATTATTTTGTTTTTTTCTTTAGGTCACATTTCAATAAAAGCGCCTTCTTCAGTTTAAGTACAATTTTTTCGTGATCAGGTTAATGTGGCCTAATAATTTTGTCAAACATGTTCTCTGTGTTCAACTCAAATACTTGTAGTTAAGGTAATAATATTTACTTGTTCTAAGTATTTTTCCATAAATACTATTAAATACGATCCTTGTTATCAGATGCTTTCTTTCCCTAATTATTTACACAATTTTATTTTAACAATTATTCTGTTTATTTCTAGGCCTTATATTTTTGTTCAGTGCTGCACATTCACCAAGCATTTAAGGACGTTCTTCTTCTTATTTTTTTTTTCTTCAAATTATTCAGGCATTACCGCTTAAATCACTCTTTTTTACACATTCAACGAAATTCGAGTACCCCTGTATATTATCTTTAACATGGTGAAAACAAAAATCATGACACAACTTAAAATACATTTGCAAACATAGCATTAATATATCAGAAATCTCTTATGTGGCTTATCTCTTTTTAAAAGAAGAATAATTAGTTTTCATGCCATATTGTACGTGAAATTCAAACTGTACCGACCTGAAATTTCGCTTATAGTAATAATGCATTTCATTATTTTTACACCTCCTTGTATATGACCATTTATTCAATCTCAAGGAAAAGTTTCATATAGCATTCCTATATGATACAGATTTAAAATATGGAGCTTTGTCTTCCTGTTAATATTTGTTCTCAGGTTATACTGAAACCAAACTCATACATACAGACAGACCAACAGCTAAAAATACCTTATTTTCAGATTCCGAGGATGTCAAAATTTGTAAAGACGGCAAAAACTCAATTTCGAAAATTTAACACAAACACAATGCTTTTCTCTATCAAAACTGATAGAAGTTGAAATTCATAAATAGATTCATTTGGTCTGTCGAGTTGCGATAAAATAATTTTTATGAATAACTTTGTTTTACAGTCGTCAGCAAAAGTATCCGAGCATTAGCAATAATCCTTGTCTGAAAAAAAGTACACTTAATACTGCTTTGTTAAATAAATCCTTGTCGAGTCATGTGCTTAGTCAGTCTAAGAACATGATTATACAAGGATTTATTTAACAAAACAGTATTAAGTGTACTTTTTTGATATCGGAATTATTGGCTAGTGTTCGGATCTTTTGCTGCCGACTGTATGTGGCAGAAATGAATGCTGTAATAATTTCATTTATTTAGTCTTTTTTTTCCCTACAATTTATTATATTTTTTGTTTACAATCAAATTAACTTAGAACCAAATTAAGCATAGAACTTATTAGCATATCTTATGTTTGCTTGCAATTCTTTATATGAAAAACGATTAATAACATTAAAATTTAATGTGAAAGAAATTTTTCAACTACCTTAAAATAAAAATAAACAGCTTCTAAATAAGTTCTAAATTTTTACGATCATGTAAACGTTTTTTTTTTTTTTTTTTTTTTTTTTTTAATCTTTATAAAAATTTAATCTACAAAATAGTGTTACTTTTATATATTTTTTTTTCCCTTTTTATTTTATCTTAAACTATTCTTCTTTTCCTTTAATATTTTTAATACCCTTTATATTCCATTCTCATCTTAATTATAATGCTTTTTCCTCTTTCATAAAATTTATTCAGTATTCTAATAGAAAGTAATAAGGAAAGCAACATAAATAAGTGCATTAATTTTAAAATTTTAAGAATATTTTATGAATTAATTCTTGTGATATTGTGTGTAAACTTTTATGTCACCATATTCTTAGCGTTTTCATTATTATAATATTATGTTAACCTTTTACGTATATTACTGAAGCGTAATATATTATAAATGAAAAATCTGGTGATTCCAAATAACTGAATATTCACTGTGGATCAAGGTAGAGGTTTAAAAGGACATAATTAATTACCTGCAACTGTGTAATCTCTTGTCACCAAGAGAAAGCCGAAATTTAATTAAACGGAGAGAAAAAATAAAACTGTCCATATCCATTAAATAAATGCTAATTATGAAGATTTATTATTATTTTTATCATATATTTGAATACCTAACAAATCCTGTCCTTTTTTATTTAATATTTGCTTTTTCTAAAAGAGATAAAGAAGTTAAATATAGTACTTGTGTGCCACAATATTTGTATATGTTATATTTAAAGCTATTGTTGACTAAATACTAAAATTTTCAATCTATAAGATATATTTTTATTATGTTTTATTATTATTATTCGTTTAAGTAACTACCTTTATGAAAAGGTAATTTGTATAAACATTTGAGGGGCAAGGTAGTTATGCAAATTAAACATGGAAAATCGCCAAAGTTTACAAATGAACTTAAAAAAAAAAGAAAGAAAGAAAATAAAGAAAAAAATGACATTTTCCAGCTAATTTATAAAACATTTTTTTTTTTTTTTTGAAAAATTCCAGAACTATTTTTTGCCGTTGAAAATCAAAAATTTTGTTCTTATGGTGAAAGACCTGTACGTTAAAGGGTTAAATAGCTACCTAAGTGGTAAGGAAAGCAACAATAATGTAGATTAATTCTCGTATATTAATTTTAAAAATTAATTTTAAAAATATTTTATGAATTAATTCTAATGTCATTGTTTGTAAACTTTTATTTCACAGTAATCTTAGCATTTTCAAAATTAAAGAATTATGTTAACGTTTTACGTAAGTTAATGAAGCGCAATATATTATAAATGAAAAATGCGGTTGTAAATAACTGAATATTCACACTATATATTAACTGAATATTCATTGGTTGTAAATAACTATCAATTTAACTGTATATAAACCTGGATCAAGGTAATGGTTAAAAAGGACGTAATTAGTTACCTGCAACTGTGTAATCTCTTATTACCAGGAGAAAGCCAAAATTTAACTTAACAGAAAGAAATAATAAAGCTATGTTTATCCATTAAATAGACACTAATTGTGAAGATTTTTTTTTTTTTTTTTTTTTTTTTATATATATATATATATATTTAAATACTTAATAAAGTTTTAATCCTATACTTTTTATTTTTTAATTTAATGTTTAATTTTTGTGAGAGAGATAAGGATTTTAAGTATAATACACGCGTTGCAATACTTGTGTATGGGACATTGAGTATTCACTAAACTCTGAAATGTTCCCACTTTAAAAATATATTTTTAAAAAAGCTGTTTCTTAATCCTTTATCTAAACTATTAATCTATTATACAAATTGTAAGGTTTGCATTTTTTGTGAGTGTCAATAATATTGTGAGAATAAATCTGTGAAAATGCACACATGTCCTGCAAAAAAAAAAAAAAAAATTATCAATACGAAAACCTGTTGCATAACATTAAAAAGTATTCTGCTATGGGATATCCAAGTAAAATTAGTATAATCTTTCGAAATTGGCATATCGCATTTATCAAGTTTGGTGTACTTGTAATGAGACATAACTTAAAAGCTGAGCTATAGGCTTTAAAAAACCCGTCAAAAATTAAACTAGCAACGATTTTGGTGAATTTGCGCTTAAGATTATTTTCATAAATAATTAAATTTAAATAACTTTTTATGACTCAAACTCTGTTGTTTTAAAAAATAAATAAATAAATAAATAAAATTAAATAATCCTTTTTTAATTATTTGTTATTTATCACGACATTTGGACACTTTTTTTGATTTGGCGGATATGGTTTGCCAGGATAATACACAAGCAGCAAATTTGGAAGTACCTTCTTTTGGTAATATCGACCTCTAAACGGGCGGAAGCCGTCTAGTATAATATAAACAAAAAATGCATATTACATTACACCGTATATAATTTTACTTTATCAAAACTTAACTAGTTAATTAGTAAAAGAATAAAGGGAAAATTCCTGAAGCTACGCTTTGCGAAATTCATTGATAATCACTTATTTCTAATTCCAAAATTTCCTTTAATGACGGAAATACTCAGTGTGTTCCTAGTTTTTATTTTCCTTTTCACTAATGCTATTTCCGATTTGAAGATTTTCTCTTTTCCCCTCCTTTTTTTCCTCTAATAGAAAATGATAAATTGCTATTAAGTTTTTATCCATTATTTTTCCTTTATCCTAAAAACCGACATCGATTTACTTTTCAAGATGTTGCCGGCACTTAATCTTTCTATTTTTCATTTATTTTGAATTCTTAGTTTTGTCATATTTATAAAATTTATCCTACTTAAATGCCATGATTTACGAAAGTAATTGTACACAAAAGCATGAATATTAATAATAATAAATAACTAGCAAGTAAATAAAACTAAAGCTATTCTGATTATTAATTTCCATTTCCGTACTTTTATGGAATTTTAAAGAGAAGGAATATTTGTAATGAAAAAAAAAAATCTTTTTCACATTTATTTTCGCTTTCTTCTCTTTTATCTTTCATGTGCACGAAATGGGTTTAAAAATGAAAATGCTGCTTTATGTAAAATTATTCTAATTGTAAACATTATGGTATTTAGTTTTTTTTTTTTTTTACTATAATTATCATTAATAAAACAAATTAATTAGTGTTCAGGATGACACATCATAATGATACTTTAATAGATAATCAGGGTATGTCAAGCAGTTTTTACGTGAAACGAATAACGTGTACGTCAAGCGGATCTTACGTCAAGCGAAGTGTACGTTAAGCAAATGGTACGTCAAGTATTCTTTTAGACAATTTCAAACTACGCTGCACCGTTTTTGATTCAACTAAATTTTCAGTTTAAAACATAGTAATATACTTTCGCAAAAATTATATTTTCTAAAATTATATTAATGATATCTAAGTTTGAAATGTCGATTTTAAAGTAAATAATAATTTCACTTCTTCCTCCTCCAAAAATACCTACTAGTTTAGATGTGCAAGACTGATAGAGATTGATGAAACGTTTCCTGCTGTAGCAAAAACATTTATGAAAAATCAATAAAACCTTGTAGCTACATGCGATACAAGAAATATTTACATTCAATACAAAAAATTTTCGATACAGAACCATAAAAGAGATGATTTTTCACTTTAAGAAAAGTTAAATGTTTAATATCTTTTGTTAATTTTCTTTTAAAATACCTTTGAAAACATGCCTATAATCAGGCAAATACTTTTTAGGACTAAAGATTATTAGTTTCGATATGGATTTTTTGTAGACCAGTTTTGTGTAATACCAAAATAAATTAGAAATATCAGTTCTATCGATACAAATTTGGCACCAAATGAAAGGAGTAATTTTTCTGAATCCAGGGGTGCAAACAGTTTTTCGACACGACAATTAGATTTTTTTAAATCAACTAGAGTATGAAATTTATGTGGAAACACTTCATTTTAATTCAGTTCAGTCATTTTAAAAAGTACGTGGCCCAGTTTTACGGTCAAAAAATGAGATAAAAAATATATTTAAATTAAATTAAAAAAAAAAAAAAAATTAGATTGAAATTTTACAGATTGAAATTCAAGATTACAGATTGAATCCTCCGTACTAAACTAAATTCTGTCTTTGACAGAATTTTTAATGGTTTTTATTTTTATTTTTACTTTTTTTTTTAATTTAATTTAATTTTATTTTATTTATTTATTTATTTATTTATTTATTTATTTTTTGTCTTGAGAGTTTGCTTTAAAATTTGTATTGAAATTGAACAAATTCACTTTATCTCTGAGTATTTTTTTTAAACTTATTTCATTGCCATTGAGCATTTAATAAGTTATTCTAGGATGATTTTATGCCTGTTAATTTAAGCAATTTAGGCCAATAATGCTCTGCTTTGTCGAGTAGTGTGTTACCAGTCATAAAAGCATTGTTGTCTTTTAAGATATTTTGATTCTAAACAGAACTCGATCTTCCGTATAGAAGAGACATTTAAATATTCAAACTTGTATAGTTGCTGTTGTAGAAAATGCTTTTTTTCCTCTGAAATTTTGTTTTTTGGATATGAATAGTAATGTAATTGAATGAAGAAAAAAGGAAGGAAAAAAGTTATCAACAACAAAATATCCATACAAAACTTGTATGTGAAATTTCATTCCAAAATATAGTGTTATCAAATTGAGTAATTGATATTTTTAACTGCATAAAAAAGAATTAAAAAACAGTTGCTTATCGATAAAACTTAATCGATTCACGAAGACAACAAAAAGAAGGTCTTGAACTTTAATTGCTCAAAGTAGTTGAAATTACTTCTCTAGAAATCTGAAAATACTCCTCCTTTAACTGAAACAGAAGAAAAAGTAAAATAAAAAATAAAAATTAGTAATTTCCTCTGTTTCTCAATACCTTTAATTTCATGGGATCATTTTTCTTTGTTCCTCAAATCGTTTTTTGTCTTATCCGATGACGTATCGACTTTAGATTTTTCTCTTCAGTTCTTTTCAACGTCAAAAACAGGCATTATTTTACACATAGAGATGTGTTAAATACTTTAACAGATCATTTATCACGATTTTATTTTGTCTTTTTTCTTCAGTTTTTCCGAACATTTTTTATAAGGCTTACATGTTATGGAAGTACTGTTATTTATCAAACTTATAAAAGTACAAGAAAAATAAAGCCATTTTAAAATATTTAAGACCAGTATTTTATACTAGTGTTTACATGACTGCTGTACATAAAGGAGCGTTGTGTGTTAATTAATCTTCCCTGATTATTAAAGAATATCTAGATATTTTCTTAAAACTTTGTTTTATTAATTAATTTAAAATGTGAGGTACTGTAGACAGGTTACACTGAACATTTTTTCGCAATTTTTACGAAGTTTAATACAGTAAAATAGGAAATGTTAGTGATAATATTTTAAGATCTTTATTTGTCACAAATGTGTTTCTAGTGAATGGGTAACGCATTTATTTTAAGTTTTAATGCATTAAAAAAGGAGAGCGGTTTAAAATATTGGTTTAAAGTAACCCTTGTTTTGGACTACTGCTTTAAGCCAGTTTTTTTTTTTTTTTTTTTTTTCACTGAGCTTTTACATTGAGCCAATGTAATCATGATATAGAGTTACATAACAAAGGGGTTGAAAAATAATTGAAAATTTTTCTATAACTTCATGATAAATGAATATATCTATATAAATAAAACAAAGAGTTTGTCGGCAGAACACATCCGAGCACACCACTCCTATCTTTTATTGGTTTAGATTTAACTACTTTGGTGATGAAAGTCGGAACTTTTTTTTTAGTGAAAACTGGTGAATTTTTTTAAGACACTGTATAGATGTTATACTTTTTAAAAAGAGCTCTAAAAGCGTTCATTTTTTGTGAGGACACTGTATACATCAAGTTATTAGATTTAAAGATATTACGTTGCGAAGTTTCACAACGCGATATCCTTCAATGCCTTTTGATGAAGGTCGGTCCTATTTTTAGTAAAAACTGATGAATTTTTTTCTAAGATACTGCATAGATGTTATACTTTTTTGAAAGAGCTCAACAAACTGTTCATTTTTTGTGCGGACACCATATACATCAGATTATTAGATTTAAAAATATTACGTTGCAAAGTTTCACAACGCGATATCATTCGATTGCTTTTATCTTAATATAAGAGTCTAATATTAAACAAAAAGAAAAACAGTCTAATATTAAAGAATAATGAATAACATTTTAAAACATATCAGTTTTGAAGTTCTAAGTGCTGTAATTTTTAAATTACAGCGTACTTATTTCCCATACATAATCCATTAAATTTGAAAACAATTGTTGATTCATTCTTGAGAATCATTCGCATAAGACTATAGAGCATCACTGTAAAACGAGTGCAAAACGGGAGAAATATTTAATTTAATTTAATTTATTATAATATGTTATTTTGACATTTGACATTTGACATTAAAAGGAATTTTTAATTGTGTTACAAAGCCCAAAATGTGATATAAAAAGTAAATAGTGATTCAATTCTTTTGAAAATTCATTAAAATTTAGTGACCAGCTTGTACAAAATATTGTCAAAAAATATTTTTTTTTTTTCTTTTACTAAGCAGTTTGCATCGAATTAGGGGTCATAATACTGAAGCATTACTATAACAGAAAAATACAAGCGGCCTAGCAGCCTGAGAGTTTTAATTTTTTGTTTGATGTTGACCCACTCGTACTTTTTTTTTTCTTCTTCTTTTATCGGGCTGTGTCCCCGACTCTGTAGATTTAGTCACATAAAAAACTATTCGAACTGGTTCTTCTTCAGTTAGCATTTTCACTGTTAACTCAGAGTAGCGGTTACTTCCAAAATTAACTGCCACATAATTGCCTTCTTCAAAATCGTTTCTTCAAAATTTGGTTTGTTAACAGTTGTGCCTTTGTTAACAGTGTCTTCTTTATAATCTGAGTCATCCTCAAAAAATAAAAGAGTAATACAGGTATACAATTACACATAATCACTAAAGTAAAAAAAATATATATATATATATATTATAGCTCATTCGTAAGTCAAGGACAAAGTTTACAACTATCTGGGGATCTGCTTTGCCATGATGCATGATTGGGCCGAAGTAACCCCGAAAATATACATTTTGCACTATGTTCTGTAAAAAAAAATAAAAAAAATAAAAAAAATTAACTAAACAAACAGAAAAATAAATGTAATGTGACATTATTTTATCATATTTGCTAATACTTTTTCACATTTTCTTTGATTTTTATTATTCTATTACCGATTATATAGTTAAAAGTGTGCACAGTTATAAGTACCGTATTGTTATACAGTGTTTATTACATCTCTTGTGAAGTCACAACAAAAATATATAAATTTCCCAAAACATAAAATTTCTTTTAATTAAAGACCTTCTATATTTTTTAAAACAAAAATTCATTACTAATTTGACTAACTATCGGAAAAAAAAAAAAAATTCAAATGTTGAGACATAATAACTCTGAAAGGGCCAAAGTGTACCCTAGGTATAGTAAGAATCATTTAACCCTTTGCCGGCTCAATTTATTCGCAGGGTGGCAACAGTTTCCGTCTCAAAAAGGACACTGACACAGTATTATTTATTAATAATTTCCATCATAATAAATTACTGCACAAACATGATACAAATTATTAAATAAAGAATATTGGTGTCAGTCTTCCGTCTTTTCAGAACTGAAACTCTTGCACCCTTGTTTGTTTGCCTGCCCGAGCTGAGCTCGGGATAAGCCAGGAAGGAGTTAAGTATAACGGATTTCACGAAGCATATGAAATCAGGATAAATTTGTTACTCACTGACTACTATTAAATATTTGTACATTTTAGATATTGCACTTTTTTTTCTAGAAGAATAATTGATGAATCTTTGGGGCTATAATGAACATATTATATATTTTTCAGTAAAGTTTCTTTTTTCTCTGAGGCAAGAAAAAGACTAGTAATAAATTAAGGAAATTAAATAATATTTGGGATCATTCTGTAAAACATACTGTTTGAAATACATTGTACTTGCAGAATATGATTATTATGCTTGTTTTAATTATCTACATTCATTTCTATTTGAACAACACATGTATTCATGGTTACTTTTACAACATCAAAAAATTTTTTAACTTATATGCAAAGTTTTCGAACCATTACAATGACATTTTTAGAAGACTTAGCATATTACACACTAGTAACAACATACTTAAATTAAATAATGAATATTAATTATCCAATGAAATGTGAACATTTTTATTAAATAATGTTTAACTGCGTATGCGCAAGTATTAGCAAAATTTCGTTGCATAATTTATTATTCAAATATATGGAGTTGCTCTTAGAAAAAACCACAACAAATATTGAGAAATTTCAAAACGGTATCGTCAGTAGAATAAATTGAATTTCAGTTGCTATCAAAATAAAGTGAAATTATAGGAGGTTTTATTCAAAATTTTTTGAATCAATATTTGGTAATATAAATTACGTTACGGAGTGACAAACGTTATATACTAAAATTGCTCGATTACTTATTGGTAAGAATTCAAAACTCGGAATGTACAGGAAATATATTAATTTTAATTATTTTGAGCTCATGTAAGAAAAAATAAAATAATAAGAATTTAAGGGGGGGGGGGTGTAATTTCTATCATATTTTTTCGAGGCAGATATGGGCAGATTACTTTTACCTTACTTAACTAAATGTATTTTAATTGCTACAAGATAGCATGTTTTACTGAAAAATCATCACAAATGTTTGAATCGAAAAACTTATGGGCATAGTTTAAAAAAAAAAAAAAAAAAATCAATTTATTTAAGGGTCAGAAACTGCAATTGCCCTTATGAGTAAACATAGTTTTCTGTACATACACCGAACCGAATGGAATTCGAAACAATATAATCTATTTCATTCCAATAAGGCATATTTGGGATTTCTTTACCATATAACATTTCATTCAGTATAAAGTAGAATAGTTTTCTTGCTAGTACCTATGCCTAAGAATAGTTTCTCGTACAATAAGGATAATTATAATTCCGTATTCTTAAGAATTTCTTTCTTTCTTTCTTTCTTTTTTTTTTTTTTTTTTTTTTTTTTACACTGCATCATTTATTGTTCTTCTAAAGGGATTCACCAATGATTTTTAATTTTCACAGTTTAATTCTTCATCTTTAATTTAAACATAACAAACTGTTCCAAATAAGATTATATATGGAGTAGCAATTCATTACAATATATTTTTCATTGTAAATAACATTCGCAAAATTTAATAATACTTTTACTGTGAAACACTAAAGTATTTGGTTACATTACCATGATTAAAAAGTAATCGTTAAAAAATTGTTTTAATTATTAAAAATAATAATCTGTAACTTAAATTAATTTGTTATTATCATGCAATGAAGTTTATATATCTTTTCAACCTTCACTTCAATATGTGAAAATAATATAATAAATGTTTTTACTAGTTATTTACAAAACTATAAGAGTTTTAAGTTATGCATTACGTCAAAATTATTATGGACGTATTATAACTTTCAAAAGGTAATTCTTTGAGGTATAATTAAACATTTTATTTGATATATTTTTTATCACATAGATTTTTATGCATGATTAGTTTTCTATCTTTTTATCGCACAGCTAAATACAATTTAATATGCGTAAAACATATAAAATATGCAGGATGTACATATATATAATTTGTGTGCACTTAATTCCAATAAAAACTCCTGTAAGTTTTTATACAATTACATCGAAAATATATTTTGCACAACATTTTCTTCTTAATTTTGAAAGTATTTCATAACGTAAGTGATACTTGATTTTTCTTTCTTGCTTTATTTATTTATTTTTATTTTTATTTATTTATTTATTTATTTTTAAAGACTTAAAACTTCTTATAGCTTATAAGCTGCAGGAAATTCATTCATCAAACAACGGGACTCAAGCACTGAAATTCCATTCGTTGAGAAAAAAAATTGTTCATAGGCCCTTGTAGGATCGAACCCATAACCATCGAGTTTTCAGCATGACGCTCAAACCTAAAGTCAAAGAACAGTGAAGAAAAGTCGTAGAACATGCAAGAAAAATCTAGGAAATACATATACAAAAAGAATGTTCTCAAATACTTTTTAAAATATGTTATGAATATTTAAAACTTTTCATTTCTTGCGAAAGTGAAATATCCATATTTTTCTTTAAAATTTATTCTTGAAACTTTTACCTTTTTATAGTATGTCTCTGCAAGAATAAATTTTTATTTTATGCTTTTTAGGACTCCACAAAAAAAAAAAAAAAAAAAAAAGCTTCCAGGTTTTTTTAACTTAAGTATTTACTTTGTGCATTTCAGTAACTGAAAAAAAAAAAAAAAAATCTTTAAAAAAATAATCAAAATTTTTTAAGATACTACGCAGACAATGAAATATTTACTTTTAACAGTTGACATCTTTTCACTTTATTATCTGCAAAAAAAAAGTAAACATTGGCCTTCTGGGATCGAACCTACGATAATTGTGTTATTGATTCACTTTAACTTAACTAACGAATGATGAAAAATGTTTCTTACATTTACATAAAAGTGAGGACTCCTTGCTTTTCCGAGTGACGCGTGATTCACAGACACGATGAGAAAAATTCAATTTCAATAAAAAAAACTTCTAAAAGAAATTTATTTATTTATATATTTTAATTAAATTTTAATTTTGTGCTTTGAAGTAACTAGATCAAAAGCTATTTTAAAAATCCTCTACAAAAATTCTTCGGATACTGAGTAGACAATGAAAAATATTCTTTTATCAATTGACACTTTTCCTATTAATTATCTGCAAAATTTAACACTTCGGGGATCGAACTCAGGACTCTCGCTTCATTAACATGACGTTCTAACCAACTGAGTCAACAAGAGACGATATGAATTGTTTATATATATATATATATTTATTTAAGTGAAGGCGCCTTGTTTCTTAGTGGGACACGAAGACGCGATGAAAAAATCAGTTCCAATAAAAAGTTTCTAATAATTTCTGACGCTCAAAAATTCTATTAAATATTGTAGTGGTATAGAATATACAGTCGGCAGCAAAATTAGGGAAGCAATAGCAATAATTCCTACTAAAAGGTGGGCACCTGCCGAGTCATGATCTTAGTCTTATGCTGTTTATAAAAAAGCAGATTGGTCATAAAAAATTGGGGGCCGCGGTAGCCCATAGTCGGTAGAGCACCCGCCTCGTAATTGGAAGATTGCGGGTTCGGTACTCGAGCCGGCCAAAGATCGTCGTGTACACTTAATGGTGGTTGGTGCACGTAAAATCTGTCGTGGCCGCAATGTCCTCCATGTTCCCATCAAAAATTATACCTCTGGGGATCACCGAAACGGGAGAGCCATTCCTTCCGTGGAGGATCAAAATTGTGATGGCATGTCTCCGGACCACCTCTAGGGGTGTGTCCCAGACCGTCGCCAATTGTCCATCTGCGCAGCATTAGTGCGACGTAAAACCCATCCATAAAAAATTGGCCATCAAACTAAAATATATATATATATATGAAAAATGTCGATGCTTCAATAAAAGAGCTTCAATAATTTTGCTGCTGACTGTAAACATTTATGCAACATGTATGTACTAAGATGTGCGTATTTCAGATTTCTTTATATATACAAGTACTGATATATGTGGATATGGAAATAAATTATTAAGCATGACGATAAAAAGCATGTTAAATGTAAGAAAAATCTTTAATCCTAATCTCTCTGGTGCATAAATGAAATCTGCCATTAAATTGGAACTTTATTTTTCTTCACAATTTAGATGATATAATTTGGCAACGCTATAATTATATCATTTCAAAATTTCAAGACTTTACATTCTAAATTTATAATAGTTTGTTTTATTAAAAATTTTAATGTATTATACTATATTTTTAATTAATTTTGAGAATTATTTCTTGAACTGACACATTTATAAAAGAAATTTTAACTTACCAGTTTACTTTATTTTGAAAATTGAATTTACAACGTTTACAAAACTTTATTTTCTGTGTCCAGAAATGAAAAAAAATAAAATAAATGAAACTTCTTTCTTTTTTGTCCTGAATAAGTTGTTTGTTAGAGTTACATGAGAACAGCAAAGTCATTTGGTTAATTGGACATTGCGTGGGAATTTGAAATTTAGTAGAAAACTACTCTTTTTTCCCGCAAAGAAAAAGATTATCCTACAATGCAAATGTAATTAGAAATACTAAAATATTTATCAAAGAAAAAAAAAGAAAAGACTTGTTTACATAATTATAAAAAGTAGTATTGCTTTAAAAATTACATGAGAAGACTTTTTAAAACTTGAAGGTGATTTAATCTGCATGTTTTATAAATATTTCAGTTTAAATTAGGCTTTTTCTCCATAATTTAAGTAAGCAACGCAGACCACTATAAAGTATGTTACAAAATAGATGTAATAGATATTAACATTTAAAAGGTGGCTCACGCAAAATAATTTCCATTTATAAAATTTATTTAATTCATGTATAGCCACTAGATTTACAAGGGGCCGTATTCATATTAAAATAAGAATTTGTTTTATGTGGTTCCTTTTTCCTAACATATTTATAAAAGCATCGTGCTGCTCTTACAGGAAAAATATGATATCCCTAGGGGAAAAAAATCTGGAGTTACTTCATACGACTTTCCGAACATTAAGTAATTAACCGTTGTATAAAAAAAGTAAAAGTAAGTGGAGTTTTTAAAGAAAAAAAAAATGAGAAAGTTATAATGGAATGTTTGAGAATTTTTACTTTCTTCTATGTGTAATATGGAGAAAGTATTGGATTCGTGAAAAATTTCTACCTCCGTTTTTTGATGGATTTACACGTTTTGGGATGTCCTGAACACGAATTGATAGTTTTTAGAAAATGTCTGTCTGTGTATGTGTGTGTGTGTGCGTATCATGAATTTTGTGTCCACTATATCTCACGAACCAATGAATGAAATTTAACCAAACTTGGCATTTAGTTGGTCCCTGACATAAACTGGTGCTGATTACATTTGAGGATCAATTGCTCAACAGGTGGCGCTGTGATCGCATTTTTTCTAAATTTTTAACATGGCAGTATAGGACAAAATTTCGTATAAATGTACACAATGGGAGTTATTTTTAACTTTTGATTGTAAATTAATATGAATTATTGATAATAGTACTATTTAACTAGGAAAAAAAAATTCTGTGCGTGTGGGGGCATCGCTTCCCCCCCCCCCCATAGGGGGTAAATTTTCAAGATGCGTATCTTTCGAAAGGTCTCGTCAATACCTTTAAAACGAAAGGTTGAACTATAAATCTACGATAATTTAAAACAAAATTATCGATTTTTTTTTTTACTTTTAACAAAAAAAAAAAAAAAAAAACTTTTTTTTTATATTGTTACTGAGTGAATGTGTATAGGAAAATATAGAAGAAAGTCTTGTGGTGGCCACAACATACTAGTTTTTCTATATAGTAGGTTGTTTAACTTAACCATATTGTACTTTAAGTAATTTGAGCCCATATATCTTAATAATAAAGAATTTGTTATTGTGTCCCTGTAAAAATCTATAAATGCACCAAAACTAAACAGCTCGTGTGACAGTGACCTATAATATGTATATAAATTTTCAGATTAATCGGGTAAGGCATTTAGACACTATCGCACTATAAAAAATTTGAGCCCATAAGACATAATGATAAAGAATTTTTCGTTATGTCCCTATTAATAACTATAAATGCCATATTCTACAAAATTCATACATTTCGTGCGATAATGTTCTGTAGCATGTGTATAAATTTCCAGATAGTTGGAATAAGGCATTTAGACGTTATCGCACTTTTATTTAATCCCATGTTAAAGAATTTTTCATTGTCTCCCTGAAAAAAAACTATAATCGTTAGATTCACCAAAATCTATACATTTCGTTCGACGGTGACCTATAACATGTATACCAATTTTCAGTCCAATCGAATTCGACATTTAGACGCTATCACACTTTAAATAATTTGAGCCCTTAGGCCATTATGATAAAGAACTTTTCTTTGTGTCCCTGTAAAATCTATAAATGTTAGATTCACCAAAATCAATAGGATTCGTGCTACGGTGCATAGGTACCAAATTTCAGCTCATACAGTTAGGTATTATTCATCTGACAAATAAATTAGCAACGATATTGATGAATTTGCGCTGAAGTTACAGTCGGCAGCAAAATTATTCGAGCGCTAGCAATAATTCCTACGTTAAAAAAGTACACCTAATGGTGTTTTGTTAAATAAATCCTTGCCGAATCATGTTCTTAGACTGACAAAGAACATGATTCGACGAGGACTTATTTAATAAAGCAGTATTAAGTGTACTTCTTTTACATAGGAATTATTGCTAGCGCTCGAATAATTTTTCTGCCGACTGTAATTGTCATGATTAAACTTCATTACTTAAATTCCATTATTTTGATAAACCAAATTAAATTTTAAATAATCGAGTTTATTTAATATTTATTATTATTATTATTATTGTTATTGTTATTTATTATTTGTCATTATTGGCTGTTTATCACCACATTTTGCCAGTATTTTTACTTACTCTTACCCATAAGGTAGAGAAAGTATTTTATTGAAATTTTATTTTTCCGACTGAGTGAAAATAATGCCTGGACCGGGAGTCGAACCATGGCATTATTTTCACTCAGTCGGAAAAATAAAATTTCAATAAAATATGATTTTCTTCCACAGTTGATTGTATGATTTTAATAAAAATAGAGAAAGTATTGTTTTGGGGTCAAATTTTCGAATACGAGATTTTGTTATATTTACATGTTTTGAGGTCCCCTGAATACGAAAATCATGTTTTTAGCAAATGGTCTGTGTGTGTGTGTGTGTGTGTGTGTGTGTGTCTGTCTGTTATCAGCATATCTCAAAAACAAATTATGGCAGAAAGTTCAAACTTGGTATTCTTTATGTGTATCATATAGGGATGCAAAGGATAGTAAGGTTTTCGTTAAGATCAAGCAAATGGTTCGTGTACAGGGACAATCAAGAGAATTCCAATACATTACGTCTATGGGGGGAAATTGCAGGTTAGAGTTTAACGTCTATAGACTGCACTAAACCAAATGAAATTAATATATATTTTTTGTAATAGAGATAGTTAATTGGGGGGGAAAATTGTGTATGTAGGAGCCTCGCCTCCCCCCTGGGGGGTGGGAAGTCCCCCCTCGAGGGGAGTAAATTTTCATGGTGGGTATCTTTCTAAAGAGCTCGCCAATACCTTTAAAACGAATGGTTGAACCATCGATCTGCGATAATTTAAAACAAAGTTATCGATTTTTTTTACTTTTAACGAAAAAAAAAAACTGAATTTTTTTTTTATTATTATTGATAATAAAATGAACTTTTTCTGGATGTTTGGTGTTATACTACTTCTCTAAAATGGAAATCGTCTGCATTATCATAAAAGATAATTTTTTAAAAAATTATTTTAATAAATTATTTTTTAAAAACAGAATTTATTTTTTAATAAACGAATTAAATTCTATATGAATGTAGGTGCATTAATGAAACGGGGGGTTGAGGGGGTCGGTAGCCCCCCCTCACACAGAACTAATTATCATATAAAACTCTTCAGAAGACTAATATGAATTGTTTAACACAGGTTTACATAACAGTACTCGTTATCTTACCTTTTAATCTGCAATCTGTATTTATAGTATTAAATTTCAGGGTAAGAAAAAGTCGTGTGAGTGACACACCAGATTATTTATTTAGTGAACCTATCAAATCTGAAAAAAAAAGTTCATTTAAAAATATAGATTATTAGGCTGATGAAGACAAAGTGAGATTAGTTCAAAATAATTATAAAAAATTATAAAAATGTCCCATAAATAATACTTATAAGGCTGACAACCATTTTCACTTAATAAAATCAAATATGTAAAAAAAATTATTCTTTCAAACATATTCATTATTATTTAAAAGTTAAAGTTTTCTTTCTTTTAAAAATACTCTTCTTTATTTAATGGTAAATTCTAAACGGTAAAACTTTAGCTAAATCTTCAAATACGAATTTTTGGAAGAAAATATTCCAAAAATATACGAATTTCTTAAAGCAAATATTCCAAAACTACTTTGAAATTTCAAGTTTGTTTAATTAAAAGGTGTGTTTACAACTGCTGTAAAATTCTATTCCGTGTCTAGAACAAATGATCTTTTTTTTTTTTTTTTTTTTTTTTTTTTTTCGGATAATCTGTGTAATTTAAAATGGAAACCATCATAGCAGTGTTGCTCGGTTAATTAGACAATCGCGTGAGAGTTCAATATGTGGAATGTAAAGAAACAGTTCTTTTTGTATTATTTTGTGAGCTTGTTATAACACGCAACTAATTACTTATTCTAAAAAAGTTGCAGTAGCACTTAAAAAAAAAAAAAAAAAAAGAGGCGGGAATATTTTAGAAAAACAACTTATTTGTACATTTTTTATGAACAGTTTAAGTTCTTTTTTCTTTTTTCTTTTTTTTTTTTTTTCCGAAGAAATTAAAACAAAAATAAATCTGCTTTTATATAAACCTTTAACAGAACTCATAAAATAATATTTGACGGTAATGCTCTAAAATTACTTGTTTCTCATAACTTCATGTTTTCTGCAATACTGCTGAATTTTAAAAATACAAGAAAAAATTGTTTATTTTATTTAATAAAAAATACTTTAGATATATCTAATTTTATAAAGTATTACAATTAGGTTTATCTGTGTTTTGCGGCAAATTAAACTATTTGTGTTACCTGGATGGTTACTTGTGGTGCTCATATTATCTTCATAACTGCAGAAAACAACTTATCTCCTAATGTTGCAAATGTACTAACCTCCATGTGGCTTGCTTTTTTTTTTAATATGATTATTATTATATATTAGCTCTTTTATTTTCTTATTATTTTTTTCCCACTACTTAAATTGTTTATTGTGCAAGATTGGTCCCTCACATCTAGAGAATTTTTTTTTTTTATATTTGCTAGATTATGAAATCTTGCATTTTTTCTACTATTTTGTTATCACACACTCACTCTCTCTCTCTCTCTCACATACACAATACACACACACACACACACATATATACATATAATATCATATATTTTATTCCTATAACAATATAGCCCACCAGCGCCCGAGCAGTTCTGCGCTGGTAGACGTGAGGTGTCGACTTCGATCCCCGGTCGCACTCGTCGGCCTAGCCGTTCGGAGTTTTCCGTAGTTTCTCTGAAACTTGTGTAAATACGGGTTATAACCCCTTAGAAAGACCTCCACGGAAGGCACTCCTCCTCAGGCCTACACTGTAAAAAATAAATGTAAAATCACGGGATTTGACAGTATATTTCTACGAGAAATGACCATTTATTCTCCGACTGTGACAAAATGTTTGATTGGCTTCCCACATGCCAAATTGGCGATAGATTAATCAGGCTTTGGTGATCAGCAAATTTTAAAAACTTTTTTTTTTTTTTTTTTTTTTTGACATAGACAGTCAAAGCCCATAAATTGATGTCATGAAAGTGTAATTTTAGAATATTGACACTTTTTTACGGGCAAAATATATTTTATTAAAATAAATGTGTTAAATTAAAATACTGATAATTTTTATATGTACTCATTGTCTGTGATTAGAATTAAATCATGAATTCTTTTGAGGATATTCCCCAACGCGTAAAGGTTCATTGGTAATTTATTCTTTTATTAGACAAAATACATTTCATTTCCACGGGAATGAAATGGCTGATAATCTTGCTAAGGAGGGTTGCAGGATTTCTTCAACTCCCTCCTCCGCACTTACTTTTCAGGAGTTATACTCCCGGGAAAATTTAAAAATCTCGGAGGAGTGGAAAACTCCCCCCACCCATAATTGGTACAAGGGCTCAAAACCGGGTTTGTCCCTTGACCTCCCATGTGACAGACGTACCCGAACTGTACTGTCAAGACTCGCTAGCGGTCACATCAAGTGCCTCACTTTCATCGAGGGCAGGAAAACCTTCGCCACCTGCACCAAGTGCCAAAATCATCAGGCTTCTCCTGAGCACCTTTTGGAATGCATGGGACTCTCTAAGGAGGATCTTTTCATCAATCCTCTTCTGGTCTTTGACTTTCTAACTGTCAACGAACTCGTGGATCTTGTCTGACTCCGTCAGACAAAGAGGATAAGCAACAACAACAACAACAACATTTCATTTAATCCCTGCAAGACTATATATAAGTACCGGTTTACACTATAAATTCTTCGTAATCGTTGCAGACCATTCCAGAATGAAATGAGACGTATACTTGCCTTGACATCAAACTGATAACCAGATTTCATATTAAACTTAATAACTCTGTAAAGAAATTTTTACAACAAATGCAATTCTAATGCATCAGATTTATTCTTCGACTATGGTAGAATATTTGATTGGCTTTCCACACGCCAAATTCGCGATACATTAATCAGGCTTTGGTGATCAGTGAATTTTAAAAATCGATCTCTTTCACCATATTTATTATTATTATCATTTGGCATAAAATGATCTAAAATTGACTCTTACCCATAACGTCAAAGGGGGAAGGGTTGGAGGGTAAATTTAGGTTTGATATAAACCAGATTGGCTTAATTATGCAAAAAGATAACTATTGTTCTAATTATTGTACCACTAAAGTACTAAAATTCAATAGCACTGAATTTCTCAAAATGTTATTTTCTTTTAACTTTCTATTGGGTTTTCGGTTAAGTGTTTTTGCTAATTTTTACAGTACAGAAATTCTTTATACAATTTCATGTACTGTCGTTCTTTAATGCGGTTATGCATTCAATAATACAAATCTGAAAAACCTAAGAATTAAAAATAATCTAGTGTAGTACCTACACTACTTTCTCTTACCCTATATTATCGATATGACAGTTTATAGTGTAAAATATAACGTACTGCGTCTGAACATTTATAGTGCATTTTAAACAACCGTTCAAGAAGTTTTAGAAACAATTTGATAAAAACTTTTGTGTGAGCAGGGTACTGCCTCTTAATTACCCATTTGAATATTTTAGATATTGAATTGTTCGGAAATTAATTTCGTTTTTCTCAGCAGAGGACTTAATTGTATTTTTTTCACACCATCTTCACAATTAAGCTGCATTACCATTATATATTGTGACAGCTGATATAGAAAATGGCTTGCTTGTGAAAAAGTTCGTTTTATTCTGCTCAATAGGTTTTGATTGGTGCCCTATCAAATAAAGAAAATCGGAAACGACCACATTTTCGACATATTTTGTTTTTGCTATCAAAAAGGCGAAAATACTGTTCAAACAAGGAAAAAGGTATACGATCTGTATACATAAAGTATATTAATAGAATGTCAGTGTCCAAACTGGTTTACCAAATTTTGTTCCGGCAATTTTGACGTTGAAGATGCATTGCGTTCTGGAAAATCCGTTTATGCTAATGAAGACAAAATAAAGTATTGATTTATGAAAACTGCCAAATAACAACTCGTGAGATCGCTAAGAAACCGATCAAAGTGGTGAATATATATATCAATAAAATATTTATACAATATAAGAAAATCATCCTTCATTTTCAAAGGGAAAAATTAAATTACTTTCCGCACAAACCATTAGATTCAAACATTTAGGGCTGCTCTTATTTTTTTTTTCAAATTATTCAATAAATTTCCGCTCTCTCCACTCACTAAGTTTAAATGCATGATGATATACAGGGCTACTCACGCTATTGGATTAATTTGAGTATATACAGATATTTATTATATATATACTAAATAATGCATTTAAACTTAACACAGTACAAAAAAAAAAAAAAAAAAAAAAAATGCATCATGCAACTTAAAATGCTTTTCGAGCCATTTCCAAACATAGCACTAATATATCAGAATCCTTTTTTGCAGACCGTATAAACGAAAGATGATCATTTTCATATCATCTGTTATGTGAAACATGTTTTTGTGCATCTAAAGAATGTATGTTAATTCAATTTTGGTTAGTGCATTCGAAAAATGTTAACTGTATTTACCAAAAATTTCGCTCATAGACGTCATTGTATTTGAAAACTCTTGAATATCCCTGTACACGAACCATATTTGTCCAATGTCAATGCAAAGTTTGTATTAGCATTTCCATATCATAGTGATTTCGAATACTGAATCTGCATTTCTTACTGATATTTGTTCTTGACTTATGAGGCTAACAGACGCAGGCACACAGAGCAAATACTAGAATCTTGGTTTTCGGATGCAGGGGACCTCAAAACATGTAAATATAAAAAAAATTCAATTTTGAAACTTCTATTCAAGAACAGTAGTTTATTTACCTTATATAGGTAAGAAAAAGTAAAAATAAATAATAATAATAGTAATTTACACGTTGTTTTTGTTATTATTAAATTAAACTATATGGTTCAAAAAGCTTAGTCTGTAAAGTTTTACTGCAAGGTTTCTTTAGTGAAATTGAATATGTAACATTAATATAACATTAATATAAATTGAATATAATAACAATGCACACCAATAAACGTAGTATACAAATGTCTTTTTATTCAAAAATATACTTTTACGATGACTTTAATTTAATTAAATGCTGCTCAAATGGCTACTAAACTTTTTCACGTTATCTTTATTATTGCTAATGTATGATCACAAAATCCATAAAATAAGAATTAAATTTAGCTTCAGAAATCATTTAGTTATTTTTCGGTGAGGTTGAATATATTTTATTAAAAAAACTAAGCGCAATAACTCCTTAGAATTAGTAGCTTAATTAAAAAATCGATACAGCTTAATTACTTAAACTTTTTGAATAAGTTTAATGCAAAAGAAATATGTTTGAAGGCATCATTAGAAGCAGTCGATTTTTCTATTGTCTGCATTTCTTCTTAAATGTCGAATTATGCTTTCGGCTATAAAATCTTTAACGAACTTCATGTCCTCTAAGGGCATATAAAAAAGAGTTTTTTGTATACTTTATCCCACAATGAATAAAACGTTTATTAAAAATAAGAGTTCCTAAAGTATTTAATAAAAATTACAAAGAGAATTACACATTTCGGTCTTCCTTTGACCGTTATCAAAACTCAATTTAAAAGATGTTATAAAGTTCCATGTAGGGTTTGAAAAATTTTATTTCTATCACACTGCGAACGTTGGCGCCATCTGTCCATAGAAGGAAAAAGTTTAGTCTTTTATTGACAGATGGCGTCAGGTTCTGCAGTGTGATAAAAATATAAATGGTTAGTTTTACATTTTATGAACAGATGGCGCTAGTGTCTGCAGTTTGATTGAAGTAAAAATGATTAGTCTGTAAAATACTTTTATGACGAAATTTTACGACATTTTTAATGTGAATTGGATAATAATCTGAGGAAAACCGAAACATGTAATCATTTTTGCAGTTTTTTTTAGTGCACTTTTAAGAAAATCTGAAGTTTAAAAAAAAAAAAAAAAAAAAAAAAAAAAAAATTGTAGTACAGTTGATAAATAGTGATTTTAATGATATTTTCTTTCACATATTTATGTTTCTTTAAAATTAACAATATATTCCATAGTACCAGTTTGAGTGAAGATTGGGGAAGAAAAAAATGTCATATACTGAAATAAGAAAAAACATATAACACGGAGGCAAACAATATTTTACTTATATATGTCTATATACAGTTTGCGACAAAAAGAAGCCGCACTTGGATATTTTCCTTTTATCTTTCTGCAACCGCCAATTTTATCGTTTAAAAAGCAAGTTTTCGAACAGATTTTATTACGTCGTTCTCCAAGTACATTTTAGGATTGAGCCCATTGTTAAAAACAAAGTGCAATTCACAGGAAAATTCTAATTTTAGAAAGTATTCCAAAAATGGCATGAATAAGGCATTTAACGATGCAACAAAAAGTATTAATTTTGGAATGGAAATCAAAAAATGTTTTAATAAGAGAGATTGAAAAATAATTATATATGTTAATGAAATATTGGTGAGAGGTTTTTAGAAATATATATATATATATATATATATATGCTGTTTAAACTGGAAATTTCGCTTTAGGCGACCGCTACGTTGCTCATCCAAACGCGATGACCGCAAGTTAAAAAATAACTGTTTAAAAAATCCATTTGTATCATGTCCGGAACTTAGAAAAGATTCAAAAAAAAGTGTTTAGCAAAATAATTTCTTCAAAAACAGCGCAGAAACAATTAAACAAAGCAGGTTAAAAAACAGAAGGTCTTCAAAAAAAGCCATTATTAAGGAAAAGAATTTTTAAAAAAACAAGACTTCAGTTAACTAAAAATTAAAAATATATATCAGTTAATTATTGGGCTGAACTGGTTTTCTATGATGAGTCAAATTTAATTTATTTTGAGTGTCGGGAAAAGCTTGTAGGGCGACGAAAAAGGGACCGACTTAATGAAAATTGCACTCTTAAAACCGTGACACATTCTCCGTACATTATGGTATGGAAGTGCATAACTTTATAAGAAGTTTCATGCTCATGGGATCAATTAATTCTAAATAAAACACGGCTATTAAAGTGGCGCCTGACCAACTATTACGGAGGTATCTCAGAGTTTCCGACAATCATCATTTCAAGGTTCATAATGCATCTTGCTGCAGACTGTCTGCGGTACGATTATTTGATTCAAAATATTAAAATTACCTATCCATTTCCGTGAGCTTCCCTGGAGGATCAAAATTGTGATGGCATGTCTCCGGACCATCTCTAGGGGTGAGTCCCAGACCGTCGCCAATTGCCCATCTGCGCAGCACTAGTGCGACGTAAAACCCAACCATCCATTCATTCTCGTGAGCACCTTTAATTCTGTAAGTAATCATAACTTCTTTCACTTTAAGTTAAATACCACAAAGAATATAGTAGAATTTCTTCATTACCAGACCTGTAAATAGTCCTGAAATGTCTACGCTCAAAAATGTTTAGCCTATAAAAAGGTAGAGGGATTCAAAATTTGCAGCCTACAACTTTGTAAGAACTAGAAAAATATATTTATGGTATTTGGTACAGTAAGAAAATTTTAAAATTTAATTATTAAAATTAAATATTCTGTACCAAAAAAAAAAAAAAAGGAACAGAAAGGTTATCGGCATGCTGAACTCAGTGTGGAGCAAGAATATCATTGCATATACGAAAAGAAACATTTACAATATTTCAGAGTATTGTTCTCTGTGGTTCCGAGACCTGAATTTTGGAGAAGAGACAGAGAGAAAGACTATTGACTACGGAAATGGACTTCTGGCGAATATCTTCTCGAAAGTCGAAATTAGAAAGAATTCGTAATGAGGTAATCAGAAAATGATGAGTGTAGAGAAGAATATTGTCCAAAGAACTGAGGAGAAACAGCTCATTTGATTTGGACATGTTATGCGCATGGGACTGGAGAGTCTCCCAAAGCTCATTTTTGAATGGAAGCCTTCGGGTAGGCGAAGAAGAGGCAGGCCCAGGAAAACGTGGCTGGCTGGCGTGGTAGAGACAATGTCAAATCGTGGCCTTTCTATTGATGACAGCCTGAACAGAGATCTTTGGCGGAGAGGTGTCCTTGGTTAGCTTGTGCGTGGGTTGCAGATAACCGCTTTTAAGTGGAAAAATCTGATTGATTGGTTTGGATTGGTACAGTAAATTTTCTGAGAGTTCTATTAAAAAACTGTATAATACTATGCCCTCGCGCATTAAGGGAGGCATACTATTGTAACAATCGCAGCTATTATAGATCACGTCAGATCGTACATTCCGCAACAAAAGTATCCGAGCTCTAGCAATAATCCCCGCCTAAAAAAGTACACTTAATACTGCTTTGTTAAATAGTACACTTAATACTGCTTTGTTAAATAGTACACTTAATACTGCTTTGTTAAATAAATCCTTGTTGAATCATGTTCTTAGTCTGTCTAAGAACATGATTCAACAAGGATTTATTTAACAAAGCAGTATTAAGTGTACTTTTTTTAGACGGGGATTTTTTCTAGTGCTCGGATACTTTTGCTGCGGAATGTACGATCCGACTTGTGATCTACGATAGCTGCGATTGTTACAATAGTATGCCTCTCTATAACAGTAATTCCATATAAAGGGGGAATTAGCCAATGCAGAGTACATATTTTTATTAAGTCATTGTTTAGATCTATCAAATAAATAATTTTATTTTATATAATAAAATATAAGTGTTTATTTCATAAAATAAATCATAATAGAATACAAAGTGTATGTTTATTATATTACTTTTAAAAAGAAAGTTTTATGTAGATTTTTATTGAGTACTTCGTAGAGTGTAATAAAGCAAATTACTAAATCAAAAATGTACGTAGGTATAATTTTATAACTTTGGTATTATATAAACATGGCAGTTTTATTTGTTTCAATTATCAGTTTTAAAGTTATAACAAATGAAAAAAGATATATGTCATTTTTTCTGCAATGTGGCCTTTCTTTTTCTTTCTCCCACACTATATATATATATGTATGTGTGTATATATATATGAATATATATATATATATATATATATATATATATATATATATATATATATATATATATATATATATATATATATATATATAATATGTACATAACAATATATGTTTTTATCATTTTTTTTTTTTTAATCAAAGTTCAAAATATTAAATTTCATGTGATAAAATTTAAAGAAGGAAGAACTTGATTAAGCCCTGTGAAGCATGTTAAAATAGGAATTTATAATTAATGGACTGTTTTTTTTTTTTTTTTTTTTTTTTTTTTTTTCTTCAACTTGATGTCAGGTTCTGATGTAAAAATTATTCAGAAAAAGTGAAAATAGAATGTAACTTATAAACAAAATGTAGTTTTGCGTAAATTAAATATAGATTTTGCATAGTTCAAATATAGCATAAACTCGAAAATAGTCAATATTATAATGAACTTTATGTATCACGCTGTCCTTTTAATTCCACTCCCCACCCCCGCCTCACCCAAAAAAAAGAGTTAATTAATAATTACTAATAAATAAAGCCTGGGTCATACAGCAAATAAAATGCTCATTGTAACTGGTTTGAGTTCTCAGATTTATTCAGGAATTAATATTTTTTAAATAAAATTATTAATTATACTGGAATAGTAAAAGGTATGAAAATTAGTTCTAAATTTTCGTATCACGTCCCTTCAATAAACGGCACTGGAAAAGAGAAGCAAACAAATCTATAAAAGTGAAGCCTATAAATCACGTAAATTTAACTTCGTTTCCTAAACAAATTCATAGTTCTTACCTTATTTTATCCCAAGTTTAAAATGCACGAAGATCGATGTGAGCTTACAGAAAGGCAAGATTGAACTTCTGAATTTTAATTTTCGGTATAATTGCCGAAACGTCAGTGGAGGCCCTCTGTTGAGACTCAAAACGGTTTTGGGCTGTGTCTGTGTGTCTGTCTGTCTGTGTGTCTGTCTGTCGGCGATAGCGGCCGCAAAAATACCGCTATTGACTTAAAATTTGGTACACATGTTCATGAGCCCTACGAAATCAGCTGTATAGTTTTTGGTATGTATTCCATTTGTAGTTCGTATACAGGGACACGCCAAAGTTTTTCTTATCATTACGGCCTATGGGAGGAATTTGTATGTATCGCGATAGCGGCCGCAAAAATAGCGCTATTGACTTGAAATTTGGTACACATTTTCATGAGCCCCACGAAATCAGCTGTATAGTTTTTGGTATGTATTCCATTTGTAGTTCGTATACAGGGACACGCCAAAGTTTTTCTTATCATTACGGCCTATGGGAGGAATTTGTATGTATCGCGGTAGTGGCCGCAAAAATAGCGCTATTGACTTGAAATCTGGTACATATGTTCATGAGCGCCACGAAATCAGCTGTACAGTTTTTGGTATGTATTCCATTTGTAGTTCGTATACAGGGACACGCCAAAGTTTTTCTATCATTACGGCCTATGGGAGGAATTTGTATGTATCGCGATAGCGGCCACAAAAATCACGCTATTGACTTGAAATTTGGTACACATATTCAAGAGCCCAACGGAATTAGCTGTATAGTTTTAGGTGTGTATTCCATTTGTAGTTCGTGTACAGGGACACGCCAAAGTTTTTCTATCATTACGGCCTATAAGAAGAATCTGTATGTACCGCGATAGCCACCGCAAAAATCAAGCTATTGATTTCCAATTTTTGCCGAAACGTCAGTGGAGGCCCTCTGTTGAGACTTAAAAGGATTTCGTGTTCCGTCTGTCCGTTTGTCCGTCTGTCTGTCGTGCGATAGCGGCCGCAAATTTCACGCTATTGACTTGAAATTTGGTACACATGTTCATGATTCCCACGAAATTAGCTGTATAGTTTTGGGTGTGCATTCCATTTGTAGTTCGTGTACAGGGACATGCCAAAGTTTTTTTTTTATCATAAAGGCCTATGGGAAGAATTTGTATGTACCGCAATAGCGGCCGCAAAAATTCTCCGATTGACTTGCAAATTGACACATATATTCAGGCTCGGTATAGAAATAGCTATTTATTTTTTAGGTCTATACTTTTTATGGCTTGTATACAGGGACACGCCAAAATACTTCACATTACGGCGTATGAGGTGAATTGCGTTTAAACGCATTTTAACATCTTTACTTTGCAATCAAGACAATTAAACTAGCGAACGTGAGTAAGATGTTTAAACTTATGTTGTTTGAAGAAAATATGTGCTCTTAAGCTTTCTAATTAATGTACAGGACCTTACAAAAGTATTCTGACAATGTCACGTAGTCATCCAAACGATGTTAAATTTGGAACAATTATTAATTTTAAACGCAAAGTAAGCTGAATAGTTTTTACTGGTGTATACAATGTTTATGGTTTGTTTACAGAGACACGCAAAAGAATTTCGTAGCATTAGAGCCTATGGACAAACTTTTATTTAAGCGCGCACTTTAATGCGTTTATGCTGAATTGAACTTAATAAAATTAACATACATTATAAAAACGCTTAAAATTATGTTCACTCTTAAAAAAGGTTATGTATAGGCTAAAAAATTTATGGGACCACACAAAATAATTCCGAGTATGTACTGTAATCATCCAAATGATGTCAAATTAGTTTGAAAAATTAATGAGTTATAATTAATTAGGTTTATTCTTATTATTGGCGTTTATAATGACTGTGGCTACTTTTCCGGGATACAAAAATAATTTCGTACTATTACGGTCTATAGTCGATATTTCTTAAAAGTTTATTTTAACATGGTTGCACCCCATCAAATATAATGAAATTTTGTTAGAATTTTAAAAGCATGTTTTCTTGTTGATAATTGTGGGCATAGAATTGGAAATTAGTTTAAAGGTTACGCAAAATTCTTCCGATATGCTATGTAATTTTTTGTATGAAATTTGGTAATTGTGAAATTTGGTATGTATGAATTTCAGGGAAATAATAGAAGACCGTCGTTTATTAAGAATACATATTGTTGCGTACTTGGGGGTCCGTAAGTTGTCCGAGAATGAAAGGCAAAACTTGCAAAAATTCAGTGATGTATTCACAGGAAGTTCCAGAAAAATACAGGTCTATAAACCAAGTATCAGCTTCAATTCAACCAGTAAACACAGCTTAAACAACAGCCGTTAACAGCAAATCAACAGTACAAACTGTTTAGCAATAACACATAAAGAAAATCTCATCTAAAGAGGCTCAAAGCAAAGCAAGCATTTGACGAAACTGACACAGATCTGAGACTGACCGCCTTGGCGAAAAAATGCTCCTTTTATACTTTTCAATCGAACACAGGCTGTTCTGGAAAATTCTCGTATCTCATAATGAGATTAGAGCTTCCATATTTGGTATATCCCTAATAAGAATTTTCTCGCCAAGGTCGCCAAAAAATCGCCAAGGAGGAAAACAGCCGCCAAATTTGGCGCCAAATCCATTTCTTCCCTTATTGGAGCTTTTTTAAGTGTTTTTAAAGGAAAATTAGGCCATTTTAACGCTAAAACGACTAGAAATGCACAAAGTTAGCATTTATTAACTTTACTAAACCTCTTTGAAAGAATTGATACAAAAATAAATGCAATTATTTACAATTCCGTAACACTTTATAAGATATGCAAATAGAGACACAGCGGGCCCTCAGGAATGTATCTGATTATGGTAACAAGTCGATTGAATCAATATATACGATTATACAGTAAGGAATAAATAAAAATGACCTATTGAATAATGTCTGATGTAAATAGGACGTTGAGGCTCCTGATCTGCAGATCCACTAGTTACAAAATCATCTTAAAATGCCAAATTTTATTTGTTCATGCATAACTCAAAACCTTTTTCAATTACAGTTTTGTAAAAATGATTTTTCTTTTTTAACTAGTATGTTGTGGCATCACAAAACTTTCTTCTTTATATTAACGCATTACATATTATTTATTACAATTATTTTTATCAAAGTTTTATCCATCATAAATACAGACGATTTTTACCTCTATGAAATATAACACTAAATGTTCAAAGAAAATTAATTTTATGCTATAATACAAAAACTGTATGCCATGTACTCAAAAACTATTTGAACAAATATTTGATGTGGTTAAAGAAATGAAGAATTAAAGTTAACAATTCCAAAAATAATACCGTTTTCTACACCAACATAAACTATGACACTACCACTAACTTTGTCTTAAATAATCAAGTTATGCCCTGGGAAATATCTTGTAAATATCTAGGAGTTCATCTCGATTCAAACTCATCGTGGGCTCGACACATTTCAGAGTTTCTGATGAGCCGTGAAAGTCTTCAAATTTTCCTTGGCTTGGAATAGCCGCGGTCGGTTAAAAATAAATAAATAAATAAATAAAAATTGTTCATGTGGTCATAACTTAAGTTTGCATGATATACGGATCTGCTTCTAAGATTTACCTACAAGGAAACATTCAAAAGGTGTCGTCTTCAAAAAATATTGAAAAAAATATATGTATTCTACTCTTCATAAAACACCAGAAAGTGAAAAAATTATCGGCTGAAATGAATTACGGAGACCACAAAAAATTATCAAAATTAAGCATATTTGGCGATTTCACACTGTTAGGCGATTGATTTTGAGTATTTGGCGGAGAAGCAAATCACGGTTCTGTTCATTCAAGGCAAGCTCGATACTAACGAACCTATCTCCTAACAGCGCTAAATTGCCAAAAATGCTTAAATTTGATAATTTTTTGTGGTCGCTGTAATTCATTTCAACCGATAATTTTTTCACTTTCTGGTTTTTTATGAAAAACAGAATCACCATTCTTTTTTTTTCAATATTTTTTGAAGACTACACGACACCTTTTGAATGTTTCCTTGTTAGAAAAAATTCATTTATTCCAAAACAGTGGTTAGAGAAACAATTATTCCTAAAAGTGGTCTGACATCTTTACGATGAAAATATCCCTCAAATGGGACGTTTATACGAAATTGTGCCGTATTCCCCAATGTTAAGAAATTCGTAAATTTAAAATAACTTACGAAGTTTTCAAAGTTGAATTTTCATAGTTAATTATGTTCATGCCATCATAGTAATTAATATTTTGTAGCTGGTCTGACATCTTTACAGTAAACATTTTTCTTCTAATGCACATTTATGAGAAAATTTGCCCTATTCTCCTGTGTTGAGAAAATCGTAAATTTCGAATAACTTATAAAGTTTCCAAATTTTAATGTTGCAAATCAATAAGGTTCTTGCCAGTGCTATAAGTGATATTTTAAAACTAGTTAGAACTCTCTGCGATCATTTTTTCTTGAGCTATCGTATGCACAGACTAACAAACTAACACATTAAAAGACTAACACGCTGACACACTACAGACAGACAGCATACCAATTTTGTTATTTTCGGATTGCCACTGTTATTTTTGCCAGTGAAATTATGCATTGCATATCTTATATTTTTTTAATCTGTTATTCATGTTATTTTTTAAACCTTATTTATATATATATATATTTTTTTTTTTTTGCTTTTTAGGTGTTAATTTAATTATTTTTCATTCTTCAAATCAAATTCATGGTCATAAAATTATCGAACAGGGAAAGAAATTGAGTCAGGGGGTGGTGTATCTAGAAAGCGGTGGGTGACTGGGCAAAATGGGAGTCATATTCGGATTCAGGAGGTCATTTTACATAAGAATCAGCAAAAATAGTATCAGATCTCGATTTTTTTTTTTTTTTTTTTTTTTTCTGCAGAGCAGTGTAATCAAAAACAAATTTATTGATTTTTTTCTTTTCATTAAATTTTTATGTTTACATACATTGAAAAATTTAGAACGTTATAAAATTTAACTAATAATAGATACATTACTAAAACCAACAACACTCAATTAAAAGTTATTTTAAATCAATTTAAATGTTAGCACTCATATTTTTTCTCATAATTTTCATTTGCATTCTTTCAATTAAATGACCATGTACATTTTGAGAGATTAATTTTAAATTAGATACTTACGCTAATGTTTACAGCATAGAAACATTTCACTTAAGTCTAAAAGGTATGAAATTTTGTAATGCGATATTCAAAAAAGTTATCCAACTGAAACCAAAAATTTTATAAAAATATGGAGCAAAGATGTCTGGAAATTAGAATTTGGAATTGGAAATGCTCAAAAATAGAAGGATTCCTTCATTAGGGAACACGTCCTTGATAGAAACGATATATATCTTTATATATATATTTCTTTTGTGCGTGTGTATGTCACTGAACTCCTCCTAAACGGCTGGACTGAGTTTAATGAAATTTTTTGTGTGTCTTCAGGTGGATTCGAGAATGGTTTAGATTTACAAATGAAAGTTGTAACTTAATTAGTTTTTTCTTAATTAATTTTTAACCAACTCTTTCAACAACTTTTCCACCTAGATGGCGTGAGTTGTCGTAAACACGATGTCAGAATTTATTTAATGTTGAAATGAAAAATGAATTTTTAACCGTATCTTACGAAGTGTTTAAAATATTTTTTCAAAGTTAATATTTTAGAATCGTAAACACGATGTCAGAATTTATTTAATGTTGAAATGAAAAATGAATTTTTAACCGTAAGTGTTTAAAATATTTTTTCAACGTTAATATTGTTAAAATGTTAAAATTAATTAAAATGGTATATTCTTTTAAAAAATTCGTCAATATCCGACGGAGTTATTTTATGTTAAAATCAAAAATGAATTTTTAGGCCATTATTATTTGTGCAGATGGAAAATGTACTAAAAGGTTTCCGAAAAATTTCACGATCACAAATGTTTACGGATATCCAATATATCGTCGAAGAAATCCCGATAATGGCGGACAATCTTATCATCTATGGCGGTCATTTATGTCAACAACATAGATATTGACATTGATAACCGTTGGGTGGTCCCATATTCGCCTCTGCTGAGCAAAACATTCAATGCTCATATTTATAGCAAGAAAATCAAACTTCTTCACACACCATAAATTTTAAATCAGCACAACCGGTTTCGAAAGGACATAGCCTTTCTTCATCAGGTGCAAACACGTGCAACTGCCTTGGAGGCAAAAGCAAGACTGAAAGCAGGACAAAATCCAGAGGGGGAGGAGCAACACAAACCACCAATAGGAAGCAACATGCAGGACAGGACCAATCAGAGAGGAACACACGTACACACACACCACAAAATGAGGAGGGAGGAAAGGAGTAAACAATTATTTTTTTTTCAATAATATTAAACTAATAAGTAAATTTAATAAAATTTATCCATTAATTATTATTATTTTTATTTAAATTAGAATTATTTTATTATAACTAATATGATGTTATAAACATAATGAAGGAAATTATTTAATTGAATTAAACAAATTTTTCCAAGCTGTAGACAGCAAAGTGGAATCAGATTTTTCATTGACAATTTTATCACGATTAAGGTAAATAGCTAAATTTTCTACAAAATCCAGTTCGAAAACGTGTTTGGCATGAAAGATAATTTTGGCACTCTTAAAATTAAAACTATGATCAAATTCCCAACTGTGCTTCGCAATAGAAGATTTAGAAATTTCTTGATTAACAACATACCGAGAGTGTTCACGTAAACGACATTCAAGATTTCTTTTAGTTTGACCAATATAAGATAAATCACAGTTATTACAAGGGACATTATAGATACCCCATTTTTGAAGCTCAGAAACAGGGAATTTGGTTGAAGGGAATTTGAATTTATAAATAAAATCCAATAAATTCCAATTCCATTCTCAAAACAATTGTTAGATATCGGCGATAGAAAAGTTACTACAGATTAAATTGTATGCATAAAATTACCGACCGATTTCTGCACAATCATTGACTCTCAAGATGCTCTTATTGACCAGGTATTTCCCGATGTACACAGACGATACACAAATCATGAGTGGCTGGCAGAAAGAGCAATTTTAGCAGCAAAAAATGTGGACGTCAACGAACTGAATCTCAAGATACAACATTTGTTACCAGGAGACTTGGTGTCATACAAATCTAATGATACAGTTTGCGATGCCACCGAAGCTGTAAATTATCCAACAAAGTTTTTAAACTCATTGGATTTACCAGGCATGCCACCGCATATTTTACAACTGAAGGTTGGATCTCCGGTTATTTTGCTTCGTAATTTGAACCCACAACGGTTGCGCAACGGCACGCGATTAGTCATAAAAAAATTAATGAAAAATGTTATCGAAGCCATCATTTTACATGACAAATTCCGAGGTGAAAATATATTACTACTGCGAATCCCTATTATACCCACAGATGTGCCAATTCAATTTAAACGCCCTCAATTTGCAATTAGATTGGCATTTGCAATGACTATCAATAAGTCTCAGGGCCAAACGATGTCTGTCTGTGGCTTAGATTTGAGCACATCATGTTTTTCACACGGACAATTATACGTGGCTCTCGAGTGGGCAAACCATCCAGTTTGTTTGTATTGGCGAAAGATGGGATAACAAAAAATATTGTACAGTCTGTTGCATTAAGGGATTGATATTGTTTTTTAGTAATATTGTTATAAGTAGCGATATGTATATAATTTTAAAGAATCAATTTTAATAAATTAAAAAAATAAATGATTGGTGTTTTGTTATTTTTATATTCTTTCACCGTTCACAGCGCTCCATACATCTTCCACTTATATACCACATCCTTACACACTTACAATAAGTTAGTTATTTTTTTCTAGCAAAATATTCTCTAGAAATAATTTATATGACAAAACAACGTTTGTCGGGTCAGCTAGTATATATATATATATATATATATATATATCATCTGTTATTCTTTATTTTATTACGTTTCAAATTATAATTTTTTACTCTAATTTGTAATATATATATAAAGATTTCCTACGATGACATTTTCCCCAGTCATTGAACGCTATATTTTTCTATAATGAAATCAATCTGCATTCATCATGGAAAACAATTTTAATAAATAATTTCTACAGCGTGAATTTGAATAGGAAAATACATAAGAAAGTTTTATGATGACCTCAACATACTACTCTTCTATAATTAATGTAAATGGATGTCAATACCATTGAAGTTGTATTCATTCATAATTATTTTTTCAATATATTGGTGAAACCATCATTAGGTTCATATAAATCTATTATTCTCACAACAAAACAACTTCGCGTTCGGCAAAGAGTATTTCGGAGCGTTGTTGCTGACGTCACAGATGATCATTACTTCCCTTCCGACCATTCGAATTTCAATTATACAGATGAGAAATGTTCGAGAATAGTATCTGTAATGAGCGTCGAGTGTTACAGAATGGCATTTCTGATATTTCATTTAAAAGGGGATTATTTCGCTTCGCTGTTAGAGATGCGTTCTCTTTCTACTTAATGTCCATTTTATGTATTCGATTTATTCATAATTGAATGTCTTATCTTCATTATAAGTGACTACAGTTTCACAAGTTTCTTTCAATACCATTTTTAAAATAGATATTAAAAAAAAAAAACTCAATACTGCATTGCAGATATTTTTTGTTTCGTGATTTTCAAAAGTTTTGAATTTTTAATCAGGAAAGGATTATTAGTAAAAAATAAAAAGTATTTTTCTTTTATAGATGGAGATTTTGTAAAATAATAAATTGTGCTGAAACTTGTCGCACATATGAATATACATGTCTTTTAGGAAAAAGTGTTTGTGACTTGGTTGTTCAATACACACAAAAAGTGCATTTGCGATTGTCTTGAGGACTTTTTTAACACTTTCTCACATCGTTGAAAAAGGAATTAAAAGTAATATGCGGTGTTTATCACAAAATTTTCTTTTCTTCTCTATTTTTCTATACAACAGCGCCACTTACTGGTTAACATGCACAAACATTTATTGGACATTTAGTTTCACAATAAATATTTTACATATGTAATCTGATACAGTTTTAAGCAATAAATACTGAGATACAGCTCTATAGAAAATCGCAGAAAATAAGTAATAGCATCACCATCTGTCGGCCGATATGCCATGTACGCCCAAATTGGATCAGCATTCTTTTTCCTAATGGCCATCTTCCATATCAATTTTCATGCATTTATTCACTATACAAGCAGTTACGTAGTTAGATTAGGTTTAATGTCGCACTAGTACTGCGCTATGGGTAATTGGCACTATAGAAACAGAAATACAGTCTTATCGAAAATGGGAAAAATTTCAATACAGATGGCAGAGCCATCGTCCGATAATCACTCATATTAAATCAGCATTATTATTTTTTTTAATGATCCTGTCACATATTAATTTTTATGTAATTATATGCCATAGAAGCTAAGATATAGCCTACGTGTGCATCGGAGAAATTACAGTATTGCAGTGCAACCTGTCGACAGATATTCATTAAAAGTTTATTGACACTTATTTATATCAAATTGCAGCTAAATATATATATATATACATATATATATATATATATATATATATTCAGCATTAGTGTGTCTGTGTGTTTGGCAATAATTTTGTGATAACTGCTGCTCATGAACTAATGTCCAGAATTTAAAAGAATTTATTATATCTAGTAAAGTTTATTATATCTAATTACCTAGGTTATTATGTCAAGGTACTAAACGCTGATATAATGGCCTAATTTATGTCAGTGTCTAATACATTGAGATAAATTAGGGCTCATAAATGCTTTGTGCTATCCCCCAACAGTTGGCGCTGCTATGCTGCGTTTTCTACAATTTAAGGAAAGTAAACGAACTCTTCTGTTCATAGTTGCACAAAACTTGCTATGTGAAAGGTGTATCAGGAAACATTTTGCTAAATCAATTTGGGTACATAACCGCTGACAGGTGTCACTGTTGCGCTGTGATTTTCTTCGTGAATTTGAAGGTTATATATCTCAGTTTTCATGGCACATAAATGCACCAAACGCGGTATGTGAGATAACCATTGTGAAAGCAAATACTGACTTAATTTGGGTGTGTATCGGCCGAAAGGCACAGGTGCCAAGTTTTTTAATTTATTCCGGAATGTTGTTAGCTCCGCCCTTTTTTCCCACCGTAATCTTTTTAGAGTAATTTTCTTCATATTAAATCGTAGTTATATATAGAAGAAAATTTTTCTACAAATATTACGGTGTGGAAAAAGGGCGGGGCTAACAACATTCCGGAATAAATTAAAAAACTTGGCAGCAATGGAAAAGTAGCGTTGCTATTATTCCATATCAGAAATTATCCATATAGTTAGATCTCAGCATCTATTGGTTAAAATTATACTGAACTGCAAACGTAAAATTATTTTACGAGAAGCTAGGATTAAATATTTGTTCATTCTAAGCAGTAAATGGCACTGTCATGTAGAATGATATAGATGAAATTTTTGTAATGAGAACAATATGCCAGGTTTTTTTTTTTTTTTTTTTTTTTTTCTTTAATGAAATAATGCTTTGCAAAAAGTCCTAATGCTAGTTTTTTTTTTTTCTTTTTTTAACGAATTCCTACAAAAAAGGAATAATCTCCTAATGCTAGTTTTTTTTTTTTTTTTTTTTACGAATTCTTAGAAAAAAGGAATAATCTCCTAATGCTAGTTTTTTTTTTTTTTTTTTACCGAATTCCTAGAAAAAATGAATAATCTCCTAATGCTAGCTTTCTTTCCCTTTTATTTAACGAAATAATGTCTTTAAGTCGCATAACATATAGTTACAATTACACAATTAACAACGAACACTTTGAAATCTGCCTCAACTTTATATTCTAATTTCGTGGTTATTTTCAAAACACTGCTAATCATATAACGTGGGAAGATAGAGCAACTTCTTTTTGTTTAAACAGGCTTATATAAACTCAAGCAAAGCTGGAAAATAAACGAAACTAATTAAAGATCCTTTTCACCGTACGTTTATTTTATCCTGTTTAATAAATCAAGTCAGGTTAAAGAGGAAATGTGAAAAGCGTTCATTTTAATCCTCTTATCAATTCAAAGAAAACAATATTGAATTATTAGTGGCCATGAGTTTTCACAAAACTGTCGATAGAAGAGAATAGATAGAATAATCTATGTAGGTAATTCTTAAATTGAAAGGACAAAAAAAAAAGGGTGAATTAATAAATAGTAATAATAATAAATACTATTATATTACTACAATGTTTACTTGGTAGAGAAAGTCTTAATTTTTTGGGCAACTTTTAAAAATTGAGATTTTGCTGTATTTATACGTTTTGAGATATCCTGGATCACAAAATAATGTTTTTAGTTGTTGGTCTGTGTATTATATTACTATAATTTTTCTTGGTAGAGAAAGTATTGTTTTGGGCAAATTTTCAAAATGGAGATTTTACTGTATTTACATGTTTAGAGATCTCTTGAATCAAAAAATTATGTTTTTAGCGATATGTCTGTTACGATAACTTTTACTTGGTAGAGAAAGTACTGTTTTCGGGAAAATTTTGAAAATTGATATTTTGTTATATTTATACGTTTTTGAGTTCCTCTGAATCAAAAAGGTCATGATTTTAGCTGTTAGTTTGTGTGTTATATTGCTACAATTTTCACTTGATAAAGAAAATACTGATTTTGAGCAAATTTTCAAAATTGAGATTTTTCTATATTTATGCGTTTTTAAGTCCCCTGAATCCAAAAATCAGGTTTTTAACAATTGGTCTGTGTGTCTGTCTATCTGTGAGCCTATTATCAGTATAACTGAAAAATAAATATGAGCAGAAATACCAAATTCAATATTATAAATCTGTATCATATGAGGATGTTGCTTGAAAATTTTTATTAAAAGCAGGCAAGTGCTTTACGTACATATGCATTCAAAAATAAGCAAATACATTAGATATATGCGTGGAATTTCTGGTAAGTATAGTTTACTGGACTGAATTAAGCAAAATTTAACTACCGTACATCTTTTATATGAATAAAAATATGCTTCATATAAAATAGGGTATTAAAAAAATTATCCGTCGTTTACAGGGTCACACAAAATAATTCCGTTACAATAATGCTATGTTTGGAAATAGCTAGAAGTGTATTTCCATTTGTTTCATTCTTTTATTTTTCTTTTTGGGGCAGTGATAAGTTTAAATACATTGGTACGTGTATAATTTATTGATAATGTACAGGGCTGCTCAAAACTAGTGCAATAAATTTTAGAGGGTTGTTTGGGCTGCAATTCTCTGAATAATTTTAAATAAACTTTAAGATTCATTAAATGCTTTAAATTATTCACGAATGTATTTGGAATATTCAAACTTTGATTGAAGGTAACGGTCGCCCCATTCACATAGAAAATTTTGTCAAATATATATATATGTGTGTGTGTATGTGTGTGTGTGTTTTATTTTTATTTATTTATTTTAATTATGATGAAATGTTATTTAAATAAGAATGCGGAGTAAGAGAAATTAGTGTGAATGCTACATTAGATTATTTAATGTAGAAATAAAGGTATCTAATAAAATTTGTTTTACCATGTATTGTTAACGTTTAATCGCATTACCGAGTACGGTAGAAACAAACAGTATTTAATAGAAAAGGAGAATTATTTTAACTAATTAAAAATAATAAACTCAGATGAAATTTTGGTATTTGAAATGTATTCCACATAAAGTTATTGATTGTATCCCTGATATTGCCAAAATTATATAAAAACTCACTCATTAATATTCAAGTCACATTCTCCATATAATTCATTTCAATTTTTTCTTTGCGACATATGTCTGATTAGAAAGCTTAATTTTATAAATTAATTTACAGACAATTACAAGACAAGCTAAAAAAAATAATATTAAAAAAAAATCGGGCATTTTAAAAATTATTGAAATATATATAAAATAATAAAATACTTTGACTAAAACGCGCGTTATTTTTAAACTACATATTAGCCTTTTTTTTTTTTTTTTTTTTTTTTTTTTTTAAGTAAAACCGTATAAAAAAATTCTCTTTGAAATCTTTCAGTTACGACCTGGAAAAAAAAAACTTTGAATACTTAAATTAACATTTTAAAATAAATTTAAGTTAAAAAAAAAAGTAATTTTTGCAGCTTGCGTGCACGACATTTCTGAAAGTGGCTAGTGACCTTTTTTTTATGAAATTTTAATATGCTGTTCAATAGTTGGAAAATACATGGTACATTTTTAAATTTATAATTTTATGAGATATTTCTGTTCATCTATTTTTAAAGAATGTGTTTTATTTTTCTTCTTTGTTATTTATTTAGCGCTATATTTCTGTTTGTTAATATATATATACGTTTTCTATTGCATTTATTGCATAAAATTGTGTATTTATCTACAGATTTTAATTTTTAAAAAATACATAATCCCACTGTTTAGTAGCACACAACAGAACAGAAAGAGTTTAGTATAAAAAATAATTCAAATACATTGTATATTTAAGTAGTAATTTTTTTCTGTGTAATTTTAATCATATTAAAGTGTTTCAAATAAAGCGAATCGGTGTATGTCATACGAATTACCTGTTGTATTCTTTGGTTAAAAATCTTTTTACAAGGGTTAGAAATCGAATAGAAGTCACCTTACTCGTTACTGAGTTTTATTACAGTATGTAGAAAATAACGTGTTTATGTTTATGTCTTTTTTACAGGACTGTGCAAAAATACGAATATTTCAAAATATGTAGGCGCTGTGTGTAGATTAATATGATCAAATTAAAACCTATCAACAGTAATCCTTCAAAATAAAATTTTAATTATATTGTTTAATTTCAAAAATATATTATTTATGAAATTTTATAATCATAGTCTTCTTCGCACAGAGAAATTTTTTAAAAATGTTTAAAGCTCTGAAATATCCACGAAGCGTACGCATCATTTGTATAATCCGTGTACATCTAAAATGCATGTACGTAGCTCCTATATGGCAAAGAACGTGAATTCGTACAGTCGGTAACAAAAGTGTCCGAACACTAGCAAAAATTTCTATATAAAAAAAGCACACTTTATACTGTTTTATTAAATAAATCCTTGTCGAATCCTGTTCTAAGTCAGTGTAAGAACATGATTCGATAAGGATTTATTTAACAAAACCGTATGAAGTGTACTTTTTTTACATAGGAATTGTTGCTAGTGTTCGGACACTTTTGTTATCGACTGTAGTTCACGGACCACTGATGGAATACGAGAAAAATTTCGTGCTTTGTAGAAAAAAATTTGGACATTATTTGCACTTTTAATTATGTTTCATTAAAAATCACATTGGATGTTTAAGTGAACTTTAAGCTCAGAATTTTGTGCATCTCTATATATATAAACGGCTAAGAGATTTTCTTGGACTCTGTTTTTCTGTGTGTTGAAGCAAGTTGCCACCAAATTTTCATACTTTAGTTAATTTAAAAGAAAATCTAATTGTCCGATCTATAAGTTAATTAATACGACTGATTCAGAAAAATTGCCCCTTTCATTTGGTACCTTATTTGTAACGAAATTTCGATTAGATTTTTTAAAATTAATTAAAATATGAAAAAATAACCTGGTAAAAGCTTTAAAAATGAACATTTAAATTTTTAATTGTTGCCAAAAAAAACTAAAAATAATAATAATAATAATACTTTTTTTTCCCCCAACATAAAATGGAATATGCTTTCACGCGAAAAATAAAAAATATATAGGTAAAATATTAAATTTTCTCATGCACATGAAAAAATAAAAATATGAAAATGAAGTACAAAAAACAATTTAGATAAAGTTGCACGAGAGTTCCAAAAATTAATGGAAATATAAATGAACGTTACATAAATAAGATAGTCGTCTGCTCAGTCACGTGATATTGAGAAACAAAGAATCGAATTCAGTAAATATTGTTCTTAAGAGCAAAAATATTAATATTCAATATAAAATAAAATAAAAGTAATATTCAGCATTTGCAAACAGTAGAATAATTGTATTTGTGAGTTTAATAATTTTTAAGAATACTTTATATGTTTATTTATTTTCACAATTAAGAATCGATTTTTTTATATTATAGTGTAACTATTACATTAACTGATTTAGCAATAAATATTTGCTTCACTACTTTCATTGATTTCATAAATTTTAAAAAATTATTTCATTAACAAACGTTGATCTATTGGCAAGCAAGCAGCATCTGACCGAGTTTTGTACATTTCGAGTTTGATTTTTAAAAAATTCCCGCATTCAGAATTTGGTTCGTTTCTGAACCGGGTCTTTTCTAGTTAATCATAAATGCCGTCTCATACAATTTTCCTTAATTAAATTTATCTCCTTATAATAATAAAAGCGCAAGTTTTTGGAAGATAATGCTAATATCATCGTTACAAATAATGTAGAACTAACGTCATAGCTACTAGCTACAATAAATTATTGGTATATATATATATATATATATATATATATATATATATATATATGTGTGTGTGTGTGTGTGTGTGTGTGTGTATTTTATACGGTTTGAAATAATGAATAAAACAATGGATAAAAGAATTATTTAGCGAAGAAAAAATTATGCCTAAATTTCAACAATGTGTTACGGAAAAAATAAATTTTATTCCTAATTTTAAAAAAAAAAAAAAATCTAAAAGATAATTTGAAAGAAAATAACTAAACACTGTCAATTGGCGATTTTCATTTTTAACCCCCGTGAAAAACAACCGAATTATGTTTAAAAGGTTTAGAAAAATTAGAGGAAGACCTTAAAAAATATTCTTTTAATAAATTTAATAAATAATTAAATAATATTTAAAAAAATTGAAATAATATTTAATAAGATTGAATATTTAAAAAGAATATTTAATAGAAATTATATATAATAAGTTTTAATAATGTCGAAAACAATTTCTTCAAGTTTTTTTAAACTTTAAAACTTACAGAAAGAAAAAAAGTGTTAAAATATAAGAGGTGATCCTGTTAATTAAAACTGTCATGTATGCCTATGTTAAATGATTTAAATCCGCTTAAGAGTCAAACAGGAGAGATGTAATAAATTAAAAAATACGTCGTTTTGGAAATATCGACCGCTAATCTGGCGAAGGCGAGCAAGTTCTTAAAAAATCAACAAAATTTATCTTGTTTCACAATATTACGTATAATGCATTCATAAATATCAGCAAAGATAGATCAAATTAGGAATCATTTCAAATTAAGCAATTTTTTTTTATATAATACTATGCAAAATATGAAGTATTCTTGAACATGGAACAAGAAAATAAATAAATAAATAAATAAATACAAACAGGCTGCGAGAATCATCACAATAAAAGTGCATAATACTTAAATAGAATTAAAATATTTTGTAAAAATTAATCTAAGAATTTTATTATACTACCTTCAAGAATATTTCTTGTTATTAACAATTGTGCATTTACAATTTTCTAAAAAACAATAAAAAAAATTAGAATGTTGTGACTATTGTGAAACTTTCTTTTATATTTTTTAATACAAACTCAAACAATATAAATTATTTATTAAAATTATTATTAATCTAAATTAATTTCCATGATTAATGCAGACGATTTCCCTCTCGGAGAAGTATGACACTAAATTTCAAAAGGAAGTAAATTTTGTGCCCTATAGGTGACATCAGAGGATTTTTTTTTTTTTTTTTAACGAAAAAAATCGCTAATTTTGCTTAAATTTTCCAAGATCGATGATTCAACCATTCGCTTTAAAGATACTGGCGAGCTCTTTAGGTACTCGTATAAAAAATCTACCTCACCCCAGGGAAGTTATTCCCTTCCTAGAGCAGGTAAGCGAGCCAATACCCCTATATGGCTTTTTATTTTTATTTATTTATTTATTTATTTTTTAATAATAATTATTATTATTATTATTTTCATTGATTGGTTGAAAATAATTCTCATTGTGTGGAGATATGCAAAATTGTTTTCTATACTACATTATTATTATTATTATTATTATATTTATTTATTTATTTATTTTTAATTTTATTTTAATTTTATTTTTATTTATTTTTTTATTTTATTTTTATTTTATTTTTTTTGGGGGAGGGGGGGATGAAAGCTCCACCTGTTTATCAATTGACTCCCAAATTCAATCAGTACCAATTTATATTACGATCCAACTAATAATTAATATCCTGTTTGATTCAGTTACGTTCATCGGTTCGTGAGATACAGCGTCCACAAAATTTTGGTTAAAAACACACACACACATACACATACAAGCAAACAGATAGACATTTTCTAGAAATAGTCAAATTGTGTTCAGAATATCTAAAAACGTATAAATCCATCGAAAATTTCCGCAAATTCAATACTATATAACAAAGTAAAAATAATTTATTTCATATAGATAAAGTGCAATAAATTTCTTGTAATTATTCTTCTACAAATGTATTTGTGTTCAAAACCTTAGCCAAGTGAAGTCGGGGGGAAAGGTGGGGGGGGGGGTAATCAAAGCACCCGACAAGTTGCAGATTTGTCGAAAATGTTTCAGTTATTCTGGCCTACAGAGTTTTAAATTAATTATTTAGTGGTGCGTGAAATAAAAAAAATTGGCGACCTCTGCTATTAAGAAACGCTTAAAACAGTACACATTCAATACTATTCTCATATAATTAACTCTAAAGTATATTACAATCTGTACTTAATTCATGATTGTTTTCCTTTTCAATCAATTTTTTAAACATATTTTTTATTTCATTTATTAAATTCATGCCTTGTGTAATACGATCGAAGTCTCCGGCCTGTTAAATATTTATACGTGCTTGACTGCCGTAATTTATTTTATGGAGATAGTCAAGAATATTCTCTTTATAAATTCATGAAATAAAATAAATAAAACACGGTGTCGTTTATCTCACAGCTATAGTTTATGGTTGCACATGCTAAGATTTGCTAAGTACCATAGCTATATCATAATTTCAAATTTTTATCGATAATAGTTCTGAAAATTTTAGTCAAGCACATGAATAAACCAGAGATGAAAGTTTATCAAGTTTGGTATAAAGGAATATAAAGTTTTAAAAGTAGACGATCATTATCTATATAATATTGCATAAATTGTGATGAAGCCTATAATAGTCGTTTTGTAAAATGTATTATTCCTTTGAATATTACATTATATTATTTAGTAACACATTTTCTGAATTCTTGGTATTTATTGTTATGGAATAATATAAAATAATACTTTAATATTATCAATACATACATCGTTTTCAAATTTAAAAAAGAAAAAGAAAGAAAAAAAAATGTTGAATCAAAAATATAAATAATAGCTAAAATTTACTGATAAAAATAGAAAAGTTAAAACATATTTATTAAAATTAAAATAATGTTTTCATTTCTTTTAAAAATAAATAAATGCCTAAATTTTTAAAACAGAAACGCAATCTCATGTGTTTGAAATTTATTTTTAATACTCTCCAACGAAGTTTTATAAATCTACTATAGTGTATATAATTTCTGTTTTTTTTTTTTTTTTTTTTTTTTTTTTTTGTCTGTCTTTATGTCCGTGATTTCATATTTTGTAAATGCTTTTAACATGCCTAATTTGCAGGGACACACAAAAACATTGGAATTCGCTATTAGAAATTGATTTGTTCATTTTCAGTTGTGCCTTACGTTTTTAACGTTATCCAAAATTATTTTAAATAAGATTTTGATTCGTCTGTCTGTCCATCTGCTCTAATATTCATGTATAATTTTTAAATTCCCATGAATAGGCATATATCATATAGGTTGACTGTATTATGTTTCTTGTTAAATATGGTATAAATTATGAACAAGGACTCACAAAATAAGTCAAATTCATTACTGTCTATGAGTGGTGTTTTTATGAAGCATGTTTTAATATTTTTATACTGCCTAAAACATAACAAAACTATCATACATTATTCAGATACAGAATAAAATGCTTCCTTAGATTATTGTATGATAAATCTTAATGAATGATATACAGGGCAGCACAAATATATCCAGATACATGACGGAGATACAAATGATAATTGCTAGAAGTGTATTTTGTGTTTTGTTATAAGTTGCTTGTGCTATAAATTTCTCTACGTTGACAATTAAATTTAAAAAGTGTTTTTGATTTCAGTTCGTCCGTATATCTATCTGTCTACCAGTTCGTCTAATCTATAGAAATCTCACGATTCTTCTTTTTGTTGCTATAATGATGAAAAAACACTGAGAAAGAAAATATACTGCCTTTATCTAGAATGAATAAGGGGTCATTTTCTAAATCCCTTAACTAAAAATATAGTTTTCTGAGCTATGCGCAATAAACTGAATAAACGAAATGATCGAGAATTTCTAGTCTACACATTTCTAGATGGTGAAACAATATTCTGAATATTATAAATCTTTTGTATTGCGAGATATTCTCCCTTGATTTTCTAGAATTGGGTCGCAAACCAAGATTATAGTTGCTGAAACCCACCTATTGTATTCGCATTTATTTGCAGAGATTTTTAAATAACTTTGTCCTCGATAATATAGGTAAATGCTCTAGAGTTCTAATAAAGGTTTCTAGAACTCGCTTTCAGTTTGGACTAGAATTTATAAGGATGACATGGAACTATTTTTTCTAGAGCCACAATTTAGATTCTAGAGTCAGTTACAGATTTTTTTCTCAGTGAAGAATTTTTCAGTATTTATCGTCCATTAAAATTTCTTTTTCGTTTAAAATTTTTTTCTGTGGTAACTTGGTATATCTCCACACGTCCGATGAATTTGGTTATCTTTTCAACAATATTAATTTACCAGATACGGTTAAAAATGTATAAAATTTGCTTGAAAATTTTATTTTAATTAGATCAATTTTCAAAATTTCCAATGTTTCATTAATTATTTTCACAGTGAAAATTGTATTCTTATGAATGTCAATATATAATGAACCAATAACCGAAATTGAACAATACATTATTCTTGGTTACAGCTTGACTTGATTCGCAATGATTAGATTTTGGTATATATTGCCCAACAAATGTCTACTATGCTGCGATTTCCCCAATTTAAGGGAAAACTATATATCAATTTCTATAATATAAATAGGCAGAAATTTTCATATATCTATGATGTCTTTATTAGAAACTGCGTTACTTTCTCTTACCCATAAGGTAGAGAAAGTATTGTTTTTGGGCCAAATTTTCGAACGCGAGATTTTGTTATATTTACACGTTTTGAGGTCCCCTGAATACGAAAATCATGTTTTTAGCAAATGGACTGTGTGTATGTCTGTGTATATGTATGTCTGTGTGTCTGTCTGTTATCAGCATATCTCAAAAACAAATTATGGCAGAAAGTTCAAACTTGGTATTCTAAATGTGTATCATATAGGGATGCTACAGTAAGCTTTTCGTTAAGATCAATCAAATGGTTCGTGTACAGGGACAATCAAGAGAATTCTAATACATTACGTCTATGGGGGAAATTGCAGGAAAGTAGAGTTTAACGTCTATAGACTGCACTAAACCAAATGAAACGAATATATATTTTTTGTAATAGCGATAGTTAACTGGGAAAAAAAAATTGTGTATGTAGGAACCTCGCCTCCCCCCCTGGGGGGAAGTCCCCCCTCGAGGTGAGTAAATTTTCATGATGGGTATCTTTCAAAAGAGCTCGCCAATACCTTTAAAACGAATGGTTGAACCATCGATATGCGATAATTTAAAACAAAGTTATCGGTTTTTTTTTACTTTTAAAGAAAAAAAAAAATCGTACTTTTTTTTTTTTTAATATTGAGAATAAAATGGACTTTTTTTGGATATTTGGTGTTATACTACTTCTCTAATATGGAAATCGTCTGCCTTATCATAAAAGATAATTTTTTTTAAATAATAATTTTATTAAATTATTTTTTAAAAAGAGAATTATTTTTTAATAACCGAATTAAATTCTATATAAATGTAGGTGCATTAATGAAACGGGGTGTTGAGGGGGGAGAATTATGGACAGAACACAGAACTAATTATCATATGAAACTCTTCAGAAGCCTAATATGAATTGTTTAACATAGGTTTACATAACACTACCCGTTATCTTACCATTAATCTGCAACCTGTTTTTATAGTATTAAATTTCAGGGTAAGAGAAAGTCATGTGAGTGACACACCAGATTATTTTCTTACGCATGACGTTTATTGAAATTTTTTCCTGTGATCTGAGTTCGAGATCAGGCCGGGTTTACTTTTTAACGAATCGGATTGAGTTGAGAGAATGTTTTTTAAAAAAAGTACATTAATAAGCATAAAATTGTTTCACAGAAAGCTTACTAAATGCACTTGTTACTAAATACACGTATATCCAAATTATTATAGTAGTAAAATAAATTTCTATATCGGATACATGAAATAACCAGAGGTCTCTATTTCATTAACACTTTTTCAATTCTTCTGATTCTTCTAATCCCTCTATATTTCTTTTTTTTTTTTTTTTTTTTTTTTACTTTTTTTTTTCGTATTTCAATTAAAGTTTCTTTTGCGGCGTCACGTAGATTAAAACATTTTTTCGGATTTGGGTGACCCGTGCGGATTCTATGTTGAACACTTGGGCAGCTCCTTTTTTTTTAAATACCCCAAATCTTTTATTATGCTACTTATTTAAACTGTAGTTCTTTAATTTATAAGATGAGGTTATATCTTCGAAAACAAAATGTGTAAAAAATAAAGTACAGTCGGCAACAAAAGTGTCCGAACACTAGCAAAAATTCCTATGTAAAAAAAGTACACTTCATACGGTTTTGTTAAATAAATCCTTATCGAATCATTTTCTTACACTGACTAAGAATAGGATTTGACAAGGATGTATTTAACAAAACCGTATGAAGTCTATCTTTTTTACATAGGAATTTTTGCTAGTGTTCGGACACTTTTGTTACCGACTGTACGTAACTCTTTCTTTTTCTTTTTTTTTTTTAATGAAATCTGTAAAAGTTTTCTCTCTGCTTCGGTTTTGGATGATAATGTTATTCATGATAATTTCCAATCATATTCAATAATACCTAGATTAAGGCATGACTTTATTTCAAAATGTATCAAATGTTTTCACCTCCACTTCAGTGGCTGCCGGTAATGTACATGTATGTTTATGCATGCAAAATTTCAGAGCAATCAGATAAAAAAAAGAAGCGGAGTAAAATTCTAAACAAATTTTGAGCTAGAGTGGGGGGCTCAATGTCCTAGTTCTGTTATTACTTGAACATGCACTGTCGTGGATTTATAGCAAATAATTAGGTTTAATATATTTCGCTATTACATTATAGATATGCAAAATTTAAGCTCATTCGGTGATTGGAAATTGGTTTAAATTCAAAAATGTTTTAATTGTAATTAAGGATCCAGGAACACACCCGCATATGTCCGTTACTATTTCAATATGAATTGTCAACAAAAATATACGTTATGTAAAATTTCAGCTCACACATATAAATAAATGTACTGCATACCGCGTTAAATAAAAGCACATAATAAAAATATTTTATATATTCGAACAGGATAATTCAAAGTTTGAAAGAAATTTTTGAAATAATGCTCTTAAAAGTTTTTTTCTCCACACTACTGAAGTAGAAAATAATTTTCTCGTAAAAATACAAAGAAATCAAAGCAGTAAAGGAATAACAGAATTCTTTTATTCGACTCTTTCATTTACTCTTGCAATTCTAGTAGTCATTAATTAACTTCTTTATTCTCGTAATTTTTAATCTTCTTTTTAGATTATTTTTTCTTAACTGAAAGAAATCTTCTAAAAGTGAGAGTTACAAATGGAAGAATATGTTTGCTAATGACGTATTTTGTCTTTCTCCGAATTTCACTCTCTTAATAGTATATTTTACTCATTTTCTTTCTTTTTTTTTTTTTCAATGAATTTAAATTCCTATGTAGTTATTTAAAAATAAATTTTTATATTTGGGATATTCTTTTTTTTATTTTCAAATTTATAAAAAATGCTTAAATATTGTTTCATAAATGTATTTCATGAATGTTTCGATCCCATATGAACCGCTGATTGCAGAAAAGGGACATATCCACAGTTCCACGTAAAATTGGTAAAAACACTTCCTTTTTGTGTCTCCTGTAAAATTAGATTTTTGTGACATGTCTCGTTTCTGCAATCAGTGATTCATATGTAATTAAGAATGATAAATAAATCATTAACATTTTGTTAATGATGGGGGTAATGTGAGCGTATCAAATATATGATTAAGTAAAAATTAATAATATCTAATTTTGAAAATAGTGTGTAAATAGTTTATTTTAAAATTATAATTTATAGTTAAATTATTTAAATTAAAAGATTATTGTACTCCAAGTTACTTTTTGTTAGGTATTACGAAAATAGTGTTGCCAAAAATAAATAAATATAGATAGATAGTTACTTAAAGTCATTAAAATTTTGGTTGAAATCCATTGACCTATTGTAACAGTGAACGGGACAATGGCAACCTTTTCGTGTGGCAAATACACTGTAAAAAAATAACTATTACCAGCTGCAACTCTCTGTGATTGGACAAAATAATTATTTTCTCCAATCACAGAAAGTTTCTTGCAGCTGGTAATAGTTATTTTTTTACAGTGTATCACTCATAAAACAGTCACGTAACATGAGTAACTACAGTGACTACAGTAAGCAAAACTGGTCAGCATTGAAATTTTCTCGCCAAGCTCTAACTCTGCTTTCTCCTACGTAGACAATATCTTCTTCTCTCTCTCTCTCTTTTTTTTTTTTTTTTTTTTTTAAGTTCTTTATAAAATTTTTATTTTCTTTAAAAGCTAGATTGTTTTGAATCTAAGAGCAATTTTATTGCAAGCAATAGTGATTTGAAGTTCTGTAGAAAGCCCTAAAAGTTATGTAAAATGAAGATTTTATTTCACAGTAAGATATTTTTTTTTCCTAATATTTTATTATTTAGTACTTTTTAAATAATTATTTTTGTAATTATTATTTGTGTAATTATTATTTTTTGTAATTATTATTTGTAATTATTATTTGTGTAAACTTCGATTACAGTGTGATACATTAAAATTAGCAACCAGTTATATTAAATGAAATTCCATAATTTCATATCACACACTTTGCGACATACCATTTATACTTAAAATATAACCTTCTTAATATGGGAAAAAATTTATCTACTACACTGTAAAACAAAATTGTAAAATCACGGGACTTTACCCTATAATTTTACGCGAAATGACCGTTTAGCTAGCTACCGTAAATTGATGTCAAGAAAGTACAATTTTAAAATACTGGCATTTTTTTACCAACAAAATCCGTTAATCTACGTAATTTGCTCAAATCTGCCATCAAACTGTATTTTTACTGCCAAATCCCTTCAAATGTAGAGTGTGACGTCATAAAAGAATCATTACGTGTTTGAAACTGAAAATATAATTGCAGTTTTATTGATTGAAAGAATTTAACTATACATTTATACAAATAGCTTTTTTTTTTCTAATATATAAAAGAGCTATTTTTTTTTTTTTCTAATTTAATCAAAAGAATTTAATTAATAGTTGAAAATTTGCACTATGTAAAATTACAGGGGAACACATCATTTATGGTCCAAATGTTTTTTTTTTTTTTTTTTTTTTTTTTTTTTTTACGGGCTTTGTCTGGAACCTTTGCTGCCGGGCGTTGCCCGTAATCTGAGTTGAATTTTTTTTACAGTGTAGCTACAATTTTACATGGCATATTAGGGAATACGGATAGTTAGATTAAACTGCTTACACTGTTCTGCAATTTAACGTTTTTTTATTCTTAATGAAACATTTAATAAAATTTAATATTAAATTGTCCAATTGGCGTTCTAATTATATTATTCAAATTGTTGTAATTCTACTGTACTATTGTAATTCTATTGCAATTCTAATGTAGTTCTATTGTAATATTATTTTAATTCTATTTTCTAATTAACATTATATGCAAAAAATATTGATATTGCAGTAATAATTTAAAAATGAAATATTATTTAAACAGTCCTCTAGCCGTCACCTATTTATTACCTAAAATTTCCTAAAGATAAGAGAAATTATAAAAGACAAAAATCCCTAATACATAAAATTTCACTACACAATTCCCAAGAACAACTTTCCGAAAGTTTCTCAAGACCTGCTCAAAAGCTATAATCATCAGATTTCCGAAATCCTCCTTTTTCTTTATATCACACGTTGGTTTCCTTTTGAGAATCGCGTTATCGTTCCAGATATATTTCCAGTTTTTTTTTTTTTTTTTTTTTTTTTTTTAAGGGCTGCACTGGTATACGAAACTAGAATTTTTTTTTTTCTAGAACTAGTATATCGACAAGAGTTTTCCTCTATTTACTTCACAATTTCGTATGATTCTTTGTCAGTTAAGATCGCTGAGGATAATTATAAGTAATACTTACAAATTCATAAAAATACATTTTTATAAATAATCTTTCGGTAACATTAAATTATCCTATATAAGTAACTTCTAAAAGAAAACATTTGTTCCTAGAGTTCTTATTACGATTTTCAATTAGAATATATGCTTAGATCATGTGTTGTACTACGTTATAATATATATACCGGGTGTCTCATAGGTCTGTAGACATTTTAAAAATTCATAAAAATTGAAGGAATTGGTAGATTTGAACGCGGTTCGCAAAAAGTTATTGTCGTACTGGGGGATTTTTTTTTTTTTTTTTTTTTTTTTTTTTTTTTGTAAAGAAAAAAAAAGTTAAAATATTCATCTATAGAGGTATACGTGTAAATCACGAATTTCCATGTAACACTTTCCATGCAAATCTTTACAGGCATATAATTTCTATTCTATATGTTCGCTATCACCACAAATTACAGTTGGAAAACGAGTTACAACACCGCTAATTGCAACTTCATCGGTGATTCTTAGCTCAGGGAAAACATCTTCACCAAAAACGTTTTATCCACCATGTTAGCTTCGCAATTAAAACTTCATAATCGTAAAACCGTGCAACTTACAGGACTCTGATTTGCATATTTCACGTTATGCGTCCATGCATCGCCCTCTATCGACGAAAAAAATAACTATTTTTACTTTCTGAACATACATATGTAAGGAAAGTATTGTAATTATGTCAAAAATCCGAATTATAGATTTTGATGTTTTTATACGTTTTGTCCTCCTAACCCCCCCCCCCCGAGACTGTTTTCTCTATTTTTACGTTGATGTATGTATGTGAATATTTGTGTACGTGTGTATGTATGTGTGTGAGTGAACACGCTAGCGTCTAAACGCGTTGCTCCAATGAGTTGGAAGTTGCTACGTATGTTGTAAGTCACCGTAGTACGAACCCTATTGATTTTGGTGAATCTAGCACGTATAGTTTTTTTTTACATGGACACTAAGAAAAATTCTTTATCATTCTGGCCTACGGGGCCAAATTTTTAAAAGTGCGATAGCGTGTAAACGCCTCATTAATCTGAGCAAAAAAAAAAAAATGTATACATGTTATAAGTCACAGTTGCACCAACTTTATAGATTTTGATAAATTTAGCTCTTACAGTTTTTTTTACAGGAACACAAAGAGAAATTCTTTATCATTATGGCCTATGGGACCAAATTTTTAAAAGCGCGATAGCGTCTAAACGCCTTATTCAATTGAGCTGAAAATTTATATGAATATTATAAATCACTGTTGCACCAACTATAAGCATTTTGGTGATTCTAGCATTTATAGGTTTTTACAGGGACACAATGAAAAATTCTTTATCATTATGATCTATGGGCTCAAAGTTCAGTAGCGTTAAATAAAACATCGTGTAATATATGGAGAAAAATACTCAAACACTCTATTATGAATTTTTTTGTTTGTTTGTTTGTTTAACAACTCCTCTTTCTTTACTTTATGTACAAAACTGCTAATTACTGAAAGTTCGGAAAGTCTAGTGGAGTCACTCCAGATTTTTTTCTTTTCCAGAAAAAATCCCTCTTGAGGAGAATAACTTTTCCGCAAACAGCGTTCGATTCTACCAATTCCTTCAGTTTTATGAATTTTTAAAATGTCTACAAACACACTATGGACACCCTGTAGATTCAATACATGTATTAAATCCTTGATACGTAAGCAGGATTTTGCATGGATATTAAACTATGCTAGAAATTCTAAACAATCATACAGAAAACTTTTTCGAACATAAAAACATTTTGAAGGGAAAAAAAGAGAGAGAGAGATGAGGCAAAGGTTCACATTTAGTAAAAATTTACATGACTACAAAACTCTAATTGATATTCTGTTGGTTGAAGGGAAACGTTAGTAGTAAAAATCCTATTAACTGTAGAATATTCTGAAAGCACAGATTCGATGAAATGTATTACGTGACAGTTTTCAGTTTCAAAGTATTTTATAGAATAGAAATGAAATTTATAATAGAAATGAATGAAAAAATATTTCAACGTTTTCTTGTATAGATTTTTTTTTCTTAAATCTTAGATAAAACTGTAAAATTGATCGAGACTTGAAATACTAATGTATTTAAAGCCCTGTTTCATTATAAATTATTAAAAAAATTGATACTAGAATTATATCGCTAATGGTAAATAATATCGTACAATTTATACATACCACAGATTTATTTTTCACTTTTCTTACATCTATTTTAAAATGCTTAATTATTCTTTTTTTTTTTTTTTTTTTTTTTTTTTTTTTCCCAATTAAAAGAAAGAATTTTTTTTTTCACTTAATGCATAAAATTTTCTTATGTTATTCAAATAAATAAATAAAAATTAAATTTTTTTTATTAATTTTTAAATTATGTATGAACATACAAGCAAATAATTAATAGTAATAAATTAATGGGAAACTAATTTCAATGATAATGTGTTTTTGTATCTTCCATGTCTGCGTTATGTATATATAATTATAAGTAATACTAACAAACTTATAACAATATGCTTTTATAAATAATCCTTCAGTTGCATTAAATTACCTTATCTATAAGTAGTTATCTAAGATAATTATTATATGTAGATATATTATGAATACTTTTTCAGACATTGCATAAAAAGAAACGATAATACTTGGAGAACAAGAACAATTTGCAAAAAAGAAGAAAAATTAATGAAAACCATACAAAATGTAGGCGTACAGCAACATAATACGTCATCAGGGGCGCTTTGGTGCAATTTTTAACATTTTAGTGGAGTAATTTTAGTAGTAAGCACCACTGAAATGATAAAACAAAGCATCAAAATATCAGTTGCAGCTAAAAATGCCTATTTAGCACCATTCTTTTTATGAACGTTGAACTATTATTTTTAACAGTGTTTATATTAATAGAGAGATAATATTTTCGAGTACCATAAGCGCAAATGTTATATTTAATCATTTTATGGTATTTTTTATATCTGTTTTTAATTAATTACGTTCGTCGCAGTAACTTTTTTTTCTCTTTTATGAAAACTTTTGTGTGAAAAGGTTTTTTTATTGTAAGGATTTATGCTGTGCAAAATTACCTTTAGTTAAAACATGTGTAGATTATCTAAATAGATTGCGAAAATTTTTTATAGTATATAATCAGTTATGTACATATGAATTCAAAGTTCTATTTCAAACACAATTAGTGTAATGTGCGTTAAATAGATTTACTTTCACTTAGCATGATTAACTTAGTTGAGTTATTAAAGCATCAGTTGGATTTTATAAGTTTTTATAATTAGTTTAGAAAAGAGAAACTATAAAAGAAAACTTCTTTCTTGGCAGAATTAATTACATGTTACACTAATTAAGATAAATAAATAAATGTATGAAACATATCCATTATTTTAATACTATACAGTATACCTCTTTATAATTGCGTAAGAAAATCAAGTTGGAAAATGCTATGTAACCTTCAGCATTAAAACATTAAAAACTTACTTAGTAGTGTTAATGGTGAATATTTATAAACAATTACATTTGTTATAATTAGAACACATGAAAGATAAATGTAGGGTTGAGAGAGAACTTGTTCTCCTCGGGAGACAAAAGGAAAAAGCAGTATATTAGAGTAAATTATATACAGGGTGATTCAAAAAATCATGGACAAAATGACATGGTAGATCAGTCATACAACAAGGATCAAAAATCGCATAGGAATAGAGGGTCGCAACAGCAATCCGGAGCCGCTACAGGGCGTCTAAAATAATACATAACACAAAGAGAAGAAACAAAACCATTCGAGATCATTTTATTGATAATTACTCACTCACATGCGTCTGATGCAAGCCAAATGTTAAGCCTACAGGAGATGCTCAAAGTTTTTGACAGATGCATCGAGACACGCTTGGTATCTACGTTGTATGGAACGCCACACCTCAAAGATACCAGGTGTATCTCGAACACATCCTGCTGCCACAACGATTCTTCGTACCAAGTCTTACGGCGTTGCAACAGGTGTTTCATACACAAGTCCTTCTAAACATCCCCATAAGAAAAATCCAAGGGAAACAGGTCTGGTGATCGTGGTGGCCATGCGATTGGTCCCACGCGACCAATCCAGCCGCCAGGAAAAGTAGCCTGCAGATGTGCTCTGACGTCTGTGCTGAAATGTACAGGAGCTCCGTCGTGTTGAAATCGAATGCGTTCACGAACAGACATCGGAACATCATTCAGCATTTCTGGCAGAACCTCTTGCAAGAATGTTAGATAAATGGGACCGTTAAGTCTTTCTGGGAGAATGTACGAATCAAGTAAACAGTCTCCTACAATGCCAGTCCACACGTTAACGGAAAATTTTCGTTGTGCGCCGCGCGGACGTGTAGCTTGCGGGTTTTCATCCGCCCACGTATGTAGGTTGTGAACAGTGCCTGATTTAAGGCAGGGCATTCGGGGCATGTGCCCTGGGCCCTCATACTGATGGGGCCTCCAAGAAATTCCATCATACATTAAAAAAAAATAGTTAAAATGAAAAATTTCCAAATTTTGCTATAATGATAGTTGTTTTTTGTTTTTTAAGTCAATGGAGGGAGGTATTACTGCACTGTTTTATAAATCGGCAGTATGATCTTTCAAGGAAACTATCAGCTCATCGAAAAAATTTCAATATTTTTGTTAAACGTAAATACAACTGCATGCTACCCATACTGCATTTCAAACTCATACTAAGGCTAACTAAATCCGAGGCACGCACCGCAGTACAGATACACAGGCGTGATGTACGTTGATCCGATAGACAAGCATCGGATCTAGTTAAGCCTTACTCTTACCAATAAAATTAAAAGTGAAGAGAATTTTCGACGCGTGTATAAAAAATAAGTGGTTTGTTTTATTTGTTGTAATATTAAAGTACGAGGAAAAAAGGGGTCCATTGAACATGAGTGCCCTGGGCCTCCAAGTGAGTAAATCGTGGCTCTAGCGCCCTCTACAGACGTTTGCGACTCCCTGTTCCTATGTCATTTTTTATCCTTGTCGTATGACTGATCTGCCATATCATTTTGTCCACGTTTTTTTTAATCACCCTATATAAATATAAACAAAACGAAATTCAGAGTGTAACTTCTTTATTTTACTCTCTACTGATTCAATTATATTTTTAAATGGCTGAGACTTTTAATATTTTCAATTAAAAATTCCGTTGTAGCTTTTATTTATTTATTATTATTATTATTTACATTTTCCTTACTGTAATCGGGACTTTTCTTAATATGATATTCATAAATTTCTATGTTTCTTTCTCAAGGGCTATTATTATAAATTTTATTAAATTTTATTAAAGACCGCGAAAGAAAGGACCCTTCAGTCAATGAAATTTTCAACATATTATCATTTTCCTAATTAATCTGTAATTAATTCTGTAATTAATCTGTACCTTATTAATTACAGGAACACCCAAATACGAATCAGAAAAATACATAACTAACTTACAAGGAAACATTCAAAAGGTGTCGTCTTCAAAAAACATTGAAAACAATATATGTGATTCTACTCTTAAAACACCAGAAAGTGAAAAAATTATCGGCTGAAATGAATTACAGCGACCACAAAAAAAAAAATCTGATGTGGGCACCACATGACTTCCTTATACACTTTTAGAAATATACATAATGTTCAAAAACATTGACATTGGACCCGAAACAGTTGGCTAAAAATATTTAAAAAAGATGAATTATCACCGTGTTCTGAGCTTTTCTGAAAGTTAGCTAAAAACCGATTGCAAGATTTGTACTGCTAACGCTGACGAAGGCAGCAGGGACCCGAAAAAATTGGCTAAAAGTATTTAAAAAAGGAATTTCACCATGTTCTGAACTATTCTAAAAGTTTCAAATGTCTACCTAGTCGGGAAGTTAGTTAAATAAATTTTTTGTTGGACCATATAAACGCTGCTGAAGGCAGCAGGGACCTGAAAGAGTTGGCTAAAAGTATTAAAAAGATGCATATTCACCGTGTTCTGAACTATTCTGAATGTTTCAAATGTCTAGCTAGTCGGGAAGTTAGTTAAATAAATTTTCTGTTGAACCATGTAAACGCTGCCGAAGGCAGCAGTGACCCGAAACAATTGGCCAAAAATATTTTAAAAATGCATTGTCACCGTATTTTGAGCTTTTCCGGAAGTTTTAAATGTCTAGCTAGTCGGGAAGTTAGTTACAAATCGATTCCAAGATTTGAACTGGTAACGCTGCCGAAGGCAGCAGGGACCCTATACAGTTGGCTAAAAGTATTTAAAAAATGCATTTTCACCGTGTTCTGATCTAATCTGAAAGTTTCAAATGTCTAGCTAGTCGGGAAGTTAGTTAAATAAATTTTCTGTTGAATCGCATAAACGCTGCTGAAGGCAGCAGGTATCGGAAACAGTTGGCTAAAAATATTTAAAAAATGCATTGTCAACATGTTCTGAGCTTTTCTGAAAGTTTCAAATGTCTAGCTAATCGGAAAGTCAGTTAAATTGCAAGATTTGTCTAAACCGTTTTTGAGTTATTACCGTTTTTTGATACATTATGGCCAAAACCTATGTATTTTTGTCATTATGAACCTAATTTTCCTAAATATCTCCAAAACGGAAAATCATAGAAAGTCCAAAAAGGGAGGTGCACAACTAGATGTTATAACAAACCTATGTACAAATTCGCAACTTTCTACGTCCAACCGTTTTTGAGTTATGCGACATACACACACACAGACACACACACACACATACAGACGTCACGAAAAATCGTGTAAAATCCCTTATATCTCTAAAACGAGAGCTCGTGTTAAGATGACACTTGCAGGTGTGCAACTAGATATCATGAAAGTCACACGTATAAATTGGCAACATTCAGCGATCATTCGTTTTCGAGCAATGTGAAATACAAAATCCATTTCGCAAATCGGGATTACTATACTTCCTTATACTTTGTATAAGGAAGTAAAAAATCAAAATAAAGCATTTTTGGCGCTTTTGCACTGTTAGGCGATGAGTTCGCTAGCAACGAGATTGCCATGTACGAACAGAACCGTGTTTTGCTCCTCCGCCAAGTACTCAAAATCAATCGCCTAACAGGGTAAAATCGCCAAATATGCTTAATTTTGATAATTTTTTGTGGTCGCTGTAATTCATTTCAGCCGATAATTTTTTGTCACTTTCTGGTGTTTTATGAAGAGTTGAATCACATATATATTTTTTTTTTCAATATTTTTTGAAGACGACACCTGTAGAATTTTTCTTTGTTAGATAACTAAAAGTAGCTAAATGCGAAACTTTCATTTTCTGATTTTACATTTCTATGACGTCACTGACTCCTACATGGTTGGGTCTGGGTTCGAATCTCGAACAAGGCATGGATGTGTTGTCCCTGTTAGAGGTCGCGATGACCACGACCCCAAGCCAATACTTAGTCGCAAATGCCTCGCCATTGGGGGAAAAAATCTATGACATTATCAATAATTTAATCCGAGATTTACGTATTTGAAGATTTGTGCTATAGTTTAGCACTAATTTCATTTTCCCGGCAAAAATCTTTATCCAGAAAATTAAAACTTATAGCGATAAATGTTTATCAGATTTTTAAACATTTCAAAATGATCATTGGCAGATCCCGAACTGTATCAGAAACTCAATTAAATAAACCAGAAAAACATTCCGAATGTTACAGTCTGTGGTACAAAAGAGATATGAAAGCAATGGTTCACATTTAGTGAGAATTACGTGACTCCGAAGCTGTAATGTTTGGCATTACGAAGTTTTGGGAATAAACTTGCGTTGGGTAGTGAGGATTTCGATTACCGAAGAAAACATTAAAAGCATAGATACAATCAAATGTGTTACGTGACAATTTGTTTTTCTTTATCACATATTCTACGTTGGATATCTGAAATTTATGTTCAAACAAAAATAAATGCTTTGAGATTTGGACCAATCTTAAGATTTCTTAGCGAATAAACATTTTCTTCTTTTTAGTACTTTAGCATTACATTGTTTCAAAAATAGTTTTTTCTTCTTAATAGTAAAAGCTCAAGTTTCTAGAAAGTAACGCTCTAAACTGATACCATTACTAAAATAATTTATTGAAATAAAGAAAATAAATTTTTATTCTTCGTTTGGACGACGGAACAAAATAAATAACGGAAGAACGAGGATTTGGAAAAATAAAATGGCAGCAGAATTGCAATAATGCATTGAAATAAATAAATAAATTTACCCGTGGTTTGAAAAAAATAAGTAAAAAATTAATTTAAAAGGATAGATGTAATTACTGACTAAGATACTATATAAGAACTGGTAATTGACGATTTGATGGTTTTCTTTCTCAGCCACCACTATGAAAAAACAAATTTTGGTCAAAGCATTTACCTAAATTACAGGAAAAGTAAAAAAAAAAAAAAAAAAAAAATAGTTGAAATTATTATAATAAATATTATTAAAAAATAAAAAACATAAAAAAAATTATAAATGGTATTAAATTCAAACGGAAAAAAATTTGGTACTTTTCCGTTATTGGGAACGGATTCAGGTACAGTCGGTAACAAAAGTGTCCGAACACTGGCAAAAATTCCTATGTAAAAAAAGTAGAGTTAATACTGTTTTGTTAAATAAATCCTTTTCGAATCCTGTTCTTAGTCAGTCTAAGAACAAGATTCGACAAGGATTTATAAAACAAAACAGTATTAACTCTACTTTTTTGACATAGGAATTTTTGCTAGTGTTCGGAAATTTTTGTTACCGACTGTAGAGTCAAAAAAGTAATAAATTTGGAGTATTTAAGTATTACTCCTTCTACAAATAAACCAGTTGAGTTTGGTGAATTTTTGCTGAAGTTAATTTTCCTAAATAATTAAATTTAAATTATATTTCATGACTCCAATTCCATTATTTTGATACATAAAAGCAATTAAATTTTAAATAACCATTATTATTGTTATTATTATTATTATTATTATTATTGACTATTTACCGCGAAATTTGGCCACTGTCTTTGATTTGCAAAATACGTCAAATTTGAAAAAGAATTAATATGAAAATATCGAGGGCAAGACGGGCGTAGCAGTGTAACCAAATTTTGCGACTTCTTTATTCAAATTATACCACTAAATTTTAAATGTCACAACTAAATTTTAAATTTTGAATAAAATAAACACTAAATTTTAAGATTAATCGTATACCATGTATATAAAATGTAACTTCTTAAAATTATTGGTGAGAATTGAATAAAAAAGTCACAAAATACGGCAACACTGGGGCGAAGACCGACTAATTTTAAAATAGACATTTAAGAAAAAAATTACAACATGACATTAGTGTTTTAAAATAGGGGAAATGATAACCAATGCAATACAAATAAATAAATAAATAAAATTTCAAAATATTTTAATCTCCTTCTTCCCATGTTTCTTTTTTAAAGTTTGATTTCACAAACAGTAAAAAGAAAGGGCAGTAAGAGAGAAAATTTTCATTTGTAAAACAAATATATAATTTATCCACGGTTTTCACGGATATAAACGAAATTTTGATACTAGTTTAAAATTTATCGACAAATAACTTATATTTTCTTTAGCTTTATACATATACAATGCATTCATGCATTACAAATATTCAGCCAAAGTTTTAAGATAGTTCAACTCAGTCATTTAAAATTCTTCATGTTCATTCATCAAATCATCGCACTGTAAAATTTGCATTGTCGATATTAATTTCAAAATCAAGTTTCTAAGAATAAATTTATTCTCTGTTTCTCTGTTTTAGTGTTGCAACTAAATCAACACATTGCTAGAATTCTCAAATTATATTCTTTTATAAAATAAAATTTCATTATTGTCTTGAATAACATAACGTTATATTTGTTAAGTTCCATTAAAATCGTTGTATTTGGATAATTAAAAAAAAAAAAAAAAAAAAAAAAAAGAAAAAGAAAAAACTTAATATCAAGATTTTTTTTTTTTAATAATTAGCTAAAAGGATAATACGGCATTGAAAAATATCTTTTGGAACAGGAAAATTTATAATACTTTACTTGCAAAAAATATTTAGTTCCGAAAAATAATTTTGACCAGAGGTCAGTAATTAGAGCAAATAATTATATTTTTGTTCTTGTTAATGACAGAATGTAACGGCAGGGGCATTGTAAAGTGAGAAGCTCAAGTAGTTCGAGCCCCATACACTTCACACCCCATTAAATATTACGAGGTTTTCTTTTAACACTTTCACGACCGCTGACGTAGATTCACGTCATTTCAAAATCTCCGCCAATGGGCGTTTCCTTCGCAATTCCTGTCTTATTTATTTCTTAAGAATATATCCAATGTTCATATTTATACAATCCGTATACTATGGATACAAATCCTTTGATTAGAAAGAGTATAATTATAATGCATATCCATTTGTATTATAAATATGAATACAAAAAATTTTGTTCTAAAATATTGTAACTTGGGAGAATTACGTCCACAGACGAACCTTACTGTTAAAAAGACAAAAACATGCGGTCGCGAAAGTGTTAAGTTAAATAAAAGAATCATCATTTTAAAAGCAAAGTCTTATAAATGTTTAATATCAGTCCTATTCACTTTCTCTTACCCATCAGGTCAAGAAAGTATTGTTTTAGGGTCAAATTTTCGAACATGAGTTTTTGTTATAGTTACATGTTCTGAGGTCCCCTGAATACGAAAATCATGTTTTTAGCGAATGGTCTGTGTGTCTGTGTGTCTTTTATCAGCATATCTCAAGAACAAATAGTAGCAGAAATTCCAAACTCGGTATTCTAAATGTGTATCATATAGGGATGCTACAGTAAGCTTTTCGTTGAGATGAAACAAATGGTTCATGTACAGGGACACTCAAAAGTATTCAAATACATTACGCCTATGGGGGAAATTGCAGGTAAGTAGAGTTTAACATCTAAAGACTGCACTAAACCAAATGAAACGAATATATATTTTTTGTAATACAGATAGTCAACTGGGAAAAAAAATTGTGCATGTAGGAGCCTCACCTCCCCCCCCCCTGGGGGGGGAGTAAATTTTCATGATGGGTATCTTTCAGAAGAGCTCGCCAGTACCTTTAAAACGAATAGTTGAACCGCCGATCTGCGATAATTTAAAATAAAGTTAACGATTTTTTTCGTTTTTAACCCCCCCCCCCAATTTTTTTTTAATGTAATATTTAGAATAAATTAATTTTTTTTATTATTATTTAATGTTATACTACTTCTCTAATATGGAAATCGTCTGCATTATCATAAAAGATAATTTGTTTAAATAATACTTTAATAATTTACTTTTTAAAAACAGAATTATTTTTTAATAACCGAATTAAATTATATATAAATGTAGGTGCATTAATGAAACGGGGGGTTGAGGGGCAATTTTCTTATCTTAATCCTCAATGCTTTCCTTCTTGATTAACTTGAATTTACTATTAAAATTTTAACATACTCAGAATCTTCTCACCACTTCGTTAAAATATATTAATCTTTTCAGTAATATATTAATCAGTATATCCCCACAACGATATTTGGCGATTTTTTGTTGGCGATTATGGCTAAATCATAAATCTATAAATCATAAATGATAAATGATAATCTAAATCATAAATCAAAAACATAAAATAATAAATCCAAAATAAACAACATATAGGCTGCCATATTATATCACAAACAGCCAGAGCGACATCGTTATCGTTCAAAACGGCGCCAAAGAAAAATCGCCAAATTCAGCTGTGGGGATATACTGAAGTTATAATTATCCGAATATAATTACTGAAGTTATATTATAAGTTATAGTTGTGGGTAACAACTATAGTATTTCCCCACAACTGGATTTGGCGATTATGGCTAAATCATAAATCTAAAAATCATAAATGATAAAATCATAAATGTTGTTAAATCATACGCTAAATCATAAATCTAAAATAAAAGCATGCAAGTTGCCATATTTTATTGCAAAGAATCCAGAACGACTTCGTTATCGTTCAAAAACGCGCCAAAAAAAAAAAAAAAAAAAAAAAATCGACAAATCCAGTTGTGGGGAAATACTATATACCTTATCAAATTATCAACGTATTTCTTCGCCGCAGCAACACGTGGCCGGGTCTGCTAGTATATATATAGAAAGCAATTGACAGGAAAATTTATAAATATATAAGTTTTACAGAATAGAAAAACCAATAGGAGAATTAAATATTATCCTATAAATTACAATTATATCCTATAATTGTAATTTATAGGATATACTGTTAAACCGCAGAAGGATGATCCCTGGCGTCTTCTGCGCATGAGTGAAAAGGGTTGGTCCATTTATAAAATAGGAATGTCCGTAGTACCTAGGGATGTGTTTGTTTATTTGTATGAAAAAATTATAAACTTACTGATTGCATTTCTTTTCCTTCTTTGAACTGATTCTTGAATATCTGGTTATATAAATATTTTACGATTAATTAAAAGAAAGAAAAACTGATAATATTATGAAGGGGATAGTTTTAAGGTATAACTTTAGTATATCCCCATAGCTGAATTTGGCGATTTTTCTTTGGCAATATAATATGGCAGCGATATAATATGGCAGCCTATATGTTGTTTATTTTGGATTTATGATTTTATGATTTAGATTATGATTTTATCATTTATGATTTTTAGATTTATGATTTAGCCATAATCGCCAACAAAAAATCGCCAAATATCGTTGAGGGGATATATTAAAGTTGTTCTTTGAAGTGTGTAACACTAATTTAAAAATTATGTCAATTATTATTTAGAAACTAGTATATAACCCCTTAAAAAATGACGAAATGTGAAATCAATTAAGGTAGTGAATCAACGAATTCTTTGCCAGCTTCGCTGGTCACTATATTTAAAGGGGACTAATGTGCAAGTCGTACCTGACGGGGAAGTTAAATCCTATTTCGTGAAGAATTTTTCTCAAAGTTTCTCTTTGATACTTAAAATTTATCTTTTCTTTAAGTACAGGAATTAATTTGGGAATTGTAGGTACGATCTTATTTACTGCGTAAAACTCATGTACTGTTCTTCGAATAACATCGCAATCAAAATTATCCAGAGAAATGTTTTCGATGGTACTGTTCTTTTGCCGCTTTTTTGGTGATACAAACATTGGATTGTCTTCTCCTTTTTCATTCTCTACGTATTCTTTTAATCGTGGCTTCTGATATATTAGTTATTTCACTCGTACGTTTCACTGATTGGGAAAGTGGAACAATAGCTTCTTAATGACATTATGTACAATACGCTTCGTTTCACTATGAAGAGGTTTAATCCGAGAACTCGTACCACATGTACGATCCATTTCCAATATAAACAGACTGTTATACAGAAAGAAATAAAAGAAAACAAAGCAGGAGTATTAATTATTCTACACATAACAGAGGAAACAAGAATAATAGAAAAATTTCCCCTCTCTCTTCATTGCTGTGTCTCCCAGAGCGTGAGTGGAATCGTCCTGGCACTTTGCCAACCAGGTATCAATCTTCGGCGGGCAAACAGTATATATATATATATATATCCTATAAATTACATATACCTGATAGTAAATAAAAGAAACATAGAAATTAGGAGACTTTTTGTACACAGGAATTATAATGCAAATATACGAAAGCTGATTTAGATAAATAGTTCTGTTACAGGAATATATATATATATATGACCCATAAATCCGTTCATTAATCAAAATTGAAGGAGTTCTTGTATTTTAATTGTTATTTAAAAGATATTTTCAATGAAGAATTTTTTTCGATAAAGAGAGAAAAAAAAAATTTTTTCTTTTAAAATATTGTTGACAGAGGGCGCTGCATGCGAAAAATTTAACAAATTTTTTAGAAAAACTACGATTATTTCTATGCAGACAAATGTTTACAAGCTTAGTACCGAATACAATACTTCCATTACCTACGGTAGTAGGGTAATGGAAGTATTGTATTCGGTCCAAAAATTTGATATCGAGATTTCACCGGATTTATACGTTTTAAGGTCACCTAAATCCAAAAAAGTGGTTTTTGGCAATTGGTCAGTGTGTGTGTTTGTATGTATGTATGCGTGTATGTGTGGAATCTTCTGGCTATCATAGCTCTGAAACTAATAAAGATAGAACTACAAAACTTCAGAATTGAAACCGGTCTGGTGTACAGATGAATTTTCCAAATTTTCCTGATAATTGAAAAACTGTAAGTGGGACATCGGAAACCGGAAGGGGGACCGTAAGTCCGTATCTTTAAAACGGCTCAAACGATTTTCTTCATATTTGCTATATAAACACTCTATTATATTTCCTTTCGAATGATATAGTTGGTTAGTTCAGAAAAATTGATAGGCGTCCTGTATAAATAGCTCCATTTCAGATCTCGCAAGCGCGTTCCTTTAAAAACGGCTGAACAGATTTTTTTCAAACTCGCCAAATAAACTCACTTCTAAATAGCCTTTTGTATGTAATTATTGTTTTTCCGGTCAATAATTGAGTTTTGGTAAAAGTTGGTATCTCAAAAACGGCTCTAACGATTTTCTTGAAAATTATTATATAAATCATTTCTTTCTCATGTATTACTTGGTTATTAGAGGAAAATTAACTGCCATCCTGCTTAGGTAGGTCCGTTTCAGATCTCGGAAATTGGTGTTTTAAAAAATAACTCTACTTTTTTTTTTTTTTTTTTTTTTTTACTTGCTATATGTAAGCTTCGTTTTTTATATGTCTTTACATGTGTTTAAAGTTTCTGTTACCTGAAAAATTTTAGGTTTCTACTTCTTTAGGTCACTTTTATGTCTTCTGATCACATTATCTCCAAAATATGCATATGATACATGTAATAGTGGGTAATGGAAATCATGTAGTTGTTTCACACCAGATTTTTTCTAAAATTGTTTAAATTTTTCATTTCTTCAAAAGTATCTTTTTGAGAGGAACTGAATAATATCAGTTAAAATCTATTACCTCTGGTAAATTTAAATAAAATTCGATTTATTATTTGATGATGAACATGTCTTCGAAATTTTATATGTATATATTCATTTGCGCAATGTTCATTTGTAAATATTATGCGCAATAAATAAATAAATGAAATATTGATAAATAATAAATAAATAAAAGAGAGAGAGAGAGAGAGAGAGAGAGAGAGAGAGAAAAGAAAAGAAAAAGAATGCCGAAAAAGAAAAAGAGTTCGTTCCTTACTTTTTTTAAGACAATGTAGTTTAAAAATTCATAGAAGTTGAAGAAGTACGATGTACGACTTTATTATTTTCACAAGGATAATTTTCTTTGCAAATTTATCTATAAAAAAAAAACAGTTTTTTTAATTAAAAATTTTGTCGATGGAGAGCGTGGAACACAAGCATTTATAGGTAATATGCAAATCAGAGTCTCAAAAAATGATAGATTGTGCGATTAAAAACTCCTTTCTGGTGGCTAATAAACAGGAGACTTTTTTTTTTTTTATGTTGTACCATAACCTCCTTAACTAGATGCATGTCGCGTAGCTCGGAAATTAGGCAACAGTTGAAGCGGTAGACAGCGCCACCTAGTACAGATTATAAGACTTGTTTATTCAACTATCACCAATAATTTAAAGAAGTGATACATAATATATATAATCGACGTTTCTTCGATTCTATTCGTCTTTTATGCATATCATATCCCACTTTTAAAGATTTTTGGGGGCTGTTGAATAAAAAAGTAGCGCAATCTGTACCACGTGGCGCTGTCTATCGTTTCAACTGTTGCCTAGTTTCCGAGCTACGCGACAGGTATCTAGTTAAGGAGGCTATGGTTGTACTAAGCTTGAAAACATTTGTCTGCATAGAAATAATCGTAGTTTTTCTAAAAAAATTGTTAAATTTTTCGCATGCAGCGCCCTCTGTCAACAATATTTTAAAAGAAAAAACTTTTTTTTTCTCTCTTTATCGAAAAAAATTCTTCATTGAAAATATCTTTTAAATAACAATTAAAATACAAGAACTCCTTCAATTTTGATTAATGAACGGATTTATGGGTCATATATATATATATATATATATATATATTCCTGTAACAGAACTATTTATCTAAATCAGCTTTCGTATATTTGCATTATAATTCCTGTGTACAAAAAGTCTCCTAATTTCTATGTTTCTTTTATTTACTATCAGGTATATATAATTTATAGGATATATATATATATATATCCTATAAATTACAATTATAGGATATAATTGTAATTTATAGGATAATATTTAATTCTGCTATTGGTTTTTCTATTCTGTAAAACTTATATATTTATAAATTTTCCTGTCAATTGCTTTCTATATATATATATATATATATATATACTAGCAGACCCGGCCACGTGTTGCTGCGGCGAAGAAATACGTTGATAATTTGATAAGGTATATAGTATTTCCCCACAACTGGATTTGGCGATTTTTTTTTTCTTTTGGCGCCTTTTTGAACGATAACGAAGTCGTTCTGGATTCTTTGCAATAAAATATGGCAACCTGCATGATTTATGATTTAGCTTATGATTTTATCATTTATGATTTTTAGATTTATGATTTAGCCATAATCGCCAAATCCAGTTGTGGGGAAATACTATAGTTGTTACCCACAAATATAACTTATAATATAACTTCAGTAATTATATTCGGATAATTATAACTTCAGTATATCCCCACAGCTGAATTTGGCGATTTTTCTTTGGCGCCGTTTTGAACGATAACGATGTCGCTCTGGCTGTTTGTGATATAATATGGCAGCCTATATGTTGTTTATTTTGGATTTATTATTTTATGTTTTTGATTTATGATTTAGATTATCATTTATCATTTATGATTTATAGATTTATGATTTAGCCATAATCGCCAACAAAAAATCGCCAAATATCGTTGTGGGGATATACTGATTAATATATTACTGAAAAGATTAATATATTTTAACGAAGTGGTGAGAAGATTCTGAGTATGTTAAAATTTTAATAGTAAATTCAAGTTAATCAAGAAGGAAAGCATTGAGGATTAAGATAAGAAAATTGCAAGATTTTAAGATCGCATTTTCAGCAATAAATATGAGTCAAAATTTAATGCAAAATACATATATAAATCACAAATTTAATCAGGAACGATAAATTGGTAAGTTATTAAAGAAAAAGTAAAGAAGAATAAGAGAAATAATTAATTAAAGTTTTGAACACCGATCATATAGATTAGCGTTACAAAACAAATAAACAGACTTAAACTCTTCCAGACTTTTAAATAAGTTTTAAATTAAGTTTTAAAATTTAATGTTAAATAAAACAGACTTTTAAATAAGTTTTAAAATATTGAAATGGTTACTTTTTATTTAGAACGTTACGTATAGATCACAAATTTCTTAAAGAAAAGGAAGTGATACAGATTAGAATAATGCAACAAAAATTGAAAAAGCAAGGTTATGTCGTAAATAAATTTTTAACACACGTGTCACGTGAAATAAATTGTAGCATATACATAATGTATCTGATATAAGATATTAACATGTTGCAGCGGAATAAATTTCATATCTATCATCCTTGGGGGGAAAAAAATAATATCGCCAAATTATCTGGCGCACACATTTAATTCCTTTCAAAAATCATGGTTATTTTAACAACTTATATTAAGAGAGTAATGAATAATATGAAACAATATTTCGCACAATACATATTACGAAAATATACATCTAGCTTGTATATTTTAGTGTTACGTTTTTGATCGCCAAATACGAAAAACTCCAAGGACGACAGAGCTTTGAAATTTAAAATTAAAATTTTGTCAATTTGACAGCAAAATAACTCAATCTAACGTATGCACATGATAAATAATACATATCTATACAAAAATATGGGGATTAAAATCCGGAAATAATTTTCCTCGTTTTTTAATAATTTTTTACAAAAAATACAATGGGCGATTAACATAAAAAATCTTTTTCTTGATTTCACAGACGGTCAGTGACGTCACACTTCGCTTGTGTATAACTACATACTTTATCAATGCGAATAAAATCTTTAAATTGATTATGACGTCAATTTTCGTGAGATGTATAATTTAACTTTTAATTTTTTAACGTTCACGTTTGATTAAATGTATTTACTTTTATGTCGAAAGGAAATGAACTCGTATTTTTTCTTTTTGGCAACAATTAAACTTATGGAACTCACAGATATTTTGGAGCAACTGTAACAAAGGTCTATAATTAACAAATAATTGCAATAAAACAATATTGTGACAATAAATTGAGATAAAAACTATTCTATCTCTCAAGTTGGACCAAACTGCACACAGTGAGCAAAATTTCATTAAAATCGGTTCCTTAGTTTAGGAGTTTATCGCGGACAAACATCGTGACACGTAATTTTTATATATATACAGATATAAGGAACATTTAATAATATATACTTCCATAAATATATAAGGCGTATTTATGAAAAACGGCAAGGTGCGTGTATTATCAATTCGTGTAAATTCATCAATTGATTAATTGTTAAAGTGATTTATTACTAAGTTGATATTTAAATGATTCATTAATCATTAATGATTGATTTACTTATGACAGACGGTAAGATGCAAGCCCCGTTCGACAATTCTTATATTCTTTTTATCCTGCACCAACTTCGATGTATTTTACTTTATTAATTTATGTGCATTTTTTTTGCCGGTGACAATCTTTTCTTTTTGTTTCTTTCACCCTTCTGATTATACGATTTTTTTCCTTTCCTTTATTTATTTATTTTTTACTTTTCGCGCATTTTATTTTCTCTGTTCTTTATTTTACGCAAAATTGATGATGGTATTTATTTTTAAAGTATTGATTGATGGCAGGCTGCATTTGAGAACCAACAGATTGATTTAGTTATTGGTTGAAAAATTTATTAATTTTTTTTTTTTTAAGTAATGATTTATAAATAAAATCCGTAAATGCAGTAATTTTTATCTCTTATTCAAACACAATAATTTCTTAAATTGCCATTGTTGTCTTAAAAAGTTATTTTTCTTTTAAATCTAACTACTGCAACATGACATCCTTGTGAAATCGCCGAACTCTACATTGCACTGCAAAATGCTATCAACCCCTGAGAAATATGGCAGGCTTTCAAATTTCATCAAACAAAACATTCTGAGAGCTCTGACATTATTTATGGTCTGTGTTTACCCATATTTATTTTTATTTTCATTTTCATTTTAGTTTTAGAAGTAGTCTACACGGGCCAGTTGCGTTAAAAAAGAAACACCATCCGTTATTTTAATGACTTCCTGGCAGACAAAAATCTCTGAATGCAGGTTTGCAAGGGGGAAAAAAAACTGAGGGCTTTAGATTTTTGCATAACGAGTTGGACCACATCTTTAAATAGCACGTCTTTCTTCAGTTTCTTCTTCTTGTTTTTTTTTTTTTTCTTCTTTCCTCTGTATACACAAGAAGAAAGTAGTATTAGATTTATGAAAATTTTCTCCCTCTGGTCTCCACATATTTTGAGATTTCTTGAAAATGATTCTACTGTATTTAGAAAATATCCACATGTGTGGGTGTTACTAAAATTTTGTAAAGTTCTGTATCTGATGAACCAATGCATGGAATTCTACAAAACTTTATATTTGATTTGACTTTGACCAAAATTGTGCTGATTAGGTTTTGAGATATAACGCTGAACTGGTGCCGCTGCTATGATGCAATTTCCTCCCATTTACGGGAAAGTTATATCTCAGCTTTAATTCTGTATAAATGCGCAAAATTTGGTATGTAAAAGGACCATTTTGAAAAACTGTGCTGGTGCTTTTTTGCAGACAGGTGACGATGCTAATCTGTTGTTTTCCTGGTTTAAGGGAAGACTATATCTCAACTTTTGTTATATATAAATGCATGTAATTTAGTATGAGAGATATAGAGTATGAAAAGTTATGCTTCCATTTCTGTGCATATCGAACGATAGATGGCGCAGCTATTATTTCTTTTATGCATTTTTCAGATGGCTTTATCTGAGCATCTATTGGTTAAAATTGCATCAAATTGCATATGTATACCTTTACTGAGAGATTTTTTTTTCTTTTTTTTTTGGGGGGGGGGGGGGGTATGACTTTTTTTTTTTTTAAGTATGCGTTTTAGGTAGTATAATAGCCATTGCTTCTTTTTTTAAGATGCAAACTGGTATAGAAACATCAGTATTTCTCTTTCTTTAAATATGTCTATGTCTTTGATGGAATAGAAAGAGTAAATAACCCATTATGAAAATAATTGTAATCAAATTCAATTTTTTAATAAATGAAATAAGTTAAATTCGACTTTTTCTTTCTGTTCTCTTAAGAAAAATAAAAGGTTTTTCACAAAATTTATATTTTTATATTAAAGTAGTATCTTGTGGCCATCACACGGCTTTCTTCTACATTTTCCTGTGCAAATTTACACGGTAAAAATAATTTATTAAAATTAACTTTCATAATGAACGCAGACGATTTTCATTCTAGAGAAAAAGTACACTTTTGCTCTAAAGTTTAGCAAGATTTGCAAACGATCAGGTTTTTTTTTTTTTTTTTTTTTTTCAATTTAAAAAGTTATCTCTGGATGAAATGTTTTCAAACGTTAAGTATTTAAATAATTGTGTCTTCCTCATGCTTTTCAGTGAAGATTGGTTTAAGACAGCACTTAGGGGGACGATAACAAATTGAGCAAAATCAATAATGTTTGTGATCACCCTGTATTGCTAAGTGAACGAAATGATCTGTAACTTTAGGGTGTGTTAATATAGACCCAGTACAATTTGTTGGTGGATTTGTGTGATGATAGCATGTTAAATAACAGAGATATAAGCATTTATTTTAAAATTCAAAAAAAAAAAAAAAAAAAAAAAAAAAAAAAAACAGTATATTTTTTATTTATAATATACAGAATTTTAAACGAAAATTATTCCCACTTTCCGATAAATTGAAAAAACACTTTTGAAACAATATATTGCAGTCAGAAAACAAATATCTTAAATATCTCATAAAATATGAACATTTTTATGAAAAACTTTTACACTGCGCATGCGCGAAGGATAGAAAAATTAATTACATAAGTTGAAAGCTAGATATATTGGCCAACTTTTGTCAAAAGTTCATATAAATAGAGTAAAAATTAAACAAATTGTCGGCAAAAGAACGAACTAGATTTTAGGTATTTTCCAAGAGTTAAAATTTCATAAGGGGTTTTTCACATGCTGCGTAATTAATTTGATGATCCAGTTATTTCAACCACTTTGCAAAAGTTCTTGGTTTTGGAAAACCCCTCATTTCTCACAAATATTAGTAAATAAACAAAAATATGTAAGAATTACAAGCTTATAAGGGTTTTTTCATAAAAAAAAGTACTTTTGGAGCCTGATTGAAATAATTGGATCTACAAATTAATTACGCTGCATGTGAAAGACCCCTTTTGAAATTTCAACTCTTGGAAAATACCTAAGATCTAGCTCATTATTTTGCCGACAATTTGCCGAATTTTTATTTTATTCAAATGAACTTTTGACAAAAGTTGCCCAATACATCTAATTTTCAACCTATATAATAAATTTTTCTATCTTTTGCGCATGCGCTGTGAAAACGTTTTTTATAAAAATGTTCATATTTCAGGAGATATTTAAGATATTTGTATTCCGATTGCAGAATATTATTTCGAAAGTGTTTTCGTCAGTTTATCTGAAACTGGGAATAATTTTCATTTAAAACTCTGTATATAATAAATAAATAACATGCTGTTTTTTTTTTTTTTTTTTTTTTTTTTAGTTTTAAAATGAATGCTTATATCTCCGTTATTTAAACCATATTTCACCATCGTCCTAAAAATAGGACACCATGCATAAGTGGTATTTATATAAATTCTTTTGAATATTTGAATTAAAATTAAAGGCGATATATTATTTAAAAGTCCAAAAAATACATATGTGTCTTTATCGTTAGTTTAAATTAACGTTTAATATATATTTTTAAATTTTTTAAATGACGATATTTGAATATTTATTCATTACATTTTCAACACATTGTTACTTAAAAAGGTTTTACGTTCAAGAATAACGGATATATAAATTTATTGAGGTAATATTCTACACTTTTGTACTGGTAAAACAATTATATAAAAAAATATATGTATAGATGGTCTGTTTTCCTTATATTTCCGACTGTCCTAAACCATTGTCCTATTTTTAGGACAGCCTGTACCGATTAAGCTAATGAAAGGTTGGTAAGTTTTTTTGATTTTGTGTGTATACATAGACTTAAACAAACATATATTTAAGATTTTACAAAGAAAAAAAATATTTTTTCAATGCTTGGTACGATATGGGTTAACATGCTATCGTCACACAAATTCATTCACCAATTGCATTGGGTCTATATTAACATGTCCTAAAGTTACAGTTCATTTCGTTCACTTAACGATACAGGGGGATTGCAAACATTATTGATTTTTCTCAATTTGTTACTTGTCCCCTAAATATTGTTTTAAACCAATCTTCACTGAAAAACATAAGGAAGACCCAGTTCTTTAAACACCCAATGTTTGAAAACATTTTATCGAGAGATAAGTTTTTAAGTTGAAAAAAACAGATCGTTTTCAAATCTTACTAAACTTTTGAGCAGGAGTGTACAACACTAAATATCCAAAGAAAGTCAATTTTAGATTTAAAAAAAAAAAAAAAAAAAAAAAAAGCTTCTTTTTTTTTTTTTTTTTTTTTTTTTCCTTAAAGATTTAAAAAATCGATAACTTTATTTTAAATTATCACAGATCGATAGTTCAATTATTCGTTTCAAAAATATTGTCGAGCTCTTTTGAAAGATAACCATAATGAAAATTTGCCCCATTCGGACGGAGGGAGATGCTCCTACATATACCAAAAAAATTTTCTCAGTTGACTATCACTATTATAAATAATCAAAAATTATACCTCTGGGGGTCACCGAAGCGGAAGAGCCATCCCTTCCGTGGAGGATCAAAATTGTGATGCCATGTCTCCGGATCACCTCTAGGGGTGTGTCCCAGACCGTCGCTAATTGCCCATCTGCGCAGCACTAGTGCGACGTAAAACCCAACCATCCATTCTATTACAAATAATTTTTTCAATTTCATAATGATTCTTACAAAGTATTTCTCCTTATGCACTTTTATACGAAATTTTGTTCTATATCGTCATGTTAAAAATTTAGAAAAAGCAGTTTGGCAACACCATCTCTTGGACGATTTTCACCAAATGTTGGTAGGCACTAATTTATCTCATGGTGCAACTGCATACCAATTTCTATGAAATTCTGTGCAGTTGCTCGTGGGATGCAGTTGCACAAAATTTTGTCACACACATGCACACAGACAGATAGACAGACATTTTCTAAAAATGATCAAATCATGTTCTAGATTAGACCTCTTAAAACATGTAAACCCGAGGTCGAAAATTTTTATGAATCCAATACTTTTTTCTATTGAATATAGAAAAAAGTATAAATAAATAAAAATGCGATTAATAGTTTTTTTTTTTTATATATATATATACAAACGTGGTTTTTGAATTTCCTCATTTTTATTAGCTTCCATCTGCTATATTCAAATAGTTATTATAAGTTTAAATAACAATGAAAATACTAGAAGTGGCAAACACGCTTTTTTGAAGTCCTCTTATTATAATTATTGTTTACATTTCTGTTACAAATCTCGGATATGTATGAAAGTTAATATACTTTCTTTACAATTTATTTATAAATTAATTATTAAAACATTTCATTTTATATCCGTGATATAAAAAAAAGTCATATTTTAATTATAGCTAAGTGTGCTAAAAGGTTTATACCTGCAATTTTAGAGGCACGGTTTTAAATTCTAGGGACGCTTGTGTGGAATTCACCTGGTTATTATTCTTCATATTTTTCGTTGCGTCATTTATCTTATACTATACCTGTTATATTAAATTAAATGTAATAACTTGAACTCTGTGGTTTAAATGAATATGTCAGTATCATTCGAAACAATAGCCTTGGTAGATATAAGTTTTAAAGTTCATGTATAAGGTTGTTAAAAATAAATCAACTTTACAGGAACAGTGATATTATTATTATTAGCAAAACCGTGCGAAATTTTCGCAATTTCTTTCTTTTTTATTTACCTTTAGAATTTGAAACTTATCAGTATTATATCAACTTCGCCACCAAACTTAAATTTTAATTCATCAGAAGTCAAATTATTATTAGTTTTTGGGAGAAGAAACGCTAATGATAGTTAAACCAAATCCTTCAAAAAAAAAAAAAAAAAAAAGCTTCCAAGTAAAATTTTTGTTTGACGACTCAGTTTTCATACATACCCCAGGCAGCACAACTTTATTATGGGACCCTTATGGTAACTTTAAATTTTTGCCGCCCTGTTGGTAATGCCTTTTAATTTATTTTTTAATTTATTAATTTTGACATAAATTTCATTAAAATAAACTTAGTACAGTCGGTGACAAAAGTATCCGAACACTACCAAAAATTCCTATATAAAAAATCTGGAGTGACTCCACTCGACTTTCCGAACATTGAGTAATTAACAGTTTTGTAGATAAAGTAAAGAAAGAGGAGTTGTTAAACAAACAAAAGAGAGAAAACCATAATAGAGTGTTTGAGCATTTTTCTCCATCTATTACACGATGTTTTATTTAACGCTACTGAACTTTGAGCCCATAGATCATAATGATAAAGAATTTTTCGTTGTGTCCCTGTAAAAACCTATAAATGCTAGATTCACCAAAATGCTTATAGTTAGTGCAACAGTGATTTATAATACTCATATAAATTTTCAGCTCAATTCAATAAGGCGTTTAGATGCTATCGTACTTTTAAAAATTTAGTCCCATAGGCCATAATGATAAAGAATTTTTCTTTGTGTTCCTGTAAAAAAACTGTAAGTGCTAGATTCACCAAAATCTATACAGTTAGTTCAACTGTGATCTATAACATGTGTAAAAATTTTTTGCTCAGATTAATAAGGCGTTTAGACGCTATCACACTTTTAAAAATTTGGCCCCATAGGCATAAGGATAAAGAATTTTTCTTTGTGTCTCTGTAAAAAAAACTATAAGTGCTAGATTCTTCAAAATCTATACAGATTGAGTATTTGTGACCTATAATATGTGTATAAATTTTTTGCTCAATTGTATAAGGCGTTTAGATGCTATCGCACTTTTAAGATTTTGCTCCCATAGGCCATAATGATAAAGAATTTTTCTTTGTGTCCCTGTAAAAAAACTATAAGTGCTAGATTCACCAAAATCTATAGGGTTCGTACTATGGTGACTTACAATATGCGTACCAACTTTCAGGTTAATCGAACAAAGCGTTTAGACGCTAGCGTGTTCACTCACAGACATACACACATACATACACACATACACACATACACACACACATACATACATCATCGTAAAAATAGTGAAAACGGACTCAGGGGACCTCAAAACGTATAGAAACATCAAAATCTCGAATTCGGATTTTTGACATGATTACAATACTTTCCTCACTATAGTGTTCGGAAAGTAAAAAAGTAAAGTTTCTACTGTTTTGTTAAATAAATCTTTTGGATTATACTTTTTATTATTGCGTTTTTTAGTCAATTTATGACAAAAGTTGATCTTTTGCTTATATCTTTAAAATATTGCTAGGTTTAAATTGACGCTTGCAAAGACTGTAAAGATGTAGCTTGCTGTTAAAAATAGATTTTTCTATAAAATGATTTCATCACCCAAATGTCGTCTTTTTTTTTTCACTGAACTGAGTCCGCGTACTTAAATATTGCTCATATATCATTTTTTATCCTCGTGCATTTTATTAAGTCGCTATCGTATTGTTTTTACAAAATTTAATCGTAACTGGTCTACGTTAGAGAAATATTATATAGATATAGCTGCCGTAATAAATTGCCGTGACAACACAGTAGTTGTTTTGAATTTGGATGATCCATTTGTCTAATTAACAAATAATTTCCGGTGTATATTAATTTAATGTATGCATTATTTCGGTGTATATCGGAGTTTATTATTATAATGTAGCAATTTGTTTATTCTAATTTATTCTGCAACTACAAGACCGAAAAACAGTTTACGATAAATGCCGTAGTACTATTAGATTGCACTATTTACCAAACATAAATAACTACAATTTTTGTGCTATGACTTAATAATATCTATTACACTTATTATTACAATTGATTCTCCGCATGAAAAATAGAACTTAATACACAAAAATAAATTAATAAATAAAAGTTTCCCGGTTGATTGATTGGAATTTACGTCGCACTAGTGCTACGCAATGGGCAATTGGCGACGGTCTGGGAGTAACTCCTGGAGGTGGTCCGGAGACATACCATCACAATTTTAATCCTACATGGAGAGGATGGCGGCTCCACTTCAGTAACCCCAGAGGTATAATTTTGATGGGAGCATGGAAGACACTGCGCCCACGACACATTTTATGGCCACCAGCCGCCATTAGATTCCTGGTGTAATGGACTTTATCCGCGTTGCGCAATGAACCCTTGACACGTGACTACTACAGTGAAAAATGCAGAACTATAATGTTTATATTCGTGTTTCATGGGAAAATGTTTGCATTCTATATGGAAATATTTGTGTCCTAGAGGGAAATTCATAGGGAAATGGAGAATTAGAAGTCACATGTTGGGTATGATTTAGCCTCGAACCCAAAAAACGGATATTGTCCATTACTTAAGAAAAGAATGGACTCTATCGGTTTTTTGAGTTCGAGATTAAATCATACCCAACATATGACTTCTGATTATCCATTTCCCTATAAATTTCCCTCTAGGATGAAAATATTTCCCTATAAAATGTAAACATTTCCGCATAAAACACAAATGTAAACATTATGATTCGCATTTTCCCTATAGTAGTCACGTGACAAGGGTTTATTACGTAACGCCGATGAAGTCCATTCCGCACACTGGCAGTTTCCTGCTGATGGATTCGAATCCCAGTTCAGGCATGGATGTTCATAGTGGTTTGAATACACTTTAAGCCTCTGCTATAATGTCCAAAAAATGACAGAGTGATTTTGTGTTTATCTCACATCTTATCTATAGTGTGACAAAGACAGCAACAATTCAGAATAAATTTAGCTGCATCTAATCGATTTTATTTTATTTGAATGTTTTACTGTAAACTTCTTTAATCTACTTTAAAACTTCGATGATTACGTAATCGATAATTCACGGAGGCAGTCAGCTAATGGCCTCACGAACCATCGAAATTTTCTCGTAAGCTGCTTAGTGATTTTTCATTTCTTACATGAGATTTAAAGAAACTTCTTTTAGTTGACACGTTCTATCTTTTATATTTTAGCACTGACAACTTTAAAAAATAAATAAATAAATAAATAAAACTATACGCCGGAAAAAAAAAAAAAAAAAAATGATCTACAGCTTTATTTTGAAATTGATTCTCTGCCAAGGTTTGAAATGGAATATAGGCGGTAAAGATCAAAGAATAAAATTTTCGTTCTACTTCTATTTTTTTTATTTTTAAGTGTTAAGATTTTTGTCCCACTTTTGTCATTAGTTTGGAGTATTGTCATTAGACCTTGGAATTGTGTTCTATTTAGGTTTTCTTTTATAATGCACAATATCTAAAAAAAAAAAAAAATAGTTATGTCCAATTATAACGAAATTTTTAAAGTAAAATTTAATGTTAATGAAACACTGTATTGTTAACTAAATAATTTGAAAAATAAAATAGAAAATAGCTAAAGAATTTTTTTTTTAAATGTATGTAAGTTGAGTGTTTTTTACTATGCACTAAAACTATGTTTATACAAATGGCGACGGTTTGGGATTCACCTCTAAGGATAGTTCGATTAAGATTAAAGGAGTTTTACGTCGCACTAGTGCTACACTACGGACAATTGGCGATGGTCTGGGACTCATCCCTAAGAGTGAGCCGAAGACATGCCATCACAATTTTGATCCTCCATAAAGGGGATGGTTTCTCCGCTTCAGTGATATGTTATAATTTGAATAGGAACCCGAGGGACATTGCGGCCGCGACGGTTTTTACGTACACAAGCCAACATCTATACATGCGACGCTCTTCGGCCGGTTCGAGTGTCGAACCTGAAATTTTCCAATTACGAGCTCGGTTCTCTACAGACTGGGCTATTATGGCCCTTAAGGATAGTTTAGAAATATGCCATCACAATTAAGACCCTCCGCGGGGGTGGATGGCTTCCTGCCTCGGAAACTCTCAAAGTTACAGTCGGCAGCAAAAGTATCCGAGCACTAGCAATAATCCCTGTCTAAAAAACAGTACACTTAATACTGCTTTGTTAAAAAAATTCTTGTCGATTCATGTGCTTAGTCAGTCTAAGAACATGATTTGAAAAGGATTTATTTAACAAAACAGTATTAAGTGTACTTTTTTGATACCGGATATATTGGCTAGTGCTCGGATACTTTTGCTGCCGACTGTGTTATTTGCACAGAACATGGAAGAGTTTATATCTACATCAGATTTTACATGCACAGGCACTATTAATATAAATAAAATTTGAAATTTCTAAAAGTTTAAAATTCGTATTGAGCTTATGTGTTAACAACACTTTAAGAACACGGATTAAAATTTATTAAAATCGTTTACAAAGCTTTTCGCCAAAACACTATGGCATCATCAGGTAATCACTTTATATCACAGGATCTTGACACGGTTACAGTAAAAAGACAACTTGAACAAAATATGATGAGTTTATTTGTTACTTGAATAGTTAATCATTAGTTGAGATCAAATAAGGGAGCACCAAGGCTACTTTCTGTAGGTTTCAGCAGGGGCACCTTTGTCAGGAACGATGTCTTATATTGAACATAAAAATTAGGTAGTTATATGAATTCAGGAGACAAGGTTGAATTCTAGTAAGGTCACACCAGGGTTACGTGTCACAAATGCTTGAAGAAGAAAATCCAATCTTAAAACGTAGACAAGATATTTCAGATAACAACATGCAGCTTACAGCTTGAAAAATAGAGATTAACTGAAAAGATATAAATGTCATTAATTTTATTTACATAATGTATGTAAATTTTATGGAGAATTGCAGCGTCTTTAAAGTTAACAGCTTTTTTGCATTTAAGGATATTAATGGCTTCAGTCAGGAGAAGGTCTTGATAATTACGAGGAGCAGATATTATTTCGGCTTGGGACCATAAAGGAATAGCACCAGTATTATTATAAATAAATTCAACCAAAGCAAAGCTTTTTTCTTCTTTCACGCTGTTGATGTGTTCGTTTATTCTAGTCTTGAGGTTACGACTTGTTTGCCCAATGTCGTAGTAATACAGTTCATCATTAATTTTAATCGAAATTTTATAGACACCACCTGCAGATCTGTTAAGATCCCGATCATTAACACATAGTTGTTTAATAGTAAAGGGGTAAGTGAAAGGAATTAGGATATTAAATTTACGAAGTATAAAGTGTTTAAAATTTTTAAATTCTCTACAGAATATATTTTAATTACTATTAATATACATTACAGTGTTTGGCCAATTTGGATATTGAACCCACAATTCTCTTATTGCAAGCTTGACGCTCTATTAACCGGGCTACCTTGGCCTTATTTCTAAACATAACACTTTCAAATTAAACTTTAACATTATGAGAAAAGAGTATTTTAATTTAAAGAATATTAATGAGAGTTTAACAATATATTACTGGGTTGATTAAAGTAGATGATAGTTATGATAACATGGAAAATATTTTAAAATTATAGACTTCAGACTAACATAATTGAAAATTTGGTTCTCATAGATGCATATGTGTGACTAATTTTCATCAATCGACTCGAATTTTTTTATGAATATATCTTAGTGAATCCTATTTTATTTAAGGAAATCGAAAGATATATAGAAGAAAAAAAATCTAAGCTGCATTGTGTTTAGTATATATCTTTTATAGATTGCATTTGTCTTAAACAGCGAAAATATGTATTATTACATCAAGTTTTACGTAACATATTAATGCTTCAGCAATGTTCTTTTATTATTATTATTATTGTTGTTGTTTACTTTTAGTATTACAAGTATTCTATATAAAATAATAATAATAATATTAATATTAATACAGAATAGCAATATAAAGGGAATACAGCAATATAAAAAATACAGAATATAAGAAAAAAAACCCAAACACATAAAAGCGGTTAAACGTATAAACCCTAAATGTAATAAAAGGAATAACTAAATTATGTAAATGAGAGAGTATTAAACTATTTTTGAAGTTATTTATTTATTTATTTTTCCTTATTTAAGAAAAGAAGTAAATTACATTTTATTTCTAGTTGTAGATTATTTCCCCGATTAATAAAAGCTTTTCTAACGATCATTTAGATCAAGTTAAATAATTTCTAAAAACTCTGTTATTATTAATTATGATATGAAACAATTGGCCGTTATTTCTATTGCTATTTGTGTTTGTTTCTATACCCTTCCGAAAATGCATAAGCATATACTCATTTTCTATAATATTGTTTCTATTGGGTTCTTCGGAAAATACTTTCTTTTTTTTTTTTTTTTTTTTTTTTTTTTTTTCCTTTAAAAATGAAAGACGATTTTCTTATATTGTACAAATATTTTATTGAATTATATATTCTCCACTTTGATCGGTTTCTTAGCGATCTCACGAGTTGTTATTTGGCAGTTTTCATAAATCAATACTTTATTTTGTCTTCATTAGCATAAACGGATTTTCCAGAACGCAATGCATCTTCAACGTCAAAATTGCCGGAACAAAATTTGGTAAACCAGTTTGGACACTGACATTCTATTAATATACTTTATGTATACAGATCGTATACCTTTTTCCTTGTTTGAACAGTATTTTCGCCTTTTTGATAGCAAAAACAAAATATGTCGAAAATGTGGTCGTTTCCGATTTTCTTTATTTGATAGGGCACCAATCAAAACCTATTGAGCAGAATAAAACGAACTTTTTCACAAGCAAGCCATTTTCTATATCAGCTGTCACAATATATAATGGTAATGCAGCTTAATTGTGAAGATGGTTTGAAAAAAATACAATTAAGTCCTCTGCTGAGAAAAACGAAATTACTTTCCGAACAACCCAATAACATCGGCACGGATTCTTACAATCTTGCTTATTTCCTTTCAATATTTCTTTCTTACCTAACTAGTAGCAACCTTTATTTTTGTACTTTGAAGGTAAAGACACCATCATGTCCATTTTGTGAAAAAGAGTCACCACCATGTCTTTGATGTGCTACAATAAAACAGATTTGTCATGAATAAAGAAAATGAATATGGTTTAATTTTTACTGTCTTATCTCCTTTATAGTAATTAGACATTAGTGCTTAATGCACATAAAGGACATGGTGCTAATTCTTTTCACAACATGAATATATAGTCTTTTACTTCCAAAGGTACTGGTTTTGTAAAAATTATTCGCGATTTTTGGTATTTGCTTAAAAAATGTTTATCTATTTTATTTCAATACTGTTTTTTCAGTGCATTTTACTGTAATTCATCTCAGTGTGTTCTTTTTATTTCCTTTAGGTACTCTTTTCAGTATAATAGGCATAATTTGTGGCTGTAAGACTGAGCATGACTCAAAAAGAAAGTCTTCACTCATCAGCTTGCTGGCTGCTCTTCTACAGCTGATCACAGCACCTATCATAGTTGGTTGGATATGGAGTGTCTTGTGGGGCATAACATTTGTTAACGTCAGTAGTGAGTGTATGGATGAGATCTTTTGCACTTATCTTACCCCTCACAAATCCTCTTCCTAATCATAACACATGTCTACAAAAAAATATTGTCAATATTTGACTTGATAATTTTAGCTGATACATGCGTTTTTTGGTGTGCTGAAACCGAAAATGAGACCCGTTTTTCTCTATCATGTATAGATTTTTGTCAATACCGGGTATCTACTATTACAATTTCTTCACTTTCGGTAGTTTCTAGTATGTTTCTATGATTAATTATAATTCATAATAGAAAGAAACTATAAAAGTTACTGAGTCATGGAAGAAATTGTGTCGGTAGGCACCCTGTATTGACAAAAATCCATTCGTGATAGAAAAAAACGGCTACAATTTCGGAGCACACAGAAAAATATAAAGGTCAGCCAAAATCATCACATTCAAAATTTTAGATGCAGACCTGTGTAATTAGTGCATTGTGAAAATTATTATTATTATCATTATTATTATTATTATTTCAGTATTGTAAAAATGTGATGTTACTTAATGCTTTCCATTCACCTTATGCTGCCAATTTTTCATTCAAAAGTTATTTTATCCAAAGAAGTGATATTTTTATTTTATTTAATTTAATTTTTTGTCTTGAAGCCTTTATTTGCATACATATAATAACTACTAAATCTAAGAGAAAAATAATAAAATCGAACAGCGTAATGCATCAATTTTTAGAAAAGCCTTAGAAAATTATTAATACAAATGTGGGCGGCAAAAAATAATTAATATTAGTTATGTTATCCACAAATCAGTATCAAAGTGATAAAGCATCAGGATACATTAAAACAGCAATGTTTATCAAAATAATAACAATAATAATCTGTTAAATGACAGGTAAATTTTAACTAAAATTCCTTTTTTATAGTTTTCGAAGGCTGAAACAAAACATATTTTCACTATTTGTTTTCTATATAAATAAAATCTTTTATTCAAAATTTAAAGCATCTAAAAAAAGAACATTTAAAGAATATTTTTATATAATTTTCATTAAAAATTTTGGGAAATTCAGCCAGTGACTCCTGACTTCCAGTAACCAAAAACTAATACACCGATGTTAATGAAATTTTGCACACATCTTCAAAATAGAATTCATAAGTGTTTGAACGAAGGATTAAAAAAAAAAAAAAGAAAAAGAAAAAGAATAATGATATTTTAATTTTTGGCAGAGTTATATACTGAGAAAAAGTTCTGTAACGGACATCTAGAATCTATATTGTGGCTCTAGAAAAAATAGTTTCATGTCATCGTTATATATTATAGTCCCATTTGAAAGCGAGTTCTAGAAACTCCTATTATAATTCTAGGGCGTTTGCCTATATTATCGAGGACAAAGTTATTTTAAAATCTCTGCAAGTAAATGAGACTACAAGAAGCGGGTTTCAGCAAATATAATCTTGATTTATGACCCAATTCTAGAAATTCAAGCGAGAATTTCTCGCAATAAAAATGATTCAGAATATGCAGAATATTCAGAATATTGTTTCACTATCTAGATATGTGTAAATTAGAAATTCTCGATCATTTCGTCTATTCAGTTTATTGGCGTGCCTTATGCGCATAGCTCAGAAATCTATATTTCTAGTTAAGGGATTTAGAAAATGACCACTTATTCACTCTATATGAAGTCGGTATAATATATATATTCTCAGTGAACCCTTGAAACGCAACCGAAACATAGAGTTCTACTGACTTGTTTTAATTCTCAAAATTGAACTTGAAAATGAAATAGATGACAATTTTTTATATAAGAAAGAATTGAAAATAATCTATGCACAACTTGTGCACACTAAGTAACTTTAATTTGTACTTCTAAGATCAGCTGACATACTTACGACGTTATATAGATCCTCAAACGAACAATTTCTGAAGGCAAAATATACTTGCAAACACCTTTTGCTGCACAACTGTTTTAAATGTGAATATCATTTTGTTTCTTAAAATGAAAAGAAAAAAGTTTATTGTGTTTCCAGAATTCTATTTAACCAACTAAAAATAGAAAAAAAAAAGTGTCCAGAAAGCTATTCATTAAAACTTGCTAATTTACAAATATAAATATATTGTGATAATAATAATAATAATGTAAGTTTTTTCTAAACTGTTTTTACGTGGTTAATTATTTTTTGAACATTAGCACTCAGTCAGAAATTGGTTTTTAATTTTTTCCATTTATAATTAAAAAAAAAAGTTTTCCCTGATTTTTTTTTTTTTTTTTTTTACTTGGATTAACATGTTGTTTGTGCAGAAAAATGCTAACAAAAAGCTTTAAATTTAACACACACACACACACAAAAAAAATGAATTAAACATTAAAATTTTAGTTTATTATTATTATTATTACTACTACTACTACTTAACCATCAATTTTTAATTAATTTTTAAAATCAAATCTCGATTTATTTCATGTGTATTCAGTGCAAAATAATGGCAAAGAACCTTATTATTACTATTATTTTATTTTATTTTATTTATTTTTATTTAGTTAGTTAATTTTATTTATTTATTTTTAATGAACTGATATAATGAATAGAATTAACTCAAATCAATTTATGAGTTACCAGTGAATAAATTTCCATATGCAAATCCACGAAAGTGCAGAATTAACATTTTTAGGACGTGCTATTAACTAATTTAGTAAAATGATAATAATTAATATACAGAATGCTAAATCTTATTATTAAATAACCTTTATTTTCACAACTATTCATCAAAAGGTTATACATCTAAATGAAAAAAATATGTTTTAAATGAAATAATCAAACAATGTCATACCGCGAAAAAATCTACAAAATCTCAGTTTTATAAAATTTACAATATAAAAATTTTTATATAGTCTCCTAAGTCCCTATATTTAGTAAAATATTTTTCGTATACTAACATAAAAACAAAACTAGTTGGCATAGATGGACTCAGCTGAAGTTTCCCATGATATATTTGTTATCATAATTTTCTAACACACATCCTACTATATTATGTTAAGAGAAATGAACTCGGCTTATTAATTAGCAAGATCACCTACTGAAATGCCCCTATCATTAGGCTACCCTATCTCTGATTGATACATTTATTTTATCCTGATTGCTGATTAATTTTATAAGGGTTTATTTCGTATTTCAGTTTTCATGCTGTTCAATACTACTTCTCATGTTGAGTCAAAATATATGTTAATGCGAAATTTTTCCTATTCTCCCATGCTCAAATTTCGAATAACTTACGATGTTTTCAAATTAGAATATTTATAGTCTTCATGACAATACCATAAATGATATTTTTAAATTGGTTTGACGTCTTTATGATGAAAATAATCCTCGTAATATAAGTTCATGTGTATTTTCGCCTTGTTATTCCCATGTTAAGAAAATCGTAAATTTCAACAACTTACGAAATTTTCAAATGATAATTTTAAAATTCAGTATGGTATGTGATATTTTAAAACTGGGTTCAATCATTTTAGAATCATTCGCTGTTAAAATGCACCACACTGATTTTGTGATTTTCGAATTCCTCAAACCTCGAAACATGTAGAAACGTCAAAACTGTGGTCAAAACTTTGTAGGAATACCCGTTCCCATACATATAGTGCGACTGAACTGAAAGCGAAGTATACTTCTACGATTAAAAGTTGCCGAGTTATTTCTTTCTGAAATTTGTGATTTCTTTCACAGATGTTTTTGGTTGCCGATAAAAGCATTTTTTTAGGACTGAGGACTATTAGTCTGAATCTGGGATTTTTGCGGTATCATTTTTCGATAGTTGGACATTTATCGAAATCTAAAATTTATCGAAAATATAATTGAATAATTTGAAAGCGATGTTATAATTTGGAAAAAAAAAAAAAAAAATAGTCCTCCGTCCTAAACTAAATTCTGCTTTTGTCAGAATTTCATCAGTCTTTTTTTTTTTTTTTTTTTTTCCTTTGAAAGAAAAAGAAAAGAAAATTAGTAATAATCAGTATCGAAACAAACACTATCGAAAAAGTTTTTTTTTTTTTTTTTAATAATTTTGAATTAGGAAATAAATAATGTGCTTGCAAAATGAAATAAAAATAAGTAAAAAAAAAATGAACTTAAGGATTTAATTTTTATAGAAAACATGATCGCGTGCTATCTTAAAATGTAGATGTAAAATTTAAAGTTTATGAGGTGCTTGTGGCATCGATAAAAATTGTTTTAAGAAATAGAATAGAATAAAGAAAACAACGATATTGGTTGCATTTTGTTATATAGTTTGAATTTTTGAATTTTATAGAAGTAATAACTACCGTAGGAATAATTTCTTATGTTAAAACTATAGGAAATTGTTATGCGAGCCCAAGCGATGCCATTTTATTTATTTATTTATTTTTATTCTTCCTTTTGTATAGGATTCCGACAAGTCAGTTCAAATTTTAGGATAAGATAATTTTATCAGTTTTGTAATAAAAGCAAATTATATTTTTTGTTAGAAGAGTAATCTTTTTTTTTTTTTTTTTTTTTTTTTTCTTAACTGAACATGATTACAGGGCCCTCTGAACTATATAAAAATTTAAATTTTCTAATTTTTGCAAATGCTTTCACAAACTCTCCGCGGCGTGATGTCGTTACTTACTTCATTTAAAACATTTTTGATGTTAGAAGTACTATGTCCTTTTGACCAATGCTTGCTAAAATAAAGGACGTCTGATGACTATATTTTGCATCTTGTATAACTATTAAAATGTTAATGCAACTACTAATGGGCTCTTCCCACTGTCGTCTGCTCAATCACGTGATAGAGGAAAACGAATAATAGAATTCTGAGAATCGAATTCAATTAAATATTGTTCTTAAGAACAAAAATTTTAATATTTAATATAAAATAAAATAAAAGTAATATTGTGCATTTGTAAACAGTAGAATAATTGTATTTGTAAATTGAATAATTTTTAAAAAACATTTTATATGTTTATTTATTTTTACCTATAAGAATCGATTTTTGTATATTGTAGTGTAACTGTAACATTAACTGATCTAGCAATAAAAAATAGCTTCTTGTGGAATGTTTATGGATTATAATTTGAAATTTTAGAATGTTTTCATTTAATTTAATTGCATAAAGATGTTACAACAAGTTAACTAACTTAGTTACTGGTCTAAATGGATTCACGCAGTACGATATTGCACTGTCACTGATTTAAATACCAAAAATCAGAGTATTAAACATGTTGTTCAAGAACACCAATAACAAACATAAACTAAATGGCGATTGTAAATGTATACGGCAAACAAAAGATGATGAATAATGATATAAAATGGATTAAAAATGATGATTTATAAAAAATAACACAGATTAAATACGATTGATCAAAAATAAGAATAGAAAATATGTTATTTCAGCAATCGCTATTGATAAACAAGACTTTGTCTGCTATTTGTTTTTCCTCTATCATGTGACCTCTGACGTCAGGTGGGAAGAGCCCATTGTAAAACAGCTTATCTATAAATCATAAGTAAACAAATGTTTCTTAGCACTGCTTTATATTTTTGTTTACAATTTGGCAACCAGAGAAATACAGGCTGAAATTGAGTAAGTGGGCAACTGAGATTCACCCCTATGATGAATCCCAGACCGTTGGTCCAAAAACATGCCATTAGAAATGATTCAAGAACAATTTTTATCCTCATATCAGAACAAATTTTTTAAACAGTAAAAATATGGAAGAACGTACAATACATGTCCCCACTGACAATCAAAGCCTATGCTGTTCTATGGGGAAATTCGTAACCAGAATTTCTCCTAGCCTATTTTTTTTTAATTCCGTTTTTACATTTGGAATATTCACAATCGTTAAATTTGTACTTAAGGAAACAAGTATTAACGGTTGGGAATTTTCTGAATGTGAAAACGGAATTTAAAAGATACATTAGATAAGGAATAATTATATAAACAATTATTTCCTAAAGAATAATATGGGCTTTAGGAGTATGCAACGAATATGCTGTTAAGTATTTAAACTCTGTTTTAATACAAATATGACCCCTCAAGGCAAAACAAATCGTAAAGTTATTTTAAAAGAATAAGCCATTGATCAAAAGTAATGCTTTTATTTTGTATTTGGAAGATATTTTGACTCTATTGTTATCGAAATTACCAACGTTATGGTGCTAAAGAGTACAACTTATCTATCCGCAGCTACATTAAAGTTTTTTTTATTTCTGTCAGGTGTAAACAGAGTGCAAGAAATTTAATTTTGTTTAATTTTTTTAACATATTTTATGTCAAGCTAGATTAAATCTGCTAAAATCAAATACAGACATCGAGTAAATTTGTTATACATCTAAAATTTAAGTTGCTAAAGAGTTCTTGCTAACCAATTATATTAACTTCAAAGTTTAAGAAATTGTGTTCTTTGTTAATTATACGTGTTGAATAAATTTATTTTTCATATTGGATATTGTTTATCATAAGTTAATAATTTAATGATGCTTAATAAATGAAATAAACTTTAATTAAAAGAAAATTTTAATGAATATTTAATGCATGATTATTATTGTCTTATATAGGTAAATATTTTTTCTCTTTTTCAGTAACCAAAGAAATAGAGGCTACGAATCCCAATTCCATGTTATAAAGGTATGAATACTAATAGGAAAAGAACTACTGGAAATTTTACTACAAGCATTTATCATGAATAGTCGACTGTCCCCAAGTGGTATTAATTGAGTAGACGGACAGACAACATCTGATAAGACTGAAATATTGGTGCAACTTCTATTTATCTGTAATACACTTATCTATCTTATTATCTGCACACTTTTGAACCAGCATCGTGAAGTATCCGTTATAAACTGCTTCATTTTCAGCTTATTATGATTAAGTGACAACTTTTGTTTCTCTGACATTTTGCTTCGCGGAAGAGATTGGAATGTTGCTTTCTTTATGTCCTCAAAAGATTAAACAAAACGAGATGGATATCCATTATCAGATTCATATTCGTCATATGCAGAATACTGTTCGACCACGTTTCTTGGACCATGAGAACCTCTGCGCATGTGCTGACGAATCCAGTTTTAAATTGGAAGTGAAAACCTTTGTAGCCTGCGTGAAAATAAGTGATGAGCGATGACCGGGAGGACCACATGCTTCCCGAATACCATCTTGTCTGTCACCATGAAACCCTTCCAAGCATCGTCCACTAAGATAGACTCGTGAAACGGGGTTGCACTATATCTATCTGCAACGGACATGAAGATTCGCTAGTGGACTCTATGATCTTCGGGAAGTTTTGTTCAAAAACCTGACCAAGCATATTTCTTAATTTTATTGAGTAAATGTCGAATCATCGTTAACGATTCTGTTTTTTGGTGAACTTCTTATGTTTAGAATAATGTTTATTTATTAACATCTCACTTAATTATTTTGTTTATAATTTATTTGAAATTTTAATGACTCTATGCCCTTGACGTGAACATTAAGTTCCTGTTGTAAAGCAATCTATCGGCAAGTTATTTCGTGAGAATATTCACACAGCACTTATAAAATAGGATTGTTTAGAAGCTTGTGGTATCATATTCTCCCTGTGCAACAAGAACTGAACTTTCCTTTCTTTGTTACTCCTGTGATGATTGTTAATAAGCTTTATTTATATTTTGTTTCCATTCATAATTATGTATATTTTTCATTTATCCTTCATTTTACTCTGTTCTCAGCGTGAAAGATTAACCTCTTATTTCTTCATATCTGTTAATTGTATAAATATAATCCCTAATATTTTAGAGTATTATACACTAAGAATCCTAAACTCATCAAATGTTAAAATAATCTTCTGGTCCTATATATATTAGATAGTCCTATTAGTTTTGGCTCATCTTCTACAGAACTGCATAACCTACCAATCGCAGTCATCTACTGGCAAAATTGAATATTAAAGTTTAAAGATGTTTGGTATGCAGTATTAAAATTATGTAACTTATTACATCTTCATGTTATGAATGATGTAATTTATTACATCTTTACAAATTCTATATGCAAAGTACTTTTATATTTAAAAATATTTTTTATCTGCCAGAACAATGGTGAACCCTTTATCGTAGGCATATTTAAAAAAATTTATTTACTTATTTACTTTACTGTGGATTTATTTTAATTTGTGTATAAATAGTTTTAATAACACAGGAATCTAAAGCAATAACTTTAATGAAATGAGTCAGAATTTTTAAGAAAGTGAGAAGTAAATAATACTAGGAAATATTTTGGCGATTAATCGCTATATGATTTTTTTTTATATATATATAAACATTATCCGCTTTCATTTCCATCTTGTTTATATGTCTCCACAACACTTGAGGCTATTTTTATTAAAATTTGGCGCGTCTTTTTCAGCATCAATTTTAATTTTATTAACAATATAAATTGAAAATCAATTTAATTTTTAAATGAATAACTTTTAGTTTTATATTAGCTAGTGTAATTTCTTATTGTAACATACTGATGTTTTTATATAAAATAACATAATTGAAAATTTTAAAAAAAAGGTCTATATAAGAATGTTTTTGTGAAGAAATATCATATGAATGAATGAAACATTTTTATAATAATGGAGTTTAAATTAATAAAATTCCAACAAATTTCATGTCAGAGGAGGAAAATATCCCTATTTTAATAGCTTTTATATAAACATATATTACTGATATTCATAAATAATACTAAAATATCTTCATAAAAATTGCTGCATGAAAGTAGACAATACGATACATAAAGTTAAAATAAATAAATAAACAAATATTAATTTCTAAGGAATAGCTGCAATAATTATAACCAATTTAACCTAGTTATTTAATTAAACTACCAAATATTCTCAAATAATTATCTTATAGTATTAAGAAAAAAAAGTAAATATTGATTTCTAAGAAAAGGCTGTCATCAATATAACCGCTTTTTAACCTAATTATTTATTTAATTCAATTACCAAATATTTTCAAATAATTATCTCACGCTATTAAGAAAAAGTATATACATTCATTTTTAAGGAAAAGCTGCAATCGTTATAACCAATTTAACCTCTCTCTTAATTATTCATTTAATTCAAATACCAAATATTTTCAAATAATTATCTCATACTATAAAGAAAAAAATTAATAAATATTGATTTCTAAGAAACAGTTACAACAATTATAACTAATTTAACCTAGTTATTTATTTTATTCAACTACTAGATATTGTCAATATTGCCAATATTGTTATGCTTTTATAAAATTTATTCTTTATAACTATCTAAATATTATAGTTTCCTTTCAGCAAAAATTTTTAATGTAATTTATTCTTAACAGAAATAAGCTCAATTCTTAATGGAAATAAAGTACAATTCCTAAATTTCAAGCAATAAAAAATAACAGTAGTTTTTATAGCGGAAATTTTTTCCAGCACATTCTGCTATTAAATAGGGTAATTTATACCAAAAATATCTGTCTATTTTATAGATGTTTCTGTTGTAAATTATTTCTTTTTTACAGCGGAATGTTAGCTGCAGAAGTTAGTAAAAGCAGTTTCACGTTTCAGTGTACTAGCAACCATTTAGCCAGCACACTCTGCAATAAAGATTACAGTTATTTTTTATAGTGATGTTTCAAACTGGAAATATTTATAAGAGAAATTTTAATTTAGGGGAAGGTGGGGTGTCTCGGACCTATTTTGACTTTTCCAATTTTAATTTTGTAATTATTCGCCAAAACTGAATATACCGTAAAATCCCGAAAGTAACCCCCCCCCCCTTTCTGAAAAGCAAAATGGATAAATTTCAGGTGGGGGGTCTTATAATCAAGATTCTTTAAAAAATAAAATGAAGAAAAGGGAGGGGAGGTTATATTCGATGGATTTACGGTACTTACTTAAAAGGAAATATTAAAGGTAATTTCTTACATTAAAGTTAAAAAAAAAAACTGTGTAATGATTCCATTAATAACATGCATCCGACACTTTATGAAAAATCAGTTAAATTAGAAATATTATATAAATATTAAAACTTAATTAAATGCCAAACTTAACTTGAAATACCGACGTACCTTAAGTGCGCCCCGAAGATTGGATGTAGCTTTGTTGGATGGAGAAAAAAAAAGGGGAGGAGGGGGGTTACTTTCAGGATAACGGAGACATTTCACTTTCAGCGAGAAAAGGGATGGGGGGTTATATTCGATAGGGGGGTTACTTTCGAGATTTTACGGTAAATAGCTTTTTTAAATTCTGTATGGTGTTATATACAACATATATTTATTCCAAATTTTTGTTAAAATTATACCAATTATATTTAAGAAAAAAAAAGTGCAATTAGGTCCAAGGTACACCACTGGTAGTGTACCTTGGACCATTTATTAAAAATACAGAAAAACTCAATTTTAAGTATGAAAATCAATTTATTAATCAATTACACACATATGAATTCAAATAAACATTTTTTTTTTTTTTTTTTTTTTCAAAATCATTAATCTGTCACAATCGTATAGTTATTCAGTTTAATTTGAGTCTAAAAAGTGGAAAATATTAAATATTAACTTAAAAATGTCTACATTAAGCCATATTGTGATTATTGGTAAAAATCCTCACTCTTATTTATAATCAAGATTGTAATTGGATAGGTCAGTTCCAAGTGTTAACTTTTGGAACTGTATTTCTGATCCACCACACACTATGACCAGTCCAAGGTACACTACTTGCATTGCATTCAAGGTACACCACTCTGTTACTTAAAACGAAATTGCTAAACATGATGTTCAGGTTGGGCTTAACTTGATTACAAGCATATGGGGTTATAACAAGAAAGCTATTTCATGATGCATAACACTCATTTCAGACTATACATATGTATGTGTGGGTATAGAAATACATAAAAGTATCTGAGAAAAATTTACTTTTGCAAGGTGAATTTACTTTTTCAAGAACTCTTCAAAAGGTTGAGCTTCCAAGCAAACATATATTACTTCACTGAGACCCCTAACAGTAAATACTTTAAATGCATGTTATATTGTTTATATATCTAAATAAGTAGAGTTAGAAATGACACAGGTCCATGGTACACTTATGTCCAAGGTACACCACTTTCCCCTATATTACTTTTCAAGCAAAATAACATAATAATGTTGTGATTTTAATTAATTTTATTTTTAGTCCTTTGTGTTGAAAGGCTAAATTAATATCACAAAAGCAAATAACAGCAACAGCAGTAAAGAAAGACGGAGAATCATTAGAATTTGACTGCTTGTTGTAAACTTTACAATCATTGCAAAAACACATCTCTTTACAGTAACTCAGAAAGATTGACTGATGTGAATTTTATTATTATTATTATTATTATTATTATTATTATTTGTACTAAAATCATAAAATTAATAAGTCACAAACATCTAATTACTTTTAATTTTCTTTAAACATAAAAACATTGACATAAATGTTTTTAATCATGATTAATAATTTAAATAAACATCATTTTTAATACATCATCATAGTCTTCATATTTTTCTGTAAAAATTCCCTTGTTATTTCATATAACGTTTTATTATATAGTTTATTTATTGAAAATAGTTTTTAAATTTATAAAAAAAAACACACACATTCTTAAAATATACATTAGCATTAAAAATTATCAAAATGCTCTTCAGAAATTGTGTCAAGGACTACTTAAATAATAAACGGCATATCACAAAATTTCTAAATGAATATTTATGACAATTTTTTAATAACACTGCTCGGCATGAAAATTGTCTCTGACACAATTTCAGGATATTCTTATGTAAAATGACCTCCTGAATCCGAATATGACGCCCATTTTGCCCTATCACCCACCGTTTTTTAGGAATGGCCCTTTATTTTTATCATTTTTGGTGATTTTATGGCTAAATTTGATTTTTAGGAGAGGGGTGGGATTATTTTAACCGTTAAATATCTTTTGAGGGGCTACAGAGTTGGAAAATTCTAAAACATAGACATTTACGACAAGGGAAAATTTTTGGGAGGAATTTGCCGCTGAAATTATGCATTACATATCTTATATTTTTTTAATCTGTTATTAATGTTATTTTTTAAACTTTATATATATATATTTTTTTTTTTGTTTTTAGGTGTTAAATTAATTATTTTTCGTTCTTGAAATCAAATTCATTATCATAAAATTATCGAACAGGGAAGGAAATTGAGGGAGTGGGTGGTGTATCTAGAAAACGGTGGGTGACTGGGCAAAATGGGAGTGAATTTGAATTCAAGAGGTCATTTTACATAAGAATCAGCAAGAATGGTATCGATCTCGATTTTTTTTTTTTCAGAGAAGTGTAACCAACCATTATCCAATAATACTTGATTTTGTATTCACGTTTCGATGTTTTCATTGTCACAGTATATTGTGCCCGTATAGCTTAAGTCGAAATGTTTCAAATTGTGTGTCAATTTACATTCATGTCTTGTTTCATTTAACATGTATCACTTTTGTTAAAATGTATATCCTATAAATGTATATGCTTCAGTTTTTGCTGCATGCATGTAAAGGACTTGTATTACTTCCCCCTTGCTGTTAGCTTCAATGTTTATTTTGAAGAAATTTTATTGAAAATATTTCACTATTAACACTAAATAGTTTTTTTGTGAAACACTTAGTTTAATATGAACAAACACAAATATTGTCTAGTATAGTCAACTTGTGTCTGATAGTATGTTTATAAAACGTGTACTTATTTTCTTACGTTTTAGACTCCCTGTAAACAAGATGTTATTGATATATTATCATTATATTCGCATTAAAATGTATTTAAGAAATTGTTTGTTTACTTGAGTAGACTTTTATTAATTTATGGCACTAAAATAAAAAGAATAGAGAAAATCTCTCTCTAATGATTCCCCAAAATTTATACAGTTCACAAATTTACCAATTCTCCAAAATTTTTACAGATATACAAATATACAAATATACAGTTTCGTATATAAAGAGATCGTACACCAGCTGTATTTTTTCAGAGCACATTCAGGGATGAGAAATTTGCGACTTCCTTTTTATTGCAATTTTTATACAATAATCTTTATACTTTTTAATCAAGATATATCACTATAAAATATGATAGAGTAATATATCTTAATTAAAAAAAATATAGAGTAATAATCTTGATATTATTCTAATATTAATTATTATTCTGATATTATTATAACATATTATAATATTCTCTATTCTTTTAATACCTATATGATAGAGTAATATATCTTGATTAAAAATCTAGGGTAATGAATCTTTATTCTACATAAAAATAGTGGCAGCAAAAAAATGAGGAAATTTTTCATTCCTGAAAGTGTCCGTATGTACACATATACGTATTTCAAAAACTGCGCTTTTACAGAAATGCAATGTTGAAGCATTGAGACGCAAATACTTTCTTTTCTCTATCTCTCATGTTTCATGGTTGTATGAATTGTCACTTTAAATTGCAATGAATTACATTGAAAATACTTGTGCTAATTTCGATTAAATATAGAAATTAAGTGCCTACATTTTTATTTTTACTTGGGAATGGTATGATCCATGTCGGCATTTCTGTTGTTACTTCGGGACGGGGTAGACTAAGCATGTGGCCTTGAAATTTCAAGCCTCATACGATAAACATACAGTCGGTAATAAAAGTGTCCGAACACTAGCAAAAATTCATATGTAAAAAAAGTACACTTCATACGGTTTTGTTAAATAAATCCTTGTCGAATCCTGTTCTTAGACAGTGTAAGAACATGATCCGATAAGGATTTATTTAACAAAACCGTATGAAGTGCACTTTGGGTTGGGGGACAAAATCTCGCGAGGACAAAATATCGCCGACATAAATGAATACAAAGCAAAAATGAGTTGGTAATTATTAGTAATGTTGTATAAAATTTCATGACAACACATACCTTAGTCAGAGCACTGACATTCTGACAAACCTACAACAAAAATTTTTATAAATTTTACTTAAAATAGTTTAAAGACTATATTTATTAACTTTTGTCAAGATTAGTCATAATGAATTCAATCGTGCTTATCAATTTAAAAAATTTTAATTTAAGTTTGGGAATAGTGTTCAGCTTTAAAGTCACCAGTGATGTACACGATTTTTAAAATGTATTTTGAATAGTGAAAAGCAAAAGATAAAATAACTTAAAAATAAACATAGATAAAGCAATGAAATTCAACTCTATGATTTATTTAATTATTTAATTATTAATTTTAATTAATTAACTAATATTTATAATGCCCTGTGGCCCCCGCCAGAGATTACATGTGACACAAAATCAAATTTTCAAATAGATCATACTATTTTTTTGACGCGATATTTTGTCCGACGAGATTTCGTTCAGCGATATTATGTCCGGATCCCGTGGTGTAGGGGTTCTTTTTTTATATAGGAATTTTTGCTAGTGCTCGGACACTTTTGTTACCGACTGTACATATCATAGGATGAATAAACATAGTCTCATAGGATAAATAAATCTAGATAGGAGAAACATACGTATTAAAAACATAACATTTACCTAATGCCATTTATCTTGTCAGCATAATTACTCTTATCTTTACGAAAAGTACCCGTTAAAGTACAGGTGTTGGACAAAATAATAGAAACACTTTCATTTTTATTTTACGTTTTGTCAAATATCTCGAAATTAATGTATTGTTCTTGAATTTTGGAAATAAGGCAAACATGTCTTTCCTCATATTTTCCAGCAAAGGTTTTGTCACGAACGCCTTTAGGAGGCAAACAACAAATCCAATAAAATAAAAAATATTTGTGATTACCGTGTATCTGGATGAGTGTCCATTTTTCTGCAAATTTTAGATGTAGTTATAAATGTTATATTTTATGCAGATTTTGCTCAAATATTTAAAGAGTTATAAATATTTTATTAAAAAATGCAAAAAAATTTTAGCAAGTGTTTACTCTATATATATTTTTTTCCCCTCGAAACTTTGAGAAAACATGACAACATATGCCTAAATCATTATATTATAGTTTAAAAGAAATACATTTAATATTCTGAGAGATATGGACAGTTGTTGTAAATAATTTATTACTGCGCATGCGCAGACTGTAGCAAAAATACTTTGATATAGTTTAATACTCAACTATATAGAGTACCTTATAAAAAAAAATCCAGTTCAATATCAGAAAAATTCATAGAGATATCGGTGATTAAATGAGTTGTTTTTCAGCTGTTTTCTAAAAATGTCTTTACGATAAGGGGTCATTCATAAATGAAAATTTGCATCACAAAAAATGTTTCTTTTCCTTTTCAAACAATTCATTTATATATATATATATATATATATATATATATATATATATATATATATATGTGTGTGTGTATCTAGTACATACCTATGAAAAAAAGAAAAATGAATCAAAAATATTGTATTAAGTTTCATTGTGTAACATAGTTTTTTTCTTCTACAAATTTTCATTTGTGAATGACCCCGTGTCGTAAAGACCTTATTAGAAAACAGCTGAAAAACAAGTCATTTAATCACCGATATCGCAATGAATTTTCATGATATTGAACTGGATTTTTTTATAAGGTACTCTATATAGTTGAGTATTAAACTATATCAAAGTTTTTTTTTTTTTTTTTTTTTTTTTTTTTGCTGCAGTCCGCGCATGTGCAGTAATAAATTATTTACTACAACTGTGCATATCTCTCTGAATATCAAATGCATTTGTTTTTAACTGTAATATAATGATTTAGACATATGTTTTCATGTTTTCTGAAAGTTTCATGAAATTTCGAAAAAAAAACTCTTAGAGTTATAAAGTAAAAACTCGCGAAAATTTTTGTATTTTTTAATTAAACATTTATACCTCTTTAAATATTTGAGCTAGCCTCACAAAACTCAATACACGTATAAAATATAACATTTATAACCACATCTAAAATTTACAGATGAATGGACGCACATCCAGATACAGGGTAATCACAAATATTTTATTATTATTATTATTATTATTGGATTTGTTGTTCGTCCCCTAAAGGCGTTCGTGACAAAATCTTTGCTGGAAAATATGAGGAAAGATATGTTTTCCTTATTCATAAAATTCAAGAACAACACATTAGGTATTTATTCAAGATGTTCGACAAAACGTTAAAAAAAAAAAAAAAAAAAAAAAAAAAAAACGGGTGTGAAACAACCACACGACTTCCATTACCCACTATTACACGTATTATATGCATTTTTTGGAATTTTTCAGTAAGAGAAACTTGATACACGTATAAAGACATATAAAATAGAATTTACATAGCAAGTTAAAAAATAAGAAAAAAAAAATAGAGTTATTTTTTTAAACACCAATTTCGAGATCTAAAACGGAACTACCTAAACAGGATGATCGTTAATATTCCTTTAATAACCACGTAATACATGAAAAAGTGTATCTAAAATGGATTAATGAAACAATTTTCAAGAAAGTCGTTAGAGCCGTTTTTGAGATACCAACTTTTACTAAAACTTGGTATACTCAATTATTGACCGAAAAACAATAATTACATACAAAATTATATTCAGAAGGGAGTTAATATGGCGAGTTTGAAAAAAATCCGTACAGCCGTAGGAACGCACTTGCGATACCTGAAATTGAGCTATTTATACAGGACACCTATCAGTTTTCCTGAACTAACCAGCTATATCATTCGAAAGGGCGCCTAATAGAGTGTTTATGTAGCAACTTTGAAGAAAATCGTTAGAGCTGTTTTTGAGATACGGACTTACGATCCCATTTCCGGTTTCCGATGAACCGCTTCCGGTTTTCCAGTTTTCACCAAAATTTGAGAAATTCATTTGTACACCAGACCTGTATCAGTTGTGAAGTTTCATAGTTCTATCTTTATTAGTTTCGGAGATATGATAGCCAGAAGATTCCATACATATGCACATACATACATACATACATACGCACACTGACCAATTGCTGAAAAGTACTTTTTTGGACTCAGGAGGCCTTAAAACGTGTAAATCAGGTGAAAACTTGACGTCGAATTTTTGGATCGAATACAATATTTTCATTATTTTGTCCAACACCTGTATATAGTATAATGAAATTAATTTAAATATTTCAAAAAATGTGCTATGCTTAACTTTCCGACTAATTATTTTCTGCATAATTTTAATCTTGTATGTACTCATTTAAAAATTATTAGTGTTAAAATTAGTAAAATATAAGAATCGTTCTTAGAACGATAGATTTAAGGATGTATTTCAAACGGAATATTTTAATAATACATTTTTTTAAACATTTATAATAATAATAATAAATAATAAAACTTTGTATAATTAAAGAAAAAAGGTAAATAAATCGTCACTTCAATATTTATTTTACTTATATTTTATTTTTTTAAATGCTGAACATGAAAATCTTCATGAAATTTTTAGTGATTGTATTGTATTGTATGAATTACATTTAGTTCTGAATCGTATGTCTAGAATTGTTTTCCAGTTTCAAAACATTTTCGAAATCATCTTAATTGCTTCATTTCTTCTTCTTCTTCTTTTTTTTTTTTTTTTTGTTGATCGAACACATTACTTTAAAACTTGAAATATGGGCAAACTTTTCTTTAAACACATTCGACAATAGATGGCAGCACTACATAAATAATATTCGCTATTCTGTGAGACAGAAACCTGTCAAATCTCCAACATTAGCGTTATCACTCAAAATAATAATAATAATAATAAATCTTAATCTACTATACAATAGACATATTATTACAGCTTAAAGTGTAAAATAAAAGGTACTATACAGTAAAATATACACCACAGGTCCACAAGAATAATGATAAAAAGTTATGTGATATTTTTTTTTTCCTTTTAAGAAGATTTGAACATTTCAAATATAGTTTAAAAGCTTTTTATTGCAATTTATGCTAAATTGTAAGATAAAAGGTACTATGTAATGTAGTAAAAACTATATCTGAGGACTGGCGTTGAAAAGTTACAAGTAATCCAACCCCTCAAAAAAGTCTTGTATTTGAACTTTTCAAATATATTTTAAAAGCATTTAAAACGGTTTTAGAAATAAATAGTTTAGTTTGATATTTTTATGCATTATTATATAAGGGGGGCTACAGCTCCGTTTGAATATTGGGGCAGTAGTGGTTTTCACGTACATAAAAATTAAATTTTCTAGTGATTCATAAAATTGAATCTTCCAACATTTTTTGATTGATTTATAAAATTCAGCCTATTTCTTTATGCATCTTTCTTACTAATTATATGTCTAATCGCAGGTACGTGGCCAGAGACATTACCTGCAGGAGAATAAGATGGATTGCGGTGGGATAAGACCAACTTATTATTTTGTTTCAATAGTCAAAAAGGAAAATTTATTCAATTTAAAATTATATGGGGAGGATCGAGTCCCCTTCTCCTCTCCCCCCCCCCCCTTCTTAGTTACTCTCTTATATAATGTCATGACTAAGAAACTAAAATTGTTAAACACTTTTTATGATTAATAAGAAGGACTAAAATTTAAAGATGATTATAGTGCTATCAATGTAAAATAAACATGTTTGTTTTATCTTTTAGGTTTATAGAAGTTGCTGGTGAGGCTAAGTATTTATTGATAGTTAACGGCGATAAATTTGTCTTGATTTTTCCCGAGAAAAAACCGAAATAAAATTTAGTTCAGTGAGAAAATTCTTCTCCAGAATGTTCCGTTGTTTCAGAAAAGCTGCTTAGGAAATTTCAAAAATATTATTCCAAAAATATTAAAATATCAAAAGTGAACGAGGATGGATTTCCCTCGTTACTGGTATCCTCTTCAAATATTATTTAAAACGAGGATACCATTGCTGAAAATATTAACCTATCAAAAGTTAACGAGGATGGATTTCCCTCGTTACTGATATTCTCTTCAAATAATACAAAAAAGAAAAAGTTATTCCTGAAACATATGTACATATATATATTGCTAAAAACATCAATCTATCAAAAATTTACGAGGATGGATTTCCCTCGTTACTGTTATTTTCTTCAAATAATATCAAAATGAAAAAACCATAGTTGAAAATATTACCCTATCAGAAGTTATGGAAGATGGATTTCCCTCGTTATTCTATTCAATTCAAATAATACACAAAAAGAAAAAGTTATTCCTGAAAGTTTTAACCAAAGATCCACGAGGAAGGATTTCCCTCAGTATTGCTCTATTCAGATAATTTGCAATACAAACTACAGTTATAGATATAAATCTATCAAGAACTGATGAGGAAGGATTTCTCTCTATATTGTTTTATCCAGATAACATACAGAGAAAAGATATTATTGTTAAAAATATTATCAAAGAATTATCATAAAAAACGACAGTTTTTTGAGTGACGCAGCAAAGCTCAAACAAAGCTTAGCAGCGACACTCTATTATACAGCTAGTTTTACATCAAAAGAATTTGGAAACGCCGACATTTAATATCTCAGTAAATAAGAGATATTTTGATCTGATGTTTTCAGAATAATATTTTATCTTCTGCATGATGCTATCCTGAAAGTTTCACACTTCCACATTCTATATATTTTGAGATCTGAAATTGCAATTTAAGACTTCAAAGGAAAAATGGTAATTGTGTGAGTTTTTTTTCTCGAAAACGGCTCGAAGAAATTTTATGAAATTGATACATGATATTAATTTATTTTGTCTAAGAATCGTGACGTGCTTCGTTTTTCCCTAAAAACTCTTGTTTTTTATATATTTCACTTTAAAAATGGAACTATATTACCTCGCGGATTACACTATTTTCTTTCGCATCGCTCAAAAGAAAAGAATGTAATCCGGTTTGGAATGTTCGCGGACGTATACAGTCTTCGTTTCCATTTGAAGTATTCAATCTCAGATAGGTAATTTGGCTCCATCTATCGGCTGTTAGTGTCAAAAACAAACTTACAAAATAAAATATTTTTCTTTCTTTAATATATATATTAAATGAGTTATTTATTTGGAGATTTGTATTTTATATAATATTTTTTTTATCAAAAATATTCATTCAATTCCATTGTTTTCAAGTTGATAAGTTGTTAACTTTCAAAATTTGGTTTTATTTTAAAAAGTGATTGAAACAACAAAAACCCTTTTCTTTACTTTCATAAAAATGATAGATAATATCATAATCATATGCAAATATTTGTAATTTTTTTTAAAAAACTAAGTGATAAATCACTTAAACTATGGATAGAAAAAATCCTGAATAATAATAATAATAATAATTAATTAATTAATTGATTAATTTGCTCATTAAATTTCTATAATATAGTATGTAAATGAAATATTTTACAAAGATTGTAATAATTATAATAGTATATCAAATCCAAATCTAAAATTTCATGTTTTCTGTTATTATTATTATTGTTAGATATGTAACCGTAACTGTATATATATATGTAAGATATGTAACCGTAACTGTATGAATATGATGTAACCACCACTGTGTGGCAACAGTCAGATTGACTGCAGCTGCTCTTAAATAAAGACGCAACAGATATAACATGGCGCAGCCGAGCGTCGAACCAGAACTGTTCCGAAATTAATTTTCGAATAAATCCTGAATGGATTCTTTAAAAATTCCAAGAGGTTTGGACCTCTCCGGTAATATCGCCGAAGCATGGCGAAAGTTTCGACAGAACTTTGAAATTTATTTAAAGGCAGGAGGCCACACGGAGAAAAATGACGACGTCAAAGTAGCAATATTATTAAATTGCATTGGTGAAGATGCCGTCGAACTCTATAATACATTTGAGCTAACAGATGAGCAGAGAAATACCTTAGCGGATGTTCTGAATGCTTTTGAGAACTATGCAAATCCACGCAGAAATGTCGTGATCGAACGCTATGTATTTAATAGCAGAAATCAAGAACAGTTTGAAAACTTTGATGAGTTTCTAACAGATTTAAGAAAACTAATAAAATTCTGCGAATATGGAAATTTATCTGACAGTATAATTCGGGACCGCATTGTAATTGGAACGAAAGAAAAACAGCTTCAAGAACGTCTATTAAGAGAATCGAATCTAACACTCCAAAAGACGATTGACATTTGCCGAGCAGCAGAATTAAGTAAAAAACAGTCTGAAGTAATACAGCAGAAATCAGAAGTAAATATTCTAAACGAAACGAGTACTGTAGCAGACGCTGTGTCTCTAATAGGAAAAAATAAACAAGCAAAAAATAAGACTTCGAACAATTCGACGTCGCGAACGCAGACAGCTGCTGGAAGTGAAAATAAAAAAGAAAACATTTATCTGTGTAAAAAATGTAATTATAATCATGTTAGAGGAAAGTGCCCAGCTTCTGGAAAAAGATGCAAAATTTGTGATAAGTTGAATCACTTTGCTAGTGGGTGTAGAAATAGGTTTAACTCCAAGAGAATTAATAATATAGAAAAATGTATTTTTGTAGATTCAGTGCTGTGTGCTAAGGATTCCAGCTGGATACAGTCGTTAAAGGTAGGAAATAAAATCTTATCAGTTAAATTAGATACTGGTTCGTGTGTAAATATAATACATAATGATTTACTTAAATCGCTAAAATGTAATTATTCCATAAGCCCTACTGAGATTATTTTAGAAGCGTATGGTGGTAATTTAATTAAACCCCTAGGTATAGTTAACTTAGAGTGTAAAATGAATAATTGTACTAAATATCTAGATTTTATTGTTGTAAACTGTAATAATTATTCTAAAACATTGTTAGGATTACCTAGTTGTATTGAATTGGGTTTGATTAAAAGAGAAAAAGTAGATTCTACTGAAATAAAAAATAAGGATGAATTTATTGAGAAAAATAAAGATGTTTTTCAGGGGTTAGGAACATTTAATTTAATGTGTTCTATTAAAATTGATGGTAATGCCAAGCCAGTAGTTAAACCCCCCAGAAGGATTCCAGAATCCTTAAAACCAAAATTAAAAGAGAAATTAATTGCTCTTGAAAAAGATAAAATTATAAGTAGGGTAGAGAATCCAGATGGATGGATTAATAATTTAGTTATAGTAGAGAAACCTGACAAGTCAATTCGAATATGCTTAGATCCACAGGATCTTAATAAAGTTATTAAAAAAGAATGTCATTTAATACCAACGATTGAAGAATTAATGCCTAAGTTATGTAATAAATCTATGTATAGTGTGTTTGATTTAAAGGATGGATTTTATCAAATTAAATTAGATGAACCTTCTAGTAAATTATGTCAGTTTAGTACTCCCTTTGGTTGTTTTAAATTTAACCGCCTTCCGTTTGGTTTAAATATTGCACCTGAATTGTTTCAAAAAGCTAATGAAAGAAATTTTGGTGATATACCTGGTGTGATTATTTATTTTGATGATATGTTAATTTGTGCAAATTCTGAAAAGGAGCATGATGAAATTGTTCTTAAAGTATTAGAAAGAGCAAGAAAATTAAATGTAAAATTTAATCCTAAAAAGTTACAATATCGCGTTAATGAAGTTAAGTATTTGGGTCATGTATTTAATAAAAATGGAATTAAACCAGACCCTGAACAGGTTAAAGCTGTAATGAATTTACAGGCACCTAGTAATAAAAAAGAGTTGCAAAAAACTTTAGGATTAATTAATTATCTAAGGAAATTTATTCCTAACATGTCAGAGATAACTGCTCCTTTGAGGGAATTGCTCAAAACATCTGTAGTATTTGATTGGTTACCAGTGCATACAAAAGCTCTTAATGAACTTAAAGAAAAAATAAGCACAGCCCCTGTACTTGGTGTTTTTGATTCTACTAAACAAATTGTATTGCAATGTGACAGTTCTAAAAGTGGACTAGGGTGTTGTTTGTTACAAGAGGGACAACCGATTTCCTATGCATCACGTGCTTTGTCTGAGGCTGAGCAGAACTATGCACAAATCGAAAAAGAGTATTTAAGCATAGTATTTGCTACTAAAAAGTTTCATAATTATATTTATGGTAGAAAAATAACTGTTCATACTGATCATAAACCCTTAGTGTCAATTCATAATAAAAGTGTTGTAAATGTTTTATCTAGTAGGTTACAAAGAATTAAATTAAAGTTACTTAAATATGATCTTGATGTCTCTTATGTACCAGGTAAGCAAATGTATGTTGCTGATCTATTATCTAGATCTTATCTTAATGAATATGATACAGATGAGTTTTTAAAAGAAATTGTTCATTGTGTAAAAGCTACAAGACATATGCATGTAACTGATAGAAAATTAAATGAGTTTAAGAAATGTACCTTAAAAGATCCAGTATTAAATAAATTAGTAACTTATTGTAAAAATGGTTGGCCTAACAGTAAAAAAGATGTTACAGAAAATGTAAGATTTTATTATAAGTTAAGACAAGATCTTTTTGAAGAAGATGGAATAGTCTTTTATAATGGTAGAATAGTTGTTCCTGTTGATCTTAGAAAAGAAATGCTTAATAAAATTCATGATGGACATTTCGGAATAGAAAAAAGTAAATCTAGAGCTAGAGTAATTTTTTATTGGCCTAATATGGGAAATGATATTGAAAATTTAATTTCTAAATGCTCTGTTTGTGAAAAGTACAGACCAAAAAATTGTAAAGAACCACTCATTTCACATGACATTTTGTCATTACCGTTTGAAAAAATAGGGTGTGACATTTGTGAATTTAGGAAAAATAATTACTTAGTCATAATAGATTATTTAACTAAGTGGTTAGAAATTGTTCCCTTAAATAATAAACAAGCAGATGAAATAATTGAGAAATTAAAAGTGATATTTAGTTCGCATGGAATTCCTAAAATTCTAGTCGCAGATAACATGCCCTTTAATTCGTATCAATTTAGAAAGTTTTCATCGGAATGGGATTTTGAAATCGTAAATAGTAGTCCGAGATACCCGAAATCAAACGGTCAAGCCGAAAGCGGTGTAAAAATTGCTAAAAATATGTTGAAAAAATGTTATGAGTCTAATCAGGATATTAACAGTGCACTCCTAGAATATAGAAATACGCCCATAAAAGGGTTAAATTTTTCTCCCGCTCAAGCCTTAATGAGTAGACGAACACGAACTAAATTACCAATAAATAGAGAATTATTAAAGCCAGAACTCCAAACGAACATCAGAAATAAAATTGTAAATAAACAAAACTTAAGTAAATTCTATTATGATAGAACGTCTAGACCCTTATCGGAAATTTCAAATAATCAAAATGTTTTGATTCGTTCTGGAAATCAGTGGGAAAGAGGCATAGTTATTAAAAGAGATAAAAACCCTAGGAGCTATTGGGTAAGAAATGAAAAAAATAACATTTTAAGAAGAAATAGAATTGATTTAAAACCTTCTTATAATGAGACAAATTTTGAACAGGATTTTGAAGTGACTGGTTCTACTTCTACTAACAAAGACTCTGTAAATATTAATTTGAATGGTAATGGTTCTAATAATGATAATTCAAAAAAGAAATCGGACTCTAAACAATACATTACCAAATATGGTCGTATAATTAAGCCCCCTAACCGGTACGGGGTAGTAAATAAGTAATTGTTTTTGTAACAAAGTAAGTGTTCTTGTGTATTTGTTTGTTTATATTTGTATCTTCCTTTTTTAATTCATAGTGTAAATATCTTAATAACATTTTTTGTGTGTCATTCTTTGTAAAAGGGGAGATGTTAGATATGTAACCGTAACTGTATATATATATGTAAGGTATGTAACCGTAACTGTATGAATATGATGTAACCACCACTGTGTGGCAACAGTCAGATTGACTGCAGCTGCTCTTAAATAAAGACGCAACAGATATAACAATTATTTTTTAATTTTATAAAATAATATTGAAATGAAATTAAAAAAAAAAAAAGAACTTGGTTACCAAACACTTAAATGCATTGGAAAAACTGAAAACAGAATTAAAATTAGTAAAATAAGTAATAAAATCAAATGAAGTAAAATGCATCTTTATTTGACTTTAATTTAAACTCATAATATATTTTTAAAAATATTAATTAATTAATTTTGTTTTTCGCATTGTGATACTTAATTTTACGAAATAATACATTTCTGCAAAGCATACTGGCAAAATAATTAAGAATTATACAGTGTATTATTTTATAAATTACTTTGTTCATTAAATTTCCAGTAAAAAACTATACTACTTAAATATTTATCAGTATAAAAGTTTCACATTTTAAAGATTTTTCTATTTTTATTTATTTTTCTCTTTTAAATCAAATCCATACTTCAAAAATAATAATTATTTCTTTATTAAATTTAACAGTAGGGAGCAGGCATGAATATAACAATAAAAGCTACTCTAGAAAAAAAGAAAAAAAAATCCTCCTTCACTTGTACAGACTTATTTCTTACATATAATATTGATATAAAATGAAATTACCATGCATCTGCAACCTTTAAATTAGAAATTAATAATACATTTCAAATTTTGTATTATTTTGCAAATTTTGTTTATTGCCTTTATTCAGATATTGCAGTTTATTGCCTTCCCTTAGTCGTTTCCGATAGATTTGGGGAGGAAGATGGGACTTTTAGAAAAAAAAAAAAATTATAAGTTCCTTAAAAATGCCCCACCAGCGTCCGAGCGGTGGATGAGAGGTGCCGGATTCGATCCCATCCTGCACTCTTTGACTTAGCCTGTAGTGTTGAAATCCATCACCGACAAATGATTTGTTTGAATCAATTCATCTTGTTGTTGCTTGGAGTGTTGTGCCGCTAAACAAAAATTTACAAGTCTTGAAAATTTAACACACTTTTATTATATTTGTTAAAAGGACTCACATCATTGATCAATACAGGTTCGTATTTAAAAATATTGTTCAGGAATCAAACTCCAGATAAATTCCGAGGAACAAGGGAGAGAGAGAGGGCAGCGAAAAAAACTTACGTCTTTACTAAACCGTGAAAAAAGCAAAAACTGAGGGTCTGCTCTTTTCGATCGCACGGGAGAACCATCTGGAAGGGAAGTCACATGACTGCATTATCATTATTTTCGCCAAAATGAAAGCCAACTTCAATTCTTTGTTTTAGATATTATACTAATGTTAATTTTTGAATTTGAAATGACGGTTTATAATTGTATTAACCTTTTAATCGCCAATTTTTATGCCAAGCGACCTTTCGACTAGAGAAAATGACCGTTATGAACTGAAATCATTAATATTGGGTAATTTAAAATAAATTATATCCGGTGTTGCAATAATATAAATTCTGACAATGAGTTTTCTTTTTTTTATGACTATTTGAGAACACTTTTTTTTATAATTACGTTTAATGTCAGAATTTCCGTTAGATATTATTTCTTTTATTTTCTTTTTATCCCATAAAATAAAGTACTTTTCTATTTAAAAAGATAAACACTTATTTATGATTTAGATATAAAAGATATACAATTTAGATTTCTGAATGATGTGTGTTATTGTTTTATGTTAATAAATAGTGTAGGTCGTATGTATAATTAAAATTGTGTAATTTTAACGACATTTAAAAAAAATTCTTTTTCTAAATGCTTAAGAACAAATTACGTAAATATAATATTTCACTTAAAATTTAATTATTTTTTTTTTTATTAGAATAATGCATTCATTTATCATTAGATTTTATTTTATTTAAAAATTCAATTAAAATTTAACCAAATATATGTGAACACCTTCACATATTTCTCCCGGCGACCCAGAAAAAGAAAAAAAAAAAAAATCTCTCTCACTCCCTAGTATGTCACATAATCACAATGAAAAACAAATAATACAAGAAACCTGCATAAGTCCAAAAAAAATGTATGTCAATGCAATATTCAATTGTAAATATACGTATGCACATTATAAATTTGTTTCATCATGAAACATATTAGCATATGACGAATTTGCATCATTCTAAATATCATTGTGGGCACCACATTTGAAGAGTTCTGTTTTCTTTTAGAGTCTGGATCCAGATTTAATCGTCAAGAAAGCTTTCAAAATAATACTGTTCATTTTTATTTTTTTATAAAAAATTTTCTTTTCAATGTTCTTATATGTGTATAGAAATATGATGTTATACTTTAAAGTTATTTCATATTACACTGTAAACAATACTGAATGTGCATATAATACTGCAACATATCAAATAACATCAATGTTAAACATAGAAAAAAAAACAACACATGAGTACAAGTAAATTAAAAAAAATGAACATAAAATGAGAGGGAAAAAAAAAATAATATATAAATGTATATACAAATAATAGAAAATATCACAAAAGTGAGAAAAAAAAATTTGTTTGTGCAATTCCACACAGGAGAGATTCAAAAACGACGCCCATTGGACAGTCAAAAAAAAAAATATATCTCCCCTTAATCTTGTATGTAGCAACAAGTATATCGACTTTGGTTTATGGCCATTGTCCTAGCGGGATAGGGCTTGTAGAAAGACCTGACCTGTTAGGGACAGGCCACCGTCCCCCATCAAAGTCAAAGACTTCTGTAGGGACACCTCGCAAAACTGGGTATATATATATCAATTGAATTGTATTAAACAATTTTCAAAAGAAGTGTGGGGGGGTCTCATCACAATGAAATGCTACTCTCCCGGGTAAATTTTGAACGAGTTAGCATTATCATAGAGGGTAAAATTAAAAAATGAAAAAAAAATATATTTAATTAAAATTCTTAGTACTAACAAAATTTAGTGTGATGAGATAAAGACCACCAAAACAACTCACCAAACCCAATGAAGCATTTAAAAATAATATAGCATAATAACAATAATAATAAGGTAATTACCACATATTCGAATTTTGAGATTTTAACTTTAAGTCATTGCACTATTGAAAAGTTTTGTGTATAGTATGTCAATAAACAGTATTGTAATTATCTTTTAAACTTATGATATATTAATATTTATCAAAATGTAAATATTGTTAAACATTTTTTTTTTTTTTAACTGAATTATAATAAATTTTATTAAATTTGTTGTTAAGAAAACTGTAATAATAAGAACTAGAAAAGAGAAAAAAAAATTATGTAATATTTCACATAGTGTTGTGTCATCCATTGTAATTAAAAAAAAGAAAGAGAAAAAAAGCAGAGTATATTGGTCCAGCCAATTGCCTGCCTACAATGTATGACAGAACAAAAATAAACATAAAAAGAAACTTATGCATCAAGGCCTTTTCATATAATGCACAAGCCCTTGCAAAACATTACATAATATGATATTAAAATTTAATTCCTGTTTCTTAAATTATAATTGTGGCTTTGTCTTGAATTATAATTAACATTTCTATTATGACTTGCTTCATCAAGTAAGTGGCTGTATCTAGGTGGTGCAAGAATAAGTCTGTCAATATGGACTCTAAATGACAATCTATCAGGCGCTTGTAGTCTTTTAATTGTAAATGAAACCGGTGAGTGTTTTTGTAGAATAATAAAAGGTCCTGTGTATTTTGGTTTAAACTTATCAACGGATTTTAAATAAACAATGTCATGTACCGCAACAGGTCTTAATTTAGCATGTCTGTGAAAGTGTTGATATCTCTTATTTTGATTATCTTTTATGTTAGAGTAAGCTTTAAGGTAAATTTTATTTAAATCTTCTAATAATTTATGTGTATCAACATTTTTGTCGAGAAAAGGTTGATTCATCTGTTGCTCAAAAGTGTCAAAAATTAATGAAATTTCTCTTCCAAAATGTAATAAGTTAGGTGAGTACAAAGTAGATGAATGTTTAGAGCCATTATACAATGATTTATGTATAAACAAAGAGTTTTCAAATGTATGGCCTTCAGACATTAAAATGTTTACTGAATATTTAATGGATTTATTGATCCTTTCGGACAAAGCGTTTGATTGTGGATGTGCTACAGAAGAATGTGTAATTTTTATACCAAGAGTATCATTAAAAGTGTAGTAAACATTGGATGTAAATTGAGGACCAAGATCCGAGAGGATAACTGAAGGTCTACCAAAGGTGGTAATATAACTAAACAAACATTTAACTATTTTTTCTGCTGATGTATCCTTTAATGGATAAAGTTCCATATGGCGTGAGAAAATGTCCAACACTGTGAGTACTGAGTGACCATTATTAAATGGTCCTACTAAATCAACACTGATGGTATGTCCAGGATGTGTGGGTGTGTATGTAGGTTGCAATGGAGCTGGAAGAGTGTTATGATGTTTAGCCTGTAGGCATCGTGTACATGAAGCGACAAAGTTTAATGTATCTGTGTAGATTCCTTTCCAAAAGTATTTGTTTGATAGGAAATTATATGTTTTATTTAATCCAAAATGAGATAAATGTGAAATTGTTAATGTCTTAGCTTTTAGTGAATTAGGAACAATAATAAGATATGAGAATGTTGAGCTATTGGGACATTGCTTTTTATACATCAGTACCTTTGTGTCTGGATGAATAAAATAGTTTGGGTACTTTCTTGAAAAACCTTTCTTTAGAATTTCTGTATAAATTTTTGACAATACAGGATCCTTTATTTGTTCATTTACAAAAGTATTATGAGAGATTTCTAAAAGTGGGTCTTTATTGTTCGAATCTCCAGAAATTAAGCAATTAGTGTATTGTTGTTTGATTTTGTTACAATTGTTATCATTAAAATGATTAACAACATTACTATTATCATGTACTACAGGTAGAGGTTGTTTTTCAAAAATTAATTCAGGATTAGAGTTCAAATCTTGTTGATTGTGAGTGAAGTCACATCTCGAAAAATAGTCTGCTAAAATATTTGATGAACCAGGGATGTGTTCAAAATCAAACGAATATTCTGAAATTTCCATTAACCATTTTGTGGTAAGGTCTGTAGGATTAGTTGTTTTTTTGTATCTTTTTAATGGAGCACTGTCAGATAAAATTGTGAATTTTCTGTTGTATAAATAGTATTTAAATGCAATTATTGATTTGTAGATAGCCATTAATTCCAGTTTTAGTGCAGGGTAGCGTTTTTCAGATGGCTTCAATGATTTAGAAAAGAAGGCTATTGGAAGTAATTTATTATCATGTTTCTGCATTAGTACCCCAGCAATGGAAATATTTGAAGCATCTGTATTAAGGTAGAAATCTCTATCCCAATCCGGTAGTCTGACCACTGGTGATTCAAAGAAAATTTTTTGAATTTTGTGAAAAATCTGTTGATGTTCAGTAGTCCAATGAAATTTTGATTTTGGTTTAGTCAGATCAATTAAAGGTTGTATTAGTTTAGAAAAGTTGGGTACAAGGGATTTATAAAATGTTACAACACCAATAAATTTTTTTAATTGCCTTTTAGTTGACGGTGTAGGAAAAGAATTAATTTTGACAATATTTGATTGTATTGGGGAAATACAATGATTTTGAATATGAAATCCAAGATAATTTACATCAGTTTTGTGAAAAGTGCACTTGTTAGGTGCAAGGGTTAAGTTGTACTTTATCAAAATTTCTAAAATTCTACTTAATTTAGTGCATGTTTCCTCAAAGCTATTCGAGCCAAAAATGAGGTCATCTTGATAGGCATGTATTCCCTCTAAATCAATTTCATCAATAATTATGTCTATTAAAGCTTGATATTGAGAAGCAGCATTTTTCAATCCAAAGCATAGTCTTTTGTATTTAAAACTACCAAACATAGAAGTAAATGTTAATTTATCTTGTAAATCTTCAGGAAGTGCAATCTGGTGGTAAGCCTGTTGAAAATCTAAACATGTGAAGTACTTGTAGGCTGATAAGTCAGCAATAATTGTTTGTATTTTGGGTAAAGGGTATGAAGATCCTTGAATTATTGAATTAAGCATTCTAAGGTCCATTGCAATTCTATATTTTTGTTTACCTTCTGCGTCAAGTTTTTTTTTAACTAAAAGAATGGAGCAAGCCCATTCTGAACAATTTCTTTCAATAATTCCAGCTTCTACAAGTTGATTTATTTGACTTTTAGCTTCTTGTTGTAATGATTGTGGTATTGGAAAAGGTAATGTTTTGATTGGGAATTCAGTGATGAATTTTAAATTTGGTATAACTTTGTCTGTATGCCCTAAAGTTTTCATAGATTTAGAAAAGGCTGCAAAATTTGTTAACAAAATATTCTTTAATTTCTTTTCTTGGTCTCCTTGGAGATGTTTGACATCAAAATCCAAAGGAGAGAGTTCCTTTCTTCTTAAATTTAATATTTCATCAGAAGCTTGAATGTAATTCAAAATTTGTGTAGTTGAATCAGTAACAATTTTATTGTTATCAATTTCTGTTTCCTGTGGAATAATTTCATCAATTTCTGTTAGGGTGCCCATTTTTGTACCTTTATTTATGTGAATACTTTCTTTAGTTAGATTTTTAACATAAATTTGAAATTGGCCTCTATTACAATTATTATCATTATCCAGCATTTTTGAAGTACTACTATTTATTACTGAATCTAGACACAATATATTTGCATTATTTTCTGTATTTTCAAACAAATAGTCCCTGTCAGACAAAAAAATTGTATTCACATCTATAAATGTTTCCTCTTCAGGTTCTAAAAATATTTTCTGAGAAGCCCTAACTGTCATTTGTTTACATTTTTTGGAACGATTTTGATTTTTTTTTTTAGTTTCAGTATTTTTCGCAACACTACAATTGTTTAAGTTTTCATCTTCTACAAGTGTATTTGCAATGGGAATGCTTATATCTTTAAGTTTGATATTGTTTTTATACAAGTCTATTATTACATTATTTTGTTGAATAAAGTCCCATCCAAGTATGGCCTGAAACGTTGATTCATTAGGGATGTCAACTATAAAAAACTTCTGTGAGAAAAATGTGTTATTTATTTTGAAAGAAGTTTGAATACATGAAGAGAATTGTACGTTCGAATTTACAGTCTTAATCGTTACTGGTGAAGACAAGTGTTTATAAGTTAATTTCTCTTTTAAAGATTTAAAAGTGCTTTCAGAAAGCAATGATATCGAACTCCCTGTATCGATTAAACCGGTGATAGCATTTTTAGCTAAGTTAATTTCAATTAAGGGTAGTGTAGGTGAAATTTTATTTACATTAAAAATATATTCATTTTGAATTTCTGTAGTTTGTGTGTATTTGTTATCAGCAATATTTATTTTATTCACAGTTTGTGAGGCAATTGAATTTACTTTTCTTGTACTAGATAGTTTCATAGTGTCACTTAGATTTGACAAATCAAAATTAGGATTAGGTGCTGATGTTGTCTGGTGTAGTTGAGATGCAAGGCCATCAGCTATTCTACATCTCGATTGTAGTTTAAATGCCTATTGTCATTTCTCTTGAAAAATCTTCCTCTCGAAAAATTATTGTTTTGGGTTTGGCTTCTTTGCCATTTATAACATTTATTAGTTACATGGCCTTTACGGTTGCAAATCTGACAAACAACACTATGAAAACCCTGTTGTTGTGATCCCCTAGCCTTATGTGTTTTAAATTTTTTTTTATAATCATTGTGTCGACTTCGTGCAACATGAGCATTTTGTGAATCTGATAAACTGTTTACTTCCTCTTTTTTTTCTTTTTGTCCAAACGACAAAGCATCTACTTTTTCCGTTAGTTCAATTAATTTTTCCGATAAAGTGTTGACAAATACACTATCATTTTGTTTGAGGAGAATACTTTCATTCATGTTAATCTCTTGTAATTTTTGAGCGCGATTTACAGCTAATTTATAATCCGAAATTCCTTCTTCCATTATTTTTATACGTATGTTAGATGGAATGGAGGAGATAAACCTTGTAAATTTAATATTATCAAGTGCGCTAGTGTCCGTGATCTTTTCGTAAATAATGTTTGCGAGAATGTTCAATCTGTGTGCGAAATTTTTTATGGATTCTTGAGGGAGCAAATTCAGGTTGTTAAATTCTACAAGTGCTTGAGTGGAACTCATGGGAGTAAAAAAGGTTTTAAATTCTTCCTTAAGGAAGTCTAAATCATTTGATTTATACAACTGGGGGGATTGTGTTAAATATTTTAATGCCGCCCCAGACAATTTTCCTTTCATGACTGCCACTGCTTCTTCAGCTGACAGCCTATTTATTCTAGCATATGTAGACACCTGATCGAAAAAAAAAATCAACTAAAGATGGTTCCCCATCAAAATTCATTAACTGAATATTGACTGTTTTGGCTTTCGCCATAATTAATTTTGCCTAACCAAATTAAAATATTGTAAATAAACTATCTAATAAATATTTTATGTGACACAAAACAAAAATTGTTAATACCAAGCATTCTTGTTTTTTTTTTTTTTTTTTTTTACTATTTATTTATTTTATTAATTAATTATTTTGGCATATTATTTTATTGTATAGTATGCCACTTTCGTAAACAAGAATACTTAGTTCTATATGCTCATGTATTATTATCCAAAAAGAAAAAAATAGATGAGCATACAAATGATAAATATTGTGTAAAAATATAAAAATATCGTGAAATCAAATAAAATGTATTGAAAATAAAGAATTATGAATGAAATAAACCAATATTATGAATGAAAAATGTTAGAATTTGTACCAAGCATTTCTGCTGCTCTGATTTATTTATTTATTTGTTTTAATTAAATTTTTGGTTGATATTTAAAGCAATAAAAATATTGCATGACAAATCTCAGCAAAAATACTTAGTCTCTCTATATATATGCAATAATAAAATAAATATTTGTGTTCATGCCATGAATTATAAAATAAATATTTGTGTAAAAATGTAGTGATAATTATGCACTATAAATGAGAAAAATAGTGTTTATGAAAAATAAACATATGAATAAATAAAGTTTCAAACATAGCAAGCAGTTTTGCCCAATTTATTTCAATTTACAATTAATATCATAATTATTGTTATTATTTTTAATTGATATACTCAAACTATTACTTAAAACAATCGGCAAAACTACTTAGCTAAATGTATATTTAAATATATATATATATAAAGTATTATGCAGTTAAAAAAATGAAGTATTAAAATTGAAATTACTTCATAAATAGTTATTTATTGAATAACTAATTTATCAGTCTCCAAATTATGAAACTTTCAAATAAAAAGATTACTTACTGTTTCTCTTTTGTTTTATTATTATTTCACTTTAAAAAAAAATATATATATTTATTAAAAATAATAACTTGAGCAGCAAAGTTTATACCGTTTATCAATAGTTCGAAGACTACGATTTTATCGCAATAAACTATTTACGTGCCTGGCTTTTTTTGTATGAAATTAAAAAAAAACACTTCATAAAGAATTCACACACGCACGGTTTTTCTCCTGTATGAGTGCGTATATCTGTCACGCGCTGTGCACAAAATCTTGAAAAGACACTATCACTTAAAAAAAAAATTTCGAAGATTTGAACTAAATGCACGTTTATATGGCTTTTCTCCTGTATGAGTGCACGTAAATTTATTCATTGTGCACAAAATTTTCCCTTAATTTTATCATGATGAACCATCAATTATCACAAGATGAAATGCATTATCGGTAAGAACTCCGCAGCCGAGGACGATTTTAGTCATGCAGGTATGAGATATCCGGAATTTTATAAACATAAAACCTATTTATATGTTCCTGAAAAGTACGCTCGAAGATTTGTCTCCTTGTCATGTTATGGAATGAGTATGAGATGTCTTCAGGGACAGGGAGATGAAGCATTCCTGGCCAGTGAGTGATCCGCTGATTACACAGAGAAGGGTTCCGCCTTGGGAGCAGGGACCTTGTAACACCGATACGATCTCAATGAGCATTCTATATCAGCACTCCATTCAGCATGGACGAGATCAGGAGAGGCGAATCCGTGGTTTGCAAAAAAAAAAAACGAACCTCCCATGATTCTAACAAAAATTCGCTTTAGTTGTTATCCGAAAACCATGTTGCGCCGTTCCATGACTGCACAATCCAATCAGCCTCTTTCTAAAAAGTTCTGTTTATAAGCAGAAGAGCTGAGTATATATATATATTTTTAAATGCTGTCTTGCAGAAATTAAAAAAATGTTTGTCCATTATCATATAGCAGGAGAGGTGTATTACAAGACGTTCTATAGTTCTGAGAAAATCAATTCAGTCTGCCTCTCTCTACAAAAATTCGAGAGTTCCGATAAAACAAACATGATTCAGTGCACCCCTCTCTCTCTCCATCGATGCATTCTCGGAAACCGGCCTTGAGCACCAAGTTCTGTAGTGTTGAAATCCATCACCGACAAATGATTTGTTTGAATCAATTCATCTTGTTGTTGCTTGGAGTGTTGTGCCGCTAAACAAAAATTTACAAGTCTTGAAAATTTAACACACTTTTATTATATTTGTTAAAAGGACTCACATCATTGATCAATACAGGTTCGTATTTAAAAATATTGTTCAGGAATCAAACTCCAGATAAATTCCGAGGAACAAGGGAGAGAGAGAGGGCAGCGAAAAAAACTTACGTCTTTACTAAACCGTGAAAAAAGCAAAAACTGAGGGTCTGCTCTTTTCGATCGCACGGGAGAACCATCTGGAAGGGAAGTCACATGACTGCATTATCATTATTTTCGCCAAAATGAAAGCCAACTTCAGTTCTTTGTTTTAGATATTATACTAATGTTAATTTTTGAATTTGAAATGACGGTTTATAATTGTATTAACCTTTTAATCGCCAATTTTTATGCCAAGCGACCTTTCGACTAGAGAAAATGACCGTTATGAACTGAAATCATTAATATTGGGTAATTTAAAATAAATTATATCCGGTGTTGCAATAATATAAATTCTGACAATGAGTTTTCTTTTTTTTATGACTATTTGAGAACACTTTTTTTTATAATTACCTTTAGTGTCAGAATTTCCGTTAGATATTATTTCTTTTATTTTCTTTTTATCCCATAAAATAAAGTACTTTTCTATTTAAAAAGATAAACACTTATTTATGATTTAGATATAAAAGATATACAATTTAGATTTCTGAATGATGTGTGTTATTGTTTTATGTTAATAAATAGTGTAGGTCGTATGTATAATTAAAATTGTGTAATTTTAACGACATTTAAAAAAAATTCTTTTTCTAAATGCTTAAGAACAAATTACGTAAATATAATATTTCACTTAAAATTTAATTATTTTTTTTTATTAGAATAATGCATTCATTTATCATTAGATTTTATTTTATTTAAAAATTCAATTAAAATTTAACCAAATATATGTGAACACCTTCACATAGCCGTTCCTTCCGTGTTTTTCTCCGAAACTCGCTTAAATACGGGCCTCGACCCCTTAGAAAGACCTCATGGAGGTCATTCTACCTATATGCCTATAGGACCCTAGCGTAGTCAGTTGGCCTTAAAACCTACTACCAACCAACCTTAAAAAATTATCGTTGAAGTGATTGCATCTAGAAGATTTCTCAAAGTGCTAAAAAATCCTTATCATTTAAAATTTTAATGTTAGATCTCTTAGTATACTTTTTACCCCCATAACCCAATTTTAGAAAATGAAGCAATGTCCAAAATCCCTTGACCACGTTTTAGAAAATTTTCAGGAATTCTAGTCAGGAAGAATGTGGGAACTATGTACAGTATATTTAACCAGATAGGAATAAAACTACATTCAACAAAACATTTTCTAAAAAAACGTTTTCCCGATTAAAATTTCAAAGTGGTCTAACCGATTGCCCCCCTCCTATTTTCCCCATCTGAATTAATTTTAAACCAAACAAAATCTCCCTCAGATTGATTAAGCATCTTTTTTAGAATTATCAGAGTTTCCAAAGGAGGATCTGATCCCCACCCCCATGGTGTTAGGTATTTTGGAAAATTACTGTCAAATCCTTACAACATTTTACTTTAAACATCTAAAATTAAAAATATAACAAAATATTAATATTTTGTTCATTCAATTGGACCATTTAAAAACTTGTGTTTAATTTTTTTTTTTTAATCTAACCAAAATCTATGCGGTGAATGGAGCTCTTTAAAAACTTATTCATAACACTTTTTTACAAAAACTTTCGTACACAAATTATTTTTTGAACATTTATTTTAAATATTCTGTTGAACTATTTAAGAAACAGATGAACCGTTGAACCAAAGAAATTGAATATTAAATAAAATAAAATAAATCTCTCTCTCTCTCTGTCTCTTTTTTTTTTTTTTTTTTATAGAAATTGTTTGTTATTTTTAAAATATACTATATTATGCCTTTGTAATGTTGCGTGTTTCCATCACACAACAAATATTCTTTCTTAAAGTTTTTTATTTATCACTTTTCATAAATTTTTAAAATTTCATTTAGTTTGTTATTTTGTTCGAGGTAAAATTTAATGTGTTATGAACTATGAAACTGCATTTTTTAAGGGTTACAAACTCATTGCCATGCTCCTTTAATTTTATATTTTAATCATTAACCCCTAAAAAGTAATGATATCAATACAAAAAACCCTTAACGGGTTAAAAGTTTGTGACGCAGCACTGCACTTTATGGCTATAAGAATTAGAAATACGGGTCTTAAAAATAATGATATCAAATTTTCAGTGACGCTTTGCTATATTAATTAAAAAATACAGAGATTTTCTTATTTGAATTTGTTTTTTTCATCTATTTATTTTTACAGTGTAAATGTTATTTTCAACATAAAATAATATATAACATTTATTTACCGATACCTTTTCATTCACATCTCTTATAATATCAAAATATGTGTTTTAAAAGAAATGATATGGAATTCCAGCAACGCAGTGATGTTACACTAAATGATTTGTTTTTAAATTCCACTGCAATTATTTTGTTTTGCATATTAAAGTATATTTGCACATTGAAATATTGCTTTTAATTTTCAAATACGCAGTCAAATATATCACTTTCATTAAGTTTATATTATGTACTGAAATGTATTTATTTCAATGAATTATTTTATCTTTTGCGTCACGCTATCCAAAACTGTAAGTAAAATTTATGGAAATGTTTATTTTGTGCCATCTTATCCAAATTAATTGAAAAAGCATGCAAATAAATAGTGTGCTGCAAAAAAAAAAGCGAAATTTTTAGTTGTAGTTTTGGATGGCGTGACGCAGAAGATAAAATAATTCATTGAAATAAATACATTTCAGTACATAATATAAACTTAATGAAAGTGATATATTTGACTGCGTATTTGAAAATTAAAAGCAATATTTCAATGTGCAAATATACTTTAATATGCAAAACAAAATAATTGCAGTGGAATTTAAAAACAAATCATTTAGTGTAACATCACTGCGTTGCTGGAATTCCATATCATTTCTTTTAAAACACATATTTTGATATTATAAGAGATGTGAATGAAAAGGTATCGGTAAATAAATGTTATATATTATTTTATGTTGAAAATAACATTTACACTGTAAAAATAAATAGATGAAAAAAACAAATTCAAATAAGAAAATCTCTGTATTTTTTAATTAATATAGCAAAGCGTCACTGAAAATTTGATATCATTATTTTTAAGACCCGTATTTCTAATTCTTATAGCCATAAAGTGCAGTGCTGCGTCACAAACTTTTAACCCGTTAAGGGTTTTTTGTATTGATATCTTATACTATTAAGTGAGCAATATTTGTATGTATATTTCACTGATCTCGAAAACGCTAGCTCGGACAGTCACGAGATTTAACACAAAGGTGCATCACGAAGGGTCATTGTGCACATCGAAGTCAGATTTTCGAATTTTTGATTAGTTCTTTCTTCATTAATTAAAATGTGAAAATCATAACCTTCTAATTTCTGATAAAAAAAAGCCAATTAAATTTTAACATTTTATCCATAATTTAATTGTTGCCAATTTTTTTTTCGACAAAATAATAATAATAATTTTAAAAAAAAACGTACATTTATTTAAAATGAGGAAAATAAATTAGAAAGATTAGAAAATAAATTAGAAATATCACTCGCATCGTTACAAATAAGACACCAAATGAAAGGGAAAATTTTTGTAAATACGATGCATTAAACAGATTATCAATCCGCGATTGTAATGAAATGCTCGCCCTCTGGTGGGCTAAGGTGAAATTATCACACCACTGCATATCCTCATATTATGCAATCGACTTTCCATGATGAAATGGCGGAGAAAGAATAATAATTACACGTGGCTGTTATATTTACTAACAACTGCAGTGTTCAGAGAGCGCCATCTATCGATCATTACAAACGCGGATCGGATGATTAGCTTTTTCTTAATTAATTAAAATGTGAAAATAAAAACCTTCTAATTTCTGATAAATAAGACATTTAAATTTTAAAATTTTTTCCATAATTTAATTGTTGCCATTTTTTTTCGACAAAATAATAATAATTAAAAAAAAAAAAAAAAAAAAAAAAAAAAAAAAAAAAAAAAACGTACACTTATTTAGAATGAGGAAAATAAATCAGAAAGATTAAAAAATAAATTAGAAATATCAGTCGCATCGTTACAAATAAGATAGCAAATGAAAGGGAAATTTTTTTTTAATCCGATGCATTAAACAGCTTATCAATCGGACAATTAGATTTTTTAAAATTAACTAAAGTATGAATTTTAGGTGGCAACAGCAGAAGATTGTATGGAAACCGTTAGGAGAAAAAAAATGAAAAATCTGCTTCACATTAAGTCACATGATTTTTAAAAGGGATTAAAAATTGCAGTTTTCAAATTCTTTTAAATTTTCTCTCACGAACACAAAAATATAATATACAGCCTGTACCCCACAAGACCAACTTGCATTTCAAATTTCATCAATTATTTTGGTTAATAAACAAAAGTTATTTTTTTTTTTTTCAAATTAAGTTTTATTCTATTTTCGAAAAGATTTATGTGATCATAGATATAATAATATATATAGATCTATCATCCCCATATTATCGTGCAAAGATTTTTGATGCCGAAAAAAAAGCTTTGGAATCAACCATTAAGTGGTATTGAAGTAAAAAAAAAAAAAAAAGAATGAATTATAAACTATATCTGGAGCTTTTCATTCACCTTTAGTAAATAAATTATTCATGAATTTTATTTGCTAAAAATTTCGTGCATATTCCCGTGTGTATTCACTCGGGGAAAGACTGCGATATTTTGGTAAAATCGCCGTCTTTTCCCGAGTGAAAAGGAATCACTTTTTTGTCCCCAATGATCAATCTATATATTATTACTATATCTATGTATGTGATACGATAGATTAATAATTTGGGTTTTAAAAAAAATTTTAAATAGATTATTTAAACTCTATGAACCATATTTTTATTTTATCAGCTCCATTAACAGATCCTGCTGGGCGATTTTTTAAATTTTGGTGTTGAAGTACACCGAATGTTTTTCGACAAGAAGTTTAATATAGCAACAGCCATTTGAATCTAAGTAGCGCATCAAATATATAAAAACATAAATGATTTATTTTTACACAAAATTTACAGAACAAATGCAGTTTTAAAGATAGGAAATTTATTTCAACAAGCACTATTTTAAACCTAAAAAGCATTAAAAATATAAGCAGAATATAAAGGATTCTTATGTATAAACAAAAAAGAGTCTGATAAAATTATTAGCAAAATAGTCTTCCCCTTTTCATACAAAAAAAAAAAAAAAAAAAAAAAAAAAATCCATCGCTAATATGGCGACAAAAATTCAAAAGCCGCCAATGGAGCGACATAATAAAGTTGTGTAACACGATAATGTTTACCTATTTATTTATTTTTTTATATAATAATCACTATGGTAATTTATCATACAAACAAATGAACCTTTGTGTGTTACAGCACTCTCACGCTGTCGAACAGAAATATTTGAAAAATTCAAATTAATATTTAAATAAATAAATAAAAATATGTTTAATGGGAAATATATATAACCATAAAAAGATTAGTTGTCTAAAATACGGCAGAAATAGCGCTCATAGCATATTGTTACAAGGGATTAAGTCTTATTGTTACAATGGATTAAGTCTAAAATGGTGACAAAAATTCAAAAGCCTCCAAAGAGGCTTATATTAAGGCTGTACTATCAGGTTTACAACCCATGAATTATATATAAACACAAAAAATTAATTGTCTCATGCGACAGGTAGCCGGTCACAGCATATTGTAATATTTGGCGTGAAATTGCTGTCATTTAATGGTTGATTGGCTAAACAAAAAAAAACATATGAAATAACGTAAAAGCAAATATTATGTTGTCTAAACCTAGTTACGTTTGAGTCCAGTCCGAGTTACATGTGAACAACACGTATAGTGTTGTTCACATGTAACTGGGATTCAAATATAAAAGGGAAACTCCAATTTTATCGATACTATCTATTTCGAAACTGTTATATAATAAGCACCTAAATGGAAGCTCATTGGTAAACTATTGTCGCAGGTAATAGGGACAAGCGCCCGAGTTGCAGTTGATGACCAAATCGCTGCTGAATACAGCAGGGACCTGGAGCGAGCTTTTGAACAATTTCAGTAATTTATTTTATTTTATTTTTATAAAGCTATATAGAAACGAGTTTCCTTTAAATTTGGTGGCCAGCGAAGCGGGCAAAGCCTGCTAGTTTATTATAAACTGACGAGGAAGGATTTCCCTCGATACTTCTTACTTCATGTTAAATACAAAAAGAAGAAACTATTGATTAAAAAGCAGACATACCAAATATTCACGAGCAAGGATTTCTCACTTTTTTTTTTTTTCCCTTTTTAAATGATTTACAAAATGAAAGGAACTAATGCTTAAAAAAAAAAAAAAAAAAAAAAACATTTTTGATTTAGTAATTCGCTTTATTAAACTCTACGAAGTACTCAATAAAAATCTACAAATACCTTCCTTTTTAAATGTAATGTAATAAACATATATACTTGTATTCTATTATGATTTAATACATAGAATAAATGCATCAAAATTTAATACATGAAACAAAACTATTTATTTGTCGGATCTAAACAATTACTTAATAAAGATATGTATTCTGCAGTGGGTAATCCTGCCTTTATACGAAATTACTGCTTTAATGCGCAATGACATAATACTGTACAGTTTTTTAACATAAACATCAGAAATTTCACTTTACTAATTATAAAAAATAATTCCTTCTAGTTATTGCAGAGTTGTAGGCTACAAATTTTGAATCTGCTCTCACATTTTATAAGCGAAACATTTTCGAACGAATACAGATTAGGGCTGTTTCCAGGTCTGGTAAAGAAAAACTTCTACCCTAAGAGACAAAAAAAAAAAAAAAAAAAAAAAGCCGCACTTGGATATTTTTCTTTTTTCCTTCCGCAACCGCCAATTTTATCGTTCATAGAGAAAATTTTCCAGCAGATTTTTTTACGTCGTCCTCCACGTACATTTTAGGATTGAGCCCAGTGTTAAAAACAAAATGCAATTGTTAGGAAAATTGTAATTTTAGAAAGTATTTCAAAAATGACAAGGTTAAGACAATTAACGATATTATAAAAAATATTAACTTTAGGTACAGAATTATAGGTGCTCATGGGAATGGATAGGTAATTTTAACAACTTGAATCAAATAACCGCATCGACAATTTCCGTGTATAGCCTCAATACATCCAAATACTTTGGGTAACCCTGTAAATGAATGATGCATGATTCCCATACAACAATCTACACAAAACATGCTTTCATGTATACAATAAATTTTGTTCATTCCGTTTTCTTTAAATCAGCCTATAAATGTTGCAGTTTACTTACCAGGAATTACCCCATCGACGTAATGTATTTGAAATCTTTTTCAATTCCTGCTATTAGTTCACACTCTCCCTATATATATCTTGTGCAAGTCTTGAAATCGATTTTTAACTAACTTCCCGACTAGCTAGAAATTTGAAACTTTCAGGATTGCTCAGAACTCGGTGACAACACAATACTTCGAAGTCCGATTTTCGAATTTTTTATTAGTTTTCTTATAATTAAAATATGAAAATAATAACATCCTAATAGCGTTAAAATAGCCATTAAAATATTAGCTATAATTTAATTGTTGCTAAAAAAGATTTACGAGTTCATTTTCTTTCGAAATAAAAATAAATACATTTAATTAAACGTGAACATTAAAAAATTATAAAAAGTTAAATTATGCATCTCACAAAAATTGACGTCATTATCAATTTAAAAATTTTATGCACATTGATAAGAGCTCATAGACCTATTATAAAAGTGGACGGGACAATGGCAACCTTTTTTAGTGGCAAAGATAACTCATAAAAAGGTCATGTGAATGTTGATCTACAGGAAGCCAAACTGGCCAATATTGAAATTTCTCGCCATGCTCTAAACTCTGCTTTTTATTAAGCAGACGATATTTTCCCTTTTTCTTTGAAAGTTCTTTTTAAAATTTTTATTTCACTTTAAAAGTTAGATTGTTTTGAATTTAGAAAGAATTTGAAGAAATAGTAATTACAGTCGGCTGCAAAATTATTCGAGCACTAGCAATAATCCCTGTCTAAACAAAATACACTGAATACAGCTTTGTTAAATAAATCCTTATCCGCGTTTGTAATGATCGATAGATGGCGCTCTCTGAACACTGCAGTTGTTAGTAAATATAACAGCCACGTGTAATTATTATTCTTTCTCCGCCATTTCATCATGGAAAGTCGATTGCATAATATGAGGATATGCAGTGGTGTGATAATTTCACCTTAGCCCACCAGAGGGCGAGCATTTCATTACAATCGCGGATCGAGTCATGTTCTTAGTCAATCTAAGAACATGATTCGGCAAGGATTTATTTAACAAAACAGTCTTAAGTGTACTTTTTTAATATAGGAATTATTGGCTAGTGCTCGAAAAATTATGCTGCCGACTGTAGATGTGCAGTCGGTAACAAAAATGTCCGAACACTAGAAAAAATTCCTATGTAAAAAAAGTACACTTCATACGGCTTTGTTAAATAAATCCTTGTCAAATCCTGTTCTTAGTCATTGTAAGAACATGATTCGATAAGGATTTATTTAACAAAACCGTATGAAGTGTACTTTTTTTACATACGAATTTTTGCTAATGTTCGGACACTTTTGTTACCGACTGTACTTTGAAAACCCTAGAAGTTATGTGAAATAAGGATTTTATTTCACAGGTAAGATTCTTTTTAATATTTTATTATTTCGGTCTATTTAAGTAATTATTTTTATAAAATGCTTGTAATTGTTATGCTTATTTCTCTAAATTGAATTTGTTTAACTATATTATATCATATATTATTTCAAAAATTATTTCAAAAATGTCCATAATTATTTATGAGAGTTAAAACGAGTATAAAGAAACCAAAGTTATAAAAACTTTTGAACTTTGTTAGATGTTAATAACATGGTAAAAATAAATTTCAGCAGCTTTAATATTTTACACTATAGTTTTGCTTGTTGTATCTTTTAATAATAATAATAATATATATATTTATATTCAAAACAAAAAATTGCCAATAACGCGATAAATGCCAAAAAAGGTAACTTTTTTCAACATTCACATGGTTTCATCTTTGCACCTTTCTTATATTCCCTTAATAATGGAATTCTTCGTCCACTCTTATAATAAGTCTATATAAGAGCTGTATGATTCATCAGAAAATTTAAAACATGGTATATAAAAAGTTTTTTTTTTTTTCTTATAATTATTTTTATTTGATTTTGCACGTGCGCATTTTATTTCCTAATTCAAAATTATTTAAAAAAAAAAAAAAAATTCGATAGTGTTTGTAAGTAGGAATTGACTTTAAAAAAATTTCTTTTATATTACTTGTTATGTCTCTGAACACGAACTATTTGCTTGATCTCAACGAAAAGTTTAGTGTAGCATCTCTTATATGATACATATTTAGAATACTAAGTTTGGATTTTCTGCTATTATTTGTTCTTGAAATATGCTCATAACAGATAGACACCCACACCCACAGACAAACACACAGACCAACCCCTAAAAACATGGTTTTTAAATTCTGGGGACATCAAAACATATATTTTATTTAATAAAACTGAATTTTGTATGAATTTTTTTTAAACAAATATGGGATTTTTTAGATATTTACAATTTTACGTAAATATTCATTATTTATACATTTCCTTTTTTTTTTTTTTTTTTTTTTTTTTTTTTTTTTTTAAAGCTTGCTTTTGCATGATCAGTCTTATAAAAATGAGGCTTTCGATTCTAATAATTCACAGTTAAGCACTTGCTTTCAAACTGTCGCTTTTAGTATAAACCGATTCCTGTTTGTGGTCTTAGTTCCATAGTTTATTTGTTAAAAAATAATATCTGCCTTATGGAATGCGTCTCGGAGATGTTTTTGTTTTAGATTATTTTTTTAATTAAATCACAGCTTGTATTTTCTTTATTTACGCTGTATACATTAAGTCAACTGCGGGAAAATTCAAAATTGTACCAATGTAAAAGTGAAGGCGGAAATCCATTGCATACTTAGAAAAAATGAATGGATTTAAAAACGAAATCGTAAATTGCGGGAAAACGTAAATTTCGATAATATAAAAGCGGGGCTATATTGTATTTCTTTTATTTATACATTAAACATTGCGATAATACGATAGTTTTATTTTGATTTTTTTTTTAATTTCTACAAAATTTATTGGATTCGTTGAAGGAAAAAAACGGATACTGATACGGATATTTTTTCCGGCTCATACTGATCCAGATATGAAAACGGATCTTTTTTCCTTGCAGATGTCCGCAGATACGGATAATACGAAACTCCGGCATATGTCTAACACATCATCGCAAAAATATTGAAAACGGACTCAGTGGGACCTCAAAACGTACAGAAATATAAAAAACTCAAATTTGGATTTTTGACATAATTACAATACTTTCCTTACATATGTATGTTCAGAAAGTAAAAAGGAAATATTTACAACAGTTGTCATGAATTTCCAAACTGAAATCCTTCCCAATCTGAACAAGGGGGTAATTACCCCCTTTACCCTCCCCGTGGATACGCCAGTGATCTCAGTAACATATATGATATTTGTTCGATTTTAAATAATTTATAATAATTAAAATGCACTTTTATTGTTTTTATCACTCATTGCAATGTAGCTGAATTATTTTGTTTGTCTCTGTAAAATAATTATGCAATTATATCATTTTTTACATTACTATAATTTTTCCTCATAAAAAAGAAAAGTGTTTCATAATTTATGAGTGGCACAGAATTTTATGTTTTTTTTTTTTTTTTTTTTTTTTTTTTTATATATATATATATATAACATTCACTAAATTGTTAACTTTCTGACTCATTCTCCCTTTTGCTATTACTATATCTCTCAGTATAAGAAAGTATTTCATAAATTATGTGTGATGCTTGATTTTACTTTCTTTACTATTATATGGAATTATCTTGTTCTATTCGTTCAGATATACATTAAGTAAATTAAATTCTTCATATTTATTTTATATATCTATATTTCATCCTATTTTGCTTTAGGCAGCCCACTGCAAAAGCTGACAACGCTTCTATAGCATATTGAAAGAAATATAGCATTTTGGAGCAAATGAATAAATAGAGGGAAAAACCTTTACTTTAAAAAAAATCTGGAGTGACTCCACTCGACTTTCCGAACATTGAGTAATTAACAGTTTTGTAGATAAAGTAAAGAAAGAGGAGTTGTTCAACAAACAAAAGAAAGAAAACCATAATAGAGTGTTTGAGTATTTTTCTCCATCTATTACACGATGTTTTATTTAACGCTACTGAACTTTGAGCCCATAGATCATAATGATAAAGAATTTTTCGTTGTGTCCCTGTAAAAACCTATAAATGCTAGATTCACCAAAATGCTTATAGTTAGTGCAACAGTGATTTATAATATTCATATAAATTTTCAGCTCAATTTAATGAGGCGTTTAGATGCTGTCGCACTTTTAAAAATTTGATCCCATCAAAATCAATAGGGTTCGTGCTACGGTGACTCGCAACATGCGTACCAACTTACAGCTCATTCGAGCAAAGCGTTTAGACGCTAGCGTGTTCACTCACATACATACACACATATACACACACGCATACATACATCATTGTAAAAATAGTGAATACGGACTCAAGGGACCTCGAAACTTATAGAAACATCAAAATCTCAAATTCGGATTTTTGACATGATTACAATACTTTCCTCACTATAGTGCTCGGAAAGTAAAAATAATAATAAATTATGTAAAATACTTATCAGCCTTATATGCTTATGAACGTTCAACGATCATTACTCGAAAAGAAACTGTCTCCAATTATTATCACCAGAAGATAACATTTTTCCCGTTTTATTGATAATTTAATGCTTATGTAGCATCATATTAACAGGAATTGATAATACTTTCGCTTACTTTTTATCTCAAGACAAAAAATAATTTTCTTTCGTGATATTTAGAAAGTAAAATTTATCGATCTTTCTTTTTTTTTTAATATTTTCCAACAAAGTGGAAAAGTGTTTAAAACTTCGTTTGTCTGTCTAACCGCGCTTTAACTCCCGTAAATACGCATAGAATTCTTTGAAACTGATATATGTTAATGAAATTTATTAAGGGATGTTCCATATTGAAAATGGATTAAATACCACCACTAGTTTGTATACACCCGAAAGAATTCCAAAGCATTGAGCTCTATGAGAGGTATTTCTATAAATCGTATTTTATAACTTTATCTTGCACAAATCATAATAAAGTTGGCATTTATTATTTAATTCATATGCACAAAGAAAGAAAAAAACGTTTATTGGAGTATGATTAACATTAAAATATACAGTACCACTCAAAAATATTCAGATACGTTAAGGACTGTAATCGGAAATTGCTTCAATTCCATGTTCATTTTCATTATGCATTTTTAACACTTTATAAAAATGTTTAAGAATGATTATGATTTGAATTAGTCTATGTGTGTGTCTTTCTACCCGTCTGTCTGTCAGTTTACTTCTAGCGTCCGTAAACATTTTCAGAATTTCTTCGAAAGGATGTATATTATTTAAATTGCCTATATTTATTCCCTATTTAAAATGGTATAAATAGCACAAATGGTTTGTATACAGGGATATTGAAAAGAATATCAATGCATTGCGTTTTATGAGAAATATTATTAAAAATCGTATTGAAATAACTTTGTACTACACAAATCATAATGAAATTGACATTAATTGTTAATATGCTAAAAAAAAGGTTTTCTATTGACTATGGTATGTTTAGCGTTAAGATTTACAGGTTTACACTAAATTGTTCAGATACATTAAGGGTTAAAATTGGAAAGTGTTGAAACTGCATTTATTTTTCCGTTACAGTATTTCAACTTCTAACTCTTATTAGAGGAGTAGTTGCATTGTTTTGGGATAAAAGAATAAAATAGCTTTTTTTTTTTTTTTTTTCTTAATTGCTAATTTTCAACCGATTTTGAGAAAATTTTAAAATTTGGTATAAATAATGATTATGAGTTCACAGTTCAAAAACTATCTAAATTCAAATTTCAATTAATGTTTTTATAGCGATTTTTACTTTCTCTTAATCATATACTATATATATGGTACAGAAAGTATTATTAAGGGCTAAAATTTTCAAAATCGAATTTTTGTTATATTTGCATGTTTTGGGATCCCTTGAATTAAAAAAAAATATATTTAGAGGTTCGTCTGTGATAATAATAAGATAATTTTTTTAAATAAAAATTTTAATAAATTATTTTTTAAAAACAGAATTATTTTTTAATAGCCGAATTAAATTCTATATAAATGTAGGTGCATTAATGAAACGAGGGGTTGAGGGTGGTGGTAGCCCCCCTCACACAGAACTAATTATCATATAAAACTCTTCCGAAGCCTAATTTGAATTGTTTAACACAGGTTTACATAACAGTACAGTCGGTAACAAAAGTGTCCGAACACTAGCAAAAATTCCTGCATAAAAAAAGTACGCTTAATACTGTTTTGTTAAGTAAATCCTTGTCGAATCCTGTTCTTAGACTGACTAAGAACAGGATTCGACAAGGATTTATTTAACAAAACAGTATTAACTCTACTTTTTTTATATAGGAATTTTTGCTGGTGTTCGGACACTTTTGTTACCGACTGTACTCGTTATCTTACCTAATAATCTGCAACCTGTATTTATAGTATGAAATTTCAGGGTAAGAGAAAGTCGTGTGAGTGACACATCAGATTATTTAAAAGTGCACTACGAAAAATTGAAACCTCGCTGTCAAACTTTAGCTGTAAAATTCACAGCTTCTTTGTACTTCTTATAAATTATTTGTTTGATATAATTTACAGTTCAATTGCCGTAGATTTCACGCTCACCATAAAATGTACGGCTTCTTCGTACTTATAATACCTTATTTATCGCATTTGACATAATTTGTTTTACATTTTATTCTCACCCCACAATTCACGGCTTCTTCTTAATTTCACAGTTCATTTGTTGTATTTGATGTACCGTAATTTCTGGTAAATACCCCGCAGGTAAGATGTGTCATTTCTCCACCAGAAATTTTATTTAATAGAGAATTCTACACTTTTTCGAAGGAAGAGCTCGTACAAATATAAATCTATTTATCAATTGAAATTTCTGGTGCAAAACTGGATTATATAACCTGTGGGGTATCTACCAGAAATTCCGGTAATTTGCCCTTTATTTACCATACATTTTTCGCTCACCGTAAAACTCACAGCTTCTTCGTAGTTTTAATAAATTATTTGTGGTATTTGACGTAATTTGCTGTTTCTTGCAGGTAACATTTACGTTCACCAAAAAATTTACGGCTAAAGTTTGGTAGCGAGGATTCAATTTTTCACAATGGACAAGAAAATAACGAAAATCGTCTGTTAGAGCAGTGTTGCCAGATTGGGGACTTTTTTTATTCAAGAAAGATACACCACTAAATTTTAAGTGTGACTGTTGTCTAATCACTTCGAAGATTAATCGTCTATTATATATATCAAACATCCCTTCTCAAAATTATTGGTAAGAGTTGAATTGAAACAGTCCCCACTCTAGCAACACTGAGTTAGACAAAATTACGTATATACAGTGTGTCTCAGTACTACGTTTCAGAACTTCTAGTTGGGGTAAAGTGCATCCCGGTGGCTCGAATCTTATAGCATACCTGCCAACGTCTTAATTACTATTCCGTAGTGTTGTTAGTCACACCTTTTTTTTTCCCATCAATAATTTTTTAGAGTAATATTTTTCAAATACAATTTCGATTAAATAAGAAGAAAAATACTCTAAAAATATACTGGTGTGAAAAAATAGGCGGGGCTAACAATACTACGGAATATTAATTAAGATGTTGGCAAGTACGTTATAGCAATGCGGGGTCGGAAGAAATAAAAAGACACTACGTAAGTGAATATTTGTTTTAATATTGAATGTGTACATCGGGTTTCGTAGGGACACGCCCTTTTGTAAGGATTCTTCCACCAGAATTTTTATATAATAAAATTTTACTTAAAATTAAAAGCTTATTTTATGACAAAAAAGGCTATAAAATTTTACTAGTCCTGAAAATTCATTACTGTACGAACCCTGTACATGAACCAAAGGAATATGGTTCAAAGATAATGTTCGAAGTTTTGCCCATAGACTTCAATGCACGCTTATAAAGACACTCGAGAGCCTACAAGGAGAGAGGCGTTAATAGTGAGTCAGATTCTGATTGTTTTGAAAACCCTTTTTGACTGGTCAGGGTCACTGTAGTCGCCTATTGGTTACCACTGAGTATACGGGAGTGCAATATCTTTATAACAATAATCCGTGATATACACTAGCTAGTTCTAGCCCCATGATAAATCAAAACAACTGAGTTTTGAATTCCATAGATTTTCCTTGATCCGCAAGAAATGTAAAATTAAAGAAAGCGAAATTACATAATTATTTAAATTCTGAGAAATAATCATTATTTTTTTTAATCGATATCATATACATTACTTATCTAAAAATGCAGAAAAATATGCGACAGATGAATATTTTAAAAACAGATAACATTTTCCATTCAGATTAAAATGTGCTTTCATTTAAGCTCCAGTTATGTTTTCATTTTAAATAGGGCGCATCGTTCAAATAACAACAAAACTTTTGAAGCATGTGCCGTTCCTGAAATGATAGTTCTTCACCACAGTCACCAGGTGACCTTGTCATCGTTAAATAACGTAACTACGCTAACTGTAACTCCATTGAGATGATTAAACTTAATAGTAATCTTTCTGGGAGAAATTTTGAAGGAATGGTTTAAGAGAAGATGGCATGTCCTCATGAAGCAAAACTCATAACTGCAAAAAATATGAAGCCAAAATCATAACTGCAGAAACCCTTCGGTAGCACACTTATATAAGAAATTCTGCATTGTTATTGTGAAATTATGTGATTAGGATCATTCTAGAGTATTCTAGACTAAAGTCATTGTAACTATAGGTTTCAAAGCTCTGAAATAAATGTCAAATAAATAAAGTAACAAAATACTAGCCAGTGTTTTGGTAGATTCAATATGGCTCCTGTGGTAGCCTTGGCTGCAATTGCGGCAGCCATCTTGAGTAGACAATGGTTCATTTTCTCTGCGGGCTGATACGCCGTAAGCCAACTCCGTTTATATCATTCCTCCAAAGGGAAAATTGAGATAAGTCAGGTTTATGCCAGAATATTTGCAATTTCATGCGCCATAGATCTGAGACCTGTATTGAAAACGGTGGATGAAACTTCGAACGCTACCTTCGGTTCATGTTTCTTTTGTTTACTATATGTGCATTTATTATTAAAATGCTTTTTAACCCTTGGCCGGTCCTATTTAATTTCACTGCCCTGATCAATGTTGTTAAATTTAGGGATTTTTTTATTCAATATCCACCACTAAATTTTAACTGTAATTGTAATGGTTGTCTAATCACTTCGAAGGTTATTCGTTCATATCAAAAATAACTCCTCGAAATTATTGGTGGTAGTTCAATAAAAGAGTCCATAGATTTAGCAATACTGTTTAGAACACTTTAGGGTCGGCAAAGGGTTAAATTACGTTTTTTGTTGTTGTTGTTTTTCTGATGTTTCTATGTACATCACCGCTTCAGGAAAGCAAATTTCAAGCCGTCTAGATGCAACCTACCCCACCTAGAAGTTCTGAAACGAGCTACTGAGACATCCTGTAAATCTATTCACCAATGATTTTCAATAGGTAATAGTGATGTCACTCTGGTACTAAAAAAAAGAATTTTCCATAATTAAAATCGATGTCCTACAATATTTGATAACAATGTGTTTTAAGCAAACATCTGTTAATAAAAATTCTGTTTGTTTCATAGACATAAATACGACAACTTGAAAAATGCAATGGAAGCGTTTTTAACTGCTATTTCAGAACACGAAGTCTCCGCCTTTATATCAGGATATTTTCTATCACTAAATTGAATTAGTAATTTTTATGGTAAAATAAGCCTAAGAGATTTAAAAAAAAAAAAAAAAAAAAAAACTGAATGATGATGAAAATGTTAAAAAAAAAAAAAGAAAAGAAGAAGAAGAAGAATCAGAAGTATTTCGAGCTTCGCGTTTAAATAAAAGGATGACAAAAGATTAAATTATTTAAAGTTAAATTTTATTATGTGCATTTAATTAGACGTGTTTTGTAATTACTTTTCAGCGAAAATTTTCGGTTCATAAACCACAAAAAAGCAACAATAAAAATTTCTGCGTTGAAAGTAGTAAAATGTTTTCAAATATTCCTCTCCAAAAAACTTTAAAATATAAGAAATACACAAAAGAAAAAAAAAAGGATTGAATATAAAAACCTTTAAAAATAAAAATCTCATTGTATTTTGTTAGAACAATACAATCACTCCATATTAAAAATAGAGAGAAAAAATTCAGAGTGCGTTTTAAAAATTTATCTTCTTCAGTCAAAGAACCGTAAAATTTCTGGGTTTATAGTTTACTAGCAGGCTTTGCCCGCTTCGCTGGTCATTATATTGAAATGAAGTCTCAAAATACCATATCCTTAATAATAATAATAATAATAAAATCATTGAAATCAGTCAAAATCTAAGTTAAAGTTCTCGATACCTTCGATAGCACTTTTCCCACTCGCCACACTTCACAAAATCCCTTTACAGTGCATGTTGCATACACATACCTAGCCCACCAATTAAAAAATCGGGATTCTAAGATTATTTGAAGCAGAGTTATGTTTTAAAACGTGTTTTTTAGCCCCCCCCCCCCCCCCGCTAAGGGGAGGTAGGGTGGAGTTTCACAAAATCAATTTGTAGTGTGTGTTGAATACGCATAAGCAGTCCACGCATCAAAAATTGTCATTCTAAGATAGTTTGGAACAGAGTTACGCATGAAAACGTGTTTTAAATCACCCCAACCCTCAAGGGGGGTGATAGCACGGAATTCCAAATAATCCCTTTGTAGTTTGTGTTGAGTGCGCATAATCAATCAACCTATCAAAAAATCGCTTTCGTGAGATAATTTGGAGCAGAGTTACTCTTTAGAACGTGTTTTTGTTCCCCCCCCCCACATACACCCTGCTCTTAAAAGTAGGAAAAGGAGAAAAGTTCACAAAAATTCCCTTATAGTGCGTGTTGGGAACGCATAACCAGCCCGCACATAAGAAAATCGTCTAACATAGTTTGGAGCAGAGTTACGCATGAAAACATGATTTTGCCCCACCCCACCCCCAAGGGGAATAAGGTGTAATTTTACAAAATCCCTTAGTAGTGTGTGTTTTGAGTACGCATAACCAATCGACATATCCAAAAATCGTTATTATGAGATAATTTGGAGCAGAGTTACTCTTAAAAGCGTTTTTTGCCTCCCTCCCCGACTTTGAAGGAGGGGAGGGGGAATTTTCGTAAGATCCCTTTATAATGCGTGTTGGGAATGCATAAGCAACTCACATGTAAAAATTAATCTTACTGAAATAATTTGAATCAAAGTTATGCTTGGAAACATGCTTTTTGCCCCACCCCCACCCCCACCCCCAAGGGGGGATAGGACGGAATTTTACAAAATCTCTTTGTAGTATGTGTCTTGAGTACGCATAACCAATTGACATATGAAAAAATCGTTATCCTGAGACAATTTGGAGCACAGTTACTCTTATAAGCGTGTTTTTGCCCCCCCCCCCCGCCTTTAAGGGTGAAAATTTGTAAAATCCTTTTACTGTGTGTGTTGGAAAAACATACACAACCCACATATACAAATTAATCTCATTGGGATAATTTAAAGCAAAGTTATACTTGGAAACGGGTTTATATTGCCCCCCCCCAAGGGGAAAAGGGGGAACTTTCGCAATACCCCATTACAGTGGGTGTCAGACACACGTAAGTAAGCCACTCACTAAAATTTGTAACCTCAGGTCCTATAGATTTCTCCGGATGAATTTTGCGCTAAAAGAGGGGCTCGAATTTGCCCCCTCGTAACTCCCCCTCCCCCCCCAAAAAAAAAATCGAATATCACAAAAAAAAAAAAAAAAAAAAAAAAACAGGAGATTTTGGAAATATCCTCAAGACTCTTGGTGATTTTCTATATCTTTGTGCTGTTATTGGTACAGTTTTACTCGAAAACCCGTATTTTGCTAAATTTGCTTCCGAAGATAGTTTTTACCCCCTCCCCCCCTCTTAAAAATCCAAAACTGAAATCGCAGCATTTTTTTTTTCACTCAATTCTAGTCTCTCTCTTTGCAATTTCTTCACCGTGAAGCTATTTGGAGCCGAATTATGCTTATAAGGGGGTTTTGCCTTCTGCCTCCCCCCAGAGGGAACTGGGGGAGATTTTGCAAAATCCCGTCTTAATGGGCGTCAGGGTCCTAAAAACAACGTGCTCACCAAAATTTGCGAGTCTATCTCCCATAGAATTGCCACGGCTGTGTTGAATCAGTGAATCAGTGATTTTACTCTTTTATTCCCCACCACGCCCCAAAGGGGTAAAGGGGGAGGGGCTTTCACAAAATCCCGTTACAATGGATTTTGGACACACGTGACCTCAGCTATTATAGATTTCCACGGACGAATTTAGCGCCAAAAGGGGAGGGGTCGAATTTGCCCCTTCGTAACTCCCCCCCCCCCAAAATCGAAAATCGGAAAAAATCAAAAATGAGCTTTTGCAAATACCTTCAAGAAGACGTTTATCTTTCTTTTTTTTTTTTTTTTTTTTTTTTTTTTTTGATATCTTTGAGCTATTACTGCTAGAATTTTACTTGAAAATCCATATATTGCGAAATTTCCCCCCGAAAATCCTTTTTACCCCCTCTCCCCCCTTAAAAATCCAAAATTCCAAAATCGCAAAAAATGATTTTTTAGTATTCAAGCCTAGTCTCCCCATGTGCAATTTTTTCATCGTGAAGTAATTTGGAGCCGAGTTATGATTATAAAGGCGTTTTTGCCTCCTGCGCCTCCGAAAATCATTTTCACCCCTTTCCCCCCTTAAAAACCAAAATTCCAAAATCGCAGAAAATGAGTTTTTCGTATTCAAGCCTAGTCTCCCCATCTGCAATTTCTTCCTTGTGAAGTAATTTGGTGCCGAGTTGTACTTATAAATGTGGTTTTGCCTTATGCGCCCCCGAAAATCTCATTTTTACCCCCTACCCCCCTTAAAAATCCAAAATTTCAAAATCGCAGAAAACTATTTTTTTGTATTCAAGTCTAGTCTCCCCATCTGCAATTTCTTTACCGTGAAGCAATTTGGAGCCGAGATATGCTTATAAAGGTGGTTTTTGCCTTCTGCACCCCCGGGGGGGAACGGGGGGGTATTTCGCAAAATCCCGTCTTAGTGAGCGTCAGGGTCCTAAAATCAACCTGCTCACTAAAAATTGTGGCTCTATCTCCCGTAGGATCGCCACAACCGTGTTGAGTCAGTGAATCAGTCAGTGAATCAGTCAGTGAATCAGTGAGTTTACTCTTTTATATATATAGATAACATTAGAATATATGAGAAAGAATGAAAATAATGCGGTGTGACCTTCACACCCCCTTTTCCTTACGCTACTATACAATAAAAATGTTATTACATTAAAGGGGTTATTACATTATTTTTATTAGCATATGAGGTGTTGTATCTGAACATAAACAAAAGAGTTCCTTTTGACAAAAGAAGTCTGTGTGAGGGAAGAAGGGCTGTCGCACCCCTCAACTCCCTGCTTGAATATTATAGCAACATTCAAAAACTTTTAAGGCTCTTGTCAAATTAAAAAGTTTATTTCAAACTATTCAAAGAATTGCTGGCTACTCTCTGAAATTTATTAGAATAATTTTGTGTTTAAACAAGTTAATCACGTGATTTATAATACATACGCTAAGCGACAAAAAAAAAGCCGCACTGCAGAAAAAATTACTTATACCTTTTTCATTTGTATTAACTTTAAAATTAAGGGTTGAAACAAATAAAACTGCTTTGTTTGCATTATACCAAAGGGATGAAATGATACCTATGTGCATTTTCAATATAATAATTCGCTTTATTACTCTCTACGAAGTATTTTATAAGAATCTGCATAAAACTTTCGTTTTAAAAATAATGCAATAACCGTACACTTTATATTCTATTATGATTTATTATATGAAATAAACAAGTTATATTTTAATATATGAAATAAAACTATTTATTTGTTAGATCTAAGCAATTTTTTATTAAAAATATGTATTCTGTATATGTATTCCTTTTTATAGACGAAACATTTTCGAGCGGATCGCGATTAGGACTATTTCCATGTCTGGTAAAGATGAAATTCTACTATATCTTTTGTGGTATTTAACTTAAAGTGAAAAAAGATATGATTACTTACAGAATTATAGGTTCTCATGGGAATGGATAGGAAATTTTGACAATTTGAAGTGAATAAACTTACCACAGACGCCGCGTAATAAGGTGCTTTATAATCTTGAAATGCTGTTTGCAGAAATGTCCAAGATACCTCCAAAATAGTCAGTCAGGCACCACTTTTATAACGGCTGTGTTTTATTTCGAGTTAATTGATCCCTTGAGCATAAAAATATGCCCGACTGTTTGAAAAGTTACGCACTTCCGAACCATAATATACGGAGAATGTGTTACTGTTTTAAAAGTGCGATTTTCATTAAGTCGGTCATATTTTCGTTGTCAGATCTGCTTGTTTTCTTTAGCTCAAAATAAGTCAAACTTGACTCATCAGAGAGAACCAGTTCAGCCCAATAATTAACTAATCATTTTTTAATTTTTTTAGCCATCTGAGGACTTGCTTTCCTAATTCTTTTCATTAAGAATGGAATTTTTTTCAAATTTTCTCTCATTTAAACCTGTTTTGTTTAATAGTTGCTGCACGGTAGTTAAAGAAATTATGCTGCTAAACACTTTTTCTGATTCTTTTTTATGTTTTAAATGTAATACAAACCGATTTTTAACGCAATGGATTTTTAACTTACGGTCATCTCGCTTGGATTAGCAACATGGCCGCCTCAAGCCAAATTTCCGGTTTAAACGGCCAAAAAATTTTATATCTTGCTAAAAACCATTTTGCCAATATTTCGTTAACATTTAATTATTTTGTCATCTCACGTATTAAAATATTTTTTGATTTTCATTCAAAAATTAATAGTTTTTGAGACATCGTAAACTGTTTATTCTTACCATTTTTAAAATAATTTCTAAAATTACAATTTTCCTGACAATTGCATTTTATTTTTAACACTGGACTCAATGCTAAAGTGTATGGGGAGGACAACATAATAAAATCTGTTCGAAAATTTACTTTTTAAACAATAAAATTAGCGGTTGTAGAAGGTGAAAAGGAAAATATCCAAGGGCGGCTATTTTTTTTTTTTTTTTTTTTTCCGCTTAGTGTATATATATGTATTTTTTTTCCCTTGAGGATCTAGGAAACGGCTCTAACGATTTTGATGAAAGCATGGAGTTATGGGTTTTGAATAGGGTTTTTAGGGGGTTTTGGGGGGAGTGAATAAAAGAATTGGGCTTATCGTCATCTTAGGAAAATTCGAATTCGTATCCGCAAGTTGCAACATAGGACAAAAATTTAGTTTACTCGGAAATAGATACAACGATTTTGATGATAATTTGGGATTAAAAGTTCTGAGGGTACCAAATCGATTGGATATAAGGCCATTTTCAGGAAAATTCGCGTTCTATATTAATCCTTTATTTCCCGGTTGCATTATATGGCAGAAATTAGATTTACTCGGAAATGGATGTAATCTCTATATATTAAAAAAAAGTTACTGTCACTAGCGTCAATTTTTTTTGTCTGCGACAGCAACTTCTAACGGGGGGCAGGGTCCTTCGTGTCATGACAGGTATCAATGTGTTCCGAATACTCCAAGGGAGACATTTCAGCTGCTTAGAAATTTCTATCATTTTAATTAAAGAAGTTATCAAGTAAAAACGACAAGTTTATGAAGGTACTCTATTTGCCATTTTCAAAAAGATTTCTCCCAGTGACGTTGTTCTTCGGTCATGAAGTCATTTTACACGGAAAAATTAAAATATGATCCATGGTTGTATGTAGGTAGGTAGGTAGGTAGGCAGGTAGGTTGGATTTAACGTCGCACCAGTACTGCGCTATGGGCAATTAGCGACGGTCTGGGACGCACCCCTAGAGATGTTCCGGAGGCATGTCATCACAATTTTGATCCTTCACGGAGGGGAAGATCCCCTCCCCCCCCGCCCGCTTTGGTGATCCCCAGATGTATAGTATGGATGGGAATATGGAGAACTTTGCGTCCGCGACAGATTTTATGTGCACCAGCCACCATTAGTGTATACGACGGTCTTTGGCCGGCACAAGTATCGAATCGGAAATCTTCCAATTACGTGCTCGGCGCTTTACCGACTACGGAACCGCGGATCGAAACCATAGATTTAGAAAAGAAAGAAAATAAATAAATATTTTCTCTGCTTTTAGAAAATTAATTTTCTTACACGAGAAAATTAAAATATGATCCCTGATTGTAGGTAGGTAGGTAATTAGGTAGGTTGAGTTTGACGTCGCACCATTACTGCGCTATGGATAATTGGCGATGGTTTGGGACGCACCCCTACGGATGTTCCGGAGACATGCCGCCACAGTTTTGGTCCTACACGAAGGGAATGGCTCCCCTGCTTCGGTGGCCCCCAGAGGTATAATTTTGATTAGAACATGGAGAAAATTACGGCCACAACAAATTTTACTTACACCAGCCAGTGTACACGACGGGTTTTGGCCGGCTCGAGAACCGAACCCGCAATCTTCCAATTACGAGCTCGGCGCTCTACCGACTGGGGTACCGCGGTCCGGATCTAAGGTTGCAAAAAAGGAATAAAAAGGGTCATATACTAAAGGTGTAATGCAAAATGGTCTAGATATTATAAATTTCTTTCTATTAAAAAAAATATAAATATTATACATTTCAATTTGACATTGAATATGAGGATTTCAAAAATATTTTTCTGTTTTTGTCTTGTAATATGCACTATTAATATTCCTTTTAGGTGAAAGAAAGCAGCGAATAGGCGGGCAGAGCTCTGCATGTGTTAATAAGTAAAGTGAGTCGGGGGAGGCGAAGCCTCCCTCGGGGGTTGGTGAGCGAAGCGAGCAGGGGGCAGAGCCCCCTAGTTATTTTAATAAAAGTTTTGAATTAAGTGTTTTTTGGATATAAAATCAATTAAACATATCCTCATCTTCAGGAAAAGTCACGTTTGCTGTTAACCTTTCATCCGCCGGTGGCAAAATATGGCAGAAATTGAATTGGATATAACGATTCTGATGAAAGTTTGAGTTTAAGTTATTTTTTGATAGAAATTAGATTGGACTTATCCTCATCTTCAAGATAATTTGTGTTTACTGTTAACCCTTTAATTGCCGTTTCTAAAATATTGAAGAAATTGGGTTTTCTTGAAAGGGGATTTAACGATTTTGATGAAAATGTGGCCATAAGTGTTTTTTGGAATAAAAATTTGATTAGACTTATTCTGATCTTCAAGAAAATTGAGGTTCACTGTTAACGTGTTATCTGTCGGTTAAAGAAAATGCAGAAATTGTTTTTACTCGGAAATAATTAAAACGATTTTGATGAAGTTTTTGGGTTAAGGGTGTTTTGAAGTGAAAAATCAATTATATTCATTCTCATATTAAGAAAATTCGTATTTGCTATTAACTCTTTATTCTCCTGCTACAAATGCGGTAGAAATTTAGTTTACTCGGAAATGAATATAATGGTTTTGAGGAAAGATTAGGCTAAAGGGCTTAAGGGTGAAAAATCGATTCGACTTATCCTCATTTTCAGGAAAATTTGCATTCGCTGCTAACCCATCAGCCGTCAATTGCAAAATACGGCAGAATTTGAGTTTACTAGGAAATGTATCTTAGAACTTTAATAAAAACTTAGGAATAAAGATTTTTAAGAAGACAAACTTTCGTTCTGCTTTCTGCAAAATATAACAAAAACCTTGTTCTCTTAGAAATGAATCTAAAAATTTTGCTAAAATTTAGGATTAAGGATTGCTTGAGATGACAAACTCATAGTCAGGAAAATTAACGTTGATTATTAACCCTCACTTCAACCGTTGAAAAATGTGGCAGAAATCGGGTTTGCTTCGGGATTTCCCGAGAATGGTTGAAACGATTTTGTTAAAAACTTAGAAATAAGGCTGCTTTGAAACGGCAAACCCATCTGATTTATCTTCATCTTCTAAAAAGTTAGCTTTTGTTGCTAAACCTTATTTCTCCCGTTGAAAAATATGGCTGAAACTTGGTCGTCTGGGAAATTGCTGAAACAATTTTGGTAAAAGCTTAGGGTTAAGTGTTTTTGGAGAAGATAAATACATCTGAGTTATCATCTTCTCATTCACAAAAATTAGCATTCTCTGTTAACTATTTTTCATCCGTTACAAAATGTGGCAGAAACTTAATTTTCTCGGAAATAAATCGAAAAATTTAAATAAAACAGAGAACTGAGTTTTTTTTTTTTTTTTTTAACTATTAGAATGATTTTGATAAAAATGTAGATTTAGGTTATTTTTGAGTTTATAAATGAATTGAAAACCCAAAAATCTGACATTCCCTTTAGAATATTTAGCATTCACCAGTGACTCGCACTTCCCCCAGAAAAATATGGCTTTTTTTTTTTTTCCCTTAAGTGTTCGAATGATTTTGATAAATATTTACAGTTAGCGCATTTTTGAGAGGACATTTCAATCTGAAATATCATCATCTTCAATATCATCATCTTCAATAGCGTTTACTGGTAACTAGTGTTACAAAGGCTGGAAAAAAACCCGTTTATTCCCCGGAAATAAACCGGGTTTTTTTGGGAAGGAAATTTTGAAAATTTCTGGAAGTTTTGAAATAATTTGATGCAAGGACATATTTTTTCCTTTTTATTTTTTTCCTTTTAGGCCTTCCTATTTAGCATTTTTAACTGTAACTGTATTATTTCATAAATAGACATTAAAATAGAAAGATTATTTCTAAAAAATTTCAGAATAAAATAGTTCTTCAATGTCAATAAAATTGTGTATTCAAAAGGTAAACAATGTAAACATGCTCAAATAATACATATCAATAAAATATAAATATAAATATACATATTTGTTTTAAAAATATACAAAGGAAAATATTTTTTAAGTTCAGAAATGAATATTCATCATTGCTTAATTTTAATTTTGCCAAATACTGATGTAATAGTAGTTTTATTGAAATTTTTTATTTTTCCGACTGAGTGAAAATAATGCCTGGACCGGGAGTCGAACCCCGGATCTTTGACTTACAAGGTCAAGGCTCTCCCATTTGAGCTATCCAGGCCGACACCCGATCGACATTACTCACTCGAAAAACCTTTAGGCAGAAACAAGAGTGAGTAATGTCGATCGGGTGTCGTCCTGGATAGCTCAAATGGGAGAGCCTTGACCTTGTAAGTCAAAGATCCGGGGTTCGACTCCCGGTCCAGGCATTATTTTCACTCAGTCGGAAAAATAAAAAATTTCAATAAATATGATTTTCTTCCACAGTTGATTGTGTGATTTTATTAAAAATTGTAATAGTAGTTTGTCTTAAATTTTTAATTTTTTTGTTGTTGCTGTTGTTGTCGTTGTTGTTGTTTACATTAAAAATTTAACTGCAGATTAAAGAGAGTTCACTGTACTTGTTTGTGAAACATTTAAAATGAATATTTATTGAAAAATCTAAAAAAAAATCACTCAAAACCATTGCAGTTAAAATGATAATTTTAGTTGAGTAATCTTTTAAAGACCTTTCTGATCAAGTAATATTGCTTAAACTATATTTTTAAGTTTAAAACAGAACATACAGTCGATAACAAAAGTATCCGAACACTAGCAAAAATTCCTATATAAAAAAAGTAGAGTTAATACTGTTTTGTTAAATAAATCCTTGTCAAATCATGTTCTTAGTCAGTCTAAGAACATGATTCGACAAGGATTTATTTAACAAAACAATATTAACTCTACTTTTTTTACATAGAAATTTTTGCTAGTGTTCGGATACTTTTGTCACCGACTGTACATAATTTAAATTTATTTGTTTTGCTAGAAATAATTTTAAAAAAAAGACCAAATTTTTTTAATTTGTCAGTTTGTTTCTCTTTTGGAAATATATTAAAAAGTATTATGCAATGATTGCAATGAATAGAAGCAGTACTGCCAGAAAATAAAATTGCTCCTGCATTTAAAACTAGTTTATGCAATACTTATTGACATTTTAAGTACTATTATGTATATGTATCTTGAATGCGTTAGCTCTAACTTCCATTTTGAATGTGACTGGTTTTATTTACTTTTAAAATTCCCAATATTCCTCAAAATTCCCGGGTTTATTCCCAACTTTTAAAAACTGTGGGTTTTTTGCAACACTACTGGTAACCCGTACACCACCTGGGAGAAATGAGGTGCAAATTTGTTTTCTTGAAAATCGCTGGAACGATTTAAAAAAAAAATAAAAAATGTTCAGAAGATTTTTTTTTTTTTTTTTTTAATGATCAAAACCCAGTCTCACGTATATTCTTCTTTCACAAACATTAGCCGTCGTTGGTCTTTGCCTCGAACAATATATAGCAAGAATCTTGTTTTCTAAGAAACTGTTTGAATAGTTTTGATAAAAAATTATATTTTGAGATTCGATATAATAATTCAATTTGAAATTTCCTTATCTTCAAGGAAATTATCTTTCAGAGGTAACTCACGCTCCACTCTGGGCAAACAAATAAGAAATATAACTATCTGAAAATAAATCACTGTACCTACACTACGAATGACTTTTACAATAAAACCGAGTGAATTCGGTCATCGAAGTATTTACTTTTAAATTATATAAATTTCAAAGAATATATCTAAAGACGCTAGTCGCATCGTCGTAGGCTACGGTATAGTACGCTCTAGAGCTCCTCCAATACAGGCTCGCTCATCAGGCATTTTGTTTCCAACTCAGCGATTGTTGCCCACGCGGTGCGAATTTCAAGTGCTATCAAATCACATAAAATGGAGGTTTTGCAGCCGAAAATTGCTCAAATCATACCAGAACTGCTTTTAGAACGTTTAGATTTCCAACAGATGAAGAAAGGCGAAAGAAATGGGCTATTAATTGTCCAGAAGAAAATTGTACACTTAGCTTTCAATCACAAATATGAAGTGTAATTATGATATGTTTTCTTGCATTTTTTGTATCAATTATTTGTTTTTATTGCTGTTTGATTATCTAAATGCTGTATTTTACAACCTACACTACTTTTCAACGTGTATAAATATTTAAAATCAAATAATTTAACAGCAACAGGGATGGCTACTTTTTACAAGGGTTATAAGAAAATTTCGCCAAATATTACCGCCAAACTTATCAAGTACAAACAATAATTCACTCTTCTGTTTAGGCAAACCCGCCATTTTAGGCGATAAAGATGCTGAGTGATACGTCTGCAACTAAACGTCACCAAGCTATATTTCCGCTGGGCAACAATGATCAGCTGTGAGTCAGCTCGTATTATAGGAGTCTTAGTACGCTCAGCTCAAAGAATCGTACGGTGATTTCCAAAACCGCAAGAAAACAAATGAAATGGCATAAATAATAATAATAATAATAATGAAATTTATATTTGCCATGGTGGACAGATATGGCATGATACGACATAATATGGCATAAATAGTCGTTCATAAGCTCTTTCTATATAGTGCCCCCCCCCCGCCCCTGTAGGGAAAAATATGTTCCCCTGTCGGTCGGAGAAATTCTATATAGTGCCACTACTGACAATACAGCTTAGATAGACATCATGTCAGTCACAAATAAAAATTTGCAATATTCTACGATTATTCAATTTTGAACTATGCGAGATACAAAATCCATTTCGCAAATCGGGATTACAAGCTTCCTTATACTAAAAAAACAAATACATCGACTAAAAAAAAATCTCAAAATGAAATCTAAAAGTGAGATTTCTCCAAGAAGTCTCACGGGTGGGATGAAGTTTGTAGCAGAAGAAAATGGACCTTTCTGTTTATGCTCCATCTATTATTCGAACTTAATATTATTATTCCAGGAAAATTGAAACATAGGGAAAAAAAAACAGCAAAATATTACAGTCTCGAAAACACCCCACAATAATTTCTAAAGTCCTCAAAAGAGCCTCTAAAAATATTTACCCCCCCCCCCCATTGGCATTTGACAACTCTGCCTGATGCTTACAAACCAAAGCGTGAATTACACCCCAAGTCCGGTGCCATTATAGTTACAATTCATTTGAGGTTTCTTGCAGAATGCAAGCTAATCTGGATACAGTTTTTACATGTGAGCAATGCAAGAGATGAACTAAGGAGTATTTATATATAATATTTATGTATTGAAAGTTTTCTGGTATAAAACTCCGAACCAAAAAAACTTTCCAGTACAGCACTGAGTACATCAAACTTAACACTTTCGCGACCGCTGACGCAGATTCACGTCATTTGAAAATCCCTAACTCCTCTAGTGGGCGTTTCTTTTGCGATTTGTATGTAACTTATTTCCTAAGATTACACCCAATATTAAAATTTGTACAATCAAATATATTATGGATACAATTATTTTGATTAGGAAGAATATAATTATAATGTATATCCATTTGTAAAATAAATGTCAATATAGAAAATTTTGTTCTGAAATATTGCAACTTGGTAGAATTACGCCCACAGGCGGACGTTACCGTCAAAAAGACAAAAGCATGAGATCGCGAAAGTGTTAATATTTGAAACTAGAAAGTTTAATGCAAGCCAAGATCAATCATTCAAATTTTATATATACTTGTCCATTTGCTTCAAGTTTCATGTTAAACCTGAATCAATGCATATCAAAAACGAACTATGCCTTACTAGAACATGATACGATTGCATGACGAGAACTTACGTTTCACCTAATAAATAAATTAAGTAATAAATGAGGCTGCACTATAGACGTTTCGCTGACACGCTACTTAAAAAAAAAAAATGAAAGAAAGAAAGAAAAGTAAAAGAAAGATGGAATGAAAAAGAAAGAAAAATGTTTTTGTGTTCCTGATCGATTTTTTAAATGAAAATCTCTTAATACTGATCGATTCAAACGTAATACATACGACCGACAACTTTTGGTCAAAATTGGAAATACTTTTAAAAATAAATAAATAATAAAATAAAATTCTGGAAAATTGTTTTACTAACCTGGCCATTTGAATTTTGTAAAAAAAAGATTAACAATATATAAAAGAAGAAAAAAAGAAGTGTATTATCTGTTTTTGTAGATATGAGAACTTTATATCATTATCACGTTGAATATTTTGTTACACAAAATATAAATATTGACGTGAAATATTTGCCAATCAAGCCACCAAACTACTGTTTCCCTGAAAGGCAACAATCCTTCATTTAAAAAAAAAAAAAAAAAAAAAAAAAAAAATCATGATAATGTGACATAATATTATTTTAACATAAGGAACACAACAGGGAGTGTAGGAACAGAGAAAGAAGGCTCCTTTTCTCTGATATGCATTTTCATTGGGGAAAAACATAGACCTTATATAGATAGACTACGCCACCAATAGGACTTCCCATTATAGTGAATGTCTTCAACATTAGGGTGTAATCTGATACCTTCATCCTTTGCGGTCAGCGCTGTATGTCACGTGACAGTGACTTGAGGGTGATTCTACCATAAGAAATCAATTTTTGTAAAAATCAAACAAAAAATTCTCCCCTTCAAAATGGTTTTTCCCAAAAGAAAATTTTTATAATTAATCTATGACATTTTATCTTTCCAACGATGCGTAAATCCAAAGGCTTAAATAAAAAGTATGTGCACAATACAGAAATTAAACAACCCAAAACTACTTTTTTTTTTCCTATGAAAAAATAACATAATATTCATTCTCGTCTCTCTCTCCAGGTCCGCATCACGTGATAATTTAGCTGGGGAAGCTAGCTCATCTCGCGGACAGATAATGAGGGGGATGCGTGATCTATCTATATAAGGTCTATGGGGGACGAGTATAGGGAAAGAAAAAACATGTGGAGGAGGATATTAATTTAGAATACAGAAAAGCCTGAATGTAAAGCAAATGGGAGGAAAGTAACTATTGTACTCCTCAACCTCACCCCCCTTGAAATTTTGAAAAGGCGGCGTCTATGGTAGTAATCTCTATTCACAGCAACAGATTTGATAAATATTTAATTTCTGATATGAGTGATTCGAAAAAATCTTGATTTGATACACTGTCAGCTATTACTTAGCTGATATAAGTACAAAAAAAAAAAAAAAAAAAAAGTGTATGTGAAAATTTATCGCTTCTATACAAAAATATTGGTACAAATGAAAGTTTTTGTTTTTTTTTCTGTTAATGTATACTATCTATTTACAAAAATTACACTTAAGTACAAACGATAATTTTAAGCCGATCCCACTAGATGCACATGTAATACGTAATATTTTATTTTGGGTAATTTGAAATATTAATATTATACCTTTTCTGAAAATTCACCATATTATTATGAAAAAATTTTTAAAAATCGAATTCTTAGTAAAATAATGTAGACATTCTTTAGTGAAACAGTTTCACTTTAGAAATAATGCAATATCTTAATTTAAAATTTAAAACTACCTGATTTTTTTTACAGATTATTATTAGAAACGAAGAATTGTTAAGAGTAGCATATTATTTCTGAATATGACTTGAATATATTGAAGTCATATCATTCAGAAGAATTTGAGTGCCTCTTGAGCCTTTGTAAAATTGATCGCAAATTTTTTAATGCTATTGTAATTTTGTTTCTGCAATATCTTACAGTATGCTCAAGTTTTGTGCAGATTTGGCTGCTTTAACAGAAGCGATAAAACTGAATACAAGCAAAAAAATATCAGATTTCTCAAATTTCTTTTAAAATACTGTAATCGTCTATTTTTTTATAAGACAACGCAAATTAAATTAACATAAAATTTGTTGAAGTTGGAACAAGAAGATTTCAAACCAAGTGTAAATTGGATTTTGAGATTTGAAGCAGGGTTCGTACAGGCCTTATATTTTCCCTGAGTCTTACACCAGTATTCTGAAACAATAAAATTCATCTTAATCAGAAAGACATATTTTATAACGAAAACTGTTCTAAAAAATTATTGGTATAAGACTCAGGGAAAAAATAAGGTCCGTACGAACCCTGTGAAGATTTTTTGTTGTGTCGAAGAATTAAGTATTATAACCTTAACACTTAACGGACGGACTATGTACTACATCTACGTCTTGAGTATGTTCTCGTCCGCCGACTGAATGAATTCCTTGACTCTCATGATAAGATTATACCCGAGCAATTCGGGTTCAGGACTCGTCATTCAACACAAAAGCAGTTGTGGAGAGTGACTGAATTCAATCACGATGGATGCCAAACCACCGGTGTGGCGGGAATTATGTTTCTCGACGTGCAAAAGGCCTTTGACAAGGTCTGGCATGACGCCCTTCTCTTTAAGATGGCTGTGTTAGGTGTTCCTGACCAGCTAATTAAAATCTTTAGTGACTACCTCTCTAACAGGTCCTTCGTGGTGAAAGTGGGAAATTACCTCTCTAGCCCGAAGCCTGTTCTCAGCTCTGTTCCTCAAGGCTCTCTCACCGGGCCCCGCCTTTTTAACATATTCATTAACGACATTCCGCGCAAGCCCGACATCAACTTAGCATTATTTGCTGATGATACTGCTGTTATGTACAGACACACACGACCACACACAGTGTTTGAAAAACTCCAGGATTACCTTGATTCGTATGCTATTTGGCTTAACAAGTGGAAAATTAAAGTTAATAGCTCCAAAAGTGCCACCATTTTCTTCACCAATAAATCCTATTCCCCTGACATTAGCTTTACTCTCAATAATGATCCTATTCCCTGGGAAACTTCTTATAAATACCTAGGAATTCACCTAGATTCTAAATTATTGTGGCATAAGCATATCTCAGAAACTCTGAAAAAAGCGCAAATTGCCACCGCCCGCTCTTTCCTCTTTTGGCTTGGAATAGCCGCCTGTCTGTTAAAAATAAATTGTTACTGTACAAGTCCATGATATGACCCATCTTGACTTACGGGTCCGCGATGTTCGGATCTGCCTCAAAGACTGTACTAGAAAAAATTCAAGTATTTCAAAACAAGCAATTGCGTAGGTTTGTTCAAGCCCATTGCTACGTTCTCAATGTTGTCATTCACAAAGACCTGAAAATTAGGCTAATCTATTCTGAAATTAAGAAACTTGCGTCGAAGTTTCCCAGGTCTATCCCAAAAGTCCAGAATCCTGTGTTAAATGCAGGGGCGCGCCGGCATTGTCAGGCGCCTGTGTGCAGAGTTTCAGTTGGCGCCCTATATTACGTTAAAAAAAAAAAATCATTTTATAAAAAGTTATTATTCAGCAAGTCAATTGAATATCGAACCTTAATAGTAATAAATTTATTGGATGGCTAATAAAAAGAGAAATGTATCAATTAAAATGAAATTTAAAAAGAAACAAATAAAAAGTGCATCTTGCAGAAAGAGACAAAAAAATAAATAAATAAATAAATAAATAAAAATTAAGCAAATTTTCAATAAATTTTCAGTAATTACTTAAAACAGTGTAATATTTTTAGTTTTCAGGGTTGCTACAGTACCTGGAAAACTCAGGGAATTTTGAAATATTTTCATAATCAAATACAGGGTTGCCAACTGCTCCGATTTCTGTGGAGTTTCTCCGAAAAAAGTTTAAAAACTCCGCGAGTTATTTTTTATGCTCCGCAAATTCAGTCTTGACCACCTAGCTAAATATTTTTTATTAAATACATAAAACTGAATAGTGGCAGACACTGAAAAAAGAAAGAAAAAACTACTATATTTTTTCTTTCCTTCTTTTTTTCCTTGCACACATCTAGACATAAATCGCGATCCAATCCTTATCAACTTTTGATTTTGCATTTCCAACAGTTGCCGCATAAAACATTATTCTTTGAATTTTATTTTTTATCTATGAAAGAGCTTCAACGCCTCTTGAAAATAAAAAAAATAACAAAACTAACTTTTACAATCTAGTTGAAGAACCACATGCTTCATCGTAAATACTCATAAATAAATAGTAAAGAAAAAATAATAATAATAATAATAATAATAATAACAAGAATAGAAAAATAAGGCAGGTAATGGATTTGGCGCCAAATTTGGCGACTTTTTCCCACATTGGCGATTTTTTTGGCGACCTTGGTGAGAAAATCCTTATTAGGGATATACCAAATATGGAAGCTCTAATCTCATTGGCTGATGAGATACGGAAATTTCCGGAACTTTCCACACTTTTCTACAGGAGTGGATCGAGACAGCACATTTCCCCCTTTGAAATAGACATCTACATTTTTAATTGTTGCCTCTATTTTAATTTTTTCAACCATAATATAAAACTTGGGGAGGGGGGACTCATGTCAAAGTTGTGCCTTGGGGGGACTCATGTCGAAGTTGTGCCTGGGGGGGGACTCATGTCAAAGTTGTGCCTTGGGGGGACTCATGTCGAAGTTGTGCCTGGGGGGACTCATGTCAAAGTTGTGCCTTGGGGGGGACTCATGTCAAAGTTGTGCCTTGGGGGAGACATGTCAAAGTTGTGCCTTGGGGGGGGGACTCATGTCAAAGTTGTGCCTTGGGGGGGACTCATGTCAAAGTTGTGACTTGGGGGGACATGTCAAAGTTGTGCCTTGGGGGGGACTCATGTCAAAGTTGTGCCTTGGGGGACTCATGTCAAAGTTGTGCCTTGGGGAGGGGACTCATGTCAAAGTTGTACCTTGGGGGGGACTCATGTCAAAGTTGTGCCTTGGAGAGACATGTCAAAGTTGGGTCTGGGGGGGGGACTCATGTCAAAGTTGTGCCTTAATCGCTGTTTGAGACTAATAAGCCCTCACTCCTAAAAAAAAAATCTTTTGCAGGCAGTTGCAAAAACACGAGGTACAACTGTGAAAGCAAACAGAGGAAACCAAAATAGGCAGATTTAGTGTTAATGTGGGTGCAGAAATGCCGCGTTGAGGCATTACAATGCCTGGCTTAGATGAGAGCTGTAAGTGTAAGTATTTCTATTGGTGTGGGTCTAATTTTTATGTAAATATTTAAACACACACATACAATATATATATATATAGTCTTAATAAATTAAAAGTTCCCTCACTTCATTATACCTTTTGTGAGTATTACGCATATCATACTGATCCAAAATATCCGTCTCTATCCATATTGTTACCAAAATGTAGATTTTCTTGCATGACAAAAAGTAATTGTAAAGAAACAGGTATTTTCTTGTTTAAAGATACACACAGAATGGAATTTCACTCATTTTATAATAAATATAAACCATTTAAACCGAAACGTACGCTCAGAACACGTGCCCGAATACAACTGATTTCTTTGGGAGTATCTCTTCTGTTTTTAATAATTTCTGTCGTGATTTGGCAAACTTTCGAGGTTATTCTGTGCTCGAAGCTAATTAATGAATTAACAAAATTCGAGAGCTCAGCTCTTATTGAATATAGAGCTTCTAAACTTTGTAAACACTAAATTATGCCTTCTCTCCAAGTTTGATCGCCATATCGCCAAATTCATCGCTAAGTTGCCAAGTATGTATCCAAGGCTGATAATCACCTTCCACCCCCACCCCCGTTAAAATTAAATGAAATACTCCTTATTTGCACTTTAATTGTAAATCTGCTTTTATTGCAACAAGACCTTCCCTTTAGGAAAATGGTTTAACTCTTTGCAATGCTATAATGAAAAATTTTTTTAATTAGTTGAACCATTGCTGTATGTTTGCACATATAAATGAGTTTAAATTTTGTACTAGTACAGATAAATTGAATGTATATTAAATTAGAACTCATAAGAATATAAATAAATAAATAAATCCTGTAGTTAGTTCTATTTTTCTATATTTCATTGTTGAAAATTCTAAAAATACTCTTAAGATCAAATTAATATATGACTATTGATATCATGATTTGACTTGGTTGATTATAAAAGTTTTTTTTTTTTTTTTTTTTTTTTTTTTTTAAAGGAACAAATAAATATATAAATAGATAAAATGGTAAATACGAATAAAAAATACTTAACAGAAAAAAAAAAAAAAAAATTTCTAGTGAAAGGAATTTTGGCCATTTTCATATTCTGTACTTTTTTTGTAATTTGTATGTAAATTTATATGTTTTTTTCCATATAGTAGTAAGATACAACAATCTGTTTTAAACTATTTTGCTTGTCGCTAATCGACTTGTTACCATAATTAGATACATTCCTGAAGGGGGCAGACGCCAACCCCCCCCCTTCCCGCTGTATCTCCCTTTGTATACCTATTTGTATATCATATAAAATGTTATGGAATTGTAAATAATTGCATTTATTTTTGTATAAATTCTTTCAAAGAAGCTTAGTAAGTTGATAAAATGCTAATTTTGTGCATTTCTAGTCGTTTTAGCGTTAAAATAGCCCAATTGTCCCTTAAAAACGCATTAAGAAGCTGCAATAAGGGAAGAAATGGATTTGGCGACAAATTTGGCGACTGTTTCCCTCCTTGGCGATTTTTTGGCGAGAAAATCCTTATTAGGGATATACCAAATATGGAAGCTCTAATCTCATTGGCTGATGAGGTACGAGAATTTTTATGTTCGATAGAAAAGTATAAAAGGAGCATTTTTTTCGCCAAGGCGGTCAGTCTCAGATGTGTGTCAGTTTCGTCAAATGCTTGCTTTGCTTTGAGCTTCTTTGAATGAGATGTTCTTTATGTGTTATTGCTAAACAGTTTGTACTGTTGTTTTGCTGTTAACGGCTGCTGTTTAAGCTGTGTTGACTGCTTGAATTGAAGCTGATACTTGGTTTATTGACCAGTATTTTTCTGGAACTTTCTCTGAATAATTCACTGAATTTTTGCTAGTTTCGCCTTTCATTCTCGGACAACTTACGAACCCTCAAGTATGCAATAATATGTATTCTTAATAAACGACGGTCTTTTATTATTTACCTGAAATTCATAAATAGCAAATTTCATACAAAAAAAATTACATATCGGAAATATATGTAATTAATTAATTAAATTATGTAATAACCTTTAAACTAATTAACAATTCTATGCCCACAATTTTCAACAGGAAAGCATGCTTTTAAAATTTTAATAAAATTTCATTATATTTGATGGGGTGTAACCATGTTAAAATAAACATTTTAGAAATACCGACTATAGTCCATAATAGTACGAAATTCTTTTATGTATCCCGGAAAAGTAGCCACAGTCATTATAAACGCCAGTAATGAGAATAAACCTAATTAATTATAACTCATTAATTTTTCAAACTAATTTGACATCATTTGGATGATTACAGCACATACTCGGAATTATTTTGTGTGATCCCATAAATTATTTAGTCTGTACATAACATTTTTTAAGAGTAAACATGATTTTAAGCATCTTTATAATGTATGTTAATTTCATTAAGTTCAATTCAGCATAAACGCATTAAAGTGAGCGCTTAAATAAAAATTTGTCCATAGGCTCTAATGTTACGAAATTCTTTCGTGTGTCTCTGTAAACAAACCATATAAACATTGTATACACCAGAAAAACTATTCAGCTTATTTTGCGTTTAAAATTAATAATTGTTCCAAATTTAATATCGTTTGGAAGACTACGTGACATTGTCAGAACTCTTTTGTATGGTCCTGTATTTAGAAAGCTTAAGAGCACATATTTTCTTCAAACAACATAAGTTTAAGAATCTTACTCACGTACGCTAGTTTCATTTTCTTCATTGCAAAGTAATGATATTAAAATGCGTTTAAACGAAATTCACCCCATACTCCGTAATGTTAAGAATTTTGGTGTGTCCCTGTACACAGTTTATAAACAATATAGCAATAAAAATTATACAGCTACTTATATGCAAAGCTGGAACGTGGCGCCAATTTGCAAGTCAATCGAAGGATTTTTGCGGCCGCTATTGCGGTACATACAAATTCTTCCCATAGGCCGTAAGGATAAGAAACACTTTGGCGTCTCCCTGTACACGAACGATAAATGGAATACACACCTAACACTATACAGCTAATTCCGTTGGGCTCATGAATATGTGTACCAAATTTCAAGTCAATAGCGTGATTTTTGGGGACACTATAGCGGTACATACAAATTCTTCCCATAGGCCGAAAAAAAAAAAAAAAACTTTGACGTGTCCCTGTACACGAACTACAAATGGAATGCACACCCAAACTATACAGCTACTTTCGTGGGGATCACGAACATGTGTACCAAATTACTAGTCAATAGCGGGATTCTTGCGGCTGCTATCGCGCGACAGACAGACAAGCACACAGACAGAGACAAAACCGTTTTGAGTCTCAACACCAACAGAGGGCCTCCACTGACGTTTCGGCAATTAGATTATATGAACATTTAAACAGATAATGTGATTCATTTGCTTGAGTTTATCTGAATTATGGAATAATATATATCCATTTGATCCAAAATATATTATACTATTCATGTAATTACAAAATTTAAAAATCTGTCTGATAATGTTGTGGAGCGTAAGTATTCTTTTATCATTTTAAATTTAGAAAAAGATTGTTCCACTAATGCTATTGGTAATAATGACAAAATAATCTCGAAAACAATTAATCCACACACAAAATTTATTATTGCTGAGATAATTTGGAGTAAGGTTACGCTTGGAAACGTGTTTGTGACTTCAGGGAAGGAAAGGGGGGATTTCGTAAGATCCCGTTACAATACATATAAACGAATTTACGCACCAAAATCCGTGACCGCAGTTCCCATAGATTTTACACGACAAATTTAGCACTAAAAAATGGGAGGAGTGTCTTGATTCTATCCCCTCTTTACGCCCCAAAGTCGAAAATTACAAAAAAAAAAAAAAAAAAAAAAAAAAAAAAGAGAAAAATTGTTTTTGGAAATATTCTAAAGAAGATGCATACCTGTTTTCAACATCTGTATACCATTTTCAGTAGAATTCTTTTAATGGAATACAGAATTTCCAAAATCCCCCCCCCCAAAAAAAAAGTCGATTTCCTCCCCCCTCTGCTTAAAAATTAAAATTTCCAAAGTTACAGATATTTTTCTTTTTTTCAAGTCTAATCTTCGCATATTCAATTTCCACACCGTGAAATAATTTGGAGCCGAGTAATGCTTAGAAAAGTGTTTTTAGTGTTTTTTGCCTCCTTTCTCTCTTGAAAAGGGTGAGGGGAAATTTCGTAAAATCTCGTCAGTATAGGCATCGGATGCATCTAAACAATACAAGCACCAAAATTCGTGACCGGAGTTCCCATAAATTTTCGATGACTAATTTAGCACTAACAGAGGGGTCTCGAATTTGCTCCCTCGTAACCCCCTTCCCCCCAAGATCAAAAATCACAAACACCAAAAATGTGTTTTTGGAAATATTCTAAAGAAGATGCATAGTTGTTTTCAATATTTTTGCACCCTTTTTGGTAAATTTCTGCTAAAATATCCGGAATTTACGAAACTTCCCCCTCAAAATCGTTTTTCTTCCTCCCCCCCTTAAAAATCAAAAATTTCAAAATCACAAACAATGATTATCTTATACTTTTTTTTTCTGTACTGAAATCTAGACTCCTAATGTGTAATTTCTTCACTGTGAAGTAATCTAAAACCAAGTTATGCATATAAAAGTGTTTTTGCCTTTCGCCCCCTAGGGGTGAACATGGGGGGGGGGGGGGGGGGGGATTTAGAAAAAATTATAGATATAATTTTAAGTTGGGTAATTCCTGTCAAGTGTCGTTGAATTCTGTACAGCTGCTCTCACGTGATACCCAGAAAAAATGTTATAGACATGCAGACACAACGACTGCACACGCACAGAAAATTTTCTGAAGTCAGATTTGGATTTCACGATGTGTGAAACGTGAAGATATCACATTTTTTTTTTTTTTTTTCAGAATTTAAGAAATTTACAGACAGAAATCTCTTTCTATTAATATAGATGTTACATCGATAATGCAAAGGGGAAAAAAACCACTCTAAATAAAATCTTCGGTTCTATTAAACTTTCACTTTTGCAATCTAGTTATGTTGTCTTTTTACTAACTTAAGTGGCTTTTTTTCCAGCAGAAGAGGGGGGGGGGGGAGATTAAGGCGCCCTTTTAAATTTCAATAGAATGCGTTAATGTGTTAAAAAAGTCAAAGAAAATTTTCTTATGGTAGGCGTATATTTACAAAGTTATTCCACTTTTAACGTGCCCTTTCACTAAAAATCCTCCTAAACTATTTGAGGAACACAAGTTTTGCAAGTATATTTTTGAAGGCGCCTCATTTAGCCACACTCTAGTCGCATGGCTTCAGACCGGCATTATGAAATCAGATTTAATAAAGAAATTTATATATACATATATTTCTCTTTTCTTTCTTTCTTTTTTTTTTTTTTTTTTTTTTTTAAATAATTTATCCTCGGCTGGCGCCTTTCTTTACCTGGCGCCTGTGTGCGCCGCACACTTCGCACACCGGGTCGGCGCGCCCCTGGTTAAATGCCATAAGAAGGTACGATCCCAGAATCGGGAGGGCCAAAAAACGCCCACTTGCATCCTCTACAGGGAGGACGGGTTTGTCCCGATCTCCAAACGTAGAAGGCGATATCCTTCAGGTGTTACATAACACAGAATTCTCACTCAAAATTCTTTTTTCCCGTAGATTGAATAAATCCTATTCATCTACTTTTGGCTATCCCCTTGACAACAGAAACCTCCTGTGTCGTTTAATAGTCATGGATGATCAACCTTCCAGCCAGTTACCTTAGACGTAGGGGTTTTATTTTAATTATTTAATTTCTTTAACTTGTAAAATTAACTGTAAATAGTTGTACATATCTTTTTAATTTGTAAATTGTAATTTTTTTTCTTTAATAATTAATAGTGTAAATAGTGTAAATATCTTTTTCTCTGACTGCTTAACAGTCTTATTAGGCTAAATTTTCTTTAATTTCATACTTCTAAATTGTATAGTATTTTGTTTATTCTGACTGCTTAACAGTCTCGTTAGGCTTTTCTTAATTATCTTTAAAAAAAAAAAAAAATTGTAGGATTAGTACTAGGGTTTCTCCTTGCTCTACTGCCACATGCCTCCACAACTTCCAGATCGGCTCTGTTCTGCCTCTCTCTTCCATCATGCTGCTACTGCATCAAATCATCACGCCAGGGTTCCTTGGGAATTCACTCAGCTCATTGTTCCGAGAATCTTGATCATGCAAGACCTCTGCATGTGTTTCTCCTCTCCTCAGGTAAGCGACTGTCTCGACAGTTGTAGGCATTTCTCAAGCAACGTGATGATGATGATGATGATGATGATGATCTACGTCCTTACGTTATAACTGCCTAAGACGAGCAACGTAGATTTAAGTTTGCTGTTTTAAAGGGCGGGGTTACGTGGAAAAGTTATTGCCTATGATAAGCATACTTGCCAACATCCTAATTAATACTCCATAGGGATGCCAATCCCACCTTTTTTCTCACACCAGTAAATATGTAAAGTAATATTCTCCAAAGGCAATTACGATTAAATAAGATGAAAAACACTCTAAAAAAATACTGGTGTAAAAAAGAAGGTAGGCTAATGATATTATGTAATATTAATTAGGATGTTGGCAAGTATGATGATATGTAAATTATGCAAGTTCCACTTTCATACTTGCCAACCATCTCATTATGAACCGTACAATTTTTAGTACCCGCCTTTTTTATCACACCAATAATTTTTTAGAGTAATTTTAGCCTTATTTAATCGTAACAACATTTGGAGAGAATTACTCTAAAAATATAGTGGTGTGAGGAACGGGGCGTTTTTTCAGGGGGCTTTAACAATTGTACGGTTATTAATGAGATGGTTGGCAAGTATGCACTTTGTAAGAGTTGATGTTTTATAAAATATCACATTAGTGAGGACTATTAGATATGTAAATAAAAACATTATACAATTTCATTCAAAAGTAGTACTTTTTCAATAAAACTACAACACCTATCTGTACATGTTTATTTAATACTTTTCAAAATTTTCCAGAAACCGAAACAGACAGAGAAAATACTATCCGTTTGTTTAGTATTAATAAATAATAAAACGTGGGCGAAACCGGGGCTTAAGAGCGGTCGAAACTAGCCATATGCCACCAATGCAATGACGCATGTGAATAAAGCTTAGACGCTAATATTTTAACACCGCATGCTGTCTTTTTGAGAGTAACGTAAGCCTGTGGACGTTATTTTCTTAAGTTAAAATATTTCAAAACCAAACTCTCTGTAATCACATTTATATTACAAATGTATATACATTTTAATTATATTCTTTCTAAGCAAAGTATTTGCATCCATAGTATATTTGATTATAAAAATATAAATATTGTGTATATACTTAAGAAATAAATAACATGCAAACTGCGAAAGGAACACCAACTGGGGGAGTTACAGATTGTCAAATGACGTGAATCAACGTCAGCGGTTGCGAAAGTGTTAATTTATTCCGGAGTATTTTTAGCCCCGCCTTTGTTCCATACCAGTTATTTTTTAAGAGTTTTTTTTTTTTTTTTTTCTTTTTTCTACTTTATCCACATTGTATATTGGAGAAAAAATTTTCTATAAATAAAGCGGTGCGAAATAAAGGTGGGGCTAAAAGTACTGGAATTCATTAAAATGTTGGTATCTAAGATAAAGTCCATTGAAACAATGAAATCATATCAGCTTTCCCACGCCCACACCTTTTTATAATCACTCTTCAACTAGAGTATTATCTAAAAATAAAATTCTTCTTAAATCTACAGTCTACATTTGAAAAGAATTTAATTTTAAAATAATAGTGGTGGAAGATTATAGTTGCCAAATTAGCACCTTTTGTCTACAAGAAAATTTTAATACTTTTTTTTTCTTTCTTTCTTTTATTCTACTTTTTCAGTAAAATAAATAAAGTAAATATTTCTATTAAATTTTTCCGGTAGCCAAAAGGTCCTAAGTTGGCAACTATGTGGAAGAGTGCTGATAAAATTTCAGACCAATTCATTTAACCCCTTCATTCCCCGTGATGCCAATTGGAATCATAACATTTCAGATTTTCTTTCTTACCATCTAACACTCCTGCTGATTCAAAATGAACAATAATAAAATCTATATACATCTTCCTACCGAAAAATATATATTTCAGATGCTTTCACTATCCTTGTTGATAAATGAAAGTATATTTTACTCTATTCTGATAATAATATCGGAATCAGTTTCCTGTTTTGGGCAATTTAAGACTAGCTAGCAACTCCTGCGGTGGCAATGGCGTTTCAATGTAGGCGTGCCCCTGGAGCACGAAGTCGTGTTTGTTATTGTGTTTGTGTTTACACTTTCGATTTACTTTCCAGAGAATAAAGTTTGAAAATAAAAGAAATGGAAACAAAAAATCATGTACATTAATTTAGAAACAGAATTAAACGTAATGGGGGATGTTTTATTGCACAATTTCTGTGGGATCGGTTCGCTTTCTTTTTGTACATTTATAGCCACTCTGTCTGCTTATATGAACAAAAAAAAAAAAAAAAAAAAAAATGTTATTCAGTCACAATTTGATTTGCTAATTTATTTTAAACCGTTACTTTTATTTATGATTTTTTTTTTTTTTTTTTTTTTTGAAGGGGAGAGTAGAATTACGCAAAATTATATGGGTTTAGGGTTTAAAATTTAAAATTCAGATTAAGTTTTTAACATTTTCCAGCAAACTTCAAAAGTGTTTATAACTTCGGATCGTCTCACTGTCTAATTCGCGTAAATACTTTTAGAATGCCTGAAAACTTTCATGTTCATCTATTAAAATAGTGCAAACAGAATTATGAACTGGTTTGTGTACAGAGATGCACAAAAGGAATTGTGTATCACTGTTATGGTGTCTAAGAGGTATTTCTTTAAGTATAATTTAATACCTTTATGCTGTTCACAACATAACGAAATTAACATCATTCATCTGTACAAAATCGTATTTTTTATAGAATATGATGTCAAAATTAGCTATTATGATTGATTTACAAGACCCTGTGAAATTGTTTAGATACATTATGGGCTGTAGATGGAAATTTTTCAAAGCAAAACTTCAGTATTAAAATTGTGTGTGTGTGTGCGTAATTTTTTAGCTATTATACAGGGTTATACACAGCACTCCAGGAATTTGAAAAAAAAAAAAAAAACTGGTCGCCAGCAAAATTTTCTGGTAGCTAGTAAAAAACTTCCAATTCCTTTTAGGTTGATTTATTTAGAAATTGACCTATTGCAATTATTTTGTTTATCTGTATACATATACAGTAACCGCCGCTTAATAAATTCACTGGTTAATAAAATCAACTGCTTATTCTGATCAAATTATGAGGACCGGAATCAAATCAATGCAAACTCCTCCTAAAACCGCCGGTTAATAAACTCGAAAAAATGCAACAAAAATGTCATTTATACACTCTAAACAAATTCTTTATTCATACTTTTTTTTTATGAAAAAGTAAATAAAGCACAACAATTCCCCCGCTATCTCTGTTTGTCGAAAATTTTACAGTTTCGACATACGAGTAGTTACAAATTAAAAAAGCCGCGTCACTTGTCTCAGTAACAATTTGAAGGAGCATATTCTGCAAAACTGGATAATAAGTTACAAATTTGATTTGATTCGCATGTGATAAATATATTTTTTACTTTTTAATTATTTAAAAAAAAAAAAAAAAAAAAAAAAAAAAAAAAAATCAAATTTTAATTTAGAAATAACTAAAAAGTAGGCGGTTTAAACGAAAAGAATTTAAATTTTAAAGAAAGTGTGTGAACTTTCGGCAAAGTAATAATTATTTTCCTAAAAGAAAGAGGCATCGAAACTTGTTATGTGTTTAGTTTACTTATTTTTACATTATTTATACAGGACGCCTATCAATTGTTTTTAACCAATCAACTATATCATTCGAAAAGGCATCTAATAGAGTGTTTATATAGCAACTTTGAAGAAAATCGTTAGAGCCGTTTTTGAGATATGGACTTACAGTTCCGGTTTCCGATGTCTCACTTCTGGTTTTCCAGTTTTCATTAAAATTTGAAAAATTCCTCTGTACACCAGACCTGTTTTTAATCTGAAGTTTCGTAGTTTTATCTTTATTAATTTCGGAGATATAACAGCCAGAATACTCCCCACATACATACACACACACTGACCAATTGCCAAAAACTAATTTTTTAGACTCAGGAGACCTTAAAACGTATAATTCAGGTGAAAACTCGATATCAAATTTCTGGACCGAATACAATACTTTCATTACCTACGGTAGTCGGTTAATGGAAGTAAAAAATGTTAAAAGCTCCAAAACGACTGTAAAGAATGCTTCTTTATTAAAACAAATCTATAATTTAAATGTTATTTTTTAAAAATATAGAAAAAATGCACATAGGTGATATATTTCTTAAAGCTTCATTACCTGATACTTCGCATAAAGAACTCTGTAAAGAAATGTATCAAACTGATAGTATTTACATAGAACTTTCAGAAATTAGAACTAAAAAAATTTTAAATGTTTCAGATACAATATATGAAATTGTTAAAGCAGAGACTAACAGAGATTTACAATATTAATGAATTTTAATAGAATGTTCTAACAAGGGAACATTGAAAAGGTGTCATCTGCAAAAAGTATTGAAAAAAAATATATGTGATTCTACTCTTCATAAAACACCAGAAAATGAAAAAAAATGTCGACTGAAATTAATTATAGCGACCACAAAAAATTATCAAAATTAAGCATATTTGGCGATTTCACACTGCCAGGCGATTGATTTTGAGTACTTGGCGGAAAAGCAAAACACGCTTCTGTTCGTACACGGCAACTTCAGTGCTAGCAAACGTATAGCCTAAGAGCGCAAAATCGCCAAATATGCTTAATTTTGATAATTTTTTGTGGTCGCTGTAATTAATTTCAGCTGATATTTTCAGGGATGGAACACGGGCGCAGAATTCATACCACTATCAATGTAAGAAAATTTTCTACCTCTTAAATCGGCGATATTATAGGTAGAGAAATTTCTTAAACACATTCCGGTATGAATTCTGCGCCCGGGTTCCATCCCTGTATTTTTTTCATTTTCTGATGTTTCATGAAGAGTAGAATCACATATATTTTTTTCAATACTTTTTGAAGATGACACCTTTTGAATGTTTCCTTGTAAGTAAATGGCCTACAGAAAATAAAAAGAAAGAAATGCCGTCTTTAATCGTTGGAATTGCTAACTTAGCACCCTTTAGGTTACAGGAAAATGTTAATATATATATATATATATATATATATATATATATTTTCTTAACCAATGGAAACGCTACAGATCACTGATTGAATAAAATAAATATTTCTATTATATTTTTCCGGTATCCAAAAGGTGCTAAGTTGGCAACTATGCTTCCATGTTAATAATAAAGGTTCTGCGAAAAAAATAAATAAATAATAATAATAATAATAACTAGCAAACCTATGCGAATTTTTCTCATTTTATTTCTTTTCTTATTTACCTTTAAAATTTGAAACACATAAATATTATATGAATTTCACCACTTAATTAAAATTTAAATTCGCCATTCGCCAAATTATTATTAGAACCAAATTAATAATGTGCAATAGTGAAACTAAAATGAAACAAAGAAAGGTTTCGAAATAAAATTCATAATTGACGACCCAGTTTTTATACTACCGCAAGGCAGTACTGTTTTACTATAGGACCCACATAAACGACTTTTAAATTTATGTCGCCATGTTGGCGATAACTTTTTGATTATTTATTTTGGAGTAATAAAAAAAAAAAAAAAAATCTATTTTGATTATACTTTTTATGATCTGTTTTTTAGTCAATTTATGATAATAGATCATGTTCTGTATATATCTTTAAAGTATTGCTAGGTTTAACATGACGCTTGTAAAGATTCTTAATACTCAACTTTTAAAAATACATCTTTCCATAAAATACTTTCATCAGACGTACGTCGTCATTTTTTCTTATTAGATCATTGTGCTGCGTTCGCGTGCGTAGATATTGTCCATTTATAAATATTATTTTTTATCCTTGCGTATTTTATTAATTACATCACTATCGTATCGTTTCGACAAAGTATAATCGTAATTGGACCACGTTAGAGAAATATTATATAGATAAGTAATTAAGAGTCGACCATCGTAAAAACAAGTTGTGTTTGTAATACGCTGGCCACACCTTGTGTAAAGCGGGACCTCTTTTACACTCGCCCAGAGCTGCCAAACCAATCCGGAGGACTGTTAGTATTGCCCCTTTTTCGACACCAGTGTTTTGGTTTTTTTTCTTCTTCTTCTTCTTCTTAACTCACCGCCACGGAGTAATATTAATAGGAGTTGAAGGTCCAATGGGAGAAAGCTACGAAACTGTGATCTAAATTTTTGGTAAATATTGAGGGCGCCACTTGTCATTCCTCCCTACCTCGGTGCGGATATACTGTTGTTTTCAATAGAATTTTGCTGGAGTACATTTAAAATTTTTTATTTTAAGCAATTTAATTTCTTTGTAAGTTCTTAAAACTGCATAATTCAGATGTTTCAAATAAATGTTTCGTTCCTAGTGGTAAAACAGGCTATGATAGTGATAAGAAAAACAAAAAAAAAGCCCTAGGAGAAAAATAAAGTCCAAGTTCGTGTTTTCTGCACCTAAAGTAAGTTTATTTTTTTTCTTTACAAAATTTCATCCATTCTCCTTCCTCCCAATTATCTGTTTTAGCTAGCTTCGGTTCATAAGAATCGTCATTTTTTAAAAGCTTTCTTTCAAAGTTAAATTAGTATAAAGTGGCTCTTAAAAAAAACATGTTGGTTAGAATACTCTATTTAATGAAATTTGCTTTCAATCGAAATTTTTTCAGCTTGATATTATTTAAAAAAAAAATAATTAAAACGAGACAGTTCCCCATTGAATAACATTGCGGAAGCTGGAGAGAAGGAAGGATTGCACGCTGGCGCCATCTGTAAACATTAGAAAACAACATCACAAAATTTCAGCGTTACCTTCTTCTCCTGTCTTTTTACTCCGTGCTCACCGCAAATACCGTAGATGCCAACATTTTAATTTATTCCAGAGTATTTTTAATCCTATCTTTAATTTACGCCACTGTATTTATGGAAAATTTTTCTCCAATATACAACTTCGATAAAGTAAGAAAAAATTACAGGGTATAAAAATACTCCGGAATAAATTAAAATGTTGGCGTCTATGAAATTAATAAATTTGAAGAGAATTACTCTAAAAATTAAATGGTGTGGAAAAAAGAGGGGTACTAACAATTTCCTCTGGATTAGGCTAGCAGCTATGCTTGTCATACTGCACCAGAAACGATAGGTTATCGAAATATTTGTTGACATCAAAGCGCTTACTAAATATTTTAAATAATCTAAATCTTCAGGAAACGTGGACTTTAAAAACCTCAACACTTTCATATCAACATATTTTCCGCCTAACGTTAAACCAGAACTCCAAGTCTCCGCCCTTTTATTAGAACATGTCAGAGATGAGAAATTGCCACATTTTCTGATACCATAATTCTCATACAGAAATCTTTACCGTATTTTTATAGTAATATGTTCTGATTAATTAGTATAGAGATTATTCTATAAAAATGGTAGTAGCAAGAAACGCGAAAATTTTTCATTTTTGAAAGTGTCCTAAAAAAACGGCGGAGACTTTGAACTGTGCAATGAACCCACTCAAACTCTACCTGAAATACATATTTTCCTATTTTGAGCATAAGTCCTCCTTTTAGCGATTTTTTTTTTTTTTTTTTTTTTTTAACTTTACATTAAAAGAAAAAAAAGACGTGTTCGTGTTTAAATCATTTTAATGTATATCTATAGCAATCAATGCAGTAACAGCCACGACTATTGGCGTTATTCTTTTAAACTTCGTTATTTAAGAATAAGGTTCTCTGTATCCATATTTATTGTAAGAATGAATATATATTACAATTATACTCTTTCTAATTAAAGTATTTATATCCATGTTTTTTTTTTTTTTTTTTTTTTTTTGTACAAATATGAATATTAGAAATATCCTTAAGAAATAAATAATATGCAAATTGCGAAAGAAATGCCCACTGGCATGGTTACAGATTTCCAAATGACGTGAATCTACGTCAGCGGTCGCGAAAGTGTTACGGTATTAAACACGAATAAGAAACACTTCTTTTTTTCTTTTTTTTATAATGTTTGGTAGTATATGTGTGATAAAAACATAAAAATATTTTCTAGTAAGGAAAGGAAGATTTGCAAAACATTTTACACCGGAAGGATTTTTACAGTTCTTTCTTATAATATTTTACTTATACTCAGGTTTAACAATAAATAGCGTTATGTTGCACATATCAAAATAAAGGGTTGTCGCTTTTTTGCTGATAGCTCTTACTATCTGAATTGCAGTGTAATATCCTCCTTAACTAGGCTATGGTAATATGGTGTCTAAGCTGCAGGTAAATGTCATACATGTGATTTCATTGTGTGTACTGTTATTGTTCACACGATAGGAAAAGAGTGCGTGCTAAGAGGTTTTGACAGCAGTGTTGCCAGATGAAATTTTAAATTATCCCTACATTCGCTACGTTAAAATATTTTTACCCTACAAAATGCTCTACGATTCAAAACTATTAACAGAAATTATATAAAATCATATTATTATTATTTTAATATTTTCTAGCATTAAAACAAAAGAAATGATCCATTCTTATTAATATACACATAAGTTGAATGTTGAAAAAACGGACAAATAAAAACAAGTACCTAATATATGTATGCAGATGTATATTCGTGAAAACACAGTAAATAAAATGGACTATGTTTCTATAATTTGTTTAAATTTAATTCTGTTAGCTCTTTATTCTATTAAATTATTAAATCAAACAGCTAATTTCCTTTGACATCTTTTCGCATCAAACTTACCTAATAAATTTAATTTAGAAATAAATAATCAATGTTAAACCAGCAAATATCGACTTGATAGGTACCTTACTCCGACTTCTTAGGGGGTGTGGCTACATGAAATGGGTGGTGTGAGCACACCAAAGATAAATAAAAAGACTAATTTACAGAAAGGAAAGCGAAAGACAACGCATTCTGACGTAAAACAAAATAAAATACACTTTTAGTTCAGTATAATATATTTACGATTAAGATTTTGTACTGCACAATATATTTTATTTGAGGGGTGGGTGTATACAAATTACAAATAACTTGACAATTGGCATTTCCAGGAAATTTAATTTTAACATGTACATGACTTATTGTCCCATTTATTTTAAAACTTTTATGCTAATTATGTTCAAATATTAAATAAATGTTATGTTTTTTATTAAATTTACCATTTCGAAATAAGAGTAATAATATTAAAAGGGAGGACATATAAAAAATATGCAAATTTTCCAACTTTTATAATTTATGCCGGTGCAGTCATAATAATGTCCTTTTTTCTTCCTTACTAATTTTCTTCAGTAATTTTCCCCAGTATGTAACTAAGATTAAATAGGAAGAAAACAACTCTTATAAAAAAAGTAGTAGAAGTACGAGAAATAGAGGGCGGTACTAATAATACACTGGAATAAATTATAGATGTTGGCAACTTTGAGTTATGAGATGTTTCACTTCGCATCAATTTGTAATAAAATAATGTATCAGGAACAGGGATGGAACACGGGCGCAGAATTCATACCACTCTCAATGTAAGAAAATTTTCTACTTCTTAAATCAACGATATTATAGGTAGAGAAATTTCTTAAACGGATTCCGGTATGAATTCTGCGCCCGTGTTCCATCGCTGCAGGAACAAGGTATTGTAAGCAACTTTTTTACAGGTAAGTTTAAAACATTTTGCGTTTTTAAAAAAGAATTTTATAATTTTCAATAGATAATAGAAAAATCCTTACAAAACAGAATTAAAAAAATATCCCCCCCCCCCTACGCCAAAATCAGAGCTAAAAAACCCTACTGTAGGAATTTCTCCCTACATCTGGCAACAGTGTTTGACAGACAATTTTTTTTTTTTTTTTTTTGCAGTATCATCATAGCTGCAATTTTAAAATATTTTCTTGTTTTGCTACATGGAAATTTGTCGTATTTTAAAGGATTCTTTAATCTTATATGATGTTTTTTTTCGTATTTATTTGACACTTTGAAACCTTTATTTTCAATGAATTTTCTTGAGTGATCCATGTTACACAAATTCACAATGTCAATACACAATTTCTTATATGAGGGACTTTAGGGGTAACGCCACTATAACGGCGTAAAAGAAATAAGGGGGGGGGGGAGCGAAGGAAATCTAATAGAAAAGTAATTCTTATGGTAGATGCTGAGCATTTATTTAAGTAAATTACAAAAAAACTTGTCAGAAAATGTTTTAAAATGGCAGCAGTGCAATGAATTTCTGGAGGAATACTGAATTTGAGGCGATCTGCGGCACGCACTATAACTGGTGTCAATCTGAATTTGAAAAAAAGAACTATGTAATCTACAGGAGTGCACACTCCTTCTCATATTTATAAGGACACTTTATATTTTGAAATAAATAATGTAAAAATATTTGTGAACAAGATTATACTAAGTGCACTTAATATGTCTAGTATTCTACAAACCAAAACTACTATAATTTTTTTTTAATGTGAAACAAAATTAATAAAAAATAATCCAAAATATTTTTTTCTTCACGTTTTTAGATGTTCATAATTATAAGGACAATCAAGATTTTTTCGTTTTATTCAACTTACTAGCGGATAAATTACAGTTGAAATGCGAATTCGCTAACTACTGGACTGATAAATTCATATATAAGCTTTTAATTTTTCTTGGACGGACATTACTGATAATTTCTCGAAAAAAAGAACGTTCATGTAGTGAAGTATGATAAATGTGTTTTTTTAAGTGGAAGGATAATTTCAATCCGCTGAATTTCTAATGAAATTCGAAGATCTAAAATTGCTGAAGGAAATATGATCAAACGTTGAACGGCTGATTCGATAGGAGAGAGATCTGATGCAAAATCATAGTTGTTTTACAGAGATAGAAGACTCATAATTCATCTTACTGTTCTACTCATAATGACTGCTGCTGAATTTGCTCGTAATTTTTAACGAAAGATTGGGGTCCACATTTATGCATGTTTACAATAATTAATAACATGTTAAAATGAATAAAAAACCTGTAATAATCAATAAGCATTTAATGGGGGAAAGAACGTATGTGTTAAAGTGAATAAAAACAATATTAAATAGTAAAATGTTGCATTTTCGGATGAAAAGCATTTTATTCTTGATTAATCAAATGGTTTTAACAGTTACTGGCACGATCTGAAGATAGCGAAAGACAGAGCAGATTTTTTACAGGCAGATGTGAATCGGGCATTTTAAAGGTGGATCTACGGTGCTCTGGGGAGCTGTTTCTACTGAAGGCAAAATGAATTTAGTATTTTTTTCTATTATTATGAACATCAAAAGAATATCCGCAAATTTTATACTTAGAATTCTCAGATTTTTGTTAGATTTTGGGTGGGTGATAATATTTTTTTCAACAAGACTTACATTTTTTCTCTATTTCTAGAGCAATAGGAAATAGTTTGAAGAAAGAAACTTCTGTATTGTTGCCTTTCCCGTGGCCTAAAAGTTGAAAAACCTTAACTTATCATATTAGAAAAGTGCATGCAAGTAGAAAGCAATTTTAAATAGTTTAAATGTATTCAAAATATAATCTATGCTGTATAAAATGGTATTGAAATTGAATAATAAAGAATATATATATATATATACATATATATATATATATATATATACAAGAGAGAATGTCTGACTGTTTCACCCTAAAAAGAGACCCAAAAAATATTAATTAAAAGAATAACTGAAAATAAATACTAAGATTCGAACTGTCCTTATAATTGTGAACACCTGAAAAATCCTTTTTTTTTGACCGTATTTAAAGTTTTATATGATAGAAAAAAGATAAAACTTTTTAAAATCGTCTATTAATGAAATTCAAATTAATAAAAAATATATTTGTTTAAATAATAGTATTCAGTGTTTAGTTAATATAGAAAAATGGGTGTCCTTATAATTATGAGAAGGAGTGTAGCTAGTGAACCACGAAGAGGATTTTAGAAATATTGATTTTTGCTGATTGTCGAGTATTTGAATAAAGTCGTTCAATTTTCACCAAAAAGAAAAAGGACAGTCTGTTGTTAATAAATATTATTTAAATTAACTAATCAAAAATCTCCTACGTGGTTCACTATGAAATTTTGGTTAAATTGTATAATAAAATGATTGAAAATTTCTGGAGTTATGCTGTGTGCCGTTTTGAAAAATCATATTTTGAGAAAAACGCGTTTGAAATTTTGAAATGTATTATTGACATGAACAAAGAAAAAAATTGTACTTTTTGAAATGCTTTTAACTATACCCGGACACTACACTGTCGACATCTATGGAGGTTTTGAAGAACTTATAATTCAAAAAGTGAGGATTCTCAGCGAGTATCGAGTTGGCGTATGTAGGTCGTTACGGGCCATCCCAGGAGCAAGAGGAGGAGCTCGAAATTCCATAAAATATTTTTTTTTTTTTTTTTTTAGAGAGAGATTGGACATTTTGCCTCGTATTTTAGAAGGTTCGAAACATCTTTTAAGCCAATAATAATAAAAAAAGACTTTTTTAAATTCTACGTTGCCCTTTAGCAAACATCCATTCTATACTCGAGATTCGAACCTAGACCCTTTTGTTCCAGACGACAGTTCTCTGTCAAATCTTACACCATGTGTATAAGATATTTCTAAAACAAAACAAAATATAAATAAGTAAAACAAAGCTATTCTTGGTATACCTTCTTACAAGTAACACATTTCTACATAAAGAGGCCACAGTTACAGTAGTAGGATGTTAAAATCTACATATGAGCAGTTACCATAGAAAATAACTCTTTAGCCTTATAAAAACACAAATAAGCAATTAACTACACCCACCCCCAAAAGACATTTTAGCAATAACTGGAAGGTTAGTACATCCGTTATCTATTTTTACCCTTTTCTGTGTTCATAAATAGGAAATATTGGATTTGTAAAAAAAGTATATAAATTCTGGTTTTCGACTAGGTTCAGATGCCCTGTAAAATATTTGATTATTTAAAAAAATCATTTTTCTGTTTGAGTTTGTGCGTAAAGCTTAAATAATGAGGCAACTTTAGATCTAGAACTAATGCATAGAAATTTATGAAACTCTATATTTAGTTACACCTCGCCAAAAATTGAAGTCTATCAACATTTGCAGCTTACCGATCAATATATGCCCTGCTATGCTGATATAGCTCCATTTAAGGAAAGGTTATATCTTAGCTTCTATTGTATTCACTATATTTTATATGTAAGATGACTGTTATGTAAAACTTATGCCATAAATAACTTGAATAAGAAATTTTTGTGTATGATGATTTTGGCATTAAATATTTAACGTAAAAATTTCAACAAATTTCACTAATAAAGAAATCGTCTAAAAAGACATATATAAATCACATAATTTATGTGTACGCATTTTTTTTTTTTTGAGGGGGGGGGGGGTGTACTATAAAACCCTTTTTTATATATATATATATATATATTTTATTTTGCGAAATGATAAAACAGACACTCCTGATGAGGGGATATGTTTGTTTATTTGCGCACAAAACGCGTTTTAATAAATATGTATTACTTATTTATTTGAACACAACTCGTTTTAATAAATATGTATTGGTTATTTACCTTGCGTTATAACTAATTTTTTCAGTTAAGATTTTGAAGAAAAAACCTTATAGGCCAAACTAATTTGTTATAATGAATTCATCTAGCTATGATATTTTGTAAAGCCACATGTTAACATCATTTATTAGTATTGAAGTTAATTTAGAAAATTTAAGTAATTTTTGAGTTTATGTAAAAATTTAAATTCTGAAATTAGTAGGATATTGTTTTGTTTTTAGCAACAAATATAGTATTGTATTTCTAAGAGAAATCTGAAGTTTAATTAAAATTAACAATATTTAAACTTAAATGTGGATATATAGATATATATTCCAATCATATTTTTGACTCACAGCTGTATTAAAAACACATTTAAAGATTTCCTCAGCAGAATGATGGATTTTAAACTGTTGCAGCTATGCTTGTTATACTGCACCAGAAACGATGAGTTATCGAAATATTTGTTGACATCAAAGCGCTTACTAAATGTTTTAAATTAATAATCTAAATCTTCAGAAAACGTGGACTATAAAAACCTCAACACTTTCGTAGCAACATGTTTTCCGAGAAACATTAAACCAGAACTCCAAGTCCCCGCCCTTTTATCAGAACATGTCAAAGATGAGAAATTGCCATACTTTCTGATATTATAATTCTCATACGGAAATCTTTAACGTATTTTTTTTTTTTGTAATATGTTCTGGTTAATTAGTATAGAGATTATTCTATACAAATAGTGGTAGCAAGAAACGCGAAAATTTCTCATTTTTGAAAGTGTCCTAAAAAAAAGGGCGGAGACTTTGAACTGTGCAATGAACCCACTCAAACTCAGGGATGGAACACGGGCGCAGAATTCATACCGGAATCTATTTAAGAAATTTCTCTATCTCTGATATCGTTGATTCAAGAAGTAGAAAATTTTCTTACATTGATAGTGGTATGAATTTTGCGCCCGTGTTCCATCCCTGCAAACTCTACCTCGAATACATATTTTCCTATTTTGAATACAAGTCCTCCTTTTGGAGTTTTTTTTTTTTTTTTTTACATTACATTACAAGAAAAAAAAATACATGTTCTTGTTTAAATTATTTAAATGTACATCTTTAGCAATCGATGCGGTAACAGCCACTGGTGTATGCATAAATGGAGACGATACTTAACACATCCGCGACCTGATGTTTTTGTCTTTTTGCGAGAAAGTTCCGCCTATTGGCGTTATTCTTTTAAGCTACGTTATATCAGAATAAGGTTTTCTATATCCATATTTATGTTAAGAATGGATATATATTATAATTATACTTTTCCTAATCAAAGTATTTATATTCATGGTATTTTATTTGTACAAATATGAGTTTTACGAATATCCTTAAGAAATATACTAACGTACAAATTGCAAAAGAAACGCCCACTGGCGTGGTTACAGATTTCCAAATAACGTGAATCTACATCATTGGTCGCGAAAGTGTTAAGGTATTAAACAGGAATAAGAAACACTTCTTATATATATATATATATATAATGTTTAGTAGGAAATGTGTGTGAAAAACATAAAAATATTTTCTAACGAGGCAAGAAAGATTTGCAAAATCTCTAACACCGGAATGGTTTTAATGTTACATTTCTATAATATTTTACTTATAATTAAGTTTTGAAACAGCGTTACGTTGCACATATTCTAATAAAGGGCTATCGCTGTTTAGCTGATAGCTCTTCTTACTTATCCGAATTGCAGTGTGTTATGTTGTCTAAGCTGCAGGCAAATGTCATAAATGTGCCGGTTGCATTGTGCGTTGTGTTATTGTCGCACGATAGGGGAAAAAAAATGCGTGCTAGAAGGTTTTCACAGACAATTTCTTTTGCGGTTTAATCATAGTTATAATATTAAACTATTTTCTTGCTTTGCTACATGGGAATTTTACGTGTTTTTAAAGCAAAGAAGTTATACCATCGGAAAGAAGGTTTGCTTCCGTAGCGATAATGTAAGCGTCTAATCACCTGACTTGATAGGATAACCATACACTAAAAGTAACTTTACAGGGAAACGTCACTTTGGAATGGCGTACGGTCGCCGTGTTTTTTTTTTTTTTTTTTTTTTTTTTCACTATCTTGCTTGCATTGAACAAAGAACTTATACTATCCTATAGTATAAGTTCTTTGAATTACTTTCCCAATGATTATAGCTCTTAGACTTATTTATTGTACATTGAAAAGCCTTTTTCATTTTCTTCTTATATTCTTTCTTTTTTAAATACGTAGAATATTTAGGAAATGTATTATAGGAATATATTAGGAAATGTATTATAAATCATTATTTGTTTCAGACATTTTCATATATATATATATACATCAATATAAACCGATAAAATTATCCCTATTTCATATTTTTAAGATATTTTTTTAAATATCGTTTTATAAATAAAACTTGTAAATTCCAGATATTGAAAAAAATGTGTCAGGTAAATGATTAGCATTATTAAAATTGTTATTATTTGATAACATTTAATAAAACAATTATTATTATTATTATAAATTATCATTAAAAAAATACTTCAATATTTAAATGTATATTTTAATTTTTTCCTACACTTATTTACAATTAATTAGAAAATATTTTTAAAGTTTTCGGGAATTAGACATTAATACATAAATGAATAGTTGCTGCTCTAAATTCAACGCAACGGAACAAATAATGATCTTAAAAAATAAATAATTAATTAAAGTATTAACTATGATTAATAATGGTTAAAAATGATTAATGATAAATACCAAATGAGGATGAAAAGTTCATGATAAATTCACAATTTCTTATACACATATAAGGGACTTAAGGGGTAACACCACTGTAACGCAGAGTTGCCAAATTTGCCCTTTTTTTTATTCGATAGTCACCAATAATTTTTATTTGTGACGTTTGACTAATCACTTTGAAGATTGATTGTGTACTATATATATCAAATGCCATTTCTCTAAATTAGGGGTGACTATTGAATAAAAAAAAGGCCAAATTTGGCAACCCTGCTGTAACGGCGTAAAATAAATAAATAGACAGCCTTTTTTCTTTTTTTTTTTTTTTCGGGGGGGGCGGTTAGGGGAAGGGAAGGAAATCTGATAGAAAAGCAATACTTGGGGTAGATATTGAGCATTTATTTAAATATACTACAAAAAATTTTGTCAGAAAATAATTCAAATTGGCGGCAGTGCAATCATTTTATTGGAGGCACACCGAATTTGAGGCGATCTGCGACACGCGCTATAACTGGTGTCGATCTGAATTTGAAAAAAAAAAAAAAAAATCTATGTGATCTACACGAGTGTAGCTAGTGAACCACGAAGAGGATTTTAGAAATATTGATTTTTGCTGATTGTCGAGTATTTGAATAAAGTCGTTCAATTTTCACCAAAAAGAAAAAGGACAGTCTGTTGTTAATAAATATTATTTAAATTAACTAATTAAAAATCTCCTACGTTGTTCACGTTGAAATATTGGTTAAATTTTCTAATAAAATGATTGAAAATTTTTGGAGTTATGCTGCGTGCCGTTTTAAAAAAACCATATTTTGAGAAAAGCGCGTTTGATATTTTGAAATGTATTATTGACATAAAGAAATGAAAAAAATGTGCTTTTTGAAATGCTTTTAACTACACCCGGAAACTGCACAATCGACATATATGGAGGTATTGAAGGATTTATAATTCAAAAAGTGAGGATTCTCAGCGGGTATCGAGTTGACGCATGTTGATCGTTTCGGGCAATCCCAGGAGCAAGAGGAAGAGCTTGGAATTCCATACAAGAATGTTTTTTTTTTTTTTTTTTTTTTTTCCAGAGATTAGACATTTTGTCTCCTATTTTAGAAGGTACGAAGCATCATTTAAGCCAATAATAATTAAAAAAAAAAAAAAAAATGACTTTTTTAATTCCACTTTGCCCCTTAACAAACATCCATTCTATACTCGAGATTCGGACCTAGACCCTTTTGTTCCAGACGGCAGTTCTCTGTCAAATCTTACACCATGTGTGTAAGATATTTCTAAAACAAAACAGAATATAAATAAAAAAAAACAAAGCTATTCTTGGTATACCTTCTTACATATAACACATTTCTACATAAAGAGACCACAGTTACAGCAGTAGGATGTTAAAATCTACATTTGAGCAGTTACCATAGAAAATAACTCTTTAGCCTTATTAAAACACAAATAAGCGATTAACTACACCCCCAAAAGAAATTTTAGCAATAACTCGAAGGTTAATACATCCATTATCTATTTTTGCCCTTTTCTGAATTCATAAATAGGAAGTATTGGGTTTGTAAAAAAAAATATATAAATTCTGGTTTTCGACAAGGTTCAGATGCCCTGTAAAATATTTGATCATTTAAAAAAATCACTTTTCTGTTTGAGTTTGTGCGTGAAGCAAAAATAATGAGGCAACTTTAGATCCAGAACTAATGCATAGAAATTTATCAAACTCTACATTTAGTTACACCTCGCCTAAAATTGAAGTCTATCAACATTTGCAGCTTACCGATCAATATATGCCCTGCTATGCTGATATAGCTCCATTTACGGAAAGGTTATATCTTAGCTTCTATTGTATTCACTATATTTTATATGTAAGATGACTGTTATGCCATAAATAACTTAAATAGGAAATTTTTGCGTATGATGATTTTGGCATTAAATATGTAAAATAATAATTTCAACAAATTTCAGTAATACAGAAATCGTCTAAAAAGACAGTTATAAATCATATCATTTATGTGTATGTAAAAAATGGCTTTCTTTTTCATTTTCATGAGGGAAGAGGGGGGGGGGCAGTATAAAACCCTTCTTTTTTATGTATAAATTTTATATTGCGAAATGATAAAACAGACACTCCTGATGAGGAGATGTGTTTGTTTATTTGTACACAAAAGGCGTTTGAATAAATATGTGTTACTTATTTATTTGTACACAACTCGTTTTAATAAATATGTATTGTTTATTTACCATGCGTTATAACTATTTTTTTTTTCAGTTAAGATTTTGAAGGAAAAACCTTGTAGGCCAAACTAATTTGTTATAATGAATTGCTCTAGTTATGATATTTTGTAAAGCCACATGTTAACATTATTCATTAGTATTGAAGTTAATTTTGAAAATTTAAGTAATTTTTGAGCTTATGTAAAAATTTAAAATCTTAACTTAGTAGGATATTGCTTTGTTTTAGCAACAAATATAGTATTGTATTTCTAAGAGAAATCTTAAGTTTAATTATAATTAACAATATTTAAACTTAAATATGGATATATAGATATATATTCCAATCACATTTTTTATTTACAGCTGTATTAAAAACACATCAAAAGATTTCCTCAGTAGAATGATGGATTTTCAACTGTAAAATTTTTCTCTCTCTCTCTTTAAGTTTTAATTGGATGTTCTGTAAATACTAAAAATATAGGGTGGCTAGCACAGTGCTTGAAGTCTCCGTCTTTTTTCCAGTACACTTTAACCCTAAAATACCTGATTATATTTAAATCAATTTAAAAATGATTTATTCTTACCTCTATTAAATAAATCACGGGAAAAATACTTTTAAAAATCATACTTTATTTTAACTGTGGTTTACAGTTAAAAAGTAATTTTTTTTTTTTTTTTTTTTTTTTTTAATCAGCAAACATGAGGCATTACAGCTTAAATATTATTCTTATAATACTTTAGAAGACAAAATTGAGTATGTTGCCGAAAGGCAACACCCGGAATTTAAAGGTTTTAATAAATGAGAAATTCCGCCGTTCTTGCTGCCACTGTTTTCAGACAATAATATCTCTCTCGTATTTAGTCAAGACACATTACTATAAAAACATGGTAAATATTTCCGTATAAAAATAGTAGTACCAAAAAAGGCGGAAATTTATCATCTGTGATAGGTTCATGAAAAAGGGGTGGAGACTTCGACCTGTGTCAGCATAATAAAGGCTCCCCGTGAAAATGAATAAATACATAAAATCATTCGATACATAAATAAAATAAATAAAGGCACAGCCATCATAAGAACGAGTTGTGCTTGTATTACTCTGGAAACACCTTGTGTTAAGCCGTACCTCTTTCAAACTTGCCATACTGTACCAGAAACGGTGATATATCGAAATATCCGTTGACGTAAAAGCGCCTTCCTAATAAGAGTCTTAAGGATTTCAATCTTCAGAAAATATGGATTTTAGAAACTACTTTCATGTTAGCATCATTTTACTTTCATATTTATTATTTTACTTTCATATTAGAATTAGCATCATATTTTCCGTGTGATCTAAACCAGAGTTCGAAGTCTCCGCCCTTTTTATCAGGAAACTGTCACGGATGAGATATTTCCGCCTTTTTTGTTGCCATTATTTTCATGCAGAAATCTTTAGTATATTTTTTTAGTAATTTGTGGTGATTAACTAAGGTAGAGGTTATTAAAAAAAAAAAAAAATGGTACCAAGGAAGGCGGAAATTTCTCATTTCTAAAAGTGTCTTTAAAAAAAGAGGGTGGGGACTTTGAACTAAATGTTGAACCACTCAGATTATACATACAACATTTATAATTTATTCCGGAGTACTGTTAGACCTGCTCTTCTTCAACACCAGTATTAACACCAGTACAACCATGGCAATCAGTTTTCTTCTTGCTTCCTAGTAATGTCACATTGTAGACAATTTCACTAAAATCACCCTGGTGTGAAAAAAGGTCAGGACTAACAGTACTCCGCAATAAACACGAATGCCAGTATTTAATTTATTCGGGAGCATTTTTAACCCGCCTTTATTCAGGGGTCATACTCTACGGCCGTACTCTATTCCACGACGCTCTCTCAGAGATAAAATATGTATATATGTATTCGCCTTTTTTTTTTTTTTTTCACCACTAATGTCATTTTGAAATACTTTTGATATAATTGAAGTAATGTATCATCATACTTGCCAACCATCTCATTATGAACCGTGCAATGTTTAGTACCCTCCTTTTTTCTCACACCAATAATTTTTTAGAGTAATTTTAGTCTTATTTAATCGTAACATTTTCGGAGAATAACTCTAAAATTATAACTGAGTGAGAAAAGGGGCGATTTTTCAGGGGGCGTTAACAACTGTACGGTTATTAATGAGATGTTTGGCAAGCATGTGTTGATTATGCAGGGTAGAGATTATTTTATAAAAAATAGTGATAGCAATAAATTTTAAAATTTCTCATTCAAGATATTACGACTCCCGCTTTATTTCACACCATTTATTTTTTAAGATTAATTTTTGCTTATATTATAAAAGTTATAAGTTGTGAAAAAAATTCTATAAAATAAAATAGTGCGAAATGAAGGCGTGCTGAAAATACTTCAGAATAAATTGAAATGTTGGCATATATGAATAAATTATAAATATTACCGGGTATGTTTATCGAAATTTTATTTTTCCGACTGAGTGAAAATAATGCCTGGACCGGGAGTCAAACTCCGGATCATTGACTTACAAGGTCAAGGCTCTACCAATTGAGCTATCCAGGCCGACATCCCGGTCAGCATTACTCACTCAGACAACCTTTAGGCAGAAACAATTCTGGTCTATCATGTAGATAGCTCGACAGAAAAAAGCCGCAGGAAATGGAAAACACCATTAGATAATGGGAGAAAGAAATACAATTTTTATTAAAATCACACAATCAACTGTGGAAGAAAACATTCTTCCACAGTTGATTGTGTGATTTCTTAGGGGGAAAAAAAAAAAAAAAAAAAAAAAAAAAAAACAGAAATTCATTGGAAAATACTTATATATATTTGACTAAATTAAAATTAAATAGTTATTGAACTTCTTAAAATCTACTATTAGTAAGTTAATATTAAAATATTATTCAACGATCCATTTTTAAACTGTTATCGCCTTTTAACAAAAATGTAAAAAAAAAAAAAGCATAATTTATCGTATAAAATATAACAAATTTAAAACTATAAAATTTAGTGACTCCTTTCACACACACACACACACACACACAAAAAAAAAAAAAAAAAAAAAGCGCATTTTTTATGTTATTTAAGAATAAAGTAAAAATACATTTTAGTATATTTTGTTTTTGTAGTCCGAAAGCTAAATAGTAATTATTCTATGACACTCCGCATACATGAAACATTCAAACCGAAGTCTGATACCGTTAGCAACAGATCCTAAAAATTATAATATGAGAAATGTAGATACTATATTATCTGCATTTGAATATTTTATAAAAAGTAATATGTTACAAGTTATAAAATAATTAAAGAAATAAAGAAAAAAAAACTTTAAAAGAGGAGAAATTCTGTATTATTATTTTTTTTTTTCAGATTATTGATTCTTGCTGGATTGTACAGTGATGAAAAGAATAAATGTGTAGTTAGGGAATGGAAATAACAGTTTTCTATTTTTTAACATATATATGTATAAAAACAGATGCTCACGATGCATATGGTTCAATGATACTGGTTTCAGACGTCAAAACAGATTCAATGATAAAAATTTCACACTTTTGTCTTGGACTAGAAATTTTTAAGATGCATATTTTTCTTATCAAAACGTTGCAATTCATTAACAGTTTGTGACATTTACAGGAAGATGTTTTTTTCGCAATATATTGCCTCTGAACAAAGAAAGTGTGGTTTTAAAATCTGGGCTACATATAATATGAATGTTTTAATATTTATAATATGCAAGTGTATACAAAACAAAATTAAAAGAATGCACTACAAATAACTTTTTTAGCAAATTTGAGTATTGCAAAAGGAGTAGGGGGGAAAAAAGCTGATAATTTTATGAATTGTAATCCATTAGAGTTACACTAAGCGATTATTACTACTAGGGGAAAGAAAATTAGATATATCATTTTTTAGATTTTAAAAATTCAACAAAAATTGTATCTTATTACACAAATAGAGAAAAGGTTGTGATCTTGATGTCTTTTTCCAAGGAAAATGAAATCACTGAATTATCATTACAAGTTATGATAAAAGGTTATTATAACAACACGAAATCAGTGTCAACATAATGGACAAAATATTGCATATACGTTAAAAAATATTCAGAAGGTTTCCAATAACTACTTTTTATAATATACTGCATGTGAATGCTTTGAATAATTTAGTTGTTTGCTTCTATCTGAATTTTAATTTGGAATAAAAATGTGATTATAAAAGATAACCATTTATTTTGAAGCTAAGTAAATGATTAGGTAAGATAAATCCCAAAAAACGTTTCGATACTCTAAATTCAGTGGTGGGTAGGACCTTCTACTGGGATTAATAAAAGCAAAAAGTATGAAAGATGCATTCTTGTGTAATAATTAGACATGAAATTTTGTGACATTTCTAAGGAATTTTTTTTTTTTTTTTTTTTTTTTTTTGTAAAATTCATTTAAATATTTCTACGTTTTCTCAGAAATATGATAATGTCTAATTTATTATGACTCAAGTAATAGTTGTGTTATAAATTTTATAATCTAAAACACTAAAAAATGTACAGTATGTGTAATTTATTCCATCACACTTTTTATATGTAAATTTTTAATATTTAAAATTGAAATATATTCAGTGGAAGAAAACAAATATTGTAAGCAATTTCAATATAAATTTTAATCCATATTAATACGTGCCAATAAATATAGTTGCCAACGTTTTAATTTATTCTGGGGCATTGTTAGCTCCGCCTCTATTTCACACCACTTTATTTTTGAAGTATTTTTCACCAATATATAACTACCATAAAATAAAAAAATTTACTCTTAAAAAAAAAAAAAAAACGTGTCATAGAATAAAGGCGGGCTAAAAATACTCCCGAATAAATTAAAATGTTGGCAACTCTGCAATAAATCCCTATGTAGGTATTCAAAATGTGTTATTTAAATAATATATTACATATTTGTATTTTGGGCCATAATATTATCAACATTTGTGAAAAAATAAAATGGAACAGCTGTAGGCTAATATCAAATGAGCACTGAATTGTATGTGTACATATATATATATATATACATTTCTTAAGAATGTCTGGAGTTGGCTCAGTTTTCTTCCACTGCGTAAGACGATAGTTCTCATTTCATTTATGAACAATGTGTGTAAAAACACAAAAATATTTTAAAGTTGGGTAAGAATGCTTTCTAAAATGTATTACACCAGAAAGTTTCTAATGTTATTTTTCTATATTATTTTACTAGTTATTTCTTTCATAGCAATAATTTTTCCCGTTCATATATTAAAGTTAAGGGCTCTCGCATGTTGCTGATGGCTCTGGTAGAAAGAACCAGTTTTGCCAACTTAGCATTCTTGGTGCTAAATCTAGCACTTTTTCAGCTCGTCTAGCACTAAAAAATTAACTTTAGCACCTAGCACTAAATACAGCGGATGCCCGATTGAAAAAAAAATGCCTAATGTTGTGTGTTATTCGCAAACGACGGCCTGATATTTATACTTCTATCCGCGTTTGTAATGATCGATAGATGGCGCTTTCTCAACTGCAGTTGTTAGTAAATATTGTCAAGTGCATTTATTATTGTGCTTTCTTGTTGTTCTATCATTGTTTCAGCGTGAAAGCTATCAGTGGTATAATAATTTCACCTTAGCCCACCAGAGAGCGAGCATTTCATTACAATCGCGGATACTTCAAAGAGGATCAGAATAGTGATGTCTCCGAATCTCCCTTAGGTATGAATTCCAGATCGTCGCCAATCGGAATTATGTAAAACCTACTCAACATCAACCGGTTTGGATTAGCAGATTTTGATCAATGTTTGAGAATGCGTTGTGTTTTGTCTTTTTCGACTTGTCTGCAAAAGGATAAAGGATCCGAAAGTTGATCCTAAAACTGCCTTATTGAACTGTCTGAAAGTTGATTCCAAAGAAAATGTTGTTGATATATCGGTTATCGTGGTTGTAGTTTTACCATTTTTTATGGCTAAACATATTATCATTTTGTCTATTAATGATCCTAACAATGTGCCCAAGCTATCAGCTATACGCTAAAGCTTTCCAAGATTCTTTCTAAAGCCTTTTTTTTTAAATGAACTTACATAGCGCTAAATGCATAGGGAAAAAAAAAAAAAATATTTTCAAAGGCAAAGGTCACCGACGTTTTATTCCACTCGTTCAGAATTAGGCGAATGAAAGCCAACTTCTAATTTTAAGTGACATCAACATATCCTTGCTCCCATGGTAATTAGACAAAATGCAACAATAAAATTTTACCCAAAGTTATCGGGGCATGCTGGATTTAAATGAGTAGTATATCATAGATGCCAACATTTTAATTTATTGCGGAGTATTTTTATCTCCGCCTTTGTTTCGCACCACTTTATTTATAGAAAATTTTTCTCAAAAATATAAATTCCATAAAATAAAAAATAAAAAATTGCTTTTAAAAAATAAGTGGTATGGAATAAAAGCGAGGCTAAAAATACTCTGGAATCCGGAATAAATTAAAATATTGGCATTTATGCTATATCTCTAGCCAAATGTTCGTGAAATAATAAAAAGAGCTTTAGCAATCCATTTTGAGTCTACTTTGGTGCAGGAGATTGCTGACAGTAAATATAGCCTAATTAACGACGAATCAACAGATATTACAATGTGTTAAGGAGTTCCTTAACTGTGTGTGATAAAATAATTAATAATATAATAACGTAGTTTTTATCAAGACCGTAGGTGAAGTATTTTGGCTTTGAAAAGAAAAGAAAAAGTAATAAAAAAAATAAATCCAGAAGAAAGGAGAGATAAAATCACTCTGCCATGCGAAAAAATAATAGGATGAAAAGCTATTTTTAAACACTCTGTCCCTTACGAGATGTTTTTCTAAAACCCTGGTTATCTCGTATACGTGAGGGAATGTGACCTTGACTCTCAGGGTTGTGTCTAGCTGACATCGGGCAGTTGGTTGTCGGGAGAAAAAGTAATTCCAAACACTTTACGAAGTACGACGGCGTATCGGTTGAATGAGACAGGTTTTTCAGGGGAAGTTTCTCTTCCGTCCTGGCAGCCGAAAGAAGAAGGCTGGAAAAAGAGGCGCTAAGGCAGGACGACGCTACAAGGGATGTAGGAAGGAGAAAATATTAGGACGTGCGGGGCCCAGGCCCTGTTTGGGCCCCTTGCAATTGGAAAATTGTCCATGGAACCTCCCAGGTATACAAGCAAAGGACCGTCGAAAAATAGTTGAATAAATATTATGATTGTGATGTGCGTTATGTTATGTGTTATGTTGTGATGCATGTTTAATAAATGTTATGATGTGCGCCTGAGCAACTTATGGAGTCAAGATTGTGCAAGTCAGCAAGTTTGGACAATCCTGCGAGGATGATAGGGACTATAAGGTGAAATCTCGTCTTAGTAGATGCTGATGCAGTCACACTATATTGGAGCCATTATGAAACTGTTATTAACAGTAGACAACACAAAGGTTGGACGAGATCTGTGTGATACAGCTGTTCCAGAAGACCTTAGAGCATGTGAGCCCCTTTTCATATCCTGTTGAAGTTGGCTTACTCATGGGTTTAAAGTTGCTAATCCCGACGGCTCCGAATAAGTGCAAAAGAAATTCAGTTCCAAATAAAAATTCCGAAGAAGAGCCTTACCTCTATCTGATGCTGAATGACTCACCATATTCCTTGGGATATTTCTCCATAAGCCTCTGGGATCTTGAAAGTCGAGTGTTGCATGTGAAAGGGTTTTTACCGTTGAGTCACAATCACTCCTAAATTTTATCAAAATAGTGTTTCGAATGCCAAGTGAGAAATTAGTGTATACCACCAGCTCGCCACGGAAATTTTTCTAAAAGGCTATGTATGAGTCTAGTAATCTTCTGACACCCAAGTTGTAGGTAAATATGCTTTTTGTATGTGTACTGTGTTATCAAAAATTATGACCTTATAAAGTTAAGTATGTGATTGTACCAATTTACCTAAACTGATTGAGAAAAACGATTAAATATAAACTTTAAATAAAAAACTGTTGAGATTGAATAAAAACTTTTAAAAAGATGAACTAGACTGTGTGTGCTTAGTGCATTTTATATTGAACATTAAAATGAAGTTGAAATTGAAGTAATTTCTGGACTATTTTTGTTTATTTATTTATTTATTTTATTTTATTTTTTTTATTTTATTTTTTTTCAAGTTAAGAGAAATGTTTTATAGAGGATTTTGTTAAGATGCAAATTTACTCATTTTGCTTGTGATGTGAGCTGCTGTTTGTGAGAAGGTTTTGATTTCATAAGTGTGTTTATTAGTAATAAAATAATTAAAGTAAGGTGTGTTTACAGGAACCCATCCCTCAGAAAAGTTTATTTAAAGTAACAGACAGCATCTCACAACATGTTCTTATTTAAAAAATGAATCTTTCCATATATTTTTATTCAGTAATTGACTGACAGTTTAGCTCACAGCTGTTCAGTGTGGTTTAATTCTTTAATTAACAATTTTTTAATTATTAGATAATTTGTAATGTTATTAATGATATAAAAAATAGCAAGAAAGTAAATTGTAGGAAAATTTTTATGAGAAAAGTATCTAAATCGCCTGAACACTTAATTTTGCAAATTGTTTAAATGAACAACTGTGACCACTTAAATTCCTTTTTTTTCTTTATTATCATTTGGTTGGAAACTGTCAGATAATATATATATATATATATATATATATATATATATATTTACATGTTTTATTGTTGAGGGCAATTTAGTAGCCTGTTGTGAAGGAAAGTGTTTGTCTAGAAAATAAAAAAAGAACAGAGGCTAAAGATAAAATTAAATTAGGAGTTAGATATTTTTGTTTAAGTAAGAATATTTGATAAAGAAAAAAAATTATTGGTTATCTAACATGAAATATGTTGGATGAAAAGGCTGACTTCCCTTTACTCACCACAGGCTACATTTCTTTTTTTTTTTTTTTTTTTTTTAAGGGTGGGAGGTAGTTGCCCTCTGTATTTTTTTTTATTTTATTATTATGTTTGTGTTACTTATGAGAGTCTCTGTCTATGCATAATGATTTAAGTAAGGTTTAATGATACACATGAGACATTATTTTCATACATAGTATATTAATCACAGAGCAGCTGCACAGAGTTTCTAGGGTGCAATTTATTGCACAAACTTTGGCTAAATTTTGGGAACCTGGGAAATTGTAGATCACAAATGCAATGTACTAAAAATTAGATAGGGATTAGGAAAAATTAATAGTAAAGTAGATTAACTAAATAATGGTGAGAAAACATTGAAACAATCTCACCATAACAAATACAAAAATATTTAGGTAAATACAAAGAATTTTCAGATTGACAGCTTTTAATGTCAAAGTAAGGTTACGCAGTGAACATAAATGGCTATAATCTGGAATTATATCATAAGCGTAGTCTGGAGACATGTCATCACAATTTTGATTTCTTGTGGAAGGGAGAAATAATTTTCAGAATTTATTAATTAGATGAAACCTGAGACCGATGAGCAGCGTTCCCAACTTTTCTAATTTATTCACAATCATTTTTAGCCCCGACTCTTTCTCATACCAGAAATTTTTAAAAATGATTTTCTTCTTATTTAATCGTTGTCACATATTAAAGATAAATAAATTATTAAATTTCTGGTGCGAAAAGAAGGCGGGGTTAAAAATGGTTGTGAATAAATTATAAAAGTTGGGAACGCTGCCTATTAGTCATATGGTTGAAACTGCTAATACTCAGACGTTGTTGTAGTTTGTTCACAAAAGTTGCATTTGGATTTCAATACTTTTTTCATAAATTTATCAAAGTTGAGTGGATTTTTAAACTATATCACCAACTAATGGATCACCAACTACTGCTAAGTAATGAGCAATTAGCAACAATCTGGGATTCAGCATTATGGATGTTCCACTTAAATTTATAAGGTGTAGCAATTTTTTTTTTTCTTTTTTTTTTTTTAGTTTTGATATCTAGCACCTTTTTTCGAAATTTTATTAAAATCTTGCACTTTTTTTTAGTTTCAAATTGTAGCACCTTTTTTCTCAAATTTATCAAAATCTAGCACTTTTTCAAGGTTGATTTAGCACTAATTTCCGATAACGAGTTGGCAACACTGCAAAGAACTTATATTATCGGAAAGAAGGTTTGCTTCCGTAGCGATAATGTAAACGCGTCTAATCACGTGACTTAAAAGAATAACTATACGCCGAAAGCAACTTTACAGGGAAACGGCACACTCGAATGGCGTACGGTCGCTGTGTTTTAGTTTTACTATCTTGCTTGTATTACTTTCCCAATGATTATAGCTCTTAGCCTTATTTATTATACATTAAAAAGTCTTTTTCATTTTCTTCTTCTTTTCTTTCTTTCTTTTTTTTTTTTTTTTTTTTTTTTTTTTGTTGGGCTATATATATATATATATATATAATGTATTATATTTGTATTTAAAAATATATTAAATAGGTAGAATATTTAGGAAATGTATTATAGAAATATATTAGGATATGTATTATAAATCATTATTTGTTTCAGTCATTTACACGTATATATATATCAATATGTACTGATAAATTTATTCTTATTTCATATTTTTAAGATTTATTTATTTATTTTTTAAATATCATTTTATAAATAAAATATGTAAATTACAGATATTTAAAAAAATGCGTCAGGTAAATGAATAGCATTATTAAAATTATTAATATTTGATAACATTTAATAAACAATTATTATTTTTATTATAAATTATCATTAAAAAAAAACTGCTTCAATATTTAAATCTATATTTTAATTTTTTCCTACACTTATTTACAATTAATTCGAAAATATTTTTGAAGTTTTCGAGAATTAAATATTAATACATAAACGAATAGATGCTGCTCTAAATTCTACGCAACGGAACAAATAATGATCTTAAAAAAAAAAAAAAATAAGTAATTAAAGTATTAACTATGATTAATAATGGTTAAAAATGATTAATGGTAAGTACCGAATGAGGATGAAAAGTTGACGATGAAATGTAATTAATGATTAAAGCGTAAAAAATTCAAAATCCTGCACGACCGCTGCGATGAAGACAACAGAATCTGTCGACGAACAACGAACTTGTTTACAATTCAAATACGGCGACCTGTGATCACATGTCACAACAAAGCATGCGCATATACATGAATCTCTTTTCGAAATTCTGCATGCTCCTCGCTATCCGCTAGCTCAGCCTGTAAGTTAGCTTCTTGTACAGACACACTATAAACTACGCCAGAGAACATTAGTTATGGTTTAGCTGCAGCTGGCCTTCTTATTGTAGTAAAAATTCTTTGCTCTGGTCAGCGCAACACGCTGGGTATTAGTGTTAGCATACTTGCCAACATATTAATTAATATTCCATAGTGTCATTAGTCTCCAACATTTTCTCACACCAATAGATTTTTAGAGAAATATATTCCAAATTCAATCACGATCAAATAGGAAGAAAAATACTGGAAGAAAATACCTGTGTGTTAAATAAGGCGGGGCTAACAGTACTACGGAATATCAATTAGGATATTGGCAAGTATGATTAGTGCAAAGCTGCCAATCTAATCCGGAAATTGTTAGTACCGCCCCTTTTTCTACACCACTTAATTTATAGAGTATTTGTTTTCTTAATTCATCGTAACTATATTTGAAGAGAATTACTGTAAAAATTAAGTGGAGTAGGAAAAGGGGCGGTACTAACAAATTGCCGGATTAGGTTGGCAGCTATGTTAGTGATGGTCATTTCGACACATTTTCCGAAAATTAGTTTTTTGGAGGTAAAAAAATATGCAATTTTCTCCTCTGATCAGAATATGGGTTATTAACATAGGGAAGGTAAATAAATAATCTTTCAGCTTTAGATTTAAAGAAGCTTTTTTTCCCCTCTCTTTATAGCTTCGTGCTGTATTGTGTAATAAAAGTGTTTTTTTAATTTTTTTTTTTTTTTCTGAATTCGTATTTCTGTTACCGATCTTCAGTGATATGGCTAACTTAAAGGCTAAAAATGATTTTTTATTTTATTTATTTATTTTAACATTAGATTTAGATGATCGCCTGGGACATTCTTCTGCATTACCGAAATATTATTTGTTGTTTCATCCGAATTCATATATATCTATGGACATGTTTAGGCTGTATTAAAATTATCTTACCAACCCTAAGATTACTTTGTATTAATATTATTTTTTTTTTAATTATATATATATACAGAGTGATTCAACGATGATGGGACAAACTTTGAGGGAAGGTAGGAAACATCATTAGGACTCAGAATTGTATAGGAACCCATGTCCCTAAACGTAATTTTAACCCACTACGAACCATGCGTTTTCTGTGTTTTTAAACAGAAAGCTCCGCCTACTGACATTGCTCGTGAATGGTGCACTATTTAACAGAAGGTTCTGTCTTTTATTGTTAATCTTACAAAATACATGATAAAAATGTTATTTCCGAATACCTCACACTCGACGAATAAATGCTTATATTGTGAATATTTTTTTAGATGTACTGTAACGCGCACAAAATGTAAAATTTACGCCGTAGGGGGAGTTTCAAATACATCGCAAAGTGTTTCTTTGCAGTAATATTGACAATAAATGCTTAAAATTGCAATTAGCATCAGTAATACAACTAAGCAAAATAGGGCGATTGGCTTTTAATGTTGAAGGTACAGAGCTTTAGTGGACCTGGTAATTCGTTACATCTGCTGTTATAATTTTAAACTATGTTATTCGACGGTTATGGGAAATTTTCCTAATAATGAAAAAGCAGACGTGCATTTAATGTATGGTTTTTCTAATGGGAACAGTAGAATACCGCAACGGCTGTATAAGGAACGATTTCCAAACAGGCGCAGGCCGAATCACAAAATGTTTGAACGGTTGCATCGGAACCTTTGTGAAAATGGTACATTTCTGGCTAATTCTGACGCAAGGACTGAAACAAGAACTATTCGAAATCCAGACATGGAACGAACCATTCTAAACATTGTGGATGAAACACAAGTACAAGCGATATTGCACGCCGTGTACATGCACGCCGTCTACACCCATTCCATATTCAGAAAAAGGAAATTCCATATTCACATTGGAAGTAAGTGATTACCCTCTGCCAATGGAACTCTGCCAGTGGTTCCTGCAACAGTGTGCATTGCAGCAGGATTTCCCAACTTTAGTTCTGTTCTCAGATGAGCCAATTTTTACACAGGAAGGCGTTTTCAATGTACACAATACTCATCTGTGGACAACAGAAAATTCCCACGCTATACGCCCACATTCATTCCAAAACGTTTCTCTGTTAATGTTTGGACAGGTAATGTGAACGGTTACCTCATAGGCTTATATCTTTTACCATCGCCACTCAATGGCTCACGTTATGCTATTTTTCTTAAAGAAGTTTTCCCAGAATCTGCATTATGTTCCAGTTGTCGTGCGCAACCAAATGTGATTCCAGCATAATGGTGCGCCGGCACATTTCGTTATGGAACTGCGCAATTACCTGGATTCCAGTTTTGCAGGATGATGGACTGGACGGTGCAGGGTGTTCCAAGTTCCAATGACCACCCCGATTCCCAGATTTATCGAGCATCGATTTCTTCTTATGGGGGCATCTGAAGGCCATCATTTAAAAGACCCCAGTGCATTCACCGGAGGACCTGGTTGCTCGACTGTCCACTGCAGCTGCACAATTGCGCGAAACGCCTGGCATTTTTTAAGCTGTTCGCCAATCCGCACTTCGACACTATCATGCATGGATTACCGTTGGTGGTCGCAATGTTGAACACTTATTATAAATATTGATGCAAAGAAGCACTTTGTTTTTCTATTTGTTTTTATACGTTTTTACTTTCGTTTTTTTGCACACTGTTTTTTATTTCATATTTAACTTTTTGAGTTATGCCTATACAAAAGATGTATGTTTTAGTAAACTGTTTAACCCCTTAATGTTTGTTCCATGACCAAAGAAATATTCGTATTTGAAACTCCACCTACGTTGTGGCTTTTAAATTCTGTGTATTACAGTATATCTAAAAAGAGTTCACCATATTAATATTTATTCAAGCACTGTGCATTATTCGGTAACAAACTTTTTATTATGTATGGTCTTTTGTAGGATAAATAATTGTATATAGAATCTCTCTGTTAAATAAAAGAAGAATGGCAGGAGGCGCAGCTTACTGGTAAAAAACACAGAAAACACATGGTCCTCAAAGGTTAAAACGACGTTTGGAGACATGGGTTCCTATGCAATTCTGAATCCTAATGATGTGTCCAACCTCCCCTCAAAGTTTGTCCCATCATCGTTGAATCACCCTGTATATATATATGTTTGTTATGAAACATACATTTATATATATATACATATGTGTGTGTGTGTGTGTGTGTGTGTGTTTTATGAAATATATTGAAATACATTTTTATCCCATTGCGCCAATTTAAAGAATTGAATTTTGTATGTAATACAAAGGTTTTCTGTTTCTCCAGAAGAAGATTTAAATTTAGTAATTAGTAAGTATTTTTCTCAAATTAAAAAAATAAAAAATAAAAATAATAAAAATGAATGAGAGAAAAATCTAAACTGCACTGAAAACACAGATATTGTGTAAAGATAAACATTCCATTGTTATCGCTCGAGCAGTTTTGCTCTCAAAGTTGGTAGATGAGAAGTGCCGGGTTCGATCCTAGGTCGCACTCCTGACCCAGAAGCTCATTGAGTTTGCTGTGTTTTTTTCTGAAACCTTACTTCGGATAAAGGTTACCCTAGTAGGTGGGGAATTTCAGTCTGCCACCTTGTGTTTCCTATAAAAATCGTTCTTATTTTTTTCTTCTTTAATCGCAGATTTTTAAAAGAAATCAGTAATTACTATCAGCTTACATCAAAATAGTTATATGTACATCAGCAATTTTATATAACTATTGCTGATGCCAGAGTTATATAAAATTCATTGACTAGATAACGAATATGTGATCGATATTTTATGCTAATATGTTTCTTGTTTGGGAGGTATGCGTAAAATAACAAAACGAGAAAATCTGTTATTGCATAATTTTTTAAATATAGATCGCATTACTGGTTTCGGTTTTTTCATAAAATGCACAATTATTTGAGTAAGGCATTGAATGTCCTATAGAAAGTTTTGAAACCAAGAATTTCATCTTATGGGAAAATATAAAGGATAATTACATTCAATGAAGAAAATGAAAAAAAAAAAAAAAAATCCGTGTACAAAACTTTTCACATTAACATCTATTCAAAATGAAAAAAAAAAAAAAAAAATTATAAAGAAATATAAACGCATTTTATAAATAAATGATAATTTATTGTTTGCAATATTTTCAAATATAAAATTCACATCTTAGCATTATTTTACGAAAAATAAAAAAGATATAAAATAAAAATTTAATTCTATGAACATTCATAGTAGTAAGCAAAATATTAATAGTATGCAAATAAAAGTATTTAAATAGTTTTGTTATTATTATTATTATTATAAGCAATTACATTTTATCAATAACAATTCTATTGTTTAATATAAAATTTATTAATTATTATGAAGTAATTATTTAAATTAATTAATTATTCTCTAATAACTCTATTAATTAATATGAAGTTATTTAAAAACATTATCTTTCTATGAATTAATTGTTTATAAAAAGAATATTCTGGCGCAGACGTTTATAAAAAAGATATAATTATTAAAAATACATATTAATTTCTATCAACAATAATGGGCCTAAGGCATCCGGAAGCCGAATGGTTAGAGCTCTGACCTTTGGAAACTGCATTAAAGTGTTTATCAACATATATAAAATAAATTATTTACTTAACCTTCCTAAACTATACGAGCAGTAAAAAAAAAAAAAATAAAAAAAATAAAAAAAAAAAAAAACACCAATGATAAAATTGTTTTAAATATTGGTTATTTTTTGATATGTTAATTTTAAATGTTAAACTTTTGACATCTCCTAGAAATTATAAAAAAAAAAAAAAAAAAAAATTTAGAAGTTAGTGCTCACTTTAAAATTATGTATGAACACCCGTTTATAATGTTTATATTTATAATATATATATATATAGTATATATATATTGTAATCTGTAATTGCATTTATTGTAAATAAGCAATAACATTTATTGTAAATAAACATTAAATAAATGGAAATTAAATCAAACTAGGCACGTTACACCGATCATAAATACTCATCTAAAAAGCCTGTAACCTTTAATAAAAAGCTGATTCTGTAATTCTTAAAATGTTTGAAAGATTTCTTTTTTCTGACTTTTAAAGAAAGGAAACGTGTCCCCTAAATTCTCTTTAATCTGTGAAAAGAACAGACATAAAGAAAACTAACTGATCTGTTTTTCCAACTGTACCAGTCTGAGAAAAGGGGAATAACACAATCCAACAATCATGAAAAAACTGTTTAAACCTCTCCCAACTAAGACTAAAATACTATTATCACCTACTAAACCGATAATTTCTGGTGACCTCTATTTCATCTTAGAAAAATACGTGATAGAGAGCAACACAACCTTCCACTATCGTGGGCCATGGGGTCAAATATGACCCCAACGACAGTTTGCGTTATTAAAATATTTAATCTAAAAATATGAAAAAAAAAAATTAACATTGTTCATTTAGTCATAATCTTCATGATAATTAACAGTAACATAAACATATAAGAATTTTTTTTTTCTCATTTATCCTGCTGAATGCCAATAGGGTAAAAAATGAGCCAGTAATATTTCTTTAAAAAAAAAAAAAAAAAATAGAAATTCATTGGAAAATACTTATATATATTTGAGTAAATTAAAATTAAATAGTTATTGATCTTCTTAAAATCTACTATTAGTAAGTTAATATTAAAATATTATTGAACGATCCATTTTTAAACTGTTATCGCCTTTTAACAAAAATGTAAAAAAAAAAAAAAAAAAAAAAAGCATAATTTATCGTATAAAATATAACAAATTTAAAACTATAAAGTTTAATGATTTCCACACACACACACACACAAAAAAATAAATAAATAAATAAATAAATAAAAAATAAATAAATAACTCATTTTTTATGTTATTTACGAATAAAGTAAAAATACATTAGAGCATATTTCATTTTTGTAGGCCGAAAGCTAAATAGTAATTATTCTATGGCACTCCACTTACATGAAACATTCAAAACGAAGTTTGTTACCGTTAGCAGCAGATCCTACAAATTATAATATGAGAAATGTAGATACTATCCGCTTTTGTAATGATCGATAGATGGCGCTTTTTTAGCCTTTGTTGCTAGTAAATATAATAGCCACGTGTATTTATTATTGTTCTATTTGTGTTACTACTTAATATTTGTGCCTTAATTTCTCCGCCATTACATCATGGAAAATTGATTGCTTTTGGAAAAAATATTTCAGTTTATTCAAAGTTCGATCGGAAGTAGATTTTTAACTGAAGCTGAACAAATATTAGTTTCAAATCATCTGATTAATTCTTTACTTCCATTAGCCGAAGCAACTGAAATTTTAAATTTGTCATTTGGAAATAAATGGAAGCTCAATTCTGGATTTCTTGATCCTTTGGAGTTACACTGTAGCACACAACAGTATGTGTTATCATTTTTACCAGATATATTCATTTTTATTCAATAAATATATGTGAAACTAAGCATCGGCAAACAATGGCCTCTCGACGAAAGCCGAAATTTATTCATGTTAATTGTAATTTCACCTTAGCCCACCAGAGGGTGAGCATTTCATTACAATCGCGGATATTATCCGCATTTGAATATTTTATAAACAATAATATGTTACAAGTTATAAAATGTAATTAAAGAAATAAAGTAAAGAGAGAAAAAAGAGTGTAGGAAACTTTTCAAAAAAAAATTTTTAAAGAGAAGAAATGCTGTTTTTTTTTTTTTTTTTCAGGACTATTGATTCCTGCTGGAGTGTACAATGATGAAAAAAATGAATGTGTAGTTAGGGAATGAAAATAACGGTTCTCTAATTTTTAACATATATATGTCTAAAAACAGATGCTCGCGAATATTGCATTGCATGTTCAATGATACTGGTTTCAGACGTCAAAACAGATTCATTGATAAAAATTTTACACTTTTGTCTTGGACTAGAAATTTTTAAGATGCATATTTTTCTTATCAAAACGTTGCAATTCATTAACAGTTTGTGACATTTACAGGAAGATGTTCTTTTCGCAATATATTGCCTCTGAACAAAGAAAGTGTGGTTTAAAAATCTGGGCTACGTATAATATGAATGTTTTAATATTTATAATATACAAGTGTATACAAAAAAACAAAAAGAAAAAGTACATAAAAAGAAAAAACTTAGAATAGAATAAATATTTAAATAATTTAGAGAGAGTATTAAAAAAAAAAAAAAAGAATGCACTACAAATAACTTTTTTAACAAATTTGAGTATTGCAAAAGAAGTAGGGGAAAAAAAGCTGATAATTTTAGGAATTGTAATTCATTAGAATTACACAAAGCGATTATTACTACTAGGGGGAGGAAAAATAGCTATATCATTTTTTAGATTTTAAAAAGTTAACAAAAATTGTATCTTATTACACAAATAGAGAAAAAGTTGTGTTCTTGTTAAGTTTTATGCCTTTTTCCAAGAAAAATGAAATCACTGAATTATCATTATAGGTTATGATAAAAGGTTATTATAACAACACGAAATCAGTGTCAACATAATGGACAAAATATTGCATATATGTTAAAAAATATCCAGAAGATTTCCAATAACTACTTTTTATAATATACTGCATGTGAATGCTTTGAATAATTCAGTTGTTTAGTTATATCTGAATTTTAATTTTGAATAAAAATGTGCTTATAAAAGATAACCATTTATTTTGAAGCTAGGTAAATGATTAGGTAAGAAAAATCCTCAGAAAAGTTTCCATACTCTAAATTCAGTGGCGGGTAGGACATTCTACTGGGATTAATAAAAGCAAAAAGTGTGGGATGGTTGGATTTTACGTCGCACTAGTGCTGCGTAGTGCTGCAAAAAACCCACAGTTTTTGAAAGATGGGAATAAACCCGGAACTTTGGGGAATATTAGGAATTTTAAAAGTAAACAAAACCAGTCACTTTTAAAATGGAATTTAGGGCTAATGCATTGAACATACATATACATAATACTTAAAATGTTAATGAGTATTGCATAAACTAGTTTTAAATGCAGGAGCAATTTTATTGTCAGGCAGTACTGCTTTTCTTCATTGCAACCATTATATAATACTTTTTAATATATTTCCAAAAGAGAAACAAACTGAGAATTGTTTTAAATTTGGTCTTTTATTATTATTATTATTTGTAGCAAAGCAAAATAATTTAAATTATGTATGTTCTGTTTTAAACTTAAAATTATAGTTTAAGTAATATTACTTGATCAGAAAGGTCTTTAAAAGAATACTTAACTAATATTATCATTTTAACTGCAATGATTTTGAGAGATTCTTTTTTTTTTTTTTCTTTAAGGCTTTTTAATAAATATTCATTTTAAATGTTTCACAAACAAATACAACCAACTCTCTTTAATCTGCAATTAAATTTTTGATGTAAACAATATATATATATATATTTTTTAATTAAGACAAACTACTGTTACATCAGTATTTAACAAAAATCAAAATATACAATGATGAATATTCATTTCTGCTCTTAAAAAGCATTTTCCTTTGTATTTTTAAAACAAATATGTATATTTATATTTTATTGCTATGTATTATTTGAGTATGCTTATATTATTTGCCTTATGAATACACAATTTTATTTGAAGAAATATTTTATTCTGAAATTTATTAGAAATAGTCTTTCTATTTTAATGCCTATTTATGAAATAATAATAATAACTGTATCTGTAAAAGAAAGAATAGTTGAGTGGCTTTTCACAGTTACAGTAAAAAATGCTAAATAGGAAATCTTTAAAAATAATAAAAAGGAAAAATAAGTGTCCATGCATCAAATTATTTCAAAACTCCCAGGAATTTTCAAAATTCCCAGGAGTTTTCAAAAGTTCCTTCCCAAAAAACCCGGTTTATTTCTGGGGTCTAGGACTCACCCCTAAGAGTGGTCCGGAGATATGCCATCGCAATTTTGGAAGGGGATGATATTTAAATTCCAATATATTCAGTGGAAGAAAACAAAAATCGTAAGCAATTCCAATATAAATTTTAATCTATATTAATACGTGCTGATGGCTCTGATTATTGAGCGATAGCGATACGCAGTGTATTAGTTTTAGTGCATACTTGCCAACATATTAATATTCCATAGTGTCATTAGATTCACCCATTTTTTCATACCAGTAGATTATAGGAGTAGTATTCTCCAAGTTCAATCACGAACAAATAGGACGAAAAATACCGGCGTGTTAAAAAAGGCGGAGCTGACAGTACTACGGTATATTAATTAGAATGTTGGCAAGTATGATTAGTGATGGTCATTTCGACACACATTGCTGGGTCGAAACATTTTCGGAAAATTAGTTTTTTGGTGGTAAAAAAAATATGCAATATTCTCCTCTGATCATAGTATAGGATATTAATATAGGGAAGGTAAATAAATAATCTTTCAGCTTTAGATTTAAAGAAGCTTTTTTCCCCCCTCTTTTTATAGCTTTCTGCTGTATTGTGTAATAAAGTGTTTTTTTTTTTTAAAAATTTGTTATGAATTCGTATTTCTCTTGCCGGTTTTCAGTGATATGACTAAATTAAAGGCTAAAAATGATTTTTTATTTTATTTATTTATTTTAACAGTAGACTTAGGTGACCGCCTGGGACATTCTGCATTTCCGAAACATTATTTGGTGTTTGATCCAAATTAATATATATGTATGGACATGTTTAGGCAGTATTAAAACAATCTTAACAACCCTGAGATTACTTTGTATTAATATTATATTTTTTAATTATATATGTAATACACTCCTTCTCATATTTATAAGGACACTTTATATTTTGAAATAACTAACGTAAAAATAATTGTGAACAAGATTATACTAAGTGCACTTAATATATCTAGTATTCTAAAAACCAATACTGCTATAATTTTTTTTAATATGAAACAAAATTAATAAAAAAATATGCAAAATATTTTTTCTCAACGTTTTTAGATGTTCAGAATTATAGGGACAATCAAGATTTTTTAATTTTATTTAACTTACGAGCGGATAAATTACAGTTGACATGCGAATTTGTTAACTACTGTACTAAATTAATTCATATATAAGCCTTCAATTTTTATTGGGCGGACATTACTGATAATTCCTCGAAAAAAAGGACGTTCATGTGGGGAAGTATGATAAATGTGTTTTTTAAGTGGAAAGATAATTTCAATCCACCGGATTTCTAATGAAATTCGAAGATCTAAAATTGCTGAAGGAAATGTGATCAAACGTTGAACTGCTGGTTCGATAGGAGAGAGATCTGATGCAAAATCAGAGTTGTACTACAGAGATCGAAGACTCATAATTACTCTTACTGTTCTACTCATAATGCCTGCTGCTGAATTTGCTCGTAATTTTAAACATAAGGTTGGGGTTCACATTTATGCATGTTTAAAATAATTAATAATATGTTAAAATGAATAAAAAACCTGTAATAATCAATAAGCATATAATGGGGGAAAGAACATCTGTGTTAAAGCTGAATAAAGACAATATTAAATGGTAAAATGTTGCATTTTCGGATGAAAAACACTTTATTCTTGATTAATCAAATGGTTTTAACAGTTACTGGCACGATCTGAAGATAGCGAAAGACAGAGTAGATTTTTTAAAGGCAGATATGAATCGGGCATTTTAAAGGTGGATCTATGGTGCTCTGGGGAAGCTGTTTCTACTGAAGGCAGAATGCATTTAGTAATTTTTTCTAATATTATGAACATCAAGAAGAATATCCGCAAATTTTAAACGTGGAATTCTCAGATTTTTGTTAGATTTTTGGGGGTAATAATATTTTTTTTCATCAAGACTTACATTTTTGCTCTACTTCTAGAGCAATAGGAAATAGTTTGAAGAAAGAAACTTCTTTATTGTTGCCTTTCCCGTGACCTAAAAGTTGAAAAAACCTTAACTTATCATATTAGAAAAGTGCATGCAAGTGGAAAGCAATTTTAAATAGTTTAAATGCATTCAGAATATCATCTATGCTGTATGAAATGGTATTGAAACTGAATAGTAAAGAAAATATGTATGTATATACCAGAGAGAATGTCTGACTATTTCACACCTAAAAAGAGACCCCAAAAAATATTAATTTAAAGAATAATTGAAAAAAAAATTCTAAGATTCGAGCTGTCCTTATAATTGTGAACACCTGAAAAATCCTTTTTTTTGACCGTATTTAAAGTTTTTTAAGATAGAAAAACGATAAAACTTTTTAAAATCGTCTATTAATGAAATTCAAATTAAGAAAAAGTATATTTGTTTAAATAAAAGTGCTCAGTGTTTAGTTAATATAGAAAAACGGGTGTCCTTATAATTATGAGAAGGGGTGTATATCTTCTTTTAGTAGCTGATTCATGCCAGTCGTTTCATATTAAGAGAGTTCACTCAAATAATTAATACTCCAAAATTGATGATGCAGTCGTTTATTGAAGACTTTTAGTCATTTTACACTTTATTAAGAGTCAAATCATTCGGAGCACGCTGACGTCCAGATCCGTAGCCGAGTCGGGCCGAAATCGTCCCGATAACGGCGGAACCGCGAATCAATCCCCTCCTGGGACCGTTAAATTAAACAGTTTATGGACGTGAAATAATTAAACAAATACTTTCATGAAAAAGGCCGCCGATTTTCGGGTGCTGCCGCTTAAATATGGATAATTTAGGGCGAGGCCAAACTCCTAATATGAATTCTTATTGGATAGTTAAGTGCGCTAAAATCCAGCCCACATTCTTTTATTGGTTGACCCGGATATCCAGGATTTCGTATTTCGCAATGCCTTGCCGCTTATTTTGACTATTGCATAATTTTGATTATGAAACTTCTTCTAACTTCGATTCCCGCGCTACGATGTGTATTTTGTTATGGAATCATTTTTAAGTAGGAGTTATGGCCTTTCCCTTTATTTATAAAAAAAAAAAAAAAATACGTGTGGCACTCGAGGACTGCCGCGGTAAATCTATTGCATAGTATTTTTTATCAACTTATGCAATTATAATTATTTATTTATTTTATTTATGCAGTATTTTTTTTTCTTTGATATTAATTAAAGTTTTTTCTTTGATATTAATTCAAGTTACACTTTTTGAGCGTGGTGACCGATAAGAAAACAAATTTTTTTCTTTTATTGAATAAATGAGAATATATCCGCAATGAGAATATATCAAAAATATCCGCAATCAATTTGTAGGTATCGAAAACCTCGATGTACCAAATTTGAATGATCTAACTCTATTTTTTGAGAAAAGGTATTTTAATAGGTTTTTAAAGGCCTGCAAGTCGAATGGGGATATTCAAAGTTTTTCTTTGATATAATTTCAAGTTACACTTTTTGAGCGTGGTGACCGATAACAAAACAAATTTTAATAGAGAAAAGGTATTTAAAAGGTTTTAAAGGCCTGCAAGTCGAATGGGGATATTCAAGTTTTTTCTTTGATATTAATTCAAGTTACACTTTTTAAACGTGGTGACCGATAAGAAAACAAATTTTAATAGAGAAAAGGTATTTAATAGGTTTTAAATGCCTGCAAGTCGAATGGGGATATTCAAGTTTTTCCTTTGATATTAATGAATAAGATAACAATAATGATAAGAAAATAAATTTTAATAGAGAAAAGGTATTTTAATAGGTTTTAAAGGCCTGCAAGTCGAATGGGGATATTCAAGTTTTTTCTTTGATATTAATTCAAGTTACACTTTTTGAGCGTGGTGACCGATAAGAAAACACATTTTAATAGAGAAAAGGTATTTAATAGGTTTTAAAGGCCTGCAAGTCGAATGGGGATATTCAAGTTTTTTCTTTGATATTAATTCAAGTTATACTTTTTGAGCGTGGTGACCGATAAGAAAACAAATTTTAATAGAGAAAAGGTATTTAATAGGTTTTAAAGGCCTGCAAGTCGAATGGGGATATTCAAGTTTTTCCTTTGATATTAATGAATAACATAACAATAATGATAAGAAAACAAATTTTAATAGAGAAAAGGTATTTTAATATGTTTTAAAGGCCTGCAAGTCGAATGGAGATATTCAAGTTTTTTCTTTGATATTAATTCAAGTTACACTTTTTGAGCGTGGTGACCGATAAGAAAACAAATTTTAATAGAGAAAAGGTATTTAATAGGTTTTAAAGGCCTGCAAGTCCAATGGGGATATTCAAGTTTTTTCTTTGATATTAATTCAAGTTACACTTTTTGAGCGTGGTGACCGATAAGAAAACAAATTTTAATAGAGAAAAGGTATTTAATAGGTTTTAAAGGCCTGCAAGTCGAATGGGGATATTCAAGTTTTTTCTTTGATATTAATTCAAGTTACACTTTTTGAGCGTGGTGACCGATAAGAAAACAAATTTTTTTTCTTTTATTGAATAAATGAGAATATATCCGCAATGAGAATATATCAAAAATATCCGCAATCGATTTGTAGGTATCGAAAACCTCGACGTACCAAATTTCAATGATCTAACTCTATTTTTTGAAAAAAGGTATTTAATAGGTTTTTAAAGGCCTGCAAGTCGAATGGGGATATTCAAGTTTTTTCTTTGATATAATTTCAAGTTACACTTTTTGAGCGTGGTGACCGATAAGAAAACAAATTTTAATAGAGAAAAGGTATTTAATAGGTTTTAAAGGCCTGCAAGTCGAATGGGGATATTCAAGTTTTTTCTTTGATATTAATTCAAGTTACACTTTTTGAGCGTGGTGACCGATAAGAAAACAAATTTTAATAGAGAAAAGGTATTTAATAGGTTTTAAAGGCCTGCAAGTCGAATGGGGATATTCAAGTTTTTTCTTTGATATTATTTCAAGTTACACTTTTTGAGCGTGGTGACCGATAAGAAAACAAATTTTAATAGAGAAAAGGTATTTAATAGGTTTTAAAGGCCTGCAAGTCGAATGGGGATATTCAAGTTTTTCCTTTGATATTAATGAATAAGATAATAATGATAAGAAAACAAATTTTAATAGAGAAAAGGTATTTTAATATGTTTTAAAGGCCTGCAAGTCGAATGGAGATATTCAAGTTTTTTCTTTGATATTAATTCAAGTTACACTTTTTGAGCGTGGTGACCGATAAGAAAACAAATTTTAACAGAGAAAAGGTATTTAATAGGTTTTAAAGGCCTGCAAGTCGAATGGGGATATTCAAGTTTTTTCTTTGATATTAATTCAAGTTACACTTTTTGAGCGTGGTGACCGATAAGAAAACAAATTTTAATAGAGAAAAGGTATTTAATAGGTTTTAAAGGCCTGCAAGTCGAATGGGGATATTCAAGTTTTTTCTTTGATATTAATTCAAGTTACACTTTTTGAGCGTGGTGACCGATAAGAAAACAAATTTTTTTCTTTTATTGAATAAATGAGAATAAATCCGCAATGAGAATATATCAAAAATATCCGCAATCGATTTGTAGGTATCGAAAACCTCGATGTACCAAATTTCAATGATCTAACTCTATTTTTTGAAAAAAGGTATTTTAATAGGTTTTTAAAGGCCTGCAAGTCGAATGAAGATATTCAAGTTTTTTCTTTGATATAATTTCAAGTTACACTTTTTGACCGTGGTGACCGATAAGAAAACAAATTTTAATAGAGAAAAGGTATTTAATAGGTTTTAAAGACCTGCAAGTCGAATGGGGATATTCAAGTTTTTTCTTTGATATTAATTCAAGTTACACTTTTTGAGCGTGGTGACCGATAAGAAAACAAATTTTAATAGAGAAAAGGTATTTAATAGGTTTTAAAGGCCTGCAAGTCGAATGGGGATATTCAAGTTTTTTCTTTGATATTAATTCAAGTTACACTTTTTGAGCGTGGTGACCGATAAGAAAGCAAATTTTAATAGAGAAAAGGTATTTAATAGGTTTTAAATGCCTGCAAGTCGAATGGGGACATTCAAGTTTTTTCTTTGACATTAATGAATAAGATAACAATAATGATAAGATAACAATAATGATAAGAAAACAAATTTAAATACAGAAAAGGTATTTTAATAGGTTTTAAAGGCCTGCAAGTCGAATGGGGATATTCAATTTTTTTCTTTGATATTAATTCAAGTTCCACTTTTTGAGCGTGGTGACCGATAAGAAAACAAATTTTAATAGAGAAAAGGTATTTAATAGGTTTTAAAGGCCTGCAAGTCGAATGGGGATATTCAAGGTTTTTCTTTGATATTAATGAATAAGATAACAATAATGATAAGATAACAATAATGATAAGAAAACAAATTTTAATAGAGAAAAGGTATTTAATAGGTTTTAAAGGCCTGCAAGTCGAATGGGGCCATTCAAGATTTTTCTTTGATATTAATGAATAAGATAACAATAATGATAAGAAAAGAAATTTTAATAGAGAAAAGGTATTTTAATAGGTTTTAGAGGCCTGCAAGTCGAATGGGGATATTCAATTTTTTTCTTTGATATTAATTCAAGTTACACTTTTTGAGCGTGGTGACCGATAAGAAAACAAATTTTAATAGAGAAAAGGTATTTAATAGGTTTTAAAGGCCTGCAAGTCGAATGGGGATATTCAAGTTTTTTCTTTGATATTAATTCAAGTTACACCTTTTGAGCGTTGTGACCGATAAGAAAACAAATTTTAATAGAGAAAAGGTGTTTAATAGGTTTTAAAGGTCTGCAAGTCGAATGGGGATATTCAAGTTTTTTCTTTGATATTAATTAAAGTTACACCTTTTGAGCGTGGTGACCGATAAGAAAACAAATTTTAATAGAGAAAAGGTATTTAATAGGTTTTAAAGGTCTGCAAGTCGAATGGGGATATTCAAGTTTTTTCTTTGATATTAATACAAGTTATACTTTTTGAGCGTGGTGACCGATATAAAACAAATTTTAATAGAGAAAAGGTATTTAATAGGTTTTAAAGGCCTGCAAGTCGAATGGGGATATTCAAGGTTTTTCTTTGATATTAATGAATAAGATAACAATAATGATAAGATAACAATAATGATAAGAAAACAAATTTTAATAGAGAAAAGGTATTTTAATAGGTTTTAAAGGCCTGCAAGTCGAATGTGGATATTCAATTTTTTTCTTTGATAATAATTCAAGTTACACTTTTTGAGCGTGGTGACCGATAAGAAAACAAATTTTAATAGAGAAAAGGTATTTAATAGGTTTTAAAGGCCTGCAAGTCGAATGGGGATATTCAAGTTTTTTCTTTGATATTAATGAATAAGATAACAATAATGATAAGAAAAGAAATTTTAATAGAGAAAAGGTATTTTAATAGGTTTTAAAGGCCTGCAAGTCGAATGGGGATACTCAAGTTTTTTCTTTGATATTAATTCAAGTTACACTTTTTGAGCGTGGTGACCGATAAGAAAACAAATTTTAATAGAGAAAAGGTATTTAATAGGTTTTAAAGGCCTGCAAGTCGAATGGGGATATTCAAGTTTTTTCTTTGATATTAATTCAAGTTACACTTTTTGAGCGTGGTGACCGATATAAAACAAATTTTAATAGAGAAAAGGTATTTAATAGGTTTTAAAGGCCTGTAAGTCGAATGGGGATATTCAAGGTTTTTCTTTGATATTAATGAATAAGATAACAATAATGATAAGATAACAATAATGATAAGAAAACAAATTTTAATAGAGAAAAGGTATTTAATAGGTTTTAAAGGCCTGCAAGTCGAATGGAGATATTCAAGTTTTATCTGATCTACTTTATACACAAATTTTACGCGTACAGCTATTCACTGTTGTACATAGATGATAGATACCTATACACCTATATACTTTCTCACAAACAGCTGCTTATGTATTCGTCCGATTTCGGAGCGGCTCGTCTCGATCTGTGCGAGCTTCGTACAGCCGAAGTCTACCGAACTGTGTTAGGTTTTTTTTCGTTACGGAATTTTTCGATTCGGTCGCCGCGCTCAAAGCCCGCGATAAAAGCTATACAATAGCTTAAAAAATAATTTTTCTTTTTTAATTTATTTACTTGTATGTTGGACTGGTCAACGTGCTCGCCTGATACATATAATAGTGTTTACAGCACTTGTTTACAAACATAAGAAAAGTTTAATATAATATATGAAAACATATGACATACTGTACGAAAAAAATTTATAACATAACATGTTTACCGGCATAACATTTTTGACAAGATATCGTTCTTTCGTACAAACTAGTTTGTTGAGGAAAGTCTTTAAAATGTAAAGTTCCTTTTGGCCAATAAAGTTTTTAAATGTCTTGAATAATAACATTGATCTTTGACATTAAATAATTGTTGTAAAATGTCTGATCTTGATTATTGAGTCCATATAGAATATGTATAACAATAATTATAACACTAACTTCAACAGTACATTGTAAAAAAAAAATGTTTTGTAAATTGTAAACAAACACATTGTAAACAAACTTTTCCCTTCACAAAATCTGTGTTTTTCTTTGTGTTATCTTTTTAATAATGCAAAGATATTTTAATAAAATATAAAGTATATAAACAACAATTATATCATAGTATATTTTTAACAATTTCTAGAAACTTTATTTACATACTAACACAAATAATTTTTCATAAATATAACATTTAACAGACGCATAAAACTATTTAATAAACACAATAGTGTGTAATCAACTCTAATAATACTACTAATACTAAGAATACAAGTACTACTAGACATTTTCTTTTTACAAAACTATTTACATAAAATCAACTTAATCACTTTATTTAGTAATTAATTGTTTTAAAATACCACATTGGCACCAACATAGAGCTTGGTTAGCCATTGGTAAGCCAAAAAAAATTGTTTTGTGGGTAACTTGACCTAAGTCTTTCCAAAAAGGTGAGTTGGGATAAAGGTGGAAATTGGTGAATTTCTACAGAGGGCAAAAACAAATAATTTTTCCCGTGCTCTCTGATCACTTTACAATGGTGAAAATCAGGAGATCACGAGAATAATAAATAAAAAAAAATACTTGGTACATGGAGTTGATCCCTAACTAAAATTATTCATGACTTAATTTGAATTTTTGAGGGTTATTATAGTATCTTAACTTAGATGAATGAACAATTTCTGACTTTCTTTTAAAATGGGGAATGGGTTTGTCTATTTCAAAATTAACTTCAGATATTTGTTTTAAGATTGTATAAGGGCCTGAATAAGGTGGACTTAACTTACGTGTGTTGGGATATTGGAATTCTTCATAAATAATTTCATCACCAACTTTAAATTTAACAGGGAGAAATCGAGCATCAAATCGGATTTTGTTTTTTTTTATGATATTGTATTGTTTTTTCTTTTGCTATTTTTCTAGCTTCATCAATTGAAGGATAGTAACTATTGTTTAGTAATAATGGATCATATGGTAATTCTTCTAATAATAAATAACTAGGTGGGAATTGAGTTACAGAGTGAGGTGTTAAGTTATATTGATTTAAAACTTCACCAATTAATTTAGTCCTGGGAATTTTATTTGAAGAAGAGTTAACTTTACATTTTAGACGCGTAACAATAGTCTGATTGAGGCGCTCGACTTTCCCGTTGCATTCGGGATGATGGCTACTTGTTAACAAATGTTTTGTATCATAATTTCGAAGGAATTTTTTGAAACGGGATGCCGTGAATGCTGCATTCCTATCTCTTAACAATTTTTTAGGTACTTGAATTTGAAAAAGTTGTTTTAAAAAGTTTGTATAAGTTTCAGTGGTAACGCTTTTTGATGGAAATCCCCACACATAACGGGTTGCATGGTCCACGACCAAATGCAAATATTTTTTTTGTAGAATTATAGTAGTTAAACCCACCAACAGTGTCCAAAGACAAACATTCAAAAGGTTTATCTGTTGGCGGTACTTCCTGTAATGAACCAAACCGTTTTTGTCTGCATTTTTTATTTGTTTGACAGGTATGACAATGTTTTACAAAATTTTCAATATCTTTATTAATATTAGGCCAATAATACTGTGGTGTAATTAAATTTATCATTTTATAAATTCCTGGATGTCCAAAATGAGTGTGGGTTTTCTGTAGGAGGCGTAATCTTAATGACATCGGGACTATTACCTTATACAAACCTTTCTTTTTAATTACAATTACATCTTCAATTTCAAGAATTTTCTTAATGTTAATACCTATGTTTTCTTTTTTCTGGTTTTCTTTAATTTCATTTAAGTCTAGGAGGTGTACATGGTGTGACACATTTTCCAAAACAGGCAATCTAGATAGCATATCAGCTTCAATATTTGTTGATCCTTTTTGATATTTAATTTCATAGTCAAACATACTAAGTTTAAGGGACCAGCGGAATAATCTTCCTCTTAAATTTTTAACATTTTTTAACCAAGTGAGAGACGCATGATCCGTATGTATGACAAACTTTTGACCGTGCAAATAATGATAAAAGTTATCTAAGGCATCAATAATTGCTAAACATTCTAATTCCGTAATTGCATAATTTTTTTCATAATCTCGTAAATTTCTTGAACGATATGCCACTGGGTGTTAAGTACCATTCACATCTGCCTGTTTAACAACACATCCCACACCATGACTCGAGGCGTCAACAAATAACTGACAGGGAGTTCTGGGATCATAAAGTCTTAAAATAGGTTTACTTATAAGAGCATTTTTTAATTTTTGGAAGGATTTTTCACATTTCTGGTCCCAAACATAGGGGACATTTTTCTTTAATAAATTATTTAAAGGAGCTCTTGTTTCGGCATATTTTGGAATAGCATAAACGTTAACTGATCCCAAAACTCTCTGTAATTCCTTGACATTTTTTGGCGGTTTCAAATTTACATATATATACACTGCATAAAAAAAGTAGACGGACACTTCTTTACAATTTTTTCAGCCCCCGTCTTTGTTTAATAGGAAATGTCAGTTAAAATTCTTTAGCATGTTTATACTTATCAATCTTCATATTTTGGACCGACAAATAAAAATATTCAATTATTTATAATTTTAATGTAGGGAAATGCAGAAAAGAGAAAAGATATACATTTGCACAATATTTTTTTTTTCAAAAAAGTAGACGGACACTGGTCAAAAACTGCAATTATCTAAGTGGATGTTTCTTATGGAATACCAGTTTTGCATTTACATGTTCATTTGGTATTTTGCCAATTGCTAACGTGCTTGACAAGATAGTTTTACGTAGTTAAATTTCTTGGAGATGAATGCGCCATGCCACGAGGAATTCCTCTAACTGATTACCAGAAAGGACAGATTATAGCGCTGAAAAATGTTAATAAAGGAGTCAGAGAAATTAGTAGGTTACTTCTAATAAGCAAAAGTAGCATCAGTGATTTTCTACGTGCTCCTGTTGCCCATGGCGTAAAGAAAAAGAGTGGCCGGTCAAAGAAACTTTCGCTTACAGACCAAAGAAAAATTTTACTGAGCTGAAAAAAACTTGAGCATCAATTCCCAGAGTTCGAATAAGCACAGGAATTACTAACGTAACTTCTCAGATAATTTATAACTACATTAAGCACTCAGAGCCCTTTCAATATAAGAAGAGAAAACATCATCCATGCTGGAAGGATCACCACGTGATAGAACGCCTACAGTGGGCTCAAAACCATATGTCTTGGACTACAGAATGGATATCTGTAGTTTTTTTCACATGAGGAAAAATTTAATTTAGACGGCCCAGATGGATATCAATATTATTGTCACAGTTTGGAGAAAGAAGACGAAGTGTACTCTACTCGGCAAGTTGTTGTGGTGGCGTGATGGTGTGACTAGCTGTTGGCTATGGTGGAAGGACAAATTTAGTGTTCCTAAGTAAGAATCAGACTCTCAAAGATTATATTGAAGCACTAAGCAGTGAACTTTTGCCATTTGTGTCTTGTGTGTGATCTTGGAGAAGAAAACTGGATTTTCCAACAAGATGGAGCGCCCACACACACCGCTAACAACGTTAAAAAATGGTTTCATGAGAACAACTTCAATGTTTTACCCTGGCCAGCCAAGAGTCCGGATATGAATCCTGTAGAAAACATTTGGGCTAAACTTGTTCATAAAATGTATCAGGGTGGACGCCAGTATGAATCAATTCACCAGCTCAGAGAAGCTCTTACAAACATTTGGGAAATTTTCTGTAAAAAAAAATTTAAGAATCTCATTGTTTCGATGCCTAACAGAGTATACGAACTTATTAAAGCAAATGGGAGACGAACCCTTTACTAAAAATGTTTTATTTTAGAGATACAAGATGTGTCCGTCTACTTTTTTTAAGAAAAAGTACAGTGCAAATATGCACCATTTTTGTTTCCTGAATTTTTCCACTACATAATTCAAAAGGATTAAATCTATATCCAAATAATAATAGTATATGATGTCTCAAGAATATAATTATATCAGAAAAATGAACCTCATATCTCTATTTAAAGAAATAAAAGGCTTTAAAGTATTACAAGTAAGTGTCCGTCTACTTTTTTTATGCAGTGTATATATATATATATATATATAGGGTGATTCAACGATGATGGGACAAACTTTGAGGGGAGGTAGGAAACATCATTAAAAATCAGAATTGTATTGGAACTCATGTCCCCAAACGTCACTTTAACACATTACGCACCATGTGTTTTTTGGTGTTTAAAACAGAAAGCTCCACCTACTGCTATTGCTCGTGAATGGTGCACTATTTAACAGAAAGGTTATGTCTTTTATTGCTAATCTTACAAAATACATGATAAAAATGTTATTTCCGAATACTTCACACTGAACGAATAAATGCTTATATTATGAATATTTTTTAGATATACTGTAATGCGCACGAAATGTAAAATTTACGTAGTAGGCGGAGTTTCAAATACATCGCAAAGTCTTTCTTTGCAGCAATATTGACATTAAATGCTTAAAATTGCAATTACCATCAGTAATACAACTAAGCAAAATAGGGTGATTGGCTGGTAATGTTGAAGGTAGAGAGCTTTAGTGGACCTGGTAATTAGTTATCTGCATCTGCATTTATAATTTTAAACCATGCATTTAATGTTTTACTAATGGGAACAGTAGAGTACCGCTACGACTGTATAAGAAACGATTTCCAAACAGGCGCAGGGCGCAGGCCGAATCAAAAAATGTTTAAACGGTTGCATCCGAACCTTTGTGAAAATAGTACATTTCTCGCTAATTCTGACGCAAGGACTGGAACGAGAACTGCTTGACATCCAGACATGAAAGGAACCATTCTAAACATTGTGGATGAAACACCCGACACAATTACAAGCGATATTGCATGTCGTTTACATGCGAGTTTATCCACTGTTTGGAGAGTCTTACATGAAGAACATCTACACCTATTCCATATTCAGAAAGTGGAAATTCCATATTCACATTGGAAGTAAGTGGTTACTCTCTGCACGTGGAACTCTGCCAGTGGTTCCTGCTACAGTGTGCGTTGCAGCAGGATTTCCCAACTTCTGTTATGTTCTCAGATGAGGCAATTTTTACACAGGAAGGCGTTTTCAATGTGCACAATACTCTCATCTGTGGACAACAGAAAATTCACACGCTATACGCCCACATTCATTCCAAAAACGTTTCTCTGTTAATGCTTGGACAGCCGCATCACTTGTCTCAGTAACAGTTTCAAGGAGCATATTCTTCAAAACTGCATAATAAGTTACAAAATTGATTTGATTCGCAAGTGATATATATATTTTTTAATTTTTAATTATTAACAAAAAATACGAATTCTTATTTTGAAACAACTAAGAAGTAGGGGGTTTAAACGAAAAGAATTTAAATTTAAAAGAAAAAGCGTGAACTTTCGGCAAAGTAATGATGAATTTCCTAAAAGGAAGGGGCATTGAAACTTGTTATGTGTTTAATTTACTTATTTTTATATTATTTATACAGCTATTTATACAGCTATTTATACAGGACGCCTATCAATTGTCCTTAATCAATCAACTATGTTATTCGAAAGGACATCTAATAGAGTGTTTATATAGCGACTTTGAAGAAAATTGTTTGAGCCGTTTTTGAGATATGGACTTACAGTTCCGGTTTCCACTTCTAGTTTTCCAATTTTCATTAAAATTTGAAAAATTCCTCTGTACACCAGACCTGTTTTTAATCTGAAGTTTCGTAGATCTATCTTTATTAATTTCGGAGATATAACAGCCAGAATATTCCCCACATACATACACACACACACTGACCAATTGTCAAAAACTAATTTTTTGGACTGAAGAGACCTTAAAACGTGTAAATCAGGTGAAAACTCGATATCAAATTTCTGGACCGAATACAATACTTTCATTACCTACGGTAGTCAGTTAATGAAAGTAAAAAATGTTAAAAACTCCAAAACGACTGTAAAAAATGCTACTTTGTTTACAAAACTATAATTTAAATGTTATTATAAAAAAAATATAGAAAAAATGCACATAGCTATGTTTCTTAAAGTTTCATTACCTGATACTTCGCATAAAGAACTCTGTAAAGAAATTTATCAAACTGATAGTATTTACTTAGAACTTTTAGAAATTAGAACTCCAAAAAATTTAAATGTTTCAGATACAATATATGAAATTGTTAAAGCAGACAGTAACAGAGATTTACAATACAGTAAAGACTCGTACAACGCGGTGGCAGAGATAACAAATAAATAAAACTGTTTATTTTTTAACACCACTAAATTTTTAAAGTACCAATCTATTGCTTCATACACTCGATTTAGTTTTTTGCATAAAGCAGTTGATTTGATATAAAATAAGTGGTGTTAAAAAATAAAATTGTATTATTCATGAGGCAAACTTGCACCTGCATTGTACGAGACTTTACTATATTAATGAATTTTAATAGAATGTTCTAAATAAATGGCCTACAGAAAATAAAAAGAAAGAAATGCGGTCTTTAATCGTTGTAATTGCTATCGACCATCGTAAAAATGAGTTGTGCTTGTAATACGCTGGCCACACCTTGTGTAAAGCGGGACCTCTTTTACACTCGCCCAAAGCTGCCAAACCAATCCGGAAGACTGTTAGTATTGCCCCTTTTTCTACACCATTGTTTTTATTTATTTATTTTTTAGAATATTTTTTTTCTTAACTCACTGCAAATACCATTTTAATTTATTCCAGAGTATTTTTTAACCTGTCTTTAATTTGCCCCAGTTTATTTATGGAAAAGTTTTCTCCAATATATAACTTCGATGAAATAAGAAAAGTTACTTTTAAAAAATAAGTGGTATGGAACAAAGGAGGGGATAAAAATACTCCGGAATAAATTAAAATATCGGCATTTATGAAATGAATACATTTGAAGAGAATTACTCTAAAAATTAATTAGTGAGGGAAATGGGGTTGTACTAACAATCTCCTCTGGATTGGGTTAGCAGCTATGCTTGTTATACTGCACCAGAAACGATGAGTTATCGAAATATTTGTTGACATCAAAGCGTTTACTAAATGTTTTAAATAAATAATCTAAATCTTCAGGAGACGTGGACTTTAAAAACCTCAACACTTTCGTATCAACATATTTTCCGTGTAACATTAAACCAGAACTCCAAGTCCCCGCCCTTTTATCAGAACATGCCAGAGATGAGAAATTGAAACATTTTCTGATACCATAATTATTCTCATACGGAAATCTTTACCGTATATTCATAGTAATATGTTCTGATTAATTAGTATAGAGATTATTCTATAAAAATGGTGGAAGCAAGAAACGCGAAAATTTGTCATTTTTGAAAGTGTTCTAAAAAAAGGGCGGAGACTTTGAACTGTGCAATGAATCCACTCAAACCCTACCTCAAATACATATTTTCCTATTCTGAGCACATGTCCTCCTTTTAGCGATTTCTTATTTAAACGTAACATTACAAGAAAACAAATACGTGTTCGTGTTTAAATCATTTAAATGTTTATCTTTAACAATCGATGTGGTAACAGCCAATGTTGTATGCATAAATGCATATCTGCCAATATTTTAATTTATTCCGGAGTACTTTTAGCCCCGCCTTCATTCCGCACCACTTTATTTATAGAAAAATTTTCTTCAATAAATAACTTCGATGAAATAAGAAAAAAAATTACTTTAAAACAATAAGTGGTACGAAATAGAGGCGGGGCTAAAATACTCCGGAATAAATTAAAATATTGGCAGCTATGATAAATGGAGACGATACTTAGCAATTTTTAATAAAAAATTAGAAGTCAAAGATCCGGGGTTCGAGTCCCGGTCCAGACATTATTTTCACTCAGTCGGAAAAATTAAAATTTCAATAAATATGATTTTCTTCCACAGTTGATTGTGTGTTTTTATTAAAAATTGTATTTCTTTCTCCCATTGTTTAATGGTGTTTTCCATTTCCTGCGGCTTATTTCTGTTGAGCTATCTAAATGATAGACCAGATTGTTTCTGCCTAAAAGGTTGTCTGAGTAGGTAATGCTGACCGGGATGTCGGCCTGGATAGCTCAATTGGTGCAGAGCCTTGACCTTGTAAGGCAAAGATCCGGGGTTCGAGTCCCGGTCCAGACATTATTTTCACTCAGTCGGAAAAATAAAATTTCAATAGATACTTAACAAATCCGCGACCTCATGTTTTTGTCTTTTTGCGAGAAAGTTCCGCCTATTGACGTTATTCTTTTAAGCTACGTTATATCAGAATAAGGTTTTCTGTATCCATATTTATGTTAAGAATGGATTGTATATTATAATTATACTCTTTCTTATCAAAGTATTTATATCCATGGTATTTTGTTTGTACAAATATGAATATTACGAATACCCTTAAGAAATATACTAACATACAAATTGCAAAAGAAACGCCTACTGGCGTGGTTACAGATTTCCAAATGACGTGAATATACATCAGCGGTCGCGAAAGTGTTAAGGTATTAAACAGGAATAAGAAACACTTTTTTTTTTTTTAATAGAATGGTTGGTAGGAAATGTGTGTGAAAAATATAAAAATATTTTCTAACGAGGCAAGAAAGATTTGCAAAATGTCTAACACCGGAATTTTTTGACGTTACATCTTCATAATATTTTACTTAGAGTTTGGTTTTTAAACAGCGTTACGTTGCACATATTCAAATATAGGGCTATTGCTTCTTAGCTGATAGCTCTTCTTATCCCAATTACAGTGTATTGTGCGCTCTGTTATTGTCACACCACGATAGGAAAAAAAATGACAGACAATTTCTTTTGCAGTTTAATCATAGTTATAATTTTAAACTATTTTCTTGTTTTGCTACATGGAAATTTTTCGTGTTTTAAAGCAAAGAACTTATACTATCGGAAAGAAGGTTTGCTTCCGTAGCGATAATGTAAACACGTCTAATCATGTGACTTGATTGAATAACCATACACCAAAAGTAACTTTACAGGGAAACGGCACAGTCGAATGGCGTACGGTCGCTGTGTTTTATTTTCACTACCTTGATTGCATTGAACAAAGAACTTATACTATCCTATACTATAAGTTCTTTGCATTACTTCAAATGATTATAGCTCTTAGACTTATTTATTGTACATTGAAGAGACTTTTTCATTTTTTTCTTATTTTCTTTCTTTTTTAAATAGGTAGAATATTTAGGAAATTTATTATAGGAATGTATTAGGAAATGTATTATAAATCATTATTTGATTCAGACATTTTCACATATATATATCAATATGTACTGATAAAATTTTTCTTATTTCATATTTTTAAGATTTTTTTTTTTTTTTTTTTTTTTTTTTTTTAATATCGTTTTATAAATAAAATATATAAATTACAGGTATTTAAAAAAATGTGTCAGATAAATGAATAGCATTATTACAAATGTGATTATTTGATAACATTTAATAAAACAATTATTATTTTTATTATAAATTATCATTTAAAAAACTACTTCAATATTTAAATGTATATTTTAATTTTTTCCTACACTTATTTACAATTAATTAGAAAATATTTTTAAAGTTTTCGGGAATTAAACATTAATACATAAATGAATAGTTGCTGCTCTAAATTCTACGCAAAGGAACAAATAATGATCTTAAAAATAAGTAATTAATTAAAGTATTAACTATGATTAATAATGGTTAAAAATGATTAATGATAAATGCCAAATGAGGATGAAAAGTTGATGATGAAATGTAATTAATGATTAAAGCGTAAAAAATTCAAAATCCTGCTCGACCGCTGAAGACAACAGAATCTGTCGACGAACAACGAACAACGAACCAGTGATGCCAGATGGTCGAAAATTATTTCCCCAAACAGGTCTTCAAATTTCCCCAAATAAGGGGTTCTTTTTGAAAAAATCCCCAACTTGATTTCTACTAAAAAAGAAAAATAAAATTTTTTTCAAATAAAAATATCAACCAGATTTAAGTGGATTTAAGCTCGGATTTTTCCCCAAATGAAGGCAATTTTTGAAAAAAATCCCCAAATAAAAATATAGCTATTGAAAATCCCTGGTCGTAGGGATAAATCATTATGTTGCCAGCATTCGCAGATAGTTGCAGAACTCCCCAGATTTGTCCCCAAAAATTTTAGAATTCCCCAATAAAGTCCCCACAAACATTTGGTCCCCAAAATTGTCCCCAGAAGCCTCAAAAATCCCCAAAATAGGGACAAAATCCCCAATCTGGCATCACTGCAACGAACTTATTTACAATTCAAATACTACGGCGTCCTGTGATCACGTCATTACAACGCATGCGCATACACACGAATCTCTTTTCGAAATTCTTTGCATGCTCCTCCAGGGTTCGTACGGGCCTTATTTTTTTCCTGAGTCTTATACCAGTAATTCTGTAGAACGGTTTTTGTGATAAAATAAGTCTATATAATTAAGATGAATTTTACTGTTTCAGAATATTGGTGTGAGACTCAGGGAAAAAATAAGGCGCGTACGAACCCTGTCCTCGCTATTCGCTAGCTCAGCCTGTAAGTTAGCTTCTTGTACAGCCACACTATAAACTCCGCCAGGGGGCATTAGTTATGTTTTAGCTGTGGCTGGCCTTCTTATCGAAGTAAAAATTCCTTGTTTTAAAGGATTCTTTAGTCTCATATCATGTATTTTTGGTATATATTTGACACTTTGAAACCTTTATTTTCAATGAATTTTCTCGAGTGATCCATGTTACAAAAATTTACAATTTCTTATACACATATGAGGGTAACATCACTGTAACGGCGTAAAATAAATAAATAAAAAGCCTTTTTTTTTGCGGGGAGGGGGGAGGGAGGTAGGCGAAGGGAAGGAAATATGATAGAAAAGCAATACTTGGGGTAGATATTTAGCATTTATTTAAATATACTACAAAAAATTTTGTCAGAAAATATTTCAAAATGGCGGCAGTGCAATCATTTTCTGGAGGCATACTGAATTTGAGGCGATCTGCGACACGTGCTATAACTGGTGTTGATCTGAATTTGAAAAAAAAAATATATATATGTAATCTACACGAGTGTAGCTAGTGAACCACGAAGAGGATTTTAGAAATATTGATTTTTGCTGATTGTCGAGTATTTGAATAAAGTCGTTCAGTTTTCACCAAAAAGAAAAAGGACAGTCTGTTGTTAATAAATATTATTTAAATTAACTAATCAAAAATCTCCTACGATGTTCACTTTGAAATTTTGGTTAAATTTTCTAATAAAATGATTGAAAATTTTTGGAGTTATGCTGCGTGCCGTTTTGAAAAACCATATTTTGAGAAAAATGCGTTTGAAATTTTGAAATGTATTATTGACATAAACAAATGAAGAAAATATGCTTTTTGAAATGCTTTTAACTATACCCGGACACTACACAATCGACATCTATGGAGGTTTTGAAAGATTTATAATTCAAAAAGTGAGGATTCTCAGCGAGTATCGAGTTCGCGTATGCTGGTCGTTTCGGACAATCCCAGGAGCAAGAGGAAGAGCTCGGAATTCCATACAAGAATGTTTTTTTTTTGTTTTTGTTTTTTTTTCCCAGAGATTAGACATTTTGCCTCCTATTTTAGAAGGTTCGAAGCTCATCTTTTAAGCCAATAATATTTTTTTTTTTTAAATGACTTTTTTAATTCTACTTTGCCCCTTAAGAAACATCCATTCTATACTCGAGATTCGAACCTAGATCCTTTTGTTCCAGACGGCAGTTCTCTGCCAAATCTTACACCATGTGTATAAGATATTTTTAAAACAAATCAAAATATAAATAAATATACAAAGCTGTTCTCGGTATACGTTCTTACATATAACACATTTCTACATAAAGAGACCACAGTTACAGCAGTAGGATGTTAAAGTCTACATTTGAGCTGTTACCATAGAAAATAACTCTTTAGCCTTATAAAAACAGAAATAAGCGATTAACTACACCCCCAAAAGAAATTTTAGCAATAACTGGAAGGTTAGTACATCCGTTATCTAATTTTACCCTTTTCTGAATTCATAAATAGGAAGTATTGGGTTTGTAAAAAAAATATATAAATTCTGGTTTTCGACTAGGTTCAGATGCTCTGTAAAATATTTGATCATTTAAAAAAATCACTTTTCTGTTTGACTTTGTGCGTGAAACAAAAATAATGAGGCAACTTTAGATCTAGAACTAATGCATAGAAATTTATCAAACTCTATATTTAGTTACACCTCGCGTAAAATTGAAGTCTATCAACATTTGAAGCATACCGATCAATATATGCCCTGCTATGCTGATATAGCTTCATTTACGGAAAGGTTATATCTTAGCTTCTATTGTATTCACTATATTTTATACGTAAGATGATTGTTATGCCATAAATAACTTAAATAGGAAATTTTTGCGTATGATTTTTTTGGCATTAAATATGTAAAATAATAATTTCAACAAATTTCAGTAATACAGAAATCGTCTAAAAAGACAGTTATAAATCCCATCATTTATGTGTATGTAAAACCTGGCCTTTTTCTTTATTTTCTGGAGGGGGAGGTAGTATAAAACCCTTTTTTTATGCATAAATTTTATTTTGCGAAATGATAAAACAGACACTCCTGATTTGTTTGTTTATTTGTACACAAGAGGCGTTTTAATAAATATGTATTACTGATTTATTTGTACACAACTCGTTTAATAAATATGTATTGTTTATTTACCATGCGTTATAACTAATTTGTTATAAGGAATTGCTCTAGCTATGATATTTTGTAAAGCCACGTGTTAACATTATTTATTAGTATTGAAGTTAATTTTGAAAATTTAAGAAATTTTTGAGCCTATGTAAAAATTTATAATCTTTAATTAGTAGGATATTGTTTTGTTTTTAGCAACAAATTTAGTATTGTATTTCTAAGAGAAATCTTAAGGTTAATTAAAACTAACAATATTTAAACTTAAATGTGGATATATAGATATATATCCAATCACATTTTTAATTTACAGCTGTATTAAAAACACATCAAATGTATTTAACGTACACAATCATCAAACCGTCTCAATTATATATATTAAAAGCAAAAACTGCTTTATTTAAGAGACAAAAATTTAAGTTAAAATACATTTTAAAAACAAAAATACATATAAAAACAAATAAAAGCTAGACGTTTCGAAACCCGTCCGGGTTTCCTCATCAGTAATTACAACACAACATGCAAACATTACATGAACACTCAAAGAATTTAAAGGAGTACCGAATATTGAGGAGCGCGTATTTTCCTTGAGAGCTGGCACACTGCCAAGCATCTCCACACTATCAATGAAGCATGCGCACTGGCTCCTCAATATTCGGTACTCCTTTAAATTCTTGAGTGTTAAAAAAAGAAAAAGAAAAAGAACTTATCTTGTGAAAATAAAGAGAATAATTACACAATCTCTGAATATTTAGCAATTCTGCAACAAATTTCTCAATTTCGTATAGTCGAACCTTGTTAACGTGAACACTGTTAACTTTAATTACTTTTAACATGAACTGTTTCCACGATTCTCATATAGATGAAGATTACTTTAGTTATATGAAGATTACTTACTGATAGCATGAACTACTGATAACATGAACCAATTTTTTATCCCCCTTGATAGTCACGCTAACGAGGTTAGACTGTATTTCATAATAAATAATGCATAAATATTTGTCTGAGTAAATATATTCATCTGGACATGTTATTAAAATACGCTATTGAACGAAATATTCAGCTTAAAAATCAAATTGGATACTATAAAGAAAACTAGTATCTTGTGGCCACCACAAGACTTTCTTCTATATTTTCCTATATATATTCAATCAGTAACAATATTTTTTAAAAAAAGTACGATTTTTTTTCTAAGTTTTTTTTTTTTTGTTAAAAGCAATACATATTCAATCAGTAACAATATTTAAAAAAAAAAAAAATTAAAATTACGATTTTTTTCTAAGTTTTTTTTTTTTTTTTTTTTTTTTTTTTTTTGTAAAAAGTAAAAAAAAAAAAATCGATAACTTTGTTTTAAATTATCACAGATTTATAGTTCAACCATTCATTTTAAAGGTATTGACGAGATCTTTCGAAAGATACCCATCTTCAAAATTTACCCCCCCCCCTGAGGGGGTACTTCCCCCCCAGGGGGGGGCGATGACCCCACATGCACAGAATTTTTTTCCTAGTTAACTATTACTATTATCAATAACTCATATTAATTTTACAATCACAAGTTAAAAATAGCTCTCATTATGTACAATTATACGAAATTTTGTCCTATACTGCCATGTTAAAAATTTAGAAAAAATGAGATCACAGCGCCACCTGTTGAGCGATTGATCCCCAAATGTAATCAGCACCAGTTTATGTCGGGGACTAACTAAATACCAAGTTTAGTTAAATTTCGTTAAAAAAAAAAATACGATTTTTTTTCTAAGTATTTTTTTGTTAAAAGAAACTAGTATGTTGTGGCCACCACAAGACTTTCTTCTATATTTACCTATACATATTCAATCAGTAACAATATTAAAAAAAAAAAAAAAAAAAAAAAAAAGTACGATTTTTTTTTCTAAGTTTTTTTTTTTTTTGTTGTTAAAAGTGAAAAAAATCGATAACTTTGTTTTAAATTATCACAGATTTATAGTTCAACCATTCGTTTTAAAGGTATTGACGAGACCTTTCGAAAGATACCCATCTTGAAAATTTATCCCCCACGGGGGTAAGCGATGCCCCCCCATGCAGAAAATTTTTTTCCTAGTTACATACTACTATTATCAATAATTCATATTAATTTTACAATCACAAGTTTAAAACAACTCTAATTATGCACATTTATACGAATTTTTGTCCTATGCTGCCATGTTAAAAATATAGATAAAATGCTATCACAGCGCCACCTGTTGAGCTATTGATCCCCAAACATAATCAGCACCAGTTTATGTCGGGGACCAACTAAATACCAAGTTTGGTTAAATTTCGTTAAAAAAAAATAAAAAAAAAATTGCGATATTTTTCTAAGTTTTTTTTTTGTTAAAAGTTAAAAAAATCGATAACTTTGGTTTAAATTATCACAGATTTATCGTTCAACCATTCGTTTTAAAGGTATTGACGAGATCTTTCGAAAGATACCCATCTTGAAACTTTGCCCCCCCGGGTGGGAACTTCCCCCCCGGTGGGGGGGCAACCGATGCCCCCACATGCACAAAAATTTTTTCCTAGTTAACTACTACTATTATCAACCTGATCTTTCGAAAGATACCCAATGTGAAAATTTACCCCCCCTGGGGGGGTATTTCCCCCCTAGGGGGGAAGCGATGCCCCCCCATGCAAAAAAATTTTTTCCTAGTTACATACTACTATCATCAATAATTCATATTAATTTTACAATCACAAGTTTAAAACAACTCTAATTATGCACATTTATACGAATTTTTGTCCTATGCTGCCATGTTAAAAATTTAGATAAAATGCTATCACAGCGCCACCTGTTGAGCTATTGATCCCCAAATATAATCAGCACCAGTTTATGTCGGGGACCAACTAAATACCAAGTTTGGTTAAATTTCGTTAAAAAAAAAAAAAAAAAAAAAAATGCGATATTTTTCTGGTTTTTTTTGTTAAAAGTTAAAAAAATCGATAACTTTGGTTTAAATTATCACAGATTTATTGTTCAACCATTCGTTTTAAAGGTATTGACGAGATCTTTCGAAAGATACCCATCTTGAAACTTTGCTTCCCCGGGTGGAAACTTCCCCCCCCGGTGGGGGGGCAACCGATGCCCCCACATGCACAAAAATTTTTTCCAAGTTAACTATTACTATTATCAACGAGACCTTTCGAAAGATACCCATCTTGAAAATTTACTTCCCCTGGGGTGGATTTTCCCCCCGGGGGGGAACCGATGCCCCCCCATGCACAAAATTTTTTTCCTAGCTAACTACTACTATTATCAATAATTCATATTAATTTTACAATCACAAGTGTAAAATAACTCTCTTTATGCCCATTTATACGGAATTTTGTCTTATGCTGCCATGTTAAAAATTTGCATAAAATGCGATCACAACGCCACCTATTGAGCGATTGATCCCAAAATCTAATCAGCACCAGTTTATGTCAGGGTGCAACTAAATACCAAGTTTGGTTAAATTTCATTCATTGGTTCGTGAGATACAGCGTCCACAAAAAAATGATACAGACAGACAGACAGACAGACATTTTCTAAAAACTATTGATTCGTGTTCTCTACATCCCAAAACATGTAAATCCATCAAAAAGTGGACTTCGAAAATTTTCGCGAATCCAATACTTTCTCTATATTACATATAGAAGAAAGTAAAAAAATCGATAACTTTGTTTTAAATTATCACAGATTTATGGTTCAACCATTCGTTTAAAAGGTATTGACGAGACCTTTCGAAAGATACCCATCTTGAAACTTTGCCCCCCCCCCCGGGGGTGGAGCCGATGCCCCCACATGCACAATTTTTTTTTCCCAGTTAACTATTTCTTTTACCAACGAGACCTTTCGCAAGATACACATCTTGAAAATTTACTTCCCCGGGGGGAGGGGTGGAACCGATGCCCCCACATGCACAAAATTTTTTTCCTAGTTAACTATTACTATTATCAATAACTCATATTAATTTTACAATCACAAGTTTAAAATAACTCTCATTATGCCCATTTATACGGAATTTCGTCCTATGCTGCCATATTAAAAATTTGTATAAAATGCGATCACAGCGCCACCTGTTGAGCTATTGATCCCCAAATCTAATCAGCACCAGTTCATGTCTGGGTGCAACAAAATACTAAGTTTGGTTAAATTTCATTCATTGGTTCGTGAGATACAGCGTCCACAAAAAAATGATACATACAGACAGACAGACAGACAGACATTTTCTAAAAACTATTAATTCGTGTTCTGGACATCCCAAAAAATGTTCTACAGCTCTCAAAACGTGTAAAGTCATCAAAAACTCGAGATCGAAAATTTTTACGAATCCAATACTTTCTCTATATTACATATAGAAGAAAGTAAAAATTAGTGCTTCAGACACTTTCAACCATAAGCTTTCTACATGAATTTAGATGAACGAAATATAAGATTAAGTCAATCGTTTTAGATGTCTTGGCACAGTTATTTGGTTAGTTGTCTTGACTTTTTTATCATTCTTTGCATTTTCTTTCTTTACATTTTTTACTTTCTTCTATATGTAATATAGAGAAAGTATTGGATTCGCGAAAATTTTCGACCTCCGTTTTTTGACGGATCTACACGTTTTGGGATGTCCTGAACACGAATTGATAGTTTTTAGAAAATGTCTGTCTGTCTGTCTGTGTGTCTGTATCATTTTTTTGTGGACGCTGTATCTCACGAACATATGAATGAAATTTAACCAAACTTGGTATTTAGTTGCACCCTGACATGAACTGGTGCCCATTAGATTTGGGGATCAATAGCTCAACAGGTGGCGCTGTAATCGCATTTTATGCAAATTTTTAACATGGCAGCATAGGACAAAATTCCGTATAAATGGGCATAATGAGAGTTATTTTAAACTTGTGATTGTAAAATGAATTTGAATTATTGATGATAGTAGTAGTTAACTAGGAAAAAAAAATTGTGCATGGGGGGGCATCGGTTCCCCCTCTGGGGGGGAAGTACCCCCCCGGGGGGGTTAAATTTTGAAGATGGGTATCATTCGAAAGATCTCGTCAATACCTTTAAAACGAATGGTTGAACCATAAATCTGTGATAATTTAAAACAAAGTTATCGATTTTTTTTACTTTTAACAAAAAAAAAACTTAGAAAAATAATCGTATTTTTTTTTTTTTTTTTTTTTTTTTTTTTTTTAACGAAATTTTACCAAACTTGGTATTTAGTTGGTCCCCGACATAAACTGTTGCTGATTATATTTGGGGATCAATAGCTCAACAGGTGGCGCTGTGATAGCATTTTATCTAAATTTTTAACATGGCAGCATAGGACAAAAATTCGTATAAATGTGCATAATAAGAGTTATTTTACACTTGTGTTTGTAAAATTAATATGAATTATTGATAATAGTAGTACGTAACTAGGAAAAAAATTTTGTGCATGGGGGGGGCATCGCTTCCCCCCCTGGGGGGGGGGTAAATTTTGAAGATGTGTATCATTCGAAAGGTCTCGTCAATACCTTTAAAACGAATGGTTGAACTATAAATCTGTGATAATTTAAAACAAAGTTATCGATTTTTTTTACTTTTAACCAAAAAAAAAAAAAAAAAACAGAAAAAAATTCTATTTTTTTTTTTTTTTTTTTTATTTAAAATATTGTTAGTGATTGAATACTGTACGATATCTTCAAATATACGTATTAATTTTCACAAAAAAAAAAAAAAAAAAAAAAAAAGGGAAAAAAAATCTTTTTTTTTTTTTAAATATTGTTACTGATTGAATATGTATAGGAAAATATAGAAGAAAGTCTTGTGGTGGCCACAACATACTAGTTTTTTTTTGTTGGGGATTTTTCTTTACTTCTCTTTTGGTATTTTTCCCTCTTCTGGTATGTTGTGGCCACCACAAGACTTTCTTCTATATTTTCCTATACATATTCAATCAGTAACAATATTAAAAAAAGAAAAAAAAAAATACGATTTGTTTTCTAAGTTTTTACTTTCTTCTATCTATATTAATAAAATCAGAGTTTTGTCTGTAAATTTGTCGGAATCGAAAAATTTTGCGATATCTTCACGTTTACACCCCATGAAAGCCGAAAATGACTTCAGAAAATTTTGCCTGTGTGTGTGTGTGTGTGTGTGTCTGTGTGTGTGGCATCATGTCCGAATGTCGCTTTTTTTGTCCGGGCATCACTTGAGAACGGCTGGACGGAATTCAACGACGCTTGGCAGGAATTTAGGTCTTCACCCAACTTAAAATTATATTTATCAACTTTTCCGAAATTCCCCCCCGTCCCCCCCCTAGGGGGTAAAAGACTAAAACACGTTTGTCCGGGCATCACTCGAGAACGGCTGGACGGAATTCAACGGCGCTTGGCAGAAACTTAGGTCTTCACCCAACTTGAAATTATATCTGTAGAAATTATCAAAATTATGATTAGTGTTTAAATTGTGTGTAAAAAACGCCTGCGCATGCGCCATAAATATTTTTTCACTAAAATGCTTTGAATGGAAAAATAAAATATAAAAATAAATTTTTAAGTTAAAGACTTTTGTATTCGCGTGATTCGCACTACAAATTATGAAAAGATTGAAATGAAGTGTTGCCATCTAAGTTTCATACTTTAGTTAATTTAAAAAAATCTAATTATCGTATCGAAAAACTGTTTACACCCCAGGATTCAGAAAAATCACCTCTTTCATTTGGTACTGAATTTGTAATGATAGGTCTGATATTTCTAATTTATTTTTCCCTTTATCCGTTTTTCCGTTGCCACTTAAATTTCCTACTTTAGTTATTTTTTAAAAATCTAATTGTCGCATCGAAAAACTGTTTGAACCCCTGGATTCAGCAAAATCGCTCCTTTCATTCGGTATCAAATTTATAAATATAGGTCTGATATTTCTAATTTATTTTACCCTTTTTTCCGTTTTCAACCCAGATTGGATATGGAACAGCTTTAGTATTGGATCCCTTTGGCAAAATTTGAAATTCGGCACCGAAGTAGCGCGGACGTTTCTCGCCAAGATCTTTAATTGCACAATTGAGATAGCCAATTCAGTTCATCGCAAAAATGGCTTAAAATATTTAAAGTCACCAAAGGGTTTCCATACTTAAGCCGTGCTTTTTGTATTTATTTATTTATAATATTGTCTATTAAAGACTTCTGTGGTCACGAAATTTGGTGCGTAAATTGTTTGTATACATCCGGCACTTATTGTAACTGCATTTCATGAAATTCGAAATCCCCCCGTCCCCTTCTCGGAGTCGGAGGGCAATAAACATGTGTAAAAACATGTTTTTCCGTTTGAATTCTCTTTGAATTATCTTAGAATGGCGAATTTTGGTGTGTGGATATTGATTAAGTGTACGCATTATGTACATTAGTGGGCTTTTGCAAAACTTCGAACTCACCCGCTGAGGGTGGGGAAGTAAGAAGTGGGTAAGTTGTGCCGAAGACAGTGGGAACCCAGACTCCTCACATTGGGAGCGAGAAAACCTCTACCAATCACAGCGAGAACTTAGGTTATTAATAAAGATATGGCATTTTGACAACTCATTTAAGTTTAATGTCCAGCGAAGCGGGCAAAGCCTGCTAGTATGTAATATAGAGAAAGTATTGGATTCGCGAAAATTTTCGACCTCCGTTTTTTGACGGATCTACACGTTTTGGGATGTCCTGAACACGAATTGATAGTTTTTAGAAAATGTCTGTCTGTCTGTGTGTCTGTCTGTCTGTCTGTCTGTCTGTATCATTTTTTTGTGGACGCTGTATCTCACGAACATATGAATGAAATTTAACCAAACTTGGTATTTAGTTGCACCCTGACATGAACTGGTGCCCATTAGATTTGGGGATCAATAGCTCAACAGGTGGCGCTGTAATCGCATTTTGTGCAAATTTTTAACATGGCAGCATAGGACAAAATTCCGTATAAATGGGCATAATGAGAGTTATTTTAAACTTGTGATTGTAAAATTAATTTGAATTATTGATGATAGTAGTAGTTAACTAGGAAAAAAAATTGTGCATGGGGGGGCATCGGTTCCCCCCCTGGGGGGGAAGTACCCCCCCGGGGGGGTTAAATTTTGAAGATGGGTATCATTCGAAAGATCTCGTCAATACCTTTAAAACGAATGGTTGAACCATAAATCTGTGATAATTTAAAACAAAGTTATCGATTTTTTACTTTCCGAACACTATAGTGAGGAAAGTATTGTAATCATGTCAAAAATCCGAATTCGAGATTTTGATGTTTCTATACGTTTTGAGGTCCCCTGAGTCCGTTTTCACTATTTTTACGATGATGTATGTATGTGTGTGTGTATGTGTGTATGTGTGTATGTGTGTATGTGTGTATGTGTGTATGTCTGTGGGTGAACACGCTAGCGTCTAAACGCTTCGTTCGATTAACCTGAAAGTTGGTACGCATATTGTAAGTCACCATAGTACGAACCCTATAGATTTTGGTGAATCTAGCACTTATAGTTTTTTTACAGGGACACAAAGAAAAATTCTTTATCATTATGGCCTATGGGAGCAAAATCTTAAAAGTGCGATAGCATCTAAACGCCTTATTCAATTGAGCAAAAATTTTATACACATATTATAGATCACAAATACTCAATTTGTATAGATTTTGGAGAATCTAGCACTTATAGTTTTTTTACAGGGACACAAAGAAAAATTCTTTATCATTATGGCCTATGGGACTAAATTTTTAAAAGTACGATAGCATCTAAACGCCTTATTGAATTGAGCTGAAAATTTATATGAGTATTATAAATCACTGTTGCACTAACTATAAGCATTTTGGTGAATCTAACATTTTTAGGTTTTTACAGGGACACAACGAAAATTTCTTTGTCATTATGATCTATGGGCTCAAAGTTCAGTAGCGTTAAATAAAACAACGTGTAATAGATGGAGAAAAATACTCAAACACTCTATTATGGTTTTCTCTCTTTTGTTTGTTTAACAACTGCTCTTTCTTTACTTTATCTAGAAAACTGTTAATTACTCAATGTTCGGAAAGTCGAGTGGAGTCACTCCAGATTTTTTTACTTTTAACAAAAAAAAAACTTAGAAAAATAATCGTATATATATTTTTTTTTAACGAAATTTTACCAAACTTGGTATTTAGTTGGTCCCCGACATAAACTGTTGCTGATTATATTTGGAGATCAATAGCTCAACAGGTGGCGCTGTGATAGCATTTTATCTAAATTTTTAACATGGCAGCATAGGACAAAAATTCGTATAAATGTGCATAATAAGAGTTATTTTACACTTGTGCTTGTAAAATTAATATGAATTATTGATAATAGTAGTACGTAACTAGGAAAAAAATTTTGTGCATAGGGGGGCATCGCTTCCCCCCCCCTGGGGGGAAGTACCCCCCGGGGGGGGGTAAATTTTGAAGATGGGTATCATTCGAAAGGTCTCGTCAATACCTTTAAAACGAATGGTTGAACTATAAATCTGTGATAATTTAAAACAAAGTTATCGATTTTTTTTACTTTTAACCAAAAAAAAAAAAAAAAAAAAAAACTTAGAAAAAAATTCTATTTTTTTTTTTTTTTTTTTTTTTTTTTAAATATTGTTAGTGATTGAATATGTATTAATTTTCACAAAAAAAAAAAAAAAAAAAAAAAAGGAAGGAAAAAAAAAATCATTTTTTTTTTTTTAAAATATTGTTACTGATTGAATATGTATAGGAAAATATAGAAGAAAGTCTTGTGGTGGCCACAACATACTAGTTTTTTTTTTTTTTTTTTTTGTTAAAAGTAATACATATTCAATCAGTAACAATATTAAAAAAAAAAAATCGATAACTTTGCTTTAAATTATCACAGATTTATAGTTCAACCATTCGTTTTAAAGGTATTGACGAGATCGTTCGAATGATACCCATCTTCAAAATTTACCCCCCCCCCGAGGGGGTACTTTCCCCCCAGGGGGTAGGCGATGCCCCCACATGCACAGAAATGTTTTCCTAGTTAACTATTACTATTATCAATAACTCATATTATTTTAGAATCATAAGTTAAAAATAACTCTCATTATGTACATTTATACGAAATGTTGTCCTATACTGCCATGATAAAAATTTAGAAAACATGAGATCACAGCGCCACCTATTGAGCGATTGATCCCCAAATGTAATCAGCACCAGTTTATGTCGGGGACCAACTAAATACCAAGTTTGGTTAAATTTCGTTAAAAAAAAATACGATTTTTATTCTAAGTTTTTTTTGTTAAAAGTAAAAAAAATCGATAACTTTGTTTTAAATTATCACAGATTTACGGTTCAACCATTCGTTTAAAGGTATTGACGAGACCTTTCGAAAGATGCCCATCTTGAAACTTTGCCCCCCCGGGGGGGAACCAATGCCCCCACATGCACAAAAATTTTTTCCTAGTTAACTACTACTATTATGAACGAGATTTTTCGGAAGATACCCATTATGAAAATTAACACCCCCGGGGGGGTATTTCCCCCTTACGGGGGGGTAAGGGGGGGGACGATTTTTTTTTCTAAGTTTTTTTTTTTTGTTAAAAATAAAAAAAATCGATAACTTTGTTTTAAATTATCACAGATTTATGGTTCAACCATTCGTTTTGAAGGTATTGACGAGATCTTTCGAAAGATACCCATCTTGAAACTTTGGGGACCGATGCCCCCACATGCTCAAAAATTTTTTCCCAGTTAACTATTACTATTATCAACGAGACCTTTCGAAAGATATCCATCTTGAAAATTTACTTCCCCGGGGGGGCACCGATGCCCCCACATGCACAAAATTTCTTTCCTAGTTAACTACTACTATTATCAATAATTCATATTAATTTTACAATCACAAGTTTAAAATGACTCTCATTATGCCCATTTATACGGAATTTTTTGTCCTATGCTGCCATGTTAAAAATTTGCATAAAATGCGATCACAGCGCCACCTGTTGAGCTATTGATCCCCAAATCTAATCAGCACCAGTTCATGTCAGGGTGCAACTAAATACCAAGTTTGGTTAAATTTCATTGGTTCGTGAGATACAGCGTCCACAAAAAAATGATACAGACAGACAGACAGACATTTTCTAAAAACTATTAATTCGTAATCTAGACATCCCAAAACATGTAAATCAATCAAAAAACGAAGGTCGAAAATTTTCGCGAATCCAATACTTTCTCTATATTACATACTAGCAGGCTACGCCCGCTTCGCTGGTCACTATTTTTAAAGGAATCACGATAATTAATGAATTCTCAAAATTGCATTAATTTTTATCATGTGATAAAATAAAAGAAAAAAAAAATTGTCATCGAGGAAAATGTCGCACTGGGTCCCCACTGCCATCGGCAGCGTAGACCCGTGCGCTGCGCGCGCGTATCCCTTCACCATCCTTATGACTCACAAAATTCCATGTTATTACTCAGAAACTTTCATTCTTAAGAAAAGGAATTAAAAAAATATATCATTTAGCATCGTGTAAAAACTCACACCGGGACCCCACTGCCTTAGGCAGCGCAGATCCATGCGCGCGCAAGTGTGAGGATATAGGTGAGCTGTGCACGAAAATTCCTTCTCAACTCAAACTTTTATTATTAAGAAAGAGAAATTAAAAAAAAAAAAAATTATCATCGGGTAAAAACTCGCACCGGATCCCAAATGCATGCGCACTGCGCGCACGTGTTAAGATAACGTGCGGTGCGCGCACATATTCTGAAATCAAACTTTATTCAAGAAAAGAAAATTTAAAAAATCGTTTCTCATCAGGTAAAAAGTCGCACCGGCTCCCCACTGCCTTCGGCAGCGCAGTCTCGTGCTCGCTGCGTGCGCCTATTCCTTCCCCACTCTTCCAGCCCCTCCTAATTAACCTACATATACCAATTTTGAACGGTCTAACTCAATTAGCTGAGATGCAAAAGAAAACCAAATCAGAACACCTTAAAATTGTAAATCAGGTAAAATCTCGAATTCCACTTTCGATAATATAAAAGAACTTTAAAATATATTTCGAATGATGTATTAAAAATAATTTAATAATAATTAGAATTTGAAATATTGAAATTTTAAAATATTACAACGCCATCTGGCGGTAGAAATTTCTGTAATCTACTGTTCGATTCCAAATCAACAAAGCTTTCAAATGATGTATTACTTATGAAATTATTTTAATTAGTAGCTGAGATACAAAAGAAAACCGATTCAGGAGACCTCAAAACGTGTGAATCAGGTGAAATCTCGAATCCCACTTTCGATAATATAAAAGTACTTTAAAATATCTTTCGAATGATAATAAAAATAATTTAATCATATTCAGAATTCGAAATAGTGAAATTTAAAAATATTACAGCGCCATCTGGCGGTAGAAAGTTCTGTAATCTACTGTTCAATTCTAAATCAACAAAGCTTTCAAATAATGTATTTCTTGTAAAATTATTTTAATTAGTAGCTGAGATACAAAAGAAAACATAATCAGGACACCTTAAAACGTGTAAATCACGTGAAATCTCGAATTCCACTACTTACGGTAGTCGGTTAATGGAAGGTGACATAAATTTGTGACGTCTACTCTTGAAATCCAATTCAAATAAGTTTCAAAATGACATATTACTTTTGAAATTATGCTAATTAGAAGCTGAGATACAAAAATGATATAAACACTATTATAAAACGACTTATGTCTGATTTTTTCGTGGTTTTCTCCGAAACTTGCGTAATTCCGGGCTAAATACTGTTAAAAATCAATAGTATGAAATGTGAAAGGAGTAACAGAATTCGAAACTCTGCAAAATATAAAAGAGTAAAGGCGTTCTGGATTTTCCCTTCTAATAATTTTACACTTGAAAATATTCGCAATCGATGTATCTTTCTTTAGAACCTAATAATACCAATTTCAAACGCTGTATCGGGCGTTAAATCCAAATATTTCGAAATTTTAACGGCATATCTCAATTTAAAATATATACTGCAAAATATAAAACAAAATTTTATCTAATTTTTTTGTTTATCCGAATATTTTCATGAAAATTGAACAGTAGCTTTATAATATGCTGTCTAAGCCGAATATTATTTCAAATGTAACTTGAATGACAATTTGAAAAAAATTGAAAATTGCAATTTTTATCCCCACTGTAAAACAGGTGACATCTTGATCGGTTACTATCATTTCCTTTTTCATGGCAGACGGTGATGATGAAATGATGTTGAAATGATGTTGCCACAAAAAATTCATACTTTAGTTAATTTTAAAAAATCTAATTGTTGTACCGATAAGCCGCTTGCACACTTAAATTCAGAAAAAAATCCCCTTTCATTTGATACCAAAATCGTAACGATCGGACAAATATTTCTAATTTATTTTCCACTTTTTCTAATTTTAACTCTGTTAAAATATCTTTTTTTATGCAATGGCGGTAAATTCTCAGTCATTGAGATCGCTTTCTGATTAGGCATGATTCTACATTTTAATTAATATCTTTGAAACTAATTAAGATTTTTAAATTCTGTTTCAAGGAAAAAATCGGAAAGACTCCAGAGCATCCGTATGTCAATTCTTGTACTTCTGCGTTCAATAGGGGCTGAACGTATAAAAGAACAGACAGACAGACAGACAAACCTTTCCTTTTATTATTATAGACAAGCAGGCTAAGCCCGCTTCGCTGGTCACTATTTTTAAATGAATCACAATAATTAATGAATTCCCAAAATTGCATTAATTTTTATCATGTGATAAAATAAAAGAAATAAAATTTCTCATCGGGAAAAATGTCGCACCGGGCCCCCACTGCCTTCGGCAGCGTAGACCCGTGCGCTGCGCGCACGTACTCCTTCACCATCCTTATGACTTCTCAAATTTCCACGTTATTACTCATAAAATTTCATTCTTAAGAAAAGGAATATTATTTAGCATCGGGTAAAAACTCACACCGGGACCCCACTGCATTCGGCAGCGCAGACCCATGCGCGCTGCGCGCGCACGTTTGAGGATATGCGTGCGCTGTACACGCATATTCCTTCTCAACTCAAACTTTTATTATTAAGAAATTAAAATTAAAAAAAAATCTTTTATCATCGGGAAAAAACTCGCACCGGGTCCCAAACCCATGCGCGCTGCGCGCCTATTCCTTCCCCACCCTTCCAGCCCCTCCTAATTAACTTACATATACCAATTTCGGACGGTCTTACTCAATTAGCTGAGATGCAAAAGAAAACCTGATCAGGATACCTTAAATTTGTAAATCAGGTGAAATCTCGAATTCAACTTTCGATAATATAAAAGAACTTTAAAATATCCTTCGAATGATGTATTAGAAATAATTTAATCATAATTAGAATTCGAAATAGTGAAATTTAAAAATATTACAGCGCCATCTGGCGGTAGAAATTTCTGTAATCTATTGGTCCATTCCAGATCAACAAAGCTTTCAAATGATGTGTTACTCATGAAATTATTTTAATTAGTAGATGAGATACAAAAGAAAACCTAATCAGGACACCTCAAAACGTGTAAATCAGGTGAAATCCCGAATTCCATTTTCGATAATGTAAAAGTACTTTAAAATGTGTATCAACTAAAATAAGCTTTCAAATGATGTATTACTTATGAAATTTTTTTAATTAATAACTGATATACAAAAAATAAAAAACTGATTCAGGACACCTCAAAACGTGTAAATCTTGTGAAAACTTTCGATAATTTAAAAGAACTTTAAAATATCTTCCGAATGATGTATTAAAAATGATTTAATCATAATTAGAAATTGAAATATTGAAATTTTAAAATATTACAGCGCCATCTGGCGGTACAAATTTCTGTATTCTACTGTTCGACTCCAAATCAAAAAAGCTTTCTAATGATGTATTACTTATGAAATTATTTTAATTAGTTAGCTGAGATACAAAAGAAAACTAATTCAGGAGACCTCAAAACCTGTAAATCTGGTGAAAACTTTCGATAATATAAAAAAACTTAAAAATATCTTTCGAATGATGTATTAAAAATAATTTAATCATAATTAGAAATTGAAATATTGAAATTTTAAAATATTACAGCGCCATCTGGCGGTAGAAATTTCTGCAATCAACTGTTCAATTCCAAATCAAAAAAGCTTTCTTATTCTGAAAATATTTTAATTAGTAGCTGATATACAAAAGAAAACCTAATCAGGAGACCTCAAAACGTGTAAATCGGGTGAAATCCCGAATTCCATTTTCGATAATGTAAAAGTACTTTAAAATGTGTATCAACTCAACAAAGCTTTCAAATGATGTATTACTTATGAAATTTTTTTAATTAATAACTGAGATATAAAAGAAAACTGATTCAGGACACCTCAAAACGTGTAAATCTGGTGAAAACTTTCGATAATTTAAAAGAACTTTAAAATATCTTTCGAATGATGTATTAAAATTAATTTAATCATAATTAGAAATTTAAATATTGAAATTTTAAAATATTACAGCACCATCTGGCGGTACAAATTTCTGTATTCCACTGTTCGATTCCAAATCAAAAAAGCTTTCTAATGATGTATTACTTATGAAAATAATTAGTAGCTGATATACAAAAGAAAACCTAATCAGGAGACCTCAAAACGTGTAAATCGGGTGAAATCCCGAATTCCATTTTCGATAATGTAAAAGTACTTTAAAATGTGTTTCAACTAAAATAAGCTTTCAAATGATGTATTACTTATGAATTTTTTTTAATTAATAACTGATATACAAAAAATAAAAAACTGATTCAGGACACCTCAAAACGTGTAAATATGGTGAAAACTTTCGATAATTTAAAAGAACTATAAAATATCTTCCGAATGATGTATTAAAAATAATTTAATTAGAATTTGAAATATCGAAATTTTAAAATATCTGGCGGTAGGAATTTCTGTAATCTACTGTTCAATTCCAAATCAACAAAGCTTTCAAATAATGTGTTACTTATGAAATTATTTTAATTAGTAGCTGAGATAACAAAAGAAAACCTAATCAGGACAATCCCAAAACCTATATATACCACGGTAGTCGGGTAATGGAAGTAAAAAGAAAAAGAAAAAGTATTTTTTAGTTCCTTCAAATGTATTTTGTTGCTATGGAAACTCCTATCGTCTATTGAAAGATAGATTACGTGTTGGAATAAATTAATTTGCAATTAAAATATAACTGCTTTGTTTATTAATGAAAATTTTTGAAATTTTTACTGCAGGTTGTTTTTGTGCTGAATAGGTTGTATATTAAGTGTTGTGTACGAAAAAGAAAATTTGAAGCACTTTGAAATTTGCATTTTTTAACCCCAGTTAAAGATCATGTGACATTAATGAGTTTCACATGTTTTGTTTCGTTAGAGACAGCCGTTAAAATGTCTGCTGAATGCTGATAGAATGCCTCTTTTTAAGCAATATGGATTTTTGGTCATTTTTGCGATCGATATGGGTCAACATTTTAATTAATATCTCCGAAACTAATTAAGATTTTTAAATTCTGTTTCGAGGAAAACAGAGCATCCGTATGTCAATTCTTGTACTTCTGCGTTCAATAGGTGCTGAACGTATAAAAGAACAGACAGACAGACAGACAAACCTTTCCATTTATTATTATAGATAGAAGAAAGTAAAAATTAATTAACTAGAAAGCATTTATATTTTTATTCTCATGTCAATTATGAATTTAAAAAAAAAAAAAAAAAAAAAAAAAAAAGGATTTCTTAAAATAATTGAGTATTAAGTAACTGCCATTGTATATTTTGAATGCTTGTAACAATCTTCATAAAGTGAAATATTAATGTTTAAAAGTGTAAGGTTTTCTTTCTTATGCATTAATCAAAATATTATATAACAGTTTTCTTTAAAAACTCAAAATCGCTTATTTCAAATAATAAATTGATTAATAACTAAACTTACCTATTTATAAGTAAAAACATATGGGGTTTTGACATGAAAGTTTAAACTGTCAAAAACCTACCAACCCTGTTTTAAAATGTTAAAGTATTCACTAGTGCACACTGAGTTGAAGAACAACTGGAGCAAATGCTTTCAATACTTTTACACAGTGTTCGTGCGTGCCAGTTTTTCTGCAATCGTTCGCCTGCCTTGCATGGCAAGCAACATTTGTCGGGTCGTCTATTACTATTATAATCTTTAAAGAATTAAAATTTAAAATTGTAATGTCATGTTTAGCATATGGTTGTTCGAACAGACTACCTTTACACAATTTTACTTTGAAATATAAATATATCAAATGCTTTTTGCCATGCAACGCTCGGAAGACAAACCTTCAAAAAACGGCACGCGAAAACCGGTCTAGCATTTCCTCCAGTTGTTCTTCAGCTCAGTGCTAGTGCATTGCAGTTTTCATTCTGCACAATTGCTTACTTTTATCATCTGACGAAGGGTTCGTCGACAGTCAATGCCCATGCGTATGGGGTAATTTGCTTTCTCAATTTCTCATAACTCTTTATTTATTTATTTATTTTTTTTTTTTTTTAATTCGGTAAAAACAAATGGAATTTTAACGGTTAGGTATTTTCTGAATGTAACAATGGAATTTAAAAAAAAAAATCTGGAGTGACTCCACTCGACTTTCCGAACATTGAGTAATTAACAGTTTTTTAGATAAAGTAAAGAAAGAGGAGTCGTTAAACAAACAAAAGAGAGAAAACCATAATAGAGTGTTTGAGTATTTTTCTCCATATACTGCACGATGTTTTACTTAACGCTACCGAAATTTGAGCCCATAGATCATAATGATAAAGAATTTTTCGTTGTGTCCCTGTAAAAACCTATAAATGCTAGATTCACCAAAATGCTTATAGTTAGTGCAACAGTGATTTATAATATTCATGTAAATTTTCAGCTCAATTGAATAAGGCGTTTAGATGCTATCGCAATTTTAAAAATTTGGTCCCATAGGCCATAATGATAAAGAATTTTTCTTTGTGTCCTTGTAAAAAACTATAAGTGCTAGATTCTCCAAAATGTATACGGATTGAATATCTGTGACCTATAATATGTGTATAAATTTTTTGCTAAATTAAATAAGGCGTTTAGATGCTATCGCACTTTTAAGATTTTGATCCCATAGGCCATAATGATAAAGAATTTTTCTTTGTGTCCCTGTAAAAAAACTATAAGTGCTAGATTCACCAAAATCTATAGGGTTCGTACTATGGTGACTTACAATATACGTACCAAATTTCAGCTTATTCTAACAAAGCGTTTAGACGCTAGCGTGTTCACTCACAGACATACACACATACATACACACAGACATACACACATACATACACACACACATACATATATCATTGCAAAAATAGTGAAAACGGACTCATTGAACCTCGAAACGTATAGAAACATCAAAATATCCAATTCAGATTTTTGACATGATTACAATACTTTCCTCACTATAGTGTTCGGAAAGTAAAAAGAGGTAATGAGTAATTGTGGAAACAAATTTCCCGATAAAATAACATAGACTTTGCCTGTCGGAATATACCTAAAGTACAGTGCCTATAAGTATATAGTGTATTTATCACACTAATAAAATATCTTTGAAAGGAGTAAAATTCACGAGGGCATACAGTTCTTACAGTCGTTATTTACGTTTGAAATCACATTTTAACTACTTAATCGTAATGTTAGTGGTGATTTATGGTGTTTGTGACAAAAATATTTCAATTATTATTTATTTAGTGGAAAACTTATTTGATAAAACTGTACTATGAATAATCACAGAAGAACACAAAGCTTTTTTTTTTTTTATAAATACATATGCATATACATTAAATTAGAAGATAGTTAAGTGCTTTAAAAATAGGATTTACAAATAAATAAATGTCATAAATTCTTTTATATTTAAAGAAATGCGAATAGTATAAATATAAACGTGATTTTAAAAATATATGCAGAGAAATACATTATTAATTACTAGAGAGAGAATGGACTATTTTTTAACTTCCAAAGAAAAAAAAAAAATGCTACTACATTTTGTACTCAAAATATTGCTAAGAGGGCATTTATTTTTCTTGTTAACAAAACTATGCCTAGCAAAATTTTTAGTTTTAGTTTTAATGTTTATTAAATGATTTTTTAGTTTAAAAAGATTTAAAAGTTTAAGCCATTAATACCCACTTTAATATTTTAATTTTTTGTTTAAATAATTTTATTATTATTAAAATTTTTTAATGTTGAAGGGAGTACCGGATTTTGGGATGAATTATCTTATTACATTACGGATTATTTTCTTTTTGTATTACGTTACCTTCAGATCGTCAGTAAAAAGATTCTCTTCCAAATACATTCTTGTTTTGTGTACATCCATCTCAGGACAATCACTAGTCTAACGCTTCGTCTGATTGGTTCACTCATCAGATATGTAAAGTCGTACACGATTGGATACTGGGTTGGACCCTGGATGAGAGTTTGGAGGCCCGCCACCTTCTAGTCCAGTGTACGGCCCAGCCCGATTCAAAAATATGAAGGGGGGGAAAAAAATGCATGCCTTTCTATGAAAAAGATTTTTAGTATGTGTTTTGCAGAGGTTTTATATAGCGAAGCAATAGAATCTTCTTTAACAATATTGCTGAACTTTTACAAGATAATTATATAACAACACAAGTTCATTATTACAGACGTACAGAAGGCACAAAGACAGACAGAAAGTCAAATCGAAAATATTAGCACTCATCAAACAATATAGGACGGTATTTAAAATGGTTATTACTACTAAAAAAGCTCGTTCAACCATTTTCTCTTATATGCCGTAATGTATACGAATCTTTCATGTGATCCTGTAAACAAAATTTTAATGGTAATCCAACCATATTCTATAGAAAAGAGGCTTTTGTACATTCTAAAAATGATGCTACTTTCATTCAGTGCACTGGAGAAAAGAAAAGGGAATTTAGAGAAAAAATTACATTAGCAGGATTTTTATAGCCTTCATACAGACCATATATATTTTTATAACCTCTACAGACTATAGGGCACAAAACCTTAAACACAGTAACGTACCTAATTTCTTTTGTTTAAACATGTGCGCAAACTAGTAGTGACGTGCATACTATTTTGAATAGGAAACCATTTAATTTTACTTGAAATAAAATATATTAATTTCGAGACATGCTAAAAATATTTGCGGAAAATCAGATCGCGAATAGACAGACTGATAAGCAATTAAATTGAAGTTACAGACATTTTTTAACAAAATAAATTCTATGTGATATACCAGCCTGTAAAATTATGTGAAAAAAATGACTGAAGAAATATTTTACCATTTTCCTTTTTCGTTTATTAACGATGAAACCAGAAAAAAATTCGGGCTGACACGGCCCGGGAAAAATTTCATTCAGGCCCGGCCCGGCTCGTTCCAAGCTTTCAAAAAAGTTTTAAGCCCGGGCCCGGCCCGTGTAGACCTCTACTCTGGTTATTGCGCGATACGCAGTGTATTAGTTTTAGTGCATACTTGCCAACATATTAATATTCCAAAGTGTCATTAGACTCACCCATTTGTTCATACCAGTAGATTTTAAGAGTAGTATTCTCCAAGTTCAATCACGATCAAATAGCAGGAAAAATACCGGTGTGTTAAAAAAGGCGGAGCTAACAGTACTACGGAATATTAATTAGGATGTTGGCAAGTATGATTAGTGATGGTCACTTCGACACACTAATTGCTGGTTCGAAACATTTTCGGAAAATTAGTTTTTTGGTGGTAAAAAAAATATGCAATTTTCTCCTCTGATCAGAGTATAGGATATTAACATAGGGAAGGTAAATAAGTAATCTTTCAGCTTTAGATTTAAAGAAGCTCTCCCCACCCCCCACCCCACCCCCTCTCTTTATGGCTTCCTGCTGTATTTTGTAATAAAGTGTTTTTAATTTTTTTTTTTTTTTTTTGTTCTGAATTCGTATTTCTGTTACCGGTCTTCAGTGATATGACTAACTTAAAGGGTAAAAATGATTTTTTATTTTATTTACTTATTTTAACAGTAGATTTAGATGACCGCCTGGGACATTCTGCATTTCCGAAACATTATTTGGTGTTTGATCCAAATTGATATGTATGTATGGACAAAAACATGTATGTATGGACATGTATGTATGTCAGTATTAAAACAATCTTAACAACCCTGAGATTACTTTGTATTAATATTATATTTTTAAATTATATATATATATATATAGGGTGATTCAACAATGATGGGATAAACTTTGAGGGGAGGTAGGAAACATCATTAGGACTCAGAATTGTATAGGAACCCATGTCCCCAAACGTCATTTTAACCCATTACGGACCATGTGTTTTCTGGGGTTTTAAACAGAAAGCTCCGCCTACTGCTATTGCTCGTGAATGGTGCACTATTTAACAGAAAGGTTATGTCTTTTATTGCTAATCTTACAAAATACATGATAAAAATGTTATTTCCGAATACTTCACACTGAACGAATAAATGCTTATATTATGAATATTTTTTAGATATACTGTAATGCGCACGAAATGTAAAATTTACGCATAGGCGGAGTTTCAAATACATCGCAGTCTTTCTTTGCAGTAATATTGACAATAAATGCAGGGATGAAACACGGGCGCAGAATTCATACCACTATCAATGTAAGAAAATTTTCTACCTCTTAAATCGACGATATTATAGGTAGAGAAATTTCTTAAACACATTCCGGTGTGAATTCTGCGCCCGTGTTCCATCACTGTAAATGCTTGAAATTGCAATTACCATCAGTAATACAACTAAGCAAAATAGCGTGATTGGCTGGTAATACAGAAGGTAGAGAGCGTTAGTGGACCTGGTAATTCGTTATCTGCATCTGCATCTATAATTTTAAACCGTGCATTTAATGTACGGTTTTACTAATGGGAACAATAGAGTAGAGTACCGCTATGACTGTATAAGAAACGATTTCCAAACAGACGCAGGCCGAATTAAAAAATGTTTGAACGGTTGCATCGGAACCTTTGTGAAAATAGTACATTTCTCGCTAATTCTGACGCAAGGACTGGAACAAGAACTGCTTGACATCCAGACATGAAAGGAACCATTCTAAACATTGTGGATGAAACACCCGACACAATTACAAGCGATATTGCATGTCGTTTACATGCGAGTTTATCCACTGTTTGGAGAGTCTTACATGAAGAACATCTACACCCATTCCATATTCAGAAAGTGGAAATTCCATATTCACATTGGAAGTAACTCATTACCCTCTGCACGTGGAACTCTGCTAGTGGTTCCTGCTACAGTGTGCGTTGCAGCAGGATTTCCCAACTTCTGTTATGGTCTCATATGAGGCAATTTTTACACAGGAAGGCGTTTTCAATGTGCACAATACTCTCATCTGTGGACAACAGAAAATTCACACGCTATACGCCCACATTCATTCCAAAAACGTTTCTCTGTTAATGCTTGGACAGCCGCATCACTTGTCTCAGTAACAGTTTCAAGGAGCATATTCTTCAAAACTGCATAATAAGTTACAAAATTGATTTGATTCGCAAGTGATATATATTTTTTTTAATTTTTAATTATTAACAAAAAATACGAATTCTTATTTTGAAACAACTAAGAAGTAGGGGGTTTAAACGAAAAGAATTTAAATTTAAAAGAAAAAGCGTGAACTTTCGGCAAAGTAATCATGAATTTCCTAAAAGGAAGGGGCATCGAAACTTGTTATGTGTTTAATTTACTTATTTTTATATTATTTATACAGCTATTTATACAGGACGCCTATCAATTGTCCTTAATCAATCAACTATGTTATTCGAAAGGACATATAATAGAGTGTTTATATAGCGACTTTGAAGAAAATCATTAGAGCCCGTTTTTGAGATATGGACTTACAGTTCCGGTTTCCGTTTTCCAATTTTCATCAAAATTTGAAAAATTCCTCTGTACACCAGACCTGTTTTTAATCTGAAGTCTCGTAGTTCTATCTTTATTAATTTCGGAGATATAACATCCAGAATATTCCCCACTTACATACACACACACACACACACACACACACTGACTAATTGCTAAAAACTAATTTTTTGGACTCAGGAAACCTTAAAACGTGTAAATCAGGTGAAAACTCGATATCAAATTTCTGGACCGAATACAATACTTTCATTACCTACGGTAGTCAGTTAATGAAAGTAAAAAATGTTAAAAACTCCAAAACGACTGTAAAAAATGCTACTTTGTTTACAAAACTATAATTTAAATGTTTTTATAAAAAAATATAGAAAAAATGCACATAGCTATATTTCTTAAAGCTTCATTACCAGATACTTCGCATAAAGAACTCTGTAAAGAAATTTATCAAACTGATAATATTTACGTAGAACTTTTAAAAATTAGAACTCCAAAAAATTTAAATGTTTCAGATACAATATACGAAATTGTTAAAGCAGACAGTACCAGAGATTTACAATACAGTAAAGTCTCGTACAACGCGGTGGCAGAGATAAGAAATAAATAAAACAGTTTTATTTTTTAACACCACTAAATTTTTAAAGTACCAATCTATTGTTTCATACACTCGATTTAGTTTTTTGCATAAAGCAGTTGATTTGATATAAAATTAGTGGTGTTAAAAAATAAAATTGTATTATTTATGAGGTAAACTTGCACCTGCATTGTCGGAGACTTTACTATACTAATGAATTTTAATAGAATGTTCTAAATAAATGGCCTACAGAAAATAAAAAGAAAGAAATGCCGTCTTTAATCGTTGTAATTCCTATCGACCATCGTAAAAACGAGTTGTGCTTGTAATACGCTGGCCACACCTTGTGTGAAGCGGGACTTCTTTTACACTCGCCCAGAGCTGCCAAACCAATCCGGAGGACTGTTAGTATCGCCACTTTTTCTACACCAGTGTTTTTATTTATTTTTTTATTTTTTTTTTTTAGAATATTTTTCTTATTAACTCACTGAAAATACCATTTTAATTTATTCCAGAGTATTTTTAAACCTGTCTTTAATTTGACCCATTTTATTTATGGAAAAGTTTTCTCCAATATATAACTTCGATGAAATAAGAAAAAGTTACTTTTAAAAAATAAGTGGTATGGAACAAAGGAGGAGATAAAAATACTCCGGAATAAATTAAAATGTAGGCATTTATGAAATGAATACATTTGAAGAGAATTACTCTAAAAATTAAATGGTGAGTGAAATGGGGTTGTACTAACAATCTCCTCTGGATTGGGTTAGCAGCTATGCTTGTTACACTGCACTAGAAACGATGAGTTATCTAAATATTTATTGACATCAAAGCGCTTATTAAATGTTTTAAATAATCTAAATCTTCAGGAAACGTGGACCTTTAAAAACCTCAACACTTTCGTATCAACATATTTTCCGTGTAACATTAAACCAGAACTCCAAGTCCCCGCCCTTTTATCAGAACATGTTATAGATGAGAAATTGCCACTATTTCTGATACTATAATTCTCATACGGAAATCTTTAACGTATTTTTATAGTAATATGTTCTGGTTAATTAGTATAGAGATTATTCTATAAAGATAGTGGTAGTAAGAAACGCGAAAATTTCTCATTTTTCAGTGTCCTAAAAAAAGGGGGCGGAGACTTTGAACTGTGCAATGAACCCACTCAAACTCTACCTCGAATACATATTTTCCTATTTTGAGTACAAGTCCTCCTTCCAGAGTTTTTTTTTTTTTTTTTTTTTTTTTTTTTTTTTAACGTTACATTACAAGAAAAAAAATACGTGTTCGTGTTTAAATTATTTAAATGTACATCTTTAGCAATCGATGAGGTAACAGCCACTGGTGTATGCATAAATGGAGACGATACTTAACACATCCGTGACCTCATGTTTTTGTCTTTTTGCGAGAAAGTTCCGCCTATTGGCGTTATTCTTTTAAGCTACGTTATATCAGAATAAGGTTTTCTGTATCCATATTTATGTTGAGAATGGATATATATTATAATTATACTCTTTCTAATCAAAGTATTTATATCCATGGTATTTTGTTTGTACAAATATAAATATTACGAATATCCTTAAGAAGGATAAGTCCTATAATTTATACTAACGTACAAATTGCAAAAGAAACGACCACTGGCGTGGTTACAGATTTCCAAATGACGTGAATCTACATCAGCGGTCGCGAAAGTGTTAAGGTATTAAACAGGAATAAGAAACTTTTTTTTTTTTTTTTTTTTTTTTAAATATAATGTTTGGTAGAAAATGTGTGTTAAAAACATAAAAATATTTTCTAACGAGGCAAGAAAGATTTGCAAAATATCTAACACCGGAATGGGTTTGACGTTACATTTATATAATATTTTACTTAGAGTTAGGTTTTCAAACAAACAGCGTTACGTTGCACATTTTAAAATATAGAGCTATCGCTCTTAAGCTGATAGCTCTTCTTATCCGAATTACAGTTGAGTGTAAGGGGTCTAAAGCTACAGGCAAATGTCATAAATGTGCCAGTTGCATTGTGAGTTCTGTTATTGTCACAGGATAGGGAAAAAAATGACAGACAATTTCTTTTGCGGTTTAATCATATTTATAATTTTAAACTATTTTCTTGTTTTGCTAAATAGGAATTTTTCGTGTTTTAAAGCAAAGAACTTATACCATCGGAAAGAAGGTTTGCTTCCGTGCGATAATGGAAACGCGTCTAATCATGTGACTTGATAGAATAACTATACACCAAAAGTAACTTTACAGGGAAACGGTACAGTCGAATGGCGTACGATCGCTGTGTTTTATTTTCACTATCTTGATTGCATTGAACAAAGAACTTATACTATCGTATAGTATAAGTTCTTTGCATTACTTTCCCAATGATTATAGCTCTTAGACTTATTTACTGTACATTGAAAAGCCTTTTTCAGTTTCTCCTTATTTTCTTTCTTTTTTAAATAGGTAGAATATTTAGGAAATGTATTATAGGAATATATTAGGAAATGTATTATAAATCATTATTTGTTTCAAACATTTTCACATATATATATCAATATGTACTGATAAAATTATTCTTATTTCATATTTTTAAGATTTTTTTTTAATATCGTTTTATAAATAACATATGTAAATTACAGATATTTCAAAAAATGTGTCAGGTATATGAATAGCATTATTACAAATGTTATTACTTGATAAAATTTAATAAAACAATTATTATTTTTATTATAAATTATCATTAAAAAACTACTTCATATTTTAATTTTTTCCTACACTTAATTACAATTAATTAGAAAATATTTTTAAAGTTTTCGGGAATTAAACATTAATACATAAATGAGTAGTTGCTGCCCTAAATTCTACGCAAAGGAACAAATAATGATCTTAAAAATAAATAATTAATTAAAGTATTAACTATGATTAATAATGGTTAAAAATGATTAATGATAAATACCAAAGGAGGATGTAAAGTTGATGATGAAATGTGATTAATGATTAAAGCGTAAAAAAATCAAAATCCTGCTCGACCGCTGAAGACAACTAGACCAAGGTTCTTCTATCATAAGGTTGGGCCATTTGAAGAGTAGCCAATCAGAAGCAAGCAGAAGTGAAACGTCACATGGCAGAAGACAGACACAAACTACGATACAAATATACAGCTGTTAACCCAGTCCAGATAGTTATTACTTACTAAAAAATATATCCTGTAATCTGATATAAATATTACCCAAAAACGAAAATCATGTACGGTATTACATGAAATAAAAGTACATTCGTTAAAAAATTTATTTTAAGTACATATTTGTTCATAAAAAATTATAAAGCTTTCGCGTTTTCGGCAACATTGCTATGCATTTGTTTACTTTTATAATACTTCAATAAAACGATGATTTCAATTATATTAAAATGAAATTAAATAAAAATGCAGTTAATTAATTGTTTTACTCAAAAAAAAAAAAAAGCACATACATTTTTTTAAAAGAATGTAAAATATATACATTTTACTGTACGATCGCGATATGCTTGTTTACATTTCAGATATTTCAGTAAAATTATGAATTATAATTTTATGAGTAAAAATGAAATATAAGAACATTTTTAAAAATATTTTTTCAAAATAAAACACTTATATTTTTCAATTTAAAGAGAAATACACAATATATGAAGTTATCTGTAATATTATGATATGTTTGTTTACCTTACTTCAATATTGTCATGAATTACTTCAGTAAGACCATGAATTTCAATTATATTAAAATGAAATAAAAATGCATTTATTTAAATGTTTTGCTCAAAAGAAAGCACACGTATTTGTTTAAAAAAATCTAAAATACATAAATTTTGCTGTACTAGCGTGATTTGTTTGTTTACAATTCAGATATTTCAGTAAAATTATGCATTTTAATTTTATGAGTAAAAATGAAATAAAAATATATTCTTTAAAATATTTTGTTCAAAATAAAACACTTATAATTTTCAATTTTAAAAGAAATACATAATATATTAAGTTATCTTGAATATTATGATATGTTTGTTTACCTTTTAAATACTTCAGTATGCTGAGTGATTGGTGATTCACAAGCACAAATTAATAATTGATTTATCTCCTAATACAGCTGAATTTTTGCGATTCACTAATCAACAAATCAGTTATGACAGTGTTTGTTTACATTGCAAATGATATGCAGATTTCAGAGAATTGTGCATTTTTGAGAGATGATTATACTTCACTTTACATGAAATTTTGTACTGCAGCAATCAATAATATTCATGTATGTATCATATGCATATATGTAATCAGCAATATGCCTTCAGTACCTGAGAAAAAAAAAGATCATTTTACACAGCTAACTTGTCTTGCAGTACTATAGCGGTAAGCAATATGGATGTACATAAAAGCTTCATATGAGAATGGATTGATAATTACTTTTTTTTTCTTTCTTTTAGTCAAAAAAGAGGGAAGTGCAGTTGTTAAAAACACAATCCAGAAAAAAATTATATGTGTGGTGGTTCTAACATTATGACAGCACAGTTTAAAAACAAAGAGTCACAAAAGATGTCTGAGTTCAAAGTTTTGTACTTATTACTTTTAAACCTCAGTTCTGTTTTTTTTTTTTTTTTTTTTTTTTTTAAATATATATATATAATACTCCAAAATGTTTAAGCAATGATCAACAATTTTTTACAAAAGAAAAATTATATTCATTGTTTAAATATGGTATGACAGAAATAGTTTCAAAACATTTTGTTCATGTTGGCTTGTTGGTATTTTTAAAACTATTTTCATTGGAAAACATGTGCTACCACTGACACTTTTAACATGTTATTACAAAAGTTACATTGAAATGTGTTACTACATAAAATCAATTTCATAAAATTTTCAATTATCCAGATACTTTCTACAGAGGACTAAAGCAAAAAAAAAAATTAAAATTAAAAAAAAAAGTACCTAAGATTTTTTTTTTTTTTACACTCAAGTTTATTTTATTTTAAGTGTATTAACTGCAAATTTAATTTTGAAGTGCAGAAATATTTTTGTGTGTACTCATTTTTATCCACTACATAACTTAAACATTTTGTTTATTATGAGATACCACAATTTGTTTCATAAATATGATAAATTTTAACGAAATCTTAATTATGTCCCTATTTGAATTTAAAAAAAAAAAAAAAAAAAAAAAAAGTCACTTTTGACAGCAGACAACAGGCATTGGCTACTGTCTGCTTTCAAAAGAGTATATTTGAAAATCGAAGGGAAGTAGCATAAACATTTAACAAACATACTTATTACATGATTATTGCTAATTTAATATCCCTTTGATTTATTATTTCTGAACTTGAAAATATATGATATAATATACACGATGATATATTACTTACATGATTTGATTTTATGAGCAATCTATCTACTGCTATTATACATCACAGTTATTCATGAATGTTCTATCACTTTCAATAATCTATTCTTTAAAAAAATTTTGTTCTCTAATACGGAGCATATCAAAGAATCAACAAAAGACGTAAATTAAGAGTTATCATACGGTACATTTAAACAAATTCGATTAAAAGAAAAGAAAAAAATTAAATCACAAAAACGCAATTTAAACACAGTTATTTCAGATGTAAACAAGATTTCAACCTCACGCCATATGACGTAGTGCGCGAGGAATCTCAAATAGCTAAAAATTCGCGCATCTATGAAATGGCACCCCCCTGAACTAGACAACAGAACAGAATCTGTCGACGAACAACGAACTTATTTACAATTCAAATACTACGGCGTCCTGTGATCACGTCATTACAACGCATGCGCATATACACAAATCTCTTTTCGAAATTCTTTGCATGCTCCTCGCTATTCGCTAGCTCAGCCTGCAAGTTAGCTTCTTGTACAGGCACACTATAAACTCCGCCAGTGGGGCATTAGTTATGTTTTAGCTGCAACTGGTCTTCTTATCGTAGTAAAAATTATTTGTTTTAAAGGATTATTTAGTCTCATATCATGTATTTTTGATATTTATTTGACACTTTGAAACCTTTATTTTCAATGAATTTTCTCGAGTGATCCATGTTACATAAATTCACAATTTCTTATACACATATGAGGGACTTAAGGGGTACCATCACTGTAACGGCATAAAATAAATAAATAAAAAGCCTTTTGTTTTTTTTTTTGGGGGGGGGGGGGATTAGGGGAAGAGGAGAAATCTGATAGAAAGCAATACTTGGGGTAGATATTGAGCATTTTTTAAATATACTACAAAAAATTTTGTCAGAAAATATTTCAAAATGGTGGCAGTGCAAACATTTTCTGGAGGCATACTGAATTTGAGGCGATCTGCGACACGCGCTATAACTGGTGTCGATCTGAATTTGACAAAAAAAAAAATATATATATATACATATCTGTGTAATCTACACGAGTGTAGCTGGTGAACCATGAGGAGGTTTTTAGAAATATTGATTTTTGCTGTTGTCGAGTATTTGAATAAAGTCGTTTAATTTTCACCAAAAAGAAAAAGGACAGTCAGTTGTTAATAAATATTATTTAAATTAACTAATCAAAAATCTCCTACGTTGTTCACTTTGAAATTTTGGTTAAATTTTCTAATGAAATGATTGAAAATTTTTGGAGGTAGGCTGTGTACCATTTTCAAAAACCATATTTTGAGAAAAACGCGTTTAAAATTTTGAAATGTATTATTGACATAAACAAATGAAGAAAATGTGCTTTTTGAAATGCTTTTAACTTTTCCCGGACATTACACTGTCGACATCCATGGAGGTTTTGAAGGATTTATAATTTAAAAAGTGAGGATTCTCAGCGGGTATCGAGTTCGCGTATGTTGGTCGTTTCGGGCAATCCCAGGAGCAAGAGGAAGAGCTTGGAATTCCATACAAGAATGTTTTTTTTTTTTTTTTTTTTTCCAGAGATTAGACATTTTGCCTCCTATTTTAGAAGGTTCGAAGCATCTTTTAAGCCAATAATAATTAAAAAAAAAAAAAAGACTTTTTTAATTCTACTTTGCCCCTTAACAAACATCCATTCTGTACTCGAGATTCGGACCTAGACCCTTTTGTTCCAGACAGCAGTTCTCTGTCAAATCTTACACCATGTGTATAAGATATTTCTAAAACAAAACAAAATATAAATAAATAAAACAAAGCTATTCTTGGTATACGTTCTTACATATAACACATTTCCACATAAAGAGATCACAGATACAGCAGTAGGATGTTAAAATCTACATTTGAGCTGTTACCATAGAAAATAACTCTTTAGCCTTATAAAAACACAAATAAGCGATTAACTACTCCCCCAAAAGAAATTTTAGCAATAACTCGAAGGTTAGTACATCCGTTATCTATTTTTACCCTTTTCTGAATTCATAAATAGGAAGTATTGGGTTTGTAAAAAAAATATATAAATTCTGCTTTTCGACTAGGTTCAGATGCTCTGTAAAATATTTGATCATTTTAAAAAATCACTTTTCTGTTTGACTTTGTGCGTGAAGCAAAAATAATGAGGCAACTTTAGATCTAGAACTAATGCATAGAAATTTATCAAACTCTATATTTAGTTACACCTCGCGTAAAATTGAAGTCTATCAACATTTGAAGCATACCGATCAATATATGCCCTGCTATGCTGATATAGCTTCATTTACGAAAAGGTTATATCTTAGCTTCTATTGTATTCACTATATTTTATATGTAAAATGATTATTATGCCATAAATAACTTAAATAAGAAATTTTTGCATATGATGATTTTGGCATTATATATGTAAAATAATAATTTGAACAAATTTCAGTAATACAGAAATCGTCTAAAAAGACAGTTATAAATCACATCATTTATGTGTATGTAAAAACTGGCTTTTTTCTTTATTTTCTGGAGGGGGAGGTAGTATAAAACCCTTTTTTTTAATGTATAAATTTTATTTTGGGAAATGATAAAACAGACACTGCTGATGAGGGAATTTGTTTGTTTATTTGTACAAAAAAGGCGTTTTAATAAATATGTATTACTTATTTATTTGTACACAACTCGTTTTAACAAATATGTATTGTTTATTTACCATGCGTTATAACTAATTTTTTCAGTTAAAATTTTGAAGGAAAACCTTATCGGCCAAACTAATTTCTTATAATGAATTCCTCTAGCTATGATATTTTGTAAAGCCACATGTTAACATTAACCGGGAATTTTGGGAACTTTGGAAACTTTGATGGGAAGAAACTAATATTCAATGTTTAGATTTAATTTCACTTCTTTTAGGTGTACCAAACAACTTGTTTCAATATCATTTTCATTCTATTTGCTTAAATAAAAGTGATATCAACAATTATGTGATTATTTTACAGAAAATTGCAAAGAAAAAAAAAAATATAAATAAATAAAAAATAAATAAACGTTTACGTTATTGACGATAATAAATGAAGTTTTGTCTGCTTATTTAAATAACTTTAATTTTTTTTCTTTTTTTTTTTAATGAATACCATAATAAAATATGTTATAAAAATAATACAATGAAATTAAATTATGGTAAGAATACTTTAAAATTATTATATTTTATTATAATTCGTCGAACAAAATTTCACATCAATTGATGAATTTTTGTTACAATCACTCAAAGAGCATGGGGAACAAAATCGAACAGGAGTTCTTCGGTTATTTAGAATTCAATCAATAATTTTTTAATGCATTAAATCAATACATAAAATATTCAATAGCTAATAATTAATAATTTGGCTCTTATTTCTTTTTTCATTTCTTTTTTGCATATTAATATTGTTGAAATTTTAATTGAAATAATATTTCCCAGTGTAATATTATTGATTGTTTTAGTAAATGCAGAATATTTTGAAGCATTTTTGTTTTATTTTTTAAATGAAATGTTAAAGATATACATCTAAAATATGCAATTGCGATAAAAAAAAAAAAAAAAAAAAAAAAAAAAAAATGTTATATTGAACTCAGTGTGCATACAGTCAGAACTAAAATATAAATATACGGCAATAACAGAAAATGAGTCTATTAATTAATGAAATTTGAAACTTGTACTTTTTAAATTTATAGACGTTAAAAGCACTATTTAAAAATTGAAAGATTATAAAAAACATCTAAATGTGAGGTAACATTTTGAAATGCCTTAGAACATCTCTAATCCAAGAAAAAAAAAGATAAATTAGCAACTTGTGAAAACTTTCAAAATTCCCTTGTTTTGGAAACTTTCAAATTCCCTTCCCAAAAAACCGGGTTTATTCCCTGGTTTAAACCCGGGTTTTTTCCCTGCTCACATCTCTACCTACCTCATTGACCTACTTGTCTAGAATTTTCCATGGTTCTCCTTGAAACTCGTGTACAAATCAGGACCCTTTAGAAAGACTCACTCCCCTTTCCCACAGAAAGTTCTGGTACTTTGATGTAGTCAATTGGCCTCAATTTCAACATACCTAGGATCTTATATTACAATCGTTAAAATTTTTCATGCTCAAATTTAAATTTTGTTATAGAATTCTCATAATTTGACATTGAATATTATTTATAACACATACACACACACAGAAAAAAAAATTCACATGTTGAGCTTTTATTATAAACATCTGGAGTTTTCGCTCAAAACTTGTGTTCAAGATAGTACTCCTTAGAAAGACCCCACTTCCTACAGAAGGCACTAGGACTTTTGTGTAATCAATTGGCCTTTATTATAATACACCTATATTACAATTAATATACTTTCCCATGCATAAAGTTTGTTATTGAATTTTCATATCTGACATTAAGAGTTATTTTTACCACACACACATATCCCCCCCCCCCCAGAAAAAAAAAAAAAAAAAAAAAAAAAAAAAAAAAGAAAAAAACGCTGAGATTTTATTATAAGTACCAGTTAATGGCTAGGTAAAAACTGAATGCAGCATTCATCATTTGAAAAATTCATTTGTTTCATATACTATTTCCTACAAGGCAATTTTTTCATAGAATTACCGTAAAAACCGGCAGATGAACCGCTACAGATCCAAAAAAAATAAGTTGTATTTTTTCTATCTGCAGCTCTTATGCATTTTTTTTTTTTTCTTTTCCACCCTCCTCCCTTGACACATTCTGAACTTTTCTCCAATGGTGTGCAAAGAGGGAAAAATGGCAATTTTCAAATTTTCATTCACCTTACATTTTATTTAATATTTGGCCTAGACAGCATATTATAAAGCTACAGTTCAATTTTCATGAAAATATGTGAATGAACAAAAAAGTTACATTTTCATTGGGAATTATATTTATCACGACTCACGTCACCCTCCCCCCCCCCCCAAAAAAAAAAAGTTAAGATTAAGTTTTCTTTTTATTTTGTAGTATTTTAAATTGAGATATGCCATTGAAATTTCTTAATATTTGGTTTTAACGCCCGATAATTCAATTGTGAATATTTTTGAAAGTGTAGAATTATTAGGAAGGGCTTAAGGAGGGGGATGAAGGGGCAAAAAAGAAAGAAAGTTACTGCATTTAAAATTGGTATTATTAGGTTTTAAGGCAAGATAAATTGATTGCAGATATTTTCAAGTGTAAATTTATTAGGAGGGACGGAAAGGGGGGGGGTAAAAATGTAGAAAAGGAACGGGAGTTTTGGAGAAAACAATGGAAAACATAGAACGCCTTTATTCTTTTATATTTTGCAGAGTTTCGAATTTCAATTTCCGCTCACATTTTGTACTAAGGATGTTTACCATTATATATCCCGGAATTACGCAAGTTTCGGAGAAAACCTTGGATAAATCAAACACAAATCTTTTTATAAAAATGTTTTATATTATCTTTGTATCTCAGCTTCTAATTAACATAATTTCATAAGTAATGTATCATTTTAAAAGTTATTTGAATTGAAATTGAAGAGTGTATGTTGTAAATCTCTGTCGCCTGAGGGCGCTTTAATGTTTTAATAATTCAATATTTAGAATTCTAATTATGATTAAATTATGTATAACACATCATTTAAAATTTTGAAGACTTTTAAACTTATATAAGTCGTTAAATTCAGTACGGGGGTGTCAGGACCTGAAACGGGAAAATGGTGCCGCACTCGCCACCGAGCGGGAATTTTGTAAAATAGGATTTTTCAAGGATCACAAAACAGCTGGTCACCGAAGGCGGCTAGTATAAATTAAAAATGAATTCGTTTTCATTTAAACAATCTTTATATTTCTTATATATTATTTTTATTATGAAAGAGCTGGAGCGGATTTCTGGCATCGCACCTTCATAAGGGCCGAAATAAAATAGTGCAGCTCTCACGAAGGTGTGGCACTTCTGAAAAACTTATCATTTCATTACCTAAGATTGTGTTGATGCGGCTCATATGCGAATGTGGACGATCTGCCAGTTTTTACGGTATAAGATTAAATTGCTCTTCTGTTTGATATTCATCATTTTTTCGCATGTAACCGCATTTCACAAAACAATTTTCTGGTTTATTAAAGTGGTTATTTCCCGCCATGCTGAAATTGCAAAATGAATAGATGGTCCAGAGACAAAAGCATCCCAATTTTGATCCTCAATGGAAATGGGGGGGAAAAGTTACTTTTGGAAGAAAAAAGTAATTCCAGTTTGTATGCCATATGGAAACGCTTGAGCTTCAGGAGAAAATGTTTACGAGGTCAGGAGAAAATTTTTACAACAATGAATGTGGAAAAATGACTTTTTTAAGCACGATACATGTGGGTTTTGTTAACATTATTTAAATAATATTTGTGCAGGGACCATAAAAATAAAAAAATCAATGTGGGAATGATAGATCGGGGTTTCACTGTAAAGAAAATTTTGAAAAATCAGTTTTTAGAAAATGATAACCAGTTTCAACAGTTGTGAATTTCCTGAATGTGAAAAATGAATTTAAAAACCTGTATTAGTTAAGGTTGTAATAGCGATTAATTCCCCATAGAATAACATTGGCTTTAGCTTTCAGTGATAAGTATAGTTTCAAAGGCTAAAAAAAGTATTTTCTCTATATGTTTATTAAAAAAAAAAAAAAATTAAAATTTTGAGCACATAAAAGAACAACATTTAAATAATATGTAAAATTTTCATTAAAAAATTTTATAAAAATTCAGGCAGCAGGTTCCGGTTTTCGGAGACTTTTAGAAAAGCACTTGACATGATTTCACAAAAACTAATGTATCAGTCTTATTGAAATTTTGTACACTTCTTCGGAATAAAATGTTCTTGAACATTTTTTTTTCTTTTAAAAAGGCATTTAAATTTTTAGAGAAGTTCTATGCAAAAACAATACATTTTTGATGCATTTTACTCCACATATATCCTTATAAGATCAATTTTAATAATAATAAAATTGTTCGTTCAAGCCCTAGTCAATTCTAATTTGAAAAAATGTACAAAATTTGAATAAGATCAGTGCTTCAGTTTTTAGGAAATTTTGTTGACTACTTTCCTGAAGGGTGAATGGAAATCAGGACATGTCGGCTGAATTTTCCAAATTTTTTAATACAAAATTTAGAATGAATTGTTTAAATATTGCTCTTTTAACTGCTCAAAATTATAAACAAAAAATCTTATTTATTACATTAAAAAAAAAAAAAAAAAAAAAAAAAAGAAAGAAAGACAAAATATGCTTTAGTCTTTGAACCCATGTATCCCCTTTAAAGCGGTGTTAAAGTATTTAAGTCTTATAATAACAGGAGACTTGGCGTTGGAATATTAAAACCTCAATAAACTACTACGTCATTCCCACCTTTCCCATAATCCTATTGGTTGAACTAAATTCAGTCCCTCTCCTATATATACGAGCACTTCTCCAGATCCAGAATTCTTTTTGCACTGAAGACTGTATGCTTAAGGCTACCGAAACAGCTGTATGCATCTCAAGTATTTTTCTTTGGCGTTTCTGACGTAGTAGTTTATTCGGGTTTTAATATTAAAGTCTTCTTCATTTTTGTTAGTATATCATAGTACTCTGTTGTTTTGCCTAGCAAATCATTAGTCACTTATACACAGAACCACACAAAATACATAAAAAAAAGAAATATATATATATCTAGCAATATGTGACATCAATCAGTTTTGAACTATATATGTGTGGGTGGCTGGAAAAAAAACATTAACATAAAGAGTTTATTTATCTGATGATTTTATTTATCTGACCCTCTAAATCTAATACCATGGTTTCGTGTCGCTCTATTAAAAGCGAATAATGTTTGCTCGATTAATATTCGAACTTTGAAAAGCAGGGGTTGAACACCTCAACTCTATGTTTAACATTTTTTCAGAAAGTTTTTGTACTTTCGCGATCAGAAGTAGAAAAAGTATTTAAGTATAGTTGACTTAATGTTTATTGAAATTTGAAAGTTTAAAATGCGAAATAATTATCATATGTCAAAGTATACTTTTATCTTATTTTCTTATATTTCAAGTACAAATAGCAAAAGTAATTTTATTATCTCTGTCAGTGGTACTCGCAAGAAATTTAATTTATGTCAATCTTTTTGATTTTTGGAAAGATTTGTTTGTCATGAAAATTATGCAATGAAAATTTCCAGGTTATTTTTAATATGCCGTTATTCCGTCGAAAAACTGGTATGTTAAAATTTAATTATTTGTTAATTGCTATTTGTTTCAGAATTTGTGATAACCGTATTATCAGAATATTTTTTGTTTATTAATTATCTTCATCAAGCGTATAATATTGTGTTGTGTGTAACGATTTCCCCAAGAATATAACTAATAACCTGTGGATATTATGTGTATATTATGTTACAATACCATTTTATGGTGAATGTTAGTGGAGATTTTTCTTTGCAGTGCCTTTTCATGTTATAAATATTTACCTTGTTATTAATTAATGCAGACAGTCATTTTCTAAGCCATGATGTTAAGGTTTCTAATTAGATTGATAATATTCTTAAAATATTATTGAAGTTTAGGAGGTACTTTTATGCAAATTTACTTTTTCTGGTAACAAAATTGCTTTAAGTTTGTATATGTAACTTCTTGTGATCAGTGCTTTTTTTTTCTAAAATTTTATGTTATAGAGCACATTAATAATGATTATATCATAATTTCAGACTTCATGTATGTTAATACAAATATTTTACTTTCATTAATGTAAGTGATGGCTTTCAACAATTTATTTACTATATATGGTATTTCCTACTGGGAATAATAGTGCATCTTTAGTATGGGTACAGGACCCCCTTCGTTAAATTTGAAATTTGGCACCAAAAAAACTTGGACATCTATTGCCAAGGTCTTTATTTATACAATTACGATAGTCATTTCAATTCATCACCAAAATGGTAAAAAATATTTAAAGTCCCATACAAAAACTGTGCTGGAATATTGTAGTTGTAGTGCAAGGGGAAAAAAAAAAAAATAGGCGAATTATATTCAGAGGAAGTGCAATGCATTCATGCAATTTTTTGCTGCATGAAAAATCCTGAATGAATAACAGCTGTTGTTGTTTAACTATTCAATGTCACATTTAACTTTTATTTCAAAACAATATTATATTTATTTTACTAAAGAACGATGTCAAATTTGGTAGTGTTGGAAGAACTGATATTAAAATTGAGCACAATGACAAACTTTCTCAAAATGATTTTACTAATTTATAATTAGTTTTCATCTCAAAAATTTCAAAATATGGGTAAACATGAATTTTACAAATCTAGAAATCTTGATGAAAAGCCAAATATTTAACAAAATGTTCGTGGTGAAGAATATTTGACAATGAACAAAATTGTAATGTAATTAATTGGGATCAATTTTCTTATATTTGTTGTTCTTATTGTGAAAAATGTTTATGCTTTCATTAATTTTCGGGTTTTAATCATAGTTATTATAAATTAGAAACTATATTTGTAACTTTAAACATATATATATACATTTTAATTCCTGGTTAATACTTTATTAATTGGTATACTCAAAAAAAAAAAAAAAAGTGTATGTTGGGGGGGGGGGGGGGATCTTCTTAATATAATAAATGTTTTCTCTTAAATTAATAATTTAATTTAAAATGAAAAAAAAAAAAAAAACAACTCCCTCGGCGGGTCTCGAACTCTTACTCACAAGTCAAATACACTACAACAGTATCACCTTATCTTGTTGCAATTTGTGTATTTTTTTTTTTTTTTTTTTTGGCTTTTATAGAAATAGCTAAAACTATTTGGGTCATATACCTAGAGTTGTAAAATTCTCGAGAATAATCTTTCTGAGAATATTCGCCTCGAAGAGAATAATCGAGAATTTTCTAATAGAAGCTATAATAATTTGTAATTCAGACATGTGCGCTCCTTATAAGTAATAATTTAATAATTTGTGTGGAAGTTTATGAAATTTTGCTTTTAACAAAATTACGAAATTAATTAAATAAATTTATTTAATTATAGGTATTAAAAAAAAAACTCTTCAAAGCTAAAAGTCCTAATCTTATAAATTATTGAACATAAAATTTTGTGATAATCCAAATAATAAAGTGACAAAGCATTGAATAAGATTTTTTAAAATTTCATTAAAGACACTATTTTTAAAAGGTGACATTTAAGGAAAAATATTACTTTACCTAAAAGTTATAACAGGGGTCGATCCAGGTTTTAAAATTTGGGTCCCTTTTTTGTGAAAAACAAAATATTTTTGTGAAATTTGTATTTATTTTTGTGAAATATAAAATATTTTTGTGAAAAAGTAAAATATTGTGTAAAATTTTTCGTTTTTACAATCACTTTATGTAATGTTTAATATCAAGTTAATATAGTTTTGTTGAGCCAAATTAAGGCATTAATTAAAAATAATACTGAAAAACATGAAAACATTTAATAAAAGGATCATTTTTATAAAAAAAATCTTGTGAAGTGACTCATTTTAGGAATTTGAATTTTGTGAAGGGTCCCTTTTCATGGATTTGAATTTTGTGAAGGGTCCCTTTTTATGAATTTGAATTTTGTGAAGGGTCCCTTTTTACTATGGGGAATTTTGTGAAGGGGCCGCAAAAGGGACCCAAATTTTGCCTGGATCGACCCCTGTATAAAACCTTATTGATTTGCCTTATTTCTGGTTGGAACATTTTCGGCTGGTTCCAGCCGCAAATAAGGCAAGTCAGTAAGGTTTTTACTAGGGATGAAACGGATAGTGATTTTGCCGGATATCGGATATCCGGAGCTCTTCTGCCTGCCGGATACGGATATCCGTCGGATATCCGGCATTAGTTTTGTTTTCTGTTGTGTTGTATATTTCTATTCTTTTTCTTTATTTTAAAACAAAATATAAACATATTTCATATACTATTCTTTTAAAAACATTTTAAATATAATTTATTTAAACATATTTATTTAATATTCTATTTATTTGTGCAATATTGCCATGAAGAATAAAATTTTAAGCCTAACATACTCATTCCTACACTTGCAAGAAAATCACTATCACAAAAAGATAGGTTTCGTTCAGAATTACAAAACTAAAACTTATTATTTACATATTTTTTACAATGCTATTATTAAAAAAATGAAATAAAATATTTTACTAATATAATCACAGTTGAAGGGTTATTTTCACATGAAACAAAAATGTTGTAGCCATCGCAAAACTTTCTTCTACATAATTCTATATAACAGCGCCACTTAGGTTTAAATCGTATAAAAGTTTAACCATACCATAGCTTCTCACAAGAAATACTTTACAAAAGGAGTTTATGCAATTTTAATCAACAGATGCTGAGATATACGCTTGTGAAAAATCATAATAGAGGCTCCACCTGTCGGCTGATATATACATAAATAAGGTCAACATTTGCTTTCATAATGGTTGTCTTATATATCAAGTTTCATGTACATATGTTATAGAAGTTGGGGTTAACTTAGCCTATTCATTGGGTAAATTGTAGTGCAGTATTGCCACCTGTTGGCCGATATACACCTAAAATAAATCACAATAGTGTTTCACAATGGCTGGGTCTCTCACATACCATGTTCTATGCAATTATACACAATAGAATAAGAGATATAGCCTTCCCTTTTTGGGGGGAAATTTCTGTATTGCAGAGCCACCTACTGGCCAACATGCACCCAAACTGAACCAGCATAATTTCTCATAATGCCTTTCCAACATGAAGTTTTGTGTAGTTACATGAAATAGAACTTAAAATATAGCCTTCCCTAAATTGCAGAAAGCACTGTATAACAGCGCCACCTGTAGAGCGATTGGCACCAAAATTTGACAGGCACTAATATATGCCAAGTTACATGTACATATATACTTATATGAAATTCTGTGCAGTAGTTTCTGAGATATAGCCTTCCTCTAAGTTGCAGAAATCGTAGTATGGCAGCACCACCTGTTGAGCCATTTGCACCAAAAGTTGGTAGGCACTGATTTATGTCATGGTACAACTTCACATAAATTTATATGTAATTGTAGTACGGAGTAGTTCCAGAGGTACAGTTGAACAGAATTTTTGTCACACACACACAGAAATTTTTTAAAAACTGGTCAAACCAGGTTCTGGACTTCTTAAAATGTGTAAATCCATCAAAAAACAGAAGTTGAACATTTTTATGAATCCAATACTTTCTTTTGAGACATTTATAAGAAAACATAAAAGAAAGAAGAAAAATAAAATAAATAAATAAAAGCTTCAAACTAGTATGTTATGGCCATCACAAAACTTTCTTCTATATCTCTCTATATAACAACACTACATGCTGTTTAACATGCAGAAGAAACATAATCATAGCTGCTTATAATAAAGATTTTAGATATTGAATTTAGTGCAATTTTAATCAAAAAATTTTGAGATGTAGCCATGTGGAGAATCACAGAAGGTGAGGAACAGCTACGACACCTGTTGGTCGATATACACCCAAATTAAGCCAACTTTTATTCTCATATTTTTATCTTGTTTATCTCTTAAATTTTATAGATGTTGAGATTTAGCCTTCCTATTCACAGAGTAAATTGCAACATAATATAGCCACCTATCGACCAATATGCACCAAAATTGAATCAACATGATGTTTTATAAAAATGACCCTTTCCCATACTAAATTTATAGCAATTATACATGAATGAATCTGAGATATAACTTCCCATTCACGGGAAAATTGCAGCATAGCAGCATCACCTATTGGTTGTTATGCACAGAAATTGAATGAACATGTTTCATAATATAGCCCTCTCTGTGACACACTTAGTTTATTTTTTTAATTATACACAGTATAAGCTGAGATAGTCTTCCTTTAAATGGGAGAAATCACAGAATAGCAGCTCCATCTGTTGAGTGATTTCCACCAAAAGTTGATGGCACTTTTTTTTTTTTTTTTTTTTGGGGGGGGGGGGGGTAAGATGCAACTATGTATAAATTTATATGAAATTATGTGCATTAACTCTTGAACTGCACAAAATTGTTGTCAGATAGACATTTTCCAAAAATGGTCAAATTGTGTTTTGGTTCCCTCAAAATGCGTAAATCCACTGAAAACTGGAAGTTGAAAATTTTCACGAATCCAATACTTCCTTCTATTTAATATAGAAGAAAGTAATAATTCAAAATGAATTTATACTTTTTACTTATTTTATATTTTTATATTCTGTACAGATAAGAAAGAAAAATTTACATTAGTTATTAAAATTCTTTAAGTAAGTGAAGTTTTTGTGCAGTACAAAATCAAAAACTTTAAATAACTGTTTTTTTTTTTTTTTTCTTATGAACAATATGAAAGTGAAAGTACAGACTTTCTGAAAATTTAAATAGGTACTTTTATTTGAAGTAATTTTAATTTTTTGGGATATATCTATGCAACGCAACAGGGAATTCTAAATTCAGGTGCTTTAGTAAGATATTCCACTAAAAATGCAAATTTACATAAATTAGAGGGTTTTAAAAAAAATCCAAATCGAATAGACAGATGGCGCAAGTAATGCCAGGTTTCTGCTAGTATAAATATATGGTCACAAAAACAACAGCTTATTGTGTATGGAAAACTGGATTGTAAATAAACAGGTTCTAGTCAATAAATACACATTATTTGACTCATTCTTGAAACAATCTAACAACTTTAACATCGAAGACTAACAATATTACTAAACAATCTAACAACATATTAGCAAAAGACATGAAAACAGAGTTATATATACACTGCAATTGCAGAGAATAAGTATCATTTGTTCAGGAACAACAATGAACAGTTATTTTTATTGTTATGGGGAAGATTAGGGGGAATGTTATAGATCACTCTGGAAGAAAAACCTAGCTAACTCTGTACAAAATTAAAATAGGGCTTCTATATTTCTTAGACATGAAGCTACTTTTGGCTAAATTTGTTTGCTAATGAGTCCAAAATCGATTTTCGCAGAAGCCAACTTAAAAAAAAAAAAAAATCCTTCAGAAGCTACAACTGATCTAAAAAAATTAAAAAATTGTCGCAAAATTTTCATCTGATGGGAGTTTAAGCTTGAATTTTCTCCTTCGGATATCCGTCGGATATCCGGCTTGAAATTGTCGGATATCCGTATCCGGTGTGCTGATATCCGGTACCCCGCCGGATATTTAAAACTCAGCCGGATAGGCCGGATACCGGATAGTTACCGGATATCCGTTTCATCCCTAGTTTTTACTTTTAAGTAAAGTTTAAAAATGCCTTGTTTTAATCGTCAATTTCAAGCAAAATATATATATATATATATTACTGATTATTTGTTTTTGCTTTAAAGTGATTTACACTTATCTGTGTACAATGAAAATGAATTTATAAAACACTTACTTAAACAGCTCAAAAAAAAAAAAAAATTGTTTGTCTGTGTAAAGAAGTGTCAAATTGACTTGTAGAGCTCAAAACATTAAATTTTTAAAAGCCAAAGAAAAAAAAATTTAGCCAAAGAAAAAACAATTTTTTTATTCTAAATTTTGTGCAACAAGTAACCAATTACAAAATAAAATTAATTTCATTTTTAAGCAATTTGTTACTGTGTTTTTTACTTTGAATAAAATATATTTGATTATTTATTATAAAATATTGTATAATTTAAATTTGCTAACTTCTAGTCAGACTGAAAACATGGAAAAAATCAACGAAAACTGCATTTTTGAATGACCTTGGCCTTTAAAGCCATTAGTGGCCCACCAAACTGTTTATGCTAAAATATACTTAGTATCAAGTAGTATCCGTATTTAAAAAAAATTGACATGGGTCACTCATGGCTTTAGGAGTAAAATGATATTAAAATGACACCATTTATTTATGGCCTCAAACTTCGACCCCCTCCCTAGGTCAAACAAATGAAATTCAGAAAAAATTAAATTTCACTTTTTCTTATCACAGTACTACTAACATATCCTGAAAGTTTCGGGAAATTTTAAAATGTCAACTATCACACCTCCATAGACTTTGTCCAGCTTTAAAAAAAAAATGGCTCTTAAATCAAGAAGTTTTAAAGAAGATAAAAACAGAGGAATAACATTTTAAATGCAATAATAACATTCATTTCTGTTCTCTCCGTCTACTTTTCTTTTAAGTTCTTTCTAAAACTTTTATCATTCTGAACATGTGTAGTTTAGATATTTGTTATTAAAATTATTGATAATAAATTTTTGAAATAATTTGAAAATTGTGTCTGTTAAATCTTAAATTCAGGCATTTTTTATTTTATTTATTGTTTGAAATTTCAGATTCCAAATTACCACGAGCTAGCTCTATATCTGTCTATGGACAAGGCAAAGCACAAGCTTTTCGCAGTAATAAAACAGCAGAAAGATCATCTGATTCTGGTTCATTCTCAAGCATTGATTTGGAAGACAGACCTCATCCCCTGGCTTTTGGTAACTTATTAATTGTTATTAATTTAATCCTTTATTTGATGACTTTGAAAAGGAAGTGGAGCAAGAAACAACTTTTAATAAGTTATTATTGATTTGCATCTAAGTTTTTTTTTTTCAGTAAAATTTATTTTTGTTTCTATTGTTCTAAAATTATCTTGCTTGGATTCTTGATATAAAGAAATGTAAATCATGAATCAAAATCTTGTTTATTACCTACTTTGTATGTATGCCCAGTGGCAGAAACACGTCGACATAGTCGCAGACACAGAAAAACGGCTTGCAGACAGTTTTTGTCTGCACTAATAAAAAAATTGCCTACAACTTTCGGCAGTCTTTGTCTGCACTAATAAAAAAAAATTGTCTGCAATTTCGCCCATGACAATGCGCTACCGATGTATGACGTCAGACGCTCTCTTGTAGAACTCTATAGGTTAGAGATGCAACGAACAATGGTTTGGCCGAATAACCGAATACCAATTAATCAGCCAAATATTCAGCCTATTCAGTCGTCGAATAATGAACTCATTTTTGTCTAAAAACATAGTATAGTATGCATTATATGCACAATTCTTTTACATTTCATAACTAAAATGTATTATTTTCTTTTTAAAAAGTTATTTTTATGTAAATTTTTAACTTTTAAAACCATTTTTTGATTCTGAAAAAAATATTTGGCTATGTTCGGCTTAAAAATTGCCTCAATAATAATAATTCTTTGCAAAAGTTTCTTATGAGGTACTGTCCAGTCATATTTTAATACATGTTATGTATGTGGTTGTTACATTTTAAAATTGTACTAGATAGCAAATTTCAACCTTCGAATGGAAGAATATATATTATATATATATATATATATATTTTATTATTTTTTTTCTATGTCAGCTCTATTAGGAATTGTATAGTGAATATATTCAGATTCAGAGGAAATAAAGATCTGTAAAGAAAAGCAAAATACATATTTTAAAATATTCAATGCATAGTATTTTTGGCAGGGTTGGGTTTTTGCCAGCAAAAATGCATTTTTGCCAGGACAGTGGCAAAAAGTGGAAAAAACCAGGCAAAAAGCGGCAAAAATGGAAAATATTGGCAAAAATGGAAAAAATTAGGAAAAGTGGAAAAATAAAATTAGAACAGCACAATCCCTTTCAATTTTCACCCTTTACACTTTGGCACCTCAATAAAAAAAATGTTTGAAGATTTTTTAATTTAAAAAGTAATTATAATTAATTAATTAGTATAATATATAACCAGTGTCCGACAAATTCCGGGTGACAGGGTGACTATAAATATCCATTGGTGACCAGTTACGGCAGACTGACAAAAAAAATTTCATACATTTACAATATTTTTGTTTTTCCTCCCACCTTCTTGTCTTGGTATAAAAGATGACATTGCTGATGTATTGAATGAATAGTATGAGTTTAATGTTTTCTGAAAAATTTAACAATTATTTCTGTTTTTGAAAGATGTTTTTCCATGAAAGATAAATTCCCATACTTGATAAATGTTCTTACTACTATACTGGTACTTTCCATGTCAATGTCTTTGTGTTAAACAAGATTCAAGCATCATAAACACTATCTAAAGCAAACTATGTTTGAATTTACAACGAGAAAGTTTAAATAGTATGATATTTATCAAATGGATTCTCTTTAAAGGAATTTTGTCCTGAAAAATTAATAGACAAATAGTATTTTAAAGCCAAAACTTAAACACTCTCAATATATATGATGATTATATTAAAGGTAAAAATAATATTTATTTCTGTGGATTTTTTTCCCCCAGTAGTTTGTTTTTATCTTTATAAATAAAAAATAGTTATTTTCTTAAAAATTTCCTTAGTTCACATTTTTAAATGAATAGTTCCTTTATTCAATGTAAAATAATATGTGAATGACCTGCATTAATTATACAATTATGAAATATTATTAAGTTTTGCTGTGAGTATTGTCATAGAAATAATTCGCTATTTCTGGCTCCTAAGACTTTGTCAGTCCCTGAACATAACCATAAAAATAAAACTACGAAATTATATTTTTATTTTATTGAAGTAAAATAATCTTAAGTAAGACATATTCAGAGGGAGAGAGAGAGTTTACTTGCAATTTAAATTTCAATTCCAAAAAAATTATGATCAGTGACTGACTGGCAAATTTTAGAACAGCTGAGTCAATAATTGACTCAATATTTGACTTTTCCTCACTGTAAACAAAAATATGTAATACATTGAAAACACAAGTATTCTAGTAATTATTTATTGAAGAATATTTTTTAGATAGGTAATTTAAATATTTTTTAAAATGAAAAAAAATTATGTTAATTGTTGATGTTAAAAATTTCATTTTAAAGAAATTTTAGAATGCATTATTTTAATGATTTACATAAGAATCGATTGAGCAAGAGTGTAATTAAATCTCTGGTTTTAATTTGTTAAAATTATGATTTAAACATTAAAATCGTGTAATTAAAATCCTTAAAACCCTGTCTGAAATACTGGTAATTTTTGCCACTGGCAAAAATAGTGGCAAAAACTATTTTTGCCGGGGTGGTTTTTTCCGCGGTTTTTACCATGGTTTTTTCCACTTCGGCAAAAATTGGCCAACCCTGATTTTTGGTAGTAAGTACTGTACGGTTTCACTTTAATGGATTTTATGCATGTTGTTGCTGCTACTTTAAAAAGTAATTGCAAAATTAAAAAAAAAAAGAGTACTAAACATTAGTTTCAAATGAAAGAAAATTTAAATTAAAGCACAAAAACCCAAGGAAATGCACATAAATGATTTGGAAAAAAAGAAATAAAAAAACATTGCAATTTATCTTACTGCATAACACATAAATACAATATTTAAAATCCATTTCATTTTTTCTTTTGGTATGAGGGAATCCATTCAAGGTATGAAAGTTTGGGGAGGGGAATGTTACTTAATTTCAAATAAAATGTTCACTATACATGACAAATATAAATTCTAAAATTAAAAAAAATTATTGTGTTATGTAATGTTTTTATTTATATTGTGTAAATATAAGTAAAAGTTTTTTTCAGGTATAACTACTCCACAGTATATTACAAAATCTCTCACTGACAAATGCACAGCTTAGAGTTCAGTGAAAATCATTTGAGTATAGACTATAGATGGCTTACTTTTGTTCTCTTTAGCGAAAATTAGTGGTGATAAACGATACATTTTACCAAAACAGTTAATTCTGTTGAAACTGAGAAAGGGTTTTCTAATACTGGCTATCCTGAAACAATATTTGCTGCCTAATTTGATCGCTAAATCTTGCCAAGCTACCAAGCTTATAGCCAATACAGATTTTGGTCTTAGCATCAATTTTGGTGATTTGGCATTGAATTTGATGGCACCAAATTTGGCGAAAATTTGTAGCTTAGTGTTGACAAAGTTAGGGTTGACAAATTGCCTACATCCAGTGTTTTAGGTTGATTTCTTTAGAAATCGACCTATTGCAATCACTTCGTTTATCTATATATTTATTTATCTATCTATATATAAGGAAAATTTTGTCATCACAATAACTCCCGAAATAATACTTCAAATTGAACCAAATTTCGACAGCGAACTCATCATCTTATAAATATCTTGGATGGATTCTTCAACCAAGTTACTTTGCCTTTTTGTTTTCAAGTGGCGGCCACTTGAAAATTTCAAATCCACATTGTAAAAAGCATATTTAAGATTGGATTTGCTTGAATTTTGATGTATACATAGACCATATAAGGGTCTCATCCAAGCTTATTAACGAATTTTATCTGACAATTTTAATTGAAGTTTTGATTATCTTAAATTAAATGGGGCCACTTGAAATCAGGCTATCACTTGAAAATTTAACATCACGATAACTTCCAAAATAATACTCCAAATCGAATAAAATTTGGACAGCGAATTTACCTTACAAATATCTTCAATGAGTTTGTTAACCAAGTTGTTCTGCAATTTTTTCAAGTGGAGGTTACTTGAAAATTTTAAATTCACATTATAAAAAGCATATTTAAGACTGGGACTGGATTTGTTTGAATTTTGATGTATTCATATAGACCATATAAGGGTCTCATCCAAGCTGATTAATGAATTTTATTTTCCAATTTTAATAAAGTGTAGATGGTGTAAGCTAAGCGGGACAACTTAAAATCAGGCTACCACTTGAAAATTTATAATCATGATAACTTTGGTTCGAATTGAATCAAAATTTATAAAGTTCAACAGTGAACTTATTTTATAAATATCTTGGATGAGTGAGTAACTTGTTCGGACAGTTTTTTTCCAAGTTGCAACCATTTGAAATCACATTGCCACTTGAATATGTGCCATCATAATAACTTTTAAAATACTAAACTGATTCAAACTAAAGTTGGATAGTGAATTTACGGTTCAAATATCTTGGATAAGTTTCTATGGTAACTTACTCTGCCATTTTATTTCCAAGTGGCGGCCACTTGAAAATTTGACACTATGACAACTTTTGTAATACTGAATTAATTCTTATCAAATTTGGGTAGTGGATTTATCATTCAAATATCTCAGATAAGTTCGCTGGGCATCTCACTCCACTGTTTTGTTTCCAAGTGGTGGCCACTTGAAAATTTCTTATGATAATTTTTGAAATACTAAATCAGTTTGAACCAAAATTGGACAATGAACTTATACGAATATCTTGGATGATTTCACTGAGCAAGTTGCTCTGCCATTTTGTTTCCAAGTTGCAGCCACTTAGACTGCCACTTGACACTTTCTCATAACAATAACTTTTAAAACCAAAGTGGGACAGTAAACTTATGCTTCAAGTATCTTGGATGAGTTTGCTAGGCAGCTAGCTCCGTTATATTGTTTCCAAGTGGTGGCCACTTGAAAATTTGTTATCATGATAACTTTGAAATGCTTAAGGGCCCGCTTCACTCACCGCCGCCGGAAGCCGAAGCTAATGTTATCCGATGGGAAATTTTACTTTACAAATAACTTATTAACTAATACATATTTTTAAATTCTGTTTTCACATTCTGAAAATTCCCATATGTTAAATTGACGAACCTTTTTTAAAAAAATATTTTTTTAATTTTTTATATTTTATTTTGAAGCTGCAAAATACAAATTTTCAATATGTGAGATTTTTTCATTTGGCATTTTCAAAATGAAATATTAAAAATTAAAAAAAATACATTTTTTTAAAAATGTCTGTCTATTTAACGCTTGGGAATTTTCTGAATGTGAAAACAGAATTTAAAAATATGTATTAGTTAAGTTATTTGTAAAGAAAATTTCCCCATAGCATAACATTGACTCGGGCTTCCGGCGACAGTAAGTGAAGAGGGCCGTTAATTAATTCGAACAAAAGTTGAAAAAGAGATTTATCATTCAAATGTCGATGATTTCAGCAGGCAACATACTTGCCAACTTTTCCGGTTTTCCCGGAAGACTTCCGGATTTTTAGCATATCTTCCGGTCTTCCGGACAGATGATGAAATCTTCCGTTTTTAAAAAAGTCGCGGATATCGTTCATTTTAAAAAGAAACCCCAAATGTTCTACGAAAACTCCCGATTCCCAATCTTTGTCCATCCATAACATGAATGTCAATATTCATTTCAAACTTGCTTTATGAGATTCTAGAACATGTAAAGAAATAGAATTGTTAAATATTTCTTGCTGATGTAATTATTTCCGCCCCCCCCCCCTTTATTTATCTCCAACTAGTGATCAGCAATCAAATGTTCTGCAGAAGTCTTTTGTTTCCTAATCTTTATCTATCTGCAGCATAAATGATAATAAATATTAATTTTAAACTTCTTTCATTAGATTTTAGAAGTAGAGTTGAAAGAGTTTAATATTTTTTACTCTGTAATTATTTTTGTATTCCCCTCCCCCCTTCCCCCGGATTGTGATCAATAATCAATTCTAGAAACAATAAAGCAATGGAAGTGCTCAATATTTCTGATGTGTGATTTTTAGACCTTTATTGCTGAATTTAATGAATCTGTTTATTTTTCCTCAATTAAATTAAATATTTGTTTGTCATATTTATACCAAATGTGTAAACATGGGGATAAAAAATGAAGAATAATTTTTTCATATAGAAAAATTTTTCCCAAATCAATTTAAGAAAATTAATACTCAGTTGGTTTTATGCATGTTATTTCAAACTGATAATTAGCTACTACCACTTTTTTTTATATGTATGATTAATGTACATGCACAAAAATCATATTCTGTATTTGTTTAAAAAATTTGTTTTTCTTAGTGCTGCACCGAGTAGCACTTTGGCCGAGTACCGAGGACTCGGCCTTTTACTACTCGGCCGAGTACCGAGTAGTTGTAAGAAAGAATAATTGACATGTAGAATTTCACACATCTTGAAATTTAAAAACAGCTTTTTTAACATGAAATTAAGTTAATTGGCAAACAGCATGCTTTCATGAAACATTTCAGAATTTTTGTAGTGTATATACACAATTAGGTTCATTGTTATATTTGATACTTCCAGCTTAGTGGATTATTAAAACCATAATAACTGATAACTTTATTCTTTATTATATAGAATTTCTCAGATGCGAATCAATCTCGGATAATTCTTAGAGAATATAAAAGTTCTTATACACTCAGGCTTAATTTAAGATGCATGAAGTTCACATATGAAATGAGAACATTAAAATAAATATTTTATCATGAAACATGATAGATTTCATTAATCTTCAAATTCTAGAAGAGTAAAAAAGATAGGTGGTTTTGGGCCATAATTTGAAAAACTATTTTTGATTATTAAAATATATTTTTAATAACATTTTAGTGATTTACCTTTTTCATAATTACTATTATTTTTTTAATTAAAAACCAATCTTTTCTTACAGTTTTAAAAGTGTCTTACTTTTATTTGAACAAATATGTAACTAAAGTTTTATTTACTATATTAGTATTATATAAGGGTTCTTTTTTCTAAAATATTTTATTTTTGTCTGTTTTATAGATACAATAAATTAAGAAAAAAAAAAAAATTGTACATTACACGCATACAAGTTGGTTATACTGAAATTCTTGTAACTAAAATGGATAAGTTCATATCATGAATCGTCTCTATACAGAGTTTGGTGGCAATCTGCTTGCTTGTTTTAACTGCAGAAAGCTGTTTCCAGCAAAAGTTTAATGACCAAGTTTATATTTTCATATTTTTTAGTTTAGTTATTAATAAACAACTCTTATGAATACATTTCTTTCAATAATACATAAAAATAATGAAATTCTTACAACTACTCGGTATTGGCCGAATACTTAGTCCATATTTGGCCGAGTACCGAGTACTCGGCAAACTGGCCGAGTACCGAGTATATAACGAGTACTCGGTACAGCTCTAGTTTTTCTGTTGGCAAGGAATTTTATTAAGGTTTTATGTGGATATAAAAGTTATTGCAGTTATATTATTATTATTATTATTATTTTATGTTAAGGAAAAAATTCTGAAATTGCTTAATGTAGTTAAAAATTATACATATAAATATTTATGTTGCCAATTTATTGAAAGTGACATTATCAATATTTAACTAATCAACCAGCCAACAATGTTAGCGAAAAATTTTCACATTTTCAGCTAATTTCCAATTTTAAAAATCACATGTATGATTTTTTTTTTTTTTTTTTTGGGGGGGGGGGAGGGGGAGCTAACACTGCTGTGCCTTCCTGGCCCCCTAGCTGGCACCATCCTGAGTATAATCAGTCTATAGTAAAACATTTTTATAGATTGCTTCAAAATATTAAAATTGTAAAACTGTATTGTTTAATACGTCAAAGAAAAAAAAAAATCTTCCCTTTTTTTATGAAATCTTCTGGTTTTTCAACAAAAATCTTCCCTTTTTTTATTAAAATTGGTTGGCAAGTATGGGGCAAGTTTCTCCTCAATTTTCTTTCCAAGTTGCAGTCACTTGAATACTACCACTTGAGAATTTATTATTACGATAACTTTTGAAATACTGAATTTATTCGAACCAAAGTTGGACAGTGGACTTATCTTACAAATATCTTTCATTAGTTCACTGAGCAACTTAACTTGCTCTGCCATTTTGATTCAAGTGCTGGCCACTTGATTTGTCAACACAATAACTTTGGAAATTTTGAATTAATTCAAACTAAATTTGTACAGTAGACATATCTCACAGATCCATTTGATATATTTGTTTGCCAATTTGATCTGCCATCTTGCGTCCAAGTGCTGCCCATTTAAAAATTTCAAATTCACATAAAAAGGTATTTACTATTTATGAACCGTTTTCCTTAAAACTCCATATGCACATAGCCCACATCAATATTTCTACCAAGTCCATTAATAATTTATAGCCATCATTTTGTTTCAAAATGGTAGCTACTTGATAAGAAAAAATAAATCAACCTACCCTTCCGAATGAGCCAGAAGGACTTGTTTTATTTTACTTTTATTTATTTATTCTTTTATGCATGTTCTTGATTACTACTGTAGAGATTTTCATGCATTTTGCGATTCATGGCGAATCAAAGCCAATAATCTGGAATCGTCCAAACTGTGGCGATTCCGGATTTCCTGGATTTTTGGTCACGCCTAAAAAATATAATGTTTTGGTTTAAGTACTTGGATAATAAATATGCAAATTCAAGTAAAAAATCATATATTACAATTTTTAAATGTATTCTGTAATATTCTTTTTATCAACTTTAACAATAAATTTAAACCTAAACCACACTGGCTTTGAAACCACTAAAGAATTTCGACAAAGTATCAATTTATGAATTTCGAATTAGGGTTGATTAAATTTAGAAACTCAGATTAAGAATTTCTAACGAATTTATATTAGATTCAAATTCTGCAACTTCTACTCTATCACAAATAAGAATAACATGCATATTAATCAAATGAGAATAAGTTTAAATCTACTTACCCTCTCTGCCAGATTTCCCGGGATTAGTAAAACTAGAACTGCCAATACATAGACTCTGACATCTAATATCTACTCACTACAAACAATTTATTGTTACAATCATAACTTATGTTATTTGAATTAAATAATGACGAATAAGTATTATTATATTAAATAAGTTTGTTTTCTGGTTTTAAGATGCATCGCATCTCTCTCGACTCGAATGAAAGACTGACTCAATCAGCTCCGTCCCGTCACACAAGAGTTCTGTTCTGCGCATCGTATTTTCTCTTCCTCTCCTCCCCGACATCATCCGGGGGGGGGGGGGCTGAGCATGGCAGACTGGCAATTCTATTTACAGGTCTCTTGATTATTCCCGATGGCGTCTTCAGAGTAATCACTCTAATAATTCCATCCTCACCCGGATGGACTTCCAGAAGGCGTGCTAACTTCCACTGAGCTGGCTGAATAGAAGGTTCCAACACCAGGACTAGCTGACCAGGTTGCAGATGTGTATTACCACTCTTCCATTTTTCTCTTGACTGGAGTGAAGTCAAATAAGACTTTGCCCAGGTGCTCCAAAAGGACTTTTTGATCTGCTGAAGGAGTTTCCATCTGGAAGAAAAACTGGTACAAAATGGATTAGTTTGGTTAAGAGATTGTTCAGGAAGCTGGAGAAGCGGAGCCCCAATTAAGAAGTGTCCTGGTGTAAGTACTAAGAAATTATTGGGCTCGGTGGAAAGTGGGACTAAGGGTCGTGAATTTAAACAAGACTCAATAGTTGTGAGAATCGTAGCACACTCCTCAAACGATAGGCAACTGCCTTTACACGCTTTAATTAAATGGCGTTTGGCTAATTTAACCGAAGATTCCCATAGGCTGCCAAAGTTAGGCCCGTAAGGTGGCATAAAATGCCAATGAATTTGTCTATTTGCGACAAAGTCTTGAATAGTGTTGGTTTTTGAAAGTGTCACGAGTTTCTTCAAATGGGCATGGGCACCAACAAAGTTGCGTCCGTTATCGGAGTAAATGTCAGTAGGATAGCCTCGACGCCCTATGAATCTTTGTAGGGCATATAAAAAATGCCCGGTAGATAAACTAGTTACTAATTCGAGATGAATTGCCTTGGTGCACATGCAGATAAAAAGACATATATAAGATTTAAATTTGGTACCCTTCCGTTTATGGTCACACTTACAGGGTTCGCGCTAGAGCGGGGGATCGCGGGAATCGTGGAATATTAAAAAAAATCCCACTTAAAAAATTTTCATATGCGCGTTTTTCCCGCACTTATTTTCACGCGATTTTTTTTTTTTTTCTAATTTATTAAACTCCGCGAATTTATTTTTTCCGTTTTCAAAAAATCGCGGATATCGATCGTTAATAAATAAATAAATAAATAAAAATGTAACAATCGGTGATAAAATGTACTACAAAAGCTTCTGATTCCTAATCTTTTTCCATCCACAACATAAATGTCAATATCCATTTCAAACTTGCTTTATGAGATTCTAGAACCTGTAAATAAATACAATTGTTAAATATTTCTTGCTCATGAAATTATATTTTGCACACCTCCCCCTTTATTTATCTCCATCTAGTGATCAGCAATCAAATGTTCTGCAGAAGTCTCTTTTCCCAATATTTACCCATCTGAAACATAAATTATATTTATAATATTCATTTTAAACTTGCTTTATTAGATTCTAGAAATAGAATTGAAAGAGTTTAATATTTCTTACTCTGTAATTATTTTTTTAATCCCCCCCCCAACCTCTTTCCCCATCTCCGGAATACGGATTGTGGTCAATGATCAATTCTAGAAACAATAAAGCAATAGAAGTGCTCAATATTTCTGACATATGTAATTATTTTTAGACCTTTAGTGCTGAACTTAATGAATCTATTTATTTTTTTCTCAATTAAATCAAATCTTTATGTGGTGTCATACCTATACCTATACCAAATTTGTAAACATGGGGCAAATGAAGAATAGATTTTTCAGGTAAGAAAATTTTTTCCAGATCAATTTAAGAAAATTAATACTCAGTTGGTTTTATGCACGTTTGAAACTAATAATTAGCTACTGCTACTTTTATATGAATGATTAATGTACATACATAAAAATCCTACTCTATATTCGTTTGAAAAATTTTTTACTCTTGGTGTGAAATTTTAATAAGATTTTATGTGGATATAGAAGTTATTGCCTGTATATTGAAGAATTTTTTTTACGCTAATGAAAAAATCCTGAAAATGCTTAATGTAGATAAAAACTATATATATAAATGTTTATGTCATCAGTTTATTGAAAGTGACGTTATCAATATTCAACTTATCATCCAATCAATCATATTAGCGAAAAATTTTCAGCTAATTTCTAATTTTAGCAATCACAGCCTGTAATTTGCATATTTCTTGAAAATACTTTTTTTCTGTAAAATGTAATTACTGACTTAAATTTCAAAAATCTCACTTAAATTTTCAAAATCCCACTTAATATTTTTGTTAGAGTGGGAGAATCCCACTCATTTTTTTTCCTTAGTGCGAACCCTGCACTTAGTTTCTATAGGACCTGCATAATCAATTCCGACATGTTGAAAGGGTCTACAAGGATTGACTCTTGCACTGGGTAAGTCACCCATCATTTGTTGAATTGGGGTCGGTTGGACTTTGGCACAAGTGACACATTTACGAAGCTCTTTTTTCACAGTGGATCTACCATCAGAAATCCAGTAAGACTGGCGAATGAGATTTAATACTAGGTCGACACCTCCATGAAGACTATACGTGTGAAAATGTCGTATTAATGTCGATGTAAAAGGATGATTTTTAGGTATGAGTATTGGATGTTTAGTATCATAGGGCAGAGTGATGTTTTTGTCAATTCTACCTCCCACTCTTAATAGATTTTCGGAATCAATAAATACATTGAGAGGTTTCAATTTACTGTTGTTTGCAACGGGTTTGCCACGCTGCAAAAGGGCGATTTCTGAAGCAAAGGACCTTTGTTGGACGAATTTAATAACAATTTTTCTAGCTTCTGAAATTTCTTGTACTGAGACTGGTCCTTTCAATTTGGTAGCATTTCTAATATTATTTATAAATCGCTTCATAAATGCAATTACACGAAAAAGTTTATTACTTGATGAAAATTTTGAAACCAAATCCTCTATAACGGATTCATGCATTGGAGTTGACTCTATTAGTCCAGGAATTCTCACAACTGTACATGGGACTGAGGTAGTAATCTTGGACTCGTGATCTGAGACCGGGATCTTTGACCAATCAGGTCCAGACCACCACAAGTTAAAGTGGTTTAATTTGTCGGGTAACAGCCCACGGGTTGCACAGTCTGCTGAGTTATGTTTGCTTGGTAAGTGATGCCATGATGTTGGGTCTGTGAGAGCTCTAATTTTATTTACTCGGTGTAGGACATATGTGTTGCCCTTTAAGGGTGGATTTAAGATCCAACTACGGGTGATTGTTGAGTCTGTCCATAGGAGAATTTCCTCAACCTGATAATCCAGCGAGCTCTGGACGACTGACAAAAGTTCCGAGAGTAATACAGCCGCGCATAGCTCCAACCTAGGCAAGGTAATGGGTTTTAAAGGAGCTACACGGGTTTTAGCTGCAATCAATTTTAAAGATGAGTTCTGACTTGGGCGTATATAAATTACGGCAGCATATGCCTTTGTTGACGCATCACAAAATCCCAGAATCTGGTAAATAGGTTCGGATTTCAGGTCTAAAAATCTGGGTACTGACATGGCCTTAAAGGAAGCAATTTTTTCATAAAATTCGTTCCACCTGTTTTGAATGTCTGGTGGTAAAGGATCATCCCAACCAAGTTTTTGCTTCCAAACATCTTGTAGTAGCAATTTTAAAAGAATAGTGGCAGGGGATAACAGACCCAAAGGGTCGAAGATGCGTGCAATTACGGACAATAATTGTCTTTTAGTTTTTACGCTTTCTTCGGTGTTAACTCCAACCTGCAGTGTATCCGATGTTAAATTCCAGTTTAGTCCTAAAATACGTTGGGATTGATCGGGGTTTAAGGATAATTCCTGATTTGTTGATTTTAGAGGTTCTGGGACTTGAACTAGAGCTTCCACATAATTTGAAGCCCATTTTCGCAGCTTGAAGCCCCCAGCATTAAATAATGCCTGAAGGTCTGTGACCAAAGATTGAGCGGCTTTGATTGTTTCAGCCCCTCCAAGGAAATCGTCCATATACAGGTTGTTGCGGGCAGCCTGCACAGCTACGGGAAAATTGGGTTCTTCATCGTTTAATAGCTGTAATATGGTACGCAGGGCTAAAAATGAAGCACAGGCTGTGCCATAAGTAACAGTGTTCAATTTATACACTCTGAGTGGATCTGAAACATTGGCCCTCCAAAATATTCTTTGAAAGTCTGTATCAGGCTCTGTGACTAGAATTTGTCGAAACATCTTTTCGATGTCACTCGAGAGGGCGACTTTATTTAAACGAAATCTGATTAAGTTGCTGAAAATACTGGATTGGAGTTTGGGCCCTTTATGCAAGTTAGAGTTCAGGGATTTGCCATTTGTAGTTATGGCCGACGCATTGAACACTACCCGTAGTTTCGTAGTGCTACTATTTTCATTTATAACTCCATGATGGGGCATATAATAATTGGGTTGGCGATTAAGTTCTTCAGCCCTTAGTAAAGTCATATGACCTAAGTCAGAGTATTCACACATAAACTTACAGTATTCCCGTTTAAGATTAGGGTTCTGAATAAATTGATTTTCAAGCCGTTTAAACAATTTTAGTGCACAGTTGGCACTTTCACCTAAATCTATCTCATCATGGAGGGGTAATTTCACCACATAGCGACCTTCGGGGTTGCGCTTCGTGGAAGATTTATATAGTTCCTCTGCCGGATCGGCTTCGGTTTCACTCTTAGAAGATATTATGGGCTGATTGTCAAAAAAATCGTTCAAGTTAAGGCAGTGTAACGAGGAGCTATATGCTGATTCTGGTTCCATTCCATCCCTTGAGAGGGGGCCACTGAGTAAGTACCCAAGTGAACTGGGAATGGCAGATGGTTCTCCTGGCCTTCCCGATACTGGTGTGCCACAAATTAGTGACGCAAAAATATCTGCGCCTAATAATACTTCGATTGGTTGTTGCTTGAAGAAATTCATATCGGCTAACTGAAGATTTTTTGTATGTGGCCAAGACGTCGTTTTCACCCGGAAATTTGGCAGAGGGGTAGTAACCCTATTTACTACTAGCGCTTTCAGGTTCCTATACTCGTTAGCGAAATATGGCGAGAATGAGAATTCCGTAAAATTTAAAACAGTTTCTGCGGAAAGACCGTTTATGCCTACAAGTCGATGAGAAGTGCCAAACAAAGGCAAATTTAGCTTCTCAACGCACTCCTTTGTTATAAGACTATTTTGTGAGGCACTATCAACTAACGCCCGACATTGAATAATTTTGCCGTTAGGTGACCTAACCTTTATAAGGGCAGTAGCCAATAACACCTCTTGGTTACTAAAATTTGCATTAGATTGTGAACTATTGGCCACCGACGTAGTAGCAAGGCCGCCTCCCTGATCTGCAGAATTCTGTGCATAAATGTGCAGAAGAGTGTGATGTGAACCTGCACATACTTTACATTTAATATTAATTCTACATTGACGCACTTGATGATTAGTTCGCAAACAATTTTCACACAGTGATTTTGATTTAACTAAGTCCCATCGCTCCTGAACACTAATTCGATTGAATTTGGGACATTTAAACAATTGGTGTACTTGAGAACAGGCGACACATTTATTTTCTTTGACTAGTATTGAATTATTGACACAAGATTTTTTTACACTACTACCTTCTACTGGCTTCTTAAACATTCCTGGTTTATTTTCAAGCTTTGTTTGACTCGACGCCTCCCTTTCAATGAATGTACGAAACGAATTTAAATCGGGAATAGTTTGCGTATTCTCTAGACTGAGCTCCCACCTATGCCTAACGGATGAATCCAATTTTGAAATCATGAAATTTATAAGAATAAGATCGCTAAGAGGATTAGATTCCAATCCGAGGGTCGATAAATTTCGCACCGCTTCGTTACAAGTATCTATTAAATTGAAAAACGATTTAGGATCATCCGCTTTGTTTACCTTTACTGAAAATATTTTATTTATTTGAGTTATAGCTAATTGACGTTTATTTTCGTAGTGCTGAGTAAGAATTTCCCAACAGTGTTTAAGATTTTCCGATTGTAACGAAAATCCACGAATAAGTTTTGATGCACTACCTCTTACACACGATTGGAGGTATTGTAGCTTTTCAACCTCACTAAGGCTGTCATTATCCAGAATAGATGATTTAAATAAATTTTTAAATGACAACCAAGATTCATTATCCCCGTAAAAATAAGGAATTTCAAGTTTAGGGAGACTAATATGCGAATTAACAGAAGTCCCTGGTTTGGTACGTGCCTCATTATTTACATTTGGGGTATTTGATTGCGATTTACTCTCTAACACTACAGACAACTCCAACAGAATGTCCCGATTTTTCATCACTTCTTCAAAGTTTTCATCGTTTTCTTCTTCGGAAAAATTTGTAACTATTTCCTCGAATTTAACCTCCAGTGCATTTATCTTTTCCTTTAAGATTTTTAATCTGGCTTGATCGCTTTTATCGCAATCATTGACCTTCGATTTTATAAATTCTATCTCTCTAATAACATTTTCAAATTTTATCACTTCATTAGATTTTGGGAACAACGCACTCTGTTCGGCGTCATTCACCCTTGTTTTTCCGTTTCTACCCATCTTATGAGCAAACTAATTACAAACAATTAAATTTAAATATGAATTAATCGATTGAATTAAATTATTATTCTGCAGATCAGGAAGTAAAACAAAACAAAAATATAAGAACAAATGAAAAAAAACACACATATAGAATAGATTTTTTTTTTTTTTTTTTTTTTTTTTACTGAAATAAATAAACTAATAAAATATTAAATGCACCCTTTTCATTCTCATACACTCATTTATTCAACAATTATTTAACATGAATAGCTATTCCTTAAATTCCCTAACCGAAATTGTTCCGGTTTGAAAACCAAACTATTTTGAATTACGTTTTGTCTAAACCAAAACTTTTACGTAAGCATGAAAGCGAAACTACTTTGAATTACGTTTTATATCAAAACAATTTAACCTTGTATTAATGATTTATTTCAACAAATTAATTTTAATTTACTTTAAATTTCTTATACAGATAATTTAATCCTACGTAAACAAAAGAATTTTTTCAATTTTCCAAAAATTTTTTTTTTTTTAATTTAATGAATTACAATTAATTATCTAATTAATAGATAATTAAGGCTCCATGAATCGACGGACCACTATGGCTTTGAAACCACTAAAGAATTTCGACTAAGTATCAATTTATGAATTTCGAATTAGGGTTGATTAAATTTAGAAACTCAGATTAAGAATTTCTAACGAATTTATATTAGATTCAAATTCTGCAACTTCTACTCTATCACAAATAAGAATAACATGCATATTAATCAAATGAGAATAAGTTTAAATCTACTTACCCTCTCTGCCAGATTTCCCGGGATTAGTAAAACTAGAACTGCCAATACATAGACTCTGACATCTAATATCTACTCACTACAAACGATTTATTGTTACAATCATAACTTATGTTATTTGAATCGAATAATGACGAATAAGTATTATTATATTAAATAAGTTTGTTTTCTGGTTTTAAGATGCATCGCATCTCTCTCGACTCGAATGAAAGACTGACTCAATCAGCTCCGTCCCGTCACACAAAAGTTCTGTTCTGCGCATCGTATTCTCTCTTCCTCTCCTCCCCGACACACACTTTAGAATGTAAAATGCATAGAAAAAAAAAAAAAGCTAAAAATCAGGGTTGGCACGGTTTAAACCAATTGGTTTAAACCATGATTTAAACCACGGTTTAAACCAACTGGTTTTTTTGGTTTTTTCCTTTTCCAAAAAATTCAAAATTTTTATTCTGTTGTCCCATTTTTTTAAATGAAATTTATAAATTATTTTTATGTAAATGATGTTTACTTTTAATTTAATTTATTTCATTTGTAATTTGCTTCAGAGAAGGTTTTAGTTATGTGTTTTAAGTGTGACTGGCTGGCTCTATTAAAAGTTATGTATGTAATGTACAACAATAACAACAAAAGATCTAGAAATTGTAAAAGAAAAATGTCTATATTAATTATCTTAAAAAAATATAAATGAAATTGTCTAAGGCTAAATGCAGTAAAGTAATATAAAATAAATAATAGTGGAAAGCACACACAAGGACAAGACATGAGGTGAAAATTGTATAATTAAAAAAATTGCTCTATCTTTGTTTTATTCAAAACTGAACGAAGTTGTCTTTAACTGGGTATTTGTTATAATACGGTAATCAATAGCAGCCCATTTTCTTATCTATATAGTAAATCTAAAAGCAACATATGCTGATTTTGAACTATTAAAAAAAAAAAAAAAAAAACTTTGATTTTAAAATTTCAAACAAAAAGTTCTCCATTCAAGAACATTTTGTGAATTATTTTATTAAAATGTAACAGTAGTAGAATTAAGAAAATGACAGTAAAAATTTTAATATCTAAGTATAGGAAAATGTTGAAATAATTCTAATCGCAAAAGATTCTATAACCAATGTAGTGTGTTTTCTTAAAATAGAAAACTTAATTTGATAAAAGCTATAAAACTTGTAATTTTATTTGAAATATTAAATGTAAATTCTATTCAATAATTAACTTTCAAATGGATCACAATATTCCATTACATAATCCAAAATTATAATTTTTCTCTTAAGTCTCTTCCTATAACTCTTTTTAAATGCATTGGAGTCCCCCCCCCCTTTTTTTTTTGAAAAGCAAAACAGAGAAATTTCAGATTGGGGGGGGGGGGTTATAATCAAGATTCTTTTATAAAAAAATGAAGGGAGGGGAGGTTATATTCGATGGAGGGGGTACTTTCGGGATTTTACGGTACTTACTTAAAAGGAAATATTAAAGGTAATTTCTTACATTAAAGGTAAAAAAAACTGTGTAATGATTCCATTGATAACATGCATCCGACACTTTATGAAAAATTAGTTAAATTAGAAATAATACATAAATATTAAAACTTAATTCAATGCTAAACTTAACTTGCAATGCCGACGTACCGTAAGTGCACCCAAAGATTGGATGGAGAAAAAAAAAATGGGGGGTTACTTTCAGGATAACGGAGACATTTCACTTTCAGCAAGAAAAGGGAGGGGGGGGTTATATTCAATGGGGGGTTACTTTCGGGATTTTACGGTAAGTTAATTTGTTATATTAGATAAATTGTAAGAAAATGTATGTTAGATTTAACATTCATTCTGAAAAAAAAAAATTTTGTCAACTCACAGTAATTCTGTTATTTCCATTTACATCATTTTAATGAAAAGTCAATACTGTAATTATGGAATATTTATAGAAATTTTGAATATAAAAGATTTTAGCTATAATAAAGTTTAATGCACTTTGATAAAACGACAGTTCTTATTCAAGAATGTGATCGTCAAAAGTGTAAAAATAAATAACTTTATGAAAAAGCAAAATATAAGAATTCAGGTGGTAAAAGCCTGAATTACAGAAATAAATTATTTGATTGTTTTATCTTTAAACATAAAAATAAATAAATGTTTTATTAATATGGCATGTGAAAACTTATTTAGTTAGATGAGATATAACAGAATTTCATGTCTGAAAGTACAAGCTTTGATTTGCAAAGTGCAAGGTTTGTTTCTTGTACATTGTTGCAGAAAGAAAATCACAACCTACAAAAAAGGCTTAAAAAATCTCATACCTGTTTATTGTTAGTAATTTAAATTATTTTTAAATGAAGTAATAATTAATATTAGAGTATTAACTACTTCTAAAAGTGGTAATTTAATTTACAAATATGTATAATATGACTGAGAAATATATACTAATGAAAACCTGGTTTAAACCAAAAAAACCGGGTTTTTTGGTTTTTTTTAAAAAAAACCTGGTTTTTTGCCAACCCTGCTAAAAATCCATAGAAACACAGGAAAAACGAGTCAAAATTCCATAGAAATAAAAATAAATAAAATTAAAAATTAAACTTGAAAAACAAAAGAGATTTATTGAAATATTTGCATACAATAATTAGTCCAAGTTACAATAAAAGAAAATAAATAAGAAAAACATTTTTAAAACATTCCCGTGATTTTTTTAAAAAAAGTACTTTAGGTTTTTAAATTAAAAGTTTGAGCATAATTGAAATAGAATATAGAATTTAGCTCTCAATTAGATTTAAATGTTTAAGAATTGTTACTATTGTTATAATTTTCTTCCCCCTCCTCTTTCAGACTTAGCAAATGCTGGTTTTGAAGATTAATAAGAAATAAAATACTTTTATGGCTCTTTTTTTAGATAATTTAAAAAAAATCACTGTTGATGATGATGATTAACAATAAACACAACCGAAATTGTCTCGATTTTTGGAGTCTGGATTTTCGGCTTCATACTGTATTCTGCTGCCATTATATAAAAAATTTTAATTATTTTTCAACTGTTAAATCAAATTGTTTTAAATATTGGCTTGGCTATCATGTTATAAGCTTTTAATATATTATATTGTAAGTAATTTTTTAAGGAATGTTGATATTATATAATAAAGTTAATTTAATGCATTGAAAATATTGTTTTGTTTCTCCTATAGCTGAGGCAACCTACGATCCTTCTCTGCCTATGAAAACAAAATCTCGCCTGTCTAAAGATCTGCATGAAGTCCTCCATGATAATGCTGCCTTGGCTTATTTTATTCAGTTTTTAGATGCTCATAAGGCAAAACATCTTGTTAAATTTTGGCTTGAAGCTGAAAGTTTCCGGTCTTCTTTTGAAAACAGAAGAAAAAGTTTAAATTTTATTACATGTAATAGTGAACATGGTGACAGTGTGCTTGGTAAATCGGAAAATGTCTTCCATGACTCTAGTCAGGCTGTGGACCAAAAACTTGAAACTAATGTTTCTGATCAAGAAACTGTAAATATATGTTTACCTCTGGATAGTCACAAAGATGTTTCAAGTTCATTTAATGACTGCTGTAACTCAAAACTTTCTAAAACAGAACAGAGTTTATCAGTTGATTCTGGTTGTGATGTTAAAGTGGTTGCTAATAGTATACTCAAAGGTGCACAAAAAAACTGCGAAGTTAGCATGAAAGAAAGTGAACGTTTAGTTACTAAAGTGAATTGTGATAAATCGTCTGACGATTCTTTAGAACCAGATCAAGGAATTGAAGTTAACTCGACTAAAGAAGAAAAATCTGAGTTAATTAAAGACAATATTGTTAGATGTGAAACAAGTAAGAATTTACTGTATGTTTGTATATCTTAATGACATAAGCATAAATTCTTATATTGTGTGTAAAGTTTTGGTTTTATATTAGATTATCAGTTATTGTATTACTATGTTTTTTTGTTTCTTTTAACTTGTGGCAAAAATGTTTTGCTAAAAATATTCATTCCTATATATCATCTATCTGTATAAAACTGTATATTTGTCAGTAAATCTGTCTGTGGATTTTTAATTTGCTATACAAAATTACACTTATTCAACTGATTGATACGAAAGTTGGTACTATTATTAATAAGGGCAAAATCTGGTTAACACCATCTATTTCTTAGTTCAATTAGATAATTGGTTCAAAACATTTTAAATAGGAACTTCCTACTAGCTTTAAAATAATTTAAAAATAATATTAAGCTAATAGCCCCCCCCCCCCCCCCACACACACACACGAAAAAAAAAAAAAAAAGAAAGAAAGAAAGATAAAGTGTAGATTATATATATATATATATATATATATATATATATTTTTTTTTTTTTTTTTTTTTTTTTCTCCTTCAATTTTATTGTTCTCGTGTAGATAAATAGATTTATTTTTATGACAAAAATGAAGAAATGAAAGAATGTATAAATATATTGAATTAAGTACTTTTTTTTTCTACAGCAAAATCAAATTCTTTCCACTTTTATTGATAATGTATATATCGTTTATAATATTCTCTTAAATTCACACATTCATTTCAAATCATTATAATTTGGATTTTATAGAAATTGTTACTTTAGTGAATCATTGTTCTTTTTTTTTTTTTTTTTATATTCCATAACACCCCCCACCCCCCATCCTTAATTTCAACATTTAAATAGTTTTTATTATTAAACTTAATAGTCATAAAAATACATACCTACCCTTAATATATGTGTATGTTTCCATAAATAACAGAAATCTATTTTTATGCGTAATAACTAATAAAAATGCAAAGTATCTGTGAGCATCTGTATTTATTAACGACACTGGGTTATCACTACAGAGACTAGGAAAAATATGAAATAAAATTTTGATTTGGCTGTTTACTGAAAATTTCAGTTAGAACCTGTTCTTTTTACATGTGTAACAGTAACTTCTCAACACGACTTCATTAATGAATGATCTGTGCATTTATTGTTTACTTCCGCTCATGTTTTTTTTTTTCTTTTTCTTATATATATATATATATATATTTAGTTTAATTTTATGAATTTAAATTCAATACCAATATAATTATTATAAAAGTTCTGATCTAATTTTAAAACTAAATATTAGATCAAAGGCACATAACAATTTAAAATTTGCCAAATGCATTAAATTAAAGCACTACATTTCATGAAACACCTTTTATATAAAAATGCAAGAAAGAAGGTATTCTCTGCAAATGAAATAGCAATACAACTTTATTATCACTACTTTTATAACTAAATTTATTAGAATTATTATTATATTTATAACAACATGAAAACAGATATATCAATGAATACACAACACACTTCATTAAAAAGGTAATTCACCTTTTATTTTTCTATCTAAATCACTAAATATATTAACCAAAGCAGGGATCAATCCAGGCAAAATTTGGGTCCCTTTTGCTGCCCCTTCACAAAATTCCACATTTTAAAAGGACCCTTTGCGAAATTCAAATTCATAAAAAGTGACCCTTCACAAAATTCAAATGTATAAAATTAAACCCCTTTACAAGATTTTTATTTTATAAAAATGATCCTTTTATAAAATAATTCCATGTTTTCAGTTTTATTTTTAATTAATGTCTTAATTTGGCTCAACGAAACTTTATTAACTTGATATTAAACATGATTGTAAAAATGGAAAATTTTACAAAATATATTTTGTTTTTCACAAATAAAGGACCCAAAAATCAAAACCTGTATTGACTGTATTGTATTATATTTATTTGTTTTAATTTAATTAAAAAAGTTGTACCAAAGTAAAAAATGGTACTATACTCAATTATTTTGACAAGCTTTTCTTGATTTTTCATTTGACAAGCATTTCTTTTACTAAATTTAAGATCATTTAAATCAGGTTAATTATTTGTACACACACACACATATATATATATATATATTTAAAGAGAAAGAAAGAAAATAAAATTTCAATTAAATAAAACGTAAATTTATTATAATGTAGTAAGTGTAAATCTGTCAAATGAAAAACAAAGCAATTAATCATTCTCATTTCATAATTATTATTATTATTTTTAATCTGAATTAGAAATTTATGTATTTAACTTCAAGAATTGCATTTAAAATATTGATAAAAATAATCTTTGTTAAATTAAAGATAAAAAATATAGATAATATAGTTATTTTAATGATGTTATTGCTTTTTTTGTTTTCTTTTATGTTTGCATATTGCTATATTATGGCTTTTAACACTTCAGTATATGTTGTTTTAGAATAATAAAGGTTATAGAATAGGGTAAAAAGTAATAAAAATTAGCAGTAGCTAAATAATTTTTCAATGCTATAATATTTTACTATAATGTAATTTTATTTTATTATTTTTTAAGGTATTGAACAAGATGCTTATGCAATTTATTCAAAATATATTAGCTGTGATGCTCCTTTTCCAATTGGTGTAAATGAAAGTATCAGAATAATTATTGAAGGTATGATCTATGTCATATGTCAGAATATTGATTTAAATTGTGAATGATATACACTAAGCGACAAAAAAAAAAAAAGCCACACTGCAGAAAAAATGACTTATACCTTTTTTATTCGTAATAACTTTAAAATTAATGTTTGAAACAAATGAAACTCTCTTATTTGCGTAATACCAAAGGGATGAAATGATACCTATGTACATTTTCGATTTAATAATTTGCATTATTGCACACTACGAAGTAATTTTTAAAAATGTGCATAAAACTTTCTTTTTGAACATAATGCAATAACCATACACTTTGTATTCTGTTATGATTTATTAAATGAAATAAACAAGTTATATTTTAATATATGAAATAAAACTATTTTTTTGTTACATCTAAGCAAATTTTTATTAAAAATATGTATTCTGCATTGGGTTAATTCCACCTTTATATGGAATTACTGCTTTAATGCGCAATGGCATAGTATTATACAGTGTTTTAATATAAATCTCAGAAATTTCAACGTGCAAAATATCACAAATAATTTTTTCTAGTTCAGGCAGAGTTATAGGCTGCAAATTTCGAATCCTCTCCCCTCTTCCCCGCTTTTTTATAGACGAAACATTTTCGAGAGGATCGCGATTAGGACTATTCTCATGTCTGGTAAAGAAGAAATTTTACTGTATCTTTTGTGGGATTCAACTTAAAGTGAAAAAAGATATGATTACTTACAGAATTATAGGTTCTCATTGGAATGGATAGGAAATTTTGACAATTTGAAGTAATAAACTGACCACAGACGCCGCGTAGTAAGGTGCATTTTCAGCGTAAAATGCTGTTTACGGAAATGTCCAAGATACCTCCAAAATAGTCGGTCAGGCAACACTTTTATGAAGATTGTGTTTTATTTCGAGTTAATTGATCCCTTGAGCATAATAATTTGTCTGACTGTTTGAAAAGTTATGCACCTCCGTACCATAATGTACGGAGATTGTGTCACTGTTTTAAAAGTGTGATTTTCATTAAGTCGGTCATATTTTCGTTGTCAGTTCCGCGTGTTTTCTTTAGCTCGAAATAAGTTAAACTTGACTCATCAAAGAGAAACAGTTCAGCCCAATAATTAACTAATAATTTTTTTTATTTTTTTAGCCATCTGAGGTCATGGTTTCCTAATTTTCTTCACTAAGAATGGAATTTTTTCAAATTTTCAGTCATTTAAACCTGCTTTGTTTAATAGTTGCTGTACTGTAGTTAAAGAAATTATGCTGCTAAACACTTTTTCTGAATCTCTTTTATGTTCTAAATGTAATACAAACCGATTTTATAAGAAATGGCATTTTAACTTACGGTCATCTCGCTTGGATGAGCAAAATGGCCGCCTAAAACCAAATTTCCAGTTTAAACTGCCAAAACATTTTATATCTTGCTAAAAACCCTTTTACAAATATTTCGTTAACATTTAATTATTTTGCCATCTCACGTATTAAAATATTTTTTGATTTTCATTCAAAAATTAATACTTTTTGTGACATCGTTAACTGCCTTATTCTTATCATTTTTGAAATAATTTCTAAAATTACAATTTTCCTGACTATTGTATTTTGTTTTTAACACTGGACTGAGTGCTAATGTGTATGTGGTGGACAACATAATAAAATCTGTTCGAAAATTTGCTTTTTAAACGATAAATTTGGCGGTTGTAGAAAGCGAAAAGGAAAATATCCAAGTGCGGCTTTTTTTTTGTCGCTTAGTGTATATTTAATTCTTTTGTGAGTTAAAATCAATTTTAAAAATTTCCTATTGCTAATTTAAAAATTTATTCAACATGTATGAGTGTATCTAAAAAAAATGTAAACTAATCTAAAGGGTCATATTTTATTATTCATTGGATGAGGGAGAGAAGTAAATTTATTACTTATATTAGATACAAAATTATTGTATTAAGTTGTGTGATTAGCAGCACTTCTGAAAATAGCATTATGTAATGTTAAGGAAAACCAGTCTCGTGGAGAAGTAGGATTCTCATCAGAGGTTTCTCACTCTTACTCAGAAGCAAAGTGAGATTTTTAAAAGGAATGTGAGAAGAGGAAAATACTTAAAAGAATATGGACTAATGTGAATTGCTAATGATATTTAATTTCATAGCTCATTGGTGTAATTCGAGTTTAATCACATTTAACCCTGTAAGCATTAAGCCTGTTAGTTCCCCATCATACTATAGGTATGGGGAACTTAGATAATCGTGAAAAATTTCGACCTTGTTTTTTTTTTATTTTTTTATACGTTTTCAGGTGTGAGAAATCCGAAAATGACAAAATTTGAATGGTGTCTGTCTGTAGGGTGTCTGTTAGTGTTTTCGTCCATTAGTGGATTAGTCCGTTAGTTTGTTAGTCTGTTTACGCGATATCTCATGAACAAATGATCGCAGAGAGGTCAGATCAGTTTTAAAATATTACTTTTGATGCTGGCAAGAACCTTATGGATTTGGAACATTCGAACTAAAAAACTTCGTAAGTTATTAGAAACTTACGATTTTCTTAGAATAGGACAAAATTTCACTTAAACGCGCATTAAATGGAAACTTTTTATGCTACTTTGAAAATTTTGCAAGTTATTGGAAATTTACGAATTTCTTAACATGGCAGTATAGGGCGAAATTTTGCATAAACGTCAATTTTGAGCGATATTTTCATCGTAAAGATGTCAGACTACTTTTGAAATATTATTTAGGAAACTGGCATGAATATTAATGACTATGAATTTTCCAATATAAAAATTTCGTAAGTTATTGGAAATTTATGAATTTCGGAACATGGCAGAATAGAGCAAAATTTCACATAAACGACAATCTTGAGGGATATTTTCATCGTAAAGATGTCAAACCGCTTTCGAAATATTATTTAGGATACTGGCATGAATATCACAGACTATGATTTTTGCAATTTAAAAATTTCGTAGATTATTTGGAATTTACGATTTACTTAACATGTCAGAATAAGGCAAAATTGAGCATTCCATTTTGAGGATCATAAATACATTAGACACTTCAAAATTACATTTATGAGATTTCTTTGAACATGATTGAATACAAATATTCTAATAGGAAAATTTCGTAAATTAATCGTAATTTACGATTTTATCAACATAGCGAAATTGTAAATTTTTCATATAAATATGAATTTTGAGGATTATTGCATTGAAAATAGTAGCATGAAAACTAAACAACGGAATCGACCCTGATAAAATAAATTAATAGATTAGAATAAGATAAATATATTGAAGTGAACGGTGGATAGCCTATTAGGTGGGGATTTCATTCTATCACTTTATCAAGCTTTGGTCAAATTCATTTCTTTTAACATGATTATATGTCTCGCACTAGAAATTTATGAGAACATAAATATGATGGGGAACTGAGTAGAGTCCACCTATGCCAACTAGTTTTTTTCCGGCATGCATAGTCAAAATAAAAGGCTGGTGTACCTAAATTTTGAAATATATGTTGCTTTTTTCAAGAAAATAAGATTAATAAACATGTGTAGTATACAGTATTAAATTCTCATACTTATACTGTGCATAGTATTAATTTTATGAATAACTAGCTGTTACCCGCGACTTCGTTCACGTAGAAATTTTGATGTGTATGTGTGGGAACTGACGGTTTGATCATAATATGTAATGTAATGAAACCTTATCATTGTGGTGCTGTGCAAAATAGAGTCTGATAAAGTATACTCAAAAAAATTTATAACTCATTGAAAGATCTACGGGAAAAATATACAATTTATTTTTATTTTAATACCGATCTGTATACAACATTAAATGACTTATTATTTTCCATCAACACATGCAAGTTCTGGGCACTTGAAACACGTGAACAACCAACATATAATTGACCGTGTGAGAAGCATGGAGTTCCTAAATGAATGCCTGCCACTTTTAAGGTTTGGCCCTGGGATTTGTTGATCGTCATTGTAAAAGCCAATTTCAATGGAAATTGCAATCTCTTGAAATGAAATGGCAAGTTGTTGGGAATAATAGGTATGCGGGGAATCAAAACGCTGTCTCCTTTAGCAGTTCCTGTAATAATGGTACATTTTATAATATTAATACCCAGCTCTGTGATACAAAGCCTAGTGCCGTTGCACAGTCTGGGTGCATCAAGGTTACGCATCAGCATAGCTGGAACGCCAACTTTAAGCTCCAACATATGGGACGGTACTCCCGTTAACTCCAGAGAGTTGAGAAATTCAACGGGGTAGGCAGTACTATCGTCATCAGCCATCACAGTGTCTATGGATGTGTATAACTTTGAATTGCCGGCGGTGATGTCTAAAATTCTTTTGTTTATTTTATTGACCCACTCGTTCTTAGGCGATAGCACTGCCCTCTCACACAACCATTCATCATTACTTATATTAACATCCAAATCGGGAAAGACTTGCATGATAAGTTCGTCTTCTGTTGCTACTGGATGGGAAAATTCTTCGGAAAATTGAATTTTCCCATCTGCGTCCGTTTCTAGACAACCCTCACCAATTTTCAAAAGTATATTTGCAAAGACACCTGATTCTTGGTCGTTGTACAGTCGGACGTGCATGTTGCATGTAAGATGGAGCTTTTCAATCCTATACCAGAGTGGCGACGCCTTGAGACATGCGTTTATTTCATCCGCCGGTGTGCCCTTCTCAATAACTGGTAGTGTCTGTCTAAAGTTGCCTGCGAGCAAAACAACAACGCCGCCCATCAACGTATGGTTGCCGCGGATGTCCTGTAGGCTGCGGTTCAACGCCTCTATTGCATGCTTGTGCGACATTGTGCACTCGTCCCATACTATCAACTTGCACTGTTGCAAAAGGACTCCCCGTCCGCTGTTTTTGGTGATGTTGCATGTTGGGGTATCTTCACTTGCAAGATTAAGCGGCAATTTGAAAATGGAATGTGCAGTCCGGCCACCGTTAAGCAAAGTTGCAGCAATGCCCGAGGAAGCTACAGCCAGAGCTATATTGCGGTCCTAGCGGATTTGGGCAAGCAGAAGATTCAGCACAAATGTCTTTCCCGTACCCCCTGGTGCATCAAGAAAGAATAATCCCTCCTCTCCACTATTTACTCGGCACAAAATCGTTTCATAGACTTGACGCTGTTCAGGAAGTAATCGTGGTACCATTTCATTGACCTACGCTTCTAAAACCGCGATATCATAGTTTAGCTCCTTTACAACATCGCTTGACAATTCCCCTCTTCTCTGAGGTGTGGGTAGGCCGAAATCAGCAAGACATTTTCCAGATATGGAAATCATTTTATCTTCAATCAATACTAAAGCTTCGTTAATGATTAGATCATTGTGAGTGCCATCCAGCCTATATGCAATATCTTCTGATAAAGCGTCCTTGTATTTATCCCACAGCTGGAGCGGGTTTGATAGTCCGCAGGTGCTCACTAAAATCGCAAACAGGTCCCTAACTTTGGCTGCTGAGCGACAAAGGACGGCTTCCGCCATAGTTGCGTCCCACTGGTTGTCATTTTCTAATAGTCCGCGAGCCTCACATGCTTCCCTAAACGTTACTCGCTCTTGACTGTCTACGGTTTTAAGCCTCTGGAAACTTGTTAGGCCCCGCACCTGATTCAGCAGCATTCGCAAGCAAAAACATTCAAAGTTGCTGACGTGCACAGTATATATCCGACCCAATGCGTCTCCTGCCTTCACACCTGGCCAGTTTTCAACCGGTGTTCCCTGTACACAACGCTTCCATTCCTTCCTAGATGCATTCCACGTATAGTACCGTGGTACATCAGAGTAGAGTAGGGTTTTGGCAAAGTTGTCATTTTCGCACAGTTCGAAGAATGCAGTCAGTGTTGTTTTCGGAGGTGTAGCCACTCTGTCTAGAAAATTCTGCTCAGTGAAGTATATTCGCTCGCCATTGGGTAAGTGAATTGCCAGGTGGGTGACAGTGGGGTGTCTCTCGTGCAGCGGTAAGCCCAAGATCCTCCATGCTGCTTCGTTGCTGCTGACGTATCTACCTGCCCTAAATGTTTGCACTTCATCTCTGAGGGTAATACCGGCATTATTTTGTTGGATACTAAAAACAGCTTGGTCATTTCCTTTGCAAATGTATTTAATCGCTTGCACAGAACTGCAATATTCAACATTTAAATGTGCATTAAATATTTTAGACAACAGGGGCGAATACGGCACAATCCAACTATTGTCCACTTCAACTTCCACAGGACCGCCACGAATTTTAATTTTAGTAGTCCTACCACCATGATCGGGTGCTCTCCGCCTGTATAGGGGATATCCATTGTTATTTGTCTGCGTATCCTTCAACAGTGCCCAGGGATACCTTTTTGTGCATTTTCCGTCCTTCATGCAAGGAGGCAATTGGTTTGCTATGCCGCAGGGTCCGTGAATCATGTTTTTTACAATAATTTCATGTAACTTTTTATCCGTACTCAGGTCAGAGATCTCGGCACTAATAATGTCGTCAATTTGGGTGGGACATATTTTTTCTTTAAGCCACAGCAACAAATGTACGTGGGGCAATCCACGTTTTTGCCACTCAATCGAGTACAAAAAGCATTGAGCCTCTCCATATATTTGGCCTTTAGTAAGTAGAGCTACTAATTTATGGACATTTATATTGAACACTCGAGCTATGAGATCATGTCTGTCGTTTGTCTGGCCAGGCATGAGCGCTTCAGTTATTTCTGTCCAGGCAGGGTTGCACGTGAACGTAATAAATAGGTCTGGTCGCCCGTAGTTGCGAACGTACGCAAATGCGTCCTGTGTGTACTCGTGGAGGTATCTCGGGCTGTTTACAAAAGATGAGGGAAGGATTACTATTTTCCCTAAATTGTTGGGGTCGACATTACCATCGGTTCTTATGGCGTCCTGTAAATGTACGTAGCTCTCTGCTCGCAGTCTTGTCTGATTAAGAGCTATGTATCTCAAGCGCTCACTTTCTATTTTGACATACATATCCACCAGAAATTGGTTCAAAAGTTGCCTACATCGCAGTAGTAAATTAAAATCATTTCGCCGGAACATCATATGGAACGCGTAAAAGTCCATGCAGGATACCTTTTTGTTTGATATTGGACAGCTAGTAGCTGGATTAATTAATTGGATGTCAAAGTGATATCCCTCCTGCCCTTTCCAAAATATGAGTGGGTACTCTAAAGCAGGCCTGTCCAACCCAAAACACTTGGTGGGCCGCATTAGAAATTTATTTTATTCATTCGGACCGCACCGTATGTACAGTCATGAAAAAGTCCCCCCCCCCTCCTTTCCCGACTAATTTCGCCGTAAATTAGTGTAAAGACATGCGACTGGTGCCAATCGATTAGTAATAAGGCCTAGTAGTTTAGAACGGTTTAGTTAGATTTTGCTTTAAGGGTGTCTATATATTAAAACTGGCATCAACTTCATTTTTCTTTTTTAAGGCAACCCTTAATTTCAACAAGCTTTTTGGATTATTTGGATCAAATCAGCACAGAAAATGGTATAGTTTATATATTTCTCTTAATTTTTCACAGAGTTATAATTTGTTAAAATATGGAGATGCTAATGTTAAATGAATGTAATAAACCTTAATTCACGTTTTCCCAAAAAATTAATATATTAAAATTTCATTGTTTTTTATACGTTAGAATGAAGTAAGCAAAATATATTTCACGCATATTTTTGATTAAAATAATTTTTTTGAATTATGAAAATTATTAATAATTTCATATTTCAAAAAAATTATGAGTTATGACTTACATTAATTTTTGCACGAATAGAATAGGCATCATCAAAAATATGGGTTTCAGAATTTACAGTTCATCCCTATCATTATTTTTCGAATTATAGTGATATTTCAATTTTTATTGCTCTTAAGGGGCTGTCACTTGTTATCATTTGTGTCATATACTGCTTTTCTTGCGCATGATTTAAAATAGTTATTCAAGTAAATTTAGCCGTACACATCATTTCTTAATTAGCATTACTTTATTTTATATTTAAAATTGCTATACTTCTTTTTCGATTGTTATCTGAATGGATATAATACTTTTCTCTGTGATATCTTTATTTATCTATTTATTTTTTTTTTTTTTTTTTTTTTTTTTTATAGAGATTTAACCCTGATCAATTTTTGCTTGTAACTCTATGAAGACTTGAAATATAAGGAATAAAAACTACAGGGTTTAAACTGCCATTAGTTTTTTTAGCATTTTGCTAAAAGGTATCATATTTTGCTAAAACAAGTCGGTCAGAATTTCGCTAAAAAGCTAAAACTGGATAACTATGTATAAAATATCTCTATATAATAATTCAGATTTTTTTTTTTTTTTTTTTGTAATATTTGCAGGCAAAAACTACGAAAGGACTGAAATTTTTGAGAATCCTTATTTATATAGTAATTTGGATTTATTTTTAATTTTCAATGATTGAATTTAAATGCAAAAATATTTAAAAGTATGTTAGAATTCAGAATTTGCTTCATAGAAGCATTTTTAGCACTAGTATTTCACGATTATCTACCACTACACTTTACTTGATTTTTAAATTGCTTTTTCATTTTACAAATATGATATGAATACCTCTTTTTCTATTCATAAAATCAAAACATAGTTTCCCTGATTCATATTTTTAAAGTCACAAATATGGATGCTTGGTTAAAATCATCAAAGAACAAAAGGAATAGAAAACAAAACTGAGGATAACAAAGCTAAGTAAAAGAAATCAATGGTATCCAAAGAATTAACTTTCGAAAAAGCTAAAATAGTGCTTGCCTATTTTCGCTAAATTGCTAAAGTGATTTTTTTTGCCAGGTTTAAACTGCCATTAGTTTTTTTAGCATTTTGCTAAAAGGTATCATATTTTGCTAAAACAAGTCGGTCAGAATTTCGCTAAAAAGCTAAAACTGGATAACTATGTATAAAATATCTCTATATAATAATTCAGATTTTTTTTTTTTTGTAATATTTGCAGGCAAAAACTACGAAAGGACTGAAATTTTTGGGAATCCTTATTTATATAGTAATTTGGATTTATTTTTAATTTTCAATGATTGAATTTAAATGCAAAAATATTTAAAAGTATGTTAGAATTCAGAATTTGCTTCATAGAAGCATTTTTAGCACTAGTATTTCACGATTATCTACCACTACACTTTACTTGATTTTTAAATTGCTTTTTCATTTTACAAATATGATATGAATACCTCTTTTTCTATTCATAAAATCAAAACATAGTTTCCCTGATTCATATTTTTAAAGTCACAAATATGGATGCTTGGTTAAAATCATCAAAGAACAAAAGGAATAGAAAACAAAACTGAGGATAACAAAGCTAAGTAAAAGAAATCAATGGTATCCAAAGAATTAACTTTCGAAAAAGCTAAAATAGTGCTTGCCTATTTTCGCTAAATTGCTAAAGTGATTTTTTTTTGCCAGGTTAAACCCTGAAAAACTGTACCTTTCTCCGAACCGACTCGACCTCAGAAATTCGAATATGTAGTCAAAAATGAGTGTTACTATTCGTGGAAAAAAAAAAAAAAAGTTTGTGCAAGTTTTAATAGTAGTGACACCCTAACAAAATTTAGCAATTGAATTAAAAACTAGATGTTATTACCAATCGTTTGGCATCAGCTGCTGGTTTCTACGATAATTTACGGCAAAATTAGTCGGGGGAAGGAAGTTATTATTATTTCATGACTGTACATATGCAGATATGCATATATATTTATGAGTCTATGATTCATATATGTATATACTATTTTCGGGGAAGGAAAGAGTGAAAATTAGGAGCAGAATACATTAATTTAAATTATTTTTATTCATAAATTAACAATAGAATCGTGAAAAATTTATGACTATATATTAAAACTATAATAAAAAGAATGAATAATGGATCTAATAATCTTTCATTAGAACAGTTCTTCAGCTACCATAATCGTTGAAAGGAATTTTCACTTCGAAAAGTCAGAACGTATTTATTAATTTTTGATCTGTTTACCAAAGTTGTCAATCTTTAAATATCATTAGTCTCCTCGCGGGCCGCAAGAAACTACGCGGTGGGCCGCATGCGGCCCGCGGGCCGCGGGTTGGCCACCCCTGCTCTAAAGCATCGTAGAACCGGTGCGTGTCGGCGATTCTAGAAAGCGTGCCGTCACGTGCTCGTAGAACAATGTCTCTTGCTGTGGTCTGCTCACTGCCTGCAATCACGACTGCTATTTCGTTGCTAGTTGGAGCATTGTAGCGTCGCTCGTGTTGTCCGCACCTGTCGGGGTGGACTACTAACTTACAGTTTTCATCGGGCATGTTGTCAAGTGCCGTTTTAAATTCCCTGACTAAGGCGTTATTGTCGTGCAGTACTCGTTGTATTTTACGGACCGTCTCTTTATGAACTCCTGTAATTAGCCTTGACCGTCGCTCAATTTCGGCTTCCTCGTCGTCCATGAAATAGACCTGTAAGAACTCTGGCTGCATGTTCGAAGTAGGCAGTAGAGACCCAATTCTATGATACACTTGACCTTGAATGGTAAAAGTTGGTGAAAATCCTGGCATTGAGATCACTCTGTCAGCACCAAAAGATGTCATATGGAAACATAAATTATATTTTCTAATATTATTCAGAAAACGCCGTAATTCCACTGTCTCGTAAGAAAATAAATGTTTTAAAGGCTCCACCGGTTCCTCTATTAAAGGAACGGAAACTTTTCCTCCAGAACAACACATTCCTGCAGTTTCTTCCTTCCATTTAAGTGCCCTGCAAAATTTACACTCTTTACTTATCTTCTCCACTTTGATAAGCCCGTGGCTGGCGTAGTCAAGAGTTGAATCATATTCAAACGCAGCTTTATCAAATACGGACCACGTGTTTCTTGTAAACGTTTGCCGTCGCTGTACCTGCCTCTCAGCAATGGCTCGCCGTCGATTTTCTGCCTCTTCATGCAATTCATTAACACGTTGGGTTGCCAAATATTCAGCGTGCTGTTGCCGCCTCAGTTGTGATTGCTCCAGAGTTTCAGCAGTGCGTTGGGTTGCCAAATATTCAGCGTGCTGTTGCCGCCTCAGTTGTGATTGCTCCAGAGTTTCAGAAGCGCGTTGGGTTGCCAAATATTCAGCGTGCTGTATTCGCCTCATTTCTGAATACTTCGGTTTTTCAGCTGATCTAGAAATAGACTGTCGCTCCGCTTGTTCAATTCTTCTAAGCTCCGCTTGAGGAGTCGTCTCTTGACTTCTAGCTACTTTCATAGCCCGAGCTTTATTATTTCTGTTGGAAAGATTAGATTTGCGTTTCCCGGGCATTTCGAAAAACTATCAAATAATAATAATAATAATAAAACCCTTAAAAGGGAACTAAAAACAAAGTACTACTATGAAATAATAACAAATCAAAATAATTAAAACTACTAACAAATAAAAAGTAAATTATAATTCAAAAAAGTAAGAAAACGCACGTTAAATGACAAAGTGAAATAAAAAGTTAAAAATGAGAATAGTAATTAACCAAAAATATTGAACGTGTGATGCTTTCTACTTATCTATATAATATTTCTTTAACGTGGTCCAATTACGATATACATGGGTATAAAAAATAATATTTATAAATGGACAATATTTGCACACGTGGAATAAGCTCAATAATTTAATAAGAAAAAATGACGACATTTGTCTGGTAAGAGTATTTTATATACTTCATGCTTAGTTAATAGTAGTTGGTATATAGAAAAATAAATTATTTAATTAATGTGTAAACTTGATCATGGTACAGCCTTAATGCCCTTGGCGACTTTTGAATTTTCGTTGCCGTTTTAGACCAAAATATAATTTATGCGATTATTGTTCCTATACGCAAGAGAAGTGTGACGTCACTGACCGTCCGTGGATGCAAGAAATTGATTTCCTATGTTAATCGCCCATTGGATTTTTTGTAAAAAATTATTAAAAATCTAGGAAAATTATTTCCCGATTTTAATCCCCATATTTGGGTATATATATATATATATATATATATGCAATTAGTTATCATGTGCATGTGTTAGATTGAGTTATTTTGCTGTCAAATTGACAACATTTTAATTTTAAATTTCAAAACTCTGTTGTTCTTGGCGCTTATTGTATTTGGTGATCAAACACGTAATACGAAAATATACACGCCAGATGCATATTTTCGTAATATGCATAGTACGAAATATTGTTTCATATTATTCATTACTATCTTAATATAAGTTGTTAAAATAACTATGATTTTTGAAAGGAATTAAAATATGTTTGCCAGATAGTTTGGCGATATTTTTTTTTTCTGCAAAGGATGACCGATATCAAATCTATTCCGCTGCAACATATTAGTATCTTTATCAGACACTTTATTTAGACATTTAAAAACAAATTTGACTTCAAATTATGATAGAATATTTATCACTTTCCTTTTAATTAGTATATTAGTTGGATATTTATTGTGCAAATATCATCCTTTGAAATGAAATTTTGTGTTTTCAATCGAATATGGAAGTTTGCCATTTTTTTTCTAGAGTTTTGAAATTAAAAATTCAAATTTTGTCAATTTTACAACAAAAATAACTTAATCTAACGCATAGCCATGATAACTAATACATATCTATACCTAAATATGGGGATTAAAATCGAGAAATAATTTTCCTCGATTTTTAATAATTTTTTACAAAAAATCCAATGGGCGTTTAACATAGGAAATATTTTTCTTGCATCCACGAACGGCCAGTGACGTCATCATTTCGCTTGCATATTTCTTTCTATCTTTTCCTTGGCGAAAAATGTCCGATCTACTTCAGCATCAAAATTAAAAAAAATTGTCCAGAATTATCAATAACAAAATACCTTTAATATAATGATGAATTAGCTTTTATGCCAAGCGTGTTCATCCGCCGTACTTAAAAAAAAAAAAAAAAAATCTGAAGTTGAGGTATATAAAAAAATGCTATGAAATAAAATTCAGAAGAAATATCTTAGATTTGTAATATTACTATTTTATTTTAAAATTATAAAGTGTCATTTTCTCATCGACCAATTTAACATTTAGTAATTTTTTATTTTTCGCGTGAAAGCATATGAAAAATAAATAAATAAAAATACCTCGTAAACTTTTTTGGCAACAATTAAAAGTTTAAATGGCTTTTATTAAGTCAATTACCGGTTTATTATTTTCAAAATTACCGGTTTTTTTTTTTTAAATCTAATCAAATTTTCGGTATAAATAGTAGCCTATGTTCTATTCCAGACTATTCTACATCTCTGTACCAAATTTCATCCAGAACCGTTTAGCCGTTGTGGCGTGATTGAGTAACAAACATCCATCCATCCAAACTTTCGCATTTATATATTAGTATAGATTAAACAGATATACCGAAAAACGGCTAACGCTGAAAGAGTTGTTAATTGCTTAAATATGCATTTTTTTCACTATCAATCACTGAGATAAGCAGCTATTGCACTGCACAATAATGAAACTTACTTTTTTTCACACCTTCAATACAAGATTATTTACCTAATTCCAGTTTTTCTGGTGTTTCATTGTAGAAATATAATGTATGTTTACAGCTGATCAGCAAAATTAATATAAGATTTTCTTATCCAAATTTTTTAAAATAAATTTTTGTGAAAATTCTGTTTAAATTTGCTGATTTTTGTGAAAGGAAAAGGTTTTTCATTTGAAGATAGTGAATTTTTATGAATGATCTGTTTTCAAACTAAAAAATTTTAATAAATTGACCCCAAAAGATTGTGTGAAATTCTCATACTTTAATGGGAACCCTGAGAAGAGAGTTATTAAATTACTTTTTAATTTTGTAGCAACTGTAATTCAGTAATTTTCAGTTTTTATTTTATTTGTTAGTTTTTTTTTTTTTTTTTTAATTGAATTTTAAAATGAACATTAATCCTTATAATTCTTTTTATATTTTGCAGACATGCCAAGTCTTCTGCTTTTGGCAGGAGTCTCTTGATTTTTGCTTGTTTTTCCATGCTCCTGATTTTCCACTCATTTCTCCTGCTTTTCTGATATAATTTTTATCAATCCCTCTTAGCATAATTTATGCTTAAAATTTGGGGGATTGGGTAAAAAAATTTGAAAGAAAATTGAAATTTATCGTGCCCTGCAATTTATCAAATTCAGCTAGAATGTGAATTACTATACAGTGCTTTGAAACTTATTTTTGCTAAGAATAAAGTTTTAACTTTCATTTTTGAATAATGAAAAATGTCTTATTATTAAAAGTTTTTTTTTTTTTTTTTTTTTTTTTTTTTTTTTAAATACCATAACTATTGAAAACTTAAAGAATTCAAATTTCATTAGAATATAGCTGATATTTTCATTTATCTATTACCTTTTTTTTTACAACGATAATTAAGATCCTTATTGTTTTATATTAGGAGCAGAATGATCAAATATGCCTATTTTAACTTAAATTTTAAACAACTGTATCTCTGAGGGTTTTTTTTTTTTTTTTTTTTTTTTTTTGATAGTTTGTCTTACTTTAAGAAACATATATTATTCATTTAATTTTAATACTGATGCTTTGTAAATACCTCCTAAGCTTATAAAGCTTAACTTAAAATTAAATTTGCATTATTTTACTCATTTTTCTTACAAACATTCTTGTTGGAAAAAGTCTCCTGATTTCTGTTCAAAAATCTCCTGCTTTTTTGTCATTAGAATTTGGCATCTCTGATTTTGTTATTTTGTTACATTATAAGTTACTGGTAGGTTGATTAGGGTCAGAGGCTTACTCTGGGGCCTAAATCCTCTGGGTTGGAGAGAGAAGAAAGAAAGAAAACTTTTAATTTATAATTGACTACTTTGTAAGTAAAACTTTCTTTTTCTTTCGCATTTTTAAAATTATTTTTGTGATCTTCACAAAAATTGTTCTAATCCAAATTCAATTCACTCTGAATTAAAAAAAAAAAACTCCTATTCACGTATTTATTGGCAGCAAGTTCATGTTAGTTTTTGTAATTTTTGTGTGATCTACTCATTAATAAAAATGTGGAAATATTAAATATAGAAACATTCTGCATCTTTGCTGATTTGCGAGCTTCTATTGTTTACAGAATATAAATTGAATTATTATAACAAAATTTTGAGTTTAAGATATATATGTTTATATAATTAATTAAGCTTTTATTGTCATTATCTTTCATTTTAGACAATTTAAAGACATCCAGTGCAATTACTTCCCGGTGTTTTGTTCCTGCTCAAGAATTTGTTGTTTCTAAGATGGATAAAGAGTAATTTTTTTTTTGTACTTTAATCTTTATCAGGGATTGTGTGTTCTAGATGTAATTCAGATTTCCATGTTATTTAGCTTTGTTTTCACTTCCATCAGAAGCTTCAATACTTTACTCTAACATAACATATATTAATTATCTTGTTCATTGTTGGGGACCCCAAAAAAAAAACTTGAAAAAATATTTATTATTAAACTAGAACATTTACTGAATCGATTAATTAAACAACTTTCTAAGCCCCCAAAATAACGTAAAAAAAAATATATATATATATATATATATATAGGCACACATTTTCGTATTTTTTTTCATCATCATATTTTTAAAGAAGGTAACTCACTGGTTCATCTCAGGGTGGCTAGCAGTCAGGGAAAATCAAAGAATCAGGGAAAAGTCAGGGAATTTAGAAAATCTGGAAAAATCAGGGAATAGTCAGGGAATTTTCTAAAGTCAGGAAATTTTAACAAATTTTGTGAAAATAAGCTATATTAATCATTAAATTACTAATGATATTTTAAATCACTAAATATTTTGCTAGTGTCGTGAAATTTTCATCGAAAATAAACACGAGAGTCAGGGAAAAATTGAGGAAAATCTCGAAAAATAGTCAGGGAAAAGTCAGGGAATTTGAAAAGGTTTAAATCCTAGCCACTCTGCATCTTTTAACAAGCAGTGTTGTTTTAACTCTGTACATATGAGTATCAAAATTTCCTGCTCAAATCATAACGCAATATTTTTGAAATTTTTTTTTTAGGCTGCTAGTTTATGAGAAAATGGGTCTTGAAGTGATTAGGCTCATTGGTTCTAAATTTTTTCTCATGTTCCTTTAAAGAACTGTAAAATGTTTTCTTTTTTTCTTTTCTTTTCTTTTTTTTTCCGAATGTTTAATACAGTACAAATTACACATCATTCCTCAATCAATGTTAAGGCATAATAATTATAGCCGCACAAATTCCCCATTTTATTTTATGTATGGGAAAACTTCTGATAATGACACAAAACATGGTGAGATTATGTCCTAGACATCCTTTGACAAATGGCTAATTATCTTAAAAAATAAATGTAAGGATATTTTTGTACATTAATTTAAAAAATTTAAATGCTCAAATTTCTAAGTTTTTTTTTATTGTATATTCAATAGAAGAAAGTATTGTATTTATAATAATTTTTGACTTTTGGTTTTCAGATTTTAATTTGGTTCAGTTTCACATTTGGTTTTTGATGGATTTACACAATTTGAGAAGTCATGAAACATGGTTTGACTATTTTTAGAAAATATCACTGCAGGGCTGCCAACAATTACGCAATTGGCGTAATAACTACGCTTTAGCCTGCTTCTGCTACACTCTACGCATTGCATATTTAAAGCTATGCTTTTCCTTTCCTCATCGTTATCTTGTTTACAACGAGCAAACTCCGATTTTGCACTGTATCTGCAAATCGTGATTACGGGTGAAGTAGCTTGAAAACTCCGGAGGTTGGAAGGTTGTTGTGTTTCCTTCTCATAAACTATGATGATAGAGTGACTGCGTGACGCGCACGGTGATTGGATGTTTGGAGAAGTCCTTTTCTATCCCTAGAAGTCTAATCTGTTTACTTTCGTTTTTCGGTATCGTGTGTATGTTATCGGTTGGACTCGCATTTCTGCATTTATTTATTTTTTTACCTAAAAGTGGACAATTTGTTTAGTTTTTTATTTAATAGTATTTTATGTTAAAATGAGCGATGATGGTGATAATCCAAAGAAGAAAAAAAAAAGTTCCTGAACAAAAATTCCTATCAGAGTATTCTGCTAAATAGCCATGTTTGCGATCTGTAGATTCATCACCCCATCAGGCGTATTATTATACAATATGTAACAGCAATTTTCGCGTAAATCATGGTGGACTTTATGATTGTTCGTGTTATATTGCAACAAGCTGATGTATTATTTTTGTATGTTGGGTTATTAAAAGTCATTAAATTTCAGAAAGTAAGTTTTAATGTAAACAAAAGATTTTATGCTTATTTACGTTTTCTTATTTTTTAGCGACTACACTTTGTAGCTTAAAACTACACTTTTCCTTGCTTTTTAACTACACTTTAGCACTTCCAGAAGTTGGCAGCCCTGTCACTGTGTAACGAAATTTTTGTGACAGCCCTAACTCAAGAATTAATACATAAAATTTCATTTTAAAAAATTATGTATAATTGCACCTTGACATAAATTGGTGGCACTGCTATGCTGCAATTTCTCCAATTTACAGGAAGGCTATTTTTACATGGTTATATCTCGACATCTATTGGATAAAATTGCACTAAACTATATATATATAATCATTATGTGAGGACACTATGATTAAATTTTTGTGCATGTTTACCAGTAGATGTCACTTTTATGTAGGATAATATCAAAAAAAAGTTTTGTGATAGCCACAACATACTAGTTTACTTCGGGGGAAAGAAACACAGATTTAATAATTTGGGAATAAATGTGCAATTCGTAATTAATTTTTTTGTTAGGTCTTTAAATAATATATTTAATTATTTAGTCTTTATGGGAAAATTAATATATGTATGCTTCTTTTTTTTTTTTTGCAAAAAATTGTATGTTTTAGCTAATTATTTAACATTATTGAGTAATTTAATTTTATTTTACAGACATTTTCCAAATTTTTTACGAAGTAGCTATCATTGTAAACACCAAATTGATGTTTTGACCAGTGGAACAGTGTACCTCGCTGATGTTTTATATAATGATTCTGCATTATTCTTTTTTATGGAGGTACTTCAATATTTTACTACTAGTTTTAGTATTGTGTGCCTAAAATTGCAAATACAATGTTTTTGAGAATAATAAGTTTAATTAAATATATATTTATTGACCATTTTATAAATTATAGGATTAAAAAGTAATAAATAATTTAAGTTCTGAACATTTATTGCAGTTCTTAAGTATAATTTAAAATATTCAGTAATTGAACAATCTCAAAATTAAATTAAATTACAAATAATGAAATAAGTAAATATTTCAATCTACATTTTAAATACTGATAGTATATTTTCATTTATATTGCTGTTTATGACAGTTTTACTTATGATAATTTTCAATAATTAAAATCTCAAACGTGAAAAGGATGTTTGGATATTAAGTATTATTATTATTTACATAATTGAAGATGCTATTTATGCAATGAACAACTTATTGAAAAGTTTAGCGGTGGTGTTTCTTCCCCTTTCATTTAGTACTTTTGTTTTGGAAATTGTAGAATTTGCTACCTAAAATTTGAATGTCTTTTTATTATTAATGTTATTAAAAATTCACTTTTTGGAGATTCATTGAATTTTTGCTTCTATATTTTATTATTTATTTTAAAGCAAAAAAGTTAATAATAATAATACAATAGCGTTAATACCTTTTCATGCAAAAAAATATGTTTTTGGAATAAGCATCTGATAAAAAAATTAAATAGATAATTTATCTTTTGCTTCAACTCAAAATTAAATACAGAGCAAAGATTTTTTCTTTCTATTTTAAAAAGGTATCAAGATGAATAATAGTAAAATAATAATAATAATTTATATAAAAATGCATTTATTACAATTAAGTGATTTTTTTAAAAATTATTTATTGAAGTAAACTATGGAAAACTTGCAAAACATGTATTTTTATAAACAAGAATAGAAATTGTAGCACTTTATTTTTATCATTATTTTAATGGAAAATTTAAGACAAAACTTTTCAGAGTAAGCATATTCACCGCAATGGAACAATGGGTAGCGTACTACGTCATGGTTACATCATAGTTACGTTACTGATCAGTGACAAAGCCATCTGGTGCTGGCGGTACCTGAACTACTCAGGCTGAAACTGCACATGCTCGAATAGAATTTGTTTACTTGCTTGACGCTCCATATTTAAAATTATAAAAAAAATTGTGTTTGAATGAATTCACATCTAAACAGAAAAAATCCTGTATTTTTAAAATATTCATATTTCACATATTTGATTGTATTTCAAGATATGTAATATATTTTACAATTAATTTTTAAAAAGTACTTTTTGAATAATTCTTACAATTTATATAATTATTGAAATCTTAATCTCTTCAATTTTTCATTCATTACTGATCAAGAGAAAAATCTATGGAATTTCGAATTCAGTTGCTTTGATTTGTTATGAGGTTAGAACAAGTTAGTGTATATTATATTTGTTCATTCCTAAATTCTATTTTAGTTATAGATTTGATTACAAAGTGATTAAAAATATTTTTTGTTTAGATGATGAAATTTTTGTGAATGATTTCGTGTGCGTCTCAATGATTTTATGGAACATGACATAGTACTTTTTTTAATAAAAGAAATAATGATAAAGTCATCTTTTATAAGCAATTCCTTTTCAAAAATTTTAATTTCAAAAATTGCATACATAACATTTTTTTCTCGAATTACTAATACATAAATTTTTTTCGTATTTTATTTACAATACAATTTATAACATTAGAAGATCAATTTACAAAATTATATTAGTGCTAACGTCGAGTTTCCTTTTCAACATTTTTTAACATTGTGTGAACAAGCTTACTCTAGAAAACTTTGGTTTAAGATATATTTTATAACAATATCAACAATACCATAAGAAATTTCTTATGAGTAAAATATCTGTCTAGAACAAATATGTGTCTGAAAATAGATCCTTTAAAAAAAATCAGCAATTATAAAACAGACCTTTAAAAAAAAAAAAAAGAAAGAAAATGGTGAACTGAAAATGAACCTTTCACAATTTTCAAACTTAAAACGCATCCTTCACAAAAATCACATGCTTAAAAAAAAAAAAAAAAAAAAAATCAAAAAGTTCAGAAGGGAAATTTGCTTTTTTCAGTTATTAACTGCATATTTTAGCAATCAGTCACCAGAAAAGTAGCAATTTTGGTGATTTGATGCTACACAATCATTAATTTATAAACCCTTTTTTTTTTAAAAAAAAAAGTAAGAGTTTTCATCAGTTAGTGAAGAAGTGATGCCTACTTTGGTAACTGGCTGTGAAAAGTAATTCTATAATTAACCAATTAGCATCAATTAAAAACAAATTTTGTCAATCAGCAGCAAAATAGTTCTGTATTTTGGCGTTTAGCTGCAAGGATATTGCATATTTTAAAATTTTGTCACAAAGCAAACTTTTTCTTAAATTATTAAGCATTTCAGAAGCTGTCTTTAAAAAAGGCACAATTGTGTTTTTAGTGGTGAAAAAGTTCATTTCAATGTTCAAATGTTGTATTTCGACAGTCAGTTGCAAAAATATGGCAGATAATTTGTTAATCACCTTGAAAAAAGAAGGGGGAGGGGGAATATATATAAATTGACTAAGGGAAAAGTGACATATTTTGTCAATTAGTGGTAGAAAATTATGCAAAAATAAAAATCAATATTCAATCATACGGTTAGAATATACAATTAAATAGCTTAAACAATTTCATAATATTACATTTTTCTTCAGAAAACACATACCCTGTAAGGGGGGGAAAAACTGGATGGATCCCTGTAAATGAAAATATCTTGGCATAGAACATTAAAAATAAACCTACTGACAAAATATTAAAGCCACACAATTCATCATTTAAAGACCTCATTACAGATACTTAAAAATAAATACATCACTACCAATAGCTGAAAATAAATACATCAAGGTCATCAAAAATACATATTTTGTTTAATGCAAACAACAAGTTCCTTTATCAGGTGGGAAACAGCAGAAGAAAAACATAAAAATCCATTCTTTAGTGCCTTCTTTCCTGCCAAAAAGTAAATAAATAAAATGATTAATTTTTTTTTTCTTTCTTTCTACCACCTAAATTTTGTTTATCCTAAATTAGATTTATGTATTTCGATGCTTTTAAAATACTATATTGATGAAACTTTTATTTTTATTTGTAAATTGTTATATTTTACTTACATTTACTGTTTTTTTTTTTTTTTTTTTTTTTTTTTTGAGGGGGGGGGGGGTGTCACCATTTCACTTTGATTGCCAAGATGCCCTCCAAAATTCAGTTTTAACATTTAATTTCTTAAAATATTTTGTCAAATCTGTAGAAACTTTTACATTTTTAAAATCTACTGTTAAGCTAAAGATTATACCTTGCTTATATGTAGAAACTAATTTATATCTTCAGAATATGTGTAGAAAATGGTTTTAGAATATTTGTTGGTGAGACCTTTAGGATGTGTATGGTTTACAGCTTCTGAATATTTGTTGGCTATTTCTTTTGGATATGCATACCTGCCAACTCTTCATTATTTCAACAGAGACTCCGTTGTTTTGGGACTGTCTTCCACTCTCTGTTATTCTCAAACATTTCTCCATTATTTACAATTTTAAACATATAAAGCTACAAATTTAATTAAATAAACAAAAAAACCTTACTTTAGCGTTACCGATGTGACACATTTTGGCGAAGTACTTTCTTATTAGGGGGACCCCCTCATGGTCATCGTCGGTCACTCCATTCTGTGCGCTTCTGAAGATTTTCTGTAGGTGTTTTAACTTCTTTTCTCCTTTCTCAGGATATGGCGCCAGGTGGCGTCTATACCTGTTGCTGGTTGGTCCAGGTTGCATGCGTTCGGTTGGGTGATAATTTAACAATACAATCAACACAACTGTCTACAGAAAACCTACCTCCAGTAAAGAAATTATTAATTACAATAGTAAAACCCCTTATAGATATAAATTAAGCGCCATTCAATCCTATATTAAGCGTGCAATACATATATGTACAGAACCAGAAGACCTTAAAAACGAAATCAATTACATCAGAAACCTAACAATAAAAGCAAACTACCCTAAAAACCTTGTAGATAAACTTTATAAAAAACGTATAAAGAAAATCGATAATATCCTTAGCTACCAAAAACCAAATAAAAAATACACTAGTGCAATACCTTACGATCGCGGAGCCGCAGTGAAAATTCAAAATATCGCAAGCAAACTAGATGTAAACATTCCAATTAAACCAAACCCAAATATCTATCAAATAATCAGAAACGATAAAGATAACATTCCCCTCTTCGAATCCGCCGGCATTTACAAGATCCCTTTTAAATATCCAAATAATAACAACGGTTGCTATGTAGGAATGACTAAGAGAAAAATTAACACAAGAATTAAGGAACATACTAACGATATAAAATTTGGCAAATATGGCACCGCACTAGCACAAACATATAAAAATGAAAATATCGAAATAGATTTTAAAAATACCGAAAAAATCGCGAACTATAACAGTCACAACTATGCACTTTTTCGAGAAACCATTGAAATTATCACCCAACCGAACGCATGCAACCTGGACCAACCAGCAACAGATATAGACGCCATCTGGCGCCATATCCTAAGAAAGGAGAAAAGAAGTTAAAACACCTACAGAAAATCTTCAGAAGCGCACAGAATGGAGTGACCGACGATGACGATGAGGGGGGGCCCCCTAATAAGAAAGTACTTCGCCAAAAAGTGTCACATCGGTAAAGCTAAAGTAAGGTTTTTTTGTTTATTTAATTTCTCCATTATTCTGATGATTTTAAAAATTATACCTATAATTTATTCAAAACTTCAACAAATCTTCATTTTTTTAAGCAAAATGTTGCTTTTACTGAAAAAAATTCTCATGAATCTCTATATTACTATTTTTAATTGATAATTACTTAATTTTTATTTAATAATTAAATTTAAGTTACCCACATAAGTTTTCGATAATTTAAGCCATGGATTAAACTATTAAAATACTGTCATATGTCGAAAACACACCAATGTTTTCTAGGCCTGAAAATGCCGCTTATAAAATCTTCGTTATTTTGATTCTTCAGTGTTGGCAGTTATGGATATGTATTAATAATGGTTTCTGAGTAGATGGCTATATCTTCTTAATATATGTCGGTGATATCTTCTGGGTAGTCAACAAAGCTTTTTAAAATCTATTTAAAAATAATAATAATAATGAGATAGTAATACACAAATTAGTCCTGTCGTACTAAATTAAATTCTCTCAAAGAGATTTTTTTTTTCTTTTAATTTTTCTTCAAATTTTCATTAATAACAAATATTTATTTAACAATACTGTTCATAAGTTCATTGAAAATTATTAAACAAAGAACTTATTGTATTTGAATTGCCAAAGATAGTTTTTTAATGCTTAAATTAAATTTTTCAAATCTGTTATCTTGTAAATATTTAAGATTCAATTGTAACATTTTCATATATGATTTCTTTGTTACAGTTCATGGAACAAGAAGGAGTTCGACATTTAGTAGATTTTCTGTTAATGGCTGATAATTTTCAGAAGCATCTACTTTCTCAAGAAAAATATGATGGACTACAAGCCCAGACAGATGCGATGGTTATCTATGAAAAGTAACTATTTGAATGCATATCTGTAGTAAAATTTATATTAGCAAGCTTGTATCAAATTAATACATTTGTGCTGACCTTAACAAATTTTAAAATATGTGATATCTAGCAAAATGTTTTAGTAGCCAAAAAAAAGTAAATCCCCCTGGCCGTATAACTTAAACTCAAGATTTGTTTTTAAAATGCATGGAATTTTCAGCTCATAAATTGGGAAAAGTTATGACTAATATAGTAATAATTATTATAAACACCTTAACTTTAAGTGCTTTAACGTATCATCAGTTACCATAAAAGTTACTACATTTTATTTATCTTTTAATTTATATTTAAAGTTAAACAAATAAATACAATTGTTGAATTACTTCTTGAATTGCATATAAAGATACCAACATGAATATGAATTGAGTGTTCCAGAGCTTAATCACAATTAATAAATTTATTAATTAAAATGAAGAGAAAGTTAGAGATGTTTTTAAAAAACTGATCACCTGATAAAAAATTTAGGTCACTGGTGGTATCCTTATTGCTATATTTCTTTATATGTATTATGTGGCCATATTTCTTAATAAGTTTTATATACTACAGTAGTAACATTTCTGAATAAGGATATAAATAATTGTTTAGATTTTCAAATTATTAGACATTTTACAATATTTGGTTGTAATGCAGTTATCTGTCACCTCCCCCAATTAACACATTATATTGCACTTGTATTGCATCAGAATTGAACTTTTGTCAGTGGTAATTCTAATGTTAATTACCTTGCCATTTAAAATTTGAAAAATGTTTATTTTGTACTGTGTAATAAAAATTCTTCAGAGGTGTCATGACTAAATTTGAAAATTCAGTTTACAAATGATTTTATATTTCAAAAGAAAAATCAGATAGTCTGCAGGGGAAAGGTATAATACGGGAAAATCAGACAAGTAAAACATTTTTATGTAGTTTTATAAGACAATATCAAAGCACTCTATAAATTATTTTAAAAAATAGATAAATAAAGTTCTGCAAACAGAAAAAGAACTTTACCATATTTTAAATAATTGCACGTTAATAAAATAATCAAACGTACATGAGGAAAAACCTTTGAAATCCCTACTATGGAAATTGAGTTCTTGGTTGAGTTGAGTTAAAATTGTACTAGAAATTTGCAGTGGGTAATTAGTGACAGTCTGGGATTCCTCCCTCACCCCCCACAGAAATAGTTTTCTGGTAGAATATATGAAAATTTGTTATCAGTGTGGCTTTCTTCATTATCAGTACTTTCCCCCCCTATCCATGTTCTTCTAGATAGGGCTTACAACTAATCTATGAAGTCTATATTTTAAAAAAAAATAGTCTATAAAGTCTATATTTTTAAGAACTTCCATATTAAAAAATATTTTTCCAGCTGATACTAATATAAAATTTTCAGATGTCATTTTCATATTCCCCCCCCCCCACCTCTTTATATGACTTCACTTATAATTTCCATCAATATTATTAATTAAATTGTTATTTGTATTATTTTGGTATCTTCTTGTAAGGTATTGCTAATGTATTGCCTCTTTTATCTTAAACGAGTTAATCATGTGATTGTTATATGTGTATATGTATATGTATATATTTGTTTTAGGGATCCTGAGAATGGCTCTAACGATTTTGATGAGAATTTGGGTTTAGGGGTTTTTTGGGCCAAAAAACAATTGGGCTTATATTCATTTTCAGGAAAATTCGTATTCGCTGTTAACCCTTTATCAGCCAGTTGCAAGAATGGCAGAAATTGGGTTAAAAGCTACTATTTTCAGGTTAGTCAGCACTATTTTCTGGAAAATGGAGACTATTTTGAACAAAAAAGTATTCCCTGCTATTTTTTATTCTCCACCTTCACTGCATTTTTACTTCCATATAGAATGATGAAACTTCAGAATTGAGGCAGGTCTGGTGTACATATCATTTTTCCAACTTTTGGTGAAAATTGGAAAATCAGAAGTGTGATATTGGAAACCAAAACTGGGACCATAAGACTGTATATGAACATCCTCTTAGATGTTCTTTCATATGTATTATCTGGTTGATTCAGAAAAAATGCAATTGTTGTTTTCCAGTGAATAATTGAGTTGTCACATCTTCGTGAAAGCATCTCAAAAACAGCTCTAATGATTTTCTTAAAAATTGCTATATAAATCCCTTTTTAGATATCCTTTTGCATCAAATTATTGTTAATTTTCTGTGGTTATTACAGGAAAATTAACAATCATCCTGATTAGGTAAGTCTGTTTTAGATCTCAGAAATTGATGTCTCATAAAAAGGCTTTACTGATTTTTTTTTTTTTAATTTGGCTGTATAAACTCTGTTTTATGTGCATTTATGCATGTATCAGATTTCTTTTACATGAAAGGTATCTAATTCCTTAGGCCAATTTTATACCTTCTAATAATGATAGAAGGTAAACTTATATATACAAAAAAATTTACATTCTATAATACTGCACACAATTAAAAATTACAGATCGAAATATGTTCGGAAATTATTTTATTATTTTCATATCCGGGACATCCTAAATATTTCCATATTTCCTTTTTTTTTTTTTTTTTTTTTTCTAACACCACTTGATATTATTTCGAACAATCGATGTGGCTGCAAACATTCATTTTACATTCAATATTTGAAATTTTACTTTCTCGTAAACTGCAATATACCACATGGAGAAAATATATCGATAATTAATGAGTGAATATCAGGCAGGCGAGATTACTCTTGCGATCAAAGTTCTAGTGGATATCAGTATCTGAAATTCTGCAATTCGGCATTGATCATACTTGATAAACATATGTTGAAACTTTCATGTTATTTGCCAGTAAATACCGATATCAATGAGCCAATAGCAGGAAATGAGCTAAAACAAGAAAGTAGATACATTGCGGTAACTTAGTTTTATTAGAGAGATCGTTTGGGGTTGGTGTATGTGTTTCTACTTTAGTCGTGAGTAATATAGGAAGGAAGAAGGAAAGGGGTATTAAAGAGTGTAAGTTATTCTGCGCTCTTTTTGTTCAGGGCATGTGGCTCGGGCGGGGTTTGTTGTTTGTTCGGTGATGCATGTTAGCTCGGAAGCAGAATTTGAAGGTATTTTTAGATTGGTGTTCAACGTTATTTATCGGCATATCAATCGCTCATGCAGTGCGCACTAAGAAATATCGTTGGAGGGATATATCGGCAGAGCAAGATATTAAATATCGTTATCGCTATATTAAAAAAATATTGATACTTCGGGATATATTGATAAACAATCCAGCCCTAATGTATCGTAGAAATCTTGTCTTCTAGGAAACTGCTCGAATGATTTTTACAATTATACCGAATGAACTGTGTTATCCAGGTACTAAAATAAATAATAAGAAAGAATGGAAGATGCAAGAGGGTGGTTGTGAGATGGGCGTTTTCTCTTATTTTTTTAAATGTTCAAAAATTAAGTATTTTATGTATAATAAATATCGTTGCATAAAAATCTTAATTTGTGTATCATTGTTATTTATTTTGTCTATTAAATTTAGTTATTAATTTATTTAATGTTAGTCTATTAAGTCTATAAATTTCCAATTTTAGTTTATAAAGTCTATATATTTGAGATAAAAACATGTGAGGCCTGAAAACAAAACGATGTTTTGATGACACAGGGAAAAAACAATATAATAAACAATAGAGGAAACAGGAAACATGAGCAATGTGCTATCCTCATAATTCTGTGACCTTCTATCATGAACCCACACACTTGGTGTTTCCAATATGTATCATAAATAGGGAATCACATTACTTTTCAGTATCCAGGATACAGTTTAAGAATGCGCTACTTATTACTACTGATTTGTTCTCTCTATCCTTTGTGGCTTACTAGTAACACAATACAATGTTTTCTATTAGTGATGTTTATATTTGATTGCTGGCAGTTCATACCCATGTGTTGATTTCTCCTCCCTCCCCCCCCCCCCCAAAAAAAAAAAAAAAAAAAATCAAATTTTCAAGATGTAAGCTGTGAACATCTAGGTGATAACCTGCACTGCCCTATAGTCTGCAGGTGAAAAAAAATTATTTTTTTGACACATACAGCCTGTAAAAATTATGATATTTTATTATTTTGCTAAAGATCCCCCCCCCTTTTCTGATTTAAGCTTTTTTTTTATACAGAAAATTTTGGTATAAATTGAGACAGACTAAGTAATTTAATTTATCTAACAATAATGAGAATTGTTATTTGCTTTAAAAATAAATCATTTGTATTTATCTATCTTGCTGAATATGTGTTTTTGTTATAGATATTTTTCATTACAAGCCACCAATCCATTGGGCTTTAGTGACCAAGTACGCTTTGAAGTCGAAGCTAATATATGCCGGGAAGAAGGTCCTATGCCTGATTGTTTTTTAAAGCCAGTTAAAATTCTTACTCAGTATTTGGAAAAAGTACTTATAACCTTTTTAATTTTCTGTAATACATGTTTAAAATTTTAATTTCTTATTCTATTAAAGTTATTATTCCTTCTATTTGTACTTTCTTTTTTATATTTTCTTTTTTATCTTTCTTCTAGTTTTACAATCAGTCAAATGCATTTTATTGATTCATTATCTTTAATTATATTTTTAGACATATTTGCTCCAATTTTTAAGCAGCCAGCTCTATTTTAAATATATATCTGAATGCATAATCATTATTCAGACTGGAGGTACAGATTCAGAACTACTTCAGAAATATCCTGGTAATATATTTTACTTAATGTAATTTCATTTTCAGCTGTGTTGTTTTTGTAAATTTTGAAGATTGAAATTGTAAATTTTAGGCATGATTTTAAAATTAAAAGTTTTTGTATAATAAGATTGGATTGTACTAATTTGATATTTAGGAAATATCGGTATTATAAAGCAAAATTTTGATTTAAGTCGTATATTGAAAATTTGATGTATAAGTCTAAATGCAGATGTTAATTGTACTACAGCATTAGAAACTTCTCAGGAAAATATGATATTTTGCAACGATTTTCTTTTTTTTTCTCCTTCATTAGAGTAGCCTGGCTGAAGTTTTTGTTGCTATTGACAGATATAGATCAAGACGATAATTGGGGCTGTTTTAACCTCTTTCACTTTTCATAAAAAGAGATCCATCACAAAATTCAAATCCATGAAAACAGCCTCTACAAAAAATTCAAATCCATGAAAACAGCCTCTACAAAAAATTCAAATCCAGAAAAAGTTCCTTTTATAAGATTTTATAAAAATAATCCCTTTATAATACAGTCAGACGTCAGACCTGTATTTAATTAAGTTATTAAATTCAGAAAAAAAAAAAAAAAATTGTAATATTTGAGATTCGTTAAATAGAGATTTACTTTGCTTTGAACCACATAAGCACAAATTTTAAAGTCATAAGTACAAAATAATTGAAAAAAAAAAAAAAATATTATGACCTAGATTTATTTATTTATAAAATATCTATTACTCATAATAAACCTATTGCCTACTTCACTCAATGGAAAGTTTTAGTGTTACAAAAAATCAAAAATGCATTATTTATCAATTCTTCAAATCTGGTGTTATTTAAAAAATCTGTACTTCTTAACTCAATCAAATCACTACAGGATGACTTTGTGATCACTTATGTTGACAAATCACCTAATAATTATGCCATTATTTGTAAATCCTACTATCTCTCTATTTTAAACTCTTCAATCAATAATAGTAACATCTTCAGTTTAACTAATAATAACCTTATTATTAATAACCGAAAAATACATAATTACTATAAACTACTTCAACTTCCCTTCAATAACTTTAATTATCCTTATATAGTTCTCATACCTAAGTTTCACAAATCTCCAATTAAATTTCGCACTGTCACTGTTGGGTGTAACACTTATAACAACCAAGACCCCCTTATCATATATAAGACCTGTCCATTGGAACTGCTTCCCGGTCCGCTGAAATTCGTAGGTGGCGCTGCATGACGAGCGGTTTGTTTTGAAAAAATAATAGCTTCAAGCAGCCGGCTCGGCATTCCAGCCATTCCAACGTTTCCGATATCTGGGTGATTAGCGTCTTATAGCTTTACATCTGCGTTCATATTATTAGTTAATTTTTATATTATCTAATATTTTATTTATTTATTTTTTTAAATCAGCATTTTACATAATGAGTTACTGTTGTGTACCTCACTGTACATCGAATAAAAAAAAAAAAACCTGTTGATTCAACCGGAAAGAAAATTTCTTTCCATGAATTTCCTACTGATCAGTCAGTTCGCGAAAAATGGATAAAAAAATTTTCCAGAAAAGGTATTTATCGCATATAAATGAACTAGATCCATAAAATTTAGTTATATTACCGTACTAAATTATACTCTTTTATACTGTTAAACTTTTATACTTTTTTTTTTAAAATCATTAATAGTTAATTGTTTAATGATTATTAATATCGAAATACAAAATTTAAAATGTGTAAGATGAATATTTTTTAAATAAAAGTTGAAAAGTAAATCGTAGCTTATAAAATTATTTTTTAAAAACTTACTATAATTAATATAAAATGTAATACATTCTTAACCTTTCTGATTTCCGTGAAAAGAATTCATGTATTTATGAAACAAATATTCTTGAGGTAGGGTTTTCACTATTTCTTTTTAAATTATATGTTAGGAGTACTTTTTACTTAAACTTTATTACAATAGCAAATGGTGTTTTTATTTTATTTCACTCTAACATTTTAACCATAGAATAATAATAATTTAGCTATAGCTATAGCTTAGCAAATAGCTATAATGTATACAATGTTGACACTAGAGGATAAGTTTGCAAGAATCCCACTATATCTTAAAACATTTCACTCAAAAATATATCGCAAGAGGTCCCCCCCCCCCCTCCCTCAAATCAAAAAAAAAAATTCCACATAGTTAATTGAGTATTTTGCGATTTTTTTTATTGCATTGGATTCATTAAATTTCATTGCTTTAAAGCCTATGATCCTCTGTTTCTGTTCTGACTTCTGTAAAAAAAATTTTGAATGAAAAAAAAAAAAAAGAAAAGAAACAAATTGAGTAATTGTTTTAAAACAATTCTTAATTCTAAAGTTTTGTTAAGAGAATATATCAAGAAGTGTATATTTTATTTACAAACAGTGCTAAAAATTGCATTTATATATGACAAAATTTTATTATTTCAATTAGTGCACTTTGTCGAGCACTTTTTCAGTACTCAAAATCAGATTAAAATAAATTTTGAAACATTGAAATGCAGAAAATAATTACAATTCCTTCTGCATTTCTGATAAAAGTTTAGATTCTAAATATTGAAGCAGCATAGCTCCTTAACCACAAATGCAAAAGAAAAAAAAAAAATTATGTAACTTCTATTTATTTGATTTTTTACATTTTTTTTTTTTTTTTTTTTTTTTTTAATTCGTAAATTTGTAATTCTTGAAAAAGAAATCTGCATAATGTAATATCTCATTTAAATTTAAAAAACATGAATGGGAAAATCACACTCAATGTTTTTTCTTATTTTATACAATGGTGACATTAGAGGATGAGTTTGCAGGAATTCCACTATATCTTAAAACATCTCACTCAAAATTCCTGAAATTTGAAAATAAGTGAAACAAAATTTCACTTATTTTCCTGTATGTTTTTTCTTATTTTTCCCTTGTATATATTTAACTACTTCTTCATTAAAAAAAAAAAAGAAAAAGAAAGAAATCAAAATAATCAGTTATTAATAATTTATTTATATTATTTGCTTTTTTCTCACCAGTTTTATTTAAAATAAAAAAGCCTGGGTTTATGTTACAAACCATTTTATTTCAGTATATATATAATTAAGCTATATTAAACATTTTATACTCTTAATTTATGTTAAAATCCTGTAAACAATTAACAATGGCCATATTCTAAAGTAAAATAATGACATCTGTATTTAAATCAGCTGATTTCTATGTATGTTATATCAATATCAGAAAATAATTACAATCGCAAGGGCGATTATTAAAAAATTAATAATTAATTAATTAATTTTTATTTATTTATTGTGAATCCTTGTATAGTAAATAATGTAAACAAAAAGCTAACAAAGTTAACTTTTTCAGTTCAGTATAGTAAACAAATACTTTTTTTTCATTTCAGTTACAAAGTTAAAGTGAAATGCAAAATATTAAAATTGTAATACATGGTTCATAATAAAACGCCTGTTAACAATATGATGTTTGGCAGGATTATTAAAAAAATAATAATAAATTAAAAAAGGCAATGTATTTTGCGATACTAGTTAATTTTCTTTTTCTTATTTATGTGTTTACAGTCAACTGTTATTGATAAAAAAGATTTATTTACAGAAGTTTCAACGATATTCTCCCACTCCCCTTTTTTTGTGGTTATTATTGCCAATGTTATGAAAAAAATCAATAAAAAATACAATGAAATTAACAGGTATCATTGTATATTTACATCATAACGAGACAATGATAGCAATCCGTCAACTTGTGATTCGTGTACAAAAAAAAGAAAGAAAAAATATTTTTCTTTTATTTCAGAAGTCAAAAAGCAATTTAAAATAAGCAATGGATTCTTAGAATTCTGAAAATGATTTTTTTTTCAAACTACAGTATAAATTAATCATTTTTATTGATTTTTAAAATCGGGATGTTTTACATTCGTTTTATATGAAACAGTTGATATACTATCTCCGGCTTGTGCCGCCATCTAGTGAGCGCTAGCTGCGTAAGTGCATGATTAGCGCGGACATTTTCTCCCGTAGAATTTCGCCGAATGAACAGGTCTGATATATGATAAGGGGGTCTTGATAACAACAATGCTAATAAAGCTCTACTGGATATTCTAAAACAAATTTACAAATGTACTTGCAAAGTTGATAATTTACACTGTCTTAAAAATAGCTTTCAATTAATTCAATACATCAAATCGCTCGATTCAATAGACAATATTATGACTTTTGACTTTCAAGATCTTTTCAATAATATTGAGTTATCAGATCTTAGTAATATCATTTACAGTCTTTTTCAAGAATATAAAGCTCAAATTAATCTTCCTTACAATTTTAAAGAAGAAAAATTTAAAACACTTCTTAACTTTGTTATCCATAATAATTATATCTTCCACAACAACGATATCTATTTGCAACAATTAGGCATTCCACAAGGAGGTTGTAGCTCCAGTATTTTGGCAGATCTCTATCTTTATTATTATGAAAAGCAAATTTGCAATGATGATGTTCGATTTTATCGTTACATCGATGATATTATTGTATTTTATCTCAACAAGAACTCACAAAATAGCTTTTCCTTCAATTATCCACCTAATTTAAAGCTAACTCAAAATACTCTGACTAATCAATCTATTAACTTTTTAGATCTCAAAATAATCATCGATGGTAATAAACTTTACACAGATATCTATGACAAACGGCAAGATTTTTGTTTTAATGTAAACTTATTTACACATTTTAATTCATGTCTGCATCTTTCGGTATTTAGAAACATCATCATTAACCATTTATTTCGAATTAATAATTTATGCTCTGCAAAGTTTAAAAACAAGAATATTAATAAACTGATCACAGCCACTGCTAAAATGGGTTTTCCTAAAAACTTTGTATTTTCTATTTTATATCCTTAACCATGTCTCTGTCAGTACAAAAAAAAAAAAAAAAAAAAAAAAAAAGCTGTGTACACTCTTGTGTATATCAACAAAAAAATTATAAAATAATAAAAGACAATAAAAAAGGTGGCGGTTGGGTGGGAAGATGTTTGATTACGGAGGTGGGGTGGTGTTGTTAGGCTGGATGGTTGGGTGGGTTTGTGAAATTAAATTTAATAAAAAAAAAAAAAAAAAAAAAGTAGAAGGCTTGTTGCATTTGCTTTGTATTACTATGCAAACTTTCATTTTCCATTAAAATTTCAGTTTTTTCCTTTTTGAGTTGTCAACTATATTTAATGTTCTAATTATACTGTTAAACACAATGTGATCAATCGGTGAATTTCATTGTGGCTTCGTGGTTTCATTGTTGTTCATCTGCTTTGTAATTTGCATTTTTAAATCCATATGGTTCCTGTTCTGGTTGTGGCAGGCTGGGGGAGTGTTGCCGGCATAAAACTAGTGTAACCCCACAGGCAAGTCACAAGTCTTGCCGCCTGCCTCCTTCTTCCTACCTTGTGTTTCTTAGGTTGTTTTTTCAGTAATTTTGATAAGTTTATGGTTTTAAGTTAAGATTTGTTGTTTTACTTTATTGATTCGTTTGTTTTGCAGGCTGTTAATTAATAGATCTGGTTTCTTTACATTAGTGTATTTCATCCACTAATGATTTTTTTTTTTTCTTTATCTTATTGGTCATTGGTGTTTCAGTGATCTTGTATCTGTTGCTTGGCTTCTACTATGCTTAATAGATCATCTTTATTATATATATGTATATATATATATATATATTATCTATTTGTATTTATTGAAATTTTGGCAAAATAGGTAAATAAATAGAAGTTTCACAAAAAGAGCCTTAAAATCTGCATTGACGCTTAAGAAAAAAAAAAAAAAAAAAAAAAAAAAAAGCTGTATATTTTAATAAAAACCAATAGGAAAATATATTCAAGGAGAAAAGGGGGGGGGGCATTAGAAAATGGAAAACCTGTAATTAGAAATATCATCACTATTTTCTTGAATATATGAAGCGTTAAAATTATGGGTCAAAACTTCATCAGTTAAATGTGGCATTTAATAAAATGAAAATATGATATCAGACATTGAGGTCTGTGATATATTAGTTTTACTAGTAAATAGTTTTATATGCAGAAAGTATTGTGATGGTACTAGTACATATTTATTTATTTCATTTATTGTGGAATTTTTTTTCTTTACATATTTAAATTATGTTTTTAGGAAGTGATAGTGGAAGTGAAAAGAGCTTGCCAATGTCTTCAATTAATACTCTTCTTGCCATGGACAGTAAACAAATGGGCACATCCAAGATAATAAAAAATTTAGATGATCAGGATATGAGAATTGATGTGATGCAATTCAAACCAGATGCTTTATGGCAGAGACCTCAAGCTGGGTAACTATTAATTTAATATTTAGGCTAAATGTTATTTTTCAGGTTATCTATTTAACTGTTTACAGGATTCATACATTGTAGGGAAAACGTGAAGTGTTCAGGGATTTAAAATTTTGGTTTCAAATCTTGGGAATATTTTTATTATTATAATGAAAATATTCCAACCTTAACAGTAAAAAAAATTTATTATGAAACCTAGACAAATTAAATTTCTTCTTTTCACTCCTACATTTTTCTTGTTTAGTTTAATTCAAATGATAGAGTATTGTAAAAATATTCAAAAATTCATGTCACTATAATGAATAGTAACACAGTATCTTCTAATAATTTTGCAAAAAAGTATGACAAAAATTGTACTAAAATGATTAATTTACCATGTTTTGTTTAAAAAATCTGGTGTGAAACAACCACACGACTTCTATTACCCACTATTACACGTATTATATGCATTTTTTGGAGATAATGTGATCAGAAGATATAAAAGTGACCTAAAGAAGTAGAAACCTAACATTTTTCCGGTAAGAGAAACTTTATACACATGTAGACATATAAAACGAAGCTTACATATAGCGAGGTAAAAAATAAGAAAAAAAGAAAAATGGTAGAGTCATTATTTGAAACACCAATTTCCGTGATCTAAATAAACTTCTGACCTACCTAAACAGGATGGCTGTCAATTTTTTTTTTTCCTGATATAAGAAATAAATAGATTTATATAACAATTTTCAAGAAAATCGTTAGAGCCGTTTTTGAGATACCAACTTTTACCAACACTCAATTATTGACTGCAAAACAATAATTACATACAAAAGGATATTTAAAAGTGAGTTAATATGGCGAGTTTGAAAAAAATCTGTACAGTCGTTTTTAAAGGAACGCTCTTGCGAAACCTGAAATTGAGCTATTTATACAGGACGCCTATCAAATTTCCTGAACAAACCAACTATGTCATTCGAAAGAATATCTAATAGAGTGTGTGTATAGCAAATTTGAAGAAAATTGTTAGAGCTGTTTTTGAGATACGGACTTCCGGTTCCACTTCCGGTTTTTCAATTTGGAAAAGGAAAAGTCAGGGAATTAAAAAAATTCTAATGTTAGTCACCTTGTAAAACAAAGTATAGAAAGTTATTATTAGACAAAACAAATTCTATGCTGCAAGAGCAGTGGATACCACCCATCTGGTTATGTAATGTGTAGCTAATATTTTCATAAAAATAATCTGGAATGACAGGGTACATAGGCTGCTCAAAGCAAACAGCTCATAGCACCATGGCAACGGCGCATGGCAACCAATGCTGGAGGACAATCTGTCCACGTTGCCATGCTGTTATCAGCTGTTTGTAACTGCCCTATTATAGGGCCGCGGTAGCCCAGTCGATATGTATTATGATAACATATTGGGTGACATAGCATTGTGCATGTGCAGTAGAGTAGGATTTAGGAACATTAGTTTTAAAATAAAATTGCTCACCCGCCACCATTCACCAACAATAATGTGTATGAGTTTTATACAGATATTGTTAATTTTGAAATAACCTAATTATAATATATAAAATTAAGAAATTTAGAATGTTATAAAATTTAGCTAATAATAGATACATTATTAAAACCAACAACATTCAAATAAAAGTTACTTAAAATTAATTTAAATGTTAGCACTCATATTTTTCTTATAATTTTCATTTTATTTCTTTTAATTAACCTGTTACCTGCCGATGAAAATTTAAGAAATTCGCTTCCCAATGCCACCATTCTCTCTAAAATGAGTCAATCTTTCGAAAACACTGTAAAGATCACTTCCAAGGTTATTTTAAGGCATTGTCAAATCATATCAGTAGTTTCACTGGTGGCAGTACAATACAAAGAATCATACTTTCGAAAGACAAATATACACACCTGGGGCAAGTGGTTAAAGGACCATATACATTTTGGGAGATTAATTTTAAATTAAATACTTACCCTAATGTTTACTGTTAGATAACACTGCTCGGCATGAAAATTGCCCACAACACCATTTTTGCAAATTCTTATGTAAAATGCAGGGGTCGTACTTGTCCTGAAATTCCTGAATTTCCTGAAAAATAAAAAAAATGTCCTGAAATGTCCTAAAATATCGTAATCCGTCCTGAAATTACGCGAAATTTGTCATAAATCTATATATATAAAATCGTTCTTCCTGACTGACTGAGGGGGTGATTCATCATCGCCCAGACCAAACCCCTAGACCTAGAAGCATGAAATTTTGTGACAATGTTCGTTCTATGACGTAGGCATCCACTAAGAAGCGATTTTACAAAATTTGCCCCCCAAAGGGGGGAGGGGGGCAAAACGTGATTTCACAAAATCCTTCATATCTCAAACAAAAAAAGAGATACCCATAAAGTTTTTGCTTTAAAATATAGCTAATACAAATGTCTAAAAACCGATTTCTGGAATTTTCAAAATTTGGTTCCCATGGGGGGGGGGGGGGGGGGGAGGGCAAAACGTGATTTCACATGCGTAAAATGTAATTTTGCATAATCCTATATATCTCAAACAAAAAAATAGATATACGTGAAATTTTTGCTCTAAAATATAGCTAATGCAAATATCTAAAAACCAATTTCTGGAATTTTAAAAATTCAGCCCCCAGGTGGGGCAGCAGGGGAGGGGGCTATGGGGCAAAAACAAATAGAAATACAGTTAGGGCATTCAAAATTGGTACAGATACGTTTTAGAGGCCTGCAAGTCGAATGAGGATATTTTCAATTGTGTAAAGTTATTAGGAGGGGCAGGAATGGGGGAGGGGAGAGGGGGGGGGGCAAAAAATAAAAATAGAGTTAGATCGTTCAAAATTGGTATATAGAGGTTTTCGATACCTACAAATCGATTGCGGATATTTTCGAATTTGTAAAATTATTAGGAGGGGCAAAAAGGGGGTGGGGCTGTAAGGGGGGGCTATGGGCAAAAACAAATAGAAATACAGTTAGGGCGTTCAAAATTGGTACAGATAGGTTTTAGAGGCCTGCAATTCTAATGGGGATTTTTTCGAAAGTGTAAAGTTATGAGGAGGGCCGGGAAGGTGGTGGGGGGGGGGCTGAGGGGCAAAAAAAAAATTAAATAGCGTTAGATCATTTAAAATTGGTACATAGAAGTTTCCGATACCTACAAATAGATTGCGGATATTTTCGATTCTGTTTTAATAAGATAATTATTTATTTTATTTTATTTTTTTTGTGGGGAATTTTTCAGGATTTTTTTCAATACAGCAGTTTGAGCAAATGAGCGTTTTTCCAATATTTCTAAAAATTCTTTGTTCATGTTCTAATAATGTATCTAATATTAGTTTTATATTTGTATGTTTATTGTGTAAGTTAAACAAAAGTACAATTATAAACAAGATTTTTGTAAAAACCCACATGAGTTTTTTCGAGTAGGTGTTATGAAAAAAACCCACCTGGGTTTTTTCGGGTTTGTCAAAATCTAGCCAACCCTGAATAGAGGTGTTGATCCAGGTTTTAATTAATTTCTGAGGCCCGTTTTTGTGAAAAATAGGCCTCAGAATTTGCCATTGCATAAAAACTTTAATTTTGCAGTCCCTAGACAGGGATCGATCCAGGCAAAATTTGGGTCCCTTTTGCGGCCCCTTCACAAAATTCCACATAGTAAAAAAGGACCCTTCATAAAATTCAAATTCATAAAAAGGGACCCTTCACAAAATTCAAATTCATAAAAAGGGACCCTTCACAAAATTCAGATTTATAAAATGAGTCCTTTTACAAGATTTTGTTTTATAAAAAAATTCCTTTTATTAAATGTTTTCAGTATTATTTTTAATTACTGCCTTAATTTGGCTCAACGAAACTCTATTAACTTGATATTAAATATTACATAAAGTGATTGTAAAAACGGAAAATTTTACACAATATTTTACTTTTTCACAAAAATATTTTATATTTCACAAAAATAAATAAAAATTTCACAAAAATATTTTGTTTTTCACAAAAAAGGGACCCAAAAATTAAAACCTGGATCGACCACTGCTAGATATCTAATCAATGTTCAATATAATAAGTATTTCATTTAAACAAGTACTGGCAATGATATGAAATAATACTTAAAAGATAGAAAAATTTTATAAAATGAAATTTTGTGAAAAAGGCCATTTTTATAACTGTATTTTGTGAAGTAGTTTATATTTCATGGATTTATGTTATTTGACGGAAATCATTTTATAGTTTTGAATTTTGTGACGGGACAGCAGATGTGTTCCAATATTTAGCTGGATCAGCCTCTAAAATGCTATAGTTTTTTTTTTTTTTTTTTTTTTTTTTTTTTTTTAACTCAGAAAGAAGTTTATATTTACATTTTACTCTTATAAACTTTAATTCTTGATATGTGGATTTTTTATTTCGATTAGTGCGAGAGATAAAAGCAGTGTTGCAAAGAATTTACCTTGCGATATTTTTTTTTTTTTTAACCTGGCCAAATGTAAATGTCCTGAAATTGTCCTGAAATTTTGAAAAAATTATGTCCTGAAATTTTATGTAGTACCAGTACTACCCCTGAAAATGACCTCCTGATTCCAAATATGATGCCCATTTTGCCCTATCACCCATCGTATTTTAGAGATGGCCCTCTATTTTTATCTTTTTTCGGTGATTTTATGGATATAAATTTGATTTTTAGGAGGGGGGGGGTTATTTTAACTGTTAAGTATATTCTGAGGGGCTACAGAGTTGGGAAATTCTAAAACATGAACATTTGCGGCAAGGGGAAAATTTAAGGGGGGGGGGGATTTACCACTGAAATTATGTATTAAATTTCTTATTTTTTTTTTTATCTATTATTAATGTTATTTATTAAACATTATATTTTTTAATTTAGAAATTTATTCATCAACCATGAAAGTTCATTTCAGAAAATTTTAGAGTGGAAGGCTGATTTTTTTATACCAACTATGTGAAAAATACCAGAGCTGGGAATCGAACCGGGGCCTTCCGCTTTACGTGCGGATGCTCAAACCATTGAGCTACCCTGACTGATTACCAGCTAGGCATTTCTTACATAACATTCATTGCGAAAGTCACCGAGTCTGTAAACACAGCTGTTTTAGAATAAATTTCTAAATTAAATTAAAATTTCGTGGTCTATTGGAGTTGTGCCATGGATATTAATGTCACTTGATATAGCTGTGTTTACAGATTCGGTGACTTTGCCAACGAATGTTATGTGAGAAATGCTTAGCTGGTAATCAGCCAGGGTAGCTCAATGGTTAGCATCTGCACGTAAAGCGGAAGGCCCCGGTTCGATTCCCGGCTCTGGTATTTTTCACATAGTTGGTATAAAAAATCAGCCTTCCACTCCAAAATTTTCTGAAATTATATTTTTTTTGTTTTTAGGTGTTAAATTAATTCTTTTTCATTCTCTAAATCAAATTCATGGTCATAAAATTACCGAACAGTGATAAAAATTGAGAGAGAGGGTTGTGTCCCTAGAAAACGGTGGGTGACTGGGCAAAATGGAAGTCATATTCAGATTCAGAACGTCATTTTACATAAGAATCAGCAAAAATGGTATCGGAGCTTGAATTTTTTTTTTTTTTTTTTTTTTTTTTTTTTGGCAGTGCAGTGAAATTGTTGTTTATAAACATCAATTTATCAAAATTTTTTGTTTTGGTGTATTAAAGATTTAATAATGTTTAACGAATGATTCTCAATTGAAACAACAAATTTTGAAATATTGCAGGAAGCATTTAAAAAGTTGCACAGTTATTATAACTCGAAAGCTGTAATGTATCAGAACTCTTTTATGGAGATCTATCTATAAGCTAGTTATAAACAATATGTACACTGCCTTCAAAAAGAAACATGTTGTAGCTGATCATAACTTATTTAAATTCCATTTCATAAAAGCTATTCTCTATTTTTTAAAGCATTATAAAAAAATAAATAAAAAAAATAAAAAAAAATATTTTACATTTTTTTTAACTTACAAATTTTGTGGATATAGGGTAAACCAGTCTTATGTGTAATATAACAATGTGTATTATTGTAAAAGGATAATTGTAGGTAAAAACAAAATTGAATATATTTAATTAAAAGAAAAAAAATAATAATCTATTAGATCATAAAAGTATTACAAACTTTAAGCTTTTTTTTCCCCCATCTATTACAAATGTAGTAAACTAAAATTTATAAATAATTTTAAATATTAATGTCTGTTATATCTGATAAATTGTAGTCTTTCTCCTAGAAAACTGCAAATGGCCCATGTTGATCATCTTGGAAGAGTAACTGTTGAATTTGAACCTGAGCCTGATAAAAGAAGAGGTCAGTCTTTTTTAGTTCTTTTTCTTTCTCTCTTTAACGAGAATGATTTGATATCTATAGCTATAAAAAAAACTAATTCTAATAATAATAATAATAATGCATGTAATGGCACGTCTGAGAAAAAAATGGTCGTAAACTTAAAATAATTTGTTACTTGTATATATAATTATATGTAGAAAATCATTGTTTTTGTTTGGTCATTGCATTAATATGAAATTTTTAATGTAACTTTTTTTTCTAACAAAGACTTTTCCAGGGTAATGGATTTTGAATTATAGAATTCTGACTCACACTTAAATTGGCCTTTATAAACTTCTTAAATGTAAATTAAGTAAATAAATCTTAATTAATTAAAATTCTTAATTACTTAATTATTAGAAGTGCTATTTAGAGATGATGAGATGGAATATTTAGACGTACTTTATGATATGCATTTATATTTTTTGATTGTAGAATCTAGGATATCAAAAGCTGTGAAAAAACTAGTCAATTGGGATGAAGATAAAGTAAGATTTTGTTTCTTATTTTCATTTTAGTTTAACTTGTACAGTGCTGACTCTAGAATAAAAGGACTGCAAGGGGGGGGGGGATTCAATAAATAGGGCAACCTATTTTCAAAAAGGACATTATTTGTATAATTTGCTGCCTTCTACGTGTGATTTTTGTACACGACAAAAGAAAATTACTAGTTTTACGTGTGTAAGTTCTGTGTAAGCTATAGCTATATGAATTTGTTCTTCCAGGAATGCTGTAAAATTATTGCTAGTAGGTTACACGTCAGGAAGAAAAGTATCTAAAGGCCTCTGAACATTTAAAAATGTTAGAAAGTCCACTTGGTACTTAAATGTTTGGAAAAGGGCTGTTGGGTGCTAAAATGTATTTAAAGGGCTGCCGGGTGGAGCACCCGGCCAAATTAGCCTAGAGTCAGCACAACCTGTATTTTGCAGCTTTTTTAAGATCAAATAATTCTGAATTGTATTATTGCTTTGCTAGTGAACCTAAGTGAACAATGTTGTGCTTTTTTTTTTTCTCCATTTCTACTTTTATTATCTGACTAATGCAGATAAAGGAAATATATGTCAAGTTTTCACTGCATTTGCATATTTTAAGATGCTTGAGTTCAGAAAGTAGTGTTTGGATAATGATCAGTATGTATATGTATGTATGTAGGAAGGAGAGAGAATTTTTTGACTATCATATCTGCAAAACAAAAAAAAAAAAAAAAAAAAAAAATAGAATGACAAAATTTCAGAATTAAGACAATTCAGGTGTATAAATAATTTTTCAATATTTTATTTTATTTTATTTTATTTTATTATTATTTTTTTTTTTTTTGGGGGGGGGGACAAAATTACTTAACGCAGGTTGCAGTAGGACTAAACTAGCAGAAATCCTGACATAACGAAAAAGCGTTAAGTTTTCTCCATGCAAATTGATTTTTAACTAACTTCCCTACTAGCTAGACATTTGAAACTTTGAAAATATCTCAGAACCCAATGACAACACAATACTTCAAAGCCAGATTTTTAAATTTTTGATTAGTTTTATTTTTAATATAAAAAAAATAACCTTCTAATAGCTTAGAAATAGCAATTAAAATATTAGCTATTATTTAATTGTTGCCAAAAAAAATTACAAGTTCATTTTCTTTCAACATAAATACATTTAATTAAACGTGAAGGTTAAAAAATTATAAAAAGTTAAATTTTGCAGCTCACAAAAATTAACGTCATTATCACTTTAAAAAATTTATACACATTGATAAAGTGCTAATGTAGTTCTATAGCTATGATTCAACAAAAAATTTAAAAACATAGCATATAAAAAGTTTTTTTTTTATTTTTTTGTTATCTGTTTATGCTTTAAATCATACGTGAGTGACTCAAATTTTGCAATGAAAATTCGATAAATAAAAACTGCAACAAGTGTATGTAATACAAATTTAGAGAAGTTAGTTGATAAAATTGTTTATTTTGATACAAGGATTTACTGCTTATATATGTGTGATTCAAATGTTTATTATTTAATATTTACATACATTACAGAAAGATAATGGTGAAATCGTGCTCAGTATCAAAAGAGGAAAAAAATCATAAACAGGGGTCTGTCTAGGGGGGAAACTGGGTCCATTTACGGACCTTTCACAAAATTCCAGGCTAAAAAAACGGACCCTTCACAAAATTCCAGGCTAAAAAAACGGACCCTTCACAAAATTCCATGTTAAAAAAATGAACCCTTCACAAAATTCCATATTCATAAAACGGACCCTTCACAAAATTCCATATTCATAAAATGGACCCTTCACAAAATTTCATACTCTTAAAACGGACCCTTCATAAAATTCAATTCGGAGATAAACAAACTTTTCCCAAATTTTTTTGGAAAAACAAAGCATTCATAAAATAATACCGACCAAAAACATCTCCTCAGCAATATATAAACATTGCATCCCATCAGTTTTCTCTTATGTTCTCGTACTAGTCACTATCGCTACTACATGACAATAAAACCACGCCTCCATTTCTCGCAGAGTCCTCGCTGATTAGTAAGGGAATGACATCAAATACGATAATGGATGTGGCATACCTTTCCTGGATGTGACGAAATTTTTCTGTGGAAAATTACATAAATATTTTAGCAACATCTTTTTGCCGCATTGTGTTTGTTTTTGTTTAGTTTGTAATTCTTTAGTACGTGGTTTGTAGAGTAGCCTAGCTATAGATGTGTGATTTTGTATTTTCGTAATTTTGTCAGTAATTTGATTGCTTCCATTTAGTAAAGATGAAGCGAGGCTTGCCAGTTATGGGAAAAAATTTCCGTATTTCGGACTATTACGTTGCAAAAATACGTTCAAATTACAGTGCTCCTCTTTTATTGATTGACTCCTAACAAGATACAGAAAGATTAGGGCTTCTGTCTAAATGATTTGAGTGTCATTTGAAATTCAGAGGTTTTTTTTTTTTTTTCTGAAACACTAGTTTTTTTTTTTGGGGGGGGGGGGGAGGGGGATTTACCTATGAGTTGTAATTATCCATTAAAAGCATAAGCATAAATATCAGAGTTGTCCCCCAGGATTATAAAATGAGCAATGTGCTGCTAATGAAAAGGCATTTTCTAGATTCATGTGGGCAGTTTTGGATTCTTAAGGGTTCATTTAATATTTAAAATCCAGACATTTATTTTAAAATTTCAATTTTAAATACAAATAAAAGAAAAACTTTTAAACTTTAACTTTCTTTACAACTTAATTTTGCTTGTTACTGATATATGAACGACTGTTGATTGTTATGCACAATACATTACATTTATTTATATTTATAACGTATCTTCAATTTGAAGGTTATTTTCAGTAAAAGGCAAGGGTGCAACTTTTTTAGATTAAGAGCAAGAAGGGTGCCATTTTTTCAGTCAAAGGGCAGGCAGGGCACAGCGCCCTCCTGAAATTATCTAGATGAAACATATATACATATGTGTGTGTGTGTGTAGATAAAATTTGTGAAATGAATTTTCGCAAAAATAAAAATAATAACTATGTCAGGAAAAAATTTCACAAAAATAAGAAAATTTTTCACAAAAAAGGACCCTAGAAAAAAAACCTGGACAGACCCCTGATAAAACGATTTCAGAGTGCGAAAAAATACCAAAATCTGTATGAAACTTGATATATGAGAAAGTGCTATAAACAAAATACATACTGCTTTTAAATAATTTATGTGATTATTGTTTCTGTTACATTAGTTTTTTGCAATAAATTGTTTTTAATAAATTAAAATGCATATATCATAATTGTGCTGGTAAAGACGTTGGCGAGAAACATGCGAGTTACTTTGGTGCTAAATTTCAAATTTTGCCAAACGAGTCCTATACTAAAACTTTTCCACTGTTTTTAATTTGAAGCTTAATTATCTTTCATGGCAAGCATGCTGTTGGTGCCAACAACGAGATAAATAAATAATAACAATCTAGATCTCTGTATCAAATCAAATTCGGAGTTGGAGAAAAGGCATAAGTAACTTTGTTCCTGACAAGGGTCTTCTGACCGCTTTTTTTTTTTTTTTTTTAGAAAGAGAGAAAGGGGGGGGGGGGAGGGAATGGCTCAACGAGTTTTCTTCAAACTTGCTCTATTAACATTATTTTTGATGTCCTTTCGTATATAATTGTTGGTTTCCAGTGAACAGATACTTTTTTCAAATTTTGGGTAAAATCGGATGTGGGTACCTCAGAATTACATCTAACAATTTTCTTTAAATTTGCTACTCTTTTTAGATGTCCTTCTGCATGCATTACTTGGTTACTACAAGAAAATTGGTTGTTATTTCGATTAGTTAGGCCAGTTATAATTTTGGAAATGGGTGTTTTGAAGAATAAAGATTTTTAGTCATTAAAAGTGTTTTCAATTTGATTTGAGCCAAGCTTCTAACAGATCAAATCCATTGCTTTAGCTTTCAATTTTAATTTTTTACTTTCAAAGAATAAGTGGAACTGCTAGTAAAGAAATGTATATATATGTATATCAATATTTAATAAAGTGCTAGTGAATATGAAATAGGAGGTATCATAATAGTTAAATTCATTACATTTTAAACTGCTTTATTTTGAGTATTTTCACTCTAAGTTCAGAGCATCTTCAGGATGATGCTATCATATATGTTCAGTATTGCCACAGGCTACTAAAAGGCAACTATTTTGAGTCTGAGGAGAATATGGCAACTTTTTTGACCAAAAAAGCTTGAAAAAGCAACTATTTTCACAAAAAGGCAACTAATGGGAGACTATTTTTCTCCTTTTGCAAAATTCTGTCAGAAATATCAGAAAAATCTTTCAGAGAGAAATATTTTGTATTCATTTTATAAACAATCCCATATCTTAACTTTTTCACCTTTTATTTATTTATTTTTTTACCACTTTAAAGTATGGTATGTCCCTGATGTTGACCCAGAAACAGGTGAAACATCCCATGAGAATGTAGAAATAGCACCAGACATGACATATGTACCTATCAAGCTCGCCAATTTGCTTATTACAAATGGCTGCTAGTACACTCCTGTGTCCTGTTATGACCTTCCTCATCCTGATTTCATAAAAAAAAAAAAAAAAAAAATCATAAAAGAAAGCTCTTTTAGTAAATCAGAAAAGGAAGAATACAGCAAAGGAAACATAAGCTCCTAAGAGCAGACAATACTTAATCTTTTCAACAACCAAATCCCATGTTATTCTATAGGAAAATTTGTTTCTATAATGACTCATTGCCTGGTGTATTATTATTATTATTATTTTTAATTCAGTTTTCACATTCAGAAGTTTTTTTTTTTTTATGGTATATTTTAATTGAATAGTAAGAAAATATGTATAGTTTTATCCTTTAATGATCGTTAGCATGTGATATTTAAGCTAGTATTTTGGTCACTAGGCTACTATTTAGGCAACTATTTTTGTTCTATTTCTTTTGTGGCAACCCTGTATGTTCAATAATTATCAAAATGGCAACATTAGCAAATTAATGAGTAACAGTTTTTCTGAAGGTGTTCTGGGCTTTGAGTGAAAGTGCTTGAAGAAAAGGAATTTCAAAGGTATTGAATTTAATGCTTAGAATTTATTCTTTACATTCTTTAATATTTGAAGTGGATATTCTGTTAAAAACTGATTTTGTAATTTTTCTTTCACCCAGAAAAAATGTTTTCTGTTTTATGCTTTTATAAATGTCAGGTTCAGTACCACTTAAAAATTTTAAAGACTTGCAAAATTTTCTTTTAGCCTCTCAAATACCATTCTAAATGCACTTTTGAATTGCTCTTTTTTTTTTTTTTTTTTTTTATGTGATAAAGACAAAACACAATTAAAAAATATAGTAATAATGTTGTTAACCTAGATTGTCTTTGTTGACATTCAGTTCTTGCTATTTTTATTGCAAAACGGAATAATAGTAAATAAATTTGTGCCATGGCTTAGTATAGTATAATACCTATGTTATAACTTATGTTAGTTTTGTAGATAAATTAGTATTATCAAAATTTTTTATATCATTGAATCAATTTATGTAGTTTTCAATTTTGAAATCTCTAATCCAAAGTTTTTAATAATTAAACCATTGTATTTATTTAAATGCTGTTTGAAAGTTTATATAAGTTATATATTGTCTTGTTGCATTTACAATAGTTATATTGTGTATTATATTACTGTCCATTAGAATCAAGAAGATATGGCTTGGAAAGTTGCTGAAATGATTGTTAAAGATATCTGTAGTGTCACAATGGCAGAATCTGAAAAATCAACTCCAAAAAAGAAACCATTATAGTTAAAAGTATAAAAAAATTTTATTTTTCATCTTATTTTTATTTTTGACTTGGTTATATTTCTTTCTTTCTCTCTTTTCTTTCTTTCTTTTTCTTTTTTTTCTTTTTTAATTATTTAAATCTACAGTAAGCACTAAATGTTAGTAGTTTATATTCTGTATGCTCTTTTCAAAATCTTACTGCAATTAATAGTTAAAAACATAAATTTTCTAAAAAATTTAAAATTAAGTAAAACATTTATCAGAAAAGTAAGAATAATCATATCTTGTTTACATATCTTCTTAAGTACCAATGAGGAATTTGCATACATAGGGGAATTTAACCAAATCTTGTTTTTTTTTTTTTTGGTAGTTTTAGGCCCATAAATTTCAAAAAGTTTATTAAAAAATGCAAAAAAAGTTCTCATTAATTTTAAAAATAACTTTAAAATTAACCTAAAATCACATGACTTCAATATGCTGCCTGGCGTCACACTTTGTGATGCTTCAATGTTTACATTTTCAGGGTTGCCAACTGCTCCGATTTTTGCGGAGTTTCTCCGAAAAAATTTAAAAACTCCGCAATTCCGCGAAGTAATGTTTATGCTCCGCAAATTCAGTCTTGACCACCTATTTAAATATTTTTTAATAAATACATAAAATTGAATAGTGGCAGACACTGAAAAAAAGAAATTTTTTTCTTTCTTTCTTTTTTTTTTTTTCCTTGCACACATCTAGGCAGAAATCGTTGTCCAATCCTTATCAACTTTTGATTTTGCATTTCCAACAGTTGCCGCATAAAACATTATTCTTTGAATTTTATTTTTTATCTATGAAAGTGCTTCATAGTATCTTGAAAATAAAAAAAATAAAACTAACTTTTACAATTTAGCTGAAGAACCACATGCTTCATCCTACAATACTCATAAATAAATAGTAAACAAAAAAAAAAAAGAATGAAAGAAAGAAAACATTTTAGTGATCGAAATATTGCTGACTCAGAACAGGAACAAGTATTTGTTTACATTAGCTAAGAGTGTGTTTAATTAAAACCACAAGCTGAAAGGGGGGAAGAAAGAAACCAAATGCTATGATTATGTGGTGTTTTGATTTTCATTTAAACTGTATCAATGTTTCAGTTATTGTTACAAAATTGTTTATTTTAATTATTTATCGATAAAAATAATGGATTCAAAGCTACTGAACTTTAAGGCCGATTGACAACGCCAGGCCTCATAGTCCTCCTATATTTCCTATTTTTCCTATATTTTCGCAATTTGGCAGATATTCTCCTATATTTTTACACCAACTCCTATATTTCCTATATTTTTTTTTACGTCTACTGTTAGATGATATCCAGACTGCAAAAATTTACTCTACAAATAATACTCTGAAGATTTATGAACTAATTTCTTTTCTCTGCTTTCGATGAAACAACTGATAATGGAAAAAAACAACTAGATATAAAATTTTGGGATGAAGAGCGTAACCAAATTGTTAGTAACTTCCTGCATGCTTTTGAACTGGGTCATGCTACAGCAGATATTTGGAAAAACAAGATATATTTGACACTTGTACTTGATAAGTTACCAGTTAATAAATTGTTATCTGTAAGCTCTGATGGACCACCTGTTAACCAAAAATGACTTGAAGAAATTGACAGTGAACTAAATGATAGAGATTTTCTGTCTCTTATCATAGTTCTTGTAACGTGCATATTGTGCATAATTCCTTCAAGAATGCAATAATGACTCAAGTAGTTAGTCACTGGGATATTGAAGATTTTTTGGATACTGTGTTTAAATTTCTTCATAAATATTCGAATTGCAAAGAAGATTTCCGAGGTGTCCAAATCGAAGTTGGAACTAAGAAAGAAGAAATTATGAGATTTGTAAATAATAGGTGGATGACACTGATACCAGTCAATACTAGAATTATAAATCAGTGAGAAGCATTAAATGAATATTTCCTGAAATTTATACCAGAAAGTAAGATCAAGAGCCAGTTGCAATCCCATTCATATCGATTCCTGAGAACTGTTCTTACTGATTCTACCGCTTTGACGCGTTTACATTTTTAAAAATCGGTAGGGGAAAGCTTAGAAATTTTTTTGAGAATTATGCAAGTAGAAGAACCGTTGGTTCATATTCTTAATAATGAACTTTTAAGCTAATAAAAAATCCTTTCATCAATTTCCAAAATTACGACAGTACATTTTTGCTCTCACAAGCCATGTTTTGGCCATATCACATGATAGATTTTCACTCAACTTTTTACTAAACACAACATTATATCCAACACACTCAGCCTGACCTTGTTCAAGAACAGCACATTTTCAGATGATCAACTTTTTCGAAGCTGTTTACGAAAAGCTGACTGTGTTGAGTGCGCTCATCAGAATTGACCAATAGGAAGAATAGACATGATTTTTTCCTGGAATACCTTTAGAGAAGGGAATACATCACCCTATCAGTTCGGGGGAACCCTAGGGACAGCTGATCGGTTTCTCATTCGTTCAGCTTCCCCAACTTTGAACGACGTTGAGTGAACATGTTGTGTTGAGTATATATGCTCCCGTGTGATATGCCCATTTACTTACCAACATTACTAACTTTAAAAGCTTGACTTAGTTGGACTTTTAGAGGAATGGAGTAGTTTCATTATTTTGTATATAATATTAATCTATAATAATAAAAGAAGATGTTTGTCTGTCTGTGCATCTATACATTCAGCCCCTACTGAACGCAGAAGTATAAAATTTGACATACGGGTGCTCAGAAGCCTTCCCGAGTTGATAGTGAAAACAGAATTTAAATATTTTAATTAGTTCCGGAGATATTAATTAAAACATCGACCAATGCCTAATTAAAAAGCGAGCGGATCGTAATTTTCGCCCTTCAGCGTATTCCTCAAAAGAGAAAGCAGAGAGAGAAAAATTTCGCGGGTTTTTCTAAAGCGATTGCTGCCGATCTGTTGGAAATATCGAAAATACACCTGTGCCACGAGAAAGAGCATTTATTACTGATTCTTACGGTACATTTTTTTTTTTTTTTAAACGGATTTTTTATATTTTTAAAAAAAGTTTTAAAAAGGGTCGAAAATTTCTCTTTTTCTCAATTGTCTTTTTTGAAATGCCCTGTACGTCCGAGTAACTGTTCCATTTCTTAACAACTGGTATATTTGGAAAGGACATTTAATCCTCTTTCGAACCATATAAACATTTTTACAAAATACGGATTAGCGATTCATATTTTTAGATTTTACGAAACATCGATTTTTTCACAAAACATTTTATAACTCAAAAGCGTTTAGAGATAAATCATTTCTTTTATTTTTGTATATAGATCTCGCTTCAACACTTGAATACCCAAAAGATTGAGAGAAAATTTCAAAAACTGAATGAGTTATAATTTTTTTAATTTTCAGTATCGCGGCAGTTTTCGATGAAATTCTGAATCGACGTTTCTGAAACTCTTGCAACTGACCTTGACAGAGAAGAGAGAATAAGATTCTTCAGTGCCAGGTGCTAGAGGTCGGGAAAAATTGCTTTTGGTTTTTCGCCCACGTGACAAAGTATACTGGAAATAAAAAAAAAGCAGTTTTTGAATTTTTTCAATTTAAAATCGATCAAAAGCAGAACTTCGAAATTGCCCGTCATTATGGCTCACCTGTATGCAGTTAAAAAATCTAAAGTATAGCTTTAAAAATACAATAAATGAACATATTATATTTATTTAAATTCATTTTTATTTCATCTGTTAATGAGTTTCTTTTAACAGAATAATATTGATTTTTTTTCCCTTTTCTTTTTATGAATTCGGTTGTAAAAAAAGCAGTTTTGGAATTCTTAAATTTTAGATGGATTTCAATAGAAATCGTTAATCGCCCTTGATAGATTAGCCATTTTGAGTCTAAAATATATCATAGATATTCATTATTGTAATACATAATACATCATTTAAAAGATATTTTAAAGTATTTTTATTGCAGGCTATTAAAATGATATAAGCCGTTCAAATTCTGTACGAAACTTTCGGAGAAAACTACGGAAAAACCAGAAAATTTTTATTCTTTTATATTTTACAGAGTTTCAAATTCAGATTTTCGCTCACATTTCGTACTAATAATTTTTAACGATATATAGCCCAGAATTAAGCAAGTTTTGGAGAAAACCACAGATAAGTCAGACACAAATCTTTTTTAAAAAATGTTATACGGCGCCACCGAGCGGGACTTAGCTAAAGTCAGAAATTTGAAAGATCATAACATGGTGAGCGAACAGGCTGTTTCAGATATTGAAAAGGGAAGAGGGCGCCGAAGGTGCTACCGCACGGGAATTTACTGTGCTTTCAATAAGCTGTTTTCACGATATATCGATAAGCTGTTATTAGACCTAAAACGGGGAAAAGGCGCCACCGAGCGGGAGTTTCGTAAAGTCAGATTTTTCAGGAATCGCGAACCAGCTGGTCGCCGAAGGCGGCTAGTATAGAATAAGAGTGCCTTTCAAAATTGTTTGATAAGTTTATTGACTGTTTGGTTTGTTTACACTACTCCCCCCCCCCCCCACACACACAAAAAAAAAAAAAAAAAATTTGTTTTTTAATAATATTGACCAATTTGTCAACTTAAACCTTAAGTGACAGACTTGTCACTTGTTACCTTAAGTGACAGATTTGTCACTTAAGGTAATAAATAGTCTCTGATTTGGAGGCCCTTATCAAAGTGAATGCACAGGCCCATGCACTGAAATCCTTGATCTAAATCAGATTCCACAGGTGAGCAAAATTCCAGTTGATCTAATTTTTTCATATATGGGATTAAATGATGGCTATTTTTCTAACCATGTATTTTTCTAAAATGTGTTAATAGAATCGTGCATACGTTATTGTATTTTTGAAATTATAGGATGTTTATTAAAACTTGAAGTTATTAGGGCTGTAATTGGGGACACACATTTTAGAATTTTATGGATAATGGTACTCAGTTTTGTTTGTGTACATGTGCTCCGAACTACTATGTATCCTATATTTCGTTTGAAATTCCTATTTATTTTTTCTTTTAAACTCCTATATTTTTTTCTATTAAACTCCTATATTTTTTCTTTTAAACTCCTATGTTTTTTTATTCCTTTGCTATGACCCCCTACAACGCTTTATTTAAGATTTATTTGAAATAATTATGCTTTTATTTTATCATTCACTTAAAGCATTAATGATTTATTATTATATCTTCATTTGTATCTGGGAAAAAAAATAAGTAAACAAATTATGACCAATAATCTGCAAAATTCTAAAGTTTACAAAACATATGGTCCCAAGCTATGCAGATTAGAGGGAGTTGACTTAGAGATGAGATCATTTACACATTTATATGATTTCGTTTTTAGATTTTTATGTGACATTCATGAAAATTGTTGGAAATTAATTTTTTTTTTTTTCTTTCCCCTTTGTGCTTCTCTTTCTTTCTTTCTTTTTTTTTTTTAATGTAACTGAATAATCTACTTTCATATATTGCCTTTATTTATGTATGGAAAATATGCCATTATGCAAAAAACAAATTACTTTTGGGTTTTAAGCTTATATTCAGACTTAATCATTTCCCATTCTTATCTCTCTTCACTGTTTTGCTAAATATATTTGATTATCAATAAATATTTCTAAATTTCATATGATTATTGTTAATTTATTTTTGGGAGTAGTTTTATTTCTTTTCTTTTCTTTTTTTTTTTTATGTATTTTTCAAATTGCTCCTCAAAGTAGCCAAAATGCTCCTCAAAATTTCTCTGAATACTCCTCAAACTGTTTTTGAAAAGTTGGCAACCCTGCATTTTGTTAGCCTAGTTAGCAAGCAGCAATTCGTTTTAACTTTCGTATTTATCAACTGTTTATGTGATTTCTGAGCATTTCTTTTTCATCTTATAATCATTTATTATCATTATTATTTTCAATTGTTTTCTTTTCATTGTGGTTTCCAATGTTTTCGTTTAATAGGATCCTGTGGAACACTAAAGAATAGCTTTTAAGAAGCATTAGCCGTTGTATTAGTACAGTGTGGTACAATACAATATTTATACTATGATTTTTTAATATCTGTCATTATTATAAAATACAAAACCTATTTCAGTGATTCAAGAAGTAAAGCAGAGCACAAAATCGAATTTAAACAACGATTACTCCCGTTTGTTGTTATAAAGAGTGACGTCGCGATATATTATACTGCGTTTTCTCAATAGAGTAAATAGTGCAATCTTAAAATTGTTATAAATCAGTAATTAGATTTCAAATAAAGAAAATGTATGTATGTATTTTCATACCTTTTCATTTTCTATTATATAAGAATAAAATCAGAAAACATGCAAATTCCTCATTATGATTATATAACTTAAGTATGAATTATATAAAATCTCGAGTAATAATAATAGCAATGTCTGTACAGTAAATTCAGTGATTCAAAACTGTCGAAATTCACGATAATTATTTTTAATGCTGATTTAAATGAATTCTTATAAAAATAAATAAAATAAAAAGTATCACTACTGTCAATTTTATTTATATGATGATGCATATCCCTATGAACTTCTCTATCTCTGTGCCTCTCAACCTAATCTCTCAAAGTTCTTCTGGGTATATCAATAGCAAAAAAAAAACTGTCAACATTGAAACAATATATGAACAGTTCGAACAAAAATAAAATATACTCGTTGCTGTTTCCAAAAGACAAATATTAAAAGAAAGTTAGAATGCAGCCAAGAATGATTCTGCTGTGCAGTGTTATGTTTGAGGATTTTAACAATAAATAGAGAGAAATAAACCCAGCCATTCATCCAGTTAAATCAGAAGTCTCGGTATTGCATTGCAGGGCATTTTTAAAAATTGTGCATGAAGATTTAACAACTTTCTTCTATAGGAATTTTAAATATAATAAATTATGTGTATAAAATGAAAAAATGTATTTTTATCTGAAATAAAGGTCATCATATGTCTTTTTTTTTTTTTTTTTTTTTTGAGGGGGGGGGGGGTGCATTGCATATTAAACATACCTTTATATTACTTTTAAGCCACTTTTCTTATTAAAAATAGGCTAAAATTGCATGACAAATTTCATATTTGCCTATTAATATATAGATACATTGCATATGTGAAGTAGTAATTATTAAATGAGTTTTTGTTTGTGCATGTAGGCATTTAATTACAAAAATTCTTTAATAGAGGATGTTTCTAATGAAATTTAATAAAATTTCTAGTGGTTAAAACAAAAGACAAGGACTGGGTTAAAAGACTGGTGAAATGTAGAAAGGCAGAAACAGTATTTGTGTCATATCAACAAAGCATTTTTACATTAATTAAGATGAATGGGAATGAGTTATAAGGTTATGACTATACCGTGTCCCAAAAGTTTAGACAATCAGTAAAATTTGCATTAGCATAAAAAGTAATAAGGTACAATTAAAATTTGTGAGATAGGTAATAAATAAAAACAGTTTTGCTGATATACATATATAAATTGTGATCAAAGGATTGAAACTGTACATTAAATTATATAAAAATGTGCTGTCCGAAAAGTATAGACACAATACAGCATTACATGTTTTCTTTTACATTTTTGTTCACAGAATAAAATATTTTTACTGTCGTCTGTTTCTATAAATGCAGAATATTTTTTCCCTTTAATTGAAATATCATCTTCTATATTTTTAACATAAAAATTTAATGCGTTCAATGTATTGCTTTTTTTGTGTTTCGGAAAAGACATTTCCTGTGTATTCTGATAAAAATGCCATGTTCTAAAGAAATTTCTAAAGATGAAATTATTAAGATTTTACAGTTAAAAGTGTAAGGACAAAATCCTGTAGAAATATCAAGAAGAATAAAGATATCCTTCAGGTGGAACATGGAATACTCGAAAGCGAGTCGGAAGACCAAAGAAAACAACGTTACGTGATAATAGAATGTTATTAAAAAAGGCTTCAGTTCATAATTTATCTGTGTGTGGAATTGCATCAACTTCCAGAATTTCAAAAAGCACTGTACGCAGAAGAATTAAAGCTACAAAACACATTGTTTACAGGAGAATGAAAGCAAAGCTTTGCTTAAAGCAGAGACATGAAGATGCACGTCTAAAGTGGGCTAGAAAGCATATGTCATACGGTGAAAAGTGGCTTTCTGTCATCTTCAGTGACAAAAAGAAATGAAATTCGGACGGCCCTGACGGTTATAAATTTTACTGGTATGATCTAAGAAAAGAACCGAAGAACTTTTTCAGCAGGCAACAAGGTGGAGGATCCGTAATTACCTGGGGAGGATTTTGTTTCAATGGGCAAACATTTCTAGGATTTACAGACAGAAAAATGAAATCAGAAGATTATCAGGATATTTTACATGCCAATTTACTGCCAATTATGGATTTGCTAGCAGGACCGGACTGTGTATTCAAACAAGATGGGGCATTCATCCATACCTCCAGATCAACAAAAACGGGGTGTATGCAAAACAATATCACACTATTAGACTGGCCAGCACTTAGTCCGGATTTGAATCCCATGGAGAACATATGGAGGATCTTATATTGTAAAATATATGAAAATGGAAAGCAATATACATGTGTAAATGACTTAAAAACTGCAATTGACAAAGCAGGGTATGAAATATATCCTTCTGTAATGCAATGCTTAATTAATTCTATGGAACAAAGTGTATTTGATGCTATAAAGTGTCGTGGCAATTACAATTCAATATTAAAAGTAAGTTTTTAGTTACTTTTATAATTTTAAAACCAAAAACACTTACAGTTGTCTATACTTTTGGGAGAGCAGATTTTTATATAATTTAATGTACATTTTATAATTTCAAACCTTTGATCATAATTTATACGTATATATCAGCAAAACTGTTTTTGTTTATTACCTATCTCACAAATTTTAACTGTACCTTATTACTTTTTATGTTAAAGCAAATTTTATTAATTGTCTAAACTTTTGGGACACGGTGTATACTGAATTGATGTGTAAATATAAAAGATGTATAAAGGAGAGATGTATAAGCAATACTTTATTTAAATTCGTTTTTTTTTTTTTTTTTGTAAGATGTATAAATTTAACTTTATATTATGCATAATAAAATAAATTTATTTGGAAAAAATTAAAAGTTTAAAATTAATTTTCTGTATATTATGAATATTATGTGATCTTTTTTCTTTCTATTTTTAGGTATTCTAGGCGTTTTTATTTTTTGAAAACCCAATCAGTTTTTGTGAAAATTTTAAAACAATGATATTTTCAATATTGTGATATAGTTATTTAATTTTTGTTATGCAAGTTATGATCTCTTTTTATTCAGTATCTGATTCTCTCCCTTTGTTATTATGTTAAAATATTTAAGCCATCTTTGTTTTATGTGTTTGTGTACACATTTAATTTGCATGTTGTTATTTTCATAATGATGTATTCTCCTCATCTCTTTTTGTGATATAAATATTTGCTATTGTTCATTGAAATCATTTCTCTTGTATGTAGTACTCTATTAATTTCATTATTATTGAAAATTAATTTCATTTTTCATTCTCGTCGTCTTTTTTTTTTTTTTTTTTTTTCTATATAATTTATAAAGCAAATTGCTGCAGTCAAAAATTTAAGGAATTTTATTGAATAGAAAATGTTTCGTGCTTTCATTAAGGTTGTTCTATCTGTTACTTTCTCTTTCAATTAAAAAATAGTTTTTTTTTTTTTTTTCTTATCTATAATATGGATAATAAAAGGTGGCTTGGAGCCTGGATAAACAGGGAAATGTCATATTAATGTTAGGGAATTTTGACTAAAGCCTAAAACAAATTGCGATGCTTTGATTAAAACTAGGCAGCTTCAAACCAAAAATGTCAATTTATAAAATGTCACATGTCAAAATAGAAGAAATTGACTTGGAAAAGTCAAAGAATCTTACCCTGGAAAGTGAAAGGAAAATCAAAAAGTTTAAATGCCAGTCACCCTGTTATAGTTTCAGATACATTAAAATTTAAAAAGTACTGTTGAACTTGGTTATAATGTCGTCCAAGGGACCAAAATGTTTTTGACACTTTAGCTGAGTAACGTCATAACCAAATTTGATTTAAAATCAAGTAACAATACTCTGTGTAACTGACATAATAATAAAGTAAAAATATATTCATTTGAAAATTTAACAGAGTGCAGTATTTGTATGAAATACTATTAAAATACACTTACCTCACATATTTTCCAAAGAAATAGCTTTTTTTATTTTAAGTGATTGAAATTAAATCATGGTCAGAGCAAGCTATGGATGGGAGGGGTGGGGGAGGGGGCTCCTATATATTTTGAAGTTTAATCTAAATTGTCTTCATTCTTCATAATTTTGAGGGGGGGGGGGGAATGAAAATTCTTATGAGAGAAACATGTTGCAAGAAAGTATGATCCTCTTTCTTCCCATTCTCTCCAGTGAAATTGTTTAGAGACCAATATTAAAAAAAAAAAAAAAGTTCCCTGTATTCTTTTCTGCTGTGCCAATGGATTAAATATGTTTTTTTAGTTTCAAAATTATGTATGATAAAAATAATTTATGCATTGTAGAGCCTTGCTCATTCAAGGTAATGTGAACCGACGATACCTCGTATAATCGAAAACTTGAATGACACTGACTGTATCGTAAATCAAGGGGGAAGCATACAGTAAAGTTGAAAATGCATGAAAACATAATCAATGAAGTAAAAGAATACATCTGTCACATATTCAAAAATGCAATACAATACATGCATAAAGTATAAAATACAATACTATAAAGTAAAATTTGTCAAAGTTATCCACGTCATTTGTCAAAGGCCATGCCTCCTCCAGGGTGTGACCTTTTCAGGACTACCTTGGTTAACCAGGAACAGGAATTTGTTTATTTGGGGCTGATATCCGTAGTTCTACTGTACTGTTTTTTTTTTTTTTTAACATCCAATACTTTAAAAAAGTAACATTAAAACGAACTTTGATTTATCATTTTACTTTTGTGTTTTCTTCTGAAGGAGTTAGGAAGGGGGGGGGGGGGATCAAATCTGAATAAATTTGACTTTCAAATCAAGGTCCTATGATGTTATAAGTAGTTTGTGTTGACTTTGAAAACTGTGAATTATTGAATCCAACTTAAATATGTTTGATGTTTTAAACCTGTTGACAATATAAATATAACAGAGTTCAACTGTATTTTTATGTGTATAAAGCAACTTTTTTTTCTATAAACAGTGCCAAAATTGTTGTCTTCAAAATAATTATCATAATTTGAAAAACAACGTAAATAGTAATTATCTAGCAGCTAATTATAGTTATAATAAATTTGCATATTACTGTATTACTCCAGAAGTTGACACAGATCTCTGCAAATATGTACCAAATCTTATAACATTCAAATTCTTTATATTTCTTTAGAAATAATTATCTCTTTTCTTTCCCCAACCCCCTGTTTACACACACATGGATAACATGATTAAAATTTGCTAGTGACATTGAAATATCAATTTTTCTTTTTAGTTCTTAGAAGGGTATTAAAATATGTAATAGTTTGATACTTAAACTTTGTAAAATAAATTCTTAATATACCTTGCTAGTTTTGATTATATGATAGTCTAATATAATTCCTCTAAAGGTATAATGTTTGTGAAAATAACAAAACTAAAAATTTGGTGGCTTAAATTCGTATTCAGTTGAATTTATCATTAATATGTGAGTTTCACAAGTTGGGAGGTTCATTTGCCATTGTTTTTAAAACAATCATCTTTTAGTCGTCTTGTAGCTACTCATAATTTTGCCAAAATCTGTGTCGCTTTGTGTAAATGGCAAAATAATTTACAAGTACTCTTTGAATTTTTTTTTTTTTTTTTTTTAATAATTTTGTGATGGTGGAGGTGTGCTAATATCTGAAAATTTTAATTGGAAAGATGATGTTTTTATAATTAAGATGGAAATTTATTTTAAAATGCACTTCTGGGTGAAAGAAAATGACAGATTTGAGAATAACCTTAAATACTTTGCTGTATTTATATAAAACTTTTCTTTCATAGTTGTAAATTAAAATATTTTAGTACCAACTGAAGCAGTTGTTTTTATTCGACTAAATATAATAATGTACTATTTATTTATTCATTATGGCACAATTTCTAATATTTATTTATATTTGCACTATTTATTTTTGTACTATTTTATGCATTCCAGGTAAAACTATAATATTCTTTTAATAAATCCAGAATAAATATATATTTTATTATTAAAGATTTTCCTTTTAAACATAAATTTTAAAATATTAGTTTTTTTTTTTTTCTTCAGTCTTGTAAATTTTATTGAAGAAAAGATTCATTTATTTAAGTATTAAATGAATTTTTTCTATAAATGTGTTTAATATCTATAAGGTCAATAGTTTAGAAAATTTTGTTAATCGTATGGATAATTTCAACTTATTTTAAACTAATTATATTAAAATATACATAAATTATAACATGTACCAAATATTTGCTAGAAAATTAATTTAAAGTGAAATATTGTGCAGTGAAAAACATATGTCCTTAAAAAAAAAAAAGAAAAGAAAGAAAGAAAGAAAAGGAAGAAAAAAAATAGAAACAGGAAGAAAGAGGCAGGATACTCTCTTAAAAGAAGTTGCTTATTTTGTAAATATTGGAGAGAGGCAGGGGAGATATCCTTAAAATCTAAGTTGTCATATTTTATTATTACAGTGAAACTTGAATAATTCGAACTTGTTTAATTCGAAATTCTGGATAATTAGAATTTTTTACTCGGTCCCTTGAATTTTGTATTAAAATAATGTTAAAAAATCGTAGATAATTCGAATTTTTCATACGATTACCTTTAAAATATTACTGTAAAATTTGTTCCCGAGATTTTTCTTAGCTAATATATTTTAAGTCTTTCAAAAGGAGGATAAGAAAATACAAAAGAAGCCCCTAGCTAGTGCATCAGAAGATATGGTGTATATACATGAACTTCAAGGTTTTTTTTTATTGAATATCATGTCTAATGAAGAAGATTCTATTTTTGTATCAAGTCATATGCTATTACACAAAAATTGTACTTAAAGAAGAAGTAAAAAATATCTGACAATTAAAAAAAAAAAAGTGTTGAATAATTAAGCTCGTAAAAATATTGATTTAATGGGAGGGGGATGTAGAAGTATGCTTAGATATAAAGTTTATGTGTTAAATCTTTGATCGTAGAGAGAGTTTTAATTTATCTATTTTTTTTTTTTTAACAAAATGGTATATGTAATTTGAATTTTTGGATATTACGAATTTTTCTCTGGTCCCTTCAACTTCGAATTATCCAAGTCCTACTGTAATTAGTGCATGACATAATTCAGTTTTTATAAAAATAATACTAATATTATTTTATAATTTCTTAACTAATATTGTATATCAATCATTTAAATCTTATCTCAAATACAAACTTCATGACACTTCATTTTCATTTGCAAATGTATGCAAAATGCTGACCTTTGTATTCTGTTATCAACAAAACTAGATAGTATTTCTTTCTTTCTTTTGTTCCTTTAAAAATTATGAATCTTTTGGAAAATGCTGTTAAATTTCACTCATCAAACTATCAGAATGTCATGCCATATAACAGAAATTTTGCACATGTGTTTAGATTTCTAGGCAGCTGTTTAGTGTTAAGTAGAAGAAAAAGTAGAATTTGAAATGCTGAAAATAAGATAAGCTAATGGAAATTTTAATTTATTGTTAAAATATGTTAAAATATTCAAACATGTTTAACCAAAAAGATATTGACATACCATTGTTTGGTAGCATGTATTAAAAAGTTCAAAATGTCAATGAATCAAGTTACTGTAAACATTTATTTCTAAATTTGGTATTTCAATATATATATATATATATATTTTTTTTTATTTATTCAGAAAGGTGCTAAAATGCTAACTAAAATTTTAGATAAAACTATTAAGTCACATAATTAACAATAAAAATATAACAGTTGAAGATAACATATTATAGCATGAGATCTTCATAATGCAAACTTAAAAATACAAGGTTGTGCATTATACAGAATTTTGCATTATATAGATCTTGTTTCACACATCATTAAACTTATCGTATAAGCATGGCAAAAAATGTCTGAAACATGTCAAAATAGATTAGATGTTATTAAGTTACAGAAGTTCGGTAGATCATAACTTTCGTTGTTAAATTTATTTTTAGCATAGTCCACATGCAGGGGTGCAGAATATGTCCGAACGCGCGAACGATGTTCAGGGGAAATTCTGGCTGTCTGGGGAAATTTTGAATATTTATTATCTTAGGAAAAAAAAAAAACGGAAGTAAGAAAAAATTACTGAAAAAACAAACTTTCTAATATTAAACTACAAATTAACAGCTGTATTCTTCTGTTACAAGTGTATTCCCTTTAAATACCCATTACCCCCCCCCCCCCCCAAAAAAAAAAAAAAAGTACTAAGTATTTGAAATTTGATGATAAATATTTGGTGATTCATTTAAGCTAGAGAAAATATCAAATATAACTTTTTTTTCCTATATAGTCTTGCTAAAATGCTACAAACAAGAATAATTACCCAGTCCACATAAATAAACAAACACTTTAATGACAGGACGCTGGGAGAAATGATGTGTTTGTTTACTTTAGCTGATAAAACAGGGAGGGAAGAAGGGGAAAGAGAAGTAGGAAAGACTTTTTTTTTTTTTTTTTTTTTTTTCATGATTTTGAGTCTCATTTACAGAAGTTAAGTTATGAGTTTCAATTGTGCATTCAGCAATTGCCTCCCCTCCTCCCCCTCCCAATCGGACCACGCACACACACACAGACACAAAAAAAAAAAAAGAAAGAAAAAGTATTTGAGCAATTAGCCAGTGATTAAACGTAAGTTTTTGAATGAGTTGGTTCTTTTGTGTCTTAAAGTTTAGTTTCCACATAACAATATTAATTTTAGCAATTAATTAAAACTTCTGTTGTTCTTTTATGGATATTTATAGAAGCCTAATCATTTCATATTAATTGTTAATAATCTAAAATTATGCTTAAGATTCTTTGTATTATTTTCTCAATTTAAAATTACTTTGCATTAAAGTAACATACATACTATTCTTCAGTTTTTTCTTTTTTTATTATTCAATAGAAGAAAGTATTTGATTCATAAAAAAATTTTGAGTTACGGTTTTTGATGGATTTGCATGTTTTGAGAGTACCAGAACACAATTTGACAATTTTTGAAAATATCTGTCCATTTATGTGTGTGTGACAAAAATTTTGTAGCGACTGTATCTTGGGAACTACTGCACATAATTTCATGTAACTTAATATACACACACACCTTGACATTAATTACTGTCTATCAACTTTTGGTGCCAATCGCTCATTAAGAGGCACTGCTGTACAGCAATTTCCGCAATTTCAGAAAAGGCTCTATCGTAGGAACTTTTGCATGAAATTGCATATTAATTTATATGCAGATGCACCTTGACATAAGTTAGCGCCTATCAACTTTTGGTGCCAATTGCACAACAGGTGGCGCTGTTATGCATCGATTTCCGCAATTTCAGGGAAGGCTATATCTCAGGAACTACAGCATAGAATTGCATATAAAAACTGTATGTAGATGCACCTTAACATAAATTAGTTTATGCCATCTTTTGGTGCCAATCGCTTAACAGGTGACGCTGTTATACAGCGATTTTCGCAATTTATGAGAAATCTATATCTCAGGGTTTATTGTGCATAATTGAACAAAACGTAATATATGGAAAAGCCATTATGAGACATTATTTTTTTTTTAATTGGGTATATATATGCAAAAGGTGATGCTGCTATACTGCAATTTTCCTTGAGAATGGGAAACATATCTGCACGGTAAAAATTCACTTCCGTTGGACATTTCGACTAGTAATACATCTCTGAAATGAAAATCGTCTCTATTAATAAAGGATTAAAAAAAAAAAATTCTATTGCAGGAATTTGTATAGGAAAATATAGAAGAAAGTTAGTTTTGTGATATCTTCAACATAAGTTTTTTTTTTCCTCCCTGGGGGGAAAAAAAAGGCAGGGTTTAAAACTCATATATATATGTATTAATACATATCAACAAATGTCTTAATTAGCTGTTGATTCTGTCATTCTTTGAGCACTATTTTCTCGGGCTATATGACTCATATGCTCAAAGTTAAAATTTGCCCATTTTGTATCTCTATACCAATTTGTCTCCTATTTATAGCATATAACTTTTTTTTCTGTTTGTACAGATTTTGTTCTGTTTCGTGCATATCAGTTAAGTCATATTGCTTACTTTTCTTATACCGTGTCCCACAATAATTCATCTTGTAAGCAGAAAATTACAGAATTTTTATTGAATGATTATAGTTCATACATGTTTGTCTTATTCTTGTTTTCGTAATTCTGTAATAAAAAGGTATTTTAAATTTTCATAGTCAGCAAAGTGCAATAAAACAAAGCAACATTAACTTATGTATAATTATGTACTATTATTAAGAATTATAGCCTTAAAAATTATGTTAGTTAATAAATCCAATTACCTTAAACTTTTTAATTTTTCATCTGGTGGACATTAATAGCAACATTAAATTTAGATGTAGTTAAGAAAAAAAAATGTAATATAGTAGCATAAAAAATCTCCCTCAGTATTTGGACTAAAGAAAGATTTCCCCTTCCTCCTCTACCCCCCCCCCCCCCCACCCACCAACAAGAACAAAAAAAAAAAAAAAAAACTTTCAGATAATAGGTTGGTGCGTTATTTTTGGGGAAATTTAGAATGTGTTCTGGGGAAATTTCAGAGGTCTGAACATTTTCTGCACCCCTGTCCACATGGACGTCGGCAGAATGGGGCAAGGGGGGGGGGCACTTCTCCCCCCCCCTTGAAATTCTACTAAGCATTTTTTCTTTAAATTAAAAACTATGCTATCAGAATTTTATTTAAAAAATATATTTTTTCAGGTTGTGCCCCCCCCCCTTCCTGAAATTTTTTCTGGCGACGCCACTGATAGTTCATATATGTCTGTACCAAATCATTCATTATATTACTCATTTTCAAGGGGGGGGGGAAATAGCGATTTTTTTTTTTATGAGCTCTGAATTATTAAGATTAAAAATAAATAAATAAAATGAATCACACTTAGTTATCTACAGAGTAATAATTTTTTATAAAGTGTTTCTTAATTGCAAAATTCATTGTTTATATCTGAGAAGTTATCCATTATATAGAGAATTGCATTTTAAAGGATCTTGTATTGCATAAATAACCATAATTGAAAAATGAAGAATAACAAACATTGAATCATTCCAAAATCAGCAATTTCTTTGTCAAAGATAACTTATTGTTCTGGGGAATTAAATAAATAAATAACCAGTTTTCAAAACAGCAATAGATGAATTCCAAAAAACAAATCACTAAACTTACATGAAAAAATATAAAGAAAAATGTCATATAAACTTTACATATTAATATGATGAGAATTTGAAAAAAGATTGTTAAAATGAATTTATGAAGTAAGAAAAATATAAATAAGTAATAACAGCACAGTAATAGGAAAAAAAAAAAAAAAAGTTTTGTAGTACCTAAAAATTGTTTTGAAAAATAGAATTCTAATGATTAATAGACTAAGACGAAGCACAGTTCCATCTGAAATCATAGCTCACAATACAATACAAAAGTTGAAGAACTAAAATATAACTAATTCAATGTAAATATGTGATACTGCAAAATTCATATCCAATCTATATTATCAAAAATTTATTTACTTTAGAAACTTCATGCATCATCAGTTACATCATTTGTGCTAGTGAGATTCTGGAACCCTCTGTTTCTTGACTTTAACATCTTCTGTCACCTGGTATCAATGAAGATTGGATCATATTGATCACAAATGATATTATTGGTCAGTAAATCCACTATTTTGCGTCACAATACATACTGATAATTTACATAAAATGTGAATTTTGGGGGACAATTGAAGTTAATTTTCAGAGATTCTTCTTGATTATATTAATAGTTAAATCATTTTATTAAATTTAATGTCGTTCCGACTTCTTTTATTTAGTTTTTAATTTTTATTCTTATTTATTTATTTTAGTTTTGGTGTTATAGGGATATTGAGTTTAACTGCTTCGTTTTTTATTTTACTAGCCGCTGCTTTATTATATTACCACTTCTATCACATACAATGACTTCACAGCCCTTATTTATATACAAAACTTCAGTCTAAAATAAATTGCTCTCAGTATTATTATAGTATATTATATAGAAATGTAACAAAGTTCTACTCCTGAAACACTAAACATGTTTTAATAATTAAAAATATTAATTAAATTAAACAGTTTGTTGTTATATATTTTTTAATTGTCTGGTTTTAATTATAGTAACATTAGTATTATTTTAAAATTATTAAAAAAAATAAATAAAACATAGAAAAAAAAATCAACTCATATTTAAAAGAAAACATTGATTGAAAAAAAAAAGTGAAATATTTGGTATATTTATTCCTTAATTATGTTCTATAACTATAAAAATTACTGTATAATTTTTTAGCTGAATCTAAACTTGTGACAATATAATTTCACTGTTTTTATGACTATGTAGATTTCTTTTTTTCTTTTTTTTTCTTTCCTTTTCTTTTAATCGTTTTCCAAAGAAATATATATAGTAATTAAAGTGCTTTAAAATTTTGTGTAGTTTTCTTTTTTTTCTTATCTTTTATGGAAGTATGCTTTAATGTCATTTATGTATTAATTTTCTGTTGATGGCAGTGGTTGATTTTTTATATCCCACTTCAGTAAAAGCAAGTAAATAACAATAAAGATTTTGCAAAATGTGTTATTTTCATGAATAATTCAATAAGTTTGTAAAATACTGACCCTTTTCTCCCTCTTTCTTTCTAGTGTTTGTAGTATATTTTTAATGTATCATTTAAAAATCACTGTTGAATCTTATCTGTGGTAAGTTTTTCAAAAACGCAAATTTATATATTTTTGTTTTAATTATGCAACATTTATGGATGATTGTGAATTAGGGAAAAAATACTTGAAATTTTAACAAGAAAAAAGGGTTTGTATTGTGAGAGAACATACAATTTATTACAGAGAGGTCCAATCCTCTCATTATGAAAAATATTTATTACTTTCTTCTATATTCAGTAGAAGAAAGTATTGGATTTTAAAATTTTTCGACCTCTGGTTTTTGATGGTTTTACACGTTTTGAGAGTTGTAGAACACGATTTGACCATTTTTAGAAAATGTCTGTCTGTGTGTGTGTGACGAAATTTTGTGGCAACTGTATCTCAAAATTGGTATGTAGTTGTACCTTGACATAAATTAGTGCATATCAACTTTTGGTAAAAATTGTCGTACAGGTTGCGTTGCCATCCTGCTTTTTCTAAATTTTTAACATGGTGATATAAGAGAAAATTTTGTATAAATGTGCATAAAGAAAATTATTTTTTAGTAATCATTATAAAATTTACAAGAATTATTTATAATAGAGATAGTCAACTGGGAAAAAAACTGTGTATGTCCCCTCTAGGGGGGGAGTAAATTTTCAAGATGGTTATCTTTCAAAAGGTCTCGTCAATACCTTTAAAACGAATGGTTGAACTATAAATCTGTGACAATTTAAAACAAAGTTATCAATTTTTTTTTTTTTTAACGAATTTTTTTTTTTTTTTTTTACGAAATTTAACCAAACTTGATATTTTTTCAAAAATTTTAACATGGCAGTATAGGACAAAATTTCGTATAAATGAACATAACGAGAGTTATTCTTAACCTGTGAATGTAAAATTAATATGAATTATTGATAATAGTAGTAGTTAATCAAGAAAAAAAATTGTGCATGTGGGGGCATCGCTTCCCCCCCTGGGGGGAAGTACCTCCCGGGGTGGGGTAAATTTTCAAGATGGGTATCTTTCGAAAGGTCTTGTCAATACCTTTAAAACGAATGGCTGAACTATAAATCTGTGATAATTTAAAACAAAGTTATCGATTTTTTTTTTACTTTTAACAAAAAAAACTTGGATTTTTTTTTTTTTTAAATATTGTTACTGAGTGAATTTGTATAGGAAAATATAGAAGAAAGTCTTGTGGTGGCCACAACATGCTAGTTTTAATTAGGTTTAGTAGTTATATTTTATGGATATAATTTTAGTCTTATTTTATGAATTTAACTAGCAGAAAAACTCGAATCCTGATAATTAAAATGAAATAAATATCTGAAATCAGGTAAATTACTTGAGCACAATCATCCATGAACACATTTTTTCCATAAAATATTCCAGTGCATATGTTTTTTCCATGTTTAATGCTTTCATTCTTGCTAGAAGATATCAGTAATTTTGTCTTTTACTTTTTTTTTAATCATCTCATTTGTTGAAGTGTATTTATATTTATTTGTTATTTTTAAATGAATGTCACATTATTATACCTCAATTTGGATTGTAATTTTAAAGTAATTATTTTACATGTTTACATAAAACAAGTCTGATTGTGACCTTATTTTAAAAATTCTGAAACTATGTGAAATAAAAGCAATGCGTGATTAAAATTCTTACAATTGTAACCAATAAAATACATGTAAATTTTTTGTAAATTTATATATATATATATAAATATTAGTTAATTACACAAATTTCCTAAGTTTTCATTATACAACAACTTTCTCTTAGCCCCTTCTAGTATGATTTAATCATGGATAAATATTTGTGCATAAAATAATCATTTAATGCTTATTTAAAAATAATATGTGAAAAGCATCCATGATGTTTACACAGTTTGTGTATTGTATACAGACAATCTAAACTTGTTATTATACTGTATGGCATATTAAACCATTGACAAGTTAGACTCGTCATTGTACAGTAAGGGTGTAGCCAAGGAAATGCTATGGAGGCTCAAGCCCACTCCAGATACCCTGAAATTAAATAAATTTTCATTTTTGACCATTGAAGCAAACTAAGAAGCTAGTCTCAGTCTCCCATAAGCCACATTTGGTCCCTGCAGATAATGTTTCTTGCTACACCCCTAACGTACAGTTTGGCATAAAAAAAACAATGGCGAGCTAGACCTATCATTTTTCTGCAAGGGGTTAAGTCACTGAAAAATATAATAGAAAAAAATTCTGAAATCAGGAAATCCACATTAAAAATTCTTCAAATTCAGAAAAATTCCTATACATAATTGAAGCTGATAAATAATATTACATCCAGGTATATCTTTCTTGCAAATTCACTGAATTTATTGAGCTTCAATTTTTAAACTGTTCCTTATTATGTTACCTGAAGTACAGCGTTTTGTGATGTCATTTGTTTGGTCTGTTTAAATATAAAAGGTGTACAAAAAACACTATGTGATTTGGTTTTGGGATTGTCTTGATTTGCTGGTTTTAATAACATATTTATTTTATCTTATTGATTAAAATGTAACATAAATAAAAATGACTTGCATAAGTTAGTATAATTTACAAATTATTTTGTTATTTGTTGAGTTGTACCACTTGAATACGGTGCTGTATGTTTTTCTGAAAATATATATGTTAAAGAATTGTATTAGTTAAGTTTAATTATGTTAAGGTGTACAGTACTATGTTAATAGGTATTTGATACCAAATGTACAAAATATGTAAATAAATTATTTAAAAGTAAACAATTTTGTCTGTGCTTCTTTTCTTATCTATTATAACTATTTATAAGCTAAAGGAATACATTCATTGAATATAAATGCAAGTTATTGTTATATAAATCAATAAAGTACAATTTCAATTGATTTTTCTTCAAAGTAAAAATATCTGCACTTAAAAAAAAAAAAAAAAAAAAAAAAGTTAACAACTACAAGGAAATTTCAGTTTTAACTGTAATTGCTTGTAGGTAGGGGCATAGCAATTCAAATAATCATAGGGACTCAAACAATTTCATTTCAAAATGACTGAAAATTGTTTTCAAGAAAATAAATTAATAATTAAATATTAATTTAATGTTCACTTAAAATTAATATTAATTACAAAAGTTTATTAATAAATGATCATTTATAAAACTTACATTTTAGTTTCAAAAGACTAAATCTTTTATCTGCCATTAAATGTAACTTTCACAATATTCAATAGGGGGGCTTGACACTCCCTATGCTCCTGCTTATAGATAGTGTGCAAATTATACAATTTTTGAATAAATGAGTCTGTGTGCCCTCAAGTTAGATAGCCACAGCTTATTTAATAAATCAAGAATATTAATTAGTAGATATTAAGAAGCATTTCTTATCTAACAAAGCTTCAAAACTAAACATTATAGTATAATATTCATTAATGATGAAATACTCCATAATGAACTTATCTCTCAGACCAACACATTTGATTGTACACTAACCTAGCTTTGAGATCGCAATACAGTAATGCATATTTTTCTTTTCTAATCATCTTTTAGTTTGTGTAAGAATTTAAACTGGATAGAAATTTATTTTACTTCTTCTGAAAGTGGTCGGCATAACTTTATTCCAGCTGAAAATTCTTTACTTATCATTTAATTTTTTTTTTTTCTTTAATTTATTGCAGTTTGCAAAGAAGTAAAACTTATTTTAGAATTTTGTAAAAAAAAAAAAAAAAAAAAGTTTTAGTGTCGTTGATTAACAAACATGAGTTACAAAACTTTCAATAAAAATAAATTAATGTGCTGACCTAGCAATGTTATACTGAAAAATAAATAAATAAATAAATACCGCAAGGAAACTGTGTTGTGAAAAATCAAGGGAATGTAACACTAAATTTATAAAAGCATTTTATTCCAAAATAAGAAACTTTTTTATTTCAAAATGTTGCATATTAATGTAAAAATAAAAAACAAAATACTGTGTTTTCTATTCACTTATGCATGTGATTTAAATATTCTCTTTTGTGTAGATCATTTTTAGATACAGAAGACTCTGAGTGCTGAAAACACATACCATATCGTTAGAGTACGACAGATGCTTGTGTGATAGCATAGGAGCGAGTTCAACGGTATTGTTTGTATCATGGATACCTCCAAAAATTATCTACATAGTAATCATTAAAACTTTTAACGTCGGAAAATGTAAGTGATGAAGAATTTTATCATTGTATGCAAAATGTGTATAGTACAGAATGTATGTCATGCAGATCAATATTCTGATGGCGTAGTGATTTTCATAAAGGACACATAGCTTTTGCTTCCTGGATGATAACCACCTGCACTTGACCTGCTCATGCCCTATCATTTGTACTGCTTCATCTTTTACAAAAATCGGTGCACCATCAGTTTAATCTTCATGACATACATATTTTGCATGTGATGATAAATTTCTCCAACACTCACATTTTATGCCATAAAAAAACTGAATGCTTAAAGGCATTTACGATACAAACAATACCATTGAACTTGTTCCTACTCTATCACACAAGAAGCTGTCATAATCTGACAATATGGCATGCATAAAATAAACTATAAAATGTTATATGCAAACTATTACAGAAAATCAATGAAATATAAAACTGAATTTGAAAAAGCATTTAATTTTAAAACAAGTTATCTTTCTATTTTAGAATGTCTTGTGTTAATGTAAAAATAAACTTAAATACTGTGCTTTTAATTCAATTTAATTTGCTTATATATATAATTTAAATATTTTCCATGTAATTACTCTCTCTTTGAGAATTAAATTGCCAAAGTAAAAATCAAACTTTGAGATATAAGGTAAATAAAATAAGTAAATCATTTAGTTTATCAGTAATTCTATATTTTCTAAAGCATTGTTCTGGTGGCAGTTTTCACTTTTTAGGAGAATATATATAGACTGTGATTCATTAACTTTTGAGCAAGGGTAAGTAAAATATTGCTTTATAATTTAAGTGACTGTGCACTTTTCAACTAATTTTTTTTTCTGGTTGCTATTTGTAAATTTCTGCCTGTCAATGCTAATACAGTCGAACCTTGTTAACGTGAATCTCAAGGGGGCTAAAAAATTTGTTCATGTTATCAGTAACTAATATTTATATAACTGAAATAATCTTCATATTGGCGGAGATTGTAGAAACAGTTCATGTTAAAAGTAATTCACATTAACGAGGTTCGACAGTAGTGATTTTCAAGCCCAAGTTGAATAATTTGCAAAAAAGTGGTAATGAGTTATTTATATTAATATTGATAAAACTGTAATGATGATATTCATTGATAATGAACAAGTACATTCATTGATCAAGTATCATCATCAATGGATTTAAAAGAAATCTTATTAAATTGGTCGCAATTTAAAATGATTCTTATTAAAGCTAGTGACAAGTACATAAATCAGATAAATTAAAAGAAAGTTGAAAAACATTTATTTATAGTTATTAAATTTTAAAGGTTAACTTTTAAGCTATGGCACAATATCTAGGGATGCATCTCAAAGTTCTAAAGAAAAGATCAATTTCTTTCAATAGGGAGTAAGTAATATGATTTAAAAATTGTTATCAATCACACCACATATTAAGTGATTGCAAAAGTTTGTGCCGAATTTCATAGATGATTTTAATCATAATTTTTATAATCCATGAATCACCAATGAAAAGATTACTGAGAGACTAACTATTGATATTTCTATTGTTTTGCACTATTTAACACATTCGCTGCCACCAAAATTTATATATCCATCCTCAGAAGCCGAATTTAAAAAAAAGTGTTTTAATGATTAAAAACGTTGGCTGCACAAAAAAAAAAATTTAAAAACCACGCACTGAAAATATAAAAATAATGCTTCACTAACGTGCCACAAAAACCTCATCGTTCAACCTCCAAATCCGAACTAAAACTAAAGCAGTTTACTTATCATACTCGATTGACGCCCCAGAGCGTCACCGGCATGGGAGGTAGCGCCATGCTGACGCGCCAGCGCGTCAGTGGCAGCGAATGTGTTAAATAAGTTGGATATACGTAGAAACCTGATATATAAGTTTTGCACATTTTGGCAGGATGGAACAAACTGAACTATGTTTCCAAATTTTCACTCCCTGCCAGTCAACAGAATGTATCTTTCTAGAATCAAGTCATAAATGGTGGAGGTAAAATATGGGTTTAGTCTAACACATTCGGTGCTACACCTGCCAATCATTGGGCTGACCATCTGTATCCAGTATTATGGGGAAAATAGCCCAATGTGAATGTGTTAAGGGAAGAAAGAAATAAGTTTGAATAGCAGAATTTATGGCACAGGCTGAGTTTCATCCAATGAAAACATAACTAGTGGGATTGCAGAAAAATTAGTTTTCAAAACATGCACAAGTTAATGATAAAAAAATAAAATAAAAATATTCAATGTTTAGTCTCAATAATTTTTTTAGTGGTACTCCATGAAGTATAATTAATTAAATCATAGATAAATTCATTGTTGAAATTGGGTGCAAATTTTTGTATGGACTCAGAGATGGAAATTTGGTGCAGACCACTATTTGTTTAAAAAAATTGTTTACTTACTAAATTGTTGATTTATAAAGAGAATTTCATTTCATAAATAGTAGTATGAGTTCTACACCAAATTCCCATCCTGAAAATTGGAATTTTTTGTTAGTCACCAATGGCTCGTTAAACTCTCTTATCTTACTGGCAATTATTTCACAATCATATTAAAATGCATATATATGGAATAATATACAAGAATAGAAAGACTTATTTATATAAAAGCTAACCTAGTAATAATTTTAATGAAATATGGTAGGAAATAAATTGAAGCTACATAATTTAAGTTTTGCATATGTACACAGTAGACCACCAATCAGCAGAGATGATTTTGAGCATTTTGCACATTGCACATTTTAATTTGCACATTTTTAAGCAAAACAGACATCATAGCTGCTAAGTGCTCCGATTTAATTTGAGTTTCTCTAATTTTTTACCGTTAATCCAAAAATTATCGAAAATCTCTGATTTTTCAAATTTGATGTTTATTTATTACTTTCTCTTTTATTTCTATTTTGTCTCATTTTATTTTTTTTCTTTCTATACATTTTGTGAGTTCATCCTTTCTCTTGAATAAAAATGTGAAAAATTTCGGAAATATCACTTCTGATTTTGCAAATGTATCATTTTCTTTTTCTCTTATCCTGAATGCTTCTGCTTTTCATCATGCAGCGAAGCACGGGAGATGGGTGGGAAAGAAGGAGAAGTGAAAAGCTGGCACAGGATGATTTTATGAACTTAAAGAAACTCTCTTAAGTAGTGTTCTATTTCAAAAGGAAAATAATAATTTTGTTGTTAATTGTAAAAAAAATAAAAGTCATTTAACATTATTTTAAATTCTCAGTTATATAATATCTGTAAAGGTAAATCTTTGTAGTATGACTCAGAATTATAATATACTAGAATATAATATATAATAACCTACAAGCAGCATACTAATGCATCGTTTAAAAAAAAAAAAAAAAAAAAAAAAAAATTGCAGCTTGAAAAGAAAATCTGGAACTAATTTTAGAAAAATGTTTTGAGTGCAACTATCATAGAATTTGCCTCAGGTAAATATATATATATATTATCTTTTATTGCTGTTTATTTTATCATTTTTTGATAGTTTCATTAATTTAAAGAAATCTACATTAAGATTGTATACATGCAGATTATTAGGAATCTCATTTAAAAGTTTTGTGCCATAATAGCTGCTACCATTTTTTTCAGTCTTTTGCTTCTAAATTTTTAGTCATAAGGTTGGAAGCTCTGCAGACTTGATTAATTACACATATTATTAACCACAGGTCTGCAAAAATAATGTTGACAAAATTCGATTTATTAATTTTAGCTGATATATGTTTTTTAGTGTGCTGAAACCGAAAATGAAGCCAGTTTTTCTCTATCATGTATAAATTTTTATCAATACAGGGTGTCTGCTGTCATAATTTCTTTATTTTTGGTAGCTATGTTTTCATGATTAATTGTAAATAATCATGAAAACATAATAGAAAAGTTACCATATATCGGTGGAAGAGTCATTGAAGAAATTGTGTCGATACACACCTTGTATCGACAAAAATCTGTATGTGATAGAGAAAACCTGGCTTCAGTTTCAGATTCAGCACACCAAAAAACATAAAAATAACCAAAATTATCAAATCAAAATTTTAGATGTAGACCTATGCAGTTAATTACTTTTACCATCTGAAGAAAAGTGTTATTTTTTATGTTTTCTTAATACAGTTGAACCTCGTTTGTGTGAATCTCAAAGGGAATAAAAAATTCGTTCATGTTATCAGTAGTTCATGCTATCGGTAACTAATCTTCATTTTGACGGGGATTGTGGAAACAGTTCATGTTAAAAGTAGTTCATGTTATTGCGGCATCTTCATATAACTAAACTAATCTTCATTTAAATTTTTGATAGAATGGAGTAGAAGGCTGATTTTTACCAACTATGTGAAAAGTGACAGAGCCGGGAATCGAACCCCAGGCCTTCATTTTGACAGAGATTGTGGAGACAGTTCATGTTAAAAGTAATTCACGTTAACGAGGTTCCACTGTATATAGATAGATATTTTTTTTTTTTTCAGTATCCACTTTTCAAAAGTTTTTTTTTTTTTTTTGTTGTTGTTGTTTTTTCCACTTTGACAGATCTTATTCTGGTTTAATCAGGGATGGTCTGAGAGAAATTTATTGGAAATGTGAAATGATTTGTAATATTTCCTTCTCACAGACATCTTTTGAATAGCTTAAAAATAATTAATATATTTCTTTTGTGGCATACACTGGCAAGACCAGATATGGTTAGTGCTAAAAAGAAGGGGAGAAAAAAAAACTTTTTTCGTTTTATAAAAGTAGTTTGTTTATGCATTATGGGAGAAAACTTTTTTTTTTAGATAATTGAGAAAAAAAGTGTGAACTTTATTTTTTTAGTCATCATTTTTTTGTATTTAGTTGCCAAGTAAAAAATGGATTTTTTCAAGTTTACTTTCGCAATCACCTAATAAAAAGCAATGTGATTCCCATTAATTAGTCCTGTATATTGTCTTTATATTGTATACTAGCCGCCTTTGGCGACCAGCTGGTTAGCGATCCTTGAAAAATCTCACCGTATACCATATCAAAGTCCCGCTCAGTAATGCCGATTTGAAAATTCTAACTGTTTCAAATTTCTGCTCTGTGGTGACTGCATCACCCCTTTGCGTTTCATGATATGAAACAATCTGTACGTTCACTGTGGAAACGACCCTTGAAAACTATGATCGTGGCTAACTCCCAACCTAAAGGCAGCTACGATCTAATCTACCATATATAAGCAATTTAATCATAATTAGAATTGGAGATACTGAAATTTTAAAATATTAAAGCACCATATGGCAACAGAGATTTGTGACATCTATTCTTCAATTCCAATTCAAATAAGTTTTTAAATGATATATTACTTATGAAATTATGTTAATTAGAAGCTGAGATACAAAAGTAATATAAACACTGTTATAAAAAGATTTGTCTTACTTTTTCGTGGTTTTCGTCAAAACTTGCATAATTCTAGGCTAAATACTGTTAAAAATCCTTAGTACAAAATGTGAACAGAGTATCAGAATTCGAAAGTCTGCAAAATAAAAAAGAATAAATGTGTTCCGGGTTTTCTGCGGTTTTCTCTAAAACTCCCGTACTGAATTTGAATGGTTTATATCAGTTTAAAAGTCTGCAATAAAAGTACTTTAAAATATCTTTGGAATGATGTATTATAAGTAATTTAATCATAATTAGAATTGGAAATAATGAAATTTTAAAATATTAAAGCGCTATCTAATGACAGATTTGCAACATCTACTCTTCAATTTCAATTCAAATAAGTTTTAAAGGGATATATTACTTTTGAAATTATGTTAAATAGAAGCTAAGATACAAAAGTAATATAAACATTGTTATAAAAAGATTTGTCTCATTTTTCTTGGAAACTTGTGTAATTCTGGTCTGAATTTTGTTAAAATTCTTAATGCAAAATGTGAACTGAGTATAGGAATTCGAAAGTCTGTAAAATTTAAAAGAAGAAAGACGTTCTGGGTTTCCGTGGTTTCCCCCAAAACACTCGTACAAAATTTGAACAGCATATGATTTATCGGGTCTTAAAACCTAATAATACCAATTTTAAATGCTCTATTTCTATATTTTAGTCCCTTCGCCCTCTTTTCCTGCCCTGCCTAATAATTTTACACTTTTGAAGATATTAGCAATCAGTTTCTCAGGCATTAAAACTGAATAATAAGAATTTTCAACTCTCAAACTCTATTTCTACATTTTTGCCCCTTTCTGCCCCTCCTAATAATTTTCCCTTTTTGGAAATACAGTAGAACCTCGATTATCCGAACCTCGATTAACCGAAACTCACCTCGATTAACCGAAACTCTCCGTTAACCGAAGTCGGTTTCTTCTTCACTTTTTTTTTTTTTTCCACTTTCTACTATCATCCAAAATTTTCTCTTAACAAACATGTATTTTTAAAGTTTTTTTTTTTTTTTTTCCACATTCCTTTTGTATGCAAGCCATCCTTTCCAAACTACGAGTGCTGATAAATATTTTAGATGATTATTGATGAATTCTCGATTATCCGAAAATTTCGATTATCCGAAGTAAGTTCGCTCCCAATTACTTTGGATAATCGAGGTTCTACTGTATCTGCAATCGATTTTTCGGGCTTTAAAACCTTAAAATACCAATTTTAAACGATGTAACTCTCCTTCTACATTCCTGCCCCTTCGCCCCCTCCCCCCCCCCCCCCCTCCGTTCAAGCCCCTCCTAATAATTTTACACTTTCAAAACGACATATCTCAATTTAAAATACTGCAAAATATAAATGGAAACTGAATCTTACATTGTCTTTTGGTCCTATGAGTCGTGATAAATATATTTCCCAATAAAAATATAATTTCATTGGGATAAAATTTTATTTTGATGAAAATTCAACTGTAGCTTTATAAGATTCTATCTTGGCCAAATATTTATTTCTGTATATGTAAGTGAAAATTTGAAAAAGTTCGAAAACTGCAATCCCCCCCCCCCCCCATTATAAAACATGTGACATCTTAATTTCAATCATTTCCTTTTCATCACAGACAATTGTCTGGCAGCTTGAAATGAAGCGTTGCCACCTAAATTTCATAAAAGTTAATTTTTAAAATATAATTGTTGTATCAGAAAGCCATTTGCCCCTTTAAATTGAGAAAAAACGCCCCTTTCATTTGGTTCCGAATTTGTAATGATTCGACTAATATTTCTAATTATTTTCCACTTTTTCTGCATTTAGCTTCGTTATGTCGCCCATGAAGTTGTGGCATTTTACTTCATAAGGACTTTTAAACTGGCTGTGTTTAATTTGGTGATAATAGTAAAACCGACTCATATTAAAACAATAACATAATTTATTAACAAAACATATAACTAAAATTACGTTGCATCTTGCAACTTAAATAAATTAAATTATAACAAAATTGATAATCTATTTGAAGCCGCTGCTCGAGCTTTCATCTTCCTATTTATAGCTCAGCTGATCTGACGAGTCAAAGGAAGGTTGATGCCACTCAGTGCAACTCTGAAATTGAAGCTGTTGCCAAACGCCACAGGACTCCCCCTCCAGTCTCTCAGACAACATCTATACTGAGAACGTGACACGTTTTCCAGATCTCAAGATGATTCCTCGATCAGATTCCTGCTCCAAATCCGGATTCATGAAGCACGCTGGCTTTAACCGGTTAATAGAGACTGTCCTTTCTGTGCCTCGAACCAGGATCCTGAAGTGTTTCGGATGACGAGACAGCACCTTGAATGGTCCCTCGTACAGCTGCTGCAAAGGCCTGCGAATGAAATCCTGTCTAAGGAAAACAAAAGGACATGTATTAAGTTCTTTATGCATAAACACTTTTTGAACCTTATGTCTAGACATATCAACAGGGCGCAGTTGTCTGATATGTTCCCTTAATAAAACTAGGAAATCTGTTTGTTGAAATTTAAGTTCAGTATCTCGAAAAAATTCACCGGGTAATCTTAAAGGTGAACCGTAGACCATTTCGGCAACTGTTGCTTGAATGTCACCTTTGAAACTGGATCTGATGCCCAATAAAATTACTGGCAAAACTTCAGTCCATTTTTCAGTAGCATGACATTTAATAGAATATTTAAGTTGCCTATGGAAACGTTCCACTAAACCGTTGGAGGCTGGATTATAGGCTGTTGTATGCAGTTTGTGAATCCCCAACATTTTCGTTAAATTTGAAAAAAGTTGGCTTTCAAATTGGCGACCTTGGTCGGTTGTAATTTTTTCAGGTACTCCAAATCTGGCAATCCAGCCTGAAAAAAATGTCTCAGCTACAGTTACTGCAGTCTGATCCACCATGGGGAAAATCTCAGGCCACCGGCTAAATCTATCCACACAGGTTAAACAATATGTAAATCCTTTTGAGGGGGGCAAATGTCCAACAATGTCAATGTTCACATGACTGAATCGACATCGTGGTCATTCATATGATCCCACATGTGAAGCTACATGCTTATGTATTTTAGATTTTTGACAATTCATGCAAGCTTTAACCCATGCTGCAACATCTTTTTTTAAATCTTTCCAAATAAATCTTTCACTTATCAGTTTAATACTGGCTTTAACACTAGGATGTGAAAGATTATGTAAATTCTTAAATATCTCTAAACGAAATTCCTTTGTAACATAAGGTCGTACAAATCCAGTAGAAGTGTCACAATAAAGAGGTGGGCCTTCTTTTGAAATTTTAAATTCCTTAAAAACTAAGGATGTATTTCCCTCTTTTAAAATTTTGAAATCCTTATCCCCGAGCTGAGCTTGTGCCATTGATTCATAACACTTTTCATCATATAAACTTATTTGAGAAATTCTAGACAAAGTATCTGCTACTACATTTTCTTTACCCGAAATATATTGTATATCGGTGGAAAATTGTGCTATGTACTCTAAATGGCGTTCCTGTCTTGGCGAGGAAGCGCCCTTTTTTGAAAATGCGAATGTAAGAGGCTTATGATCAGTAAAAATAGTAAACTGACGTCCTTCTAACATATATCGAAAATGACGTACAGAACTATAAACTGCAAGCAATTCGTAATCATATGTACTATATTTCTGTTCAGCATTTGAAAGTTTCCTAGAAAAAAATGCCAAAGGTTCGGAGATTCCGTTAAATGTTTGTTGTAAAACTGAACCTATCGCTAAGTGACTAGCATCTACCATTAATGAAATTTGAGCTTTGGGATTATAGTAAGCTAATAAAACTACATCTGCTAAAGCTCCCTTACATTCAAAAAATTTATGTTTAAGTTCATCTGACCAGTTAATTTTTGTTCGGTCATTCTTTTTTGAACCCTTACAAAGTTCATATAATGGAGCTTGTAACCCAGCAGCATTTTTTAGGAATCTATGATAACAGTTTAGCATTGCTAGGAACCTATGTAATTCTTGTACCGTTTCTGGCAAAGGAAAATTTTTTAAAGTTTCTATTTTCTCAGGTAAAGGAGATAAACCTGCACTAGAAACTAAATGTCCAAGAAATTTAACTTCTTTTTGACCAAAAATGCATTTTTCTGCATTAAGTACAATGCCGTAGTCATTAAACCGTTTAAATACAGTTCTTAAATCATTTAAATGCTGTTCTTCATTATCAGAAAAAATTAATACGTCATCTAAATAGACAACGCAACAATTTAAATCGCAAACAACCTCATCCATAAACCGCTGAAAACTTTGAGCTGCATTTGAGAGTCCCATACACATAAAAAGATGCTCATATAAACCAAAGGGGGTAATTATTGCAGATTTATCTATAGAATCTTTATCTAAAGGTATCTGATGGTAGGCTTTAATTAAGTCTAGCTTTGAAAATATTTTTTTATTATGCAAATTATGAGAAAAATCATGAATATGAGGTATAGGATATTTATCCGGAATTGTTTGAGCATTGACCCTACGGAAATCTCCGCATACTCTCCATTCCCCATTCGTTTTGGGTACTAAATGAATAGGGCTTGCCCATGAACTTTTCGACGGACGTAAAATACCTTGTTCAATCAAATTTGAAATTTCCCTCTTTGCAATTTCAAGCTTTTCCGGATTTAACCTACGTGCTTTTGAAAATATTGGTTGACCTTTAGTTAAAATATGATGAGTAACTGAATGTTTCTTTTTAATATTTTTTAATGTTGCAGGATTAGTTACATTTGGAAATTCAGATAAGATTTCATAATACTTAGAAATTTTATTTACAGTACTTAAACTCTCGTATTTTCCATGTGAAATAAAAGCATTAACTTTTAAGTTATTATGATCTAACAATTTTCTATTTTTAAAGTCTATTAAAATTCCGTAATTTTCCAAAAAATCTGCACCTAAAATTGGGCGGGATACATCAGCTATCATAAATGACCAAGTAAACTCTCTGCATAAACCAAGATCTAGCGTTAACCGCTTAAATCCATAAGTATTAATTCTGGTACCATTAGCAGCATAAAGTATGCAATCTTTTGATGTTTTATGAATATTTTTATTCCTGGGCAAGACAGAAACGCAGGCGCCAGAATCTACCAAAAATGTTAAACCAGATTTTCGATCCGACACGCTCAAGCGACTACTTAATCTATTTCCCCCCACCGTCGCTAAAAGAGGGGAGCCCATCAGTTTAAATCAAAAGAACAAGGTTTTACACACTTTTTAGTTTTATTACCAAATTTAAAATGATACCAGCAAAAAGGTTTGTTTTTCTGTATATCAGAATTATTTTTAGTACGCAATCCACTTCTTGATCTAGGTCTAAATATACTAGTACGTTTAAACAATTTATCTACTTTGTCAGATAATTCAGCGATTTGTAATCGTAAAGTCTTTATTTCATTTTCAGTACCAGAATCTGCAAAAGTTGGTTTAATTTCATTTACAGTTCCTGAAACTTCACAAATTTTATCTGCAATTTGAGGCAATTCGCTAAGTTTATCTTTACTTATGGATAATATTTGCTGCATATTTAACGGAAGTCTTTGCAACCATAGTTGTTTTAACACTTCATCTGAAATTTTGTTTTCAGCTAAAATTTGCATTTCATGCAAAAGTTGAGAAGGACGCTGATCTCCCAACTGTAAATCCTGAAGTAATGATTTTAATCGAGCATTCTCAGACTGCATGTATTGTTTACAAATACGGTCTTTAAGCTGCTTATAAGAATTTTCCTCAGGAGGGGAGCGAATTATATCGCATACATAAGATAACGTTTCTACATCTAACGCAGATACAGTGCAATAAAACTGTGTGGTTTCAGATGTAATACCTGAAGTTTTAAAGTTTGCCTCAATCTGAAAAAACCACAATTCAACATCATTTTTCCAAATGGGGGGTGCACGAAAAGCTACCTTAAAAATTTCAGAATTTAGTTTTTCCTCTTCCTTAGTCATACTCACTAGCTTTATTTTTTTACTTAGCCCTTTAAAACAGTATTAAAATATTAAACTGATAATATGAAAAATTTCAATTTACAAAAATTACTCAAGTTCAAAATACCGCTTTCATGTTTAAATAAAATTTACTCAAAATTAACTTTCATGTTCTAATAAAATTTACACAAAATTAACTTTCATGTTCTAATAAAATTTGCACAAAATTAACTTTTTAAATCTGGCACAGCTCAAGGATAAGTGAAATCAAAAAGAGGTACTTACGAAATATACTACTTTATTTTAAACTTTTTCATTTCAGAGCAGCAATCTTTCACTTCAGACCTGAACTGCTTTTAAAACACAGCCGTAGTTAAAACGGGTCACCACTGTCGCCCATGAAGTCGTGGCATTTTACTTCATAAGGACTTTTAAACTGGCTGTGTTTAATTTGGTGATAATAGTAAAACAGACTCATATTAAAACAATAACATAATTAACAAAACATATAACTAAAATTACGTTGCATCTTGCAACTTCAATAAATTAAATTATAACAAAATTGATAATCTATTTGAAGCCGCTGCTCGAGCTTTCATCTTCCTATTTATAGCTCAGCTGTTCTAACGAGTCAAAGGAAGGTTGATGCCACTCAGTGAAATTCTGGAAATTGAAGCTGTTGCCAAACGCCACAGTTAAAATACCGATTTTTATGCAATCACCATGAATTCTCAGTCATTGAGATCGCTTTTTGATTAGACATAGGTCGACAATTTAATTAATATCTCCGAAACTAATTAAAATTTGAAATTCTTTTTTCACTATCCCCTCCGAAAGGCTTCTGAGCACCCATATGTCAATTTTTGTACTTCTACGTTCAGAGGGGGCTGAATGTATAGAAGAACAGATAGACTGTCAAACACACAAACCTTTCCTTTTATTATTATAGATATGCATCATACAGTGCTAAAAGATTTTTAAAAGACTTTATGAACTATGCTTTTAATAATGCTGATTCTAGAATAAATAATTACAAGATAAAAAGAACTTTTTATATACCATGTTTTTAAATTTTCTGTTGAATCATATAAATGCTACCGAAGGCAGCGGGACAATTGGCTAAAAGTATTACAAAAATTCATTGCTATGGTGTTTTGAGCTATTATAAGTTTCAAATGGCTAGCCGGGAAGTTGTTTAAAAATTGATTGCAAGCTTTGTACTGGTAACGCTGCCGAAGGCAGCAGGGTCCCGAAGCAGTTGGTTAAAAATATTTAAAAAATGCATTTTCACCGTGTTCTGAAATATTCTGAAAGTTTCAAATGTCTAGCTAGTCGGGAAGTTAGTGAAGAATTGATTGCAAGCTTTTTACTGGTAACACTGTCGAAGGTGCCAGAAACCCTGGTTAAAAATATTTTTAAAATGCATTTTCATCGTGTTCTGAACTATTCTGAAAGTTTCAAATGTCTAGCTAGTCGGGAAGTTAGTTAAATAAACTTTCTGTTGAATCATATAAATGCCGCCGAAGGCAGTAGGGACCTGAAACAGTTGACTAAAAGTATTAAAAAAATGTATTGTCATCGTGTTCTGATCTATACTGAAAGTTTCAAATGTCTACCTAGTCGGGAAGTTAGTTTAAATTTTCTGTTGAATCATATAAACGATGCCGAAGGCAGTAGAAACCTGAAACAGTTGACTAAAAGTATTAAAAAATGTATCGTCACTGTGTTCTGAGCTATCCTGAAAGTTTCAAATGTCTAGCTAGTCGGGCAGTTGGTGAAAAATCGATTGCAATCTTTGTACTGGTAACGCTGCTGAAGGCAGCAGAAACCCAAAACAATTGGTTAAAAATATTTTTTAAATGCAATTTCACTGTGTTCTGAACTATTCTGAAAGTTTCAAATGTCTAGCTAGTCGGGAAGTTAGTTAAATAAATTTTCTGTTGAATCATATATTTGTTGCCGAAGGCAGTAGGTACCTGAAACAGTTGACTAAAGGTATTGAAAAAAATGTATTGTCACCGTGTTCTGAGATATCCTCAAAGTTTCAAATGTCTAGCTAGTTGGGAAGTTAGTGAAACATAGATTGCAAGCTATGTACTGGTAATGCTGTCAAAGGCAGCAGGAGCCCGAAACAGTTGGCTAAAAGTATTTAAAATAATCTGGGGTGTCACTCACACGACTTTCTCTTACCCTGAAATTTAATACTTTAATAAATACAGGTTGCAGATTAAGAAGTAAGATAACGAGTACTGTTATGTAAACCTGTGTTAAACAATTCAAATTAGGCTTCGGAAGAGTTTTATATGATAATTAGTTCTGTGTGAGGGGGGCTACAGCCCCCCTCACACAGAACCCCCCGTTTCATTAATGCACCTACATTTATATAAAATTTAATTAAGTTATTAAAAAATAATTCAATTTTTAAAAAATTATTTATTAAAATTATTATTTAAAAAAATTATCTTTTATGATAATGCAGACGATTTCCATATTAGAGAAGTAGTATAACACTAAATATAAAAAAAAAAGTCGAAATCTTTAATAAAAAAAAAAAGTTGAATTTATTCTCAATATTACATTTAAAAAAAAAAAAAAAATTTTTTTTTTTTTGTTAAAAATGAAAAAAATCTATAACTTTATTTTCAATTATCGCAGATCGATGGTTCAACCATTCGTTTTAAAGGTACTGGCAAGTTCTTTTGAAAGATACCCATCATGAAAATTAACTCTTCTCGAGGGGGAACTACCCTCCCTAGTGGGGGGGGAGGCGAGACTCCTACATACACAAAATTTTTTTCGCAGTTGACTATCTCTATTACAAAAAATTTATATTCGTTTCATTTGGTTTAGTGCAGTCTATAGATCTTAAACTCTACTTACCTGCAATTTCCCCCATAGACATAATGTATTTGAATACTTTTGAGTGTCCCTGTACACAAACCATTTGCTTAATCTCAACGAAAAGCTTACTGTAACATCCCTATATGATACACATTTAGAATACCGAGTTTGGAATTTCTGCTACTATTTGTTCTTGAGATATGTTGATGACAGACAGACACATAGACCATTCGCTAAAAATATGATTTTCGTATTCAGGGGACCTCAGAACATGTAAATATAACAAAAACTCACGTTCGAAAATTTGACCCTAAAACATGACCCTATGGGTAAGAGAAAGTAAAAATGCATTTTCACCGTGTTCTGAACTATTGTGAAAGTTTAAAATGTCTAGCTAGTCGGGAAGTTAGTTAAATAAATTTTCTATTGAATCATATAAACACTGCCAAAGGCAGTAGGGACCTGAAACAGTTGACTAAAAGTATTAAAAAAACGTATTGTCACCGTCCCTAACAACACACTTGTCCATAATACATCCTGAAAATGCCCATAGGTGGCCTTTTCATCCATAGGACATCCTGAGAATGTTATTTGGAGAAAGTTTGCTGTTAGGGGTATTCTGAGCTATCCTGAAAGTTTCAAATATCTAGCTAGTCAGGAAGTTAGTTAAAAATCGATTGCAAGATTTGTACTGGACAGACATACAAACAAGAATCGAAGTTAATAAAAGCATGGTAAAAAGCTGCCTAGGGAAACTTAAAGCAGCAAACCAGAGTTTAAGCTGAACACAAAATTTCTTTAGCAAAAAAATCTAAAATCAGCCTTTTTTTAGCAAAATGCTAAAATACATGAAAGCTTATGAATATGAATTCATATGCAATTTTATATGCCTATATATGCTTCCTTTCATTTTTAAACTAAATTTTAGTCATGACATTTTTAAAGAAATGTTACTACATATCTATTAGTAAAATTTTTTGACACAGAGAAGTATTTATACACTAAGGAATTTAGTCACTGAAATACCGTCATTGGCTGACAAAAAGATTTTCAGTGAATAACCTTATAAATAAACTTATGGACTTTTTTGAAGAAGGAAAGTAACTTTTCAATAAATGGTCAAGATTCTGAATTTTACAGCAATTTGTTACAAATACTGGTGCTGGACTCTTTTTTTTTTTTTTTTTTTTTTTTTGAAGAAGGGAGCTGGCTATATTGTATAACTTAACAACCAACTCTCTGAATTTTACTGATATTTCTTCTAGTATAATTGCACTTACCTCTGAAATTTAACTAAAAAATTAACTCACCCACCACAAATTTAGCAAATCCAGAACAAGTTCAATATAATGCTTTAACTGGAAGATAACCAAAATAAAACTTCTTGAATACCTTCTTGTATACATTTTATAATTTTTCTTTTATACACATTAATCCATTTTACAAATGCTTTTAAAAAAAAATAAATTCATTTTAAGACAGGACTCCTAGGCCAGGGTGAAGTGTTCTCCATAGGATTCTACTTAAGGAGTTCTAGCCCTGATTTTTAGAGTATTCAAGATTTATTATGAATATATAGTTGTTTAATTATTTAGGGATAAATCTGTTTTTAATAACATTTAACAAATTTAAGCAACTGAAATGTTTTTGTGTAACTCTAGTACAACATCAAACCCATTTAACTTCAATCTCAAGTTTTTCTACAATTTATGTAACATCACAATCCTTTTATGATAGCTTTATTACATTTTGCACTTCTTTGTGAAAGACTTTTTGCAAGTGGTAGTATTTAGAAAAAGGCTTAAGCAAAAAACCTTTTTTAATTTTTGTACTCGTATTTTGAATAATGCAATTGTAGTAGAAACACTGTTGTCAGTAGCTGTTCTTGAAAAAGTTATTACTTAACTTTCAATATCACTTAGTAGTTGCACCGTTTTCCATACTTTATGTTAAGAATTTTTATGCAAGACTAAAGTAAACTTCCGATTTTACTTATCTGTGTTCAGGTTATTTGTAGTTTCTCTCATAGGAAATTGTCATCAGAAAGATATGCATCAGGTAGAAAAGTAGCTAAATATTTCTGGCATTTAAAGTGTTGAAAACAGCAACTGGGTGCTAAAATGCACTTAAAAAAAGGAAAGAAAAACAGTTGCCAAACACTCTATTCTGCTAAATTAATTTACAGTCAACATTAAATTTAAATGCTTTAAGCACTTCTTGTGCTATGATATATGAAACACAATTCCTATAGCAAAATCTTAGTTTCTACACGACAGTGCCCAATTACAGTATGGATTCATTTATCTAGAAAACCAGATTTTTTTTTTAAAGAACTTTTCACTGGAGCATTTTTATTTATTTGTTTTCACAAAAGTAAATAGATAAATATAAAAGTTTTATTGCTGAGTTCTTTTTTTAAAACGAATAAAATCACATAACCTAAAAATTTATGATTTTTTTTTTTTTTTTTTTTTACGAACAACATGATTTTTTGTAAGAAGTAAAAAAGGAATCCATATGTAAATAAATCCTAATTTTCTATTACTTCACAATAAATAATATTCAGTGTTTTGAAATCATTCGTTAGACAGGATTTGAAAAATTAAGGTTAAATTTTGATTCTTATGTAGTGTTATTAAGTTTTCAAAAGATTCATATAAATAATTTTAAACTTTATTCTTAAAATTTTCAAATTAATTAAAATATTAAATTTGAATTATTAATTAAAATTATTTTTTTTTATATAAAAATCAGAAACATAAGTATTCTACAGAATGATCATAAAGTCCCATTACCCCTATATATTACACATGGATGTTAATGATTACTATGTATTACATAATGTTGCTGCCACATGTTATGAGACAGTAGATAAACTTAAGGATGCTGTGCAATGTGCAGTCACTGCCATCATGCCAGCAATGTTGAGCAGTTTCACACTATAATCTCCTCATTTGTCCCCATGGTGGATGCTGTTGTGGTAGGGTTTAAGGCTGATTAACTATGCTTAGGCTTGTAAGAGGAATACTGTCTGTGGAGGTCTTTCTAAGTGATCCTAGCCCACATATCCGTTAGTTTGAAAAAACCACAGAAAACACTGAACAACTAGGTCTATGAGTGCGACCTGGGATCGAACCCAGCACTTCCCATCTACCAGCTTTGAGTGCAGAACCACTCGGCCACTGGTGGGCCTGTACATGGTGAAGAATCATATTCTATTATGAAAACAATGGTGTACACACAGATACTCGGAAATAAATAGTAAATAATAGTTACATTACCTTCAATGTTGTCTTCTGACATGATCCCACATTAATTCAATGTGACCATCTACAAATGTGGACATGCAATAGGGGGTAACGGTACTTTATGATCATTCTGTACATTAGTAAGCAACATATTATCCTTAACCTAATACCATCATATTTAAATACTGGAACGCAAGCATGACAGTTTTTAAAAAATCACATGAAATCCACCAGTAAAGACAAATATCTAAAATTTTGCATGCATAACTTGCATTTGCGAGTTGAGTTTGTTATCCCATTTAAATGCCATAGCAATTTCATACAACTACAGCTTGTCATTTGATGCAATTGGGTCTTGGGTTAGTAGTGTCTCATCCCAATCATTCTGGTACTCTACTGTATAATTTAATTTATAAAATATTCTTGGATTTGTTTATATACAAATTTAAATTCTAAAGACTAATGCTACAAACAGAGTTTGGCATTTATAAACCTGGTTTCAAATAGTATTTCTTTTCTTCTAAATTCATACATAATTGCATAACTTTTATCTAGAAAAAAACAAACTCCTTTTTTAATATAGATTACAATTTTTTTTCATAAATCAGTGGGAATGAAACTTAATTTTTAAATGTTTTTCCAATTCAATATTTTAAGGTAGCAAAGTTCAATTTCTAAAACCCGAATAAACTACTACGTCAGAAACGCCAAAGAACAATATTTGAGATGCATACAGCTGTTTCGGTAGCCTTAAGCATACCGTCTTCAGTGCAAAAAGAATTCTGAATCTGGAGAAGTGCTCGTATATATACAGGGATGAGAATTTTCAGACTTTTGTAGGAATTTCAGACTTTTCTAAAAACAATTTTCAGGTTTTTGCTTCTAAATATTCTTATTTTTGTTCGATTTTCTTTCTTTTGACTGTTTCTAAACAATTTATTTTCATATATTCTCCAATTTTGCTTATAGAAAGTATGATTTTGTGTATCTGTTTCTTCTTTTATTACTAAAATTAAATTATTTTTGAGGTTTGCTGATACTTTCAGACTTTTTGTCTATTTCCCACTCTCATCTCTGTATATAGGAGAGGGACCGAATTTAGTTCAACCAATAGGATTACGGAAAAGGTGGGGAGTGTGGCCAATAGGAATTCAGGAATGTGAAGCTGTGTAAACAGTAGAAAAATTAAGAAAATGTGGACTGAATATATAATTTCCAAAAATCAGACAAATAGGGAACAGCAAAATCACAATTTACAAGGTTTTTAAAATTTTTATAAATATGAAAAGCTTCAAAGAAATCGAGTTCATGAATGGATTTAGGTCTGCAAATTATTTTAGCTGAATTAAATTTAAATAATTTGCAGACTCCATTCCTTCTTTGAAGCTTTTCATATTTATAAAAATTTTAAAAACCTTGTAAATTGTGATTGCGCTGTTCCCTATTTGTCTGATTGTTGGAAATTTTACATTCAGTCCACATTTTCTTAATTTTTCTACTGCTTACACAGCTACACATTCCTGAATTCCTATTGGCCACACTCCCCACCTTTTCCGTAATCCTATTGGTTGAACTAAATTCAGTCCCTCTCCTATATATACGAGCACTTCTCCAGATTCAGAATTCTTTTTGCACTGAAGACAGTACGCTTAAGGCTACCGAAATAGCTGTATGCATCTCAAATACTTTTCTTTGGCGTTTCTGACGTAGTAGTTTATTCGGGTTTTAATATTCTAACGCCAAGTCTTCTGTTATTATAAAGTTCAATTTCGTTAACTGTAGTAGTTAAAATCATCTTTAAATATTCTTGAGGTATATTTTCAGTGTGTATAAAAGATTCAAGTATTTAATATATGTGTACCCTGGAGGTAAAGGACACCATGCCCATTATTATTATTATATATATATATATATATATTTTTTTTTTTTTTTGTGTGTGTGTGTGTGCGTGTGATGCGTTCTTGATGTGCATTTTTTGCTTTATATAGAGGCATTAAGCACTATGTCTAGTTACTATAAATAACAGAGATAGGGCAGTAAAAAATAAAACCATGCAAAGAAACATACATTTAAAGTTGAAAAAATAAATAAATAAAAAAGTTGCTCTTCTGAAAAATAAATTACATATTTGTGGCATGGCGTCCGTTACCTCCGGGGTATACATACGAGTTTAAAAAAGAAAAGTACTAATTACAAATAATAATGTTTTTAATAATAATAATATTTTTAAAAAAATCAACAGAATACATTTTAATAGAAAACAATAACAATAAAACATTTACAGAATATTAAAAAGCTATAATTGTCAATATAATCGTCAAATAGTATTTTAACAGAAATTTAAAGCATAACATATACATAAATTTCATAACTACTTTTACTATTCCAAAGCAATATAATCTATTCATTATCAATAAAACTTAAAAGAAAAAAAAAAAAAAGATGTTTTTAACAAATTACTGCCAACAAAATTAAATTTTTAAATGATTTTTCAGTTTAATGTTTTAAATTTGAAAAGGTCAATTCTTTTATTTCCACTAGTTATCATTTTTTAAATATTCAATACCTTCCTGTTTTAGCAGCCACCATATATTTACTATAATATAAAATGAGAGGAAACTTTGCAAACATAATTAAAATTAATTGTTTAATAAATTTAAGTTTTTAAAAATTTATTATTTAAATAATAAATAGATGAAATAATTATAATAAATTATGGTATTTTGTATTTGAAGTTACTGTAATACATATGGTAACTAAAACACGAAAATATCAAATTTTCTTAAAGTATAATATTCATTAAATTGTTTTTAGCATTAATACATGTTTGAATTAAAAGAAAAAAAAAATACTTTTATTTATTATATAACAATTACAAGTAGTGATAAGTCTTTAATAATAATAATAAAAATATATAAATAAATAAGAATAAGTTTGTAATTAAAAAAAAAAAAAAAAAAAAAAAAAAAACAGAATATTAAAAAGTTTCGACAGTTAAAAGGTATTTCAACATAAATTAAAAGCAAAGAATATATACCTTAATGGCACTTTCATATTAACTGCATGCCAGGGATTACTCATCACTATAGGTATGCATAATAATAGGTAATAGTTTGCATAATAATATGCATGCATGTACAGATATACATTCAGGGTTAGAAATTGGAATGTAGAGTTAGGTGTCAATGGCACCTAACTATTTTTCCTTACTTGACAAAATGGTCTACTCAGGCGAATTTTTTTTTTTTTTTTTTTTTTTTTTTTTTTTTGTTTATTCGGATCATAACAGAATAAAGCTTAAAACTTTTTTTTTTTTTTTTTTTTAAATAATAAATACAAGCACAAAAGTTAAAAAATGAATACATTTATACTTAAAAATATTAAAAACTTACTTAAAACAGAACAAACAGTAGAGTAAAATTTTTAATTATCTGCTGGTCAACTGATTTTTAAAATAAGTTTAGTACCATGTATTACATCTTCAAGCAAAATGAAAATTACCAGAAAATTTTAAGCTATTTATAAATTATTTACTTATACTTTCAGGTTTCATAAGCAAAAATTTGGTTTAAATTAATTTAGAATTTGAGAAATTATCACAATGCCAAATTTCTGATTGTATATAAATTAAGTGATAGCAATAAATGAAAGAGTTTTGTAAAAAAATATTTGAAATTTTTTATGAATTTGGAAGAAATTTCAGCAAAGAGCCTTTATGTATTTTTGTACTTCAGGTTTTTTTGAGCTTATGTATATATGTGTTTAAACTGACAATGTAAGAATTTTTCTAATTATAAAAAATGAGCATTTTGTAAACCATAAAGGAAAAATTTATTATGACAAAATTGATTTTTCAATTCCTACTATTAGTTCACACTCTCTCTATATCTTGTACAAATCTTGCAATCGATTTTTAACTAACTTCCTGACTAGCTAGAAATTTGAAACTTTCAGGATTGCTCAGAACACAGTGACAACAGAATACTTCAAAGTCCGATTTTCGAATTTTTTATTAGTTTTCTTATAATTAATTAAAATATGAAAATAATAACATCCTAATAGCGTTATTATAGCCATTAAAATATTAGCTATAATTTAATTGTTGCCAAAAAAAATTTACAATTAAAATTTCATTTTCTTTCAACATAAAAATAAGTACATTTAATTAAACGTGAACATTAAAAAAATTATAAAAAGTTAAATTATGCATCTCACAAAAATTAATGTCATTATCACTTTAAAAATTTTATGCACATTGATAAGAGCTCTATGATTCATCAGGAAATTTAAAAAGATTTTTTTTTTTTTTTTTTATCTTATAATTATTTTTATTTCATTTTTTATGCGCGGTTTTTATTTCCTAATTCATTTTTTTTTTTTTTTTTTTGATAGTGTTTGTAAGTAGGAATTGACTTAAATTTTTTTTTTTTATTGCTTCTTTAAAATCTGGTCAAATGTTAGGTGTCAGAAATGACCCCTGAGTATGATTTTATGGTCACCAAACTTAAATTTCTAGATGCAAAATACATCTAGCGACTGTGAATTTCGAGCCTTGATACCATTATCTATAAAATGCAATTTATATACACATAAACCACAATGACATGCGATTAATAGTAAAGTATCACATAAATGCTTTTGCTATTGCTAAATAACATAATTATTTATAATCAATAAAACTTTTTCTTAATTATAGAATAATAATAAGTTAAGAAAAATGCATTAATTATGAAAACATTTAAAGATAATCAATTCATTTCATACAACATAGGCTGGTCAAAATAATGTGTAGGATTATGCTGAGGCATTTGAAAATTCGTTGGTGTCAGCCACGTCTGATTACAATTTATAGGTGGCGGAGCCGGTATAAAATTAGTAGCTCGATATTGATCCTGCAGAATCATTTGATTATTAGGATAATGAAGAGATAGTTTTTCCACAGTTTGTTGTTTTTTATGTTCTGCACTTTTCAGTTTCCTGTCTCCCTTACAAATGTTACACACTTCTCTTTTTACCCCTTTCGCTTTAAAATTAAATTTGCCATAGTATATTTTTTTATACATAGAAAGGCTAACTGGCTGTTGCACTTCTTTTGTATAAAGATCATACATTTTTGATAGTGAGAGCTCAGGTGGAAGGCTCAAATAATCGTCACCATACTTTCCTTGCATGTGGCTACATTTGTAACGAGGCATTTTTTTGATATGCTGAACAACTTCATCATAACGATTCTCACTTATTTTATTTTTACCACCTTGAGATAATCCACGATGATCTGCAAGACTTTTTGATCGCATTTTGACAAGAGCTGTATTGATTCTTTTTGAGGTGATTCCTAGAGTTTTAACAAACATATCACGACATACTTGTTTTGATTTTAATATGTATGTCCTTGAAAACTGACGCTTGCTTTTTTTACCTTCATTGCTAGAATTGCTTTCATCTGTGTCATCTTTCTTGTCTTTTTTCTTTTTTGCACTCTTTTTCGTAGTTTGTTCATCAACTCTAGCAATTAAAAATATTGCCTGAGCTTCATAAGAGCCAAGTTCCCAAAATTTCTGAAATTCCTGTTCGCGTTCACTTGCAGACAGTATTTCTTTGCATTTCATAGTGCATTGACAATCGTAATCTACAAACTCTTTGCTTTTAATTTCAATCCCTTTATAATTTCTGTATGGTTTGTTCAAATATTTATTACCTTTTTCTTTCCTCCACTGACTTTTGTTAGATTTGACTTTTTTACTTTTCTTTAAATTTTGATTAGGTTCCTCATCAACAGAAAGTATAATAGAGTCTACTGTTATCTGCCTATTATCTGTACTGTTTGTGGGTAGGCAGTGACCAGCATTAATATGGGATTGAATACTTTTCTTTAAATTTTGATTAGGTTCTTCACCAACAGAAAGTATAATAGAGTCTACTGCTATCTGTCTATTATCTGTAGTGTTTGCAGGCAAGCAGTGACCAGCACTAATGTGGGATTGAATACTTTTCTTTAAATTTTGATTAGGTTCCTCATCAACAGAAAGTATAATAGAGTCTACAGTTAACTGTCTATTATCTGTACTGTTTGCAGGTAGGCAGTGACCAGCACTAATATGAGATTGAATAGCTTGTTGGTTTAAATTTTCTTGTTCAGTTATGCAGTTCTGTTGATTCATATTATTTTGCTGATTCATGTTATTGTGTTGATTCAGATCACTCGCCTGATCAATATTTATGTGACTTATGTTTATGGTTTGAATAATATTATTCGCTGGATTGATATTAAAATAAGTTAACATTTTGTCTTTGATTATTTCCATGTTTTCTACTAGAACAAAATGAATAAATACATAGCACTTTAAAGATCAACACAGAAAGTACTTTGCATAATATTTTAAAAACGTGAGAAAATGTATTCCTACATTTTGTTAAAGAAGATTTTGTATTTAGGTTCACTAGATGAAACCGCTTGATCAAGCCTAATTCATAATTTCACGAATCGATAATATCATTATAATGAGACACTTACTTTAAAAATAAAGCCATCATTACATAGCTTGAGGGACTCGCGATTATTTAAAAAAAAAAAAAAAAAAAAAAAAAACTTCATTAAATTATTAAAATCTGCATTGAAATATTGAAAATCCAGAGTGCCTTTCTTCAGCTTATGGATCTAGTAAATATGATATGAAAATGCATATAAATAAAATTATATATATATGTTAGAATTCCGTAATTCTGCAAGAAAAAGTTAGCGTATAAATAAATAAACAAACAAATAATTCGGCTGCTTAAAAGCTTGACATATCACTGTAACCACCTGTAACTGTTGCGTTGCGCAGTTTCGTTTTCACTTATGTTTTGCGTTGCATACGCAACTATATCACTGAATCATTCACAGGATTCGATTATCAAATAATAATCGATATTTCAATAGATTATTATTTTGATATTGATTTAAATTGTAAATATAAACAATAAACGAAATCTTTGCTTCACTATTAATCATTTCTATTTTTTAATTAAGTAAATGCTATACAAATTATGGCATTTAATGCTTTTATGCATGAGCGAAATATTTATAGGAATCAACCTGATTTTGCTAAATTAGCATCAGATTTTCCAGAATTTCACAAATATGTTATATTTGATACTAAAGGACAAAAAGCAAGAGTTGATTTTTCCAATACAGAGGCGTTAAGAATGCTTACAAAAATTTTGCTCAAGACAGATTTCAATTTAGACATAGAAATACCTAAAGGCTATTTGGTACCCACTATTCCTCAAAGACTAAATTATATTCTTTGGCTTGAGGATCTACTAATCAACATTTCAGAAAATGAATCAAAGAAGGAGAGCATTTGTGGAATAGATATTGGTAAGTAATTCTTATTTGTTTACGTTCAAGGAACAGGTTTAGTATAGGATCCCCTTAATGAAATCTGGTACCAAAGTAGCTTGAATGTTTCTGATAAGGTTCGTTTTTACGCAATTATGATAGCCATTTTAATCACTTGCTAAAATGGCAAATAATAACAATAATAAAAGTCGCCAAGGAGGTTCTATATTCAAGCTGTATCATTTTTATCTCATTAACATATGTAATACACTCCTGCTCAAAAGTTTAGCAATATTTGCAAACGATCAGTTATTTTCACTTTAAAAACTTATCCCTCGATGATATGTTTTCAAACATTGGGTATTTAAAGAACTGGGTCTTCCTCATGTTTTTCAGTGAAGTTTAGTTTAAGACAACATTTAGAGGGCCTATAATAAATTGAGCAAAATCAGTAATGTTTATGATCACCCTGTATCATTAAATGAACGAAATGATCTGTAGCTTTAGGATATGTTAATATAGAGCCAATACAATTTGTGTGATGTAGCATGTTAAATAATGGAGATATAAGCATTTATTTTAAAACTCCAAAAAGAATCGGCATGTTTTTCATTTATAATATACAGAATTTTAAACGAAAATTATTCCTATTTTCAGATAAATTGAAAAAATACTTTTGAAACAATATATTGCAATCGAATGCAAATATCTTAAATATCTCATGAAATATGCACATTTTTATTAAAAACGTTTTCACAGTGCAAATTTAAAGATAGAAAAAAATTTTATTACATAGATATATTGGGTAACTTTTGTCAAAAGTTCATTTGAATAGAGTAAAAATTAAGCAAATTCTTGGCAAAAGAACAAGATAAATTTTAAGTATTTTTCTAGTGTTGAAATTTCATAAGTGTTTTTTTACATGTTGCGTAGTAATTAATTTGAAGATCCAATTATTTCAACCATGCTCTAAAAATATGTTTTGGGATAAATCCTTCAATTTGGTGCTGGTTTTGAAATTCATTGAAGTAAATTAAACATAATTATTATAAAACAAAACCTTACTTCAACTTTACTGATGTAACCTTTAATTTGGCGAAAGTACTTCGCCAAATTAAAGGTTACATCAGTAAATCTGAAATAAGGTTTTGTTTTATAATAATTATATTCGTAGCTTTATATTTTTTAATTTTTAAAGTAAATTAAAAATATTTTTAAGATTAGTTAAGAAAAACATTTAAAACCGTAATAGAAATTTGAGCTACTTCATCTCGAATGAATCCAAGACCACAGCCAGGAAAAAAATTCCGGAGGGTTTTGAGCTTGTATATAGTCAGGGGGAAAAAAAAAATGCAATATTCGATGTAACTTCATTGTTAATCGATGCACAAAAATATAATAGGTATCATTTGAGTGGAAATTGAGAATACTTTTAGAAAATGAAGTAAAATTTTGAATTGGAGGATGTCTACCTATTAAAATATGCACCAATTTTGATTTTTTTTTATGGTAATATCTTATTTTCATTTTATATTTGAATTCCTGGGATCACGGCGTTGCAAAAAAGTACATTGGTTGTATATTTTACTTATTTTTTTTTATGTGGTTATAAGCGTTCAAAGTTTGAAGGTGCTGATGTTAAATTCATATTTCAAACTTTTATTAATATCTTCACAATAAATAATTTTATCAATATATATATATATATATATATATATATATATTTTTTTTTTTTTTTTTTTTTTTTCTTTCTTTACGAGATACATTGAAGAAACTCAAACATAATCCATTTATCACTTTTGATTCGGAAAAATATTTTTAATTATGAAAAATATTAATTAATTTTTACATAAAATGAATCTTAATGCTAAAAAATATGGGTGTGCAAATTTGCAGCTCATTGCAGATGTTAGTTTTCGAAATATAAATATTAAATCTTTCATTTAGAGAGGCTTAGGGGCTGTCTCTTATTTAGTTTTGCATGAGATAATGAAGAAAATCTTTAAAAATAACAGAAAAAATTAAACAAAATATTTTTAATTTTTATTTACGAGTCAAACTGTGTAACAACAACGTCAAACGTGAAAAAATGAAAGAAAAAAGATGATTTTTAGACATTAATGTTAACAAACAAATGCTTTTTTTCTAAAGAAAACAAGCCCTGTTTTTTGTCATTCTTCTAAAACAAAATAATATAGAAAAGGAAGAGAGAAAGTGGTTATGTGTAATCGTATTAAACCTCGTATTTTACTTTGGCAAAATTATAAAGAAGTGGCATTTACCTCATTGATTACTGGTGATGCATTTTGAATCTTTTAAACGAACACTAGGATGAAAAAAATCAACTGAAAAGGCAGGGCTTACTGTTTAAAATAGATGGAACTAGGGCTGGATTATTTATCAATATATCACAAAATATCAATATTTTTTTAGTATCGCAATAACAGTATTTAAAATCTTATTCTGCCGATATATCACTTTAACGATATTTCTCAGCGTGCACCATGCAGCCAACCGATCGCACATCCATAAATAACTTTAAAACATCCAATCTTACTACCTCCTACATAATGAAACATGACATTAAAACCGGAAAACTTAACACAGCATTAGCTAAAACGTATAACGAAAACAATATTAAAATAGACTTCGATAATACAATCAAATTGTCCGATTACAATAACTACCAATACGCCATGTATCGCGAGTCAGTTGAGATCTCCACCAATGAAGAAACATGCAACGATAGCGGCGCAGTGGCCCCAAATAGAGCTTGGAACCACCTGTTGAAGAATCAACAAGGATGCAGCCAGAAGCCTAGTTCCATCACAGTGCGAACGTTTTCTGAAGAGGACCGGGTGCCCGGTACCGAAAGATCTTAGAACGACCAATGAAGTAAAGTTAGGTTTTATATGTTTCATTATGTAATTAGTAAACTTCGTTTTTCTTCTTTATTTAACTTACTACCTCCTTCAAACTCCGCTTCTTTCCCTTTCTTTCAAACTCCGTTTTCCACTTCCGCTTTTCCCTACCACGCATGCACAGCATGACCGATTAAATCCCGCCCAAAAAATAGCACCGAATATCTCTTACTCTAATATTCCTTTCCTTCTTTCCCCACATCCCCTTCTCATAGCCCCAAACGATCTCTCTCTCTCTCTCTCTCTCTCTCTCTCTCTCTCTCTCTCTCTCAGTGTTACCGCAACCGACCCTGTTACCTCTACATCCGAATGTAATATAACCACTTCCTTTTTCTGTCATACCTGTTGCAGTTGCGGCTCGTGAACCGAAAATAGGGGAAGAGCTCAAAAATAATAGTTAAGTATTTTTAATCATAATTTTTATTAAGCATGGTCTTAACTAAAATTAACTAAAAATACTTATTTAAGTGTAAATTTATATTCTATAAATGAATACAGCATAAAATACAATGTGCCTCTTCACCAATTTTCGGTGCACGAGCCGCCACTGACCTGTTGTCTCTCAAATCGAAAATAAATACCAGTACCACTGCTTAAAAAGTCAGACGTTGAACGATAACATATAAAATATTTCATTCATCAAGTTATCGCAGTATATTATTTCCCAGCTCTCACATTCGAAGATATACCCATAACAGTAATATTGCAGCTCATTTCCTGCTATTGGCTCATTCATATCGGTATTAAATGGCCAATGGCATGCGAGATTCAACATATGTTTATCAAACATGATCAAAGCCGAATTGCAGTATTTCAGACACGGATATCCACTAGAACTTTGATCGCAAGAGTAATCTCGTCTGCCGGATGTTCAACTCATTGATATCGATATATTTTCTTCATGTAGTATACTACATGACCGCAATATATTGCGGTTTACGTGAACAGGGTTGGGTTTCTTCCGGAAGAAACCAGTTTCTTCCAGGACAGTGGAAGAAACTGGAAAAAACCGGAAGAAACTGGAAGTAATGGAAGAAATGGAAGGAACCAACCAGAAGACGAAACAATTGTTCAAAATTAGAATTTATGAACTATATAAACTCAAAGCATAAATATAATATCAAATCTAAACTATAATCCAATTAATATTAAAAATATTTTTAGAAAAATAAGTTATTAGAGAACAAACACTAAATATATACAGGTATTAGGGTTTTACTTTTCAGTGCTAATATTTTTAGAACTTTTTGCATAGATACTATCTCATATTATTTATACGTTCAAAAGGTACAAGTGATAATAATTACGCGAATTTTTATCCATATTATTATTATTTTTTTTAAGGATATAATTTTTTGTATAAACTCAAAGCTGGTACCCAATGAACCGTATCAATAAGTAAAATACCTACTTTTAAACTCTCCTGCAAGTCCTATAGGATTTAAAAAAAAAAAATCCATAATTTGTATTTAGGTATCTATTTTAAGTTGAAAAATAAAGTATAGAACTACTAAAAAACTTTTCATTTGTTTTACAGTCAACTCCCTCTAACTCTTAAAAGTTTTGTCCAGAGGTTGTGTGGATTATAGGAATTTGCAGATTAGAGATCATTGCCTTTGTTTACAGTTTTCTTTTGCAGAGACAAAGTCAGTTATTATTAATTCATAAATAGACATCAAAATGGAAAGACGATTTCTAATAAATTTTAGAATAAAGTATTTCTTCTATATTAATAAAACTAATCTATCACATTCATATATGATGGTAAATGATTTAAGCATATTCAAATAATAGGTACCTATATAATGTAAACAAACATAAACATATTTAAAAAATACGAAACAAAATATTTTTGAAAGTTTGGAAATAATATTCATACTGATTAATTTTGTTAAACTAGTGGTTTGTTTTAAGCACTAGTCTGTATGAATTGCAGGATAATAAATATAAGAATGTTACTCTCCCCCCCTCCTCAATTGTGTTTCAAAGCAAGGATTAAGCTAAAAATTTGTTAGTAAAAAGGTAACAATGTGAATTTTTTTCAAACATGAGACGTAAATTTCTTTTATATTAAAAAAATCAATTACGTATTAGAAGGATTTGGAGATTAAAAATCTGCAGATTAGAGGGAGTTGACTGTACTCAGGGTTCGATCCAGTTCTTAATTTTTTAGTCCCTTTTTTGTGAAAAACAATATTTTTGTGAAATTTTTATTTATTTTTGTGAAAATATAAAATATCGTGTAAAACCTTCAATTTTTATAGTCATTGTATATAATATTTAATATCAAGTTAATAAAGTTTTTTTGAGCCAAATTGAAGCATTAATTTAAAGTAACATTAAAAACATAGAAACATTTTATAAAAGTCTTATAAAGAAGCTCATTTTATAAATTTGAATTTTGTGAAGGGTCCCGTTTTATGGATTTGTATTTTGTGAAGGGTCCTTTTTTATGGATTTGAATTTTTTGAAGGGTCCCTTTTCATGGATTTGATTTTTGTGAAAGGTCCTTTTTCATGGATTTGAATTTTGTGAAGGGGCCTCAAATTTTGCTTGGATCGACCCCTGTACTGTATAACTGTATATGACTATAAAGAAAATGAAGTTTTTGAGGACATTTTGTAATACAGTAATTATTGAATACTGGATCTTTTAAGTAACTGGATGTTTGTTAAGAGCTGTTTTATCAGAAAGTATAAGCAAGTGATCCAAACTATTATTTATTACCAGTTAAAGAAATAAAATTGTCTAAATTATAAAGCTTTACACTGTTTAAATTGAATTTTTACTGGATTTTGAGCATTTTGGAATGTAATCGTCAGATACCAAAGATTACTTCCATAAAAATCTCATAATTATTAATTAAATATGTAATTAAATTTTTATAGGTGTTATTAAAGTTACTTAAAGTTGTTTATAAGATAAATGCATCCATTGTATCTTACAAATCTGCAATTTCTAGGATAAATTTTTAAGAAAAACAGTTTCTTCCATTTCTTCCGCTTGGAAGAAACCTATTTCTTCCGGCTGGTTTTTTCCCTGGTTTTTTCCGCGGTTTTTTCCACCTTGGAAGAAACTTGCCAACCCTGCGTGAAAGTAATATTTAGAATATTGAATGTAAAATTAATTTTTACAGCCACATCGATTGTTCGAAATAATATCAAGTGGTATTAAAAAAAAAAAAAAAAAATGGAAATATGGAAATGTTTTGGATGTCTCGGAGATGAAAATAATAAAATAATTTTTGAACATATTTCGATCTGTAATTTTTAATCGTGTGCAGTATAATGTAAGTTTTTTTTGTAATCTTCTATCATTATTATTATTAAATATTTTAATAAACTCAGTTCTTTATTAAGCTAGTAAAATAGATTTTTATATTCAGAAATTTTATAGGGACAGTTTTCCGACTGAACAATGATATAACACTGAGCATTTTATTATTATTTTATTTATTCATTTTTATTTCATTTTATTTTTTGTGCAGCATTTTATTATTATTATTATTATTATTCATTTATTTATTTTAGCTGTTCTTATTAAATATAATAGATTTAAACAAAAGAAAAATGGTTAAAAAAAAAAAAAATAGAAATTCTACTTACATTCTATGTAAACAGAATTTAATTTATTACGACTGGACTTAATTTAATAACTGTGTTTCATTCACTAGTTTCGATTATTATATTCATTTCTTAAAATGTCTTTGGTATAACTTTAGCAAAGGAGCCCCTTTGTGTTTTTTAAATTTTTATTGTCAATTTATTGATGAATTAAAGTGGCTATCGAAAATTTTGGAAAGAAATATCCGGGTTACTTCGGTACCAAATTTAAATTTTGCAAAGGGCTATGCTGAAACGGTTCCATTTCTTTAGCACTTTTTTTTTTTTTTTTTTAATTCTATTTTAATTATTAAAAAAAAAAAAAAAAATGTTTGTACATTTATATATTTTTTTCGACATAAATATAATATATTTACTTACATATTCATTCATTTATTGAAGTAAAAACTTCTTTAGGCGCGTTGAGCACTTTTGGTGAACAAAAATCATTACACTTGCATCATCGTCAGCGAACACTTTCCATTTGAAGTGAAAACTTTTGGGTGAACAAAAATCATTGAACTCGCGTCATCATCAACGAACGCTTTCCATCCTTGTATGATACAAATAATGTATCATACAATTAACTTACTAATGTGAAGTGTTAATAATTATATACTGTATATTGTTTTACAATCTGGTGCGGCTCTACACGACTTCTCTCATCTCCGGACACTGAAAACAATCCATGCTTGTATACATTAAAATTGGTGTTCATTTATCTTTAAAAAGTAGCAAATGTCTATTTTCCTTTTCTTGAAAAAATATCGATAATATCATTAATATCGATATTAACTTGGCGATATATCGCGATATTTGATTTCTGATATCGTCCAGCTCTAGATGGAACATAACAATTCTCATTTAAGAAAAAAAAATGAATGGTACTAAAGTACAATACAGATTTGCTAAATCGCTTCTTAACTACTGTCACAGTCAAAAAATTAATCATTGAGTTCATATATTACTTTATTTTTTCTATTTATTTATTTATTTTGTATATGGGGAGGGGGGGGGTTGATTATTATTTTAAGGATACTTTAGTCTTTAAAAATTCTCTTTATAAATATATTTTAATTAAGAAACTATGTTTTCATAGAAATTATAAAACAAATCATACAGTTTCAAAGAGTTCAACTGACCAAAACTGGTAAGTATGATTAAAATTGTTTAATGTTTACTTCATGATACCTTACAGTAATTTATCAGAAGAGATTTAGTTTATGCATTGTTATGTGTAAATAAAAATGATTTCAATTCGTATATTATGTCACACCTACAAAATAAAGTGAAAAAAATTTATTAGCGATCAGTATAGCCACGATGACACTTTTGAATTGAAAAATATTACACATTTTTCAAAGAACGCTACCTGACCAATCTAAAATGTATTCTCTAAAGAACTATTTAGGTATATGCGTATTCAAAAAACCGAAATCAGAGCTAGAGCCAAGATGCTGTAAAAATGATATTGATTTATCCTTATTAATTTTAATAATACTTTTTTTCTTAAAAATTTTCCAGTGTGAAACAGTAAAATTTTGTCTAATTTTTTTAGGGTCTTAATTTTATTTTTTTCAATTTACAGATAAACCCCCAATACATTTTTCATTATAAATCTATGAATATTAAAGTAAAGCATACAAACTGTATTTTTTTCCGCACTGCCAGACTATCAGTAATTCAATTATAAAGTCAAAATTGGATATTGCTATTGAAAAAAATCAAAGTTGGTTCTTATTTCAATATATTTAGATGACCCCTAAATCAAAATTTGACACCATTTTCAAAAAGTGCACTTGATTTCCTGTTGAATGGTGTCTATTATTAGATTTTTCTGTGTCAATTAATAACAAAATTACAGTGAGTATTGTTTTTTTTTTTTTTTTTTTTTTCGACTGTACTACATACAGTTGAATGTTATAAATGTTGTATAACTCAAAGATTTTCCACAAATTTGTAAAATTACGCCTTGCATGAATCTGGAAATCTGTACAGAAGCAATTACTAAACAAACAAACAAATAAATAAATCACTGTATGCAGCTAATTTGTCATGCACAAATCTGAAAATGCATATGAAAATCTGTACTGCAGCAGTCAGCATCCTGATGTATGCTTGCTTTGTAAGCATTAAAACAAACAAAAAAAAATTAAAGAAAACACTAGGTGCCCCTTATTTATGATGCAGGAATCAGAAAATGCATGAAAATCTGAACTGCAGCAGTCAGTATCTCAATGTATGCTCACTTCATGAGCATAAAAAAATAATAATAAATCACTGTGTGCCCCTAATTCATGGTGTATGGAAATCAGTACTGCAGCAGTCAGATGTATAACAAAAACATCACTGGGTACCGTTAATTCATTGTACTTGAAAATCTGTTACTGCATCAATTTCTACTATCCACTATTTTTTCTTTAAATAATTCTATTTATTTAAATTAACTTAATAAATAAATAAAATACACTGAAAAAATTAATTTTTAAATCTCAAAAAGGCATAAGAAAACACATTCAGCTGAACCATATGTCGCAGGTCTGTCTTCACACAGATTAAAAACTCCTGGAAGATGCAATAATGAACTGCAAAACCGGTTCTTTCAAATATATATAATATATATTTACCCAGTGGCAGAAACGCCGCGACACGGCGACATAGTCATGGACACAGAAAATCGGGTTGCAGACAGTTTTGTTTGCACTAATAAAAAAATTCTGCAACTTTCGGACACTCTTTGTCTGTACTAATAAAAAAAAATTGCCCACAACTTTCAGACAGTTTTTGTCTGCAGTCATAAAAAATTGTCTGCAATTTACGGACATTTTTCACCCACGAGAATGCTCTACCGATGTATGACGTCTTAGACGCTCTCTGGTAGGAACTCTAGAGCCCCCTGTAGGTGCCATGGTAGGAACACACAAAACAGTGCTTAACAAGGGCGACCTAGGAGCCTACATCTCCCTTGATAGGTAGTGTTATATGTGTATTCTTTTCTCCTATTACCTGTTACTGAGATTCTACGGGAACGTAGAAAATAATTTCATTTAAAACTGCTCCAAAACTTCATCTCCACTTCAAAATTCACTTCTAAAAATTTCTGTATCAAAACTAAAACTAATACTTTTATTATTTATAATTATTTTTATTGTGTTGTGTCAAACATTGCTATAAAATATTTAATTGAATGAGTTAATCTTATTATTTTATAAATACTATATTGTTCTGTAGTAAAACTGTATTGTGTATTGTTGCACAAGATCACCACTGTTATTACCCCCACCTTCCCCCCAGATTGCTGCTATCATCTTTCAGGCTTTTTGAGTATAAGCCATTTTCATCCCTCCTGACTACATGCAAATTTCACAGACACATTATGAAATTTTAAAAATCTGTCGCAGACATCTACAAAATTTTCTGTCACTGGGTATATTTAAAGTATGTATGTATTACATCTATGAATTTTAATCTGCTCATTCTTGATTCCCTAGAACTGAAAATCTAGCTCGGGCAGATTCAAATTCATAGATGTTAATTAATGCTTATTTTAATATTTCTTTTGTGAGGGTGGCAACTATTGGTGCAAATATTTGGGATGGTGAACACTATTGTCTTTACCTTAAATCATTATTAATTATCATTGATGTATAAGTAAAAGAAATACAGTGTAACCTCGCTTTTACATTAACAAGATTTCGAATTTTCTGCTATGCAGTGAATATAAAGGAAATACATATTGTGTTTTTAATTAAAAAAATTATAATAAGTATTAAAAAATAAATAAATAATAGGAGACAGATTCAATCAAGACAGATGATAATATTCTTTATCGTCTGCTGCACTTGCTCGAGAACAAATGAACAATACACCAAGATAGCAATTGGATGAAATTGATCTGACAAGACAAACTTATGCTCAAAGTGACCGTACGAAAACAAGTGTTTAACTGCAAATCATATCCACGTGTTAATTATTTGTTGCTATAGATGTTCATAGCTGCCAAGTCTCCTGATTTTTTAATACCACTCCACTTTTATTACTTTCTTCTATATGTAATATAGAGAAAGTATTGGATTCGTAAAAATTTTCGACCTCGGGTTTTTGATGGATTTGCACGTTTTGAGAGCTGTAGAACACGATTTGACCATTTTTAGAAAATGTCTGTCTGTCTGTCTGTCTGTCTGTCTGTCTGTGTGTGTGTGTGTGACAAAATTTTGTGGCAACTGTATCTCAAGAACTACTGCACAGAATTTCATACAAATTGGTATGTAGTTTCACCTTGACATAAATTAGTGCCTATCAACTTTTGGTAAAAATTGTCGTACAGGTTGCGTTGCCATCCCGCTTTTTCTAAATTTTTAACATGGTGATATAGGACAAAATTTTGTGTAAATGTGCATAAAGAGAATTATTTTTTAGTAATCATTATGAAATTTACAAGAATTATTTATAATAGAGATAGTCAACTGAGAAAAAATTTTTGTATGCGTAGGAGCCTCGCCACACCCCCTGGGGGGGAAGTCCCCCCTCGAGGGGAGTAAATTTTCAAGATGGATATCTTTCGAAAGGTCTCGTCAATACCTTTAAAACGAATGGTTGAACAATAAATATGTGATAATTTAAAACAAAGTTATCGATTTTTTTTACTTTTAATGAAAAAAAAATCTTTGAAAAAAATCGTTTTTTTTTTTTTTTTTTTTTTTTAACGAAATTTAACCAGACTTGGTATTTAGTTGGCCCCTGACATAAACTGCGGCTGATTAGATTTGGGGATCAATCGTTCAACAGGTGGCGCTGTGATCGTATTTTTTCTAAATTTTTAACATGGCAGTATAGGAAAAAATTTCGTATAAATGTACATAATGAGAGTTATTCTTAACCTGTGATTGTGAAATTAATATGAATTATTGATAATAGTAGTAGTTAATTAGGAAAAAAATTTGGGGCATCGCTTCCCCCCAGTGGGGGGTGTAAATTTTCAAGATCGGTATCTTTCGAAAGGTCTCGTCAATACCTTTAAAACGAATGGTTGAACTATAAATATGTGGTAATTTAAAACAAAGTTATCGATTTTTTTTACTTTTAACAAAAAAAAAATCTTTGAAAAAAATCGTTTTTTTTTTTTTTTTTTTTTTTTTTTTTTTAAATATTGTTACTGCGTGAATTTGTATAGGAAAATATAGAAGAAAGTCTTGTGGTGGCCACAACATACTAGTTTTTAGTTACTCTACTGTTATTTAATTGCAGAATATAGTAGCAGTTAATTGTGGTATGCATAAAGTGAAGGATTTAGCAGCTATAAATTATTTTTTACATCAAATGGTCAATAACATGAAAAAGAAAAATGACTACTAAACTATTTCTTAATTTTTGCCTTTATGCACAAAGTGAATATTTGTTATTTTAAAGGTAGTGAATATATATATATATATATATATATATATTTTCCCTGCTACAGAAAATCTTAATTTTTGTTTCTTTTAAGCTAGACATTGTGTAAAGTTAAAAATGCTGTTTATCATCTTAGGAACTGGTGCTTGTGCTATATTTGCTGTTCTTGGAGCTCAGAAAAATGGCTGGAAATTTATAGCTACAGAGAGTTCAGAGGATGCAATTATGTGGGCAAAGAAAAATATTGAGAAAAATAATTTAAATGATAAAATAACAGGTAATATAAAAACTTTTTTATTAAGTTAATTACATGCTTGTATGTTTGGGTTAATTAAAAAATAAAATTTTACATGGAAATATTATTCATGTATTTATCAACCATAGAAATTCATTTAGAGAAAATGGAGTGTATGATTGATTTTCTATACCAATTATGTGAAAAATATCAGAGCTGGGAACTAAACTTCATTTGCTCTAAATAAAAATTTTAAATACCCATATAAAAAAATCTGCTAACTATTTTTTTTTTTCTTTCTCTCTCTCTCTCTCTCTCTGTTATTAACAATTATTAGAAAATTTTGAAAAGCCTAATATTATATTTCCAGATCTAAATATTATATTTTTAAATAACTTGTTAATTACAAATTCAAAACATTTTACCTTAAACTAGTAAATCTGTATTTAGCTTTCTTACATCATTCCTTTTTCTTTTCTTTTTAATTTGAAATTTAAAATTATATGAAATGTTAAAGGGTTCATTACCTTTATATAAAACCTGTAAAATTTATGTATAATCAGGAGTGGGATAATGCTTACTTGCCACTGGTGAGTAATTTTCTGAATGTAAAGAGTGAATTTTAAGTCAGTTTCATTGATGATATTCAATGTACTAAAACTGCAAAAAAATCTTTCCAAGAGCATGAAAAGTGCTTGAATATGCAACAACTACTTTAAATTTCATTACTTTTAAAACTGTTATAGTTCTATACTAAACACTATATTTTAAGAAATGATGCTTTGAACGCTTGAAAGAATTCTATTAAATGGTCAATTCACCTTACAATTGTGTAAACTTTGTTATAAAGATTATCAACTATGTATTCGTGTACAAAAATGCCAAAGTTTATGAAACCAGAAAAGTTCTTGCTATCATAATTACATATCTACTCATTTTTTGAATTAACCTTTCATAATTTATATATTTAAGAAAAAATTTCTGAAGCAACCTTTGAATTTAACCCCTTACACTCATTTTAAATAACTTTGTTGCCAGTTTCACTTTCTTGTTTCATGTTAGTAAATCTGATTATAAAAAAATTAACATTTTAGTCTTTTCAGTTTTCCTTTAAACTGTTTACTTACAACTTATCATATACATTTGATTGCATTCCAATTAGTATATTTTAGTTTATTTAGATTTATGCATCCCTGTGTTTTTCTTCATAACACTGCAATAACACTAAAATTACATAGTAGCATTATATCAAACTATTGCAAAAAACATTTTAAGATGTTCAAAAAGAAATAACCTTATAACAATATTTTCGTTCCTTCTCATGGTTAGGGTTTTGACCCCCATGTGATTAAATGCCACTAAGCTGAAAAGTATTGGAAAGACTGAAAAGTACTACCCTTACTGGATTACCTGTACCTGGTTAGAATTTTGAACACAACTCATGGTTTTTTATTGGAACAGTGGAAATTTTAATAATTATTGCAGTAATAGTTAATAAGGAAAAAAAAACTAAAAAATCCACGTTTAGCAATAACTTTATTAACCCTTTCCTTCCTCGTGATTCCAATTGGAATCATAACATTTCAGATTTTCTTTCTTACCATCTAACACTCCCGCTAATTCAAAATGAACAATATTAAAATCTATATACATTTTCCCTTCGAAAAATACCTATTTTGGATGACTTCACTATCTTTGTTGATAATTGAAAGTATATTTCGCGCTGTTCTGATAATAATATCGGAATCAGTTTCTTGTTTTGGGCAATTTAAGTAAATTAACTGTTTGAAATATTTTTTATTTTATTTTTTAATGTTTATAATATGTATTTTAATTAATTACAATATGTTATTCTCCAAAATTTTGATATTTTTATTCATTGAAAAGTTATGATTTTTAATGGCTCCAGTGATTATATTAAACATAAATAAACATCTATCAGTTGTTTAGTTAGCTATATTAATTCGTACTCTGCTATAACTCCTATTTAAAAAAAAAATATTTATATACATTACGTTTGAAATAAAGTTATGACTAAATATAAGATTTATAGTTTTATGGAGGGAAAAAGTTGGGAATGAAAGGGTTAACTATTTATGGATTTAATGTGCATAAATTCCAGTTACAGTAATGGTGATAGTTTTTAGGCTATTCCACTTTTTATTTCATGTAGTAGGCAGGTAGATACTCAGATACTCGTAATAAGCATATTAGCAGCACCAAGAAGAAATTGTCTAAGGTTTAGGCTAATTAATTGCCTATGTGATAGACCTAGGCCTATGAGGAATGTTTTCTATGGGGGCATTCCCCCAGGCTAAAGGTTAAACCTTTTTAAAGACTATAACAAGAAAATAACAAACAGCTTTTTTGATGCCAACTAAGACTGTTAGTTTTAAATTATAGGGTCTAATAACGTAAATGTAATAACATTTTATCATAGTTAAATTTGCAACTCTTTTTGCTCAGTTTCTATTATACTCACATTTCTGAAAAATTTAAAGCATAAAATGCAAATAATTGGTTTTTAAAAATCATGAGATTTTATAATTTACCAATGTGCCATTTAAAGAAAATATATATATATATATAATTTTGTGTTTATTGTCTTCATTTGGCTTGGGGGGAAATGTAGCCTCGGCCTACTATAACAATCAACAGTACATTAAAATACTTGTAAATAAAGTTTTAGATAGTGAAAACAAATATATTTTTTTTAAAGTTAACAAATAAATTAAAAGATAAAAAGTTAAGAGATCTTTAAAACTCTAAAATTTTATTTTGCTGCTACAAAATAGAAAATTTTCCATTCTTATACTGCTCCAAAACAATAAAATCGGAAAGTTCCCCCAACCCCCTTCTCTCTCTAATAATAATAAAATTTATTCATATTGTAATTTTATTTTATTTGTCATCGTTTGTTATAAAATTGAAAATGTCTTTCTGGAATTGACCATTCAAACACTCTCACTGCTCAATCAGTAAATCAATTTCTAATTTATTTTATTTCCTGTATTCTCTTTACAGTTGTTAAAGTAAGTCAGGGAGGTAGCTCCTTAGATGAAGTTTTGTCTTCAAATGAAGACTCTTATCACTTCTGTATGTGCAACCCACCTTTTTTTGAAAACTCTGAAGAGATCAGAAAAAAGCACCCAAATTCTGATGAAACAATTGCTGATGTTGCACAAAAGGATGAAATCTTTGTCAAAGGTGGTGAATTAGACTTTGTGCGAAATATATTGAAAGATAGTCTTGTGTACAAAAGTAGAATTTGGTTAGTATATATTAATATTAATTACATTTAATTTTATTAAAATATAAGTATTACGGAGCCTATTATGAATGGAAATTGCCTTTGTTTTAAACATGTTTAGTTTATCAAGCAGCTGAGTTTAATAGAAGGGAACTTGATTTCGATTCGAGAAGTGATGTCAAATTTATCTGTTGTTATAAAAACTAATGGACTAACTTAAGAACTAATTAAAATATGCATTTATTTTTGAAATTCTTTTATATATGTATTTTATCTCTCTCTCTCTCTCTCTCTCTCTTTTTTAATTTGACATCAGCAGAGATTTTTTTTTTTTTTTTTTGGTCTAAGTATTGGAAAAAGAAAAGAAATGTAAAAAAAAAAAAAAAAAAAAAAGTTATCAATTTAAAAGTATAATTTAGCTGGGTTATTTTAATTAACTTTCAAGTAAAATAAATGTAACATAAAATAATAATTAAAAAAAAAAGTCAATTTTAACTGTTTACTTAGTGTGATAGAATAATTTCATCATATGAATGAAAATTACATTGTTTGACACAATCATAGAGAAACTTAATATTTGAATGAATACCAATTTTGTATCCATCTATAATAATAAAAGAAGATGTCTGTCTGTCTGTCTGTCTGAGCATCTATACGTTCAGCCCCTACTGAACGCAGAAGTATAAAATTTGACGTACGGGTACTCAGAAGCCTTCCCGAGGGGATAGTGAAAACAGAATTTAAAAATTTTAATTAGTTGCGGAGATATTAATTAAAATGTCGAACCACGTCGATCGAAAAATGAGCCGCGAGATTCAACGGCTAATTGCTTAAAATAAAAAAATAAAATAAAATAAAACATTCTATCAGCAGACGATTTTCTCCCCGCTGTCTGGAAAGGAAGCAAAACATCTGGAAATCATTAATGTCACATGTTCTTGAAGTGGAATTAAAAATTACAAATTTCAAAATTCTTCAAATTTTCATTTACATTACATTTAAATTAATATTTGGATTACACAGCATATTATAAAGCTACTGTTCAATTTTCATGAAAATACATGAATAAGCAAAAAAATTACATATTTATTGGGAAAAGATTAAGTTTTCTTTTATATTTTTCAGTAATTTGAATTGAGATATGCCGTTGAAATTTCGTAGTATTTGGTTTTAATGCCCGATAATTCGATTGTGAATATTTTTGAAAGAATAGAATTGTTAGGGAGGGGGTAAAGGGGCAAAAAAAAAAAAATGAGTTACAGCGTTTGAAATTCGTATATTTAGGTATTAAGACAGGATAAATCGATTGAGGATATTTTCGAGTGTAAAATGATTAGTAGGAACGGAAGGGGGGGGCGCCGGCGCCACCGAGCTGGACTTTGTTAAAATCAGAATTTTGAAAGTTCGTAACACGGTGAGCGAACAGGCTGTCTCAGATATTGAAACGAGAATAGTGCGCCGTAGGCGCTACCGAGCAAGAATTTACTGCAATTAAATTTTTCAATAAAGTTATTTTCACTATATGTTAGTGAGCTGTTGTAGGACCTGAAACGGGAAACAGGCGCCACCAAGCGGGAGTTTCATAAAGTCGGACTTTTCCAGGATCGCGAACCAGCTGGTCACCGAAGGCGGCTAGTATGGAATAAATTTAGATATCTGTCAACATAAGTTTTTGAAATATTTTTATGTTTATTGGTGACTTTTGGCACTAAGTTGGCAACATTCAGTTGGTAAAATAAATAAATAAAATATGCTTCTCATCCAAAATCAAATTTTGTTTAGGACAGAATTTTAATTTATGAATTGTGTGATAGAAAAAAATTTCACTTGGTTTTTGTCCTTAGATAGCACCATTATTGGGTCTCACTGCATGTGTGAGTCACCAAAATGTGCTAAATAGCTTGACAGTTCAAAAATAGAAACAACTTTGGTTATTTAAACTGACTGAAATTCATTTTGAAATATTAAATACCTTAAAAATATCCTTTTCATGTGCATATATATTTTGACGTATAGCCATCCTCAGTGTTGCACCACTGGGTTCTGATTGTCTTCCTCCTCAATTCTTTATTTCTCCTCTTCATTTCTTCCCTTCAGTTCTACACTAAGGAAGAAATGAAGAGAAGAAAATGTTAGTATTTCTAGAACAACTTAAAATCCCCATTTTCTTTTGCATTCTACTGCAGTTTTATACAATTAATTCTCAAAAAACACTGTCTAGATGTCCAAAATTCTGCCCATAATATTTTGTGGGCCAGTGGAGAAAATCTTATATATATTTGATCTATAATGATTTTATAGTTGTTTAATTGGCTTTTAGACATTTTGATGCCAAAAATAGCTAAATTAATTAGGATTCCATTTAATCTTTGTTTAAGTTTGGATTCCAATTTATAAAAGTTTTGTTTTCATTTAAGATTTATGAATTTCAATTTATTTATTATAAGTTTTGATAGTTCTAATTTCCTTGAAATTTCCTTAAATATTATTGAAATATTTTTATAAGTTATAGTTATTTTTAATATCCTGTCATGTATATTATATTTACATTGCTAAATTAAACTGATATTTGATTGTTAAGAAATAACATACCAAGCTAAGATGTATTTCTGTGTTTATTTTCAGTCTTTTCACATCTATGTTTGGAAAGAAGAAAAATTTTTTGCAGATACTGAAAGACCTTAAAGAAATTCCAGTAAGTCTATTACATTTATCTATTGATATGATTTTTTTACACCTGTTTAAATTTACATGTATACAATTTTGCAGGAATATCTATACTTAATTTTAATCCATTTTACTTTCAAGGATGCAAGATTTACAAGTACTGAATTTTGTCAAGGAAATACAATACGATGGGGTGTTGCATGGACCTTTGATCAGTCTGTTCAGTTTCAGAAAGAGGTTAAAATTTTTAATTACTCTGTATAAGTTGTTTTATAATTTTAGCTTTTTTAATTATTCAAAGAGTGTTTTCATTTAATTTTTCTTTTTTCAGACATGTTACTTTTTAGCCTTAAGGCTGAATTCAGCCTTTTTAAGCTTGAAAATTATTATTCTTGGGATCAATGCAAATCTGCATTAAAACTTTTTGGACATGTGTAGGGGGGGGGGGGGGCAGCCAGAATTTGAGCAATATATTATTAGCAATTTCTATGCGATTGGCTTTCAAGAAATTTCAAATTCAAACTTGGAGAAAAGGAAAAAGAAATTGCACTTCAACTGCATTTTCCTAATGAACTTGAACTACATTATTTTGCTAATCAATTGCCCCAGCAAACAATGTTTCTATAGAATAAACTTATTTACAAGTTATTTTCAAGTATGTGTAATAATTTTGTCTGTTTTTTAAGGCACTTACAGCTATTTTAATTATAATTAATATGATATTTAATATAAGATTTATTGTTCTGATTTTGTTTATTGTGTGCATATGTATGCAATCAGATTTAACATTATTTTTATTATTGTAAAATTTATATTGTGTCAGTTGCCTGATACCACTTTTGAGAGGGGGAGGGGGGGTCATGAAAAGTTCAGCCTTTTTTTCTGTAAGCTTGTACCATGTCTGTTTTTTAAATATTTATTTGTTTGTTTCAGGTCAAAAAGAGATCAAAACCTAAAAAAGCAAAACCTCCCTTAGAATATCAGATCTTGATAAGTGATTCTAAGGATTTTAAACTAGATACTTTTGTGAAACAAGCTAAAGTATACTTAAAAAGTTTAGAGGTAAGAATTTGTGTTTAAGTAGAATTTTGCATTTTAAAGCTGTTATGAGGTAAAGGGCAAAACTGGGAAAATTCATTAGTGGCCAGTGGCCAGTGGCCGGTACTGTCAGTTTCATTAGTAGCCACTTTTTTAAGTTAGTGGCCACTTTTCACATGATAAGACTATTTCTTTCAGACAGCAAAAAGGATTGTCACTATTTTGTGGTATAATCACCACAAGAAAAATAAGAAAATAAAAAATACATAGACAAAGTACATACATAGTTAAAATTAACACATGGACACTGAAATTGTAATTTGTAATTACGCTCTTTTTAAAAATCCTAAATTGCACATCCTAAATTAAAATCTGCTTAGGGCTGTAATAATAACAGCAAAAGTTTTTATCTTTCAGATAATTCAGTAGTACTTTTTTTTCAATTTATTTAAGTGAAATAAGCTGTTATCATTCACAGTTCACATTGATATTTTCTAGTAAACGAATCAGCTGATTCATCATCATCACAACCTTTTACATCGTCATGTGCAAATACAGTTAGCAGTTTTATTATTTTTTCTTATTTCTAAAGACACACTTTTTTAAACGATTTTATTTCAATAGAGTTAAAATATTTCCTCTTAAAAAGTATAGATATGGAAACTTAGCTGCTTCATTAAAAATAATTTACTTAGCTGAAAAATTTGTAGCTTTAAAAAGGGAGATTTCTACTTTAAAATAGGAAGGAAAAAGAAAGATTTCTACACAAAAGAAAGCAAATACAAAAATTTTTGAAAAATGCACATTTAAGCCAAATCAAATTTTGATACACACATTTGACAAATATCTTAAATGGGTTAAATATACACTAAATACTATGGAGATAATAATTGAAAAAGATTGTGCTTTGCAGGACATTTGATCATTAACTGCTAGTTGAAATGAAGCGCACATGTGCGGGGGGGGGGGATACATCTATATACTTCTTTATAGGTTCTAGAATCTAATCAAGAAAGTTTAAATGAATATTTACATTTATGTTATGGATGGAGAAAGATTGTAAAACACAAGGCTTCAGTAGAGCATGTGATTGCCAATCGTTGGAGGAGGAGGGGGGGGGGATTACAAGAATTATGAGTAAAAGATATTAAACAATTCTACTTCTTTACAGATTCTAGAATCTAATAAAGCGAGTTTAAAATAGATATTTATACTTTTGCGGCAAATGGAGAATGATTAGAAATTATAAAGCTTTCTATAAGCTGTATGATCATGGATCGTTAGGGGGAGGGAAAGGGGGGGTCCAAAAAAATTATGAGTGAGATATATTAAACAATTCTACTTCTTTATAGGTTGTAAAATATAACAAAGCAACTTTAAAATGAACAGTGACATTTATGCCATGGATGGAAAAAGATTGGAAATCACAAGGCTTCGATTGCTTATTGTCGCTCGATTTTTAGAATCTTTTAATGATCGATGCATAATTTTTAATCGCCATCTTTTTTTATTTAGTCGCCACGTGGCCGGTGGCGACCGTTAATTTTGCCCTTTATTATGAGGGAATTGTAAATTAGAATTTTGATTATTTAAATTTTGATTAATTGATTGCACAGGCCCACAAAATTTGAGTCATGAAAAAGTATTTGCAACATAATGACTGATTTCAAATATGGCATCTGTTTTTCTTAATTACATAAGGATTTTTCACAAAATGGGGTTAAATATTTGGGCAGGAATGCCTATTCTAAATATTCTGGAAAAAAGAAGGCTTTTTCAAAATATTTTTAAGTGTTTTATTTACAAATTAATGTGTCAATTAATTGGAAATGATTTGCTAAATATAATATATATTGATTTTATATTAAATGGAAATTATATTAATTAGAACAGTTAAGGGCCCGCTTCACTCACCGCCGCCGGAAGCCGAAGCTAATGTTATTCTATGGGAAATTTTTCTTTACAAATAACTTATTAACTCATACATATTTTTAAATTCTGTTTTCACATTCAGAAAATTTCCAGCTGTTAAATTGACGGACTTTTTTTAAAAAATTATTTTTTTAATTTTTTATATTTTATTTTGAAACTGCAAAATATGAATTTTCAATATGTGAAATTTTTTCATTTTGCAATTTTAAAATAAAATATTAAAAATTAAAAAAATACATTTTTAAAAAAGGTCCGTCAATTTACCAGTTAGGAATTTTCTGAATGTGAAAACAGAATTTAAAAATATGTATTAGCTAATAAGTTATTTGTAAAGAAAATTTCCCCATAGAATAACATTGGCCCGGGCTTCCGGCGACGGTACGTGAAGAGGGCCGTTAATGCTTTCTTTTCCCTTTCCCCTGAAAGTTCTTTTTGGCACTTAGTCTGTGGTAGGCAGTACAGGGGACTTCTCTGTGTGTGGCATCCAACAGTAGTCCGCTATCCTATTGACGTTCCATTTACCTTGGTATCTCTTTTGAATTTCCAATTTTTTGTAAAACTGGTACATCATGAAGTTTTGCCTATGTTATCTGAAATCAGCATCTGAAAATCTATCAGTATTAGCTACTGGTTTCTAAACACTATTTTGGTTGCAGACCTATATTGCTCATTTATCCAAGTTGTTTTCTTCATGCTCAAAGGAATTATTATTATTATTATTATTTGTATTTCTTAATGCAGCCTTATTCATCATTTTATGGCATTCAAAGCTTTCTTTAAAGGATATTAGATGTTTTGGACAGAGTTTTGTATGAACAGGGATCCATCCAGCTATTTTTTGCAGGATCCATTTTTGGTGAAGAAAAAATATAATTTTCTCAAACTGTTCAAACAACTTCATTATGAATTCTAACACATGATAAAATATTGTTTTGTGTAATGTTTCATTGCTAACTGGTAAATATGTCACTTTCATTAATTAATAAAATTTGAGTGTTTTTTTTTTTTTTTTTTTTTTTTTTTTTTTTTTAAGTTGTTTAACAAACTATGTACAATATTTTTGCTGCCAATTGCTGAAATACTGGAACATTTTTCTGCTAAATGAAACAATTGCACTTTTTTCAAAGATTATACCCAAAATATCTGTATTTAATGCTTGATTTCCAAAATATATGATATTCTTGCAGCCAAATGATGAAATACAGAATCATTTTGCCACTGATTAACAAATTGCAAATAACTGGTTAATTATATGATTACTTTTCACTACCAATTACTAAAAAAAAAAAAAAAAAAAAAAGCATTATTTTGTCAATAATTTACCAAAAGGAAAAAAAAAAAAAAAAAAAAAAAAAAAAAATCAGCAAAAACTCTGCTCTTTTTTTTTTTTTTGTCTGATTGCTAGTAATTGCTATTTTATGTGGTTGATAACAGAAAACAGATATTTTCTCATCCAAACTGTTTTTTTAAGCATCCAAATTTTGTGAGGAGTGTATTATCAGTTCACAGATTTTTGTGCAGGGATCATTTTGATATAGTCAGTTTTTGTGAAGGGCCCATTTTCAGACCCAAAATTTTCTCGATCCGAACTAACACACTAGCCGATTGTGCCACGAAGGCTGCAATTTTCCTAGATAGATCCCTGGATAATATGTCGACAAATATCAGCCCATATTTGGAATATATGTATCCTTAAAGCATACAATTTTAAACAAAATGAATAAATGAATGATTTTAAAAGTTTTTTATTTTTTTTTTTTTTTTTTATGTTTAGGCAAAATAAGTTAAAGATAGAAACAGTTATGAGTTTGCCATTAGTGCTTTATATATATATGTGTATGTGTGTAATATGCAATTAATGTAAATTAATTATTGTCATAAAATAAAAGAAATAATTGTGTGTTCAAAGGATTATGGTCAGTTTCTTAATTTTATTATCATTATTTGATGAAGAAACATCGCTCTTATAGTAATGTTTTGTTATATAAGTATTTTGAGTTTGAAAAAACAATCAACAACTAAAAATTAAGTGCACGTTAAACTCAATACACAAGGTAATAGCCACTTAAATTAAAATATATATTACAGTAATGCTTGGAAAAACAAAAAAGCAAGTAACTCGAAAAATACCTTTTCATCCAATTCTCTGTTTTTAAAATATAAAGTTTTTATTTTCTCTCTCTTTATTGGATTATTTTCTGTATAAAGTAAGAATTTTTTTTTTTAATGGGTTCTATTTGCACAAGTTATGGAATATCAGATTAAAGGAATATAGGGTAAGTGCACCAGTGATTGACACTTTTAGAGCAATCGCTGATGTTTTTAATGTTCTAGTCATTAGAAAATATTTTTAGAAATCTTAAGTTAATACATATGGCATGAAAGACATTCAGAACCACATATATGTTAAAATATATACATTTGATAATGATGATGATGATTATTATTATTATTATTATTTTGTGAATTTTTATTTGACACCCACTCAATGTTCTAGTAATTGACGCTGCCAGTTTTCCCTTTTATTAGTAACTGGCGCCCTATGTTCCAGTGTTTGACACTGCTAGTTGTTCATTTTACCAGTTATTAGCTCCCTATGCTCCAGTGTTTGACATAAAATTTTAAAATTCTTATATGTAAATTATATCATTTTATTATTTTTCTTATTTATTAATTATTTCGGGATAGATGTCAATTACTGGAGCATGCCAATCACTGGAGCACCTACCCTATATAGTAATTGAAGATTATATCTTAAAAATTTTTGGAGAATATATTTATTATAATAAAATATTTCACTACTTACATCCTGTTTTGTGCATATTTAGCAGCTTTTCCTCATTTATTACATATTTTTTCCTTATTGATCATTTATTGTAGATATTTCTAATTATAAAAAAGGCTAATTTAAAAATCTTTTTATACAAACTTTCAAATTATTATTCATCCTGTAACAAGGTTACGAAATTTCTGCTCGTCAGCTCGCCATTGGTGAGTAAATATTTAAAGATGACAAGTAAGTTTTCTCTTTTGAAATATTGTGTTTCAAATCAAACTATACACACTGTGTTCATATGTTAAAAGAAATAACAGGAAATCTACCCAGTGGCCGAAACACGGCAACATAGTGGCGGATACAGAAAAACGGCTTGCAGACGGTTTTTGTCTGTACTGAGCAAAAAATTTGTCCATAACTTTCGGATAACAATTCACTTATAAAAATTTCTGTATCAAAACTAAAACTAATACTTTTATTATTTATAATTATTTATATTGTGTTGTGTAAACATTGCTATAAAATATTTAATTGAATGAGATGAATTGAATGAATACAATTGTTTATACTATATTGTTTTGTAGTAAAATTGTATTTGTGTATTGTTGCACGAGATCACCACTGATATTAACCCCCCCAATCAGCTTTCAGGCCTTTTCGTAAATCATTTTCACCCCTGATTACATGCAAATTTTGCAGACAGATTATGAAATTTTAAAAGCCTGTCACAGACAGCTAAAAAACTTTCTGCCACTGGGGAAATCTAGGAGAAAAATTCTTAAACAGAATGATATTCACAGTATTAGATGGTTGTCCAGTAAAGAAAGTGCTATAAGAGATCTTTTGCAATCTTGCAATACTGTTATAACTAGGCTCACCAGATCAGAGTACTTTTTTATCAGAGAAGTTTGACCCTACAGCTGCTATTGATAAATGGTATTTCGGTGAGGAAAGGCAGCACTACAAAAATATTAAGTGCTAAAAATATGCAATTTTTTTTTCTTAAATGACTTTTTTTAGTGATATGGGACAATTTCTAGAACCACTGAAACATTATGATAATCTTGTTTTGAATTATTAGTACATTACAATAAATATGTTTCAATTTTTCATCTTCCACATTCTTTTATGGTTTCAGTCACGAAAAAGTTATCTACATTACAACATCTGTTAACCTTTTAAAAATTTATATTTTTCATGAATGTAAAATAGTGGCGAGCAAAAATTTTAGTCTGGCTAGTACCTGTAGAACTGAAATTTCATGCCCTGTTCTATAATATATATGCAAATCGCTAAGCAGTGTTCATGTGCTGTACCCGATTCTCCAAATCTTTTGAACAATGTTGCATCGTTGCATGTAGCTATATATTTTTGTATGACATCCATCTGTGATATCACTTTTTTTTAACTACTTTAAATTAGAAAAACCTTTTTAACTTGCCTCATTGTTGGCCGTAAGCTTTTCACCTGGACGTCCAGGCCTCCTCAGCGGCTTCATCTGTCGTGAAATTCGGACGGTGTTGTTGTCTGTGGGCGGTTCTCTTTATGAGATGTCTCCACGCTCCATTTGGGGCCATTGCGTCGTTGTCATTGCACACATTATGGTTGGTTGTAATTTCCAAAGATTCACGGAACATCGCATAATAGTAATTGTTATAATCGGCTAAATTTTTAGTTTCGTTAAATTTAATCTCTATATTTTCGCTGTTATATGTTTTAGCTAGTGCGGTATTTATTTTGTCAGTTTTAATATCATGTTTGTGTTCGTTAATGCGGGTTTTAATTTTCCTTTTTGTAACTCCGATATATGAACCTGCGTTTTTATTTTGATTAATATAAGGTATTTTGTATATTCCGGCTGTTTCTAGTGGTGAAATTGGATCTTTATCGTTGCGTATTAATTGATTTCACTTTTTTTTATCAATTTATCACTTTTTTTTATTATTCAAATTTTAGACTTGTGGTTTAACAGAATGTTTTTGATGAGATCAAATTGTTTTATGCTTTCAGGATTTTGCAAGGTGTCATTAAATTTCATTCAAACTAAGATAAATATTATATTATTAAAATTATCATTTCACCATATTTATAACTGGTAGAAATTATGTAACTGATATACACAGTTATTGGAGATGCATGATAAAAAGTCTTAAGTTATAGAAACTGAAAAAATTCTTTCCCTATATAATGTTAGTAATTTTTGTGAAGGTTTTAATGCTATAATAGTATTTCAAGAATTATTGTTTCTGAATACTGGTAACAGAATAATAAATTGCACATTAGAAAAAAAAAATATTTGTATTAGTAATAATAAGATTACTATGACTCCTGATATTTGCATTTATTTTTATATGCATTATCTCTTTTATATTTATATATTGTATTTGTTTGTTATAAATTTCCTTTTTGTTATTTTTCATTTGAATAAAATAAAAACTGTTTTATATACCTAGTAGCAGAAACAGTGCAGCACAGCAGCAAGCGCTGTAGATTATTTAAAGCTCTGCAGATTAATTTAACATCTCAAAAAGAAATGCCAAAATTTAAAAATACAAATATAATTTACATTATGTCACTAAATTACTGCACTTGCTGTATATTCTAGATTTATTTTCTTTGTAAATAATTTTTTTTTATATTTTATGAATTACTAATACTTCTTGTGTTACCTGATTGATCTAGCATACCTGGATCGCAGATAAATTTTGTTTTGCTGCAGATAGATACAGAAAATTCTGCTACTGGGCTTGTATATATATCGCAATTTAAAAGGATTTTATTGCACTGATAGATTCTCTTTTTATTTCTTTATTTTAAATACTACTACTAATAATAGATTGGTGCATTTAGAAATTAAGACTTTTTCATTCTGATTTCTGTAACAATTTTGTTGATTTTTACTTCTATTATTGATAAAATTATAATTTTAAATATATTTTCTTTCAGATATTTTTTACTGTCGTGAAATCATCCCCACATTTTACTGAACTGTTACTAAAATCAGACAAAAATACTTGGACTCACCAAAGAAGAAAAAGAAGGGAATTGGAGCGACAGAAAAAAGATGGCAAAAATGCAGCTGAGATACTTGCAACCGTTTCTTCTAGTGAAAATACAAACACACCAAGACAAGTTGGTGATGGTGAAAGTTTAGAGCATAACCTTTCTTCTGAAGAAAATGTTAATGACGTCGTTTTGCATGATTCCAGTAGAGGTGACATCTGTTCTGGAAATCAAAAGGTTGATACAACAGATGAAATGCCATGTGAAAGTAATTTAGCATCAGAATCACAAAGTGATGCACACAATGTCAGTGAATCTAAAAATTCGTTGTTATTACCAGGTAGTAAAAGAAAATTAGATCTAGATGAAGAAGATTCAACTACTTGTAAAAAAGCCAAAATTAGTGATACTGAAAGTACTGTCAATGAATCAAAACATCCAGAAGATTCATTACTATTACAAAGTAGTAAAAGAAAACTAGATGTAGATGCAAATGACTTAACTGTTTGTAAAAAAGCCAAAATCAGTGAGACTGAAAACACTGAAAACAGTTTGGTGGAATCTTCTAAAGATGAGACAATTTCTAATCCCAATACTGACAGAAAAATCAATGTGGAACAATTGAAAGAAATTGACAGAAAAAATATTGAGGCTATTGAACCAGAAGGGACAGTGTTGCACTCTTCTCTCCAATTCATAAAAGGAAAAAATAAAGTTTATGTTAAAATGAACTGTTCCCCTTCAGCTGATAGAAATATTATGTATCAAGTTTTTCAATTGATAAAAAATAAAGTAAATGGTTCTTAATCTTGTTTCGATTTCCTTTTTTCAATTTAAAACTTTTAATGAAGTACCAATTTTAATATTGTATCTTATCAAATGCTCACCTCTGTAAGGAAATCTTTAAGATATCAAAGGGAGAAGTCATCCTTTCTGTAGAATAGTGGGGCACAGCCTCTGGCCAATGTGGCCCTCTGGTAATAAACTTGTACCCCCCCTCCCCCCAGAGGGGGCAACGCATCGCCCCTGGGTCCCAAGTGACACCTTTCTAATAAAATTCTGTGGTTGCCAGTGCATTTTATGAAAATTACAAAATATTTTCAGTACACATACATACATACATATACAGTAGAGAGCCAGAAATCTGCCGAAGTCCGAAATTCGCACAGCTTGTCAGATACAAACAATGAGATTCACTATTAATAAATTACATAGCCGCAAATCAGAATTTTTGAAAAAGTTCTTGAATACAGATTTTATGTCTGCATTTTATGATTAAAAAATTTAATAATATGAAAGACTGCAAGACTCAAGTTACTGCTAATGAAATTATTGCCAGTATATTAAATTCATCAAAAGAAAATAATGATTATTGTGATATGATGATATCAATCAGGTAAATAATAAAAAACTAATTTTTTAAAATGCTTTCTGATGAAGGCATAATTTGTAAGGAAGAACTCAATAAAATTCGTAGAAAAATAAATTTGTGTTACTATTTGGGTCATTCCGAAAAAAATGGTAAAAACTATGTCCGAGAAAATATGATTTTTTATATAAATAATGATAAAGAATTAAAACACAACTATGTTTGTTTTTTATTCCCTGTTTATATTCCTTTCACTGGATATTTTTCTTTAAATTCTAGATGAAATATAATAGCCACAATAAAATATTTTAATAGATGAAGAGTGAAAAACCTGTTGTCCCACGCGGAAATTTATAAAATTCAAACATATTTAATACAAGTTTGTAATGAGTTATAATAATCAGTTTAATGATATATAACAGAAATACAAATTTTAAAAAGGACTGACAAAAAAGAAAAATCATCACCTTTTATTTGTATGAAAAAACAATTTTTTTGTCTGTGTCCCAAATTTTATTCATCTCTGTTATGTCCATTCTGTTACAGTAAATAAATAAAAAAAAAAATTAATATTATATCAAAGCTCGAAACACTACTGAATTGCCTGAAGTGTTTACTATTCCCCTGCAATTCCCCATAAAATTTCCAAGAACAAGATAAGTTGCTTTTTATGTCTATAATATCTTGAATAAGTTAAATAAATGTCCACTCTGTTACATTCAAATTTTTATTTCATAAAAAAATTTAAATGAATAAATTATTGAAAATCAATATGTAATTCATAAAGTTTTTTTCAGGAAAGTTTATTTTTATTATAGCTTGAAATTTACAATCTCTAACCTTACTTTTAGGGTTATTTGTCCACTCTGTTACAAGTCCACTTTGTTACACAAAGAATGTAACAGAGTGGATCATTAATGTAACAGAATGGACATATTGACAGAAACAGATAATATTATCTACTATAAATACCTTAATTAATATATTTATTTTTCAAATTGATAAATACATTAAATGTGTTACTGGAAATTCTTTTTTTTTTTTTTTTTTTTTTTTTATATCGCCAAAAGAAAGTAATGCAGGCAGAGCGCCAAAACCATTATCGAGAGATTCAAATATTTAAGAATATTTCCAACAGGCTTGTATTTTCAACAAAGCAATGTAAAATATAAATCAGTTGTATTATGTAAGAAATACATCACTTTGGAAGACCCTGAAAAATTATTAGAGAACAGTGCAAGTTGACATCAAAGTCATGCATGTACGGAATCTGTGCTTAGATCATGCACATTAGTCTAGCATCTATTTGGACCCAGTTTTAAAGATGATTCAGATACGAAAATAAATGTTGTTCAATTTTCTTCAATGCACCTTCAATATCGGCAAAAGAAAAAAAATTACTTATTTAATAAGTATGCAGTTGATTTTAAGTGGCACGCTTTGAATTTTTTTGAAGCAGGTCACCACAAAGGAGCTGCTGATGATGTAGAGGCATGCTGAAGAGGAAGGCTGATTGTAATATTATGCAGTAATAATATAAAGGATGCTACTAAATTTTTAATTCCTTTAAAGCTACAACTAAGGTGAAATTGTACTTAATTAAAGATAAACAGATTGAAATAATAAAGTAGATGGGAAGTGCCAGGTTCGATCCTAGGCCACGCTCATCAACCTAACTATGCAGAGTTTTCTGTGGTTTTCTCTGACACTCACGTAAATGTGTGCTAGGACTCCTTAGAAAACCATCATGTAAGGGCAATACATTTATTCCTAGGACCCCAGCGAAGTCAATCAGCCTTAAATCCAACAACAACTGAAAGCTGAAAATATCTAATGCTTACTTATCCGCTTCATCAGAAACTGATGAACTATTGTCCATGGATGAAGAACTGAGAAAAATAAAAATAAATATTTCAAAAAGATATAAAAGCTGGAGTCCATGTGTTTGCAAAATTCAACACAGATGGTACTCATTATAAATTAACATTCAAATATGCTGTAGTAACACAAGAAGATATGAATGATGGAGAAGTAAGAGTTATTAGTTTGAAAAATTGCTAATAATAGTGCAAACTTATTCAAAGCTGATGATTAAGATATTAAATACATAGAATTTAATCAGATAATTGAAATGCTACCTGAGCCCACACTTAAATTGCAGGGTGTGAGACTATATTATGAATTTCCATGTAGTGTAGATGTTTGGGAGAAAGCATAAGAACATATATCAAGAATTGTGTAAAACATCATTAAATCGTTAAATAATGTTTGCAATTTTTTTTTGGCTCCCTCCCCCCCCCCCCCCCCCTCCTATTTTCAAGGGAATAAATGACCAGTATTATAAAATATTTCTACTCTGTTACAGAAGCTTATTTTATCATTATTAAATGAAACAAACATAGTAATGCAAAATAAATGTATTTTATTTTAAATATGAATTATAGTCCTTTTATAAAACATAAAAACAAGAGCTATGTAAACTAAGTATATAATAGAAAAATAATTTTTTTTCTTCTGTTGAATCATGATTCGTAACATAGTGGACTATAATATAAGAAAAAATATAAATAATTATATTTATGGTAATTTTTACAATGTGTATGACAAACTTTGCATATGACAAACTTTGCATAGACGTATTTGCATATATTTACAAGAGTAAAGCTCAATCTAAATGATTAATTCACACAGATAAATCAAAAAACATTTATGTAACAGAGTGGACAAAATTCTCCCATTTTTTGACAGAAAACGAATAAAATACTTAAAAATACTTGATTTATCAAGTTAAATTTTAAGTAAACTGCTACCAAATTTGATATAGAGTTGATTCATCAGAGTTGCCACGCTACCTGGAGAACCTGGAACAGTCAGAGAAATCGAAAATTGACCATAAAAGTCAGGGAATTTCATACGATGGTTGCTAAAGAAAAAACAATTTTCAGCCAACGTAGGGTTATTTTTCTGTTTTTTTCTTAGCTTCCACGATTTTTTTAAACATCGCCAGCCTTCCTTTCTGCTCATGAAAGAAATTTCTTATTTCGCTTTTAAGCGACAGATGCACTGTATGTAACTTTTGTCATATGTATTTATTGTGTTTTCAAGTAATACCGTAATTATTTTGCCCTCAACACAACCAGTGCTCAATATATGGTTAGACTGGAATTTTCTTAGAACGCACCTAGAAAAGTCAGGGAATTTCATTCTCCTGTTTGAGTGGGAACCCTGAATCACGTTAGGCATTTTAGTAGCACTATTTTAAGTGTAGAGAGCTATTTATAGAAAAAAATTAACTATAACCATCCTGTTTATGTAATATATGCAATAATTTATAAAAACTTAGTACATGAAATTAATAAAACTATTTAAAAAAAAAAAGTGTGTAAAATTAACATTAATTAAATTTTGTTTATGGATTTGTACAAATGAAAGTAAAACATTTTTAAAACCATAAAAAAAAAAAAAAAAAAAGTAAAAAAGAAAATACACTAAAATGTTATTAAAAATATTTTTTAATAATTAAATCTGTTGTTTTGCAAATTGTGGTTAAAAACCTCCTGTCTTTGTAATATATTCCTAGGATTTTAAGACTGATAAAACTTCTCATTTTATATGTTTAAAGTTTGAGTACATAGAAACTTCTATATTCTCTTAAAATTATCCAAGAATGATAATTTCAAGTTTTAGAAAGATTTTAAGAATAAAGTTATAAATTATTAAAGTTTAAGTAATAATGTACTAACTTAAAAATATCAAGCATAGCAATGAACCTAATTGTGTATACTGTACTTAAAAAGAAAGGAAGAAAGAGTTTCTGTACTACTGCTTAATTCCTTATGAATTTTTGGCCTATAAGTTTATGCCAGTGGATTGCTGCCAAGTGTTATAATTTTTGGATACCGGCATTTTATTATAGAAATTTTCAAAATATTATAGAAAATTATTACAAAATATATATAAAAAATTTCCATAAAAAATGCCTGTATATTCAAAAATCATAACATGTTACAGTAGGTGATCAAATGATTAGATTTTTTTTTTTTTTTTTTTTTTTTTTCCATTTTCTAAAAAAAATATTGGACAAAAAATGGCCATGAACTTTAGGCATGCAAAGAACATTTATAATCTTACATCTTCCACTACCTTAAGTCACAAATGCAATTAGAGCACTAACAGCAATTGGAATAAAAGCTCAAACACTTTGAATCACCCTGTATCATAAAAGATAAAAATGATTTGTAACTCTGAAACATAAAATGCACGCAAGTAATTTTTGCACAGATAGGAAGGAGTATTTGTAGTAAATATTTTTTTTTTTTTACTATACGCAGAAGATAGAATTTTTCTTATTATGTATGTTGAGAACTAGATATATTGTGCAATTTATGTCAAAAGCTCATTTGAATAGAGTAAAAATTAAGCAAATTATAAGCAAAATAATGAGCTTTTTAGATATTTTCCAGAGTTGAAATTTTACAAGGGGTTTTTCACGTACCAAGTATTTAATTTAGAGATCCAATTATTTCAACAACGTTGTAAAACATCTTTTTTGTAAAAAACGTCTTATGGGTTTATAATTCTAACTTATTTATTTACTGATGTTTTACTAAATTTGTGAGTTCATAAGAAGTTTTTCACAAAGTCGAATTTTTATAATATGGGTAAAATAATTGGATCTCTAAATTAAATATGTCGCATGTGAAAAACTCCTTATAAAATTTCAACTCTGGAAAATATTTAAAATCTTGCTCATTCTTTTGCCAATAATTTGCTTAATTTTTATTCTATTCAATAAACTTTTGGCATAAGTTGCCCAACATATTTTTCTTTCTACCTATGCAATAAAACCTTTCACACATGTGCAGTAAAAAAAAAATATTTACTGTAAATGCTCGTATTGCTTTTGTAAAATTTTGTTGAAATCCATTCTTGTTATAAACGAAACAAACAAAATAATAATAATAATAATTTTTGAAAAAAAAAAAAAAAAAAATCAGTCGAACCTCATTAACGTGAGCACTGTTAACATGAATTACTTTTAACGTGAGCACTGTTAACATGAATTACTTTTAACGTGAACTGTTTCCACAGCAGTGGCGTATGCAAGGGGGGGGGGTTAAACCCCCCCCCCCCTTCCCTTGACAAAATGTATGATAAGAAAAATTAGGCTGTTCCTTACATTTTTTTTTCACATTTCAGGCGGAAAAAATGTATGGCAAGCGTAGAATATTTTTTCTACGAAGGGTTTAAAATTATGACTAACTTTTTTTTTCATTACTCTGCGATAAACACTCCTGAAAATAACTAAACCACTTCATTTGCGCGGCGCGAAACATGTTTCCCTGAAAACAATTCTCTGAAAGGATTTTACCTTTATGAGTTCATACTCAAGGACAAGAGGGGTCGACCATATGGGGAAGGGGTGACCATTGAAGTAGTGACCTTGAAGGAGTGACCCAAACAATACCCCAACAGTAGAAGACATTTTAAATGAACTAGCGAAAACTTCTCGTCGATTAGACTTCGCTCTGTAAATAAGAAAATTCAATGAAATATTTTGCGTAACAATGTATTGAATTTTATGTTTTGTGTAGCAGTTTGTACAGGCTCTACGTTATTCGTAGCTAATTAAAGATTTTTTAGTTTGATCTTCTAATTGGTGAGTTTGTTTTACTATTTTTCATTTTCTTACTCTTATTTTCGGCAAGCAATTATAATATTTTAAAAGATTGTTAAACTTAATTAAAAATAAACTTAATTAAACCTAATTAAACTTAAATAAACTTAATTAAAAATTCGGAAGGACGAACCCCCCCCTTTGGAAAAATCCTGGATACGCCACTATTCCACAATCCCTGTCAAAATGAAGATTAGTTACTTATAGCATGAACTACTGTTAACATGAACAAATTTTTTATCCCCCTTCAGATTCACGTTAACGAGGTTCAACTGTATTTGTCTAAATAATTGTGTGATTCACACAAAAAAGAATACAAATATTTTACAAGTGAACTTATCCCTTAAAATTACAAGTCATTTGTAACTTTTTGTGATACAGAGTGATCCAAAGTGTTTGTGCATTTACTCAATTTGTGGTTTGTTCTCTAACTGCTGTCGTGACTAAATCGATACTGTAAAATGTAAGTTTATAAATGTTCTTTCCATGTCAAATTCGAGGCCATTTCATCCAGTATTTTTTTAGATAATAGAGAAATGTCAAAATAATTAAAATCCAATAATTTTATCTCACTCTGTATTTTTTTCAAGAAAAATGCGTACCACTTTTAGGTGTTCCTCCAAAACAATATTTGACTAGCAAACATTCAAACCGTGTTTACTTAAAAAAAAAAAAAAAAAAAAAAAAAAAAAAATTAAAAAAAAAAAAAAAAAACTACTCTTTCTATTAAAAACTTTTTCTATTAGCTTAATTCACACTAAAAGGTAGAAAAGATTAAAATGAAGTGTTACCACCTATATTTCATACTTTAGTTAATTAAAAAAAATTTAATTGTCGTGTCGAAAAACTGTTTGCACCACTGGATTTAAAAAAAATCGCCCCTTTCATTTGGTACTGAATTTGTAACGAGCCACATACTTTTTAAAATGACTGAAATGAAAATGAAGTGTTTCCACCTAAATATCATACTTTAGTTAATTTTTTTAATTCTAATGGCCGTGTCGAAAAACTGTTTGCACCCCTGGATTAAAAAAAATCGCTTCTTTCATTTGGTACTGAATTTGTAACGAAAAGATATTTCTAATTATTTTTAACCCGGATTCGACACGAAGTTTATGACAGAGAATGTAAGCTAAATAAAAAAAGAAAAATGAATCTTATATTGTCTGTTGGTCACGTGTGTTAGAAATTCCCAATAAAAATTTAACTTTTTTGTTGCCACCTAAATTTCATACTTTAGCAAATTTAAAAAAATCTAATTGCTGTATCAAAAAACTCTTTGCACCCCTGAATTCAGAAAAATTTCCCCATTCATTCGGTACTGAATCTGTAACGATAGGACTGATATTTCTAATTTATTTTATGCGTTACGCAAAAGTTGTTGTCACCTAAATTTCATACTTAGTTATTAAAAAACAATCTAATTGTCGTGTCGAAAAACTTCGCTCCCCTGTATTCAGAAAAATTGCCCCTTTCATTTGGTACCAAATTTGCAACGATAGGGCTGATATTCTAATTTATTTTCCCCTTTTAACCTGGATTTGGCAGAATGTTTATGACAGAGAAAGTAAGCTGAAAAAAAGTCTAAAAAAATTGTATGTGATTTTTCTTTGAACTCAACATCAAATAGTATAGCTGTATATTTTCCCAGATATGTCTGCTTACCTTCTTAGTAATACATCTAAACAAACAATAATTAAGGTTTAAGTTTAGTTATTTTTTTAATTTATTATTTGTTTGTGTTTTCTGAAAAATTCTATTCAAAGGAGAAAACATGGTTTGAATGTTTGCTCCTTGTTTTTCCTTAAAAAGGAATTTTGCATATTTGTATTTAACACTTATCTGCTGCTGACATATATATAAGCCAATGGCATTTACAGCATTTCTGAGGGTAAAATATAAATAATTTAATTAAGAATATGTAACATCCTTTTGTAAAATATTATAATGTTTTAGAGGAGTGCCAGAATTCAGGGTTTATTATTCAAAACTGGAAAATACCCCCAACAACAGTGTGTTTAATTGTTTAGATGCAAATGCAGGACACAGACTCAATTTTTTTCAAATGGAAATGTTTTTCTTGTTAAAATCGTGTTACGCGGAAAAAAAATCTGCATTGAAAAATGTATATTTTTTTTTTATTATTATTTTAATGTGGTTCCGGGGCGCCTATTTTTATGTAGTAATAAAATATCTGAAAATCCCAAAAAATCTCAATAAAAAAGCAATTTTGCTCAAACCCAATGATTACAAAAGTGTCGTGCATCCAAATGATCTATCAGACAAGCTACCATAGGTGGACTCCCAAGGGCCCAATGTGAAAAACACTTCCTTTTTTCAAATAGAAACTTTTCTGTACGATACATTTCTTTACAATAATCCATACCTTTTCTTTAAACCATATTTTTTCTTAATACGATATTGTGCAGGAAAAGCCTATTTTTGATTTGAAAAAATGGAGTTTGTATAATGTGGGGTCCTAGTGCTCTTGTGACCCACATACTTTAATTTATCTAATCAGGGCCCTACTTAGACTACCTGGAGCCCCGGGGCAAGCCTGTTCTGGGGGGCCCCCTTGCAGTGTCATAAGAGCTCTTTAGGTTGCAGAATTTCTGCATATGCATGTAGGGGGGCCCCTTCCAGAAGGCGGGCCCAGGCCATTTGCTCCGTATGCCCTGCCGTTAGTCAAGGCCTGTATCTAATACATCTTTCAAATAAATGACACTAATGTAACCATTGTATCCAACAAAATTTCTTTTTTATTAAGGTAATTTCGAATTTTCCAGTTTTTTCTTTCAACATAAGATTCAGGGCTCTGAGGCCCTTTACGCTTCTATATATATATATATATATAAAAGCAATACATCATTTAAAATAGTTTTTTTTTTCCACTTAACGATATTCTATGAAGAAAACATTCAATATCTGTTTGAGAAAATTGAACTTGTGTCACGTGGGCCCCCCAAAGGCCCCGGGGACCCACTCATGGTACTTTATGTGACAGATCATTCGAAAACACGAAACTTTTGAAATTCAGAGAATTTTCTTTTTTATTGAGATATTTTGGGACTTCCAAATTTTTTATTACAATATAAAAATAGGGGCCCCCTATGCTCAAAAATATAAAAGCAGTACATGGTTATAAACAGATTTTTTCCGCTTAACAAGATTCTGCTATGAAAAAGTACGGTTTCTATTTAAAAATATGATATTTGTGCCTCGTGGGGCCCCCGGGACCCACTTGTGATACTTTATATGGTAGATTATTTAAATCTATGAAACTTTTGAAATCAATGTTTTCAGCAAATTTGCTTTCCTTTCGAAATATTTTGGTGTATCCAGACTTATGAAACACAACATAAACATTGGGGCACCCTGGGCTGCAAAATATAAAAGCAGTACATGATTATAAACAAATTTTTTCCGCTTAACACGATTCTGCGATGAAAAGGTATGGTTTCTATTTTAAAAAAATGAAGTTTGTGCCACGTGGGGCCCCCACGGGTCTCCGGGGCCCACTTGTGATACCTCATGTGGTAGATTATTTAAATCCGTGAAACTTTTGGAATCAATGTTTTCAGCAAATTTGCTTTCCTTTCGAGATATTTTGGTGTATCCAAACTTATGAAACACAACATAAAAATAGGGGCCTTGGGGCCCCCTATGCTGCAAAATATAAAAGCAGTACAAGATTTCAAACATATTTTTTCTGCTTAACACGATTTTGCAAAGAAAAAATATGGTTTCTATTTAAAAAAATGAAGTTTGTGTCACGTGGGGCCCCCGGTATCCACTTGTGATACCTCATTTGGTAGATTATTTAAATCCATGAAACTTTTGAAATCAATTTTCAGCAAATTTGCTTTTCTTTCGAGATATATTGGTGTATCCAGACTTATGAAACTCAACACAAAAATAGGGGCCCCGGGGCTCCCTATTCTGCAAAATATAAAAATAGTACATGATTTCAAACAGATTTTTTTCTGCTTAACACGATTCTGTAAAGAAAAAATGTGGTTTCTATTTTAAAAAATGAAGTTTGTGTCACGTGGGGCCCCTGAGACCCACTTGTGATACCTCATGTGGTAGATTATTTAAACCCATGAAACTTTTGAAATCGATGTTTTCAGAAAATTTGCTTTCCTTTCGAGATAGTTTGGTGTATCTAGACTTTTGAAACACCCTGTATGTATCAAATATCACTTCTCAAAATTATAGGTGAGAACTGAACTGAATAAAAAAAGTCCCCAATCAGGCAACACTGGCTCAGAGTGTTGTTCGTCATCGACATCCTTTATTTTGTTTTAAAATGCTTTGTGCCACTTCTTAAACACTTGAGCCTTGGACAAAGAATACATCCCATAAACTTCTTGTAATATGACAATCATCTCAGCAGATAATTTGTTTAGTTTTTCACAAAACTTTATGGCGTGTCGCTGCTGGATACTCTGCTGCATTCTAAAAACCTAACGTCACTTTCAAACAGGTATCTGCTTCTCAAGCGATCTGCGCACTACAAAGACTCAAAATACATTCACTTCCAGCAGACTGTGTAGCTGACAGTTCCCCCTACCTGTACCACACGCAAACTTTGCCTCTTTGGCCTTCTGTCTGCCGCAAAAAATTCAATCTCAATATTTTCTGGACAGATCCTGTATTTCGCCTTTCCTTCCAAACTTTCAAATATACTGTACTTTTGATTCGATGGAAAAATCAATCCTTCCTGGGAATGCTGTTAAATATAAACATGTTTACCATTACTTTAGGAAAACTTTAAAGTCCCATTGAAACGCTAAATTATGATCATTTCTAGATCCTAGAAAAGTATCTTATTTACTCATGTAATAACTGGAAAAAAAGTATGAAATTTTAAATGTAAATATCAAAAGCCTGAATAGTATATATAATTTTTTTGGAATGCAAAAAATATTAATGGCAATGAAAACGTAGACAGATGAACTAAGTCATAAAAACTGCTACACATTGTTGGAAAGTGATCAAAATATCCTTAAACTATTCTTAAAAAATGAAAAATAAATTATATCATTAATATAAATAATCTCAAACTGAGAGTTAAATTGTAAACGCGTGTCATTTTTATAATATAATTAAAAAACACTTTAAAAACAGGTCTAAAATACATTTATTAAAAAGGTTAAAATCTTCCAAAGCGTTTCGCCCTAACAAATCAAAGCATCATCAGGGATTTAGTTATACACATCATGATCATAGAGCAGTTTTATATACATTTTTTGTACCATATGGTCAACAGTTACTCTACTCACACTTGCTTGAGAGCATTTCACTTCTTTTGCTATAAAAAGTTGTGTTTTTCCTATTTCGTGCAAGTACACAATACGATATTTCACAGCCTCAGATAAATCGCTCTTTCGTCCCATATTAAGCAAATACTACGCTACAATCAAATGACAAACGACTTTTCATTTTCAACGGAGCACATTTTATAGTCCCACAGATGCTAATCCCGCAGCCGTTCTCTCAACTTATAAGAAAAATTTGAATATTCTAATTTTTTGAACCATGCTATCGAGGTATTCTATTTCTTTGAATTATTCTAATATTTTTTAAATAGTTAATTATTAATATATCAGATAAAAATAAATATTTATGTTATATTTATAAATGCTCTGAAGATAATTAGATACTTTTAATATATTTTTTCCTGGACGCAGTATGCAAATTGACGCGTTAGCAACATCAAACTCATTCTTTTTTACATTATTCTAATTTTTTTAATCGGAGTAGTAGCTCAGAGTTGCCAACATCTATAATTTATTTCTACCCCCTTTTCATACTTCTACTACTTTTTTATAAGAGTAGTTTTCTTCCTATTTAATCTTAGTTACATACAGGAGAAAATTACTCAAGAAAATAACTTAGGGAGAAAAAAGGGCTATACTATGATTGCTCCGGCATAAATTATAATAGTTGGAAAATTAGCATATTTTTAATATGTCCTCCCTTCTATTATTAGTTTCAGTACTATTATTATTCCGAAAGGGTAAATTTATTATGTAATTTTAATAAAACATGTAACATTTATTTAATACTATTAATTATTTATTGATACTCGTATCTCTTTGTTGCAAATGAGATTGTCTGGTATATTGTTGGTAGTGATGGGTAGGACCAGTATTGTCAGATGTACTGATTTCTCTCTACAGTAGGGATTTTCACCTCTGCTTTTGGTATAGGGGGGATTTTTTTTTTTTTTTTTTGTTTCGTAGAAATTTTTCTATTATCTAATGAAAGTGATAAAGTTCTTTTAAAAACGCAAAAAGTTTTAAATTTATCTGTAAAAAAGTTGCTTACACTACCTTGTTTCTGATACATTATTTTATTACAGACTAGCAGGCTTTGCCTGCTTCGCTGGTCACTAAATTTAAAGGAAACTCTTTTCTATATAGCTTTATAAAAATAAAATAAAATACTAAAATTGCTCAAAAGCTCGCTTCGGATCCCTGCTGCCTTCGGTAGCGATTTGGTCATCCGCTAAAACTCGGGCGCTTGTCCCTATTACCTGAGACAATGGTTTACCAATAGGCTTGCATTAAGTCCTTATTAGATAACAGTTTCGAAATAGATAGTATCGAAAAAAAAAAAAAAATGAAGTATCCCCTTTATATTTGAATCCCAGTTACATATGAACAACACTATACGTGGTGCACATAATATTTGCTTTTACGTTATTTCCTATGTTTATTTTGTTTATCCCCGATCAACCATAAAAATGATAACAATTTCACGCTAAATATTATAATATGCTATGACCGGCTACGTCTGTTGCATGAGACAATTAATTTTTTGTGGTTATTAGTATTCATGGTTTGTAAGCATGATCATAGTACCACCTTAATATAGCTCTCTTTGGCGACTTTTGAATTTTTGTCACCATTTTAGATTTTATCCCTTGTAATAAGACTTAATACCTTGTAACAATATGCTATGAGCGCTATTTCTGACATATTTTAGACAACTAAACTTTTAATGGTTATATATATTTCCCATTAAGCATATTTTTATTTTCATTTATTTATTTAAATATTGATGAAATTTAAACTTCAATTTGGTCTAGTGTTGTACAGGCTGTATACTACACGTTTGTGTTTGTGAAAGAAAATTTATAAAATACATACATTAGTTAATTTTAAAAAATCTAATTGTCCGATCGATAAGCTGTTTAATCCGTTGGATTCACAAAAATTGCATCTTTCATTTGGTATCTTATTTGTAACGATACGACTGATATTTCTAATTTTTTTAATTTACTTTCCTCATTTTAAATACATGTAATTTTTATTGTTCACGTTTTTTTTTTTTTTTTTTTTCCGTCGAAAAAATAATGATAATTTTTTTGGCAACAATTAAATTAAGGAATAAAATTAAATATTTTAAATAAATGTAATTTTTATTGTTCACGTTTTTTTTTTTTTTTCTTTTTTTCTGTCCAAAAAAGAATAATTTTTTTTGGCAACAATTAAATTAAGGATTAAAATTAAATGGCCAATTTATCAGTTATTAGAAGGTTTTTATTTTAACATTTTAATTAAATAAAAGAAAACTAAAACAAAATTCGAAAATCCGGCTTCGAGGTGCATCAGGGGAGGTCATTACGAATCAACATGCAAATTTTTGTAGCTCAGCCATCAGCCGTTAGGAACACGCCTAAACTTTATTGAATAGCAATAAAGTTCAAATTGACTCTAGAAAACGTTTGTATGGGAAATAGAAAAGGGCTGTTTTTAGGGTTTTCCCGGAAATTATTCGATTTTTTCTCGCCTTTTAAACCTTCCCTAGACCTCCACGAACATTTCAAGACTAAGATAAGATAAATCCGTTCTGCCGTTCTCGAGTTTTAGTGAGACTAACGAACAGCAATTCATTTTTATATATCTAGATTGATGCGAAGTGAAACATCTCATAGCTCAGAGTTGCCAACATCTATAATTTATTTCCACCCCCTTTTCGTACTTCTACTACTTTTTTATAAGAGTAGATTTCTTCCTATTTAATCTTAGTTACATACTGGGAAAAATTATTCAAGAAAATAACTATGGGAGATAAAAGGGCTTTACTATGATTGCTCCGGCATAAATTATAATAGTTGGAAAATTAGCATATTTTTAATATGTCCTCCCTTCTATTATTAGTTTTAGTACTATTATTATTCCGGAATGGTAAATTTATTATATAATTTTAATAAAACATGTAACATTTATTTAATATTTGGATATAATTAACATCAAAGTTTTAAAATAAATTGGACAATAAGTCATGTATATGTTAAAATTAAATTTCCTCAAAATGCCAATTGTTTTCATCAGCAATTGTCAAGTTATTTGTATACACCCACCCCTCAAACAAAATATACTGTGCAGTACAAAATCTTAATCATAAATATATTATACTGATATAAAAGTGTATTTTATTTTGTTTTACGTCAGAATGCGTTCTCTTTCTTTTTCCTTTCTGTAAATTAACCTTTTTATTCCTCTTTAATGTGCTCACACCACCCATTTCGTGTAGCCACACCCCCTAAGGAGTCAAAGTAAGGTACCTATCAAGTCGATATTTGCTGGTTTAACCCTTTATGTACTGCATTATGATGTACTGCAATTTTTTTCGTGCAATTTTTTTTTTTTTTTTTTTTTTTTTTTTTTTCGAGTCACTACATCAAAAATTAAGGGATATACATAATTAAAATACTCATCTTTGGGAAATTTAATCCGTTAGAGCTAATTAATTAAATTGGTACTTTAAAGTACCGTCAGTACACAGAAGGCTAAAATAGTCTCATAATACAAAAAGACCATATGACTTTTTTTAACGCAGTTTTAACTCTTAAAAATGTTAATAACGAGCGAACACAAATATGTTACAGCACAAAAAAATTTATTTTTGAAAATTATAATGTTTTTTTTAATTTACTTACTTTTTTTACACATAAAAACAGGTTTTACAGAAACTTAAATTTGATGATATTTAAAGGAACAATTTTTCTTTTCATTAATACGCAAAAATACATTACACGTTGCGCATTTTGTGCGAGGTTTCGATTGAATGTTTTTTAAAGCACAAAAATCACAACAACCCGATTCGAAACAAAAGTTGGCCAATGGCATCCACGATTTTCTAAGCGGATATCTTTTCAAACAGACACGTTCCCTTTCCTCCTCTTGTTTGCACAGAAAACTAGCTCATAGCCATTAGATTTGGGTCTTCCTTTTCGTTTAGGTTCTGATTTTGATTTTGTAAGCCGTCTTTTGGTTGTGCAACGCCTATATTCCAAAGAAAATATGTTTTCTTGCTTTTCTTTATATGCTATATATGCAGCTAAATGTTCAAATGTGGTATCCACAAACTCAGATATTTATGGGTAAAATGGGAACTTCGGTCTGGACATCTCTGTTTTTTTCCATTGCCTATTCACTCTTGATTTACTGCATCCTGGGGTAGGAAGTACTGTATTTTCTGAACATGAACTACACCATAGGTCTTGTTCAGTGTCTTGATCGTCTTCTTCAGAATCCGACGAAAATTCTAGCAGATTATTTGCTGGGACTTCTTCATCTGAAGAATCATCTGTTAGTGCAGAGAGTTAAATTGTAAACGCGTGTTATTTTTATAATATAATTAAAAAACACTTTAAAAACACGTCTAAAATACATTTATTAAAACGGTTAAAACCTTCCAAAGCGTTTCGCCCTAACAAATCAAAGCATCATCAGGGATTTAGTTATACATATCATAGAGCCGTTTTATATACATTTTTTGTACCATATGGTCAACAGTTAAGTCCTTACAAAAAACAAAGTCAACTGAAAGCTACACTTAGAAGCTGGAACTGTTGTAGTATGAGGATGTGCTACATTTAGAGACTGGAATTATCGTAGGATGAGGAGATACTGCACTTAGAGGCTGGAACTATTGTAGGATGAGGAGGTGCTGCACTTAGAAACTGGAACTATTGTAGGACGAGGAGATGTTGTACTTAGAGTAGGATAAGGAGCTACACTTAGAGGCTGGAACTATTGTAGGATGAGGAGATGTTACACTTAGAGGCAGGAACTATTGTAGTTTGATTAGGTGCTACACTTAGAGGCTGGAACTGTTGTAGAATTGAAGAAATGCGAGTCAAGAAATTGTAGAATCACCAGAGTGCAAATGCAGGAACTGAATTTATTACAGGTGTTTGAAGAGTCACATGCGGCTGTTGAAGGAGTAAAACTATACGGAACTAGAAAACACAAACTATATGTTATTTTATAATTTAGTGCCAAATTATTGGCGAAATTGCAGCATCTTTTGAATTTATTGAATTTTTATGTTTTATTATATTAATAGCTTCACAAAAATACAGTTCTTGGATCGTAGGAGGGACAAGCACTGAAATTTTGAATAAATACAAAATAAATAAATAAATAAAGTATTCGAAAGCTTACTTGTAATAAGGATATAAAACATAAAAATAAAGAAAAATGCATCTGTGTAAATCGAAAATTTGTAACATTCTTATAGATATAATATACCTTTATTACACTAATTGAAAACTATGTAAAACCCTTTCTATCGTCGCCAGAAACGAAAGCCTATGTTATTCTATGGGCAAATAACTTTTCTTTTAATGCGTTACATTCATTATAACTCATTATTAATACATACTATTAAATTCCATTTTCATCTTTAAAAAATTCATAAATATTAATCTCATTGCTTTCTGAAAATTATTATTATTATTATTAATTTTTAATCTTTGATATTTAATTTCTTATCCTTTAACTACAGCTGTCGTAAGTAAACGACTAAGTAACTCTTCCTGGCACTCCGGAAAACGTCAAAAGACGATTCGGGCTGTTTAACATTTTCAGGGATGGAACACGGGCGCAGAATTCATACCACTATCAATGTAAGAAAATTTTCTACTTCTTAAATCAACGATACTATAGGTGGAGAAATTTCTTAGACAGATTCCGGTATGAAATCTGCGCCCGTGTTCCATCCCTGCATTTTAAGTCCGCTTATTTTCCGAATTTAAACAGCAAGTTCCGCCTTTTGACGCTGTTCTGAAATGTATTACATAACATCATAGCTGCCAATAATATAATTAATATACCCAGAACTGCCAACATTCTAATTAATATTCTGGAAGATTCTTAGCATCCACCTTTTTTTTGTCACATACTTTTCTTCTTATTTCATTGTAAATAAATTTAAAGAGAATTAATATAAAAATTGAGTGGTGGGACTATATGGGCAGGACCTAACAATATTCTGACAGAAAATTACAAACTCGAAAAGACTTATTTACTCCAAAAAATGTGTTCCGTGAAGAAAAACGAACATTATAATAAGAACAAAAGTGTATCTGTTTCCACCCTCCCGATTTTTCATTCACTTTTCTTTCAAGGGGTAAAAATCTATTTTTAGAACTTCCACGTGACTCTTTACATCTACATGTTTTGATCAGTATAGATTCTGTTGTTAGTTTGTTTTTACGTCTTATTATGTATAGTGAGATTAATTCTCGCTTGCTTTTTTATTTTACTTTTGTTTTCTTTTTTCTTCATTAAATATACTAGCAAAAAGACTAAGATGGTGTCAATGGCGTTTCTTCAATTTATACTAATTATATCATTATTTTACAGAGAAGACATAAATTATAATAATAATAATAAATAAAAATGTTGAGAAGAAGCGACTTGTTCATGGGACAGCCAACTCCTCAGAACAGAAAAAGGTAAGCTCATCATTTTCATTACTTCTGGTTTTGAATAAATGATTAATTGTTTTTCACCTTTTTTTTAATAAAGCGCTAAGAATGCGCCACCGAGTGCAGAAATAAATATTAATATTAGATTATGCGCCTGATAGAATATTAAATAGATGAAAAATGTATCATTGTTCTTAAATGAACATATTAAAGCTTACCTTTAAAATATAAGTATTTTATAAATTGTCTGGCTGTCCCAAAGATAAAGGGAAAAGTATATAAAAGTAAATTAATATGAAAATAAAACATGAATATTAAATAATATTATTATTTAAAAAAACAAAAGTATTTTTGTTTAAAGTAAAACAAAAGTATATTCAGTGTTTGAAATCATATTAAGAATATGAAATAAATGCATTCGTACATTTTTTTGAATTAAGAAAATTAAGAAACCCTGTTTTCTGAAAAATTGAAGAATTAATAATATCATAAAAACAAAACAAAATAAATTCTTCTTAAAGATATAGTGTTCACTATAAATAAAAAGAAATCAGAAAATGGCATCCTTTAAGGGAAGTCCAACAATTGAGAAACTAAATTCTGAAAATTATTCAGTTTGGAAGTTTAAAATGCAAATGTATCTTATGAAGGATGAATTATATGAGGTTATTACTGATGACCCGCCAAATCCTATAACAGATGTATGGCGAAAAAAAGACAATAAAGCGCGAGCAATCATAAATTTGTTCATTGATGACGCTCAAATCATCCACATAAAACAATGCCAAACAGTTCTAGAAACATGGAATAAATTGCGTGATATCCACGAAAGAACGAACTTAAGTAGTAAATTATACTTATTGAGAAAATTATATAGCACGAAGCTAGAAGAAGGTGGCGATATGCAAATCCACATAAATAAAATGTTGGAAATCATAGATAAATTGAAATCAATCGGGGAAGAAATTAAATTCGCGCACATTTCTGCACTGTTACTATGCTCCGTACCCAAAAGTTATGAAACCTTGATTATAGCCCTTGAAGCTCGCCCTGAAAATGAACTCACACCTAACTATGTTAGCAGCAAATTGCTAGATGAATTCAATCGTCGAAAAGAAGCCTCCGAAAACAATTCAAATTCTTCTAAAGCTTTTCACATAAATAAAAAACAACAGTATAACAGTAACTTCAAAAAGGAAAATAAATACTGCACGTACTGCAGGAAAACAAACCACAATAAATCGGAGTGCTGGCATCTGAAAAACAGAAATGCTGATAACACTAAAAACAAACAATTTAGAAATAAATTCAGAACAATCAATTCCTCACAGTTAGTGACACACAATGATGAGTTGCCACACACACATACACAACAACAAAGCCATTGAAAACAAATGAAGCAAATAACATCACAAACAAAACAAATGGCTTTCACGACTCAAAACACAATGACGAACAACTTTATAATTGACAGTGGTTCCTCATCGCACATAAGCAACAATATAGACCTTTTCGTTAATTTAGATGAGTCACAAAAATCGCAAGTATGTGTAGCAAACGGTAACACCCTCACTTCACTTGGTTCAGGAGAAATAAAAATTGAATACCTAGATCCAAATAAACAAAAAAGGGAACTAACACTAAAGGATGTTTTATATGTTCCAGAATTAAAGGCAAACTTAATATCTGTACACAAAGCCACCCAAAATGGCTGTAAAGTCACATTCACTAAACAAAAGTGTTACATCTCTATGAAAAATGAAACAATTTTAGAGGGTACAAAAAATAACAACTTATATGAGTTAAATTTGCCCATGCTAATAAACAAATATAACACATACCTGACTGAAGAATGCCAAAATCCTAACTGTATTACTCTATGGCATAAACGCATGGGACACAAAAATTTCAACTCCATTAAAGAACTAAACAAAAATCAGTTAGTTCTGGGAATAAAAATCAATAACTGCAAACACGAGATAACATGCGAAACTTGCATCAAAACAAAACTGACTGACACCCCGTATCCAAAAACTGCAGAAAATAGGGGAAAACAAATACTAGATTTAGTACATAGCGATGTTTGCGGACCTATTCAGGTATCAACAATAGGTGGTAAATCATATTTCTTAACTTTTGTTGACGATTATTCTAGGTATACAATGATTTATTTTCTAAGTAAAAAGAGCGAGTTTTCATTCCCTTTTCTTTCAAGGGGTAAAAATCTATTTTTAGAACTTCCACGTGACTCTTTACATCTACATGTTTTGATCAGTATAGATTCTGTTGTTAGTTTGTTTTTACGTCTTATTATGTATAGTGAGATTAATTCTCGCTTGCTTTTTTATTTTACTTTTGTTTTCTTTTTTCTTCCTTAAATATACTAGCAAAAAGACTAAGATGGTGTCAATGGCGTTTCTTCAATTTATACTAATTATATCATTATTTTGCAGAGAAGACATAAATAATAATAATAATAATAAATAAAAATGTTGAGAAGAAGCGACTTGTTCATGGGACAGCCAACTCCTCAGAACAGAAAAAGGTAAGCTCATCATTTTCATTACTTCTGGTTTTGAATAAATGATTAATTGTTTTTCACCTTTTGTTTAATAAAGCGCTAAGAATGCGCCACCGAGTGCAGAAATAAATATTAATATTATATTCCGGTTTGTCGTGGGAGCTTGCATTCCGTAAATTGTTATTATCCGTACCTTTTTTTCGCGCCACGTTAAATTTAGAGTAATTTTCTTTAAATGCTTACATGCCAATCTAACCCAGAAGACTGTTAGCTCCCGCCTATTATATACATACAACACTTAATTTTTAGATTAATTCTTTTTAGATGCATTTTCGATTAACCCTCACTTTCCCAAGATGGGGTCATTTTGATCAAATTTTGAAGTTGAAATTTAGGTAAACGTAAACAGTGGAATATTGCAACTTCTGAACGATTGAAAAAGGCGCGGTGCTGGTAATTTTCGCCAAACGTGCCTAGCGGCACCTGAAAGAAATTTATCGGCAATAACGCGTTGATCTTGGGAAAGCGAGAGTTAAATAAGAAGAAATGTACTCTAAAAAAAGACTGGTGTGAAAAATTATGCGGAAAGGGGCGGGACTTGCAATCTTCCGGGTTAAGTTGGCAAATATGTATATGTAATTACGATTAAGTATGAAAAAATATTCTCTGACAAATGACTGTGTGTAAATAAAGGCGGGTACTAACAGTTTTACGGAATATCAATTAGAATGTCGTGAGGTATGTAGCACATAGTAGAGATTAGAGGAGATATCGTAAAGTTTGCCAACAATTTAACATAAATGTTTGTCAACAATTTAACACTTACCTAAATTATACACAGAGCTGCCAACCTAATCCGACAAATTGTTAACGCCCATAGAAAAACGCCCCTTTTTCTACACCACTTAATTTTTAGAGTATTTGTTTTCTTCATTCATCGTAAATATATTTGAAGAGAATTACTCTAAAAATTAAGTGGTGTAGAAAAAGGGGCGGTACTAACAATTTGCCGGATTTGGTTGGCAGCTCTGTATACATCTGCAAGACATCTACAAAGGAGGAAATCTGCAAGGAACCAGTTATTTCGGTAATTAAAAGTAATAATTATAAAGTCTAAGTATCTTTAATGAAAATCGGCTTAAATTTATCATGTATGCTGAAAACCTAATTTTACGTCTTTTGCTGCTTCATGTGAGAACGCAGATAACGTAGAACTATTTTTTTTTTTTTTTTTTTTTTTTTTTTTTTTAAACGAGTAAATATATTTAAAGTGAATTAATATAAAAGCGAGTGGTGTGCCAATATCAGTAGGTACTAACAGTAGTCCGGTTTATGGTGGCTTGTGTTGTGGGAGCTTGTATTCCGTAAATTGTTAGTATCCGTATCTTTTTTTCGCGTCACATTTAATTTAGAGTAATTTTCTTTCAATGCATATATGCCGATCTAACCCAGATTGTTAGCTCCTGCCTCTTTTTATACAACACTTAATTTTTAGAGTAATTCTCTTCAAATATACATTTTCGATTAACACTTTTGCGACCGCTGACGTGAATTCACGTCATTTGAAAATCTGTAACTCCGCCAGTGGGCGTTACTTTAGTTTACATAAATTACAGTATTTCTTAACATTATACCCAAAATTCATTTTTGTGCAATCAGTGCATTATGGATACAAATACATTGATTAGAAAGAGTATAATCGTGATGTATATTAATTTATTTTTTCAATTTGAATACTGGAAACATTGATTTAAAATAATGTAATATAAAAGAATAACACCCACAGGTGGAAATTACTGTCAGAAAGACGAAAACATGTGGTCGCTAAGGTGTTAAATAAAAAGAAAAGCACTCTAAAAAAAAAAAAAAAAACTGGTGTGAAAAAATAGGTGGAAAGGGGCGGGACTTGCAATCTTCCGGGTTAAGTTGGCAAGTATGTAAATGCTTACTTGCCAACATACTAATTAATGCTCCATAGTATTTTTAGTCCCGGTATCTTTTTAGAGTATTTTTCTTATTATTTAATCGTAATTGCATTTGGGGAATATTACTTTAAAAATTTACTGGTGTGAAAAAAAGGGCGGTACTAACAACACTACGGGATATTAATAGGATGTTGGTAAGTATGCAAATGTAATTACGATTAAGCATGAACAAATATACTCTAAAAAAATGACTGCATGAAAATATAGGAGGGTACTAACAATTTTACGGAATATTAATTAGAATGTTGTGAGGTATGCAGTACATAGTAGAGATTAGAGCAGATACTGTAATGTTTGCCAACATTTTTCTGCAAGAGGTTTAACTACAAGGGAGCAATTCTACAAGGAAGTAGTTATCAGAAAAGGTATGTTTTGATTTAAAATTATCATTAAAAGATAAAGATTTCAGTAATTGAAAGTAATAATTTTAAAACCTAGGTATCTAAATTAAATGGAAATCTGCTTAAATTTATCATGTATGCTGAAAAAATGCTTTTACGTTTTTTGCTGTTTCATGTAAGAACGCAGATAACATAGAACTAAGGTTTTTTTTTTTTTTTTTTTTTACGAACCGCTATTTTACCACTTTGTTAATAGGGTAATTTCTCTCCTCATTAGTAAACCCCGTCTTTTCATTTTCCAGATTGAAAAACACTTCCTACAAACGTAAGAATGCGACGATATCCAAAGTATGAAATAAATTTCTTGAAACTTTTTTTGCATCATTAAACTATTTTCTTCGTTTTTTGATTAAAATATGAAAACTTTATATTTATCAGACTGGGAAAAGAACAGAAAAATATTAATGACAATAAATACATGAAAAATCTTAATTTTTGTTTAGAAAATTAATGTTTTCTACAAGGGGCAAATGTATCATTCATATTTTTGATAAAATTCGAATGTGAATGTTATTGTAGGTTATAATTCAAATGAATTTACTAATAACTTAAATGGAAATGCATGTTTAAATAAATATAAGGAAAGGAATTTATTAAGGCTATTTTGTTGTATGTAACTTAAAAAAAAAAAAAAAAAAAAAAACAATGAAATGATAATACTTGGATTTTACATTAGCATTCTCAAACTATAATAATTTATAACTTAACAGAGTTTTACATAAAACACAAGCTCCATGTTTTTTCGAGCTATCCTGATTTTAAAATTCTAAACCTTTTGCAAAATTTGCCTGTTTTTTAAAAAAAAAGAGAAAAAAATCTCCAGTTCACTTAAAAACTACATTCAAATTTGAAATGTAGACACAAATTTATGTTAACTGATATAGACTACACCTTTGAAGATTAACACATGATGCTATTGTAATTATAATAGACATAGTCATTTATACACTTTAACACCAGAAATTGTGCATTTCAAAATATAAATAGGTCATCTATCCGTGAGCAATCTGTACATTCTCAAATTTTTCATTTTAATGAGGAAGATGCGGTACCTGTTGATACTCGCGTCTTTTCGTTGCAAATGAGATTGTTTGGTATATTCATATTGTTGGGTGGGACAATGATGTAACTCAATTTATTTTGTTGTAGTAAATCATAATGCTTTAAATGATGTGAGAAGTTTACGTGCGTTATTGAGAAAGAAGGTTGAGGCGTGAATCTATTGAAGTATAGTATCATGCCTCGTATAAAACATTAGAGGAAGATGGGGTAGTTTCTCATGTCACAAGTAAGTTGAAGCAATTATAGTGAGGTGAAGATTAGTGTTAAGATGATTGTTCGGAAAAGAGTTGGGGAATTAGTGAGACACTATATTGAAAGAAGCGATAAGCACAGAAAGTTAAATAACTTGTTACAAGTAAAGCTGATTTTTAAAAATGGATAGACTGGTTAAAAAATATTTAGCTAGATCAGTTTTAAAATATTACTTTCAATACTGGCAAGAAGTAAGAACCCTCTTCATTTACAACATTCGAATTAAAAAACTTCGCAAGTTATTAGAAATTTACGATTTTCTTAACATGGGAGAATAGGACAAAATTTCACTTGAACGTGCATTAAATGGAAATTTTTTACAGTAAAAATGTCAGGCTAGTTTTAAAATATCAGTTTTGATGCCAGAATGAACATCAGTAACTATAAATATGCTACTTTGAAAATTTCGCAAGTTACTGGAAATTTACGAATTTCTTAACATGACAGTATAGGGCAAAATTTCACATAAACGTCCATTTTGAGAGATATTTTCATCGTAAAGATGTCAGACTACTTTTGAAATATTATTTAAGATACTGGCATGAATAATATTGACTACGAATTTTCCAATATAAAAATTTCGTAATTTATTAGAAATTTACGAATTTCTTAACATGGCAGAATAGCGCAAAATTTCACACAAACGTCAATCTTAGGGATATTTTCATCGTAAAAGTGTCAGACCCTTTTGAAATATTATTTAGGATACTGACATGAATACCATAGAGCATGAATTTTCTAATTTAAGAAATTCAAAAATTATTTGTAATTTACGATATATTTAAAATGAAAGAAGAATACAAAATAGAGCATAAACGTCCATTTTGAGGATCATAAATATATCAGACAACTTCAAAATAACATTTATGATACTTGTATGAACATGATTGACTTCAAATATTCTAATAGGAAAATTTCATAAGCAGTTCGTTATTTAAGATTTTATCAACATAACAAAATTGAAAATTTTCCATATAAATATGCATTTTGAGGATTGTTGCATTGGAAATAGCATGAAAACTAAACTACGAAATTGACCCTAATAAAATAAAATAATAGATTAGAATAAGATAAATATATCGAAGTGAACGGTGAATAGCCTATTAGGCGGGGATTTCATTCTGTCACTGTGTCAAGCGTTTGGTCAAATTCATTTCTCTTAGCACGATAACTATGTTTAGAGAATGTCCCGTTCTAGAAATTTATGAAAACATATATATGACGGGGAACTGAGCAGAGTCCACCTATTCCAACTAGTTTTCATGTGCGACACTAAACTAGTTCCTCATCCGAAAAATACACCTCAACAAGGGCCATTAACGCGTTGAGTGCCACGTCAGGCATCGATGGTTGACACTGAGACTGAATTTTCCTTTTAGGCCACGCCAACCACCGTTGGCTGACAGTGTAAGATAAGATATAAAACTAACAAATTTACATTGTTTGAAGTAATTAATGAAAATTTAATTAAAAATTACTTAATTTTTATTTATTACAGGTTTATATCATGAAGACATTTTAATGGATTTTATTGAAACATAGTAAACAAAAAAAAACAAAAAAACGCATTATTGCTATACCGCAATACCAGCGCTTCTTATGCGCATTGCCTGACATTGATTTCCTTAAGAATTCGGGTGGCGCTCAACGTGTTAACCCACGTTTTTTCCACCTGTATAAAGTAACTGAATAAGACGAAATTTTTTATTTTAAAACTCCATTTTTCAGCAAAAAGTTACATATTCAGCAAAAAAAAAAAAAAAAAAAAAAATCATACTTTATTCTAGTGTTCTTAAACTTTACCCCAGTGAATTTAAAATAAAAGAAAATTCAATGCATTAATAATAATCATTATCAGTTAAAAATCGCTATTGATTTTCAGCTTTTGCTTTTCACAATTTGTTAGTATCTTACGAGCAATAATAAAAAATAAATAAAAAAAGTGAAATGTAGAATTTTGAGCCTAACTCTTTAACTACTGGTGAAACTACACACAACACTATCGTTCAAATCACTAAAATATTGCCTATTTCCTTTGAAGCGTCAAGCAACAAAACATCAACTCTTATCAGTTGAAAGTGCATAACTATGTAGGGGAGCGTGGGGCTGGTTGTAACAGTTTTTAGAAAATTAAATGTATTTTGAAATGTATTTACGTCTTCCTGTTTATAATTGCTGTTTTCCATAGCATACACAATCATCTACCATATGCATAAAAAAAAATAATAATAATAATCGTTAATTTTGCTAATTTTAGTCCAAAAAATATTCTTTCAGAATTATTTGCCTGTTACATTTTGCACCAGACTTGGCGCATATTGTAACAGATACGAAGGGAACAAACAACACTAACAATAAAAACGAGAATATTTCAAAAGGTTTTTTGTTATCAATCGTTTATTAATTTAATAAAAACGGCAATTAATAACTAATATTAAATTATAACTTTCCTGGTATAGTAACAATGAATTATATCAAATGGATTAGAGTAAAATAAAGATAAAATTAAATATATAATCAATATAGAAGTCAATGTTCGTCAAAGATAAAATTAATTTAAAAAAATAATGATATTGTATAACCTCTCATACATTTAACGTGTTGCCACAATTTGCAAATTAAGCATTATACTCATTCTTCTGCCACAGAAACAGTTTAGCAGAGCTCGAATTCTCCGCCTTTTTATTCATGTTACTCTCATTGATGAGAAATTTCTGCTTTTTTTCCTACCCCTATATTTATGCAATATTCTCTAATTTGTGATTAAATTGTGAAATTGTGATTATAATTAGTGATTAAATAATCGCGACACAATAATATAAAAACACAAAAAATATTTCTGTATTAATATAGTAGTGGCAAAGAAGCCAAAAATGTTTCATTTTTGAAAGATTCCTGAAAATGGGCGGAGACTTCAAGCTCTGGCTGTAGCATATCCGCAAGCCACTCCTCTAATTCAGAATCTACAATATCTGGAGTTAGTGACAGTTTATTTATAATTTTATCCTTTCGTTTATTTTTTTGTTTCTTCCTACAATGTTTTCTTTTCTCTTTATGTTTGTGTTACTTTTTATTTATCTCTTTAATTTATTTTTCAAATATTTTTCTTTCGGCTGATAGGTGTCTAATATTTGTACCTTTCTAGAAGATTTCAGCTGCAGCCAAATCGTATATATCCAGTGGTGGCGTCAGAAATTCCCCGACGGGGGGCACCGGTTCCCCGACAGGGGGGCACTATATGTAGAAAAATTTTTACAGGCATATTTAACATCATGCACCTTCCTGTCAGTGTCTATCCGCTATGTCAAATATACAATGGTATTTTTTTTTTGTCTGGTTTTTTTTGTTTTTTTTTAAGTGCTTCCGTATTATTTTTAACACCGACTAAGATAAGAAAGAGGAGGGGGTTATGATAAGTTTGAAGACTTTGTGCGTTTGAGGCACTGTAACATCCAAACGAATAGACCGTCTTTAATGCAATTTTCCCCTTATTAATAATAATAATAAAATAAATAAAGGCTGATTTAATCGGGATGGTTCTTAGTAAAATTCCGTTTGATAGTTTTTTTTAAATAAATTAATTAAAATGTAATTTTTCAGGTCACTTTGCATTAAGATTTTAATATTTGCGTGCTAGCAGTATTCCTTTTTTTTCATATTATTCGGCTAAGACATGCGAGCTTGCAATCTTCCGAATTTAAATCATGTTAGATTATAAATCCCTTTTTTTTTTTTTTTTTTTTTTTTTGCATTGGAGCTGAAAAACAAGTATTTTAAAAATCTTGAATTGTAAACCGATTTTGGCAAGAGTTAAAAATTGGTTAAAAATAATATGAGTTTACAGTCAAACTTTTTTTCAATTCATTTCAAAATTATTGAGTTTTAAAATATTTTTAAAATAATTTAAAATGTGATTTTTTTTCCCTTTCAGGCCACTTTGCATTGACATTTTAAATTAATTTTACAGGCTGCCAACCTTTTAACTTCCAATTCATGTTAGATGATAAATCACGTTATATTATTATCATATTATAGAAATGTACTGTTTTAAACAAAAAAGAAATTTTCAATTGGTTTTGTCAAAAATTAAAAATAATGATTATAATTTCACAGTAAAAAACTCCTAAATTCAGTTGAAAATTGGAGTTTTTAAAGAAAAATTATATTTAATTAAATTCATCATCAGTGCCACATTCACATTTCATAATTTATAAGCTAGTGTTCTTCCAGCTGAAAATTAGAGATTTTATGGAAAAATTAGAGTATTAAATTCAAAATAGATTGTTTTTATAAAGTTAGCTTTTCACTTAATCGCCGTGTCATCTCATCGATGTATCGAGCTATTCCCTACCCTCCTAAAATAATATATATGTAATATGTATATTAAAAAAAAAAAAAAAAAAAAAAAGTAAATCATGCATATTAGAGCATGAGCATAGTTGTGAAAAAATAAATAGAGTCAAAGACATCCAACAAATGTCAGATAAAACTTCCTTCTTAACATGGTATACATTTCATTTGTAACCAAGTATATACATATTACATTTTTCTTAAATGTTCAAATTTTACTTACAATATGCTGATTCAAATATGCACTTAAGGTATAATTTTCTCATAATCATACAACATCAATATTAAAATTACGTTATTTAATCTTCATAATGTTAAATACTTCATGAAAAAATGTAGTAGACTTCCAGAAATCCGCATGTTGTAACCAATGTAACTATCAAACCAACAGTAAAATTTTTAATATGAAAAGTTCAAAATAGCACTGATATTAACAATGATTCATCAGAAATTGAATCTCACAAAACACAGAAAGTCAATTTTATGCAGATTACTTTCTGTTGATGATACATTTTAAATGCATTAATACTATAAACAAGAAATAATAATTGTTCATAAATAACAATAAATAAATAAAATAAAAAACTATTTTGCCTATATTTAAAAAAAAAAAAAAAGTAATAAAAGGTAATATACTTGTAATAGAAGCTTATATTGTATCACATGGTGTATAAAATTTTGTATCTTACTTTATTAGATAAATTTTAATTTCTTAATTCAAGAAAAAATTAAATTAAACTTCTTTATATGCATATTTTTTACTGAGTTGCTTATTCTCTTTAAATTTTTCTTTTATTTTTTAATTATGTTAATTATTTTCCAAGCATACTTATTTGTATTTTTCCTCATTTTTTATGCATTACAGTATCAAAATCTCGTTTCATAAATGCTAATTTTCACAAAATTCCAAGATACACATAATTTTTTCCCAATTTGTGTGGACTTCTGGGAATCTCCTGCTTACAGATTTAATTTAAATTTAAAAAAATAAAATCCATTTACGTATTATTGTAACTGAATTCGGCTTTTGGGATATTAATTTCATATAGAATGGAATAGAAGGCTGATTTTTACCAACTATGTGAAAAATGACAGAGCCGGGAATCGAACCCCGGGCCTTCCGCTTAACGCGCGGATACTCTAACGACTGAGCTACCCTGGCTGATAACCAGCTCGGCACCTCTCACATAATTTACGTTGGCAAGGTCACCGAGTCTGCATTAAAGCAGCTATATCAAGTGACAAATTTGAATATGGCATAACTCCAAACGGCCACGAAATTTTAATCCAGAAATTTAATTCATCAACCTGGAAATTAATTTCATAGAGAATGGAATAGAAAGCTGGTTTTTACCAACTATGTGAAAAATGCCGGAGCCGGGAATCGAACCCCGGGCCTTCCGCTTAACGCGCGGATGCTCTAACCACTGAGCTACCCTGGCTGATAACTAACCCTGGCGGATAATTTCCAGGTTGATGAATTAAATTTCTGGATTAAAATTTTGGGATATGTTTTATCAAATATTGTTACTATTCTTTCTAAATCTAATTTCTTTGATCTTGCACTGTGAAGCCCTAAAATCATCAAATTTTGCAACCTGCTTTCTGCACTGCAAGTTCTGAGGTAGTTTTTCACAATTCTAGCGTTTATAAATTGAACCGACAGATGTTTCAGTCGTTGGCTGAATTATTTCATAATTATTAATATATTTTATAGTTGGTTGGTTGGGTTTTAACGTTGCACTAGTGCTGTTCAATAGACAATTGGCGACAGTCTGGGACACACTCTATCCCTAAGCATGGCCCGGAATCATGCCATCGCAATTTTGATCTTCCACGGAGGGGATAATATTTTTTATGAAAAAAAAAAAAAATGCTGAATGAAAATTTGCAATATGATTTTTGAAGATAATAAAATATAAACATTCATGAGCAGCTGAATTGACAAAATAGAGCAAGAACATTGTTTACTGTTTCCGAAATTTTTCATTTTCATACAAACAAGCATTAAAAATCGGTAAAAGTTGTATTGTTCCCCGATTGCCTTTTTTCCCCCTTCCCTTTTGTTCCCTGACTCTCTAGCAAAAAGTAATTAAAAGTAAATTTTAAAAAGAGAAATACATTTTTAATTTGTTGGTGATGCAGAGTGTAGCTATGTAAAATAAATATAACAATTTTAATTTCATATAATTATTAAAACGACTCTTAATTACACGGAAATATTTTAATGCTTTGAATTTGACAGATATTAAACAAATTATCGTTATAAAATTTCACAAATAGTTAAAAGAATTTTCTCTTTAGAAATAGAATGCAAAAAACAAATCTTATTAAAAGGTCTCAATTTTTTACTTATTTCATTTCTCATTGTTAAAGCTGTCTTTAAGTTCTAACGCAAAAGCGACACATTTTCATCTTACTATTTTAGATATTTTCTTTGGTTGTATGATCCTCCCTACACCTACAGCCGACATAGGCACACAATATTTGAAAACAGTATCCTGATCCTGAATAAGAATTAGTAGAATTAAAGGAAATGTCACTTAAATCGATATGCAAATTATATTTTCGTGATCTATTTGAATGAAATTTCTTTCTTTTTTGTTCTTATTAAGGGGGGGGGGGGATAAAGATTGTTTTTTCCGATGTACTTTTTAAAGAGATATCTTATTCATAAAAATTTCCAGGGAAGAAAAAAAAAACTTATGTGTGTGTGGTCTACTTGCTGTTCACAGACAAAGAGGGAAATGGAAACATACGTAGCCTACATGCTTTTTGTCCATTTCAAAGAGAGCTGAATAATAGGCAATAAAAGGGCGACTTCTTCACAGAAGCATCGCAAGTGTAATTTTAGAAGATAAGGAATAGATAAGGAATGGGTCAATCCTTGTAATAATACTCACCGCTTTCTTACTTTCCTGTTGTCATTCCCACCAACTGACATAGAAGAGGAATACATACTATATCAATGCTAGCAAAACAAAGCAGTTGCATGCCATTAGTTTTTCTGGGGAAAAAAAAAATCTTCTCTAGAAAGACAAACTCCGAATGATGAAACGGAAAAAAATATTTTGTTGCTGAACAAAGGGGGAAAAAAGGGTATTTTTTCCCCGACAGATTTTGAGAATCTGCCCCGATGGGGGGGCACGAACTCCCCGACGGGGGGGCCTGTGCCCCCCCGGCCCCCCTTCTGACGCCACCCCTGTATATATCTTGACCCTTTGAAGCTCTTTCAGATTTCTTTTTACAGTTCCTCGTGTTAAAAAAATGCACACAATAATTTGCTTGTTAACATTTAAAGTGGAATGTCTAATTGCATGTATGAAAACACAAAAGGCAAATTGTAACATGTTTCAACTTTCCCTCTCGTATGATTTCGGACATTTTGTTTTTTATAAATATATATATATATATATATATATATATATATACATAACGATTTATACAAAAAAATTAAACATGCATTTTATAACTCAACACACAGACTAAATACATAGCTATAAACACTTCTTTAAAATATAAATTGACATAACTTTAATCAAAATTTATGAAATACATTTTTTTTTTTTTTTTTTTTTTTTGCATTAACTAGCTAATATGAAGCACATTGTAGATGAATAAAAACTAAAATGTAAAATATTAAAAAATGATTTTAAAATTTTGAATATAAAAACATTGTACACTCCCATGGATACAGAATACATATTTGCCAACACCCTAATTAATATTCCGTAGTATCCGTCCTTTTTCCACACCAGTAAATTTTAGAATAAATAAGAAGAAAGTACAAAATGTGAAAAAACTTTTGATTTCCGGTTTTCAATTAATTTACACATTTTGAGACTTCCTTGCATTTCAGTTAACTGAAATCGGCTACTAATAAAGTGGATTTATTACTAGTTTCTGCATGTATAAGAAGAAAGTAGAAGATACGGAAAAAATTTCGATTTCCAGTTTTCACTAAATTTACATGTTTTATGCTTTTCTTATGTTTGAATTAACTGAAATTGACTACCTATTTTTAAAAAGGTGGATTTATTGCTAGCTTCTGCATGTATAAGAAGCAAGTAGAAGATGCGGGAAAACTTTTGATTTCTGGTTTTTGACGAATTTACACGTTTTGAGAGTTCCTTGCATTTCAATTAACTGAAATTGACTACTTATTTCTTTTTTTAGGTGGATTTATTATTCTTTCCTCTGCATGTATAAGAAAAAATATAAGATTCAGAAAAATTTTGGATTTTTCGGTTTTCGATGAAGTTACACGTTTTGAGGTTTTCCGAATTCAGTTCAGCCATTTTTGCAAAATATCTGTCTTTTTGAGCTTAAACACTGTACTTTATGAACCAACAGAATTAATTTAACCGAATTTGATATTTGGTTAGACCTTGGTGTGACATGGTACCGATAAGCTTTTTGTCTTTATCACCCAACAAGGGGCGTTTCCACGTTGCGATTTCCTCTCATTTCAGGAAAGGCTCAACATCTACAGCGTGCCAATCTTAGAGAAATATATTAAGTAAAACTCTGCTGATTCAGTTAGAGTGCATATCGACGTTGCAATTTAACTTCATTTGGGACAAGGCAATAACTTTGTTTTGCAAAAAATGTGGTCGAGTTTCGACCACTGAGCAATACTAGTTCTAATAAATAAGATTTAAGGCTGGTTTCCACTGGAGTTGGAGCTTCCAGGTTCAAAACACCATTAATCACGCTCCCGACACAAAGAGCCAAATGTGTTGTCATCAGTTGTAACCTTTTTTTTATAAGATTGCGCAGTTACTTCAAAGGAAAGCATGCAAAATTGACAAAGCTATCTGCCTCTGGCCCCTCAATTATCTCAGCTGGGGGTTAGAACCAGGGACTTATAACCACGTTCGAGGCAAGGTTCTTCTATCATAAGGTTGGGCCATTTGAAGAGTAGCCAAGCAGAAGTGAAACGTCACAAGGCGGAAGACAGAAACAAACTACGATATAAGATATACAGCTGTTAGCCCAGAGCTAGCTATTACTTACTAAAAAATATATCCTATAATCTGATATAAATATTACCCAAAAACGAAAATCAAGAACGGTATTTCATGAATAAAAGTACATTCGTTAAAATATTTATTTTAAATACATATAAGTTCATAAAAAATTATAAATCTTACGCGCTTTCGGCAACATTGCTATGCATTTGTTTACATTTATAATACTTCAATAAAACGATGAATTTAAATTATATTAAAATGAAATGAAATAAAAATGCAGTTATTTAATTGTTTTACCCAAAAGAAAGCACACATATTTTTTTTTTTTAAAGAATGTAAAATATATACATTTTACTGTACGATCGCGATATGTTTGTTTACATTTCAGATATTTCAGTAAAATTACGAATTTTAATTTTATGAGTAAAAATGAAATATAAGCACATTTTTTTAAAATATTTGTTCAAAATAAAACACTTATATTTTTCAATTTAAAAAGAAATACGCAATATATGAAGTTATCTGTAATATTATGATATGTTTGTTTACCTTTTAAATACTTCAACATTGTCATGAATTACTTCAATAAGACGATGAATTTCAATTATATTAAAATGAAATGAAAGAAAAATGCTGTTATTTAAATGTTTTGCTCAAAAGAAAGCGCACGTATTTGTTTAAAAAAAAATCTAAAATATATATTGGGAGTACAAATTAATTCGGTCCGTTTTTTTTCGTTAAAAAAACATTTTATTTATTATCAAAATGAAAAAACATGTTATTCAAAGTATTGTCCATCGGTAGCCACAACTTTTGTCCACCTTTCTGGCAATTTTCGGATTCCATCTCTGAAAAATGAGTCCTCTCTGGACGCAAACCATGAATCGAGCCATTCTTGAATTTCTTCGAAAGAAGTGAAGCGGTGTCCAGCCAAATCGTGATGCATCCGTCGGAACAACCAATAATCAGAAGGAGCAAGGTCTGGCGAATACGGCGGGTGGGGTAGGACCTCCCATTTCAACGTTTCCAAGTAATTTTTAACGACTGATGAAAAATCGCTTTTCAACGTCGCGCGGTTTCAACTCGTATGGGACCCAATTTCCTTGCTTTTGAACCATTCCCATTTTTTTTAAGCGCACGGAAATTGCTTGCTGAGTGACTCCCAACGATCCTGCAAGCTCTTGTTGCGTTTGGCACGGATCTTGATCGAGCAATTCCTCCAATTCGGCGTCTTCGAACTTTTTCGGCTGGCCCGGGCGCTCATTGTCTTCGACACTAAAATCACCATTTTTGAAGCGTCGAAACCACTCTCTACATGATTTATCAGATGGCGCAGATTCACCATAAACTTCCACAAGCGATCGATGCGCTTCAGCGGCACTTTTCTTCCAATTAAAAAAGAAAATCAAAACTTCCCGCAAATGTTGTTTCTTTAGCACAAAACTCGACATATTGAATGCTCAAAAAACCAATGTTGTATGAAACTCGAAGCTTCGTTGACTGAATATGGTTGACAAAGGTCAAACCTTTCTAACAATGCCAAAAACATCTATCATTATTCAGTAAACAAATCAGCCAGAGCCATCTATTGAAAACGGACCGAATTAATTTGTACTCCCAATAAATTTTGCTGTACTAGCGTGATTTGTTTGTTTACATTTCAGATATTTCAGTAAAATTATGAATTTTAATTTTATGAGTAAAAATGAAATAAAAATACATTCTTTAAAATAGTTTGTTCAAAATAAAACACTTATAATTTTCAATTTAAGAAGAAATACATAATATATCCAGTTATCTGTAATATTATGATATGTTTGTTTACCTTTTAAATACTTCAATATTGTTATGAATTTTAATATTAAAAATAAACTAAATATTGGGAATAGGAGAATTTAATATTTATGTCAGACTTTAAACTCATATTAAATTTATTATTTCCCCATTTAAAAAAAGTTTCAGCATAACAATATATTTCAAAATAATTAAAGTATCAGTTTACAAATAAAATAACTTACCGAATTTTTCGTTGTTGAATTCCAAGTGTACTCTGCTGTTGAAAAAGCATATCATGAAAAATCCAACAAAACCAGGCCGACAGGTGATAGGACAGTTCATAGAACACAAATAGTTCAAGTAGAAGGCTGGTACGAAAACGCAGATCTGACAAAACTTTAGCATAGTTTATAAAACAAACATTTCCAGCAAAAACTTGATACCAGACCATGAGTATAAAATGACGGTCCATTACGGCATCAGAATTAAAATATAAGTTTTTTTTTCCCCAAATAAACATTTAAAATTAAGATACAGTACACTCTCAAAAATCTGCATAGCTTAAAAAGAAGTGTTTTGCAGATTTTAGAATAATTTCTTTTATTTACTTCTTAGAACCTCATTTGAGTAGAAAATCTTTAAGAAATAATTTATATATTATACATACAATGCTGAAATAAAGTGTACCTAATAAAAGTACAAATATTTCATGAAATTTTAATTTAAAGAAAAATTTTCATTCATCATATTTTAGTTGCAAATTATCAAGATTTTTGAAAAATCTGATCAATAGTAGTTTAAGCAAGAATATTCCTACATATTTGTTTTTCTATAGCCTGTAAAAAAGTAAGCAATTTTTGGTCAATCACATAAGTTCGTGCTATGAGAAAGCTTCAACATTTATCTTCACGAGAGAAAAATCTTTCATTAAAACTGTCTTTCTCTTTCTTCCTCTAAATTAATATGTTTTATTTTTTAATAATTATAAATAAGTAAACTTATTATTTCATTTTCTGTAACATGCTGAGTGATTGATATAACATCAGCACAAATTAATGATTGATTTATCTCCTAATACAGCTGAATTTTTGCAATCCACTAATCAACAAATCAGTTATGACAGTGTTTGTTACAAATTATATACAGCTTTCTGAGAATTGTGGATTTTTGAGAGATGATTATACTTCACTTTGCATGAAATTTTGTACTGCAGCAATCAATAATAAGCATGTATGTATCATATGCAGTAATCAGCATATGGAAAACACGTGTTACTATTGACACTTTTAACATGTTATTACAAAAGTTACATTGAAATGTGTTACTACATAAAAACAATTTCATAAAATTTTCAATTATTCAATATTTTTGTGTGTACTCATTTTTATTCACTACTGTCCGTTTTCGTAAACCATGTCTACCTCTCGCGGAACGATCCTACTCGGAAAAGGGGTGATGCGTTGAATGAGATGGGCACTTAGCCAAATGCGCTTTTCGTTCTACACGTGTTCGTTTTCTTTTTATGAGTCTTCAATATTTATTTTACTTAATTTTAATTAACAATATTTTATTTAATGTAATTTATATGACAAAATGCGCGAAAAATAAAAGGTGTAAAATAATCATGATAAAAAAATCTAATGATTTGATTTAAATACGATTTTCTGTAAATTTCTGTAAAATAGAGATCCAAAAATATGGTATTTTTATTTTAGCAGTATAATTTAAAAGAAAAAAATATATTACTTTTACTACAGGTAAAGTCTACTGTAAACGTTGTTCTTTTTCTCTTCTTTTATTAATGAATTATGTAAATTTTACCTAATTTAAGTCATTTTTAATTAATTTACTACTATAATCAGTGCATGAAACAAGTGTTCAGTTATGACAGATATAGTACGAATTTAGAGATCAAGTAAGCAAATAAAAATAATTTTAACTGAAAAAAAAAAAAAAAAGAAGAAGAAGAAAGAAAACAGGCATTTACTTTTAAGTTTACGGATTTTATTTTGCATCGAAGAATAAAACTGATCTTCTACACTTATTTAAAAATTACAAGGGGGAAAAATCAGCATTTTGCCTTTATACGAATATAACGAAGAAGTATCGCCTCAAAATTCAATAATGTCCTGAAAAGAAAAAAAAAGAAAAAAGAAACCGCAACTTATCTCTCACTCGTAAAATGTAAACATTCTCTCATCTTCTACGCTTCTACCCTATTTTAACAAAATCAATGCAGACCTCACGCATGCGCATAGGTGAGCAGGGTCACAGCTAACGAAAACAAACAATACATAACTTAAACATTTTGTTTATTATGAGATACCACAATTTGTTTCCTGTTTCATAAAGATAATAAATTTTAACAAAATCTTAATTATGTCCCTATTTGAATAATAATAAAAAAAAAAAAAAAAAAAAAAAGTCAGTTTTGACAGCAGACAACTTCTGTCTGCTTTCAAAAGAGTATACTTGAAAATCGAAGGGAAGTAGCATAAACAATTAACAAACATACTTATTACATGATTATTGCTAATTTAATATCCCTTTGATTTATTACTTCTGATCTTGAAAATGTATGATATAATATACACGATGATATATTACTTGCATGATTTGGTTTTATGAGCAATCTATCTATTGCTATTATACATCACAGTTTTTCATCAATGTTCTAACAGCAACAATCTATTCTTTAAAAAAATTATGTGCTCTAATACGGAGCACGTCAAAGAAGCAACAAAAGACGTAGATTAAGATTATCGCACGGTACATTTAAACAAATTCGATTAAAAGAAAAGAAAAAAAAATTAAATCATAAAAACGCAATTTAAACACACTTACTTCAAATGTAAACAAGATTTGATCCATCCGCCTTATGACGTAGTGCGCGAGAAATCTCAAATAGCTAAAAATTCGCGCATCTCTGAAATGGCACCCCCCTGGTTCGAGGGTTTTGAGCCCGGTTGACCACATCAAAGGATTCTGAATAAAAGCCGTCGAAAGAGCCGTCAGTGGAAACCGGACTTCGTCCTTTCCCAGGCTTAATCTACTCTTCTAATACAGGGACAGCGCGAACGCACCCCAAGCCAAAGAATATCTACTACAATATTCTTTGCCCAAGCAACCGCGATTTGCGGATGTGGCGAACGTCAAACCCTCGTTGTGCAATGAGAGGTCTCTGCTCGGGGGAGCCTCCTTCTTGAACAAGGCATACCCCAGTGCCAGGCCAGGTAAGTATGTTTAACTAACCGTCAGTGAAAAGTACATTGAACAAATATTGATGAAGTCAACTGATGAGAATATATTATAGTCTAGAATGTAAATAAACATGAAATTTTTCATTCTATAAATTCGTAAGCTGTTGAATGCCACTAAAGAATAAAAAGGAAGTTTCACTGAGAAATATTTACGAGACATTTATTAAATGTCAAACTCTGAGAATAATTTTGTATAATAGCTATCTCAAGTTACTGTTTTTTTTTTTTTTTTTTTTTTCCCTTGGAATAATAATTTCATTAATAATTTTCCTTTTTAGTAATTAGAAATTAATTCTTTTGTGAATAAATGTTTAGAGTTGGCGACCGTTGATCTAAAGAATAAACGTAATATATATATATATATATATATATTTCTTCTTTTAAATAAAGATAAACTGAATAACAGTGATTGTTATTATTATTATTTATTTATTTATTTATTTATTATTTTAAAAAGAAAGAAAGAAAATGAAAATTTAAAATAGGATTATGTTTGTATTGCGCTTTTAAGTTTTAAGCTGCTGAAATCGATTACGTGTCAGTTTTTAATTGTGATATTTTGTACATTGTACATGCTTGTTTCTATAAAATTAAAGATAATTTTTGAAATAACTAAAAAACTCAAATGATTCAACATTAACAAGTTGATTATGTGATTTTTTTTTTCTTTCATTTCAACACATACTTGCATGTGGGAGGGCTTTACCACTCGATTAGATTTATCCTCTGATTTTTACAAAACTTAAAAAAATTTAATAATCGCATACACGGACTTGACTCTTAAGTCTTTGATAGTATAGCTCGAAGTCTCAGCCTTTTTTTCAGGACACTTTCAGTGATAACAAAAAAGGTGGAATGGAGAAAGGGTGAGACTTCGAACTTATAGAGTCCTGGTTTTCATCTTGCAGAAAACTAAATATCCAAAGAAAGGCAGTTTTATCCTCTATAAATAACGTCTTAAAAAATGCGTTTTTATAATGGTTATCTCACATATAAATTTTCGTACAGTTATACGCCATGCAAGTTGAGATATAGCCTTCCCATTATCAAGGAATTTTTCAGAATAGCAGCGCCATCTATTGGTCTATAAGCAAATAACTTGAATCAGCATAATGTCTCATAATGACCTTCTCAGTTATCAAGTTTTGTTTGATTATACGCAATAGAACCTGAGATATAGTATTTCCTTAAATTGCGGAAATCGCTGTGTAGTAGCGCCATCTGTTGAAAATGTATTATTATGTCTATTATTTATTTTATGATTATTATTATTATTATTGGATGGCAACGTTGATTTAAAAAAAAATATTAATAATAAGATACTTGTGGGTCTATTCTGGCCTGTTCGCTTCGTTATATTCCTTCGGAATTCAACGATCTTCGGAATATAACGATAATTTGGTATTCTGGGCTGTTGCGATCAGGGCCCGACTTAGCATAATTGGGGCCCGGGGGAAAAACTTCTTTGGGGCCCCCTCTGCTTCACTATTTGGACAAAAACTTCTTTGGGAGACCCCTCCACCAAACTTTATGGAGGTATTTAAGTTTTTCACCTCATTATAGATATATAACAAGAAAATTTACTAGAACCTAAAATAGCTACAAAGTTCCCTCCTCTCCAACGGTCAGACAAAATATCGTTCTGTCCATTTTGTTTCTGATTGTTAACTTTGTCATCTAGCTGCAAAAAATTCATATCCTTGCTGACATTAGGGCGGAATTCAGCAAAATTTTCGCAATTACGATTGCTCAATTAAGCCGGATTTTACACTGTATTGATATTTTGCTTAAAAATGTTCATTAAAGAAGGAAACGTAAAATAAACTTTGTATTCGATTTGGGGGCCCCCCTGATGTGGGGGCCCGGGGCAACTGCCCCGTATGCCCCTGCCTTAATCAGGTTCTGGTTGCGATCGAAATTTTAGCGATATTTATCTTCGTTATTTTTCGAGAGCTCTAAGGCTGTCGTTGAGTGGCTCTTGTATTCGTTACAATATGGCGCGCCTTTTTGGTATTATAAAGGTGTTTAATCATTCTTTTTTTTTTTTTTTTTTTTTGTTAAGAAATAGTTATGATTTATGAAATAAGGAAACTTGGTTAAAGAAATGTTAGCAAAGCTTAAAATACATAGAATGTAAACAAAAATTAATCACTTTTTCCCACACATATCCAAATTTAAATAAAGTGAAAACGGAACAAAATACAAACTTTATTATTTTAAAATTATGAACATTTCAACTGTATTTGAGAACCTAGTTATTTATTTATTATTATTATATATATATATAAGTAATTGTTTTGAATGACTCTAAACGATTGCATACATAATTTAATTTTTTGATTTAATGTTTATTATTTAAATTTATGATTTAATTTAATATTTTGGGTATAGTAAATCTTCTAAACAATTTTAAAGCTTAATATTTTTTAAAAAGCAATGCAGTATTCATCATATACATTTATGTAAAAAATTGAGTAATATACTTTTCATATAAATTTGCAAATAATTTTCTAGAAATTAATATACAGATTAAATCAAACTTCTATATACTTTTTTTTTTTTTTTTTTTTTTTTTTTTTTTGGGGGGGGGGGGGGAGGGGGAGGCTTAAAAAGTTAAAACATTATTTAAAAACAATTCACATTTAATTTAATAGAATCAAACAAATTTTATGATATTAATATAAAACACTCATTAAATATTTTTTATCATCTCAATAGACAATGACTTTATAAGTTTTAACTTCAAATATTTAAATAAAAATGTGTTTATAAATAGAGAAAAATATTTTTATGTTTTATTTACTAAATTAGAAAAAAAATAATAATATAAAAACTTTCTTCTTTTAAAATTATAAAAATTTCAACTGTAGTTGTGAATCTTTTTTTTTTTTTTTTTTTTTTTTTTTTTTTTTAATATATATATATATATATATATATATGATTATTTTGAATCTAAACAATTGCATACTTCTATTTAATATTTTGGGCTTAGTAAATCTAAACAACTTTAAAGCTTAATATATTTTAGAAAGCAATATATTATTCATATATTTATGTAAAAAATTAAGAAACGTACTTTTCATATAAATATACAAATAATTTTCTAGAAATTAGTATATACAGTGTAAATCAAACGTTTATATACTTTCTTTTCTTTTTTTTAAAAAGAAAAGATCTAATATCATTAAAATAAATTCCCGTTTAATTTAATAAAATCGAACAAATTTTATCACATTAGTTCAAATCAATGTTTAAATATTTATATCATTTCAATAGGCAATGGCTATATAAATTTTAACTTCAATTATTTAAGTAAAAATAAATTTATAAATAAAGAAAAATATTTTTATGTTTTACTCACTAAACTAGCGTTACAGTTTAATTAATTTTACTCAAATATATCTAAATATCAAATATTTCAATTGCACTTAAACAAAAAACATAGTTCAAACAAGGTGCATTGTACGTACTATATTTAAAAATTAATTTTTGGAAAAAATAATTAAAACATGCGTACATACCATGTAAATAAAATAAATCTATTATTTTGAATCTTTAGAAAGTGAAAAGAAAATACTTCCTCTTTATTTTGCCGAGTAAATAATTATATCGTGTGGCCGATTTCATTTTAACAGCCAGTCTAATATAAAAATTTACTTGGCTATTTTAAATTTCCTTCTCATCGAGACGATACAATTAAATTGAACTGGAAAACTGCTCTGCTACAACACATAAATAAAAGAATCCACACTGTGTCTTTGCTTTTTACTTCCTTATACAAAGTATAAGGAAGTATAGTAATCCCGATTTGCGAAATGGATTTTGTATTTCACATTGCTCGAAAACGAATGATCGCTGGATGTTGCCAATTTATACGTGTGACTGTCATGATGTCTAGTTGCACACTTGCAAGTTTCGTCTTAACACGAGCTCTCGTTTTAGAGATATAAGGGTTTTTACACGATTTTTCGTGACGTCTGTATGTGTGTGTGTCTGTGTGTGTGTGGGTATGTCGCATAACTCAAAAACGGTTGGACGTAGAAAGTTGCGAATTGGTACATAGGTTTGTTATAACATCTAGTTGTGCACCTCCCTTTTTGGACTTTCTATGATTTTCGGTTTTGGAGATATTTAGGAAAATTAGGTTCATAATGACAAAAATACATAGGTTTTGGCCATAATGTATCAAAAAACGGTAATAACTCAGAAACGGTTTAGACAAATCTTGCAATTTAACTGACTTCCCGACAAGCTAGACATTTGAAACTTTCAGAAAGGCTCAGAACACGTTGACAATGCATTTTTCAAATATTTTTAGCCAACTGTTTCCGATACCTGTTGCCTTCAGCAGCGTTTATGCGATTCAACAGAAAAATTATTTAACTAACTTCCCGACTAGCTAGACATTTGAAACTTTCAGACTAGATCAGAACACGGTGAAAATGCATTTTTTTAATACTTTTAGCCAACTGTGTAGGGTTCCTGCTGCCTTCGGCAGCGTTACCAGTACAAATCTTGCAATCGATTTTTAACTAACTTCCCGACCAACTAGACATTTAAAACTTCCACAAGGCACAACTATGACATGAGTCCCCCCCCAAGGCACAACTTTGACATGAGTCCCCCCCAGGCATAACTTTGACATTAGTCCCCCAAGGCACAGCTTTGACACGAGTCCCCCCCAAGGTACAACTTTGACATGAGTCCCCAAAAGGCACAACTTTGACATGAGTCCCCCCCAAGGCACAACTTTGACATGAGTCCCCCCCAGGCACAACTTTGACATGAGTCCCCCCAAGGCACAACTTTGACATGAGTCCCTCCATGGTACAACTTTGACATGAGTCCCCCAAGGCACAACTTTGACATGAGTCCCCCCCAAGGTACAACTTTGGCATTAGTCCCCCCAAGGTACAACTTTGACATGAGTCCCCCCAAGGCACAACTTTGACATGAGTCCCCTCAAGGCACAATTTTATTTTATTTATTTATTTATTATTTTTTTTTTTTTTTTACGTATGCATGCATTTTTTAAAAATATTTTTAGCCAACTGTTTCGGGTCCAGTGACAATGTTTTTTAACATTATGTATATTTCTAAAAGTGTATAAGGAAGTCATGTGGGGCCCACATCAGATTTTTATTTTTTCATTTTCACAACAAACAAATTAACAAACAAACAACCTATATTTAACAAAATATGGCGATCGTCGTCTGCTTCTGCTCTTACTCACTTGTAATCACAATAAAACAAACCACGTGCTTCGTCCTGATTGGATGAAAGAGTTAACCTCGAACGCAGTTTTCCCCACCTCGTTTGATTATAACGTTCGTAGGGCAGAATTGCTCTACCACGAAATATCGTTATGAAAGAGATTTCGATCGAAAAAATAACGATCGGTTTGTCTTTTTAACGTACAGGCCAGAATAGACTCACTGGTCTCGTTTAATCGAGAGCTCGTGTGTATTAAAATTTTTAGAATAAGAGATTTTGAGCAGTAGGTATTTTCCATTGGGAATAAAGTTTTTTTGTATTTTTCGAATGGTTTCTTTTCGTAAATAATATTCAACGTAGCTGCGCTCTTTTTTACTACTATTTAAGTGTCAGAAAAGCGCAGTACGTGTTATTCAATTGAGTAACCGCTTTGAAGATAAAAGTGTGAATATTTAATTTACTGGCGTCCGCAGGTAACACTAGTTTTTTTTAGAAAGCAGAAGGAAACGGTGATTTTCCTTAGGTAGCTTTAACATTTGTGGAGTCCGCGAAACAGGACGTTAGTGAAGAAACAACATGTTTCAAGCAGTAAAAGGATTTAAGAAAGATGATTTGATATATGTGGCGTCTGAAATTGGCGAAGAAGTACCAGCCAATATTACTGTTTCAGGTTTAAAAAATATTATATTGAACAGTGAAGAATACAAGAAAGATGCGGAATTTGTTCAAGAACTATTAGGAAATGCTGTTGCCGAGTGAAAATTACAAGAGCAAGAAGATAAAGAAAGAGAAGATAAAAAGAAAAGAATAAAGCAAGATAAAGAATTTGAAAAAATGAAGCAAGATAAAGAATTTGAAAAAATGAAACAAGATAAAGAATTTGAATTTGAAAAAATGAAACTTGAAGCTGAAAAAGAAATCGAGCTCGCTATAATTCAAGCTCAAAATCGAGGTGAGTCTGTCCCATTAAATTCTTTAGCTGATTTAAGCCATTCAAAAAGAAAGTTTACTTTGCCTAGATTGGAATTTAGACAATTTGGCGATGACTTAAAAGATTGGCTTCCTTTTTGGAGTCAATTTGAGCAGGTGCATAAAGATGAAGATATCGCACCGGAAGATAAATTTCAGTATTTAGTGCAAGCCACGGTTGCTGGTTCCCGTGCAAAAGTAGTTGAAAGTTTTCCGCCAACTGGCGCCACCTGTTGAGCGGTTGACACCAAAAGTTGATAGGCACTAGTTTAGGTCAAGGTGCACTTACGTATAAATTTATATACAATTCTGAGCAGTAGTTCCGGAGATACAGTTGTCATAAAATTTTTTGTCACACACAGACAGACATTTTCTTAACATAGTAAAATCGTGCTTTAGAACTCTCAAACGTGTAAATCCGTCAGAAACTGGAAGTCGAAAATTTTTACGAATCCAATACTTTCTTCTATTGAATATGGAAGAAAGTAAATAAAATATTTAAAAAAAATTTGAAATTAAAGACTTTTTCTATTAGCATGAAAAGATTAAAATGAAGTGTTGTCACCTAAATTTCATACTTTAGTCAATTTTAAAAAATCTAATTGTCGTGTCGAAAAACTGTTTGCACCCCTGCATTGAGAAAAATCGCCCCTTTCATTTAGTACCAAAATTTGTAACGATAGGACTGACATTTCTAATGTATTTTCCCCCTTTTCCGTTTTTAATCCGGATTTAGCAGAAGGTTTATGACATAGAATTTAAGCTAACAAAAGTTTTGGAATTTTGGATTTTTAAGGGGAGAAAGGGGTGAAAATGATTTTCGGAGGCGCAGGAGGCAAAAACACCTTTATAAGCATAACTCGGCTCCAGATTACTTCACGATGAAAAAATTGCAGATGGGGAGACTAGACTTAAGTACAAAAAAATCATTTTCTATGATTTTGGATTTCTAAGGGGGGAGAGGGGGTAAAAATAAATTTCAGGGGGAAATTTAGCAATATATGGATTTTCGAGTAAAATTCTAGCAGTAATAGCTCAAAGATTAAAAAGAAAAAAAAAAACGTCAAACGTCTTCTTGAAGGTATTTGCAAAAACTCATTTTTGATTTTTTCCGATTTCCGATTTTTTTTTTTTTTTTTTTTTTTTTTTTTTTTTTTTTTGGGGGGGGGGGAGGGGAGTTACGAGGGAGCAAATTCGACAACCCCACTTTTAGCGCTAAATTCGTCCGTGGAAATCTATAGGAGCTGAGGTCACAAATTTTAGTGTGTGGCTTTTTTACGTGTATAAAACACCCATTGTAACGGGATTTTGTGAAAGCCTCCTTTTACCCCTTTGGGGGTGGGGTGGGGAATAAAAGAGTAAAATCACTGATTCACTGATTCAACAACCGTGGCAATTCCATGGGAGATAAACTCACAAAATTTGGTGAGCACGTTGGTTTTAGGACCCTGACGCCCATTAAGGCGGAATTTTGCGAAATATCCCCCGCTCCCCCTGGGGGGGGCAGAATGCAAAAAACCCCTTATAAGCATAATTCGGCTCCAAATAGCTTCACGGTGAAGAAATTGCAGAGAGAGACTAGACTTGAGTGCAAAAAAAGCATTTTCTGCGATTTGAGTTTTGGATTTTTAAGGGGGGGGGAGGGGGTAAAAACTATTTTCGGGGGCAAATTTAGCAAAATACGGGTTTTCGAGTAAAACTCTACCAATAATAGCCCAAATGTATAGAAAATCGCCAAGAGTCTTCTTGAAGATATTTCCAAAAATTTACTCTTGATTTTTTCCAACTTTCGATATTGGGGGGGGGGGGAGTTATGAGGGGGCAGATTCGACCCCTTCTTTTAGCGCTAAATTCGTCCGTGGAAATCTATAGGAGCTAAGGCCACTTTAGTGTGTGCCTTATTTACGTGTGCCCAACACCCATTCTAACGGGATTTTGCGAAAGCTCCCCCTTTCCCCTCTTGGGGGTAGGGGGGTGAATAGATACGTTTCGAAGCATAACTTTGCCTCAAATTATCCCGGTAAGATTAAATTTTATGTGTGGTTTGTTTATGCGTTCCCAACACGCACTATAAAGGGATTTTACGAAGTTTCTCCCTCTCCCCCTTTAAGGGCGGGGAGGGGGGCAAAAACGCTTATAAGAGTTACTGTGCTTCAAATTATTCCAGGATAGCGATTTTTTGATCTATAAATTGGTTGTGCGCATTCAAGACACACACTGCAAAGGGATTTTGTAAAATTCCACCATATCCCCCTTGGGGTGGGGTGGAGGAAATCATTTTTCCATGCGCAACTCTGCTCTCAACTATCTTAGGCGATTTTTCATGCGTGGGCTGGTTATGATTTCCCAACACGCATTATAAAGGGATTTCGTGAAATTAAATTTCCTCTTTCCTCCCTTTAAAGGTGGGGGGGGGGAGGTGGGGGTGCGGCAAAAACACGTTTTAAAATGTAACTCTGCTCCAAATTATCTCAAGAAAGCGATCTTTTGATATGTCGATTGGTTATGCGTTCTCAACACACACAAACTACAAAGGGATTATTTGAAATTCCGTGTTATCACCCACTCCCCTTCTTTTGAGGGTTGATGGGTAAAAAACATGTTTCCACACGTAACTTTGTTCAAAATTATCATAGAATGGCAATTTTTGATGTGTGGACTGCTTATACGTATTCAACACACACTGCAAAATGATTTTGTGAAATTACACCCTTCCGTCCCTTAGGGGACGAGGGGGCAAAAACATGTATTCATGCGTAACTCTGCAGTAAATTATCTTATGAAGGACCTTTTTGATGTGTGGGTCAGTTACATGTACCTAACTGATAATATAAAGTATTTTTGCAAAATTTCCTCCCCCTTCTTTCCTTTAAGAATAAGGCTAAAAAAACACAGGGGGTGGGGCTAAAAAACATGTTTTAAAACATAACTCTGCCCTCTGCCTCAAATAATCTCAGGATCTCAATTTTTTAATGTGTCGGTTATGTACGTGTATGCAACATGAACTATAAATAGATTTTGTGAAATTACTCCAACCCCCTCTTAGGGGTGGGCGGGGCAAAAACACGTTTTCAAGCTTAAATGTGCTCCAAATTACCTTTGAATGGCAAATTTTGGTGTGTGGGTTTTGATTAAATGTACTTAATATGCACTTTGATGTGATTTTGCAAATCTTCCCACTTTATCCGCGAGGAAGGGGGAGTAAAATGCAGGCAAGGCGATACCGAAGGCATTGTTTCTCCAGACTCGAAGTGTGGTGTGTGAGAAAACTGCTACCGAAGGTAGCGAGAACGTTAACTTAGATTTTGACGGATTTCAATGATTTTTTTTATTATTATTATTATTTTGATATGGTATTTTGAGAAATCATTTGAATATAATGACCAGCGAAGCGGGCAAAGCCTGCTAGTAATAAATAAAATAAAATAAATAAATAAAGACTTTTTCTATCATCTTGATTCGCATTTCAAAGTATGAAAAAATTAAAATGAAGTGTTGCCACCTAAATTTTATACTTGAGTTAATTTTAAAAAATCCAATTACCGTGTCGAAAAATTGTTTGCACCACAGGATTCAGTAAAATTGGCCCTTTCATTTGGTACCGAATTTGTAACGATAGGACTTATGTTTTAAATTTATTTTCCCCTTTTTCCGTTTTTAACCCGGATTCGGCAGAAGGTTTATGACAGAGAATGTAACCTAAAAAAAAGTCTAAAGTCTTTAATACAAAGCAGCTGTTGCGAAAATATGGCAACTCTGTACCCAGGACATTAGGTTTACAGATTGTATACAAATAGAGCGCACAGTGAATACGTTTTCCTTTTACACTTTTTAGATTGACATGGAAACGAGACATCTCGTGAAAAACTAATTATTCCTGCTTAACAAAATGATTTCGGATACTTTTATTTTAAACAAAAATTCATCAGAATTAAAAATTATACTTTTCCCTATCAGCACTTTCATATTTAATGAGAAAAATAAGAAGAAAGAAAGAAATGTACTATATTTACTTTTTATGTCATTGAAAAAATATCGAAAATCCTTTCGTAACATTTATCAATAAACGAAAAAAGTAGAAATTTCAGTTTCATTATTATTTAATTAATTCTTTATTAAGTTATTTATTTATTTGTGAAAATTATTTTTAGAGGCATGAACTTTATTTTTGTCATGTTTATGTGCATAATGCTTTATTCCTGCAATGGTAAGTTTAGAAATGCTATTGAAGAAGGTAACAATAATTTGACTATTATTATAAAATCAAGTAAAAGTAGTCAAAATTTCTGTAATCTAACAAAAAGTTATCGATATTAGTGGTGCCTTTCACGTTAAGAGAAGAGAAATAAAAACAAATCAATTTTGACAATCATATAGTACGTATTCTGGTACAACTATAGTATCTCCTCACAACTGGTTTTGGCGATTTTTCTTTGGCGTCGTTTTGAACGATAACAATGTCATTCTGGACTCTTTGCAATATAATATGGCAGCCCGCATGCTGTTTATTTTAGATTTATGATTTTATCATTTAAGATTTATGATTTAGCTTATGATTTTATCATTTAAGATTTATAATTTTATCATTTAAGGTTTATGATTTTTAGGTTTATGATTTAGCAATAATTGCCAAAAATAAATTGCCAATTCCAGTTGCGGGGCGATACTATCCGCGTTTGTAATGATCGATAGATGGCGCTCTCTGAACACTGCAGTTGTTAGTAAACATTATGGCCACGTGTGTTCCATTAGTGTTCTTTTAGTAATTCTACTTAATATTCCGCCATTACATCATGGAAAATTGATTGCTTTTGGAAAAAATATTTCAGTTTCTTCAAAGTTCGATCGGAAGTAGATTTTAACTGAAGCTGAACAAATATTAGTTTCAAATCATCTGATTAATTCTTTACTTCCATTAGCCGAAGCAACTGAAATTTTAAATTTGTCATTTGGAAATAAATGGAAGCTCAATTCTGGATTTCTTGATCCTTTGGAGTTAGATTGTAGCACACAACAGTATGTGTTATCTTTTTTACCGTATTTATTCATTTTTATTCTATAAATATATGTGAAACTAAATATCGTGTAGCAATGGCGGCTGTATGGAATTCGAATTAAACCATGTTTATTGTAATTTCACCTTAGCCCACCAGAGGGCGAGCATTTCATTACAATCGCGGATAGTTGTTCCAGTATTCTATATGATTTTTAATATAACAATTAACGTTTTATTTCAACTTATAACAACTTTTCTGTCTAATAATGCCAACTGCTCTCGCCCTCTTAACTGAAAGGTAACATATTAATAAATACTAATTTAATGTTACAAAATTGATGATAATTTTAATTATTCATAGTTTATTTTATAATAGGGATTTACGTAATTTTACGGTCCTTGCGATAAATCGCCAATGAATATTGCAAATGGCTGAAATCATAACATATACAAATTGGTGAAAGAGCACTATAAGTTAAATCGCCAATTTGGCACTATTATTATTATTATTATTTTTTTTTTTTCCTAGAAATTCAAAATCCTTCAGAAAAGACCACAACCACAAGTGAACGCCATATTCACGATTTGTCGGTTATGGAAGCAATTCAGTTTACTTCAATCCACAAATAATTAGTTTATTTAAACTGCAATAAATTATCATTTTTCTCTTTAAAACTATGGAAAACATCCTTTCACACATAAATTTGATATCTGTCGCCTTTGGTGGTTTTTGTATTTGTCAATCAAAAATGTAATACGAAAATACACATGCCGTGCCAGACGTATATTTTCGAAATGTATATATTGTTCGAAATAATGTTTCATATTATTCCTTGAGTTAGACTATATATTGGGGGTGCCCCTTGATTCTCGCCAAGTTGTGATCGCGGTAAATATATTAAGGTTAGCCTATTTATATGTATATAGTGTATATGTATAGGTTATATGTATATAGTGTTATAGGTTATTAACAAAAATGCGCCAAACAATTTCGCCAAGGGGGCACCCTCAAATATATTTTTACCGATTGATTGTTTCCTTAACATAGTTATTAAAATAACCATGACTTTTGAAAGGAATTAAATATGTTCGTCAAAGAACTTGGCGATTTTTTTTTTTTTTCTTTGCCAAGGACGACATCTTTTCTCAAATCGAACACAACATTTTATTCTTTCAAAACAAAAGTCAACAACTCTTGTGTGTTGCCATTAATAGTTACCTTAAATTTAATAAAATATAATAATGCACGTGTACATGGTGGTTATATTACTCCCTCTACAGTAACATATCCGCGATTGTGATGAAATGCTCGCCCTCTGGTGGGCTAAGGTGAAATTACAATAAACATGCTTTAATTCGAATGGGTTCTTCCCACCGTCGTCTGCTCAATCACGTGATAGAGGAAAACGAATAATCGAATTCTGAGAATCGAATTCAATTAAATATTGTTCTTAAGAACAAAAGTGTTAATATTTAATATAAAATAAAATAAAAGTAATATTGCGCATTTGTAAACAGTAGAATAATTGTATTTGTAAATTTAATAATTTTTAAAAAACACTTTATGTGTTATTTATTTTCACCTGTAAGAATCGATTTTTGTATGTTCCAGTTTAACTGTTACATTAACTGATCTAGCAATAAATAATAGCTTGTTCTTGTGGAATGTTTATGGATTATAAAATGTTTTCATTTAATTTAATTGCATAAAGGTGTTACAACAAGTTAATTAACTTAGTTACTGGTCTAAATGGATTTACGTAGTACGATATTGCACTGTCACTGATTTAAGTACCAAAAATCAGAGTATTTAAACATGGTCTTCATGAACATCAATAACAGGTATAAACTAAATGATGATTGTAAATGTATACAGCAAACAAATGATAATGAATAATGATATAAAATGGATTAAAAATGATGATGTATAAAAAAATAACACAGATTAAATACGATTGATCAAAAATAAGAATGGAAAATATGTTATTTCAGCAATCGCTCTAGATAAACAAGACCTCGTCTGCTATTTGTTTTTCGTCTATCATGTGACCTCTGACGTCAGGTGGGAAGAGTCCATTCCATCCAGCCGCCATTGCTTGCCGATATTTAGTTTCACATATATTTATTGAATAAAAATGAATAAATACGGTAAAAAAGATAACACATACTTTTGTGTGCCACAGTATAACTCCAAAGGATCAAGAAATCCAGAATTAAGCTTCCATTTATCTCCAAATGACAAATTTAAAATTTCAGTTGCTTCGGCTAATGGAAGTAAAGAATTAATCAGATGATTTGAAACTAATATTTGTTCAACTTCAATTAAAAATCTACTTCCGATCGAACTTTGAATAAACTGAAGCATTTTTTCCAAAAGCAATCAATTTTCCATAATGTAATGGCGGAGAAATTATAGTACGAATATTAAGTAGAATAGCAAAAAGAACAATAATGAATACACGTGGCTATTATATTTACTAACAACTGCAGTTCACAAAGCGCCATCTATCGATCATTACAAACGCGGATAATTAAGGTATACATATTAATATTACTCCGTGCATATAATCTATATAATATATTTCTCTAACGTGGACCGTTACCAACGAGATATATAAAGTAGAGTGATAAATGGTAACCCTTGAGAAGGTCCAAGATGAGTCATGTGACATGCTCTCCTTGCACCTGCGTATTCGGTGGTTTCCTTGGTAACAGCTCATTTTCAGTAAATTTCTATGGCAACGGTTTCAATGTTTTTGTTTACTTTACGTAGTTTAATGTTCTTTTGTTCTAAACCATTTTGATTTTGATTTTACTTCTTTTTTATTTCGTATAGTTGAACTTTAACCGACAAAATGCTTAAAAATAGTTGAAAAATTATTATTTGTTGTTAAATTTAGCTCTTTAAAAGTTTAAATTTTCTTTTATAAACACTTTTAAACTTTGTTGAGAAACGATGAAAAAAAAGGTATTTTATTGTTTATTAAAATGTGAAATATGTGTAAAATTATTTTAAAAACAATTTATTTCGGTCATAGGACTGCCATGTTACCTAATAATAATGATAATTTGTCGAACTGATCTTTTAAATGCCAAAATAGCGATAAAGGGCCAAACACAGCAACCTATTGGAGCATGTCACATGATTCATCTTGAACCACGGAAAGCTAATCCTTCATCCATTGAATCAGCACTCTAATTTATATATCTCGTTGACCGTTACAATAATTTTTTCTCCAAACGATACGATAGTGGTGAAATTAATAAAATGTGCCAGGATAAAAAAAAATAATATTTAAAAATTAATAAAAGCACGCGGACTCAGATTAATGAACTAATAAGAAAAAATGACGACATTTGTATGATAATATTATTTTATGGAAAAATGTATTTTTTTTTTTAAAGTTGCGTCTTCAGAGTCCGTGCAAGCGTCATTTTAAACCCAGCATTATTTTAAAAATATATACAGAATATGAATCATTATCATAAATCGTTTAAAAAACGCAACCATAAAAAGTATAATCAAATAGGGATTATTTTTTTCTTTTAACAAAAAATTATACCAAAATAAATAAAATGTCATCGCACTCTTGGCTATAAAAATTTAAAAGACGCCATGTGGGTTCTTTACTAAAACTGTACTGCCTGCGGAAGTATGAAAACTGGTCATTACCCATGAATTTTATTTTGAAACTTTTCTTTGAATGTATCGAATTCAAACTTTAAGAATAACTATATTCGATATCTATATACTAAATTTTAATTAAATTAGTATTCAACAAAATTGATTCTACAAATCTTCATATAATCAAAAATTTCGTAATAAAAACAAATAGAATCATTTATGTTTCCATTCAATAATAAAAGGTAAGAAAAACTTACCTTCCTTCATCTATATTGTTCGAGGGATGAAATATTCGCTCTTAATTCAATAAATAGTGGAGTCTTTCACTAATGGAACAGTCATTTTCTTCTCTAAATCAACACATTTAATCTTGTGAAATACACAATCAGAAATTATTAAAGACATAATACTAATAAAATTACATAAATACTTAACGCGCGCTCAGGGCCAGACTTAGACTACCTGGAGCTCCGGAGCAAGCCTATTCTGGGGGACCCCCTTGCAGTGGCATAAGAGCTCTTTAGGTTGCAGAATTTCTGCATATGGCTGTAGGGGGGCCCCTTCCAGAAGGGGGGCCCAGGGCATTTGCCCCGTATGCCCTGCCGTTAGTCAGGGCCTGCGCGCGCTAACAATACATAATATTTACATTTTGGACTTAGAACATTTTTCTTCTTGCTATCGAACGCACAATTCCTCTCGTGCGCGCAGGCGCAGACAATCGGATTACAAAGAGTTGAAGTGGAAGTAGCGATTTTCGCAACACACTCTCCCACTTCTGAGTTTCGAGGATTTTTAGAGAAACTCAAACTTCACTTTTGGCTTTAACAAATGTCCATATTTGGATCGTTTTTCAAGTGGAACAGTCTCTATAGGAATGTCCTTTACAGAACTTTTGCCAACTGGCTCAGTAGGTTCAGTCACTGGAACAGACTCAGTTGGAGGAGTCACTGGAACAGATTCAGTTGGAACAGTCACTGGAACAAAGTTCTTTTCAGGAGGTTGGATATTCGACTTAGAAATTCGTGATGAAAAGGGTAAATCTGCACAACTTTTAGGAGTTACTTCTAGAGGAATTAATCTAAGCACTGGACGGAAAAATTCACCACCTTTCATTTTCACTTTTACTAGTCGAACATGATAAAGAATTTTTCTTTGTGACCCTGTCAAAAAAAACTATAAATGCCAGATTCATCAAACTCAATAGGGTTCGTGCTATGGTGACTTGCAACATGCGTACCAACTTACAGCTTATTCGAACAAAGCGTTTAGACGCTAGCGTGTTCACTCACACACATACATACACACACACATACATATACACATACATACACACACACACACACATACATACATCATCGTAAAAATAGTGAAAACGGACTCAGGGGACCTCAAAACGTTTAGAAACACCAAAATCTCGAATTCGGATTTTTGACATGATTACAATACTTTCCTTACATATGTATGTTCGGAATGTAAAAATGGCAGATAAAGTTCATTAATAAACTTGGTTCAAACCCTTATATTGTCTATGTAGTGTAAGGGCGCCAGTGATTGACACTTTTAGAGCAATCTCTGATGTTTTTAATGTTCTAGTCACCAGAAAATATTTTTAGAAATCTTAAGTTAGTACATATGGTATGAAAGACATTCAGAACCACATATATGTTAAAATATATACATTTGATAACATTTTTTTTTTTTAATGAATTTTTATTTGACACCCACTTAATGTTCGAGTAATTGACACGGCCAGTTTTTCATTTTACCAGTAATTGGCCCCCTATGTTCCAGTGTTTAACACTGCTAGTTATTCATTTTACCAGTTATTAGCACCCTATGCTCCAGTGTTTGACATAAAATGTTAAAATTCTTATATGTAAAACTAGCAGGCAACGCCCGCTTCGCTGGTCCCTATTTTTCAAAGAATCATTATAATTACTGAATTCTCAAAATTGCATTAATTTTTATCACGTGAAAAAAGAAAAGAGAAACAAAATCTGATTAGGAAAAATGTCGCACAGGGTTCTCACTGCCTTCGGAAAAAATTCCCAAAATGCTCTAATTCTTATTTCTATTATTTTCCCCCTTCGCCCCCCCCCTCCTGTCTATCCTAATAATTTTACAAATTTTAAAATATTCGCAATCGATTTGTAAGTATCAAAAACCTTTATGCACCAGTTTTGAACGATATATCTCTATTTTTATTTTTTTGCCCCTCTGCTCCCCCCCTTCCCAGTAATTTTAAAAATTCGAAAATATCCGCAATGGATTTGTAGGTATTGGAAACCTCTATGTACCAATTTTGAATGATCTAACTCCATTTTATTTTTTTTTGCCCCTCTGTCCCCCCCCTTCCCGGCCTTCCTGATAACTTTACACTTTCGAAAATATCCCCATTCGACTAGCAGGCCTCTAAAACCTATCTGTACCAATTTTGAACGGCCTAACTGTATTTCTATTTGTTTTTTGCCCATAGCCCCCCCTTCCCGCCCCACCTAATAATTTTACAAATTCGAAAATATCCGCAATCGATTTGTAGGTATCGAAAACCTCTATATACCATTTTTGAACGATCTAACTCTATTTTCATTTTTTGCCCCCCTCTCCCCTCCCCCTTTCCCGGCCCTCCTAATAACTTTATACTTTCGAAAATATCCCCATTCGACTTGCAGGCCTCTGAAACCTATCTGTACCAATTTTGAACGGCCTAACTGTATTTCTATTTGTTTTTGCCCATAGCCCCCCCTTACCGCCCCACCCCCTTCCCGCCCCTCCTAATAATTTTGCAAATTCGAAAATATTCGCAATCGATTTGTAGGTATCGAAAACCTCTATATACCAATTTTGAACGATCTAACTCTATTTTTATTTTTTTGCCCCCCTCTCCCCTTCCCCTTTCCTGCCCCTCCTAATAACTTTACACTATCGAAAATATCCTCATTCGACTTGCAGGCCTCTAAAACCTCTCTGCATCAATTTTGAACGGCCTAACTGTATTTCTATTTGTTTTTGCCCCATAGCCCCCCCCCCCCCCCGCTGGGGGCTGAATTTCTAAAATTCCAGAAATTGGTATTTAGATATTTGCATTAGCTATATTTTAGAGCAAAAATTTCACGTATATCTATTTTTTTGTTTGAGATATATAGGATTATGCGAAATCACGTTTTACGCATGTGAAATCACGTTTTGCACCCCGCCCCCCTTGGGGACCGAATTTTGAAAATTCCAGAAATTGGTTTTTAGACATTTGTATTAGCTATATTTTAAAGCAAAAAATTTACGGATATCTGTTTTTTTGTTTGAGATACGAAGGATTTTGTGAAATCACGTTTTGCCCCCCCCCCCCCCCCCCTTAGGGGCGAATTTTGTAAAATCGCTTCTTAGTGGATGCCTACGTCGTAGAACGAACATTGTCACAAAATTTCATGCTTCTAGGTCCAGGGGTTTGGTCTGGGCGATGATTTAATCACCCCCTCACTCAGTCAGTCAGTCAGTCACTCAGTCAGGAAGAACGATTATATATATAGAGATATATGATTTTATTATTTTTCTTATTTATTAATTATTTCGGGACAGATGTCAATTACTGGAGCATGCCAATCACTGGAGCACCTACCCTATACATATACTGACCAAACGTCCCCATTTTCTGGGGACAAATGGGGACACCCTTTTTTTTTTAAGGCATTTTTCTAAGTTTTAAAAAATTGTAGAAACTAAATTATTAATCAATAACACTTTATATTTAGTCCTTATTTATTGGGAATGAAAAAATACATCCATAATTTGATAATTGTAGCCATTTTTAATGCTTCTCTATTATAAAGGTACTTTGATCTGGTCAGCCTACCTATACATCAAAATTAAAAAAAAAATCGAAATACACTTTTTCCCGTGCAGACCTCTAGCTCTCCCGCTTCGGTGACCTCCAGAGGTATAATTTTGATGGGAACATGGAGGACATTATGGCCACGACAGATTTTACGTGCACCAACCACCATTAATGTATACAACGGTCTTTGGCCTGCTCGAGTACCGAACCCGCAAAAAATTTTCTTTGGTATGTTAGTTTTAGTTTATTATTTACAGGAAAATTCTTAGGCATCTGATTGGTTAGGTCAGTTTTACATCTTCTGACCATCACACTATCTCCAAAATAAGTTTATAATATGTATAGCATTAGGTAATGGAAATCGTATGGTTGTTATACACAAGACTTTTTTAATCAGTGACAAAATAATTGCACATTTCGTCAATTGCACGCAAAAGTATTTCATTTTAGTTGTCAATTAATCACAAAATAAATAAATAAATAAATCTGGAATGATTTCACTCGACTTTTCATTAACAGTTGTATAAATAAATTAAAGACAAGTCGTTAAATATGCAAATGTGAAAAATATAATACGGGGTTTCAGTATTTTTCCCCATTGTTTAATTTATGTGCAAAATTTTCAGTTTTATGTATAAATTTTCAATAGAATAAGGCGTTTAGATGCTATCACATTTTAAAATATTTGGGCCCATAGGCCGTAATGATAAAAAAATTTTCTTTGTGGTGTCTTTGTAGAAAAAAAAAAAAAAAAAAAAACTACAAGTACTAGATTCACCAAAATCTATACACAAAATCTATACAGTTCATGCTACTGTGACCTATAATATGTGTATAAATTTTCAGCTCAATCAAATAAGGCGTTTAAATGCTTGAAAATATTTGGGCCCATAGGCCATAGTCATAATGATAAAGAATTTTTCTTTGTGTCCCTGTAAAAAATCTATAAGTGTTAGATTCACCAAAATCTATTCAGTTTGTGCGACGGCGATTCATAATATGGGTATAAATTATAGCTCAGATGAATAAGGCATTTAGATGCTATTGTACTTATAAAAATTTGGGCCCATAGGCCATAATGATAAAGGATTTCTTTTTTTGTGTGTCTATGTAAAAAAGCTGTAACCAAAATCAATAGGGTTCATGCTATGGTGACCTGTATCCTATGTACCAACTTTCAGATCCTTCGAACAAAGTGTTTAAGCGCTATCGTGTTCACTCACACACACACATGATCGTAAAAATAGTCAAACGAACGGCCAAAATCTCAAAGTCAGATTTTTGACATGATTACAATACTTTCGACTTTCCTCACATATGTATGTTAGGAAAGTTTTTAAAAAAAATCAAATATTATAAAAAAAAAATGACATTTTACATGTCTGTGTAGAAAAAATTCGAAAATAGGTTCTTCATAAAAAACAATAATATTAAAACTAACCCTGTATAAAAATCGGACGACCTTATTAAAGCTACTTTAAATAATTTGGACATGAAAATTGTTTAGTTTAGTAATTAGTTGAATAATTTGCAGATAAAAGGTTTTTAACTTAAAAGGATCCACCAGCCATTGGCGAGTAACTGAAAATTTCAATTTTCAGGTCTACATGCATGGATTCTATATGCAATAAAACATAAGATTAATTGAATGTCTGTGTATATTATCGAATTTGAGTTAAACCAAGGCTGTAGCCACGGGGGGAATGGGGGTTCAACTTCCCCTCACCCATATTTTCAGATTTGTCATAAATTTTTGAATATGTTTCATTTTTAACACTCAATATTATATACTAAAGTTTGAACCTCTTCCGAAATTTTTTTCTGGCTACAGTCTTAAGTCATACCTCCCTGAAATTAAAATTTGAGTTATATTGGTTTCGGTTTCATATTTGGTTGCCTCCTAGGTTTCACATTGGTTGTTTATGAAAATATTAAGCAGTTATAAATATAATATTCTAGTTAGCTGAAGGGCGACTAAGGTGCCCCTTGAAAAATGATAATTTCATTTTATTTATTTCTCACTTCAAATAATTCACTTGCTAGCAAGCCCATGAGAAATTTTCGCACTTTATTTATCTCTTCGTTACCTTTAAAATTAGTATTATTATTTAATTTATAGACGTCATTTTTTCATATGCATGAGCAAATTTAATATTTTATTTTTTTAACTTAATTAATTAAAAACCTTACATTCTTCTTGAGTTGAGCCTTAGCACTTTCGGGAAGGGGTCCCTCCCATCATCAGAGGCAGCACGCTGGTGGCTTGCTCAGTTGTGTTGACACACTTGACTTGTTTTCTTGCAGTCTCGATGGTCCTACACCAGTTACGGTTAATTTCCTGTTCTGGGTCGTTGCCATTACAGGTAAGTGGATTTAATAAGATTTCAATTGTTTCTCGATTCGCGGCGTATATTGCGTTATTGTAATCTGCCAATTTACGAGTTTCGCTGAAGTTAATATTGATGAGTTCGGTCGCGTTTGTCTTGGTGAGCGCGGTGGTTATTTTTCTGAATTTAATGTCTGTAGAATGTTCTTTAATACGGTTTTTTATTTTACGTTTGGTTATGCCTATGTAGTAACCAGTTTCTTTGTTTATTTTGGAGTAGGGGATACTATAAATTCCGGAGGTTTCTAAGGGATCTATTTTGTCTTTTTCGTTTCTAATTGTTTGGTAAATATTTTTATTTGGTTTGATTGGGATTTTTATGTTAATTTTGTTAGCTGCATTTTTGATTTTTTGGGAAATTCCACGGTCGTACGTAATGGCGGGAGTGAATTTTTGTTTTGGATTTTGGAAGTTGTTTATAGTATTGAGTTTTTTTTATTCTTTTCCGGTATAGTTTGTTGATTAAGTCTTTTTTGTAACCTGCTTTAGTAGTAAATTTCCTGATGATATTGAGTTCTTTGTTTAATAAATTTTTATTAGAGCAAACGGTGATGGCGTGATTGATATAGGATTGGATAGTATTTATTTTATATTGATAGGGGGTTTTACTATTGCAATGAATTATTTCAGTACTACTATTTGGTTTATGGTAAACGGTTGTTTCTAGGGTAAGATTATTGGTTTTAATTATACTGACATCAAGGTAATTAAGAATATTGTTGTTTTCAATTTCATGGGTAAATTGGATATTATTATCAAATGTATTTAATCTTTCAAGAATTGTTGGTATATTATATTGAGGGTTGATAATTGCAAATACGTCATCGACGTATCTGAACCAGCAGAATATTTCTTTGTTAAACGTTTCTAGTATAGAATCTTCTAAAATTCGCAATTTCAATTCCGCTACAGTACCCAATATAGGGGATCCCATAGGAACGCCGTTTTGTTGTTTATAAAAAATGTCATTAAAACGATAATAGTTTTCTCTTAGAACTAAGTTACTAGCAGCGATTAAAGTATTGACAATTTATGGGTCTTTATATTTATTTTTGATTTTTGAATTGATTATTTCAGAGATTTCATCTAAGTCAATTGATGGATATAAGTTAACTACGTCAAAGCTTACAAGAGTTTGATTCTGGTTGATTTTAATATCGCGGAGTTTTTTAATAAAGTCTTCGGTAGAATGTAAACTGTTTTCTGAAGGGGGGAGCAAGCAACTGAGCAAGCCACCAGCGTGCTGCCTCTGATGATGGGAGGGGCCCCTTCCCGAAAGTGCTAAGGCTCAACTCAAGAAGAATGTAAGGTTTTTAATTAATTAAGTTATAATTTTACTTCTTGTTTCGTGAATTTAATTTAATTTTTTATTTATTTTTTCATGTGAAAGCATATTTTATTTTATGCTGAAATAAATAAATAAATAAAAAATTGGCAACAATTAAAAATTTAAATGTCTATTTTAAAGCTGGTATTTTCATATTTTAATTAATTTAAAAAAAATCTAATCCAAAATTCGTTACAAATAAGGTACCAAATGAAAGGGGCGACTTTTTTGAATCCGTCGGATTAAACAGTTTATTAATCGGACAATTAGATTTTTTAAAATTAACTAAAGTATGAAAATAATTAATATTTTAATGATTTAATATTTTAAGGTGGCAACTTGTGTTCACACACAGGCAGAGTCCATGGAAATCTCTTAAGGAGACTCTCTACTTATTGTCTCCGAAAGCCAAAATCAGTGTTATTCTATCCGCGATTGTAATGAAATGCTCGCCCTCTGGTGGGCTAAGGTGAAATTACAATAAACATGGTTTAATTTGAATTCCATACAGCCGCCATTGCTTCACGATATTTAGTTTCACATATATTTATAGAATAAAAATGAATAAATACGGTAAAAAAGATAACACATACTGTTGTGTGCTACAATCTAACTCCAAAGGATCAAGAAATCCAGAATTGAGCTTCCATTTATTTCCAAATGACAAATTTAAAATTTCAGTTGCTTCGGCTAATGGAAGTAAAGAATTAATCAGATGATTTGAAACTAATATTTGTTCAGCTTCAGTTAAAATCTACTTCCGATCGAACTTTGAATAAACTGAAATATTTTTTTCCAAAAGCAATCAATTTTCCATGATGTAATGGCGGAATATTAAGTAGAATAACAAAAAGAACACTAATGGAACACACGTGGCTATAATGTTTACTAACAACTGCAGTGTTCAGAGAGCGCCATCTATCGATCATTACAAACGCGGATAGGGAATTTTGCCCTGTAGCTCATTAGCTAATACATATTTTTAAATTCCATTTTCACATTCAGAAAATTCACAACTGTTAAAAATTTTATCGTTTTCTAAAAATTGATATTTTTAATTTTTAAGATTTTATCTTTACGCTCAAAAATGCAAAATTTCACACTGTGAAAATTTGTATTTTCCAACCTAAAAATAAAATATTAAAAATTTAAAAGATAAAATTTTAGAAAGCGATAAAGTTTTAAACAGTTGTGAATTTTCTGAATGTGAAAACGGAATTAAAAAAATATTTATTAGTTAATGAGTTATGAGGGGGCAAAATTCTCCATAGAATAACATTGGCTTTGGTTTCTGGAAACGATAAGTAGAGAGTCCTCTTAAGCCTTTTTAAGCGTGGCAGAGTCAGGCACTGATAAGCGTAACTATGTATGCTGATAATAATTATAATTCACTTTTTCTTATTTAACTATTTTTATTGCAGATAATTTCTCAGAAAAGAATGAAGGTAAAAAAACAACTCAGAAACATAATCAGTTTAAATCAAGAACACATATTTCTCTCAACTCTAAACCCCAAAATAGTGGTATTTCACATGTAAAAGAAGAATGCAGTAAAGCTTTCATTAACAAAGTTTCTCATTTATTGGATATATTTAATATTTCTGTGCCTTTTGATGATATTGAAAATTTAAGACCTTCTATAAAGGGGAAAGTGGGAAGTGGAGGCAAACTTTCTGGCTTGCATTTCGTAATTATATTAAATATGAGGCATATGTATCCTGAATATGGTGATGAAGAATTCAAAAAAAATTATGAAGCAAATGGATTGACATCTGAGTTACAAAAGCCCTTATTTTTAAATAACTTTGAAAAGCATAGTATAAATAACATAAAATTAGTTCTCATAGTAAATAACATAGCCCGTTCCAATAAATCTTTAATACAAATTAAAATGGATGTAAATTTCAATCAAGATTATGCTCCAGATGAATCAGAAAAATCATACAATTTCTCTAAGAAATTGCATAGAATTTCTCCAGAAATATCAGACAGCTTTATTAGATACAAAAGAAGATGGAGAAAGAAAAATCTGAAAGTCGAGAAATTTTCAACTGTTAGTAAATATGTTGGCATTGCTCTAGCTACATTATCAAGCATTTTATGTGGTCTTAGTTTTGTTTTAAAGAAATTAAGCTTGATGAAAATGGAAAGAAATAAATTCTATTACTTTGATAAAAACTGGTGGTTTGGACAATCATTCATGATGATTGGAGACTTATTACATTTTATGGCTTTTTATTTTGCTCCAGCTATAATAGTTTGTACTCTTCAAATTTTTACTGTGATTGTGACAGCTGTGGCTTCATCGACTATCCTTGAAGAAAAGATGCACAAGTATGGGAAACTTGCTTTTGCGTTAAGTGTAAGTGGATGTTGGGTAATTGTATCTCATGTTCCAAATGAGCCTCATGTGTACAGCATTGAAACATTCCTGTACATGTTACTTGATCATGTTTTTCTAATTTACGTTGCAGTTTTAAGCATCATCATAGTCTTACTGACAAGTTTCTGGATACCTAAATATGGCAAAATCAATTCTCTAGCATATGTAGTCCAGTGTGCAATATTTGGATCAATAATTGTTTTGGGCATAAAAGGAATTGCTTTAGGTTTTACTGATACTTTATCTCATTGGTTACCATGGGTGAGCTTTATAACTGTCTCGGTTCTTATTCTAATACAATTAGAGTATTTGAATAAGGCAATATCAATGTACAACACATTACTCGTAACTACTCAATATTATGTGCTTTATTCATCTTTGGTTATTTTTTCATCTTCTTTATTATTTAAAATGTGGGTGACAACAAGCTACGTGACGATTTTCACCAACTTCTGTGGATTTTCAGCTGTAGGTCTAGGAGCTCTCATTCTAACAATATTTGAAGAAGAGAATGCTACTTTCAATTTTTACAAACTTTTTGCGGGACCAGAAATAAAACATTTAAAACAATAATATGTCTACTTTTTAAAATTTCATTTTTATAATTATTGAAACAAGAAATGGTTATTTTGATTATCAAGACTTTTTATGTATATACAAATACCAAATATACCTATTGCAGCTTGTTCATTCCAAAAAAAGAAAAAAAAAAAATTCTTAGTAATTTATAATAAATTTTATATCTTTATTTTTGTTGTTTATTCACTCTCCAAGATGCCTTTCCAATCTAAAAGACTTGTCAGGCCACTTAGGAAAAGAATTTTATCCTGGTAGACTGCATAAATATATTCATAAGGGGTGTTCAAATGAAAGAATTTGAACTGTTGTAACAACCAATTTCATTTTTGCGATAATTAAACAAGAAATGGTTATCTTGATTATCAAGACTTTTTATGTATATACAAATACCAAATATACCTATTGCAGTTTGTTCATTCAAAAAAAAAAAGGGAAAAAAAATTCCTAGTAATTTATAATAAATTTAATATCTTTGTTTTTGTTGTTTATTCACTCTCCAAAACGCCTTTTCAATCCAAAAGACTTAGCAGGCCACTTAGGAAAATAATTTTATCCTGGTGGACTGCATAAATACATAAGGGGTGTTCAAATGCAAAAATTCGAAATGTTGTAACAACCAAACTGGTTGAAATTTAAACATGCCGCTTTGGGGGTAACTTAGTGAGACACCTATGAGCACGAATGTAATATTTCATGTGATTGTGAGCATTTGTGGGTGGCTGCACATGATGGAGGAGTGAAGCAGGCAGTTGAATGTTCTGTCCAATTGACATGGTAGTGTGTGTAAAAACATCATGGCATTTACACTGCAAAATTTGAGAGTTGAGGAGCAGCAAGGTGATTCAATTTCTGACTGCAGAAGGAGTTAAAACCGGCTAATATTCATCACTGGATGGCGGCTGTACACGGCAGAGACTGTGTGTCCAACAAATAAGTGAAAAAGTGGAGTGCTTGTTTTCGTGAAAGGCAGGAGTGTTTGAATGATGACTAGAGATCAGGTCAGGCTAAAAAAAAATCTCCAAGACAACATCTGAGACCAGGCTAAAAAAAAAAAAAAAACGAACAACTATAGTATTTCCCCACAGCTGAATTTGGAGATTTATTATTTTTGGCGATTATGTCAAAATCATAAATCATATAGCATAAATGATAAAATCATAAGCTAAATTATAAATCGTAAATCATAAATCCAAAATAAATAGCATGCAGGCTGCCACATTATATCCCAAACAGTTCAGAACGACATCGCTGTCGTTCAAATCGGCGCCAAAGAAAAATCGCCAAATTCAGCTGTGGGGAAATACTATAGTTGTACCAAAAAAACTCAAAGAAAGGCAATTTTAACAACAAACAGAAAGACACGGTGAACAGCCACAGAAATTCTGGGAACAGGAAATCTTTTGGCTTGTGAAACAGCAGGATAGTTGTGCTCAGGCCTCTTGCAAATACTTTAAAATAAAGACTTCAATTATGCACATACAGTGTCATTTTGTACCTTTTCATTTGAACACCCCTGATATACATGTGAAAATTTGAAATAGAATTCATTAATATTACAATTTAAATTTGTATTCATATGAAGCAACAAGAAACAATTAAACTAGTAATACATATCCCCATGGAGGGCACACCCTCTCAGTTTAAGACTCTAGCACAGTAAATCAGCCTTACTCCCAAACACATTATGCTCCTACTAGACACAAAAAATTTTCACGCAATTTTCATTTGAGTCAATTTTGCTTCAATATCTGGTGGCTGAAATTCGAAAAAGGGTTGCAAAAATTGAGTCAAAGATTGTCCAAAAACTAATTTGCACGGTGTTTAGTACATGTCAAAGCGCGCCTATTTATCACTCTTTTAACAGGGCCGACACAAAGTCTCCCTCGGAAAGCGAAGAGAACAATGGTGAATGATTTTCTGCTGGCCCTGTCTTTTCTCGGCACACTTAAGGAGCTTTCCTCTCATTGGCTTATCCTAGTAGAAGAAACTGCTCATACAAACAACTTTTTATGACTAGCCAGAAAGAATTGTTCATATTCTCAATTCCTATAATACTGGGCATTGAGGTGATTTGAGCGAACAAAACTGGATCAAAAGTTGTGAGAAAAGTTGCCGTGTATAATAATAGCATTATAAGTCGACTATACGTAAATAAATGAATAATAAAAAAAAATACTAAATAATATTTCATTTACATTAATCAGTGCATAATTTGTTTCTCTTTTCTTTTACTTAGTGTTACCTTTTGACAGTTTTCCATAATTACCTGTTATGTTTTTAATAACATAACCTTTTAACTCTCTTTTGAAAATAAAACAAAATTATTGAATTTTTTAAAAATTATGGTTTATTATTTAGTAAGTTTATAAAATTGATGAACAACAGAAGATCAATAATTTACAGATGCTTAATAGATCATCATTATTATATAATATATATATATATATATATATACAGTAACCACCTCTTAATAAATTCACTGGTTAATAAAATCAGCCGCTTAATTTGATCAAATTGCCAGGACCGGAATTAAATCAATATAAACTTCTTTTAAAGCCGCCACTTAATAAAACCAGCATCGCCAGTTAATAAACTAAAAAATATCTCCTCAGCAGCAAAAAATATCACTTATGCACACTAAAAATTTTTTTAATTTAATATTTCGAAATAGGAAAAGAAATTGAAGCACAACAAACTCTCCGTTATTGCCCATTGTTGAAGATTTTACACTTGTAGCAAAGTTTCTTTCCAAATTCAGGGAAGTAATATCTTTTCCTTAAGTGCAGTGCAGGAATGTTCGCCTGATATAAAAATCAGCCGCTTAATAAAATTACTTTGGCTGAGAACGAATGTGATTTTAATAAGCGGCGGGAACTGTATATATATGTTTATTTATTCCAATAAATCTCTTGGAGATTTATATAGTATTAATTTTAATATTTGTAGAACACAATAACATCAAAGCATACAATATACTAACAAGGAAACATTCAAAAGGTGTCACCTTCAAAAAATATTGAAAAAAAGATTTGTGATTCTACTCTTCATAAAACAACAGAAAGTGAAAAAATTATCGGCTGAAATGAATTACAGCGACCACAAAAAAATATCAAAATTAAGCATATTTGGCAATTTCACACAGTTAGGGGACTGATTTTGAGTACTTGGTGGAGAAGTAAAACACTGTTTTGTTTGTACACTGCAATCTCAGTGCTAGCGAACTTAACGCCTAACAGCGCTAAATCGCCAAAAATGCTTAATTTTGGTAATTTTTTGTGGTTGCTGTAATTCGTTTCAGCCAATAATTTTTTCACTTTCTGGTGTTTTATGAAGAGTAGAATCACATACATTTTTTTCAATATTTTTTGAAGACACCTTTTGAATGTTTCCTCGTAAGTTATAAACTTCAAAATCCCATTTACCACAGTGTAAAATTTGCATTAAAAAAAAAAAAGGCTTAAATGAAGTATTTTACGATTTCAAAATGGGACATTTTTAAGAATTTAGAGGAAAAAAAAATCACTGACATTAAAATTTATTGATTATACAGGGCGATTCAAAATCCAACATATAAACTTTTAGAGGAGGTAGTGCAAATTACAAGGATTGAAAATTGTATAGAAACTCATGGCTGCAAATGTTATTTTTATCCTTTAAGAACTGGATGCTTTTGGTTAATCTTTAACAGTAAAACTTGCATACGGGCATGGCTTTTTTAAACTGCATTTTTAATTAACATTATACTGTATCAGGGTTCATACTCAAATATGGAAAAAAAATTCCCTGAGTTTTCCCTGAGTTCCTAGACAATTTTCAAGAAAATATTAGCGACATATTACAAGAAACGCTCCTCTAGACAGGACAAAATACAGCTACTTTCACTGTATAATGTCATATTACTGCCGATCATCATTGAAATTCAGGTAGAAATCATTATTTACATGCGTATTTTATTTTCACAATGCTTAATCATTTAAATTTTTATACGAAGCCAAACAAGAAAAACATAACTTAAGAGGAAAAAAAAAATTTGTTTTTCCAGGTTTTAGAACTGATTTTCCCTGAATTTTAATGAAAATTTTTATTTTCCCTGAGTTTTCCCTGTTTTCCAGGTTTTCCCTGAGGAGTATGAACCCTGTGTATGTAATATTGATATATTGCCTCTTTTTATGTAAATATTAACATCTAAAAACATTTGGTTAAAAATGCACAAAAGCCATGTCAATTTGTGTGTTTTACTATTAAAAACTAACCAAACTCCAGTCTTGCTTTTGCCTCCAAGGCAGTAGCACGTGTGATGATGAAGAAAGGCTACGTCCTTTCGAAACTGGTTGTGCTGACTTAAAATTTATGGTATGTGAAGAAGTTTTAATTTCTTTCTATTCATTGTACGCCAGTTTTTAGATTTAATTTTGGTAACCAAAATCCATCCAATTTTTTAAAAGTTAAAATGTTCACATATATTAAATGAAATTAATAGCCTAGATAACAACATAAAATTCACCTATGAAGAAGAAAAAGAACAACAAATAAACTTTTTAGATGTTAAAATTAATAGAACCGAAAAACAAATTAAAACCACTGTCTACCGTAAAGAAACCAACAGCAATGAAATAATACATTATAAATCTAAAACCCCTTTCCATTACAAAATCAACACCATTACTTCATATATAAATAATGCAATATTAATATGTAATGACCCTACCGATCTAAACAATGAATTTGATTTAATTAAAGATATAACTAGAAAAGCAGGTTACCCCGGTAAAATTATCACAAAACTAATTAAAACCAGATTAAAAGCCAGTAATCACATACCCAGTTTTCAAAAAACCCCTTTGAAATTCACCTCTTCCATACCATACGATCGCGGTGCATCAAATAAAAGTACAGCAAATAAATTAGGCGTTAATATCCCTATAAAACCTAACCCAAATATTTTTCAATTAATACGCAATGATAAAGACCCCATCCCCCCTTTGGAAAATGCTGGAATTTATCAAATACCGTACATAAATAAACAAGAAAATAAACCAGGTTCATACGTCGGTGTAACGAAAAGAAAGATTAAAACTAGACTCAAGGAACACAAAAATGACATCAAAACAGGAAAAACAAACACAGCTTTAGCCAAAACTTTCGAAAATGAAGAAATTACAATAAATTTTGAAAAAACCAGAAAGATAGCTAACTACAATAACCATAATTACGCGATGTTTAGAGAAGCAATAGAAATCGCAACCACACCGGAAGTATGTAATGATAGTGACGCAATGGCACCAAACCGGATGTGGAATCAGCTGATAGAATCCATAAAAGACCGCAACTTGAAGAGATCCAGCACAGATGATTGTTTGAGAAGGTCTGGGCGCCCAGATGAAAATATTCACGAAACATGAGGTACATTTAAAGGTTTTTCTCATTTAATTAAGTTAAAATGATGTTTGCGGTCATGGGTTCCCATTGAATTGTTTTAATTCTTATGATGTGCCCTATCTCCCTTAAAAGTTTGTACATTGAGTTTTAAATCACCCTGTGTATAAGAAAAACATAAATAAAGAGAAGTATAAAAATTTTTTACTTCAGACTGAATTACTATTAGTACTTTGAATAATTTATATATTACATTTTATTTAGTTTATTCATACACTTTCTCTTATTCGTTTGTTTTGTCAAAAGGTGTAAAAAATAGAAAGTATGATGAAATATATTTTACTAAGAAAAAAAACTGAAATATTTAAAAATAAAATTGAATGTAATGGCAAAATCACCTATATAACTGAATGCTAGCTTTGATATTTTATCCTAAATACAATGCAAACAGTGAAATATATATATATTACACAGAGACAAAGTTAATTCCAGCAAACGATTGACACATTGAGCAGTGCTGTGTTAACTACTTGGGACCCTCTCCTAAAATATTTAAAAGGACCCACCTGAAAAAAATAATGCCGAATGTTTTTTAATAGCTAATTTCCAACTTTTTATTCAATTATTATTTTATCTAAAAATAATTTTAACTAATTATAAACAGAGATTTTTTTTCTTGAATAATGTACTAGTAACAAAATGTGTGCTTTGTAAATCTAAGTTTTTACTTTCTGATATGAACTTCTATGGCATCAATTTTATTAAAATTTTACATATCCTTGGTAAGTAAAAACATTTTTTTTGTTAAATTTAAAGGTTAAAGATAAAGCAATTTCTTGTTGTAATAGAAGCCTTTTGCTATCTGAATTTTTGTATTTAGTCTTCATGTTTATCATTTGCATAAAGTTTCAGCTTTTTTTTACCCTTTTGTCAATCTCACTCACGAATAAATAACATCAAGGACCCAATGGATTTTTTCTAAAAAACCCACAATTTACTCCACCTTTGGGTTTTTTCAATTTCATATTTTTTTTTTTTTTTTTTGCAAAATACTAAGCAACTCATTTTTTTTTTTTCATTTTTTAACTGTTTACATAGTTTTTTTTTTTTTTTTTTTTTTTAACTTTTATAAGTAGAAGATTTAGCATTAGATTCAGATGCTTACTACAATAGTGCTACAACCAAAAACTAGCTTGCATAGATAATATCTGCTTAGTTCTCCATCATATATTTGCTCTTCTAAATATTTACCATAGAACATACTGTATTCAAGATTAGATAAATGAACTCTGCTGACAGCCATTTTCTAATCAGACTGAAATGCCCCACCAACAAGGCAATCCTACACCTGCTTTCACACATTTACCTTATACTGATTTGCTGCTGAATCTTACATATATTAATTTTGTAACAATACTACAATACTTGCAATAATACTTCTACAATAATTCTTACAATGCACATTTATGTAAAATTTTACCCTACTTAGCTAAAATTTTAAATTTTGTACAAATTTACAAAGTTTCTAAATTAGAACACTGAAATTAGGGTTCTGGCCAGTGTTATAAAGAACACTATTTTAAAACTGGTCTAAATTTTTAACTATCATTCATTCTTAAGATATAGTCCACACAAGCTAACAATATACTGATTAACTTAAATATGGACACCACATGTTTTTCGCGATTTTATAATTCCTCCTATCTAAAAATTTGTAAAAATGTCAAAAATTTTAGGATGAAAATTTTCATGAATACCAAAGTTTCCCATACCTATAGTACGATGAGAAACTAAAAACTTTTTTTTTTTTTTTTTTTTTCAAACACGAATACATAAATTTATTACTTAAAATTGGTCAGGAAATAATTCAAAATCTTTATATCAAGAGTCAAACGTTACTTTATTTAGAATTTATGATACATAATTTATTTGAAGATTTGTAGATAGAAAGGCTGCATATCCATAAATCATATGTAAAAAATGAAAACTGCTCATTGGATTCCAGGAATTTTTGTTTAATATACTTTTATTTCAGGACATTTTTTTCCCTTCTTTCAACTTTTTGACAATATTTGAGATAACTGTATAATGGAAATTTAGGAATATCTTTTGTAATTAATTGGTAGTATTTTCTTTAATTACAAAACTTTACACATATTTTATTGGTTACAACTGTAAAATCATAATTGGCTTTTTTCTTTATGTAATTTCAGAATTTTAAAAATAGGGTCACAATCAGCCCTGATTAACCCTCTCATGCATGGAAACCTCATATGAGGCTACTAGGAAAACCCCCCGAAAAAAATGGTATTTCAAATAATTTGGATTCTCAATTGTAGTGTATTCTACTATGATAACAAGGAAAGCTTGTAAAATGCAGCAAAAGATGGCAGAACTAGCTATGCAGTTTATTCTGATCACTTAAAAGTAGCCCTTTTGTACTAGCATTAGAAGTCACAGAACAATCGATTTATGAAGACCATTTCTGCACTTTATTTGCAAATATCAAGCAAGTAAAAATATTTCCTGTTTTCTACATTATTTTTACTATAATGAACAAAAACTTATGAGTTATTAACAATTTATTAGCTAAAATAAAGCTATTTTTATTGAGAACCTCAAATGAGGTTATCATGCAGTTATGGTAGCTAACAGCTTTGGCTGCATGCAAGCCTCATTTGAGGTTGTTGATGCTATGATGAGTAGTAGTGTAGTGCTAGAAATTTTCTTATTAGAGGAGCTAATGCTTAGTTTATTAAATCAATGGTAATTTATATACACTTAATAATAAATATTTACTCATTTCCATTTATATGTAATTCATAGATGGTTAATTATGTAATTAATTTGGTAATATTTAACATGATTCATGTATTGAGAGATCATGTTTCTAAACTATATTAATATTTAATCACTAATTAAGTAATTTATGTATGTCAATTCGATCTAATAGAATGCTAGGTACAAATGATAAGTTAAAGGATGTTAAATCTCTTCTGAAAGAAGGTAGGGGGTCAGTGTCTGTGACTACTAATGAAGAAAACATAACTGTGACTCGATGGGTCGATAAAAAATCTTATGCATGTAGTTTCATCCTTTGCTGGAGTGCAACCAATGGACAAAGCAAAACGTTTTTCTCATGCAACTAAATCTTTGATAGAAATAGCTAGGCCAAATACAGTAAAAATGTATAAACTTCATATGGGAGGTGTTGATTTGATGGATTCCCTTGTAGCACTCTATCGCCATTCCCTGAAGAATAAACGATGGTATATGAGAATATTTTACCACCTGTTGAACGTTGCTGTAGTCAATGCTTGGCTGCTTTGGAGAAAAGAGGGAAGAGAAACGAACGATTTGTTGGAATTCAAAAGCAGAATTGCATCAAGTCTCGTATACACAGGAAGCTCATTGATGGCAAAGAAATATTGTAGACCATCCAGTAGCAATTCTGATTCCACTGTATCAACAATAAAGAAAAGGAAATTATCTAATGTAGCAAACGAATTGAAATTCGATAACGGAAAACACTATCCAAAGAAGTCCGATGGTAAATTTGCATTAAAATGTAAAAATGAACTTTGCAAAAGTAAAACAAGATATACTTGTTGTCGATGTAACGTTAATTTATGCCCAGAATGCTTTGAAGACGGCAATGAAAAATATTTTTTTTTCGGAAATGCACCATTAAATGCATGTAAGCCTCATTTGAGGTTGTGCTTGTAACTTCTTAAAAAAATATTTTTTTTTTCAAAATTTTAAATGTTCACCTTTATTCTGACTCATTTTGAGGCAAACTGCAAGTAAAAAAAATTTTTTTGACAATTATAAAATAATGCATGCATGAGAGGGTTAAAGAAATTGTAAAACATGAGCATAAAACAAATTAGAGAAAAACTATTCTTGAATTTCATTTTTTCCCCTTAAAAAAGCTTGCAATTAGTTAAGGAATACTAATGTATCAACTGCATGTCATGAATTTTGGTTAACAAAGAGCATCATAAAAATAAAACAGGTTGTGATAATTAGACCACCATAAAGAATACCATTTTAAAAGTGATTTAAATTTTTAACCATTAACAATAAATTTATCCAAAAAATACATATAGTAAGAAGAAAAATGTTTTATTTTCAGATTTGTTTTAGCTATTCTAATTTATGACTTAAAAAACAAAAAAAAAAGATTTTTCTGAAAACATGCATTTTTTTTTTCATGAAAAACCTAAAGACCCGCATTTTCTTGAAAAAAAAAACCCTTTTCGGGTTTTATTCAAACAACCCCACAGTTTAGCCAACCTGGTAATCAAAGTCCTTTAAATTTTATTAGAGCTCTTGTATTCAAAATTTCCCTACATATTTGTTAACTGCACTATTTTACAAAACAATGATATTGCTGCTCTGCATAAAAATCGGGCCCCAACACCATTTTTGCAAATTCTTATGTAAAATGACCGCCTGAATCCGAATATGATGCCCATTTTGCCCTATCATCCACTGTTTTTTGGGTGACTCACCTGTAATAACACTCATTGGACTCAAATCTTAAAATGAACAGTAAAAAAAAAAAAAAAAAAATATTAGAAAACATAAGAGAGCTATTGCAGTATGGAATACTATTAAAATATACTATATTTCTAGAGAGATGGCTATAATGATAATTTTTTTTTTTTGTGTGTCCCTGTAAAAATCTATACAGTTTGTGTGACGATGACCTATAAACATATGTATAAGTTTTCAGTTCATTTGAATAAGGCATTTAGATGCTATCGCAATAATTTGAGCCCATGGTCATAAAGAATTTTTTTTTATCATAATTTAGGTGGTCTTTTTGGACCACTAAATTTTCAGCGCTGGCATGAACCCTAATCAACACACTTTTTATAGGTAACACAAGAAATACCAAGAAGCAAATCAGAAGAACAAATCCATATATAAAATATTTTCAAATATATTTATTTTTCTTATAAAATTACAAAAATTGACATCCAAAATTAATACACATTTTAAATATGTAAAATCACAGGAATTCAACAGACCTGATACATTTTTTATAGCACATTTTCTTTGTAAATTCCGTATACATTTTTTATATTCATATACAACCATAGCAATTTAATTTAAAATATATAAACACAACAATTGATTAAAGTTCTTTCTTAAAGTTCCTGTCTGATGAATATGAGTCACTTTCCTGAAAAAGACACAAAAAGATATAACATTTTATAGGAATATGTATAAGAATAAAAACAGAACTGATTGTAATCATTAAATTTGTATACTCATGTGCTAAGACTTGAAATCTAATTACTAAACTCTAAATGTACAATTTATTTTATAGATATGAGTAAAAATGATAAAGTCTATATAACAATATATAACCTACTTACAAGTGTTTAGGTTGATCGATTAAGGCATTTACCCACTATAGTGCTCACATACACAATTGAAGTTATAATATCTTCATATAAATGTGAGATATTATAACATGTAAGTAACAACCGTTGGACCACATGTGCAAAAACTTAATTATATAATAGCTACTTCACATATGTTTGGTGCATTTATACACTATGGAAACTGACAGTTTTTCCAAAAATGAAGAAAATTACAGCATAACGGTACCACCTGTTGGATGATCTAAATTGAGACAAACTTTAAAGTTTGGCCCACAATGTCCTATTCTGGATCTTGTGTGCCATAAAAAAACCAACCAACCAACCAACCAACCTTGAGCCAAACTAATTTGTAAAATATTCATTTCATATATAAAGTCTAGTGCAACTATACACCATTATAAAAACTGAGATACAGCCTTCCTATAAATTGGGAGAATTCAATAAGCAGTGTCATGTGTTGACTAATTTGCATACACTGAATTAATATAATTTTCAAGGATGAGATTGACAAAAAAAAAAAAAAAAAACATCTATAACAATGTGAAAGATGGACATTAAAACAAAATACCAGACTTCAAATGAAAAAAGCAGTTTAATTATTTTATCTTTAACTTATAAAAAAAGAACTGATTATTTTCACTACCATAGACTTGTAAAAATCTTAATTACATGAACTAACAAAAACAAAGCAGAAAATACAAATTTAGATTTACAAAGCACAAATTTTGTTAAATGTACATTCCTACAGAAAGAAAAATAAATCTATATAAAAGAAGAATATATATAAATATTTTTCAGCTCAAAAGCTAAGAAAAAAAAAAAAAAAAAAAAACTCATCTCTGAGTTTTTTTATAATAGTCATCATGGATAAAAAACATTGATAAAAATTAGTTTGATGCACAACAGAAGTTGAACTATACACTTCCAGTTCAAATGGACAATATTGCAGTATAAAAGAACACTTGATGACCACAGCCAATATGCATCCAAATAGAATTTCAGCAGTGTTTTTAATAATAGCCATTCATATGTTACATTTGATACACTTATACACTATAAGAATTGAGATATTATTTGCCTGTATATAGATAAAATTGTATCACAGAAGCACCACCTGATAATAAAAAAAATACCCAAATCAAATGAGCATAGTTCTTTATAATAGACACCTCACATATCAAGTTATATGCACATATACACAATATAAGTTGAGATATAGCCTTACCGTAAATTGTAAAAATTACAGCATAGCAGCGCTACAGTATGTGTATAAACTAGGCCAGTTAAAATTATTCTCAGTTTTCTTAAATAAGAAAAAAATTGTTTCAAGTGTAACATTGGAATTTTGATTGGTAAGTTTAGGAGACTAATGCAACAGACAAAATTTTTAATCTATAAATGCTATAATAAAAGTTAAATAGAAAATGAAAAATAATTTAATTGTATAAAAACTTAAAGATCACCAGTAAAAATTTAATATATTATCATATATTTATTTTTGCTCCAAAATTAGCTTTATGTTTTAGAATATAAACATTAGATTTTTAGAATTTTCAAGAATTGCTTTTTGTGCTTATTATGCCAAGAGTAAAACAATTAACAGAATTTGAAAAAGAATAAAAAGTTACTCTTTCATCATTCGGATTGAGTAGCAGGGCTGTATCTAAGGAGATTGGAAGGTCTAAAACTTCTGCAAATAATTTCTTAAATTTGATAATTACGGCTAGAGATGTTAGGTGAGAATATTCTCTGAAGCTTGAAAATCTGAGAATAATTGAGAATATTCTTTTTATTTTTAAATGCATATATTATGTTTATGACTTAAATTAATTATTCAGTTTGACATGCATAACTAGAATAAACAAGCCTTATTTTGCTATTATTCTCTTTACAATTCATAATTTTCAATTGGAGAATATTATCCGATAAGTTCCACAAAGCAATTTTTCTAAATATTCATTACATATTTAAGACAAAAAGCATTTAACGACAAATAATTAATAACACAGATCTACATCTAAAATTTTGACTTGGTAATTTTGGCTAATCTTTATTTTTTGGTGGCTGTCTGAAAAATGAAGCCAATTTTTCTCTATTACATATAGATTTTTGTCAATACACAGCGTCTACTGACACAATTTTTTATATGACTCTTCCACCAACATAATTATGTGATAACTTTTCTTTAGTATGTTTCCATGATTAATTAAAATTAATACAATTAACATACAATTTCATGTCTACCAACTTGAAATTGTGTCGGCATACACTCTGTATTGACAAAAATCTATACACGATAGAGAACTGGCTTCATTTTCTGTACACCAAAAAACATTTGTAGCAACTAAAATTACAAATCAAATTTTGCCAGCATTAATTTTGTAGATCTGTGTAATAATTCATATTGAAATACAAATGTAATTTTTTTAATGCCTAAAGATTTCTATTTATAACTAAATAAAACCATCACTAACATTTGAAATTTAAAAAGAAGTCTATTTATATATATAAAGATTTTCGAAAAAATACTCATAGGTTTGCTTAAGAAATCTAATTCACATAATTCATAATTTTGTAATTCTTATTTTACATATAAACCATATGTTTATTATCTATTATATTTAAGATTTCTAATTAATCAATAACTTGATAGTGTGTGCAGTGCATGAAAATTAATTTGCTTGAAAATCTCTGAATCAAAAAAGTGTATAGTTTAAAAATAAAACTTTAAATTGTGCTAGAAAGTTAGCAGATTTAAAATCATACAATATTTTGTAATAAAAAATGAAATATGTTTTATTCAAATTATAAACCAAAGAAATAAATAGCTTAAAAATGAGATTAATTTTATTTTGTAATTGGTTACTCATTACACAAAATTTAGAATCAAAATTAACAGTCAGCTTCATTTTCCGATGAAAGATCAGTTATTTATTATTATTTTTTTTTTAAGATCAATTGCAGTCATCTCATCCAGTTCTTTATCATCATCATCACTTTCTTTAAGCTAAATTGTTTTTTTTTTATTTTTCTTTGGGTTTTTAAAAAATTAATGTTTTGAGATATGTCAATTTGACACTTTACACAGACAAATGATTACTTTTTGAACAACCCCATAAGTTTACTCTTTAAGTGGGTGTTTTATGAATTTATTTTCCTCTCATACAGATAAGTATAACACTTTAAAGCAAACACAAATAATCAGTAATATTTTTCTTTAAATGTCACCTATTAAAAATAGTGTCTTTAATGAAATTTTAAAAAATCTCATTCAATGCTTTGTCACTTTATTATTTGTATTATCACTAGATTTTATGTTCAATATTTTATAAGATTTTATCTTTTAGCTTCGAAGAGGTTTTTTTTTTTTTGAATACCTACAACTAAATAAATTTATTTAATTAATCTCATACTAAAAGCAAAATTTCATAATTTTCTAAACTTTCACATAAATTAAGACTTATAAGTAGTACACATTTCTAAATTACCAATTATAGCTTCTATCAGAAAATTCTTGATTATTCTCTTCGTAGAGAATAATCTCAAAAATATTCTCAGAAAGATTATTCACAAGAATTTTACAACTATAATTACGGCAAAAGAAATTACCAGAGTTAGGGACCATTTTGCCTAAGTAAGGGACGTTTTGGGACCTAAAATGAGTTAACACTACAATTACGGCAATCTTCGTATACCTAGAAATACGGCGGGGGTCATTTTGACCCTTGGAAAAAAGATCTACATATTTCCCTACATAATATTATATATTTTTGTAAATCCAATAAAAATAAACTAAAGTACAATAATTAAAGTATATTTTAAAGGGTATGATTATTTCCAACATGTATAATATCATAGCCACCTTAACTAGATGCCTGTCGCGTGGCTCTTAAACTTGTCAACAGATCAAACGGTAGACAGCACTACCTCGTACAAATTGCGCGACTTTTTTATCCAACTGTCACCAATAATTTTAAGAAGTGATATGTGATACATATAATTGACGTTTCTTCCATTTTATTCGCCTTTTTTGTATTTCAAATCCCCCTTTTAAAATTTTTGGTGACAGTTGAATAAAAAAGTCGCACAATCTGTACCAGGTGGCGCTGTCTACCGCTTGAACTGTTGCCAAGCATAAGAGCCACGCGACAGGCATCTAGTTAAGGAGGCTATGATAATATAGTATATATATAGTACTAGTTCCTGCTTTGGCGTTCTTAGTTATGTCAGAATTTTAATTATTGGGAGTTAATTCATTTTCACTTTCACATGATCTCTCGTTATAAAAAAATTTTGAATCACTAGAGGTTCCATTTTCATCTCCATTTGAAGAATTGTTATCCATTTCAGAACCAGAATCTCAATCAGGTAAATCTTGCATCAATTTAACTATTTCTTCTAGCGTTAGTTCTCTTCTACGAGTATATAATAAACTCACATAAATATAACAAAATAATTTATCAAAAATTGTTATTATATGTAACAAACAAAATTCCTAGCAAAATCTACAAACGTTTTCTCGAACATAAGTTCTTTTATTTGTTCTCATTTCGCAAATAAATGCATTCCGAAAAAATCAAATCACATGACTGGCAAATGAGAGATTACACAAACACATCATTTCCTTGTCTTTTATTTTTTTCTTTTCTTTATTTCTCTTTTATTTCTCTTTTTTTTTTTTTTTTTTTGTTTAGCAGGTGCAAACAAAAATAGTTTACCACAGAAAAAAATATTCAGATATCTTTCTTTCTCACAGTGGTCAAAATGACACCTGCCCATATTTCTAGGTATAAACCATTGTTAAGATAAAAAATTAAATAGAATTTTCTTGGAAACTTTATTTTATTTACAAGCACAATGATTTAGGAAAAGTCAAGAAAGGATTAAGATATTTGTAAAAAAAAATAGAAGAACTATTGAAGAAAAAAGTTTGCTTGGGGTCAAAATGACACCTTCCGTAATTCTAGTGTTAAGGGACTTTAGGGACTACACTAAATGCCCTGATATATAGTAGTAATTGTAACAACAAAAAAAAAAAAAATCTGAATCAAATACTCACTTGTACTTGGACAGTTTTTGTGTGAGGAGATGCTTGACTAGTTTCCATAAACATTTTAGGAAGGTCTGAACCAAAATAAATTTTGCTATTTGAGGAAATAGCTTCTAATCTTTTTAATTCAAGATATTCAGGTGTAAGCAACAACTATAAAAGAAATATATATATATTACACTTTTGCAGCACTAAAGGCAAAAATAAATAAATAAAATTTAAATAAATAATAAAGGTGGTGTAATCTTACAAATACATGCAATTGTGGAAATTCCCAAGATGCTATTAAAGAAATTATTGATTGTTACAGGCAAAAAGAAAAATCCTATAATTAATATATTTTTTGACAGCTGAATTTTAATAAAGATTGTAGAAACATCCTGTCATACACACTGTAGTTTCCCTTTCTACTAAATTTTAAACATACACTGCTCAACATTGAAAATGCAACACCAAGAAGGAATGATAATAACGGAATGAAATTTGTTGGACACATACATTATAGTAGGAAGAACAATTGATTAAAATTTTAGGAAATTTGGAATAATATGTACTGAGAAAACAGTACATAAAGCAGCGACCTCTGTGAGCAACAACAGCACATACCTGCCTAGGCATTGAATCGAACAGCGATTGGATAACATGTACGGGTAGAGCACTTCATGAAGCTTCAACACGATGCCACAATTCCTCGATCGAAGTTACTGGTGAGTGGTGGGGGGGCCAGTCGCTTTTCAATGATTAAACAGTCATTTTCAATGGTGCGAGATCAGGAGAACGCGCTGGCCAGAGCAACAGTCGAACACATTCTGTATCAAAAAAGGTCCGGACAATACAAACAACTTGCGGTTGTGCATTATCTTGCTTAAATTTTATGCTACGGAGGCCTTGAATACAGGGCAGAGGGGCGTGAATTAACTCATCAGAAATTTAATGGCTGCTGTTCAGAGTGCCAGGAATATGAACATGAAGTAATCGAGACGTGTATCCAATGGGAACCCATAACATCATTGCAAGTGATGGACAGTATGATGATGTCGAATCCCAGCTGGCAATGTGCATTATTCATAATGCCGTTAAATACAGATAAGGCAATCTTGATGCTGTAAACAGGATTGCGATTTGTCTGAAAAGTGACTTCACGCCATTCCTGCGTCCAGGTTCATCGTTGATCACACATTAATGGCGCCCATATCTGATGCAGTTTTGAGGATAATCAGAATTTTGGTAGCTGCATACTGAGTCCCCACCTGGATTGATGGTTTGTTGTACCATTGGATACACGTCCCGGTCACCTCTTGTTTTCATTCCCGCCACTCTGAATACCAGCCATTACATTTCTGACGAGTTAAGGCCCATAGCTCTGTCCTATATTCAAGGCCTCCTAAGCGCAAAATTTAAGCAGGACAATGCACGACCGCAAGTTGTCCATATTGTCTGGACCTTCATTGATGCCGAATGTGTTCGACTGTTGCTCTGGTCAGCACGTTCTCCTGATCTTGCACCAATGAAAATGACTGTTTAATCATTGAAAAGCAACTGGTCCCCCACCACTGAGTAACTTCGATCGATGAATTGTGGCATCGTGTTAAAACTTCATGAAGTGCTCTACCCGTACATGTCATCCAATCGCTGTTCGATTCAATGACTAGGCAGATATGTGCTGTTGTTGCTCACACAGGTCGCTGCTTTATGTACTGTTTTCTCAGTACATATTACTCCAAATTTCCTGAAATTTTAATCAATTGTTCTTCTTACTATAATGTATGTGTCCAACAAATTTCATTCCGTTATTATCATTCCTTCTTGGTGTTGCATTTTCAATGTCGAGCAGTGTATATATTATTTGTAATACATTATTTTTTACATTAAAAACTATTAAAACCATATCAAAATTACCTGATGATTTTAATATGGTTTTAATAATTTTAAATGTAAATTTTAGTTAAAAATCACCTTTTAAAATATGATTTGAAAATGACATTTTTATTTAGTAAATACAATTTTCAATTCACAGTAAAGGCATAAAAAGTACAGCAGACTCTCAGAAATCTGCACCTCTAAAAATCCGCACATTACAATGAATGTACACAATGATATTTACAGTGAATATTCCAAAGAAAAAAAGAAATCAAGATAGCATTTATTTTAATGCACTGTTAAAAAAAAAATGCAACTTCGCTGCCAGAAATTCTCTGTAATTTGAGGAAAAATTCATAAATTACAGAAAAATTACGTTGACAAAACTTATTTTTCTGTAATTACAGAGAATTCCTGGCAGCAAAGTTGCCTTTTTTTTTAACAGTGATGGTTATATTTTAGAAACGGAATCTAATAAGATAAGGAAATGCAATTTTAATTTAGGTCTTGGAGAACACAACATTTCTGTTTGAAAAAAAAATAACTCAGTCCTTAAAGTACAAATTGGCTAAAAAAGCTGAACTTGTGTGCGATATAAAATTATAGTAACATAATTTGTGTATGCAACATGTTTAAGTGCATATATGGTATACATTATATACTTGTTTTTAAAAGAGAACTAAATTTTTAAACTGTTTTAAGATAAATTTGTTATTTTTATACTAAATATCTGATATTTTATAGCACATTTGAAGTTAATAAAATGATAAAAATAATAATAAAGTCCTTTCCCTTGTAGGTTTGTGACATAAGATAAAAAAAGCTAGCATTTATATCTATAATAATAAAAGGAAAGGTTTGTGTATGTACATCTGTCTGTTTTTCTATATGTTCAGCCCCTACTGAATGCAGAAGCATAAAAGTTAACATACGGATGCTCAGGAGCCTTCCCGAAAGGATTGGATTTGTTTATGCACATGAAAAAATGATGTTATGACTTTAAAATAAAAATAATAATTAACAAACTTTTAGACTAGCAAACCCATGCAAATTTTTCACAGTTTCTTTCTTTCTTTCTTTTTTTTTTTTTTTTTACCTTTAAAATTTGAAACTTATAAGTCTTATATCAATATCACCATCCAATTAAAATTTTAATTCACTAAAGCCAAATTATTATTAGTTTTTATGGGATGAAATGCTAATGATACTTAAACTAAATCATTCAAAGAAAAGTTTCAAAATAAAATTTATGTTTGACGACTTAGTTTTTCCTATTTCCCCAGACAAGACAGCTTAAATAAAGGACCCCAATGGCGACTTTTAAATTTTTGCTGCTATGTTGGCGAGATCTCTTATTTTATTAAAAATGAAAGTCGCCAAGGGCAGCTATAATAAAAGGTACCATGATGACGTTTACAGATCTATTATTATTTTTATTTCTATAAACAAACCGCTATTAACTAACCATAAAGTATTTAAAATGGAAAATATATATATAATAAAACGAGGTTAGTTGTCTCATTAGAAGTAGAGCTCATAACATATTGCAATATTATATTTGGTGTGAAAATATTATAATTTTATGGTCGATTGGATAAATCAAATAAAATATAGGAAATAACGTGAAAGTAAATATTATGTATAAGTATGCATAGTGTTGTTCATATGTAATTGGGATTCAAATATAAAAGTGCTATTTGAACTTTTTAGATGCTATATGTTTCGAAACTGTCATACATTAAGCACCCAAATGCTCATCAGATGTTTCTATTGCCTGCGGCAATGCCTATGGGTAGAGCGTTGCCACAAGCAATAGGGATATGTACCCGATATTTTAGCCAAAGAAAGACACTGCCATAGGCAGCAGCCACCCGACATGGGCTTTTCGGAAATTTCAATTGATTTTCTTTTTTCCTTTTATTTATAAAGCAACATAAAAAAAAGAAAAAAAAAAAAGAGTAATTCTGTTTTTTTTTTTTTTTTTTTTTTTTTTTTTTAAAGTAAAAAATATTAAAAATGTGAGATTCTGCTTAGGGGCCAGTGTAGCGGGCCTTGAAGTAAACTCCAAGTCAGAAAGTAAACTCCGTCAGGTTTTAAAACAGGTCTTTTACCAGTCTAATTAGTTTTTAAAAGTGGGAGAAATTAATTAAAAATCGGAAACCAGAAGATTAATTAAAAAAGTGGAAAATTTCCAACAAAATCAGAAAAAATGGAACCTATGCTTCACCCCATAAAAAATTATTTTCGGTCACGATTTCTCACCGGATTTGCATTGATCACAGAAACAGTAAAAACAGCTTTCAAAAAAGCAGATTTCTACAAAAATACCGAAAACTTTCATACCTGATAACTATTCAAAGACTGCAAGAAAAAAAAGTTTTACCTATATTTCTAAATATTGCAATAAAATTTGCAAATTTATAATGCAGAAGTCAATTGTATTAGATGTTTTTATATTTAAATTTTGTATTTTACTTTATAGGACAAATTTTTATATTTGTTGATTGAATAAATATTATACAACATAAAAATTTACTGCATTTAATACTTTTTAATTGCTTATTGTTATTTATTTATTTATTTTTTTAAATATTGTACATATTTTACATACTTACTTATAATATCACTATCATTTTTAAACCATTATAGCATTAAAATTCTAATTCAGAAATTAAAAAAAAAAAAAAAAAAAAAAAAAAAACCTAAAACCCACAAAATTCTGAATTCTATAGAGGTTTTTTTTGGTCTCAAGATGTGTGGATATTTTGGTTAATTTTGGTTCTCATAGGGATGTAAAAATTTTGGAAATTTTGTGGCAGCAGAAAAAAAAGACATCCCCCCCCCCCTCATTTTTTCCCTTGGGAGAATTTTATATTTTACAAATAAAAATTGGGTTTCTTAATATTTTCTTAGAAAATATAAAATGTTAAACATTTAAAAATATATGCATTCGATACATTTTTTTCTTCTTAACAGAAATATGCATAAAACTTTCACTATTCAAAAATTAGCCATCCTATTTCATAACTGCCAGTAGCTTACCTTGTTCAAAACATTAAAAACAAGCCAAGATAGTCAAATCCTCCAATGCAATGTCAATGAAGTTAATCACAAAGATAAAATAAAAGTTAACTGAATTTCAAAAATTTAAAGCAACATTTTATTATTAATTTATTATTATTTTTAATATAAAAGTTATTAACTCAGAAGTAAAATTTATAAATCAAGTAGGATTTTGCACAGGTAATATAATTCTAAAATAATTTTTTTTTAATATAAAAATTGCTTATTTTTATTTTATTTTTTTTTTTTTTTGGGGGGGGGGGGGGAGAGTTATGTGCACTTAAACATGTGTTTCTACCTACATATATATACTAAAGACAATACTAAGGATCTATATTCAAGAAAAAAGGCATAATGCAGCTTAAAATAAATAATTAATTTTAAATTCATGTAACGGGAGGAAGGTCATAATACTTAAATTTTTCTAGGATCACAATCTGATTATATGACTAAAATGTTTTTAAAAATGTGAACATATGTTAAAATTAACTTTAACATTTACGCTAATACATACTGATATAATTCTGTGTATACATTTTCAATTTTAATAAGAAAAGTGTCGAATAATACTTGATGTACAGTAAAATTAAATTATCTTACAGTTTGTATTATCAAAGTTTGTTTTCATGTGGGATACTAAAAAAATATATATTTAAAGAAAAAAAAAAAAAAGTATAAGAATGTAAATATTATAAATTTCTGAATGTATTATTTTATGCTAGAAATTTTAAAATTTTCAATTTTTCAGAGTGAAAATAAATCCCTCGGGAAAAAAAAACCCCACTTTTTCCCCCAATTTCTGTTTCCCCCTTCCCTTCCCCACACCATTCCTGTCTCTAATTGCCCATTCAATTAATGAAAGGAATATGATTGTTTCAGATAGCCTCAAAATATTTATGTGCAAGCTCAAATGCTCCCACATTTTGGTCAAAGAAATAGCCTTGTGTTTTAATGTATAAGAATATATACAAGCTAATCATAAGTCTCATTTAGATCAATAAAAGAAAATAAAGAAACATTCTAATAATGTAAATTAAAACCTTGTTTCCTTCAGCTTGCTGCTTTTTTGTATAAGATTCAGATTCAGCTCTTGTCTTCTGTCTCGAAAATGCCATATCATCTGAAATCAAAATAAATTACGCTGTTAGGCATAACAATCCATCAATAAAAACTTCCAAATGAAATATAGTGGATTAAAGCTAGACAATGTTCAGGGTGGGTAACATTAGAACTGTTCCAAATTTCCAGACTGTTTTCCATGACTATTTTTTACCATATTTCTTGACTTTTCCCTGACTTACGATGTTTATTCCCCACAAAAATTCACAAAATTGACACACATTTTAGCAATTTACAATAACGAGTTTTAAAATATTGCATATTTTCACAAAATTTGGCAGAATTCCCTGACTTTACATGACATTCCCTGACTTTTCCATGATTCCCTGACCAGTGGCCATCCTGAATGTTTGAATATTTAAAACAGATTTTCAATCAAGTAATCTTACAATATATCAATTTAAGACTGATTTTATAATATACAATCTATATTTGGCATGCTAATAAAATAAAATTTTAAGCAATCATGAAATTTTCATAAATTTTACTTTAATATTTATATTTATAAAGGTAAAATATGACAAGAATATAAAAAAATGCTCTCCAAAGAAAAAAAAAATTATAACTTATGTTTATCAATACAGTGGAGCACCTTTTATACCTTTCTCATTTATACGTTTTTCGACTTCAGTCCCAAATCATTCCATTGAATTCTAATGTTAAAATATTTCATTTATACGACACAAGTAAATTCTTAATTTCACTTATACTTTTTTTTTTTTTTTCTCCTTGTAGAATCCCAAGTTTGAGTTTCATTCCAGGATTAAAAAAAAAAAAAAAAGATGAATGCTCTTTATGTTTTATTCTTATTTTTTTTAATTATTTTTTCTTAGAAATATGGTAACAAAGTGCGGCTACAGAACAAAGTGTGACTTGCATTGATAGCCTGGGGGGAAGGGGGGTTAGAGAAATTTTTAGAGATAAGCAATTGGCAACTGGGTTGAATGGTAGGTATACAAGTAGCCAGTAACCACTTGAAGACCTCCCACTTTCTCTTTTAATTGATTCCAGGAATGGGGTATAAAAGGAAAATAGGCCACAACTTTATAGGCATTTTGTAAACTTGAAGATTTATTACTCACTTCTGTAGGGCGACTTCGAAGATTTTCTTATCGAGTTTATTTGACATTATGGTTGGAGAAACAATTTTTTTTTCTTTCCTTCCTTTTAAAGGTTAAAATCGAAATCTTGAAAAAATTTTCTGAATTTCTATATTTTTAATTATTACTTAATTTTTATTCAACCTTTTAAAAATATTTTAAATATAATTAAAAATATATCTTATTCGAATAAATGTAAAGGAAATCATGAAAATTGATTAGACTTTTATTATATGATACTTTATTGTGTATTAATGTTAAAACGAATTTTCAGTTGTACGTTTTTTTCAGTTATACGTTTTATAGGAATGGTCCCTTGAAAAACGTATAAATGGTGCTCCACTGTATAACTAAAAAGAAGTGTCTGTATTTGCTCTGAAGCTCAAGCTACTGATCACAAAGCTACAAAACTTAGCAAAAGAGTAGTTTGTGTTTGTATCCTGCAGAGGTGCACTTCATCGAGATATTTTTGATTTTCAATTTTTTTAAATTAATTTTGTTTGATTTTATCTATTACTTTTTCTGTTACATAAAAAAAAAAAAAAAAAAATTCTTTCATTTCAATCATCTGCATTCTTTAGCAACAGTTATTATACTATTATTTTTTATTTAATAACTCTTCATGTTTTTTCATAGTCACATATGGTAAAATACAATTTATATAAAACTGCAACTTTTATATGAAGTACTGCTTCATCTTTTTTGATGCAAGTATGTTTTTTGATTAAGAAAGTTCTTCTCAATATGCAGAAATAATTTTCTAAATGATGCAATCATTAGATTTTTAAAAATTAAACAAAACATGACATTTCATACTTCAATAATATCATCTGAAAACAACTGTTTAAGTGGTGACTTTGTAATAATAATACAATTGTAAATTTATGGTATTCATACTTTATCTCAGAGTGAAGGCTAGAAAAGCTGTGTTACTAGGTCTCACTAATATGTTGCCAAAACTAAAATGTTCAATAGATATTGAGATATAAACATTTGTAAAATATAGTTCTTGTAGTTCTAGTTACACCACCTGTTATTTGATAAACACTTAAATTTCACTGTCAAGGTAAATTTAAGAGCTGCATGCAGTGGAGACCCAGATTGGATGTAGACCCAGAGAAGATGCTGCCAAAGACAGCAGATATCCAAAGTAAGGTTATGAATAATTTTAGTAATTTTTTATTTATTTATTTTCTTTTTTAGTTTTTATTTATAAAGAAAAATGAAAAAAATAATGATTCAAATTTCTGAAAATTCATTTAAATATAATGAATGATCAGTGAAGTAGGCAAAATCTGCAAGTATTAAATAAATTGCAAGAACACATGATACCAGCAAATCATGGATAAAAAAATCTAAAAAATAATGACACAAATATCTTTGTGTGTGTGTTCCTTCAAAAGAACACATAAACTTAGAAAGATTAAATATAAATTATTTTAAAATTTAAAATTTTTGCTTTAGTATTAGATTATAGCTCTCTAGTAAGAAGTAATTTATTAACACATATAAATCCAAATATTTACAATTTTACAAGAAATTAAAATATTCAGTTATAATTTACAGTAGACTCAATTAACCAGGAGATCAGAAAATGCCCAGTCTAGGATAATTCGGTGTGACATTCATTTGAACTTTTCAAAATTCCGTGGCTATATTTGGTAGATTGGTAGAAAATGTTTATTTTTGTTCTCAAGTGGAAGCTCAAAAGATCAACGGTGACTGCTAGGGAAAATAAGCTTTGCCTACAAACACTGAAAATAGAATTTAATTTAAATTGTTATTTAAATTGGATAATGAACAACTTCAAGTGACTTTAGCTCAATAACAACTCCGTGCAATTACAATTTGTCATGCGATGTGATTGGGTTAATGAAATTCCTTGACTTTTCTAGAATTCCCTTACTGCTAATCACCTTGTAATTGAATTTAAAAAATAAATAAAAGAGTAAAAAAAATTTTGAAAATAATTATAAGATAAAAAACTTTTTATAAACTATTTTTTTTAATTTTCTGTTGAATCATAGCTGTAGAACTACATTAGCACTTTATCAATGCGTATAAATTTTTTAAAGTGATACTTACATCAATTTTTGTGATATGTATAATTTAACTTTTATCTTTTAATGTTCACGTTTAATTAAACATATTTATTTTTATGTCGAAAGAAAATAAACTCGTAATTTTTTTGGCAACAATTAAATTTTAGCTAATATTTTAATGACTATTTTTAAAGCTATTAGGAGATTATTATTTTCATATTTTAATTAATTAAAAGAAAACTAATAAAAAATTATAAAATCTGTCTTCGAAGTATTGTGTTGTCGCCGGGTTCCGAGCTATTATGAAAGTTTCAAATGTCTAGTTAGTAGGGAAGTTAGTTAAAAATCGAATGCAAGATTTGTACCGATCGAAATTAATAAAAACATGGTAAAATATGAAATTATTATACAGTAAGACATTAATAATTTAATTTATACCAAAGAAAGGCAATAAATATAATTTTTATGCCTTATCAGATTTATAATTAGTATAATAATTTTAATTATAAAATCAGAATTTATTCCAATACATACACATGAATAAGAAACAGTTAAAAAAAGAAAGTATAAATAAAATATATTTTTAAAATTACCTTCCAGAAGAGACATTTTTTTTAAAGATTCCTTCTCCATTATCTTTTGATCGTACTGAATTCTTGCCACTTCAGCATTTTTTTGTGCCTCTGAAAATTAAAAAAATTATTCAAATATACAAATCAATTTAAAAAAACAGTAAATTTCAAGACTTGATTTCATCAAAAATTTTATGCACAGAAAATATTTAGGCTAAAACAATATAAAAATGCTGCAAAAGTATACTTAAGTCATATTAGCTTTTGTAATTATCAGTTCGTTACAAAACAATTTATATATATATATACAGGGTGATCAATTTAAAAGAGTACTATTGGTTTTTCTTATAACCCTAATATATGACAGATGTGGCAGCTATTCTAACACTGAAGTATACTTGTTTGAACCACGTTTAAGTGTAGGAGACAATTTCCAACACTGTTGGACTGTTACAACTTTATTTGTCAGGTAAAACAGAAATGGAGATGCACATAGTTATTTAATCTTGTGATAATTTTATTTATGAAAAAAAAAAAAATTAATTCAAATTTTTTACATTGTCATTCCTACATTACATTATCATTTTATAGGCTTTTCCAGAGAAGTTCTGCAACCATCAATGAATTAAAACAGATCATAACTGACGAAATCTCGTCAATAACACTAACAATGCTGCAAAGTGTTCAGAAAACTTAGTCCGACGTGTTCATGTTTGCATTCAAAATGGTGGCAAACATTTTTAATATTTTCTGCAAAGAATGATAGTGTAAAAAATTTGAATTTAATTATGTTTTTCAAAAATAAAATTATCACAGGATTAAGTAACACTGTGCGTCTCAATTTCTGTTTTATCTCACAAATAAAGTTGTAACAGTTTAACAGTGTTAGAAATTGTCTCCCACACTTAAACAAGGTTCAAACAATTATACTTCACTGTTAGAATAGTTACCACATGTCAGATTTAAGGGTAATAAGAAAAATCAACGGGTACTCTTTTAAACCGATCACTCTGCGCATATATATATGTTACGGTGAAACACCGAAATCTGGAGAATGTCGACTTTCACCGGTGAATGTCAACAAACACATAGTTGCTTGGTGTATGTCCGAAATATTTGCTAAATACCCTTGTTTCTGACTTAACCAGTAAATGTCGACATTCACCATGCACTAATGGTGAATGTTGAACAGGTCCGAGATTTATATTTTCTTCTCCGTAATTCAGTTGCGATAAATTTTTCGCCTCTCTTTTTGAGAGGAATGACTAAGAACTGAAAACACACAGTACATTCAAAATGAGGAAGGAAAATAATAGAAGTTAAAAACTTACTTAATTATACAGTACGTTCTAAATGAGAAAATAAAATAATAGTAATAAAAAACTTACTAAATTATGTGATTCAAATCTTATTTATTGCAACAACTGAAACTATTACGACACTTTGAATTGCACAAGAGGCCCTTGCTTTTACAACTGCATTTATTTGTGGAACACTTCTTTTTGCAATGACAGCGTTTATAGCCTTGCCCACCGCTTCTCGAATTAGCTGCAGCTGCTTCTCTCAGCGAAATTTCTTGAAAATGAATCTCATCAATGGAAAGTAACTTTTCTTTACAAATTACGAACTGATTACGTGTGTAAAGCTGCTTGAGGGTACCATTTTCATTTGCAAGTTTATAGAAGTCGGAGTCTTCTATTCCAACAACAACCGCTAACACATTTTGGTTATCTGTACGACCACGGTCGACATCAGGGACTTGTATTCGTACAGTATCACCAATTTGAGCAGGAGGAAATTGTTTTTGTGAGGTTCGTAACATTTTCGTTGCTTGCAGTAGAAGATTATCTTTCGCGGCCGCTCTTTTTATAGAAATTAACTCGTGTTTTTCAGTCAGAACTTGATGTGAAGACGTGGTAGATTGCAAGTCCTCTTCAATATTTTTCTTTGGAATATGGTTTTCGGTATGACCACCACTTAAATTTTTTTCAAAACTATTACCAGTTTCTTCAAGCTGTTCTTCGGTTTCACAGAGCCCAGTTTAAGGGGGGGCTGAGGGGGCTGCAGCCCCGGGCCCAGTGAACAAGGGGGCCCTAGATCAATACCGACTCCCATAGAAAGCCTTCGGGCAAAGTCAAGAGGGGTTGCTGACGTCAGCAAACCCGGTCATTTCAAACTTGTTTTCTTCATCGCATTTTCCTACTCCTCCGTCAGCCACAGAATGTCACTAGCATCTAGCCGGCGACGAGCAACTAGCACACTTTCCTGCAGATTTCGCGCGTGCGTCATGTGCCGGCGCTGAATTCTGTTTCTCTGTTTATTTTCAAGATTTGCGGTTGTTTTGCTGCCTCCCTTCGATTTCTGTTATGAACGAAGCAAAACGGCCCTTACAGAAATTCTAGGAATCATTCTCATTAACATTATAAAAGAGAGTATATTTTCTAATTTTTATATCTCGTTGGATTTTCGTATAATTAATTTTTAAATAAATAAATTTAAAAAAAAAAGAGAGAGAGAATAACATTGTTTGGTTTGTGCAAACTTAAATTTCCCAAGTTCTATCAGGTACAGAGGGTTGTTTGAGACCTCATTTTAAAAGGAATTTCATGAGGTCTATTTTAATACGCAACTCACTTATGCTTGCTAATTTTTTTTTTTTTTTTTTTTTTTAAACTTATACTAAGTTGTCGATTTAAAAAAAAAAAAAAAAAAACTTTCAAAAAAGGCCTTTATTATATCATTAGCTACAAATCTTAAAATGTGTAGAGTGGAATAAAAGGGATTATGGCAAAAATTCCATTATTTTTAAATAGTTACAATGAGTTTCTTACTATAACTCTTGATTTCACTGTTATCCTTTTTACTTCCTTATACAAAGTATAAGGAACTATTGTAATGGTATTATAATAGTTATGATATTAAATATATATATATATATTTTTTTTTTTAAACACCAGCTTTTTTTTTTTTTTTAAGTGGAATGATCTTTGGATCACTCCATGTCAAATAAACTAATCATTCATCCTGACCATTTTAGATTTCAACAAAAATTACAATATTTATTCTCCTTAACAATAAAAAATAATTATAAAAACATCGTTATTTATATCTGTTTGAGGTTTCAGGTAATAAATTTTTTAAATCTTGAAAAATCTTTTATATATATATATATATATTATAAGGTCCACACCATTGAATAATTTTCAGTTTGAAAGTTGGTTGTCTAAATAAATATATATAATATATATAAATAATAGATAACGTAATAAAATTTAATCTTATAATTTAGCAATTAATAGAACTAAAACAATAACAGCACACAAAAATATAGAACTGAATTTAACATAGAGGAAAGACTGACACAAAAATTGCGATATAGATTAAGAACCAATGAGTTACAATATATATATATATATATATATATATATATATATATATATATATATTATAAGGTCCACACCATTGAATAATTTTCAGTTTGAAAGTTGGTTGTCTAATTAACACTCCAATCATCAGGATGCACAATCTATAGAAAACATGCAGGATTTAGAATATTAGCCATAGGGGATATATATTGTATTATTTATATATTAAATTACACGCCAATTAAATAATTTATATATTGCAGATCAGGAGATATTTTGTATTAGAATAAATATTTTATTCAAAACTTTTAACATGATTTTAACTGGGGCATTTAAAATCAACAAGGACATTTTCTAAACATAGAATATTTTCTGTCAAGCACACACATGGAGGAGCAAAGGGGAGGGGGGGGGGGGTATTTTCTCATTCTTTATGTTATTAATGGCATTCATTAGTTTGTTTAGTACTCCTCCCTGGGAAAAATTCAAAAATGACAGCCAATATTTTTTGGTAAAAACAAAATATTAGAAGTAGATTTTTTAAAACTTGCCATACTATTATTTAAGTGGGAGGGGGGGGGGATAAATTAGAATAGAAAAACTATGTCTTATGCAATAACTGAAAAAGTTTGCAGTAATAATAATAAGAATAATGGGAAGACAATTTATTTCAGACAAATTAATGCAAGGTAAAAATTGTATAACTGAAAAAGTTGCTCTCATTTTTTAGTTTCTTTCAAAACTGAATTAAATGGTTTAACTGAATTAACTGAAAACTGGATATAAGCTAAAGCATGGTAATTAAAATTCATAACAGCCCATCTTCTTATTTATATACTAAATCCAAAAGCTAGATATCCTGATTTTGAATTACCAAATAAAAAAGAAGCAGCATTAGAATATATCCAGACAGTTATTTTTTTCTTTTCTTCTTCTTTTTTTACTATTTATTATTTTTGATTTTGAAATTTCATGCAAAATGTTCTCTATTGAAGGATTGTGAAATAATTTATTAAAGTGTAAAAGTGCTAGAATACTGATGAAATCAAGAAGTCATTAAAAATGTTAATATCAAAATACTAAAAAATATTGAAATAATTCTAATAGTGAGAGAGTGTTTTCTTTTTATAGGGTTATACGATTAAAACTGTGTAACAAATTTAGTTTGGAAAAGCTATAAAACTTGTAATGTTACTTAAAATATTAAATATAACTTCTGTAATTAATTATACTTAATTAAAAATTATACTCTGATTTGTAATATTCTATTACATAATAGTATAATTTTTTCTAAGTTTCTTCATATAAATATTTTTCACTGTTAGTACGACAGATCACACTATTTCTTTCAGATAGCGATTTTGCGTTGTCACCATTTATTGCATTACTGAATGAATGTGCAAACACTTTTATTAAAAACATATAAAGCTGGAAGTTTGTTATTGTATCTGTCCAGATTATTAGATTTTATCAAAAATTGCTACACTTATTAATAAGGACAAAATGTAACTAATGCTGTATTTTTTAGTTCAGTTGGATAATTAAGGGCCATTTTGCTTCGTTCATAACAGAAATCGAAGTGAGGCAGCGAAACAACCGCGAATCTTGAAAATAAGCAGAAACAGAATTCAGCGCCGGCACATGACGCACGCGCGAAATCTGAAGGAAAGTGTGCTAGTTGCTCGTCGCCGGCTAGACGCTAGTCAGAATGTCTGCCACAACACATTTCCATGCTGAGGCTGAAATCTGTTCAAGACTCTTACAAAATTTACAAGTTCATACATTCTTGAATAACCCCGTGATGTAATACAGAATTATATAAGAAGATTCCAAGGTGCGTGCAATGTAAGTAGTACTTTTTATTTATTCTATTAGAATAAATGTTCCACATTTAATTTTACTTTTTCATGCGTCTAAATTTCGTTGATTTCCAGTTTAACTATTCAGTGATCAGGCTTAACTATATAAATAACCATGCTTCTGCTTTGAGCATTTTTTATTTCTTTTATATATCCATATATAAATGCTTTAACTTGACATTTCATTATTACAGATGTTATGTATAATAGATAAATTGTAATTTTAAGTCTAATAAATTATTGATTTGAGTAAATGTTAATTACAATTAAATATCGTACATTTTTAAGAGTAGTTATTTTTTTTTCTCTTTAAAGCTTACTATATATATATATATATATTCCAGCAGTTATTTATTGCTTTGTTCTTAACAGAATTATAAAACATTATCTTTAGAGGATATCATTCTATGTAAATAAACTATAAAATCATGATTAGAAATATGTGTCATTGTTGCTGTTGTCATTATTATTATTATTTTAATTTAAAATTAATCTATTATTTTTTGTTTTATTTTCAGCTATTTAATATTATTATCGTTACAAAAATTTAAACTTTTCAATATTTTGAAATATATAAGTTGATTTTTTTAACATTATTATTATCATTTCATATATGCCAAGTAGATAATTGTAATTTTTATGTCTAATAAATTTATGATCTGATAATCCAATGAATAAAATTAAAAATCGAGCATTTATGAGAGCAGTTAGTTTTTCTCATTAAAGTTTAAAATATTTTAAAATTAATATTTAATCTAAAACTATTTCTTACTATTTTCTTAACATGTTTATAAGGCATTATTTTATAGAGGAAATTAAAATTATTGTATGTAAATAAACTACATATATGTTTACCACAGTTAGAAAAATGAGAATAGTGATGTGCTTATTATAGTAAATGTTATTATTTATTTTTTTAACATAAATTTATTGTTCTATTTTACTTTCAAACGTTTAATATTACTATCTTTAATAAATTTTATACAATTTTTCAATATAAATTCTGTTTATTATTATTTTTATTTAAAGTTTAGTAAAAAAGAAAAAAGTATATATTAGTTATTCATTATTTTGTTCTTAACAAGAATATAAAGCATTATCTTTAGAGAATATTGAAATTATTATTAATAAATCATATATATACACACATATATATATGTATATATAGACACACATATTAAAGTTAAAATGTCAACAGTTCTATGTTCGTTATTGTTATTATTATTATTATTTAACGTTAACTTAATAATTTTTAACCATTTAATATTATTATCGTCAACTAATATTTTAAAAAAATATTTTCAAATGTATAAATTGATTTCTTTTTATATTATTATTATTTCATAATATATGCCATATGCTGAGAAGATAATTGTAGTTTATAGGTCTCATAAATTTTTGATTTGGGAATATGCTAGGAAATTAAATGTATGTATGAATGTATATCTATATATTATGTAAATAAACTATGTTTATCTTAATAATAATAAAAAAAAAGAAAGAAAGAAAAAGAAAAAAAATGAATAGGGCTGTGTTAATTATTGTTATATGTATATGTATATTTAATTTACTGCTAGCATATATTTTTTTTTATATTACTCTTAAATGCTTAATATTACTATCGCGTATAAAATCTATAAAGCTCATAAATATATTTAAATATATAAATTGATTTTCTTTTTTGTTTAATTTTTATTATTATTATTTTTTTCCGAATATGTCAAGTAGTAACTGTAATTTTTATGTCTAATAAATTTGACTTGAAAACCCGCTGAAAAAAATTAAAAATTGTATATTCTAAGACCATTTAATTTTTCTATTTAAATCTTTATAATTATAATAAAAATTTGTAATAGTTATTTATTATTTTGTTCTTAACAGAATTATAAGACATTATCTTTAGAAGGTATTGAAATTATACTATGAAAATAAACTACACACACACATATATATTTTTTTCAGTGTTGTTATAGTTATAATTTTTTATTTAACATTAATTTAATAATTTTTTATTTCATTTTCAACCATTTAATATTAATGTTAGGAAAATCTGTAAAATATCTTAATATTTTCAGATATATAAACATTTCAATAATTTACAATCTATAAATCGATTATTATTTTATTTTTTTCTAATAATTATTTTCGAATATGTTAAATAAATATTTGTATTTTTTAAATTCAACAAATTTATGATTTCAGAATCCGTTACATTAAAATAAAAATAACACATTTATAAGAATAGTTAATTTTTCTCTTTAAGGCTTAAAAAGAAAAAAAAAAAGAATTAAAAAAGAAAAGAGAGAGTTATTTATTAGTGTTTTTTTTCTGAACTGGGTCATAAGGTATTATCCTTAAAATATATTGAGATTGTTAAAATTTAACAGTGTTATGCTCATTACTGTTATCACTATTATTATTATTTATTTTATTTTAATCTCAAATATATAATATAATTATCGTTGATAAATTTTAAGTGTTTAAATATATACATTGTTTCCCTTTGCTTTTCATTATTTAAGAATATTCCTAGTAGACAATTGCAATTTTTTTTTTTTTTTTTTGTAATAAATTTATTATCTTAGTCTAATTGGTTTTAAGTCTAATAAATTTATGATGTAAGAATCTACTGAATAAAATTAAGAATCTTAGGTTTACAAGAGCCGTTAATTTTTATATTTAAAGCTCTTTCTCTTTATATATATATATATGTGTGTGTGTGTGTGTGTGTGTGTGTGTGTGTGTGTGTGCGTGCGTGTGCGTGTATGTGTGTGCGTGCGTATATTAAATCTATTCCTAATTTAGTTCTTAACAGGATTATAAAGAATTATTTTGTAGAGGATATTAAAGTTAATCAGTTTAAATAGATTATATATAAAACATAGTTAGAAAAGTGCTATGCTCATTATTGTCACTGTTATTATTATTTATTTATTTAATATTAATTTAATACATTTTTATTTAATTCTTAACTATTACGTTTATCATTAGTGAAATTTATAAAAGTTATATATATATATATTGATTTTTTTTTCATTATTATTATTTCAGAATATGCCTAGTAGATGTTGTGTACCCTTATGTAAGGGTAATTATCCAAACGGTCCCAAAGTTTCTGTTCATGCCTTTCCCAAAAATGAGGATTACATAAAAAAATGGCTCCATATGATCCAAAGACAAGATTTTCATCCAAATAAAAACTCACGAGTAAGTAATCATAATAATTATTTTTTTATGCTTAAGATATTTTAAGTTAGAATCTTTTAAGTTATTAATATCTTACAAATAATTTGTAGCCACTTCTTAAATTTATTAAGTGTATAACCAATTTAAAACAAAGCTTATATAAATATGATTGTTTCATAGTTTAAAGATATTATTTTAAGTTTATCAGTTAATTTTTATGTTAATTATAAATTTGTTATTTTATATTAATATTTAAAATAATAGACATATTTTGCTTAATTAATTCAAAGAAGGATTATCAAATTTTAAAAGAGAGTTTGATTTAAATTCCATAATTCTCTTCTTAGTAGTGCACATATTGCTGCTGTTTATTTACTAATAAAAATTTACTCTGTAAATTTAAATTACTCAACATCTTCCATTAATTTGCAATATTTATGAAAATTTAAATAAGTCATCATTTTCCAACAATTTATGGTCTTTCTGTAATAACCATACCATTTTCTGTTTTGATAATTTTAAGAAAAATTAAAACTGCGTGAAAATTTTATGTTGAATTATATTGGTATTATGCAAACAAGACAGTTTTATTTGTTTCAAACATTAATTTTAAAGTTATTACAAATAAAAATGCATAAGTCATTTTTTCTGCAGTGCGGCTTTTTTTTTTTTTTTTGTCGCTTCGTGTATGTGTGGGTGTGTGTGCGTGTGTGTATATGGAATAATTTTAGCTTAATTTTTTCATGCTTTCTTCAGTATTTTATTTTAGTATATATATATATATATATCGAATAAACTGTTTATATAGCAAGGTTATGCACAATCGCAGCTAATTATATGAAAACAGTTATGTATATGTATCTTATATTATGATTTGTTTATTAATGTTTATTTAAAGAAAAATTATGTGGCGTTTATTTTTAATACATAAGAAACATTTTATTTTCATATTCCAAAATCATCTTATAATTTATTGTGTAAGAATTGTATAATAATATAATTATTAAATAAATCTTTATTAAATTTAAATAAATTACGTAGCTATAGTGAAACACATATAAATAGTTAATGTATTCAAATTTCGTACATTATGATTCATTTTTTGTTGTAAGTTTTATAAATTTTACAAAAGCTGCAAATATTAAGATTTAAAGTCTTAATCAATATCAAGAATTTCATAGAAAGCGTGTACTTTCTAAATGTATTACCTTTTTTCTCTTTTAAAATAGAGGTTTATATAAAAACTTTTTTGTAAAAATATTATGTTTGCGTAGACAGTATTGCGTAGACAGAAAAGTAACAATAGTAATTAAAATCAATTTTGAACTAATTTAATTTTTAATAGATATTTTTTTATGAATTAAACTAATTGTGGGCATTTAGATTAGTATTAATTTTAAAGGACGGGTTAAAAATACTATTTAAATTAACGTAACTTAAAGTGGGATCCCCACCCCCCTTTCTTAAGCAGATATTTAAATTAAAAACAAATTGCGTTTCAGCAATATGTATGTTGTCCTTAAATTAATAAATAAATATAACTTATATTTAAAATTATATAATTATAAAATAAACATTTTTTTTTTTTTAATTTTTTTAAAAATTTTAATAATTTGATTTTGCAGGTCTGCGAATTGCACTTCACAGAATTGGATTACGAAAAAGAAGTCCACGCTTATGATGACAAAACAGGAAAATTAATTTCCGCACCCTTAAAAGTTAAAAGGCTGAAATCGACAGCTGTTCCTTCAATTTTTTTAAATTACCCAGCGTCATCTAAGTCTGAAGTGCAGCAACCAAGGAAATGCCCTGAAAGTAAAAAAAATGAAAAAGAAATGACAAATTTAGAAGCTGCAGTTTCAGCAAGCATCCAGTCTTTTGAAGCGTATAATGAGGCTCGAAAAATAATATGTTTGAATGATGTTAAAAGATGTATTGGAAATTTTGGGACCTCAAAGTTTTGGACATTTCACAATAATGACTCTGATTCAGTTTTTTTATTCCACATAGAACTAGATCCTGAACCATACATCCAGTATAGTGTAAAAATTGATAATAATTTAGAACTGACAGTGTGTGCTGAAAAAGTACTTTTAAATAAATTAATGAACTATTCCTTTCCTTTGCAAATTAAGCACTTTAATGAGCTATTAAAAATTCTAGATGACATTGAAAAAGGTTCCAGTTCGCAAAATAATACCAATGAAATACAATTTGTAATAGATGTAATTATAAATCTTCTAAAGAGTATAAAAAACGATGAAAATGAAAATGTTTTAAATTTTATTGAACACCAGCTGAATCTGATGCTAAAATCAACTAATCATTTTCGATATTCGTCTGATATATTAGTTTTTTCATGTATTCTGAAATCAATATCATCCCATGCATACAATTTTATCCGTCAAAATGGCCATTTTATATTACCCCATCCCGACACATTAAGAAAATTGTGTAATAATATGGATATATCCCCTCAATTGGAATTATATGATGACAATTTCTTAAAGTATATAACTAGCAGAATTAACTTTCTGAATGAAAATGAAAAAACAGTAAATTTATTAATTGATGAAATTCATATAAAACCGTATTTCGATTTTAAAGGGGGAACTATAATTGGCGCTTCTTTCGATTCTAACAAAGCTGCTACCAGTGCTTATGTGTATATGATTTCCAGTGTCCTTTCATCATTTAAAGAAGTTGTCCATATCTTACCCGTTAGTACCATAAATTTCAAAATTTTGCATGATGTAACTAAAAAAGTGATTATAGGGTTAGAAAAGATTGGTTTTAAAGTCATTTCTGTTGTGACAGACAACAATTCAATCAATGGTAGATCAATGAGTTTGTTCGCAGATCCCCCCCAAAAATCATTTGTCTATCCACATCCAGTTGACCCCCAAAGGCCGTTATTTTATTTGATAGATTCTGTACATATTTTAAAAAATATCAGAAACAATTGGCTGAATCAGAAGAACGATGGAAAAGGTTTTTTTATCCTGATTTTGATAACCCAAAAAATTCAAATGTTAAAATAGCTTCATTTCAAGCTTTAAAAAAATTATACGAAATTGAAAATAATGAAATAGTTACATATTCGAGAGGACTCACATTAAAATGTCTTGCTCCTACGAGCTTGGAAAGGCAAAACGTGAAATTAGTGTTGAAAGTTTTTAATAAATTTGTAGTGCAAGCATTATTAACTATTGGTAGAGAACATAATATACCACATTTTGAAAGTACTGCAGAGTTTATTGGAATAAGTAAATGGTGGGATATTTTTAATGTGAAAACTATTTTTAAAGGGATTCACCAAAGAAATGTTCTTATGGAACCACTTAATGGGGATAAATTAGATGACAAATATGTATTTTTAAACAAATTTTTGACTTGGCTTGATGCATGGGAAAATATGAAATGTACAACTGGGGCTCTATCCAAAGAAACACACAATGCATTAATTCAAACAACTCACGGAATTATGGAATTAACGGATTATTGTATCAAAGAATGTAAAATGTCATACATATTAACAGGTAAAATCCAAACAGACAGTTTAGAAGCCAGGTTTGGTAAATATAGACAAATGGCTGGATCACAATACCATATTTCACTTAGGCAACTATTAGAATGTGAAAAAAAGCTGAGGTTACAGTCAACTGTTAAATTAGAATTACTTTTAAATTCTACCGTAGTTCCTCTAGCAAATTTTGAATCTGAAGATCCCGTTGTTCCTACAGGAAATACTGATATTAAAAATTTGCCATCCATAAACATTGAGGAATCTAATATTGTAAAGGTAAAACCATATTTACCTGTAATAACTTATTTGGGGGGATATTGCAGTCACACTGTCCTTAAAAAGTTAAAGTGTCACCATTGTAAGGAAAACCTTGTATTAGAATCAGACGTGAATCTCGATGCTAATTATAATTTAATAAAAAATCTGGATCACGGAGGACTTAAATGCCCTACTCAGTATGTAGTTAATGTAGTTATGTTAAATTACATTGTTGTAAATAATTTGTACGCGGAATGGGAATTATTTACAAAAATAAATAATCAAAAACTGGCAGTTATTAATTTAACATTTGATTTAATTCAAAATCGAGAAATGGTCTTAAATAGCGGATGCCCCAGTGGTCATGATGATAATTATGTATGCAAATTGTTATTAGGTGCAAGTACAAACATAATGTTAAAAAACCTTTGCATAAAAGAAAAGGAAATTTTAATTAAATTTAAAGAAGAGAAAAAAAATTGCAAGAAACGAAAACTTGAAACTCTTAAAAAATGATATTTTAAAGAAAAATATTGTTTAAAGGATTTTATTTTTAAATATTAAATACTACATTTTAAATTATTATTATCTTTGCTATTATTATTTTTTTTATCTGCTTTAGTCACAAATAACCATTAAAAATGTTCTATAATTCATTTATTTTATACTCTTTAGAAAATTTACTTGTGTACAATAATGTAATAATGCTCAAATTAATTTATTATATTTTGAGATCAAATAAAGTTTTACAGTTCATACATGTATTTTTGTATATATATGTATATATTTAATTTTTTTTTTTTTTTTTTTCTGACACAGTGTTTTACAGTGCAAGATCTTATGAAATAGGAAATTTTAATAAATAGTTTCTTAGTTTAATTTCAAGATATCTTAAATTTTAGGCTAGAGAAAAAAAATAAAAATAATAAATAAATAAATAAAAATCAGATTTGAAAAAAAATTATGTAAGTTAATATAATAATAATCTTTCTACCATAAAAAATCTACTAAATTATTATTTTATTTATAATTGTTTTTATTTTAAGTTGAATAAATTACAATGGTCTATGATCAATTGTAAAATTTCTTATTAGTGGACTAGAAAATAAACAACATTTCTCTGGATATTGCCAAATAAAATTAAAATATCTAACACAAAAAGTTGATTCTAATATGAAACATTTCTTCATTTTCTATTTTATATCTTATCCTTAAATTCAGCTTTCTAAAAATAAGACATTCTTTTAAGAATGATTTAATATCATTCTGATGAATTAAACGTATAATATAAAGATTTTAACATGTTGTCACTTAGTTAATAAATAATCTAAGAGACTAAATATATAAATAAAGTTTAGAATATAAGTTAAAAAAAAAAAAAAAAAAAAATTAAAAACAAAATAAAACGAAAAAAGGTTTCTGACTATAAAATATTTCCTAAATTATCTTGCTTATTTTTTATTCTTTCAGTCAAATAAGCTATAAAGTGCAAGATATAAATTATTAAGATAGGAGAAAGTAGAAAAGGAACAACGTTTTAATGGATATTAAAAGTAACATATGATGTATTTCTTTATCACAAAAAATTTATTTTAATACTAAACACATTTTTTTTTTTTTTTTTTTTTTTTTTTAACTTTGAAAATCTTATTTTGCAGTTTTATTTTCTGAAGAATGTCTTTAAGGATCGTTCTAACGAATAATATAAAATTTAATACTTGCATTTTTCACCATGTTAAATAGAAATAAAAGAGAAAAAAAAATAAAGCTCAAAAAAGGGAAAAGATGTGAGAAATAACTATATTTCTTATCTATTTTTTCACCATGAGAGAAATATTGAATAATTAATATATCTATTATTATTATTTTTTTTTATGTAAGTTAAAAAAGTTAACAGAAAGTAGAAATCATGAATTATTAAAAGTTATTTACTAGTTAACTGAACAACATTTAAATGGATATCGCAAAAGTAACACACAACATTTTCTTTATTACAATCGATTAATGTAATTAAAAGTTTAACAATTAAATATTCTTCTTTCTTTAACCTTGAAAAGAATGTCTTTAAATCCATATTTCTAGAAAGAATATTTGTTTTAACAATAGTTTAATTAAAATTTTGTATTTCATACCTGTGGTTAATATATATAGTTAACCACTAATTCAAGAATAAAAGTATTATATCACACGATATTTCATAAGTATGATTATTTGTAATATATTATATATATATACATATATATAATTGATACTAAATAGATTGAAAAATAATAATAATAATAAAAATAATAATAAAAGTAGCGAATGATATTTTATTACTTTTGGCAGAAAAAGCTTAATTTAGGTTTTAAAAATATTTTCAAAATGTCACTTATTTCCTTTAATCTATGATAGAAACGAATTTCGTAAAATCTAAGAGAAACATCTGTTCAAATTCCAAATTTATTTGTAAGTTTCAAAAAATACATATCCAGGAATAATTAAATAGGAAAAAATAATCCGCAAAAGATCTTCCCCGTTAAGTTGCGGGGATCGGAATGACCGAGGTTGCTGACGTCACAGAATTGCGCCGGAGCTTTCTTTAGAGTCAGTGTTGCCTAGATGGGGTCCAAGAAAACCCAGTAAATAGAAAAAAAAATGTAATTTTTTTAAAAATTCGGTTTTTACAGTCAGAATTTAAAATCTTTGATACTGTTATGTAAAAATATTTTTAAAAGACAAATTTTTGATAATTTCTTTTAGTACTTAAACTTAAAAAAAAAAAAAAAAAAAAAATTAATATTTTTTAAAAATGCATTAAAATTTGAAAATTTCAAAAGTCATTCAAGAGATGAGGGGGGGGAGAATAATATAATCTGTTTCCTTCCGCCACGTAAAATTATTAACAAGAACAAACTCCAAATTAGAGAGAGTTCTATCTCTTCGAAGAACAAAAATGTAGCAGAATAAGCTGCAATGTTTGGCTTTGCTGTGTTCAGAGCACGATTTAACAAGCAACCTGGATTTTAAAAATTTAATTGCAACTTTCAGCATGGCAAAGGCTAGGAGAAGCCAATTTAATTTTTTTTATTCTGTAAAATATATTCATTAAAGTTTTTGATGCAGCAACTTTTCCTTTGGTCGGTGAGTTAGATTCTTTTGTTGTTAATATATATTTGTTTTAATTAATTTTTTGCAAACAGTTTCAGAGTTCATTTAAATGGTAATAAGAATCTTATTCTAATATGACCATTGTAAAATTTTATCTAATGATGAACATTCATATTAAAGAAAAAGAAAAATGTGTGTGTGTGTGTGGGGGGGGGGGGGGGGGCTCCGCTATTATCACAGCCCCGGGCCCTTAAATGGGTAAACTGGGCTCTGGGTTTCAAAAGTATGGGCAATTTCTTCAAGTTATTCTTCGGTTTCGATATTTGCGATTTGTTCGCTAGGCAAAACAGACGATGCTATGCCTCTTTTCGCTTTAATGCCAAACATGGCTCTTCATAAGGACTTTGGCGTATTCCTTCGTGGTATGTAGTGTTCTTGGCAAATTGGACAAAGGGTAAACCTTCTGACCATTTATTTGTATGGTTATTGTTCATCCATGCAGTTAGCATATTCTCTATATCCTGATTGGCCCTTTCAACTGAGCCTTGTGTTTGACTATGCCGAGGCTTTCCATGAACTATCTTAACATCTTTCCACATAGCGCATATTTCGGATATGACTTGATTACTGAATTCTCTACCATTATCTGATTGCAATATTGCTGGAGCACCAAATGTTAAAAATATTGGAAGAACGTGATACGCTACTTCTTCCGCCCTCTTAGTTTTCAAAGGTCGTAGCTGGACAAACTTAGTTAAATGATCTTGATACACCATTATGAACTTATATTCGCCATCTCTGTTTGACTGCATATCTATCAGATCAACTTGACATCTTGAGTTTAACTCAGAACTGATCATTGGTTTCACAACAATACCTTTCCTAGGTGCACTGTGTTTCATTTGACACTGTTTGCATAAATTTAAAGACAACATTACAACTTCATATGTAATATTTTTATATTTATTTTGCAACTCTTTAAGCATACGTGTTCTTCCTCCGTGGCCTATTCTGGTGTGAGTTTCATATAGTATACGGAACAATTCCTCATAGGTAACATAATACTGTATATTCGTTTCTCCTGGTTTTAATGGTACAATTAACTTCTCTTCATCATTAATTTTTAAAACGTCAAAACGTTTTAATCGTCTGTAATCCAAAGGTGTGTTGCACTTAGTTTTAGCAGAAACCACTTTAGAAAGTATTTTAGAGTACTTTTCTTGAGAAAAATAAAAACAATTGTCTTCTCGTTTACCCACAATTAATGCATTTAACTTTTCAAGAAAAAGATCACGATTCACTGCAGTATCCATTCTGTATAAATTAGGGTATCGGAAAAAAAAAATTAAGAAAACTTTGCTCTCACCATCAAACCTTGCATAAGACTGACAAAGCTGACTGACTCCAAGCAGAACAAAGGATTTGGCGGGAAACAGCCAGTCGCCTCTTTGTCTGCTCCTCTCTTTTCAACCTCCACCAGAGCATATCTGTGATTGTCGACATACACTGGTGAGGGTCCGAATGTACAAGAATGTAATGAAATATTCGATCTTTCACCGACGTATTTGATGTTTGTTGACATTCGCCGGTAAAAGTCGACATTCTCCAATTTCGGTCTTTCACGGTAACATGTATATATATATATGTTCTAAAAAACAATGAAGTGAAACTATTGAACCAAAATGAAAAACTTAAGGTATTCTACTGAAATCATAGCAAGATTTTGAGTCTGAAGTCAAAATTCAGAGTTCAAAACTTTAATACACTTTACTTTCTTAACCTCTCTCTTTTTTTTTTTTTTTTTTTTTTTTTTTTTTTTTAATTTCACTACCTTACTCCCATTTAATTCTTACAATACATATTTCTAGCAATGATTTTCTAAAGGATAATTAATGCAAAAATATAAAATTTATAATACATAATGAAACATCTCACCTATGGTTAGAGTGTACTAATCTTTTTCATGTTATGAGGCATATAAATTAACTGCAAATAATTCTACTAATATACTCAATAACTAATTTACATGCAAATTAAATACAGTAGAATAATTTTAATCTATACACAATATTATCATTTATAAATAAATAATTAAAAATGAATGATACCGTAAATAAAGTTTTTTCTTACTCTGCGTTTATTTATTTATTTATTTTTTTTCCTTTCTCCCTAGTGATATAGATAGATAAATACTGGTAATCACAGATTTACCAGCATTTGTTAAATTCAGTTAAGTTTTCTGGAATACTTCTTTCCCTAAAAAACATAAAAAAAGAAACAACAAGCGACAAACCTATAACAGCTTTCTTTCGTTCAGTTTCAGCATCTTTTTCAACAACTTTTTGTCTTTGTACAGCAATCAACAATTTTGTTTTCTCACCCTCCCTAAAGAATAAAAATGAAATTAATAATTTCAGATAAGCTGTTTGTTTAAAAGGCATGCTTATACTTAAAGGGCTGCATCACAATACGTCAAGGTTAGTCAAATCCCATATTAACTTATGAAAAAATAATCTCCATGAATATTCATTACATTATATTTTTTTTTAATTTTATTTTCCCATTCAGAAAATTTATGACTTAATCAGTTCTTATTTTCCAAAAATAGTTTTTATTATAATAATTATTTTATTACTTAATTTTTCAAATTTATTTTAAGTCGTAAAATGCAAAGTTTAACTTTGCAAAATTTTGCATTTCACAGTTTCAATATAGAACTATAATGGATTTAATATACATATACAGTAGAACTTGGATAATACGAAGTTGCAGGGACCAGAGAAAAATTCTAAATATCCAAAAGTTCGAATTACATATACTATTTTCTCAAAAAGAAGACATAAATTAAAAAAATAAGATTTCACACATAAACTTTATGTCTAAGAATTCTGCTACATTCACCCCCCCCCCCCCCAAGTAAATCAATATATTTTTACGAGCTTAATTATTCAACACTTTTTTAAAAAATAGTCAAATATTTTTTATTGCTTCTTTAAGTACAATCTTTGTGTCATAGCACACGACTTCAACCTATCAATTGATACAAAAATAGAATCTTCAACATTAGACATTACTTTCAATTAAAAAAAAAAACCTGGAAATTCATGTATATGGACCATATCTTCTGATGCACTAGGTAGGAAATACTCTTGTTTTTACTTATCCTTCTTTTGAAAAAAATGTTTAAAAAAAAAAAAAAAAAAAAAAAAAAGCACTTTAGCTCAGAAAAATCTTGGGAACAAATTTTACTGTAATATTTTAAAGTTAATCGTATGAAAAATTGGAACTATCCAAAATAGAATTCGAATTATTCATGACTTTTTAACATTACTTTAATACAAATTTCAAGGGACCGAGTAAAAAAATCGAATTATCCAGAATTTCGAATTAAACAAGTTCGAATTTGTTCAAGTTTCACTGTATATATGAGTGTGTAAAACAGCTCTTAAATTGAGCCATATACCCTAAATAAAAAAAAAAAAAAAAAAAAAACAGAAGGTACTGTAACCATTCCTAAAAGGAACTGAAATGAAAAGAGTTAACTCTAAGTTATTGCTCTGTTTTATCAGGTTGCAGTGATTAGTTGTTTAAGAATATAAAATGTTACTTCTCTTATTGCATGGAAAAAGACTAATATGCACTTGTATATTGCTTTATGTCTCTTATATATGTTGTGCTGTTTTATTAAAGAAATCTTTATTATAACTCAGAAGTCCTCATCTTTGAATGAAATTCTAGTGTTACAAAATATAAAACAAATTAAAAATTCCATTTTTGGAAAACAAAGACTCATTTACAGGTAATGAAATTTCTAAATGTGAAAAAGATGTTAAAAAAATTAAGTAATAGGTATTGAATAACAAGGGGGATAATTTTCTGATAGGTTACTATGGATGTGCTGCGTGCTCTGATGCATCCCTGAAAGTATAAATAAAAGCTTGAGCCGCAAGTTCATTTTAGAAAATAATCATTTTGACAAATATAAAATATGATTGTTCATAAAATTCAATTAAAAAAATTAAGCATGAGTACTTTTACATCATTGTTCTGTAATAGAATGAATGTTGACCCCGCAAATATGTAACACCATATATCAACACCAACGATTCTCATTTATTTTAGTGTTATATGAAATTTCTACTAAATTTATGATAGGAATTAAAATTTTTTTAGTAAATTAAGCAAGAATGCAATATATTCTAAAGGTTATTTGATGCAATTAAAATTTAATTATCATATGAGACTATCCTGTGTCAATGAAATCTGTACTGATAAGTATAAAGGATTTAAGTCCATATTCTTGATTTTTCACGAGACGAAAAATAAAGTTAAACTAACTAAAAACTAATCAGAAGAATCTATTAGGAAAAAGGATTATGTTGATTTATACCCTTTATACCATTCAGCGATTTTCAACCTTCATTTAATAAAGGGAAAAAATTGAATTAATATTTTATACCAAAGATTAATGCTAAATTTCTGACTTTAATCTTTTTTTATCAATGGATTTTATCAAAGACTAAATGACATGGATTTAAATCCTTTATACCAATCGATAGAGAATTTTTTTCTGAGTCTGACTATGTACTTAACTTAAAATCGACATTTTTGGACTTAAATCCTTTATACTTATCAGTACAGAAATATTTATTTGGTTAAACACTGATCTAAAAAATATGTTATACACTCAATACTTTCATGCTACCTTGTGAAAGAACTATAAGTGCTACGTGCATCATAATTTTCCATAATAATCATCCTGTAATCCATTTTTATTAAAAAAATTAATATTACTAAAACAAATTTACAGTCCATACACCACAATGTATAAAAATGCCATATTATACCCCTGTTTAAAAAAGAAAGAAACTAAATACTACATTCATAAAAATTTGCATAGTTCTTGCAACAAGGACCTATAACATGTCCAACCAATTTTAAGTCAATCAATTGCAGAGTTCAGACGTTACCACACCACATAATTTGAGTCCTTTTGCCACAATGATAAAGATTTCTTTTTTCGTCCCTGTAAAAGAACTAAGACCTACATTCCTGTAAATGTATATAGATTATTCATGAGTGACCTATTTAACATACCCACAAACTTTCAGCTTAATTAAATAAAGTATTTTGATGCTATCGATTTTTGTCACATAGACACATCGCTGGAAAAGTAGTAAAAATAATATTATATTTTTAAAAAATTAAAGAACACGCTTTTATTGAAATGTGAACTGAAAAGCACAAAATATCTATCTTTATAGCATTAAAATGCAGGGTACGAAAAAATCGTGTGAGTGACACACCATAATATTTACATCTTTAATAAAAATAATTTAGAATTAAACAAAAACCATTTTTAAAAAATCTCCCCTGATTGGGCTCAAACGTTAGTCCTTTAGGTTCGTAGCCCGGAGTTTTACCTCACAGCCACAACGTTCACGTAGGGAAAGTCTTTTTTACAATATAGATTTTTTATTTGCTCCCAGAGCAGTTACAAACATACGTACAAACATACATACAAGTAAAGCTAATAAAAGCATGTTAATGAATCCAGGAGATGAGTACCGACCAGTGTTGCCAATTTAGCGGAATTCTGACACGATTTACGGGAAAAAATAAAGGTTTAGCAGATTCGATATTATATTGCACTGTTGCTACACTATGGGCAATTGAATTTTTAGCGGATTTTCATGTGTTCTTTTCGCAGGGAAAAAAATTGTGTTGGCAACACTGGTATCGACACACAGGGACAAGGGTGGGCATTTGTTTTCTCAAAAATTCTAATCAGTAAAAAAAAAATATATATATCTTTAATTATATTTAAAGATTTTAAACTTTTTGTTAGAGTATTGATCATTATCTAAAATGCCAAATAAAATTTACTACAGAGCCAATTAGAGATAAACCAATCTGACACGTGGGTCAGGTTTTTCTGTAAACTTTTTCTGCAGGTAGAGTTCAAACAGATTTGACACTAGATTTTTCGGATTCTGGTTGGTTTAAATCAAGCTGTATAATTTTTGTAAAAATGTTTTAGATTAAATTACATGCAAAAAAAAAAAAAAAAAAAAAAATAGTGCTTATACACAAGCTTGCTTAATTTTCTCTGAATACACCAACCAATCAACCATTTGAATCTAACTAAATTTCTTAAATATACCAAAATTTTTGAAACTGTAATCTTGACCCCTCCTGAAAAATTTTCTGATGATGCTACTGATCCAGAAGACCTTAAAACATATACATACACAAAAATCTCAAAGTCAGATTCTGCCCCCCACCCCCATGATGACAATCCTTACATAGTATAAAATCACAAATAAATAAAAACTTTAATATAAGATAGAAGAAAACACTCAAAATATATAACTTTTGAAAGACCAAATTTAGAGTGAATCATTTTTGTATACAGTAATAAATGGTTTACTCACATTAATTCATAATTTTTCCTAATAGTTTCAGGAATTTTTGGTTTTGTTACTCTAACAGCTTGAATAAAAAGACCAGGGGCCATATTGTTGAGGTCTTTTTGAAGAGCTGTTTTCAAATTTTCATCAATTTGATCTATTAAAAGAAACAATACACAGAAATAAAGAAATTTTTAATTAAATCACTTGGAAAAAAAAATATATGCTCATTTGAAATAAAAATTAAGTTGTAACCATTCAAAACTCAGGTAAAATTATGCATTATAAAAATTACACTAGTCAAAGACAAACTTTTGAATACAACTACATTTGTATTAACCCTTTCAGTTAGAGTGCTAGAAGTTCTATCCACAAATTTTAGAAATGTTTCTCAATATATTTAAATTTAAATATTTCTATATACTAGTATATTTACTGCTATTAGGTTAATTTAAAGTATCAATGTTTAACATTATCTAATTTTCTGAAAAACTTATTTCTCTCTCTCTTATTGACTGTTTTTTGTTCCAATTTTAATTGAAGAAATTTTTTAGGACGTACACATATATATTGAAAACCTTTTTAAACATTGAATTAGATGAAACCATGCATCACATAAAGCTAGAAAAAAAAAAAAAAAAAAAATATATATATATATATATATATATATATATATACACACACACAGTGAAAGAATTTAATTAAAGTGTCCCTGGTTTCAAAATATACTGGTCCATAGATACCTCTTCTGGTCCGCTACTTAAAAGTCTCCTTAATACTTAAAAGTGATCAGCAAAAATCTAAAAGCTTTTCTTTTTCTACATAAAGTATAGCATTTTTTTTTCTAGATTTTTTCTTATATAACTTAATAAACATCAATTTTAAAGAAAAATTTGTAATTGTTATAAATAATTTTCTAGAATAGAAAGAATAACAGTCCTTTAAATATCCTGAATTATTTAAAAAAAAATATATATATATATCTAAAATGTCACATTTTACCGATATACTTTTATGTACATTTATAGTCAAAGGATGAGATTTGTTTTTATTTTCCAAACATGCTACCATTATTATTATTATTTTACAATAATCACTACACTATTTAATCACAAAAATTACTCCATGTTTTTCTATATGAAAATGCTGGTAGATATCAAAATAGAAGATTTCTATGTAGAAATAACAAAAAAAAAAAAAAAAAAAAAGGCAACATTTTCATCTCTGGAACAGATATGGTTGGCCCTTGAGAAGCTCGGGGCATTTTCTGATACAGTTTCCTAAAAATGTATTAATGCAGCAGAATGGCAGTGAAAATAAATGAAATAAATTATGCAATCAGTTTGGAATTCAGGAAAATTTTATGTTCATTTCAACTAAGGAAATAAAACTTCAGCTAATGATCCCACGGATCATTTCACTAGTTTTAATTTATTGCTGGTCTTATAAGTTCTTCAGTGACCTCAGACAAGTGACCAACACAGAATTAAAATGTTGGTATATAACTATAAATTATTTATACATACTTTTTTAAAAATACTTTGTTATTTTTTTTATAATACTACTAAACAAACAACTAAAAATAACAACACAAAAACAGAAAAAAACGGTTTACTTACCAAACAAATCAATGTACACTTCATGTAAGTTATGAACACTGCAAAACTGATTTAATTCATGATGCACTTTATTAAATATTAAGGCTTTGTCATAATCTGCAGTGAAATTCCTTACAATATCATAAACTGAAACAGATTAGAAATATATAAATGGAGATTTTGCTAAAAAATAAAAGCATCTACAAAATAGTGCAACTTTATCAAATCTACCAAATGTAACTAAGAATTAAATATCTCCCATATATATTTTTTGTTTCTTTTAAAGTTTAATTTGAATAATTATCAAAAAATGTACAAAACAAAAAAAGAATAACATTATTTAAAACTGTACAAGCATGCTTCGCTAATACTAATTTAAATAAACTCATTTTTTTATATCATTTTAAAGATTAAATTCTTCTGAAAATGCTCAAAATCTTATCTTAGTCAATTATTTGGACTTTCAGGTTTCTCTAATTTACCTTTGCTGCCACTAGTTGTATTTTGCCACCCAATTTCTTTAGGCAGCTGGCGCTGGCGGTACTGTAAGCAGTATGTTATGCCGCTTATCCAGTATTCGCTTTGGGATTTACGCTGATATTTTAATTAGAATAGTTTAATTTAAATGGTTAATTCTGAATCCTTCAGTTATTTCACTACTTTTGCATCTTTCTAGATTCAACAGTTTATGAAAAGACAGCCAGACATATATACAAATGGATTTTAATGGTCACTTATAAGTTAAGTGTTAATAATATGATGTTCATAATGTTTTAATAACACAGAGGAATAGTCAATTCAATTGTAAATAAAAGTAACTTTCTTTAAGGATTTTAACTTTGTGTAGAAACACCATAAAGTACTAAAATATTTATTTATAATATAAGCTTTGAATTGTATTGTGATAATGAATGAAGACTAAAACCTTTTCAAATTAGATGGAAAAGGGGGGGGATAAGAATGGATGAAATGATTTGCAATTGAAACATGATAAATAGTGCCATTCAATTATGATTCGATGATAATAAACATAGACATACATTTAAAAATCTTTCAGCACTAAAGACAACCCTTTACTAGCAATAGAAGTAAAAAAAAAAAAAAAATATTTTGCCAAACTTACAATAGTTTTACTTTCCACACACTTAAAAAAGTCAAAAGAACTAACCCCTAACACTATATTAAAACTAAAAATCTAACTTTGCAATAACAATAGAAGTTCTGGCAATCTACCAGATCCCCATTATAGAACTGAAATGAATAAGCTTGCCACTGAAATTATATGCATTAAAAATAAAAATGGAACATCATCATTGAATTTCTTGCTTCCACTTATAATTTCCTAAGGAATTACTTAAAAATAATTCATAACTTTTTTGTCTCCATCCTCTCTTAAAAAACAAAATAGCAAATTTTCTTATAAAGCTGACAAAAAATCTGAAACCCTGCTGACCAATATGAAATTTAATGCTGTCTGCATCTTGATGTCTTTGACCAAGACACCCTAAACAGGGTCCATAATGTACTCCAACTTTTTGACACTCCCCTTACCAGTGATTCTAAGAACCAATCATATCCCAAGAGACTGTTTTAGTAATTAAATTACTCTCTAATCAAAAAAGACCCTGGTTATGAAGAGATCAATACTATGACCTTTAAAAATCTCCCTATAAATTATGCCAATATTGTAACTCTATTCATTCATTAATACTATGTTTTCCTAATCGAAATGCTTAGGTATCAGGTAAAAAATCTAAAAGTTTGGTTCAGCTTGTTTATTTTCTATTATTCATAAGTATGCCTAGTCAATCCCAATTTTTACATGAAATTACGTTTTCTTATTTATATTTACTTATAAGTCTTAATATAACAACTTATAATCAAAAAACATTTCCCTCATGTGTGTTTTTTTTTTTTTTTTTTTTTTTTTTTGTGGTGAAGAAGGGAAGGGGAAGGGATCTGAGTAATAGAAAATTTACATGGAATAATATCTATTAGAGGGAACCACCAAATATGTAAAGCAAGCCTTCGCTAGTATAACAATACTGATTTTTTTTTTCTTTTTTTTTTCTTTTGCAACGAAATTAGACTATAACATTTTATAAATTTATTTTGAGATAGAGTTCTCATAATGTGAATAGGAAGGTATCATCAGATATGTAATGATATATAATCATTGGCTGTTTTCGAAAGTGTTGGGAAATTGTTGTTTGGTACTAAAAGGGGTAAACAAACAATGAAAAATAAATTACATTAACAAATGAAATTGTGTTTTTTGAATTACCAAATGCCTTAAAATATCTATATATATATAATAGTAAAACAACAACAACAAATAATAAATTCACAATAATTCTAATAATTTTCCCACACCTATTAGATTAAGAATGGATTGGGTTGGATGAATAAGGCCGATTGACTGCTGTAGGTCCTAGGCCTGAGGGGAAGCACCCTCCATGGGGGGGTCTTTCTAAGGCGTCCTACCCCATATTTACGCAAGTTTTCTTAGATTCAGAAACTTTCTTGGTTATATAATATCTGGATTCATACATGTTTATTTTATAAAGATTCAGAAATTGCAGAATTGGGGGAAAAAAAATAAATAATAATAAAAAGAATATTGAAATTGATTAAAGATTCTCAAATTCTGTTCTGAATATTCTTTATAATATAAAATGATAGTACACTTTTTACTTTCTCTTATCCATACATGGTAGAGAAATATTTTTGAGTTAAATTTCTGAAATCAAGTTTTTAATGTATTCATACATTTTGAATTCTGAAAATTCCTGAATTCAAAAATCAGGTTTTAATGGTCTATGAGTAGTATCAGTATAACTTAAAATTCGCAGGAAGTCCAAACTTAGTATTCTAAATTTGTACTATATAGGGATTCTACTTGAAACATTTTATTGATATCAGGCAGATAGTTCATGTACAGGGAAATTCAAAAATTATCAAATATATTACATTTACAGTAGGAATTTTAACATCTTCATTAGTACATTTTAACATCTTCAAACTGTACTAAATGAAATAAACATATTCCTTATAAGCACAAAAGCATGAATATGGTATGAAAAGCAGTCATCATTCATCTGCAGGCCACACAAAAGGATTAGGATTTATTAGGGATTACATCTGGAGGTCTCTCGAGATACATAAGTGGCAGGGTTCCCACTCTTAAAAAAGAAAAAAATTCAAGGACTTTTCAAGGCTTATTTGAAAATTTTCAAGGATTAGGGGAAAATCGCAGAACACTAGGCATATACACAAAACTTTAGTAACTACTTTCAATTAGTAATATTTTTTTTATAATTAGAATAACTTTGCCTGTTTTCACAATACATTTTTGATGGATTGACCAAATTAACTTTTATAAGAGTCAAAAAACGATTAGTTCAAAATTTGGAATCATTATGATTATTCCAAAGTTTTTAAGTTTGAGTCCTGTCTAGTCACATTCTGCTCAAAATTAATGACCAGTCCATCAAACAGGTATGAGACTGGCAAAAAAAAAAAAAAAAAAAAAAAAAAAAAAAAGAAATAAGTTGAAACTATATGCAAAAGCAAGACAATGAAATAAGAATTTTATGACAAAATCATTATATTAAACAATGGCGTGAGCATATGGAGATAGTTTAGCCTTGACAGAATTCACGCTAAGTCAGTTTATTGGAGTGGAAAATTCAAGGATTTTCAAGGACTTTGCACAAAATTCAAGTACTTTCAAGGGCCTTTGAAATAGAAAATGAAATTCAAGTACTTCTTAAGGACTTTCAAGGACTGTGGGAACCCTGAGTGGTGTTGTGTTTTTTTAACACAGGGTTCCCACTCTTAAAAAAGAAAAAAATTCAAGGACTTTTCAAGTACTTTTCAAGGCCTATTTGAAATTTTTCAAGGACTAGGGGAAAATCGCAGAACGCTAGGCATATACACAAAACTTTAGTAACTACTTTCATTAGTAATATTTTTTTTTATAATTAGAATAACTTTGCCTGTTTTCCCGACACATTTTTGATGGATTGACCCAATTAACTTTTACAAGAGTCAAAAAACAATTAGTTCAAGATTTGGAATGATTATGATTATTCCAAAGTTTTTAGGTTTGAGTCCTGGTCTAGTCACTTTCTGCTCAAAATTAATGACCAGTCTATCAAACAGGTATGAGACTGGCAAAAAAAAACCCCAAATAAGCTGAAACTATATGCAAAAGCAAGACAATGAAATAAGAATTTTATGACAAAATCATTATATTAGACAATGACGTGCACATGTGGAGATGGAGATAGTTTAGCCTTGACAGAATTCGCGCTAAGCCAGTTTATTGGAGTGGAAAATTCAAGGATTTTCAAGGACTTTGCACAAAATTCAAGTACTTTCAAGGGCCCTTGAAAAAGAAAATGAAATTCAAGTACTTCTTAAGGACTTTCAAGGACCGTGGGAACCCTGTAACAGTACTAAATTTAAATACAATATATGGTGTATATATAATTTACAGACAACATACAAGTAGATTTAAGGATTAGTTACTTAAGAATGACAATTACTTTGTTATTCACATGGTAGGCAAAATATTGTATAGAGTTCAATTTCCAAAGTTCGATTTTTACTACAATTATGTTTTTTGAGGTCTCTTGAATACAGAATTAAAGCTTTTAGCAAATGACCTGTGTAGTGTATCTGTTTTAAACATAATTTAACCACTTCACCAGCCATCCCGAGATAACTGGGGGGAAATGTAGCCTTCCACATACTACAGTGGCCAGTGAAGTGGTTAAATAGAAATAAATGAAGTTCAAATTTAGTATTTTGAAGATAATATGGGGATGTTACTATAAAATTTTGACTAAGATCGGTAAATTTGTAAGAGTAGTGTGGGTAAAAATTCTCAGAATAATTTGAAATAACTTTTTTAATGTAATAACAATTTCAAATATTTTCTAAATGTACATACAATAACCAAAGGGGAAGTTAAAGGGGTAAACACCTCCACACACACATTTTCTTATAGAAAATGTAATACAGTCGAATCTCATTAACGTGAATCTCAAGGGGAATAAAAAACTTGTTCATGTTATCAGTGACTTCAGAAACTAATCTTCATTTTGATGGGGATTGTAAAACAGTTCATGTTAAAAGTAATTCACGTTAAGCGTGTTCACATGAACAAGGTTTGGCTGTATATAGAAAACAGTTTCTAAAACGAAGCAGAGTAAGAGAAATTTATGTGGATACCACATCAGATTATTTTTTTTTTGTTGAAATATTTTTAATAATTGATAAATTTAAAAACTATAGACTAGTTTTTTTTTTTTTTTTTTTTTTTAATCTGCAGATAATATTAGGTTAGAAATCAATAAATAACCAAATTTTTACTTAATAGTTCTAATCATAGATTTGGCAACTTTTCTCCAACAAATATGTGTTTTCCCATTGAAAAGAAAAAAAGCTGACTATGTTAAATTAAAAGTAGTATTCAATATACACACATAAAGATAAACTTGAATCGAGACATCAAATGAAAACTTACCACTATTTGCATTTAAAATGTTTACAACTTCTATTCTGTCAAAATATATCATTACACCACCACTGAAATAAATAAACTAAATAAATAAAAAGTACTACTTATTTGTACAGCAATTTAAACATTTTAAAAAATGGCACAAAGATTGATATTTAAAACAATAAAAGTTTCATGATAGGAAAAAAAAAAAAAATAATAATAATAATAAATTTAAACAAATTCATTATGAAATTGCAAAATTTTACATTTTCTTTTTTAAAGTGAAGAGGAAGTAATAAGCAGGGATCATGCTAGGCAAATGATACAACTCAATATTATCTTATAGTAACTTTCTAGAGTAAAAAAAGAATTTTTTTTTTAATTTTACTGAATAGATAATTGTAAGAAAATAGCAATATGCATCATTCACCTAGTGCGATCCCCTGAATAAATATTAAAAACAAATAATAAAATTTGAAAAACACTAAGAAGTTAAGTCTACATAAGCAAAAAAAAGAAAATCAGTAAATGTTTCATACACACAAAACATTTTGATAAAAAAATGTCTTGTTCATTCTTTTTTTTTTTCCATTTGAAGAAAAGATGAATTAATTATTCTTAGAACAAATTACTTTTCCTAATGTACAAGTAAATTTACATTTTCCTATAGAATGCACATTTTACACATACCATTTTTTAAAAATTGTCCTAATATTCTCTGAAACGTTTATTTGTAAACTTCTGTTTTCTCATAGACTGACATTTTTGTATATGAGCCAATTTTTAGGTTCTGTTAATATTTTACTAATACCATTTTTTTTTTACATTTGCCACTAGATATAGTATATGTACTTTTGATTCAGTACATGTCATCAGGGTTGCCACTCAAACATTCATAATTCCCTGACTTTTCCAGGTTTTCCAGAAATATTCTAAAAAAATTCCAGTTTAACCGTACATTGAACATTAACTGTGTTGAGGTAAAAATAATTATGGCATCACTTGAAAACACAAAAGTTATATATAGCGATAGCATTTGTCGCTTATAAGCGAGATAAGAAATTTCTCTTATGAACAGAAAAGAAGAGTGGGGGGTGTTTAAAACAAATGGTGGAAGCTAAAGGGGGAAAAATGAAAAAATAACCCTACACTGTCAGACAAATTGTTTATTTTTTGGCAATCATCTCATGAAATTTCCCGACTTTTCCAGATTCTGGCTAAAATATTCAAATTCCCTGACTTTTATAGTCAATTTTTGAATTCTCTGACTATTCCAGGTTTTCTAGGTAGTGTGGCAACCCTGTGTCATATATTAAATAATTAAGAAAAGTATCAAAATTCAGAAATCTGTAAAGTCTAGAAATTCGCATATTGCAAGTGACATAATCAAAAATACAGCAAAGTTTTTCAGGGGAAAGAAAAAAAAAATTGGGCATTGATTAATGGATATTTATCAGAAACTGAATCTGAAGAATTTTAAGGGGCATTATAAGGGAATTAAATTATTTTTAAATTTATTCACTTAAATTTATTATCACTTAAACTATTCACTTATTTTCTTACTTATTAATCAACTTAAATACAACTTAACGATAAAAGAAAAAAAAAAAAAGACTGCATTTTAAAAATTTATTTAATGTTGTATTCTTACTTCTTACCTGAAATTAGGTGAGCATTAACAAAATTATGTATTACGATTATTCTATGAAAAACTGAATATTTGTTTGTTTACTCCTATTTATTTTATGCTTTTTGACAGTTTTTTTTTTTTTAAATTTGTAAAAGGCAATTAAGATTTTTGTGCAATAATGATTGCATACAGAGAATGTGCACAAACACTGAATTAACTATCAAGAAAAAGTTAAGACAGAACCCGAAGCACCAATATCTAATTTACCCTCCTTGTTGTATTTCATACGAAGCGTTTTAATGTTTTCTCCTTCAGTTATAGATACAAATAATCAGCTACTACTTATGTTGTGAACAGAATATCACACTGGACTTAAGATGTCCAAATTTAAGAGAAAACACCAGCTTTTTAACAAGCAATTTTCTTTTAGAAAATGAACCTTGTAAAATAGAATAAAATTGTAAAATAGAATAAAACTCAATAATTCTAACAAAATATTTTTATAAAAGTTAAACAAGGATAATAGTAATTAAAAATAAGCAAAACAAAAACATCAAAATTATTTGTTACAGATATTTTAACAGCATTAATCAAACTGTGCAGATGCAAATATTTCAAATACACATAATATACCTTGTACCGCACGGAACATTTTTTACTTCATCCGTTTGCAAAGTTACCTATATAAATTGGGAAAACAATTATATTAAAAAATAATCATTTACAACACCATCATAGAACAAAATACACTTGAACGACATGATTAATAAATGAAACAATATTGCAGGGGTAGTACTAGCATAAAGTGAAATTTCAAGACATTTTCAGGATAAAATTACTAGTCTACCTACATAAGTGAGACATCTGAAATCTACTGAGCACAGGCAAAGGGTTAATTTATTTAAATAGAGAAAACATCCAATTTTTGAATGTGTTTATATCACATTGCTTTTTGATGATACCTCAAAACTTTACTTGCGATTAAAATAAGGTAAAGACGCCAGTGCTCATCACCCTTAAAACCTACACCAGTGTTTGTCATCTTCACAAAAGGCATGTTAAAATAACCGTTAATTAACATCTATAGATTTGAATCTGCTCGAGCTAGATTATCTGGTTCTAGGGAATCTAGTGCTGGTGATTTCTAATTCATAGATGTTATTAAATGCTACTTTTAACATGTCTTTTGTAAAGGTGATGAACACTGGTGTAGATTTTAAGAGTGACGAGCACTAGTGTCTTACCTTATATATTAAAAAAAAAAAAAGTGGCAAGTATAAATGGAAACTATATATATTTAAATATATACAAGAAAATTTACAATGGCATAAAAATGAAAAATTTGGCTCAATATTTTAGAGTTTAAAAACTCTAACTAGAGCAAATGAAACACCACTAAAACATGATTCCATTTATGGTAATCACTTCAAAAACTTTCTTAGACTCATGTTTTTTCAGCCATCTCCATATGAAAAAGCACATCTTTCTAGCAATTTCAACTTAGACACCCATGTTAAAGATGCCCCTACCCCTTTTTTATTTTAAGGTGGGGTAGGGTGGTGTGGGATGAGGTGAACAAAAATAATTTATGACATTTATAACATTATAAACAATGAAATAAGTTAACAAAATATTTATAATTTCTGAAGAATAGGGGAATCATTTTCCTGTGTTTAAAATTACAGATGTTGTTTCGTTCATTCATTCATTCGTGTTAAGCGCATCAAAATGTAAACATCACCCCATCATTGAAACAGCAGTAAAATGCACCAAAAAAACTGGTACTAAAAAGCAATACATTTTTCGTAAGCAAGCATCATAAATTGGAAAAAAAAAAAAAAGCTGCATCAATTGTTTATACTCGAAAAAATAGCATAAACTTTCATCAGACAAAAAATGTAAGCATGAATGCAGCTGCACAACATCAAAGCAGCTTACAAAACTTTTCATTTACTATTTATCTAGTATACACAACAAAACACAGCAGTACAGATTGAGTTTGGGTTTTGATTGCTTAATTTGGGTCGTTTAAATGTCAAGCAGAAAATTTCAGGAATTTTAGGACAACTTATATTTAAAGAGATTTCAGGACATTTAAGAATTCAGGAAAATCAGGCAAGTACTACCCCTAATATTGTCATGGAAAACTAAAAAAATATGTAAAATGTTTCATGCTATTACATTTATTATTTTTCATCTTTTATTAAAAAAATTAAACCTTACACCTTTGACTCAAACTAAAAAAATAATTCTTTTCCCGTATTCAAAATGTAATTTCCTCATTTTTAACCTTAAAAAAATATTTTAAACAATTCATTTTTATTCAATTCTTTTATATTTGTAAATCTGGACTATCCTTATACTCTAAATTATTTTGCCAAAATTATCCTTTTTAATTTGAACAACCAACTTAATTTTTTTTTCTTTATTACTAGCTATTAAAAAAAAAAAAAAAAAAAAAAAAGAAGAGCTTTTAAAATTAGTAGGTGACGACATCCATCTGAAAATTCTAGACATATTCATATAACGTAATTTCATCTTGATTTTAATTTTATAATTTTTCCCTACTTAAAAAAAAGTTACAAGCGGTATTTTTATATTCATGTTCAATTTACTACCATCTTAAAAATTATGACAATATGAGCAGACAGTACCACCTGTTGGGCAATTGATTCTGAAATGAAATCAGCACCAGTTTAGGTCAATGTGCATTTTATAATACTAAGTTTGTTTAAATTTTGTTAAATTGGTTTATGAGATGCAGTGTCCACAAAAATTTTGATAAACACAAACACAGACATTTTCTAAAATACATCGTGTTCAGGACATTGAAATCTATAGTTTGAAAATTTTCATGAACCCAATATTTTCATTATTAATATATATATACAGTAAAACTTCCCGCGAGCGACCACCCTTCGTTCCGCAAAAATTTGGTCGTAAAGAGAGATGGTCGCTCAAAGAAGTGTCAACACTGGACATTAAGTAGATAAGGTAACAAATCGGTGCCTTTAAAATTGATCGTTGGAGGAGGGGGGGGGGTGCTTAACAGGGGTGGTCTCCCATAGAAGTTTCACTGTGTATATATATATATAATGCATAAAGATAATTTTATACTAACTTGTATTGAGCGAAATGTGGTAATAAAAGGAATCATCATGTGAAAGCCAGGAGAACTTGTTTCTTTCAGTAAAGCACCACCCTATTAAAGAAAAAAAAGTTTAAAAGTATTGACATATATATATATATTTAATTTAGTATATTTTTAAGCACTTAAAGCTCAGATTTATATAATGGACTCTGGAAAATATTTAGCATGGAATTTAAATCTAAATTTTACAATGAAAATCAATACAGTTTAGGACCTGTTATCCGGAATCCTGTTATCCAGAATGCTCCGAAAACCAGAATGCAAAATACCAAAATTTTTAATTATCATAAAATTTAAGAATGAATGTTATACAATAGAAACAGTAAGAATTATATTTTTACGACCTACTTTCTTTAATGCTATGGTGTTATTCAACGGAAATATGGTGAGTCCAAAACTGTCCAAATAATTAATAGATAATTTTGCAAATTTAGGTTAGAAAATGAATTTTTATGGTATTTTTTTTAATTGATAAACATTAATAACACATACTCCTTAAACTGCCCAATAACAGATGAATTTTATCCTTGATCTCAGGTTGCAGGCATAAAGCCCCAATTGTTATAAAAATTTTAAATAGTTTTTATTAATTTTCATTATTATTATAATTCATTTCACAAAATATTTAGCATTATGTGCTAAAAATATTTGAAACATTTATAAACAATTAATAGGTACAAGAGACATACACTATAAGCAAAAAACTATCATAGAAATGTTTCTAAAATTCAAATGAAAGGATTTTACTCTCAAGTCCAAAATTGAATTTTATCATGTTTATTTATTTTTAATTTATTATTACTATTTATACTTTAAAATTGTAATTAAGAATATTTTTTATTTTGTGGAAATTAAATTATTTATTAAATGAACAAATCTATAGGCAATGTGTTTATATATATTATTCATGTGTATCCCTGCTATTTATGAAATTACATTGTACTATTTTTATACATATAGTAAAGTGTTCCGAATTATGGAAAAAACCCTTATCCAGAATACCTCAGGTCCCAAGCTTTCTGGATAACGGATCCTATACTGTAATAGTAAATTTTAAATCTGATTCAATTAGAATTATTTTTGTAAAAAAAAAAAAAAAAAAAAAAAAAAACTTTTTTAGCTACATTTTTTTCCCTCCAAGGCATTTAAATTTGATTTTCCCTAGTTTTTGAAGATAAATTCCTTGACTTGTCACACTTAAATTTTTCATTTCAGCATCTATATACAGTATAGGATCTGTTATCCAGAAAGCTTGGGACCTGCAATATTCTGGATAAGGGGTTTTTCCGTAATTCGGAACACTTTATTATATGTATAAAAATGGTACAAAATAACTTCATAAATAGCAGTGATAAACATGAATAATATATATAAACACTTTACCTATATTGTTCATTTAATAAATTATTTTCACAAAATAAAAACATTCTTAGTTAGAATTTTATAAATAATAATAGTAATAATAAATGAAAAATAAATTAACATATATAAAATTTAATTTTGGACCTGAGAATAAAATCCTTTCATTTGGATTTTGCAAAAATTTCTATATTTTTTTGCTTATAGTGTGTCTCTGATACTAATTGTTCATAAATGTTTCAAATATTTTTAGCACATAATGCTAAATATTTTATGAAATGAATTCTAAAAATAATGGAAATTAATAAAAACTATTTAAAATTTTTTATAACGATTGGGACTTCATCATATATATACATATATCTCAATTCTATAATAATCTAAAAGTTCTATAATAATAATTCTATATAATCTGAGTTCAAGGATAAAATTCATCTGCTATTGGGCACTTTAAGAAGTATCTGTTATTAATGTTTATCTTTTAAAAAATGCCATAAAAATTAATTTTCTAACCAAAATTTGCAAAAACTTCAGTAATTATTTGGACAGTTTTGTACTCATCATATTTCCCCAGATTAACACCATAGCATTAAAGAAAGTAGGATGTAAAACTATAATTCTGACCGCTGCTATTGTATAACTTTAATTCTTAAATTTTATGATAATTAAAAATTTTGGTTGTTAGAATTTTGCATTCTGGTTTTCTGAACATTCTGGATAACGGGTTTCCGGATAATGGATCCTATACTGTATCAGCATTTTTTATTTAGAATTTCCTCGGTTCAACGGAACTTTCAAGATTGTTTTGAGGATTTAGTTCAAATTCCTGATGTTTCTCCATATTTTACAGTGGCTTCAAAATTGTTAAGCTTTTCCCCAGATTTCCAGGTTTTCAAGGCAACTAGCCACCTTATTCTTACAATACAGAAAGTAATATTTTTTAACTGTATGAAGAATTTTCACTCATACAATATGAGACTTTCTTTGTACTATTTTTTGTAACATTTCTATTAAAGATATTTGGCGAAGTAACTACAGGAATCACTCTAGAACATAAAAAAGGGGCAGGGTGCACATTATAGAATAAGGGCAATTTTTATGAAAAGGGCATATCATATTCGAAAAAGGGCAACTTTTGCAAAGATTGTCTAAACACATATGGGTTAATTTTTATAAAAACTTATGCAGACAATCTGTTTTCTTCATAACACTATTTTTTTATTGAGAAAATGATTGTGCAATTTTTGAAATTTCATATTTATTTATTTATTTCATTTTTTATTTAGTTTAAAAAAATAGAAACCCAAATGGAAAAAATGTGCATTCTGAAAACGAAAAAGAAGATCAGAAATATATAGAAGTAGAAAGTAAACACATCAAGGTCAGGTTCGCATCAGGAAAAATGGGAGGGGATATTTTTTCTCGGAAAAGGGCAAGGAGGGTGGGATTTTACTGGAAAATGGACAACAGGGCGGGCCGCTTCGCTGAAACGCTCTAGGGTGATCCCTGTAACTACTTTTAATACACATTTAATAATTGTAAACCTGCAATATATATTATATATAGATTGAATTTGCATTAAGAAATATACTTTTTTACACTTATATCTGAAAATGATAATTCATGAAAAAAACTTACTCGATAGTAGACTCCTACATGACCTAAAAAATTAAAAAATTTATTAATATTTTATAAATATTAATGCATTTAAAAACACAAAAATCTATTAAAACAGAATGAATACAACATATCTGAAATTATGTGTTAAAAGAATTATTATACAAAGAGTTAAAAATCATCATTTACCTTCATCAATTTTATGTAGTGAAAAATTGCACATCACAAATAATAAACCTGCAGCAACCACTGCAACTACAGCAGATGGAGTGGCCATAACTAATGAAGATAAAGAAAAGAAATAAAAGTTATGCTGGATATCTACTGAATAAAAAGTGTAAAACTTTTCAAAAACATACTTAACGAAAAGGAAATGTGTAAGATTTACTTTAAAATTTGTTCTAGAGCTAAAATCTTTTTTTAATACTAGCCCACTAAACCCACTATTTTAAATCCTGTAGACCACCAATTAATTTGGTATTTATCACATGTCACTCTGGTTTACATGTCTAATATAAATTTCATACATATTTATGGTTAATGATATACAACAAAAAACTAACTGACATAGGTGTATGTATGTAGTATTTTATTATTCTATTCCTTATCGATTGCAGTCATTAATACCTGCATATAATAGCCATACTAGTAGTTGAGATTTAGATGTAGTAGAGAAACATTTAAATTACAAAAATTTGCATAAATATTTCATACGAAATGCTTTTATTTTCACAGATAACAAAACCTTTTTGTACTTCTTAATTTTTAAGCAAAAATTAATTAAGTTAAAAAGCTAAGGAAATGCCTTTCAATTAAGAATTTTAAATGGGGATGTGAAAATCTGCAGCTTGATAGCTAAATTATTTTTTTTATTAACTATTTAATATGTATATATATTTATAAATCTCATGTAAAACCATTTTCTTTTTCTATTAACAGCTATTTGTAATTAAAAAACGGGGGAGGGGGGGGCTGAAAATATCCATTCTAATATTAATTATACATAATCGATGTTGCCTACGATACGAAACAAAAACATACAGTAGAGAAAACATCAATGCGTACTGCTATTAATGCAATATTTTTGGAAAATAAAAACATTATTAATCAAATTAAAATGTATAAACGTTGTTACGATGGCCAATTTGTATGATAATTTTCATTTCTAAATTAATGCTAAGACATCACAAAACACCAGAAATAAAATTGAAAATAATTGAAAAAGCTTCTTACTTCAACTAAAAGAATTCCTTGAAAATATAAAATGCACTAAACAAAACTCTTCAAATGAAGTTGGAGGTGTGGACTTTTATATTATTAATGTTACATGATTGTAAACCCATGCTCATGCCGACTTATCAAATCCATAATCCATACTCAGCTGGCAGATATACTTTTGTTTTTATTTCAGTTCAGTTCGCCTGCCAAATTGTAAAATAAAAACCAAAATACAAGGAACACAGTAATAGAGGGTGCTGACAACGTAAATCGCAATCAATGGCCAGATTCATGTGTATCACTTTTAAGAGAGAGAGTCGTCAATACACTTTCTCTCTAATATAGGGTCGCTAGCTGACCCTAGAAACTCTGTATAATTACAGCGTTTAGATTTGTTCTAGGCGCTGTAGTACAATCAAGGGTTGTTAGCCAACTCTAAAGACGCTATATTATTAAGGCAACCAAATTTTTGAAACCCAATTTGAGGACAAGTCATCGCAGCGTACTCAAATTGAAGGGTTATTCGAGGACAGAGCTAAATTATGCTGTAATTTGAGGACAAATTTGTAAATTCGAGGACATTTGTTCTCAAATGATTTTCAAATTGCTGAGGACATAGGTCGAAATTCGAGGACTGTCCTCATCATCCGAGGACGTTTGGTCACCTTATATATTAGAAGAGAATGAATCCTGAGTCGAAAAGTCATACACATAGATATCAGAGCATATTTAAAGAGATTTTCACTGAGTGGCACTAAGGCTGTGACACCCAATGCATCTATATTTATATTCTGAATCGATTCTGAACAAGCACAATATAATTTTTCAGCATTTATATGGTTTAGTAAAGTGTCAGGCTCAAAGAAAAATGCATTACGTTCTATGGGGATTGCTCCTTTTGGCATTAATGGCCGACTTATCAATGTCTATTCTCTTCAAATATTTTTTCTAGGGTCAGCTCAAAGGCAGGGTATATTAGTTTTCCTTAATTTGTTTCTGTAATTATATATTTCGTCATGTTCTAGCTGAGTGTGAATCGCATGATCTTGTGTATATTTCCTGGAAATTTTACCCGTATTATTCCTTAACGTAGGTTTTTTCATTGCGAGCATAAATGAGTAAATTTTTAAGATGATGATTTTTTGTAAGTGTTCAAAGATCGAAAAATAACATGGTTCGCGTTTTTATATAATTTCTTTTATTTGTTTTACATAGAACATAGTTATTTCATTAACTTTTACTTTCTCTTACCCATAAATACTGTTTGGGGAGGGGTAACATTTCCGAAACTGAGTTTCTGCTAATTAAGCGTAAAATATAAGAATTAAACAGGGCAGTATTCTCAAACTAATGTAATGTCATTTTTCGAAAACTTTACGTATACATTAGACACAAATATATTTCAATCAGAATATAAAAATACTAAATATTTGATAAAATATGAATATTTGTACTAAATACTCTTTTAACTACTAAGCTCAGGTGTTAACAAAATTTTTTTTGCATAATTTATCAGCCAAATGTATTGTGCCACTTACATAAAAACCCAGGCAAATACAGGGAAAATTCAAAAGTTATCGTCGATAGAATAAACTAAATGTTAGCTCTCTCTAACGAAGAGAAAATGTTAGACTGTTTTACCCAAATCTTTATTGTAAATTAAATAATGGTAATATACTATACGTTGATTGAAAAGAAATCTGAATAAAATCCTTGATGAAAATTACCTTCTTATGGAAAACCATAGAAGATGATTTTACATAGGTGCAAGGCTTTCTTCTACATATAGGGTGTTGCCGAATGCCGAATTCAACAGACAGAGCCAAAGGGGGGTATAGTAGGCGTGAAAAGGAGGAAAAATTATTCTAGGATATACGTTTACAAATCTCGTTTAGTGGGAGAAAATCAGAAAAATAATTATGAAGTGAGTAATGTTGAGTGAAACAAAAAGGGCCAATAATAAGTAGAAAAAAAGAATTATCTGACGTAAAGCAAGATTGCAATATAGAAAACGTATCACAGTTCAAGTCAGAAAGGTTACGATGAGAATTTTAGGAACTGTTCGAAATTGCGGCCCTAAAAAAGGTCATTGCATAGCCGATACCGACAGAACGTAACATAAACAGTGTGCGGGCGATGTCTGCTGAAGCGACGATAGTCCGTGCTGTGGGATTCCCAGTATATTCAAAAACATCAGCTAAACAAGTGATTTCAGATGGCCTCAGAAAAATAAATTCAAGGAATTGAGGAGAGCGTGGTGGCTATACGAGACCACCGCGTCCAATCTACCCCCTGTGGTATGTAAGATCGAGGTTATCGAAGATTCGAAACTTAATGCAATCGAAAAATCTTCTTTGGATCATCATGCAAGACAAGACAAGACATTCGATCCGGGTGCCAAGCTTATTAGCTTTATGGCTGGAGTGTTTGTGTGGCCAGAATCTTTTGCTTTGCTTTAACACATGCACCATCATGCATGAGCCACATGTTATGGTACACATTGGCCAATATTTCATACAACAAATTCGGGAGGATGTGCTGCAGGAAAACAAGGTACTTTGTGCCATTGAGGACGAGGAGTACGGGTAGAAAGTACGGTCCCAACAAATATTATTCGAGAATCCCTACCCACATGTTATATTGAACTTGCTTGCATTTTCTATGAGACAGTGCTGTGGGAATTTTAGACCGACCATATATGCGCATTGTGTGTGTTGACTACGTCTTTTCTCATAAACCAAGCTTTATCTGTAATTCACAGTGTGGTGAACTGAGAATCATTATTTTACGTGGCATCAAGCATCCGTCGTACGAACTCTAAGTGAAGGGATAATCAGCATTGGCTAGGAGTTGGACCTACTGCATATTCTGGAGGAGGTGCATTTTTTAAGCATACAGTACCTTCCACATGTTTTCGTGCCGATTACTCAGTTCAGCTGCAACCGATCATGCATTTGTTGACGGGGAAACAGCAAACCGCTGTAGTGTTTGATTTTCTGTTTCAAGAGTACACACACTATGTTCTTGTTCTATCCTTATTTGGAACAATCCCATCTCTCGCAGCCGTCGATCGATGTCCGTGAAGATGGTATGATGTGGACAATGTCTCCCTGGATAGTGCTCTTGGTATATCCTCCCTGAGTGCTAGGCGTCCATTGAAAACCTAATGCGTATTCGTACATTCCTCGTTCGTGTAATCTGACATGTTGTTTCCGAATGTAGTTTGCCGCAGATTCTGCCCGCGAATTCTGCAGTGCTATCTAATGAATGCTCGTTGCTATTATTTTCCACATGCATATAGGAAATATATACATAAGGTTTCTTCTTCTCGACCGCAGGGCTCCTAATTCGTGCATTTATTTGGTCACTTTGTTTTACGATTTTCTCTCACTAAATGAGGTTTGCGACATATGTTCTATATGCACTTTTTCATCCTCTTGAAACCTACTATCACCCTGTTGCAATAATGTATACATCCGATAAATGTCTATATAAACGAGAGAAAAATAATAAAGTAACATATTTTTTAGTATACGTGGATGGTATCCTGATAACGGGAATTAAATTTGATATCAAAGAAATAATTAGTCAATTTGAAAAAGGAATATGATCTCACAAGTCTAGGTGAGGGTAAAAAAAATGACCTAGGCGTAAACATAAACGAGTCTGGGATAGGAATATTAACGATTGATCAACAACACAAAATCAGTGAATTAAGAAGGAAATTTAATTTAACAAATTCAAAACCCGTTAGTTTACCACTAGATTCAGATTATCTCAAAACTAACGAAGATGAAAAACTATTGCCTAATAATCACCAATACAGACAGGCACTAGGTGCCTTGTTTTATGTTGCAATTGTGTCTAGACCTGATATTTCCGCCGCTGTCAACATTCTCAGTTGCAGGAATGAAAAACCCAGAGAACGCGACTGGGAAGCCGTAAAGCAGTTTAACCGCTATTTAAATACTACAATAAATTACAAAATGATGTATAATGTTGAAAAACCACCAATATTAACATCATATACAGATGCAGATTGGGTAGATGACCTACTTGACAAAAAGTCTACAAGCGGTAACGTTTATTTTATTGGTAACAATAAAATTTATTGGGTGACTATAACACAAAGTTATCTATCCCTTTCTATAGCTGAGGCTGAATACATGCCATCTGGCGATGCAGTAAAGGAAATCCTGTAGATTTCAAAATTACCAAAAGACTTAGATTTACATCAGACTCATCCAATAACTATTTTTGAAGACAACCAAGCTTGTATAAAGCTAACCGTATCAGAAAACTACCATTACAGAACGAAGCCTATAGATCTTAAATTTCCTCTTATTAAACAACTTAATGAATAAGGATTAATTTAATTAGTATATATTCCCAGTAAAAAAATGATCACCGATATGTTTACTAAGGCATTTCCTAAAGTAACTTTTATAAAACAGTCACTTTATGAACAGTCTGCTACTGTATGAATAATAGTGTTATTGGGCAAGAGGGGTAATAATATACATATTATAACATGCCCAATACACTTTCTTTAAAGAACTTGCTTAGATGTAGTCGTAGTTAGAATTATGCGGACAGCACACAAACACATAAACTTTGTTTTTATGAATCAGCGTTTTCTTCTCTCATATCTATGCACTCTGCGAAGTGCTGCCAGTTATGTGTTTAATCTATATAGTACAGGGAGCCCTATAATTAGCTCCTTTTTTATTCCATATTCCTTTATTTTATACATAATTCAAATCAGTGTGAATTTTTCATTAAACAGATATAAATCAAAGTTTCTCTTACCTTTACATTAAATCACACACAAATTAATCAAGGAAAAATGTTTCTTTTCTGACATCTAAAACAAAAGGTGAAGAAGATGCACAGCTGACAATGTATAAATGTGAAATACGTTTGAATACATGGTGCATTCGAACGAAGATATTTCAGGTAAGAGAATACTTACCTATCTATTTTAATTGAAATTAAGATATTAATATAATATGAAGTAAAATGTATGAGTTTGCTAACTACACATAAATATAAAATATCCCGAGGCAGATAAATTTGTTCAAAAGACACCCCTCTGAATTTGTCGGTCAAATTCGGCAGTATCCTCCATACCTTCTATATACCATAGGTATAGGGTTTCTTAGCATATTTCCTGAAATTCACCAATTCTACATATTAGCATGAATTCACCACATTCGTCATACATACTCGCATTTATAGATTTTTCTGCCTTTTTATTTTGTGCGTGTGTGTGTGCAACATTCATGGAACAGAACTTGAGATAGTCCGACTTATTTCCTTTACATTACATCATATTATCTTTTATTATTATTATTGTTGTTATTATTATTATTATCATTATTATTTTATTTTTATATCCGATATATTACTATATTCTGGTGCACGTAAAATGTCGTGGCCGCAATGACCTTCCATGTTCTCATCCAAATTATACCTCTGGGGGGTCATCAAAATGGAGGAGCTATACCCTCCGTGGAGGATCAAAATTTTGATGGCATGCCCAGACCGTCGTCAGTTACCCATTGCGCAGTAGTAGTGCGACGTTAAACGCAATAAACCAACCAACCAACCAATGAACAAATATTACTATATTATTATTATTTATTTCTATATCCGGTAGATAACTATATTGCTACTATTATTATTACCTTAGGAATGAGGGATACAAAATACTTCTCCATTTTTTTCCATAGAGAGATGCTATGTTTGAAATCAAGCACTGATTTTATTTTTACATGTGTGACTCTTTTGTTATTAAATGTTATATTTCTAAAACTTTAATTTTTATGTTACACTTTTGCTTCTGTTTTTGGGAAATAAATTACTGGAAATTTCTCTCCTGTCATGGTCCTGTTCTATAACTTTCAAGATTGTACATTACACGACAGATTGTTAAATGCTTTTATATTTTAATGTCATTTCATAATAGTGTGTTATAAAGTTTGTATTTACATACGATTGCCATAGTAAAATTATTTCTAACGTAACTTTAATTGTGTGAAAAACATCAAAACCCTTCCTCAAAAAAAAAAAAAAAAAAAAAAAAAGTTACGAAAGGAAAAAGTTTTTTTTTTTTTTTTTTTAAATTTATTTAATAATGACGACATTAATTTTAAGCATATTATTTTAATTGTATTTAATTGCATCTTTCTTCTCCTTTTTATTATATTTATTTATTTATTTATTCATCGTTTAATATAATTCATTTTTTTTATTCCATAACACAACACTGGTTAAGTGTTACCAAATTGTGCAAGATCCACTCATACGGACCTGTCGTCACCCTGTAATGCAATGACCTGATAAAGTCCCCTTGAATATGGCCGGGGAACAATTGCAGCTGTGCTTGTCTATGGTCTGTGGATAACGGAGAAGTGTCTGTGCTCTCCTAGAAAAAACAGCCAACCGTGCCTCAATTAATTTGTAAGTGACTAAGATCTTGAGCCATACTTGCTATGCGTAATGAAGAAATTCATTGTGCTTCTTTAGGTTTAGGGTACGGCTAGCAGACTGCATCCTAACTTTCCCTCTTGTAACCCATCCTATAGTGCGCGTTCCATCTGGTCTTCAAGTATACATTATGCATAATAACCCAAATACGCGAGTCCAGTTTCCTCTATAGGTTTCTGGTAATCTGGTTCGTCTGAATTGAGTGCGAATCCTGCCTGTGCGGGGGCTGCGGTCAGCGACTTGCCTTCGTTCATTTATCATAGGTAATAAATGGACCAAAGGGGACCCTTGATCTAAGGAGGTGGCTGATTTCAATTTCTTACTTTTGTGCAGAGAAATTTAATTGTAAGTGCTCACTTACCCCTTTTCATGATGACCAGACTTTACTATAATAGTATAGCATATATAAGGTTTGCTCTGTTTTAAATTATTTAACAATACACTAAAATGTACTTTGAATAATTTAAATGCATATGTCCATTTTGTTTGAGTCTCTGTGGGAAAAAAAAAAGACTATAAGTACTACACATAAGAAAATCTAGGAAATTCGTGCGATGGTGACCTACAAAATGTTTACCAAATTTAAAGTCAAACGAAATCAGCATTTAAATGCTAACTTCTTCACTCGCATGCATACATCAAATAAACACTTACATTCATATATCACTGTAAAAATAGCAAAAACGAATTTAGGATACATTAAAACATATAAATATACTTAAATATAACATCGGATTTTCTTGTGATTACAATACTTACGTTGCATAATATAACTTCGGAAAGCAAAAAAGTTAAAATTTAGAAAATGTAATAATTTTTCGTCAGGGATTCAAAAATTAGCCTCCAAATTATATGAAACGTTTTACACGTGTTTAACTGAGTATTATATTTAATTTTTTTTAAGATATATATTCCGGCATATGACAGTAATTTCATATGGTGATTCAGGTGTCAGTAGCAAATCATCGTTACAAGCTTTTAACAGAAAAATTTGAAAAGACGTTTCGAACAGAATCGATACATTGATTTACTGTCTACTTCGTCAGTGACCTATTATATCCATCAAATACAATCCTTTGCACTTGAACTACCTGGTACAACATGCTTATCGATAGACACACACATATATATATGTATGCTAAAATTCACAAATCACACATGCTACTGTATGAAAAGTGGTATAAATGTTATACCTTGGAAAAAAGAGATACCATGCACTAATCAATAGTGCATAGAAACCTAATGTTTCATATTTGAATGCTTATTGATTTTTCTGGATTTGAAAAGACTTTAATCATTTATTTACAAAAGAAAAATAAACTCATTTTCATTTTTTTTTTCTTGTAAACAAATCATAATTAACATACGAATATGGATCAATACACAAATCGTTTATAAAATATCTAACCAATACATTGTTATCATATATGTTACTTTTCTTCATTAAAACGATGATTTTCATAAATGTAAAAAGCGTTCTTAGTTTATGTTTTGCACATCACGGCTCTGATACGAAAAATTAAAATAATTAATTTTTGGAAGACGAGAATCATCTTAATGATTTGTGAATTTTGAAAATGCAAAAACAGAATTAAGAAAAAGAAAAAATAGGTAATGAATAATTTGCATAACAAATTTCCCCATAGAATAACATAAGATTTGGCAGTCAGTGACGACAGGTAAAGTGTCCCCTTAAGGGCCCGCTTCACTCACCGCCGCCGGAAGCCGAAGCTAATGTTATTCTATGGAAAATTTTTCTTTACAAATAACTTATTAACTAATACATATTTTTAAATTCTGTTTTCACATTCTGAAATTTCCCAGCTGTTAAATTGACGGACCTTTCTAAAAAAAAATATTTTTTTTTTATATTTTATTTTGAAGCTGTAAAATACAAATTTTCAATATGTGAAATTTTTTCCTTTTTCAATTTCATAATAAAATATTAAAAATAAAAAAAAAATACATTAAAAAAAAAATCCGTCAATTTAACAGTTGCGAATTTTCTGAATGTGAAAACAGAATTTAAAAATATGTATCAGTTAATAAGTTATTTGTAAAGAAAATTTCCCCATACAATAACATTGGCTCGGGCTTCTGGCGACGGTAAGTGAAGAGGGCCGTTAAAGAGGTTCCAGTCTGTTGTATTATAATGCAGAATTTTCTAAATGAACCCCTATGAGAAAGCCAGGGGAAAAACTATGCGTTCGCTAATTTTTAAGAATTTAGATTTATTTCCAACAACAGAATAAATGAACATTATCTATATGACTTTGAGCTTTTACCTTCGTACCACGGTACATCGTTTTCAGATAAGAATTACACCAGTTATCTTTTATATGTAGTGCACTTAATACAATTTGCATAAGAAATGAAAATTTCTTCAAATGACTTTAACAGATTAAAGAATCAATAATCAGGGACCGATTTACTCAGTTGGAGGCCCAGGGCACTCATGTTCAATGGGCCCCTTTTCCTCGTACTTTAATATTACAACAAACAAATCAAACCGCATATTTTTTATTCATGTGTCGAAAAATTTTCTCTTCTTTTCATTTTATTGGTAAGACTTAAATAGATCCGATGCTTGTCTATCGAATCAATGTACATCGCACCCGCGTATCTGCACTGTGGTGCTTGCCTCGGATTTAGTTAGCCTTAGTAAGACTTTGGAATGCAGTATCGGTAGTATGCAGTTGTATTTGCGTTAAGCAAAAATATTGCAATTTTTTCAATGAACTCACAGTTTCCTTGAAAGATTATACCGCTGATTTATATAACAGCGCATTAATACCTCCATCTATCGATGAAAAAACAAAAAGCAATGATCATTATAACAAAATTTAGAAATTTTTCATTTTAACTATTTTTTTAAATGTATGATTGAATTTGTTGGAGGCCCCCCTCAGTGAGAAGGCCCAGGGCACATGCCCCGAATGCCCTGCCTTAAATCAGGCACTGTCAATAATCCTATTTCTAAAAAAGGTTTATCGTGCAGAGACAGGGTTCGCATAATATCGCGAATAAATTTAAACAAGACCCCCTTATCACATATTTATGACAAAAAGGTCTTGCATAAAACAATGAAATAATATTTCAAACTGACTCTTATGCACAGGGGCGTTTTACATACATCGACTACCCAGCACAAAGGTTAAAAAATTGATTAATGAGTTAGATACATTTTAAGAATGACAATCTATATTTTTAACAGTATAAAATTATAGCAACTTTAAATTGTGCTTAAGCTTTCTAGGCATAGTTAAATTCAATATTGCATTATATTTTTTACTTTGTTTCTATCATTAATTTTATCAACCTTACTTCAAAATAAAATTTTGCGCGAATGATTTTTATTTTTTATTTTATTTTTATTTTTATTTATTTATTTTTTTTTTTGGAAGAGGGGATAATTCGCCCTTTGTCTAATAAAATAACAAAAAACTTCAATTTTCTTCGAAAGTACTCAAGCGATTTTGATAAAAATTTAGATTTAGTGTGTTTGTGAGATGACTGCTCAGTCTGAAATACCATCATCTTCAGGATAATTAGCGTTAACTCGTAACTCGAACTACACCGGAGAAAAGCACGGCAAAAACCTGGTTTTGGAAATCACTAGAGCGATTTTGACCTCCCCCTTCCCGCCCTCCCCTCAAAAAAAAAAAAAAAAAATCTGCTGACGTCTTCAGGAAAATTAGCAGTCACTGGTAACCCCCCCCCTCCCCCCGTGCTTGCGTGGAACAAAATATAGCAGAAACCTGGTCTTCTAAGAAACTGTTTGTGCGATTTTGATAAAAATTGAGAGTTAAGGGCCCTCTTCATTCACCGCCACCGGAAGCCGAAGCGAATGTTATTCTATGGGAAATTTTCTTTACAAATAACTTATTCACTAATACATATTTTTAAATTCTGTTTTCACATTCTGAAAATTCCCAGCTGTTAAATTGACGGACCTTTTTTAAAAAATTATTTTTTTAATTTTTTATATTTTATTTTGAAGCTGCAAAATACGGATTTTCAGTACGTGAATTTTTTTCATTTTGCAATTTCAAAATAAAATATTAAAAATTAAAAAAATACATTTTTAAAAAAGGTCCTTCCATTTAACAGTTGGGAATTTTTTGAATGTAAAAACAGAATTTAAAAATATGTATTAGTTAAAAGGTTATTTGTAAAGAAAATTTCCCCATAGAATAACATTGGCTCGGGCTTCCGGCGACGGTAAGTGAATAGGGCCGTTAAAGGGTTTGAGATGATAATTCCGATTTGAAATCACCTTATCGCCTGGAAAATTAACTTTCATTGGCAATTCGCGATCTCCCCAGAGCAAACAAACAAAATACAGTCGAACTTCGTTAACGTGAATTACTTTTAACATGTCTTCCCAATCCCCGTCAAAATGTAGATTAGATTAGTTATACGAAGATTAGTTACTGACAGCATGAACTACTGATAAACATGAACACAATTTTTTTATCACCTTCAGATTCACGTAAACTGTAGGTGACTGTACATACTTTTTAAACAAATCATTATGGACTATGTATAATTTTTGCTATGAGACCGAGTTAACTCGGTCCTCCAGGCTCCAAGTCCTAAATTTAAAATAACTCATTAAAGTCTTTGGGTAACATCTTTGTCTTTTAGCGTGACAGTGAGATCGAAAATCGGCTGCCAGATTGTCTGCCATCTTCTATGATTAGATCAGGAAAACAACGTAAGAGCATTAGGAAAAATCTCAGACATCAAGGCGACGACAGTATCATCGATCAGATCAATTCTGTTTCAATGTCAACGATTAGTCCTTTCGCGTAAGAGAATATTTTATCAACTTTTCCTGTTTTATCTGATGATGTTTGAGCTTTGTCAGCTATAGTCATTTGTTAGAAATATCAATAAAGAGTACTGTTATTCTATATTGGAAATATCAATAAACTAAAATATTGTTATTCTATTATAATATTATAGTTAAAATGTAATTTATTTAAATTATGCTTTATGTAAAATGTTACAGTAGAAAAATAGTACTTTAATTAAGTATTATATTCTAACTAAGTAAAATATGATAATACTACTTTAAAAATTTAAAAGTCATGTTTAATAATAATAAAAAATCTGAAGCAACTCCACTCAATTTTAGTAATTAACGCTCTTTTATAAATTTAAATCACAAAATAAATTAGTAAATAAGAAAGAAAAAGGCAAAATTCGTAAAAGTGGCTAAATATTTCTCCTCGAATTTATACATTTGTAAACGTTTCCACCGTAACGTTTCCGAAATTTTTTTGTGCGTTGATGTAAAAGAACATTAATCCTTTAAAACGCAACGTCCTCGCCGCTTACCAATTACTAATTCCAAAAACACATCCTTTTTTTTTTAAAGCAAGATTCTATTGAATGAGCGAAATTACATTGCCTCTTAAAGGATTAGTTGTAGGGTTCGATTCACCTTAAAAGTGAGAAAGCACAAACCAGTTTAGGGCATGCTGTAGCAAAATTCTAAAACATGTACTGCATTCTCTTTTAAATAATTGAATGCATGGTTAGATATAACATGTACGTAGGTCATAAAATACGTAGAGTTAAAATGTTGGGGCACTTTAAACGATTTGAATCCTTGAATAATGATAAATAATTCTTCTTTGTGTCCTTACTCAAAAATCTTAACAGTTCATGCGATTTACCAACACTGTTGCGAATTTGTAAATAATTCTATTTATTTTTGTAGAAATTCTTTCAAAGAGGCTTAGTAAGTTGATAAAATGTTAATTATCTGCATTTCTAGTTTGTTTTAGTGGCGAGAAAAAATCCTTATTATCGATATACCAAAGATGGACGCTCTAACGTGATGGGTTCATGGGATACTAGCAATTTTCCAGAAAAATCCATAGAAGGGTATAAAAGAAGGCCCATGGCGCCAAATCGGGATCAGTCTGAGATTAGCTTCCGCCAATGTTGCATTGCTATTGAAAGAGCTGTAAGCCTCTTTGGAAATACAATTGCATTGCTGTATGTGTTAATGCTGTACAGTTTGTACTGTGGATTTGCTGTTGATAGCTGTTATTTAAGCTGTGTTTATTGGTGGAATTGAAGTTGATACTTGGGTTACGTGCTAACTCCGACGTGCCATCTCCGGACATAGTCAAAGTCCCTCTTTGTAAGGGATTAAAGTGTTGAAAAATTCCCATTTGCGCGACCAGAAATTGCAAGACCGGGCTTGCAGGGGATTTCGTCCTTTTTGACTTGATAATCTGAGAACGCCTGTAAGTCTGTTCCGCAGCAATCCCTACCACGGACGTAAAAAGAAAAAGAAAAAATAAACACTGGACACTCCTACGATCGCTGTGCATGAATCTGAGAACGCCCGTAACTCGATTTTGCAGCAATCAGTATCACGCACGTATGTTCGCTTCGCTCACATGAAAACCAAAAAAAAAAAACATCACTGGACACCCTGCCTCGCTGTGCATGAATCTGAGAACGCATGTAACTCGTTTTTGCAGCAATCAGTATCACGCACGTATGTTCGCTTTGCTCACATGAAAACCAAAAAAAAAAAAACATCACTGGACACCCCTGCCTCGCTGTGCATGAATCTGAGAACGCATGTAACTCGTTTTCGAAGCCATCACTTTCACTATCACGCACTAATGTTCGCTTCGCTCACATAAAAACCAAAAAAAAAAAAAACAAAAAAACCAAAAAAAAAAAAATCACTGGACACTTCTACCTAGCTGTGTATGAATCTGAGAACGCATGTAACTCGTACTATTCTTGTATTTTTACTTTATTCGCGCAAATGGGAATTTTTCAAATTACTTAAAACTAGTAAATTTATCGCCAAAATTCAACTTAGCTACATTACCGGTCAATAGACTTTAGGGAGTGGGCCAAGTATAAAATAATCCTTTTAAGACACATTCCTTCAACTCTTTAATCCCTTACAAAGAGGGACTTTGACTATGTCCGGAGATGGCACGTCGGAGTTAGCACGCCACCGATACTTGGTTAATAGACCTGTATTCTTTTGGAATTTTCTGTAAATAAAGCTACTGAATTTTTGTAAGTTTCGCCTCTCATTCTCGGACAACTTACGAACCCCCAAGTACGCAACAATACTTAACACGTTGAGCACTATGCGAATTCTTAAGGAAATCTCATTCCTCTGCTTAGAAGCACGTTATGTTTATCGTGTTTTAATAATATCCATCAAAATGCCTTAATGATATAATTCTGTAATAAATATAAATTAAGTAAATTTTAAATAATATTTTTTAGTTTTATATCTCATACTTTACATTGTCAGCCATCGGTGGTTGACGCGGCTTTATATCATATTTTACACTGTCAGTCACTGGTGGTTGACGCGGCCTAAACGGAAAGTTCTGTGTCAGCCACCGATGGCTGATATGGCACTCAACGTGTTAACGAACCTACTTTTCCATATTAATCTTTTAAGATACCTACCAATTTGTAGCTCAGTTGAATAAAGCGTTTTGATTTTAACGTGTTCATGTATCTATATATGTAAACATACACACGTATACATACATACATATTCGTAAAAATATCAAAAATATATTCGGGAGACCTGAAAATATATAGATACGCAAGTGTCTCCTAGTCTCATTTTTTCGTGATTATAATACTTTCGTTACATAATATTATAGCCGAGTCAAGTCAGGAAAATTGTACATAATAATTTCCACTTTTCATAAATTCACAGAAGGAAAGATCTATAAATGAATTTATTTTAATTTAAACTTTTTTTTCTTTACAGAACATTTTAAGTTTAATTATTTATTAGCATCATTTTTAACGAATTTCTTCTTATTAGTGAAGGATCTGATTATGTTATAATGAAAATAACGCCAAAATTATAGTATGGCTCTACAATATTAAATTCATTGTATTTTTTTACTTGCATTACCAGATTACCGTAGGTAATGGAAATATTATATTCGGTCAAAAAATTCGATTTCGATTTTTCAACTGATTTATATGTTTTTAGGTCGCCCAAGTTCAAAAAAAAAAAAAAAAAAAAAAAAGGTTTTCGGCATTTGGTCAGTACATGTTTGTGGGGAATCTTCTGACTATCATATTTCCGAAACTAAAAAAGACATAAGGACGTAACTTCAGAATTAACACAGATCTAGTATACATATTATTTTGCCAATTTTGTGTATGCAATATTATTTATGCCATTTCTCTGTATGGTACATAGCAAAACAGTTTTTGCCGAGTGCAACTTTACACACAGCGCGAACAATGTTTGTTCAGGTTACTTTATTTTGTTTGGCACAGCGGGTATATCTTCTTCTTGTTGGCCCTTCCATTTGAAAATAATCTCCAACATTCAACATGAGTTTTGTTGCATTTGACGATCGATGGGATTGTTTCCTTTTGACAATTGCATTTTCTTTACCGTGTGCAATCAGTGATTCAGCTCTAGTGGGGCAATGTATTGTAAGAGAGCCATTTTCCTAAGTTTGGTTTCTTGAAACAATATGTTTGCATTCACAAATGTTGTCATCAAAAGTTTGTAAAATACCTTTTTCCACTACTTTGTAGATCTTCCGCCAAAATCATATAGTCATTACTTTTAGTCAGACAAATCTACTCCTCCACGAATCTGTTAAAGTCGTCAATAGTAATACTTCCTTTGAGTTTTGTCATCTTGCTGCAAAAGTTCCTCTTCTATTCTAGAGAAATTCTGAATCACCTCCTTGAAATTTTTCATCGGAGAATTTTGGCATGGCTTTTTTACGAAAAATACAAGTACCAACAGAAGGGAAAGATATGTTATCCAATAAATATACATTTGTTAAAAATCTATCGAAAGTAAGCGTAACATCCGGATTACGTTTTGTTGAGAGACGTTTAAAAACAACTTTTTCTTCAAGTATTGAACTCTCATGATCTGTATTATCCACATCTTTGTCAGAATATATATTGGAGTCATAGATGTAGCCTGTGATAGCATCACATCTTTTCCACACTTTTATTTTCTCTTTTATTGGTTTTAGGTGTAAATACTGCTTTAGGCTAGAACGATCTTTGAATTTAGCCACGAATTCATTGATGCTCTGAAAGGGGCTATCTTCCCGAGCTCGTATAAATGTCTTTTAGAAACATGCCACCACCTCATATGTATAATGCGTCTTTGGAGCCTTCGCATCTTTTTCTGGCACATTGAAGAACATTTTTGTAAAGAGCAATTGGCATCTGTTACCGAAAATCGCATTTTTGATAGCTTCATTTCCCAAAGATAAATTACTGGACCAATAACCCAAAAATATCGGTACACGATCATACGAAATTATAAGCATAATTCCAACACCAGCATAATTTCTGAAGAGTATGTGTCAAGAATATCTACTTTTTTTTTTTTCACATCTCAGTATTTCAAGACGTTCGTTGGTACACTGGGAAATAAAAATGAGAAGAATGAGTGGGAATATAGATGTGAAACATTTGAATTCAGTAGAGGATCTGCTGATTTTAGCTAGTATTGCAGTTGGATGGCTTTACGATACATGGGGCTCTGGCTCAAAATTTGGAGCAACGTTTGATCGAATGACATGATCCGTAGCTTTTGTATTAATTTTTTTGGACGTTTATTTGTTGCCTTGCAATTTTATTTTGATACCTGTTTTCGATTTGATACCTGCTCCGCTTCATCGGGCGAGAAATCATCAGGGTCTGAGTCAGCCGATGATTCTGTGGAATGCTCGCAAGACTTGGCAACTTTCATTTCAGTGCCCCTGAAGTTCTTGTATTTTGTCCCAATTCTTAACAACTATTACTGTCAGAGGAACTGAGCACATATTTCGCGTCTGCATCGGAATCGTCCAATTCGTCACTTGAATCCGATTTTCATCAATTCTTCATTTGTCATTCCATTTCCTACTATTCATAATATTGCTATTCCTAAAAATACAGAAATAACCAGCTTTAATAATGAGGCATAGATATCTCTCAACAATCACTGGAACAATAATGTCCCAATAAAACAGACCATTGGGACACATGCGTCCCGTAATATTAATTTTTTTTTTTTTTCAAAATCTACAATGAAAATTCACTCACTTCAAATAAATAGGTTTGGCAAAATTGGCTTGGTTTGGCAAAATAGACTAATTACGGAAAAACACGAAAACATCACGTGTCTTTGTTCATATATCTCTGCCTAATATGGCTGCCAGAATGCACAAACTTTTATTCTTGTCAGAATTTGTTATGTAAAAAGCAAGCTTTCAAGGCGCTGGTGTCCTCTATCAGGAAAAAAATTACACAAACGTATGAATATCAGTGACGAAGCCGCTTCCCCTATTTAAGATTTTAAAAAAGTAATCAAGTAACATCGCCTCGTCGAAAGACTGAATTGATTCTTCCTCTGCTTCTGGAAGCGTTTCGTTTCGACGCTTCCATAGTTTTCTGAACCACGCCTCGCCCCTGATGAATATAAACACAGAAAACCATTACTATACTCCACTGAATTTTAAGCTTATTTAACTCAATGGATGATTAGAAATATCTAAGGGAGATATACGTCTCAGTGGGGCCGAAAGGGTTAATCATTATGAATTCAGTTAGTTCATCACTCGGTTTTTACGTAATTCTGTTTGTCCATTGTATGTGATGATGTAGGAAAAGTACATTGAATGTTAAACAATGTAACGTGCACGTACAGTTGGAAAGCGTAAATAATTTATGCAAACCGCATTATTTTTTGTTCTTTTTTTTTATGCTAGTTATGCCTTTTATGAAGTCACCCATTTAAAATTAGTAACTAAGTTTTATGGAAGCATTTCGACAATTAAGCTAAGATAAACACCATTTACTATAAAAGATTTAATTGAAAACAACCCGGTTTTGTCCCCATAATCTATAATAATAAATGGAAAGGTTTGTCTGTCTGTCTGTCTGTCTGTTCTTTTATACGTTCAGCCCCTATTGAACGCAGAAGTACAAGAATTGACATACGGATGCTCTGGAGCCTTTCCGATGTTTTCCTCGAAACAGAATTTAAAAATCTTAATTAGTTTCGGAGGTATTAATTTAAATGCTGACCCATATCGATCGGGAAAATGACCAAAAATCCTTATAGACTTCTAACAGATGACGTCATGCTGAGGGACAGTTGACCTTACTGACCCATTTTACCATTGCGGAATAGTGTTAAAAATTTATTGTAACACAGTGTTGTAAATGTATTTGTAAAAGCATAAAAAAAAATCGACTACTAAGCTTCCAAAGGCATGGAAAAAGTAGCGCTGTCCTTCAGCAAAGTACGGTTTCTAAGAAGAAAGTCACGTGGTTGTTAGAACCTAATTGCTTAAAAAGAGACATTCTATCAGCATTCAGCAGACGATTTTAACGGCTGTCTTTAACGGAAACAAAACATGTGCAAGTCATTAATGTCACATGATCTTTAACTGGGGTTAAAAATTGCAAATTTTAAAGTGCTTCAAATTTTCTTATTTGTACACAACACTTAATATACAACCTATTCAGCACAAAACCAACCTGCAGTTAAAATTTCATCAAATTTCATTAATAAACAAAGCAGTTACATTTTAATTGCTAATTAAATTTTATTCTAACACGTAATCTATCTTTCAATAGACGATAGGAGTTTCCATAGCAACAAAATACATTTGAAGGAACTAAAAAATACTTTTTCTTTTTCTTTTTACTTCCATTACCCGACTACCGTGGTATATATATAGGTTTTGGCGAAATAAAAAATATTTATTTTTCTTTTTACTTCCATTAATAAAACTACCGTAGATAATGGAATTAGAGATTTCACGTGATTTACATGTTTTAGAATGTCCTGATTAGGTTTTCTTTTGTATCACAGCTACTAATTAAAATAATTTCATAAGTAACACATTATTTGAAAGCTTTGTTGATTTGGAATTGAACAGTAGATTACAGAAATTTCTACCGCCAGATATTTTAAAATTTCGATATTTCAAATTCCAATTAAATTATTTTTGATACATCATTCGAAAGATATTTTAAAGTTCTTTTAAATTATCGAAAGTTTTCACCAGATTTACACGCTTTGAGGTCTCCTGAATTAGTTTTCTTTTGTATCTCAGCTACTAATTAAAATAATTTCATGAGTAATGCATCATTAGAAAGCTTTTTTAGATTTGGAATCGAACAGTGGAATACAGAAATTTGTACCGCCAGATGGCGCTGTGACATTTTAAAATTTCAAAATTTCAATTTCTAATTATGATTAAATTATTTTTAATGCATCATTCGAAAGATATTTTAAAGTTCTTTTAAATTATCGAAAGTTTTCACCAGATTTACACGTTTTGAGGTTTCCTGAATCAGTTTTCTTTTATATCTCAGTTATTAATTAAAAAAATTTCATAAGTAATACATCATTTGAAAGCTTTGTTGACTTGATACACATTTTAAAGTACTTTTACATTATCGAAAATGGAATTCGAGATTTCACCCGATTTACACGTTTTGAGGTGTCCTGATTAGATTTTCTTTTGTATCTCAGCTACTAATTAAAATAATTTTATGAGTAATACATCATTAGAAAGCTTTTTTGATTTGGAATCGAACAGTGGATTACAGAAATTTCTACCGCCAGATGGCGCTGTAATATTTTCAAATTTCAATATTTCAATTTCTAATTATGATTAAATTATTTTTAATGCATCATTCGAAAAATATTTTAAAGTTCTTTTATATTATCGACAGTTTTCACCAGATTTACACGTTTTGAGGTCTCCTGAATTAGTTTTCTTTTGTATCTCAGCTACTAATTAAAATAATTTCGTAAATAGTACATCATTAGAAAGCTTTTTTGATTTGGAATCGAACAGTGGAATACAGAAATTTGTACCGCCAGATGGCGCTGTAATACTTTAAAATTTCAATATTACAATTTCTAATTATGATTAAATTATTTGTAATATATCATTCGAAAGATATTTTAAAGTTCTTTTAAATTATCGAAAGTTTTCACCAGATTTACACGTTTTGAGGTGTCCTGAATCAGTTTTTTTTTGTATCTTAGTTGTTTATTAAAAAAAGTTCATAAGTAATACATCATTTGAAAGCTTATTTTAGTTGATACACATTTTAAAGTACTTTTACATTATCGAAAAATGGAATTCGAGATTTCACCCGATTTACACGTTTTGAGGTGTCCTGATTAGGTTTTCTTTTGTATCTCATCTACTAATTAAAATAATTTCATGAGTAATACATCATTTGAAAGCTTTCTTAATCTGGAATGGAACAATAGATTACAGAAATTTTTACCGCCAGATGGCGCTGTAATATTTTTAAATTTCAATATTTCATATTCTAATTATGATTAAATTATTTCTAATACATCATTCGAAAGATATGTTAAAGTTCTTTTACATTATCGAAATTGGAATTCGAGATTTCACCTGATTTACAATTTAAAGTGTCCTGATCAGGTTTTCTTTTGCATCTCAGCTAATTGAGTAAGAATAAGTAACTGGAATGGAACAATAGATTACAGAAATTTCTATCGCCAGATGGCGCTGTAATATTGATCTAATATTCTAATTATGATTAAAATATTTCTAATACTTCATTCGAAAGATATTTTAAAGTTTTTTTACATTATCGAAAGTGAAATTCGAGATTTCACCTGATTTACAATTTAAAGTGTCCTGATCAGGTTTTCTTTTGCATCTCAGCTAATTGAGTAAGACCGTTCAAAATTGGTATATGCAAGTTAATTAGGAGGGGCTGGAACGGTGGGGAAGGAATAGGCGCGCATGGGTTTGGGACCCGGTGCGAGTTTTTACCCGATGATAAAATATTTTTATTTTTATTTTTTTTTCTTAATAATAAAAGTTTGAGTTGAGAAGGAATATGCGTGTACAGCGCACGTATATCCTCAAACGTGCGCGCGCAGCGCGCATGGGTCTGAGCTGCCGAAGGCAGTGGCGTCCTGGTGTGAGTTTTTACCCGATGCTAAATGATATATTTTTTAATTCCTTTTCTTGAGAATGAAAGTTTATGAGTAATAACATTGAATTTTGAGAAGTCATAAGGATAGTGAAGGAATACGTGCGCGCAGCGCACGGGTCTACGCTGCCGAAGGCAGTGGGGACCCGGTGCGACATTTTTCCCGATCAGAATTTTTTTTCTCTTTTTTTATCACATGATACAAATTAATGCAATTTTGAGAATTCATTAATTATTGTGATTCATTTAAAAATAGTGACCAGCGAAGCGGGCGTAGCCTGCTAGTGAATAAATATATGTTTACTATAATTCGTATTATATATGTCAAATATATTGGGTGTTTGAATTAATTCATAGCGTTTTCTAATAGATGGCGTGACAAGTGGCATTTCCCAATAGATGGCGTGACTAGTATTCCCCGTAAACCTACTATCATTGAGCATCGTTATTAGTATATGTCATTTGGTTGAAGCGTAAATAACATAATTTTTTACCTCATCGAATATGTCTAACTTTGTGCCGGATAAAGTGTTTTTGAGGGGAGTTCTACTTCATTACTTTAATCTGAAGAAAAGCGCTACCTGAAGAAAGTTATCGAATTTTAGTGGAAGTTTATGGAGAGCATGCACTAGTTGAATAAACGTGTCGGAAATGGTTTGCTCGATTTAAAAGTGGTGATTTTGAGCTGGAAGACAAGGAACGACCTGGGCAGCCGAAAAAATTCGAAGATGAAGAATTGAAGTCATTGCTCGATGAAGATCCATGCCATTATGTTTATACATATATATATATACACAAGGTGATCAATTTAAAAGAGTACCCGGTGTTTTTTCTTATTACCCTTAAATATTACGGATGTGGCAACTATTCGAACACTGAACTATAATTGTTTGAACCTTGTTTAAGTGTGGGAGACAATTTCCAACACTGTTGGACTGTTACAAATTTATTTGTGAGGTAAAACAGAAATGGAGACGCACAATTTTTTTAATTATGTAATCATTTTATTTATGAAAAACAAAATTTAATTAAAAATTTTTACATTATCATTCCTACATTACATTTACATTATCATTATCATTTTTACATTGTCATTTCATAGGCTTTTCCAGAGAATTCCTGCAAACATCGATGAATTAAAACAGATCATAACTGAAGAAATCTCGTCAATAACACCAACAATGCTGCGAAGTATGTGAAAAACCTGGTTCGACGTGTTCATGTTTGCATTCAAAATCGTGGCGAACATTTTTCTGTGGGGAATGATAATGTGAAAAAATTGAATTAAATTATGTTTTTCAAAAATAAAATTATTACAGGATTTAAAAAATTTGTGCGTCTCTATTTCTGTTTTACGTCACAAATAAAGTTGTAACAGTCCAGCAGTGTTAGAAATTGTCTCACAAACTTAAACAAGGTTCAGACAATCATACTTCAATGTTAGAATAGTTGCCCCATCCGTCAGATTTAAGGGTTATACGAAAATCCCACAGGTACTCTTTTAAACTGATCACACTGTACATACATATTATATTAATGAAAAAAAAAATCACTTATTTTGATTTAAATTATACCAGATCTATGTTTTAAGCATTCATTTTAAAGTTATTGACGAGTTCTTTTGAAAGGTACTAAAAATATGCCTCCATCGTGTTGGAGAAGCATTTCTTTTACGTGTCCAAATATTTTTTCTTAGTTAATTATTACTATTGAAAGCAGCTACATGTCAATTTGTATTATATTCTGCGAAGTAGTTCCTGAGATACAGTTGCCACAAAATTTTTGTCACACACAGACAGGCAAACATTTTCCAAATATGGTTAAATTTTGTTCTAGATCTCTCAAAAGATGTAAATCGATCGGAAACAGGAAGCCATAAATTTTTACGAAATGAATACTTTCTTTTACTGAATATAAATGGAAGTAATAAAATGAACATTAATGTTATTCAGAATAATTCAACAACAACAAAATAAATAAATAAATAAACAAAATAAAATAAAATAAAAATGAAGCACCTCTGTATCAAGCTATGTACTCGTCTTTAAAAATAGTATTAAATTCACAGATAAAAATTAATTAATTAAATAAAATAATACTTTGTTTAATCCAATTTTAACTTTACCTTAATTAAATAGAGTTAGATTAAAACTAAAGTTGAAACCGAATTTATACATTACCTACATCTTAATATGCATTGCAGTAGATGTTATCAAATTTAAATAATAAGTGCTATATTAAAACATAACTGCCTTCGATTTAATAGCATTACAACTGGTTCTAAATACTACTTGCAATTTCTCCAATTTAAGATAGTATTAAATATTATCTAATACATATTAGTTCCTCATATTATTATAGGTATGGGAAATTTAAGTATTCATGAAAATATTCTACTTAGATTTTTTTTTTTTTTTTTTTTTTTACATGTTTTGAAAAAAAAAAAAAAAAAAATCAAACATAAAAAAAAAAAAAATTGACATTGTGTTCGTCTGTTGGTTTGTCAGTTTGTTAGTTGTTTAGTTAGTTTGCTAGTCTGTTTAAACCTCAAAAAATGAGTCATGGTAAATATCTCTAATCTATTTTAAAACATGATTTATAATACTGATAAGGACTTTATTAAATTTTAACATTTTAGTTTGACAGCTCATAAAATTTTTCGAAAATTAAGATTTTCTTAATGTGATAGAATAGGGAAAAATTCCACATGAACGTCCATTACAAGAATTATATGCATCGCAAAGATCTCAAACTTGTTTTAAAAATACTATATATGACACTGGAATGAACATAAATGAACATCAGTTTTCTACTATCAAAATATTCTAAGTTATTTAAATGCATCCCATTTTTTATAAAGCAAGTTACGCTTTATATGACGTAATCTATTTAAGGTCAGTAACAAAGATTTAATGGAAGCATTCCGACAATAATGTTCACATAAACGCTATTACTGCGAGAGATTTTTTTAAAATATGAATTTATATAAATATGTGTTTACTATTATCCATACAATATGTATCAAACATACGTTAGTAAGCTTTATTTAAAAATTGTGTTAACCCTATGCTGGTCCTATTTAATTTCACTCCTTTTGTCAATGTTGCCAAATTTAGGTACTTTTTTATTCAATATCCACCACTAAATTTTAACTGTAATGTTTGCCACTTACTTCGAAGGTTATTCGTCCATTATGCATTAAAACATCACACCTTATAATTTGATGATAGTTAAATAGCGCCATTCTCTAAATTACTCTCTCTTTTAGCGGCATTCTCTGTTCTGACAATACTGAGACGAAAGAACATACAGTCTAAAATATAAGCTATTGCTGCTCGAAAGCTACCCAACAACTTTATCGGAGTGTAGTAGGGTTGTTTTTAAGCATAAATGAAATCCGGAAATGTAAACAAAGGACCCAATATTTGGCAATAATTCACCTGAAGGATGTTTAAAAGGGAAAAGGATATAGGGTACTTTGTAATCGCGATTCTCTGATTGGAGGACTTCATCCTAAAAACTACCGTATGTGATTCTGAAAGACCCTTCAGACACTGGCAACATACAGAGCTTCAAAACTCATAAATTACCTATTGTCCGAAAGTGACACTTGAAATGTTGCACACATTTACAATGAAGGACATTACTTTTTATTGCTCTTTAACAAAAGAAACCCCCTTCTTATGCAATTATCGCACTAGGAGGTTTGTGAGCTTCGATTGCAGCGAGCGTCGATCTCCTAAACCCCATCAAAGAAATATCAATAGAGCCGACTTGCAGCTTAATAAGTTGCCGGTGTCTGAAGGGTCCTTAACAGTCGAAATTGCGTGAAAGTAGAATATACGTGAAGCAAAAGTATCAAACGAAGATATTTCGTCAGTTTTCCTCATGAAAAACTTGTTTATGCGGCACTATGTGCTAAAGCCGTTTATACGGAACTTCGTCTGATAGCGGCTTTAGACACACTGTTAAAAATTTCAACAGAAAGCTCTGTATAATGTATTATCTCAAGTCTCACGTAAAATTATAGAGAAAAATAAACGGAGATGTTAAAAAACTTATTTTATATATTTACTTTAATAACTAATATTAATTCAATTAATTATTGATGAGAATATATTTCGAACTTCGAATGCTTTTTCTAAAGTAGAAACAGTCATTTTTAATTTTAATTAAAAGATTAAATAATAAAATTAGGTAAAAATACAGAATAAAGATTGAGAATCTCGATTATTCACTTTTAACTAAGAATTACTGTAAATTTACAGAAATGTTTAACAGTGCAGCGGGGCTTGTGGTCCGAAAATAGGTGAAGAAGCACTTCACCTAATATTTTACAATGTATTCATCCATAGAGTATAAATTTACCTTTAAATAAAATGAGTGTTTTTAGTTAATTTTTAGTTAAAATTATGCTTAACAAAAATTATGCATTGAAACAACTTAAATGTTATTTTTCAGCTCTTCACTTATTTTCGGTTCACGAACCGCCACTGGCTTTACAGCGTTAGTGCCGGCAAAGGGTTAAAATATGACATTATATATTTCTGTACTGATAAGTATAAAGGATTTAAGTCCAAAAATGTCGATTTTGAGTTAAGTACATAGTCAGACTCAAAAAAAAAAAAAAAAAAAAAAATCTCTATCGATTGGTATAAATGATTTAAGTCCATGTCATTTAGTCTTTGAGAAAATCCATTAGTAAAAAAAGATTCAAGTCAGAAATTTAGCATTAATCTTTAGTATAAAATATTTAATTCAATTTTTTTCCTTTATTAAATGAAGATTGACAATCACTGAATGGTATAAAGGGGATAAATCAACCTAATCCCTTTTTCCTAATCGATTCTTCTGATTAGTTTTTAGTTAGTTTGATTTAGTTAGTTTTTAGTTAGTCTGATTAGTTTTTTGTTAGTTTAACTTTATTTTTCGTCTCCTGAAAAATCAAGAATATGGACTTAAATACTTTTTACTTATCAGTACAGATTTATTCTTAAAATCATTTGAGAATAAATGAATGAAACATTTTTTGATTTTTTATCAATTTTTGAGAAACTGTAGTATTTCCTAAAAATAATACATCTGTTTGATTTCGTGGAAACTGATGAAACATGAAAACTCCTGCGATGCGAAGCGGAAAGAAAAGCAAATTTCATTTTCCGATCTTTCTTTTCTTCTGCCAGATACTGTCAGCACGAATTACATTCTTTATCGACATCTCTCTTCTCTCTTGCAACGTGATGGTACCGTTCCGACAAGAAACGTGTCATTTTCCCTTGTTCTCAGTGTTGATGACGAATAATAGTAATATCGCTTAGTTTCTTCATGCATGTATGCTGGATATTCTTAGAATAGAGCTTTCAGAAAATCTATATCGTAATGAAACAACTGAAAAGGAAAGAGAAACAAAAAGAAAGCTTAACATATACGTTAATATTATTCTCAGTTATGTAGCACAACAGAATAAAATGTTTGAAGTATAAATGTATATGTTTGTTATATATATTCGTTCCGAATAAAATTATAAATTCTAAAAGGAATAAATAGATAAATAAATAAGAAAACTAATTATTTTAGACATAGTTTATTAATTTTGGTTTACGTTATAAAATATCACTATACACTAAAAAACAAAAAATCTGGAGTGACTCCACTCGACTTTCCGAACATTGAGTAATTAACAGTTTTGTAGATAAAGTAAAGAAAGAGGAGTTGTTAAACAAACGAAAGAGCGAAAATCATAATAGAGTGTTTGAGTATTTTTCTCCATGTATTACACGATGTTTTATTAAACGCTACTGAACTTTGAGCCCATAGATCATAATGATAAAGAATTTTTCATTGTGTCCCTGTAAAAACCTATAAATGCTAGATTCACCAAAATGCTTATAGTTAGTGCAACAGCGATTTATAATATTCAGATAAATTTTCAGCTCCATTGAATAAGGCGTTTAGATGCTATCGCACTTTTAAAAATTTGGTACCATAGGCCATAATGATAAAGAATTTTTCTTTGTGTCCCTGTAAAAAAAAAAAAAATGTAAGTGCTAAATTCACCAAAATCTATACAGTTCGTATAACTGTGACCTATAACATGTGTACAAATTTTTTGCTTAGACTAATAAGGCGTTTAGACGCTATCACACTTTTAAAAATTTGGCCCCATAGGCCATAATGATAAAGAATTTTTCCTGGTGTCCCTGTAAAAAAACTGTAAGTGCTAGATTCATCAAAATCAATAGGGTTCGTGCTACGGTGACTTGCAATATGCGTACCAACTTACAGCTCATTCGAGCAAAGCGTTTAGACGCTAGCGTGTTCACTCACAGACATACACACATACATACATACATACATCGTAAAAATAGTGAAAACGGACTCAGGGGACCTCGAAACGTATAGAAACATTGAAATCTCAAATTCGGATTTTTGACATGATTACAATACTTTCCTCACTATAGTGCTCGGAAAATAACAACAGTAAAAAAAGAGGAGAAATATTTGGACACTCACTTTTCTTTTCAAAAATCACCAATTTTAAAATTCAAATGTAGGTATGTAACAGATAGTGGTTTTGCCTGACATCGAACACCTAAAACACAAATGTCTGCTGGATGTGGATATGCGGTATCCTACAAAATCGTTTCATCCTTATTCTTAAATGATTAAATTGGGCGTTTTTCAAAAGAAAAAGAAAAATTATTCAACTATGTTTTTTTTTTTTTTTTTTTTTTTTTTTTTTAAATTTGACAGAACTATATTTCTTTGAATCTGGCATTTTGCGTCGTTACCAATTTATAGTGTTCCACTTCGAAGATGCCTGCCATTATCGAATTTTACCATTTGATTTCTTACTCTATCTTAAAATATTTTGTGAAATCCGTAAACACTTTTACATATATATTTTTTCCTACTTCTCATTGGTGAGGATCGAACCTTCGGGTCGTAGTTGTGTACTCTAACCACAGAGCCAACGGGTCTCGGCTGAACATTTCCTGATTATTTAGACTAGTGTTTTCAGATTTTTTTTTTTTGAAAGGGTGTTAAAATACAAATATAAGTAGTCATGTCGTACTAAATAAAATTCTATCATAGACAGAATTTCATCCATAGTTTTGGCTTTTAGTGTATATTTAAAGGATATACATATTTCTCAATTTAAAATGACTCATGAATAAAATGAAGAGAAAAATTACATAAGGAAATAGGTAAAATAATCTAATGTACTACTTTACATTACTTTCTCTAACATATATTATTATAGACTGTATATTTCTGGCAGTATTACCAACTGTAGTAGTTTGTTCCTACGCGTAGGGAAATTTCACAGTTTTCTTTAGGATGTAGGAACGAATTTTAAATTTGAAAGGGCTTTTGGGGAGTTTTATTTTGAGTTTTATTTTTATAGGTTTTTGCATGGATTTTGTTAATTTTTCCACTTTTTCATGATTTGAAGTACGAATTCATTGAAATATGAATTTTTATCGTAAGAGAAAGGACATTTTGAACTGTCAATAAAGACACTGCAATATTTGAGTTGGTATCCCCTGTTTGAATATTTTAACTGCATTCATTATTCATAAAACATTTATAGAATTTATGAAATTTTAAAATTTATTTCAAATTGTTCAGTGAATTACCGCTCAAATCCCTCTCTGAAATTTATTGGATTGATTTTTGTGTAGCGTTGTATATTATCTATATGTGTAGGAATTATGTGGCGGTTTGTAATAGAAAAGAGAGTTTGAGAAAATAGAAAAGTGGGAACAAATTAACACGGTGTCTCCAATTTCAAAATTAGTATGTTTTGGCTACCACATGACTTTCTTCTATATTTTCCTATAAAAATTCTTTTAATAAAAATAATTTATTAAAATTATCTTCCATGATGAATGCAGACGATTTATATCCTAAAGTAGTATAAGCAGTATAATACCATAGCCCCCTAAACTAGATACCTTCCGCGTGGCTCAGAAACTTGGCAACAGTTCAAGCGGTAGACAGCGCCACCTGATACAGATCGCGCGACTTTTTTATTCAACAACCATCAAAAATTTTTAAAAGTGGGATTTGATATACATAAAAGGCGAATAGAATCGAAGAAACGTCGATTATATATATCATATATCACTTCTTAAAATTATTGGTGAGAGTTGAATAAAAAAGTCGCGCAATCTGTATCAGGTGGCGCTGTCTACCGTTTGAACTGTTGCCAAGTTTCCAAGCCACGCGGAAGGCATATAGTTTTGGAGGCAATGATTATACTCCTATAAGTAGTATAATACTAAATATTCAAAGAAAGCCAATTTCTATTCTCTATAATATGATATCTTAAAAAAAGAAAAAAAAAAAAAAAAAAAAAACACAACAACAACAACGAAAAAAAGAAAAAAATCATATACACCCCGCGACAAAAAGATAGGTACAAAGGGTTTTTAGTTCCCCATCATACTATAGGTATGGGGAACTTAGGTAATCGTGAAAATTTTCGACCTCGGTTTTTTGACTTTTCTACACGTTTTCAGGTGTGAGGAATCCGAAAATGACAAAATTTGTATGGTGTCTGTCTGTAGGGTGTCTGTTAGTCCGTTAGTCCGTTAGTTCGTTAGTTTGTTAGTCTGTGTACACGATATCTCAAGAACAAATTGTCGCAGAGAGGTCAGATCAGTTTTAAAATGTTACTTTCGACACTGGCAAGAACCCTATTCATTTGCAACATTCGATTTTAAAAACTTCGTAAGTTATCAGAAATTTACGATTTTCTTAACATGGGAGAATAGGACAAAAATTCACTTAAACGTGCATTAAATGGAAACTTTTTACTGTAAAATTGTCAGACCAGTTTTAAAATATCAGTTTTGATGCCGGAATGAACATCAGTAACTATAAATATGCTTCTTTGAAAATTTCGCAAGTTATTGGAAATTTACGAATTTCTTAACATGGTGGTATAGGGCGAAATTTCACATAAACGTCAATTTTTAGAGATATTTTCATCGTAAAGATGTCAGACTACTTTTGAAATAATATTTAGGACAGTATGAATATTGATGACTATGAATTTTCCAATATAAAAATTTCGTAAGTTATTGGAAATTTACGAATTTCTTATCACAATAGAATAGGGCAAAATTTTACACAAACGTCAAATCTTGAGGGATATTTTCATCGTAAAGATGTCAAACCACATTTGAAATATTATGTAGGATACTTACATAAATACCATAGAGTATGAATTTTCCAATTTAAAAAAATCGTAAGTTATTTGGAATTTACGATTTACTTAAAATGGCAGAATAAGGCAAAATCGAGCACAAACGTCCATTTTGAGGATCATAAATATATCAGACAATTTCAAAATAACATTTATGATACTTGAATGAACACGATTGACTACAAATATTCTAATGGGAAAACTTCGTAAGTTATTGAAATTTAAGATTTTATCAACATAGCAAAATGTTGCGATATTTCATATAAATATGCATTTTTGGGATTGTTGCATTGGAAATATTAGCATGAAAAATAAACTACGAAATTGATCCCAATAAAATAAATTAATAGATTAGAATAAGATAAATATGTTGAACTGAATGGTGGGTAGCCTATTAGGTGAGGATTTCGTTCTGTCATTGTGCCAAGCGTTTGGTCAAATTCATTTCTCTTAACATGAATATAATATGAGTAGGGAAAGAACACCGCTTTTAACACAGGCGGCGGTGGCACTGTGGCACCGGCAAGTCGTGCGGGTGCCGCACCACCCCCTGAGGGGTCTAGATGGGTTGACATTGACCTTGAGACATCCTCTAACTTGATCGTGAAAGATGACGAGGGTATTAATGAAGAAAATTAATTAAAAAATTTAATGAGTGATTAATTGTAAAAGGTGACGATGGTTTTAAAGCGATGTTTGCGGTATAAGGTAAAAAGCAGGATATTGTTTGTGAGTCATTAGGAAATTAATTAGAAGGTTAATGAAGAGGTTAATTAGGAGGTTAATTAAGAAAAAATTGAGAAATAAATAAGAAATCGATTGAATTTAAGGATGTAGATGTGGATAGAGTATGCAAGAAATAGAGAGGTCTGACGGGGGTTCGAACCCGGTACCTGTCAGTAAAAATATTTCCATAAGACAGTAGTTTTCGAGCGCGAAACCACTGACCTATGGAAATATAGCCTGATGAGTCTATTTTAGGTATGAATGTGTGTGGGTGTATGTGATTTTTCTATTATATGTCTGCACAGTTCTTTTTTAAACTGTACAAACATATATTTTTTTTTTTTGGAAACTCAATTGAAGAGTTCCTTCTTTCTTTGAAATCCTCAAAAGAGGATTTCTTATTATTATTTTTTTTTTTTATTATTCATTTTATTTTTATTTTTCTTTGATGTTTTAAAGGGGTCCCGCCATCCACCCGCCGCATGTGTGCGACGCCCCAATTTTTTTTTGAACTTGAATCATCATTTTCTGATCTTCTAACTTTTCTAGGATCTTGCAACTTCATTTTCAATCTTCTTTCTTCTTATTTTTAAATCTTAAGTTTTTTCTTTATTTCTTTTTAGGGGACCCACCATCCACCCGCCGCATGTGTGCGACGCCCCAAATTTTTTTCTAATTTTTTCTTCATTTTTTCAATTTTTTTCATTTTTCAATTTTTTTCATTTTACTTATTTTTCAATTTTTTTTTATTTTATTTGATAGTGACCATAGGCCAAGGAGTGTATCCCATCATTCAACAAATATCTCTTGTCGTCAAATGGTGAGAGTGACACTTTATTTATATGCATCGTATAAAGTTTGTGACTCTCTTGACCAATTTTTATTTGGCGGGCCATGCTAATTCTCCGCTCCTGTAGGCAATTTTTATAATTTTGATGTTTTAATTTTTTTCTGATATAGGCCTTTGACACACCCTTTGCCGTCTTTTTCTCCCCGTCTTCTGACTTTATGCTGTACATCTTGGATTTTAATCCTATGAACTCGTAGATAAATTTTCCATTTAGTTCATCCTTGAACTTCCCAACAACTTTTTTGTTTTCTTGTGAATGAAGCGGATGATCTGTAGGATATTCTGAAGTGTCGAAAAGATGCAGGTGTTGTTTGATGTCTTCATAGATGTCTGGAGTTGTTATGTGGTATGTGAGTGAGTCTGTGTCTGTGAAAAGTAACTTTGCTTTATCTTGATATGTTTTCTTGATGAAATTGTAGTGGAAGTCATACATTAGAAGTTTGGAAAGTTCAAGGATGGTGAATCCAACGTACACAGGACGATTCATTAGTATCGAACTCTTCACCCTCTCCACTGCTGCTAAGTTTTGATTAAATATTTTAAAATTTTTATAGTATGGGGAGGCGACGATTTTCTCAGCTCTTATTTGAGTATTGCAGAGCTCAATATTTCTTCGTTTTCGAAGATTCTCGATTGTTTTCCCGAAGACTGCATTGTTGAGTAACTTGAAGAAATTTTTTTCGAAGGTGGACTTAGACTGCTTGCGTTTTTCGGTGTTAAAAGAGATGTACGGTTTGAGCCAAGGTGCTTGCCTGAACTGTAGGACTTTATGGATTTTAGAGAGAATTAAGCCTTGCTGAAGATAAAACTGTAGAATTCTGTAATGGGTGACATAGTGTTTCTTATGTTGGAGATTCGTTATGAGTTTCTTAGAGGAAGTGAAGGGTCTATTGTTGAGGATTTCTTTAGCATAAGGGGATAGCATATTTTCTTGAATTGTGATATGTTCAGGTGCTAGTGGATATTCTGAATGAGTGTCGTGTAGATGTTGGGGGTAGTCTAAATCCACCTCGAAAATAAATCCGACGGGTGCATCCGCTTGTAAATTCAGAATGGATTGTGATGAAAAGTTCAGTGGGTCTACCCACTCGAAGCTACCGACTGGAAGATGCTGGCAGCAGGACCACCCGTACAAATTATTACTATCCCAGTACATAATGTATTGAGATGGAGATGTTGGATCATACTCTGCAGTCCCGGGAATATTTGATTTGGCATATCTCTGTGATATTTGGGAGATTCCTCCTCTCACACCCTGCTCGATGAAGAGAAGCATATCCACATCAGAAAACAACTCAAGCTCAACAGATGTCATTTTCAGACACGCTTGCCATGAAAGACCAGGTGCTGTAAAGCAATGAGTGGGGTCCAACTCATAATATTGTTGACAGAGTTTCCTAAAACTTTGGAAAACATCTGCCAACAACAGCACATCGACCTTGACGTATAAATCATGGTATTCACCAAGATCTTCCATGTTAAAGGTGCTCCAAATTTTTTGAGCATGGTTGTAGTCTTCAGAAGAAATGTCCTCATCTATTAATTCGTTGTAGAAAGCGCTGGGAGGAGGAAGCTGGCTTTCTTCAAAATTAAAAAAACTTTTCATATGTGAATATGGGTATACACCCTTTCTTAAAAGTAGAGAGAAATCTGTTTCTGGATTGAAGTTTTGTTTTAGGAGGTGGAATTCATCTTGTTGTAAATTCTCCACGAGTTTCTCCAAAGAGGAAGGTAAAAACTGTAGAGAATCGAGGAATATGAGATGAACAGGACAATTTTTTTTTACTAATTTAAATGCTGTGTATTTTTCCATTGTGTTAGGGATAATTTCTATGGAATAATTTTCTAAACTGCCTAATTCTGAAATTATTATGTGTGCATCATAGTTCTTGAGATTATGGAAGATGACGGGGATACTTTTCGGTTGTTTCAAATTTAAATTACACCCCACATGAGCAGCACCTCTATATTTACCGCTAAGATGGTCGTGGTCTCTTACTCGTTGTTTTAATAAGGTGTTTCCGCAGATACAACAGGTGGTGGCTTGTTGGAACGAAATTTCTTCATCCGGTGTCAACTGCATGGGTGTGATGTACTTGAGTTTTTGGGCTATTTCGTCTTTTTCTTGTAGGATTGCTTGAATGAAGTGTTCAGCGGCATTATCACCCCTGAACACTTGAATGGGTTTATATGAATCCCCATCGGGACCCACGATGAGGTAGGCATATCCACAAGGTATGTGTTGAGCTGTTTTTATGATGAAGGAGGTATTATCATTAGGATTAGCAGTGGAGATGGGACTTATTAGACTTTCGAAGTCTGCATATATGATATAGGATTTAGGGTGTTGCATATGGATTGAAGTAAACGATAATTTATTATTGGTGTGATTAGGCATTTTTATATTTTGAATCGGATGGTTCTTGCAATATTTTTGATGGTCTTTTAAAAGATCTTCTCTGGAAAATCTGTGCAAGCAGCGGAAACAATAAAAGGTTTTATGTTGATAGTTTGTTTTATGTCCTAATAATCTTGAAAAGTGTTTAATATATACATAGTGTTGATTGCCTTCCACATCTTCTAAAAGAAGCAAATTTATCACGTCTTCATCTTCTCGTGAGGAAATATAGAGAGGGCAAATTTCATTATCTTGATCATATATGAAGACGTTAATTCTTAAATGGTTTAATTTTTCTATTTCAGGGATTTTTGTGAAAGGTACGGGGCAGGTAATGTCACCTAGAATTATTTGATTTTCATATGGATAATATTTATTAACTCTGTCAGGATTTGTATTGAATTTTAATTTGTGAGCTAATAGAGCCCAAATTAAACATTTATTGTCATTATTTTGGATATTTATTAAGGCGTGCTTTCCTTTTAAACTTGTGGGGGTGGGGATGAATTTCCCGCCACGTAAGGGATGGTATTTAGCACATTTAATTTCTAAATTTATTATTTTTTCCAATACCCACCCCGACCCTAAATTTACAAAATCTTCCACCTTCTGTTTAATTTTTGCAGCCATTTCATAAGTGTGGGTGCTTAACTCATGTGAGGTGAATTCAATAAAAACTTGAGAGGTGAAATAAAATGTAGCTATTTCTTTTTCCTTATTCTCTAAAACTTTGGAAAATTCGGCTTTAAAAACACTGTGCCACTTTATGGCATTTTTTATAGAAACCTCCTCTTCCAAAATTTCGCAGATTTTTTGGTGGTTATCTTCGAAAAAAACATCTAAGTCTTTCAAGGTTCCTTCAGTCGGGTGAATTAGGTGTGTGCAAAAAACATTTAATGAATTTTTATTCGGTTTTATATTTTTACTAATTTTAATTTTTTTCAAAGGCTGAGGGTTATTTTTACAGTGGAAGGATCTTTGATGTCGCATAAGATTATATTTAGTTGAAAACTTTTCACTGCATTCTAGACAAGGGTGTGTCGGGGTCTTTTCATGCATTTTTTGGTGTCTTCTCAAATCATCCTTACGAGAAAATTTCTGCTCGCATTCATCGCATGAAAAAGAAGTTTGTCGCAGATGAATTCTTAAATGACGTCCCAAGTCATCTTTTCGACCAAATTTTTTTCCACAATCTTCACAAGAAAACAGTTTTTCATTTTTATGCACCTTCATGTGCCTAAGAAGGGCATCTTTTCTAGAAAATGTTTTTCCACAAACTTCGCATTCGAAGGGTTTTTCAGTGTTGTGGGTGCGAAGATGCCTTTTAAATGTGCCCATATGTGTAAAAACTTTCCCACAGACGGAACATGTCTGAAATAGACAAAAAACCTATTTTAGTATTTTAATTATTTTTTAAAATTTTAATTATTTTTTCACTAACAAGTGTTTTTAATCTATCAAGATTTATCTCCTAACATTTTTCTAACTTAGAGGGGAATTAGTTTTTTTTTTATCCACCTAACATTTTAAAACTTAGAGGGAAATTCGTTTTTTTCTTCTAACAAGATTTTTTTCTAACCTGCCTTTAGAGAGAATTTATTTCTAACTTAGAGGGGAATTAGTTTTTTTATCCATTTTAAAACTTAGAGGGGAATTAGTTTTTTTATCCATTTTAAAACTTAGAGGGAAATTCGTTTTTTCTTCTAACAAGATTTTTTTCTAACCTGTCTTTAGAGAGAATTTATTTTAAAACTTAGAGGGAAATTCGTTTTTGAAAACCTAACATTTTTGAAAAGTAATGGAAAATTTTTTCCCACCTCATGCAAAAAAATAAAAAATATACCTTCGATTTTGCAGTTGTTTCTTCCATGTCATCAGAACTATCGGCGTTCATCCTAACATCAGTAGGCATAGGTGTGACGTCGCTGCAGCTACTCTCACCTCCAGAAACTACTTGGATAGAATTCTAAAAAAATAGCAAAAAGAAAAGAAAACAAGTTTTAATTATTTTGTCAAGTTTTTTCAAAAGAGGATTTTATTATAACTTTTTAATTTTATTTTAAGTTTATCTAATCAAGTTTTTTAATTACTTTAAAGAGTGAATTTAATTTGTATTCTAAGTAAAAATTTATTTTAAGTTTATCTAATTACTTTAAAGAGTGAATTTAATTTTTATTCTAAGTAAAAATTTATTTTAAGTTTATCTAATCAAGTTTTTTAATTACTTTCAAGAGAGAATTAAATTTTTAACAGAAATGAATGTTGAAAACTCAACTTTAACGCTAAAAAATTTTGAAACTAACATACTTGAGGTTCTGAAGAAGCTGATCTCGACATTGGTGGAGTTGGTTCTACAGCATTAATTCCAGCACCAGTCTGAACAACCTTGAACAAAAAAAGAAAAGAAAACATATTTTTTAAAACATTGTATATTATTCAAACAGTTAAACAGAAAAAGTGAAATAATTCGTACCATATGACTTTTCAGATGAAGTCTAAGCTCCCTTGTATTAAAATAAGCACCTCCACAAACCGCGCAACGTAGTGTTGGCTCTACAGGTGCTTCACTCAGATGTGAAGGGCCAGGTTCGTTGTTTAATGCAGGTGCCTAAGAAAAAAGCATAAAAATATTTTAAGTACAAATCGTATGCTGAAATTTTCCTAGAAAATAAAAAAATGTATTTTTCTTACAGATTTTCGAAGAAGCGAGCGGTTAACAAGTCCCTGGTTTGAGCGACGGACAGGATCGTAAGCTTTAAAACCGGGAGGTACTTTGATGGTTGATTCAGTGGATGATTCAATCTGAAATAAGAAAAAAGAATATTTTGAGTATAAAAATATATTTTAAAATATTCTTCAAGTTTTTAAAGAAATTATATTTACCATTGAATCGTCATCTGAGAAATTGACCGGTGATGTCCAATCGATACAGTTACTCTCTAATATCTCACCCAAAATAATATCTTGGCTAAGTCCAAAATCAAATTCAAACTGAAAAAAAGAGAGAAAAAATATATTAAAGTATATTTTTAAACATTTTTTTTAAAAAATAATCTAAACATTTTGAAATATTAATAAATGTTTTAAATACATACGTTGGAAATTGCTGGCAAATTTTTGTCGAAAGCGAATTCCATTGTAATAATATTGAACTTCAAAAACACGGGGAAAGTAAAAAGTCGGAGCTAGATTTGAGATCTACTCGAGACGAATTCTGGATGCAGAATGAGAGGAAGGTGTATGATTTTCACCATCCTGGATGAGGGGAGGGTTACGTCAAAGGGGGGAAAAGGTTAAAAATTTGATCTTCGCTGCAGGGTAGATGCGAGGGGATGATTTTCTCTGCATCTATCCTTTCTCAAAAAAAAAAGAGGGTTGGTTTGAATTGTACATCCCCCCCACCTCATAAAATATCAGAGTTGGATTGTAGACGTGACTTTGTGAACGAAATAAGATTTGATACGGTTTAGATCTTGTTAGTGTGGGAAATACTTTTCACTTAACAGAAAATGTGAAATTCTTGTCAGATATTTTTTGAAAAAGAAGTTACTATCGTAAACATTTTGCTTCAAAGTGAAATAAATATTTCGCTTTGAAGGGAATTTAATTTTTTTACTCATACTAAAACAAATTAATATTTTGTTTTTATCCCTCAAATAAATTACTTCATGTAAATTAATATGTTTTTTAAAAAGAATTATTCTTATTTCAAACAATTTTTAATTCTTAAGTAAGATTTTTTCTCGAGTTTCACTTTATAGAAAAAGGTAACAATTATTAAAAATGATTTATTTTTCAAAAATTAATATATTCCTCATTATTATTTCTTTCTTATAATAATAAATAATTTATAAATTAATGTTTTTCTTTTATTTTTTCTCAAATAAGTTTTTACCTAGAAAATAAAATCCGTAAAGAATCTTAATAAAGTTAATTATTTGTACTCTTTCAGACATATAAATATTTTTGTGAATTAATGTTTTTTCAAGTAATTTTTTTCTTCCGGTTAAATATATTCTTTTTATCAAATAAGCTTTTATTTCTTTTTTATTTTTTCTTCTTTTCTCAAATAAGCTTTTCACCTATAAAATAAAATACATATATTCAAAAATAATAGATTTGAAATAAAACATAGACAGATTTTATATTGAAACAAAAAGTGATTTATTCAAACCATTTATACATTATTTGAGAAATATTTTTCAAGATAAGTATGGAAATATTGCATTGTCAACTTATTAAAAAAGGATTCATTGAAATTACATAAACAATGTTTTGAAATAATGTTTTGAACAATTTTAAAAGTGTTCAAATGTAGCAAAACAGTTTCTTGAGAAAAGATATATTTATCAAAAGTGTTTAACATTAAACAGTCGTGATCGAACTGACAATCTATATTCAAATCACACCCGTTACATTCGAAAAATGTATTAATATTTGATTGAATTTCACTACAAATTGATGTTAGATAATGGTTTTGTGCTTCATCGAAAATCATATGTTCCTCACATTCAATTCTCTTGTTTGAAATCAAAGTTGGGATTTGTTTCACGAGAACACTTTCCATAAGGCAATGTGAAATCTGACTTTTCAATTCGATCAATCTGTTGATCTGATCTTTGAACAATTTTATACCATTCGACTTGAGATAAAATCCTGCATTATTTGTGTAAAACATTTGTTGCAACAAACACATGTCTTCATTCACAAACGCTGTTAACAGTTGGTTGTTTGATATAAAACTATCCTTCACAGAATTGAATTTAAACGAAGATATATTTTTTTGGAAATCTAGCACGTTATCGTTGTCAATGTAATACCCAATTTTGTAGGAAAACGATCACCAGTACTATTTTCTGTAAAATTACGAATGTGCACTCGTAAATTTTTTTCATTTTCCAAAATGATTTGCAAAAATGTACACCAACCTAAATCCCATTCCCCCAGAATAGGATTTGATTTCTGTCTACGTTGGAAAAATTTATCCAACCAGTCATTATTTGGAATTTCGCAAGACAGTTCACCACTAGTAGATTGTTCATTTTTAACACAAGAAAGTTCGTTATCACATTTTGAAGCTAATAGTTCAATAGAGGATGATTGTCCAATATTATCAGAGGGCGATTGTTCGTTTTTTTCACCACAAGACTGTCCACCATTATCAGGAGACGATTGTTCTAAGTCCAATCTAGGTCTTTTTAAAGGTCGAGAAACAGTAATAATATGACGAAACGTAAGACTTATTCTTGCATTCTTTATCGAAGGATCTACAGCAATACCGTGAGTGAAAAGTTCATTCGTAGGTTTAGCCATAGTGTATAAAGACCCATTGTCTAGTTCAATCACTGTAGAAGGTGTGTTTGGCTTTTTAAATTCAATTTTCCTTGGTACACCAAAACTGAGTACTGCGATAGGGAAAGTATCATCCAGACTGAATTCGTTATCTTTATGTTGGGAAATGTAACTTTGTCCGTTCGGATACAGATTTAATAAAACATAGTTGTAGGCACATCCAACATGCTTTTCGACGATTTTTCTAAGTTCCATCATGATTGGGATCCAAGGTTGGGCAACAATTTGAGCACCGCTGAATGCATACACCAGGCCCTCGTCGCCAAATGCTAACATTTTTCGTTTCGGTATAACATCTTTTCCCCAAATGTTGAAGGTGGGGGTGTAAAACGGTAGTCATCAGCTAAAATAGTCATCATTAAAATAGTCATCAGCTTTTTCTTTCTCGATAAAGTTAGGATAATAACTGACATTAAGACCGTTTTCATAAAAGTGGATACTCATTTTGAAATAAAGTTTAGCACGATGAAAAAATACAACTTGCAAAAGCGAGAACAGGAGTCAGAATGAATGTTACCCCCTCAACTCGTGACGTCAAACCCACGCCCGCAATTGTTCAAAAATAACCAATGACCAAGCTGTGACGTCAAACGCGGGAAATCAATAGTTGCCACACACCTTAAGACTGTTAAAGGTATGCCGTCTACCTGCACCTGGTACCTTCCAACCAACCTGTGTGGTCAACTGTGGGAACCCAATTGTTACCACATACCCTAAAGCTATTCAAGGAATGTCTTCACCCCCACCACCTGACCCCTCTCAGGTCTTGTCCAAACTTGCACGTGTCTACATATTTTAATGAAAGAATGAGGAGACAGAAAATAATAAAAAATTAATTTTATTTAAGACTAATCCAAAATGGGTTTACATGGGATTGTTTTCTAACTTTAGGCGTTGACATAGGACGTGATAACAAATTTTTATTTTTAATGAAACTTTGAGGTACATGCATTTCTTTGAGAACTTGTAACAATTCACCCTGTGCGTTAATAGGTACTTTTTTGTTTGTAGAAAAAATTAAATGAAAAAAGTCTGCAATATTAGAGTTCTGTATTTTTTTATTTTTAAAAGATACTATTCCTTTTTCATTCCACTCTAGTTTGTGGGGGCTCGTCTTAAGAAATTCTAGTAATTTCAAAGCTTGTTTTTTCATTCTTGAAGGTACTAAAGTTAAAGGAAGTTGGTTATAGTCAATTTCTTGTTTGATATGTTCAGGATTCACAGTCTCTTGTGTTGGTGTGGGTTCTTGTTTCACAGAATCTTGTTTCACAGAATCTTGTTCGGGTTTTGCAGGTTGTTGCTCAACTTCTTCATCAGAACGTTGAATCCACGGTAGATTGTTTTCTTGTAAATTCATTTTTCTTTGCAATAATTCATAATAGCGTTGCACTTTTTCGTAATCTGGTAAGGAACTGTTTAATATTTTTAGCAAAGCTTTATCCAATTCACTTAGCTGCTTTTGAGAAGGTGTGTGTTTGTTCAACACCTCTTCAGGTACCAAAGCAAATTTTTTAGCGAATTCCATGGAAGAGTGTGCTGATGGCTGATATGGCAGCGGGGATTAAAATGTTTAAAAATCCACCTTGTTGAACAATCAGTTTCTTTTTAGTGAATAAGGATCCTTTTTTCGTTCCAATCTTTCTAAGAGTCGATTTATATTTCGCCAACGATCGTTTCTGAGTAGTAGAAAGAGGCACGTTTCCTTTTAAAACATTCAACGTACACTCGCAGATAGCTTTAACAGTACGATTAGGTAATTTTTTAAGAAAATGTTTACGTAATTTATTGGGACATGAGTGAATTAATTCCAGATCTCTAAGTTGTTCTCTTGACAAAGTCATGTTAGCAACTAACTCTTCACACACACTATTACTTTATTTATACTTGTATAAAAACTGGATTTGATTGGGTAGAATTTGTGTTCGCAATCTCATATCTTCATCCGTTTCATTTTTTAAATCGATAAACAAGTATGAGAAGGGTTTCTTTGTAGCATCTTCATACACTTCTTGAAAAAATTTAGATTTTTTAGCGTACAACTGCCTACCCAAATGCATAATTTGGCTCATGTCGCGACGATTTTTAAACAGAAAAATGTACTGAGCATTTAAAGACACTGTTCTAATTTCACTCCCTTTTTGAAAAAAATTTTGGGTTAAAAAAACAACACTTAGATTTAAATGGTGACTACCTTTCGTGAATAACGAAGTCAAACGTTTATCGTTACTGCATTCGGCCATTAAATCATCTATCACAAACAAAGTATTACCATTCAAGTAATCTTTATAATTCGATGGGAAACCTTCTACAAAAGTTACATTAGGTATTTCATCATATAAAGTTTGATAAATACCATAAAACCAAACCACTTTGTCGATGGTAGGATGAAACATTTGTTCTTTAAAATGTAACAAATCTCTCATAAAAAAAGACTTGCCACATCCCGTTGGACCGGCAAGAATCATAGTAAAAGGATGTTGTAGACGTGGAAACTCCATGATAAATGAACACAGACACAAAATGTATACAGTTTAAATAAGTGTTTATTGATAAAAATTAGCATACACACGAAATCTTTTGGTAACAAAATTATAGACTCGATGGTCGTTACAGATATTCTTGGTTACAAACATAGACAAAAATTCTTTCAGGGTTTTTCCCCTACATCTACAATATAGATAATAAACACAAAATTGACCACAAACGGCGGTTATAGCACTCTGAAGCATCAGAGGATTATAGTTCACATGCGAAAATCGAGATGCAAAGTTCGAGATAGGCCCTTTAAAATAACTGGGGTCGTTTCCATACGAATCAAAGAATTCCACTTCATCATCAGATTGTATGAAAAAGGCTAACCAGTGAGTTCCAGGTTCAGACGAGTCATCTGTGTTACATACGAGGCAAGCTGGATAACGCACGACCACCTCGGGTAGATGATCACTTGGGAAAACATCTAAAAAATATTTTTTCGTAATTGTATCACTGGATAAAATATTCTTGATTTGCAGAGAATCCATTTTCATTAATTGGCAAAGTCACATAAAACGTGTCGAGACTTGGTAATTTCAATAATGTTTTCAAATTCTGCATACACAAACACAGAAATGGTGGATTGTAAAGCTGTGGAGAATTTTATCTCAATTCTAAAATTTCCTTGTTGTTGTAAGTTGAGGTGGGGACCGTCGCACAAATCAGGACTTAGATCGAAAGCATACAAAGTATGACCATTCACGAAATCTTCTCGTGAAATATAATTTCCAGCATCACGATTGAAACCAGAGAATAATCGATGATAAGCTCTTATATAGTTTTTATCCTCGAAATTCAATTCCAAAGGTTTGCTAGGAACAGGTTGACCGTCCATATACACACTTAAAAAGTTAACATTGTAGTGATGAAAGTAAAAAGGGTTTAAGTCATATTTACCACTCATGGCGGCATTATCTAACAATCCAATTATGACACGTTTTGGCATAGCACCCAAAAGAACATTATCTTGCATAAAAGACATACTTCCAGCAGGTATTGTATAAGTCTTGCATAAAACTCGATCAATGGGGTATTTTGCAGAATTTTTTTCCAAAGCTTTAGCATGCCCTAATAAAACTCCGGGGTTCACTTTCACTTTTCGAATAAACAGCGAGGCATGTTCTAACACGACGTTATATTTCTTTTCCTGACCAGCCACTTGCTTTGCCATTAAACAAAACTGGGGAGTGCTTCGAATCATTTTAATTTTCAAATCCACCATATTCAGTAAAAGTCGATTCTGTTGAAAAATGTCACAGTGTAAAGGACCGATCATATCTAAAATTTTACTTGTCTTGGTGAGTTCATGTCTTTTTACCAATCCAGGGTTTTGGGGAGTAGCTTGTGTGGGGTCGGATACAGTTAAATTTTCATCTTTGTAAAAACATTCACAGGTTAGTAAACTTTTTTTAGCATCTTCACCGAAATTCAACAAAGTTTCAATGTAGGCGCGGTATGGATAGGTGTTACTCGAAGAAGATATTAATCTTTCGTTCAGACTCACATCGATTTGAGAAAACAATGCGTGAAAAAATAAATTAACAGGTGCAACAGGTTCTTTATCAGCCAGAGCGGTTCCGTCAGCATTCACAATTTTCACTTTTAGGTACATGTGCGAGGAGGATAAATCTATGTATTCTTCACCATTACCCGTAATGTTAAATTCCACAGGTCCCCCATCACGAATATTCGCGAGAGGGTGAAATTCGACGAAATGTCCTTTTTCAATAGCTGTCTGTGTGGGTGGTATCAAAAACAAGTCCAGTTCAGATTTGACACAGGCAGGTGAATCTTTATGAATGAGACTCGACATGATTAAGCAAAAATATCGTGTGTCTTCACTCTCTTCACTTTGGGACGAATGATGGTTTTATTAGATCGCTTTCTCTTTTTATAGCGTTGTCCTGAACCAATCATTGTTTTCATTTTTGTAGCAGCTTTGTCAGTTAAATTTTTCCCAGCTTCTTTCAACCGACGTTTAGCAACATTTTTTATATCTTCACCTCGTGACAAGTCATTCAACACATCTACACCCGTATGAAACAATTGTTTACCGACAGCTTTCGCACCCGATTTAAAAAGGGGTACTGCAGCTCGAAAAAGAGATCGAAACAGTCCACCTAATCCATATCCTTTTTGTAATGTAGAACCTTGGTAGTAGTTCAAACCACTACCTGACTGGTGAATGTAATAATCTTCAAAAGATTTCGCACAACACTTGTAAGGAACAAACATTATGAGAGGTACTTTTGTCTAAAATGAAGTTTCACGATCAACTGTCCACGCTCGAATGACACCAATCGTCCTGTGTGTGTCCTTATAACAGTTTCAATTGTTTGAAAGTTTTTCCTTGAAAGAGGGACATAGTGTGGTCTGTCAAACATTTCGTGAATCATGTCACCATCTTTACCTTTCACAGTAATTACTCTAAGCAAAGGAGATACTATATGACCAACGATCTGAGGTTCTGCTATATCCGAATATATGTAAAGTAATTTTAAATCGAAATTCGGGTCAGCCTCTTTAATCCCTTCAAAGTATTTAAAAGGGCTATCGCGTATAGGATCCTCATTGTTAGCCAATTCGATCGGATAAAAGCCTAAAGTTTCGGCGAGTCCTGGTAATAACTTTATTCTAGCTGTTGGTTTTAATCCAATTTTCACTTTTCTAGTATGTTTGTTGTAGCTTATCTGAATTAAACCGTTGAAGTCTTGATAGTTCATCCATTTAATAATGTCTGAAGGGCTTTCAAAAAATCCAAAGGGGATTTTAGTTCTTTTCATCGTTCCAATACCTGCATCGTATTCATATTCATTTCCTCCGTCAAATATATTACTCCACATATGCGGATAAATCAATTCCACAAGTCCGACCTCCCATTCACCTTTCAGATCAAGAGGGGAAGGTAATCTCGTAATAAAATGTGAAATTTTATTTTCTGGGTAAAATTTCAAAGAACTGTCCGAAGGTAGCGTCACGTAGAAAGACATGTTGGCGAATGATTCTTAAAAGAAATGTCGTCTTAATTTATAAATGAAATAAATTAGAAGCCAGTATCCATTGGTCGAATTTAGAAGGATAGCCTTTATATTTCACTTTATACTCTAATCGCCCTTTTCTCATTCGCTTTTTTAAGATTTTTTCGATAGCAAAGTTCTCTTTAGGTTGAACTTTTTGAAGTTCTTCTGCGTAAAATGTCCCTAAGATAGGTTCGTTCATCAAATCCTTGATCCGGTAGACGGGCGGTTCCCGTCGCACGCACTCGGTCACGACGAAGAGTTCTTCCGTCCAATTAGTTTCGTATCCTTTTTCAAAGGTTAATTTTTGTTTGGATACTCGAACTGTATCTCCCGGTTTAAACACGCAAGGCTTTCTCTTTTCATTCCCCATATCCCCGTACAGAGTAAACCACACGTCGCTTTCATTTTCAGGAGTTACTTCGGCGGGCGCCCTTTTAATACTCGAATGATAAGTATGGTTATAACTATAAAGTAATTGATCTAACACGTCTATGTAGCGGTAAGTACGACGACTGGTAAAATATTTCCACATTTTAGTTTTTAAAGTGCGGTTAAATCGTTCTACTACGGACGCTTTCGTGTTGTTAAAAGTTCTGAAAAATTTCACACCTTCCTCTTTCAGAAATTTTTGAAACTTGTTATTCAAAAATTCCCTTCCTGCATCCGTATTCAAACAGTTGGGTTTTCGTTCAGAGAAAATTTTTTTAAAAGCTTTCACAATCTCTTCACCTTTTTTAGATTTCAGAGGAACCGCCCACGCTCGTTTTGAGAGGATATCTATACAAGTTAAAATGTAGCGAAAACCATCGTTAAACTTTTGAAGAGACGTCAGATCGGCTAAATCCGCTTGCCACTGTTGATCAATTCTGGATACCATGACACGGTTCGTGGGGAATGTTTTTCGAATCGGTTTGTGAAGTGAATATGCATCTATTCCTTGTAACCATTCTCGAATTTTTTTCTTTGATAACTTGCCGCGGGCAGCACGGTGTAAGGCATCTACACCTCCAAAACTTGCAGCCGCTTTCGGGTCTCGATAAGTTTCCTCCATGGCAGCACGCATGTGAAGACATCACATTGAAAAGGATAAATTTCCCGTATCGTTTAAATTTAAAATAAAATCAACGTTAAACTTCCCACCTTCAGAAAAAATATAAAGAATCGAAAAGACAACACACATCACAAAATAAATGCAGAACACGAAAATCCCTTCCTCTCGGGACGGTAACATCATGAACACTAAATGATATTCAATCGAAAAATACATATTTATATCTAAAATAGAAGCATCAGGGTATATTTCCATAGGTCAGCGGTTTTGCGTTCGAAAACTACTGTCTTATGGAAATATTTTTACTGCAAGGTGTCGGGTTCGAACCCCAGTCAAACCTCTCTATTTCTTACATACTCTATGCACATCCACATTCGTAAATTTCATCGATTTCTTATTTATTTCTCAATTTTTAAAATTTCTCAATTTTTTCTTAATTAATTTCTTAATTAACCTCTTCATTAACCTTCTAATTAATTTCCTAATGACTCACAAACAATAGCATGCTTTTTACCTTATACCGCAAACATCGCTTTAAAACCATCGTCACCTTTTACAATAAATCACTCATTAAATTTTTTAATTAATTTTCTTCATTAATACCCTCGTCATCTTTCACGATCAAGTTAGAGGATGTCTCAAGGTCAATGTCAACCCATCTAGACCCCTCAGGGGGTGGTGCGGCACCCGCACGACTTGCCGGTGCCACAGTGCCACCGCCGCCTGTGTTAAAAGCGGTGTTCTTTCCCTACTAATATGTCCTGTACAAGAAATTTATGAGAACATACATATGATGGGGAACTGAGCAGAGTCCACCTATGCCAACTAGTTTCTTTGATTTTTCATAAAATAACATTATCTAGATTGTGCTTATCATTTATTATTATCATAAAATAACACTATTCCTGGACTAATTTTTGTTTTAAGACTAATTTAGAAAAGTTTTAAAACTAAAATTTGTCTAATTTAAGACTACACTCCGCGACAAAAAGATCGGAACAAAGGGTTTCTTTAATTTTTTTTATAAAATAACACTATCTAAATTGTGCTAATCATTTATTATCATAACAAAATATTATAATATCAAAAACACATTAAATATTTGAATCATATTCAAAATAACCATATTAAAAAATTTAAAAGAAAAACCCTTTGTTCCTCTCTTTTTGTCGCAGTGTGTAGTCCTAAATTAGAAAAATTTTAGTCTTAAAATTTTTCTAAATTAGTCTTAAAACAAAAATTAGTCCGGGAATAGTGTTTATTTATGATAATAATAAATCATAAGCGCAATTTAGATAATGTTATTTTATGAAAAATCAAAGAAAAAACCATCTGTACCTATCTTTTTGTCGCGGGGTGTATATATATATATCGATAGCTTTGTTTTAAGTTATCGCAGATGGATGGTTCAACCATTTGTTTTAAAGGTATTGATGAGCTCTTTTGAAAGATATCCATAATAAAAATTTGCCCCCCCCCCCCCAAAAAAAAAAAAAAAAAAAAAAAAAAAAAGAAAAATTGCCGAATCTTCTCTTTTTTGTCTTGCTTAATCTTCCTACAAAATTTAGCGCCATTCTCGCAGGTAGATCGAACTACAGAACACTGTGAGTGTGATCACTGCCAGCTTAATAATGTCCACTTTGTGTATTTATTTATCACATTGTAAATACTAAGACATAAATGTTTTTCAACGGGTTTGAAAAATTGTGAAAACGCACAATACAACTGAAAATGCATCTCCATCAATATCCCGTAATGGATCCAAATATTATTGTGTGACTCTGTAATCGAATAATTAATGTTAATTAAGTTATTTACTGTAGAAAAGGTTCTTTAATGCATCAGAAAAATGTAGGCTAATTTTGTGTATTTAGTGCTGTATAAAAATAGTGAAATTTGTTTACTAGAAATACGTCGGTTAGACGAAATGTATCTTAATTGTTTTGTAAGTGCTTGTATACAAACCAGTTGTGCTAAATTTACAACTTTTCCTGGCAAGCAACCTACGTTATATATGAAAAACGTAACTTACATAAATGGGTCTTATGGAGTTTCAGAAATATTTATAGAACAAAAAAAAAAAAAAAAAAAAAAAAAACGGGCCCAGACAAAATAGAATTATAAACTTTTTAAAAATTTGTTAGAAAGTGTTAAAAATATCCTCTAAATTGTTTTTAAATCATGAGAAATAAAATATAACATGTTAAATTATTTCTGATGAATAATTAAATGCATAAATAAATTAATAAAACGAAAAAATTAAAAATACGTAATTATACTAATAATTTTTACATATCCTTATGTATTAGTGAATGGAATAAATAGACAACTCGTTGTGGTAATTTTAAAGTGCAGTGAAAAAAAAAAATAAAAAAATAAAAAACTCATTTAAAACCTGCATTTAAAAATAATGATAGTAAAAATGTGCTAATGTGTGTAACGAAAAATCAAGTTAGTGTTTTTTATAATTTTTAAGTGAGAACGTATTAAAACGAATTCTGGGATTTTAAATGATGGTTATTTATATTGATGGATAATATACATTTTCTTCAGTAAGACAATATTCACACTATGAGGAAAAACAAAATTGGTAAGTAGAAAAAATAAAGTGAAAAACAATTTAAGTGTAGCTCACGGCTTCTAGCACTAGATGCTTCGATTATCATTTCATGACGAAGGAAGGACTATATATTTTTTAAAAAGAATCCTGTGAGACTTTTTCATTTATTCTTTGAAAGTAATAGAATATGTATATCAGTGCATCTTTCAAAAAGATTATAATTCTTAAAAAAAAAAAAAAAAAGCTGATAGAGGATACTTTTTTGTCATTTTAACGAAGCTAGACATTAAATCATTTCCAATTTTATGAAGAATGGAAAACGTATTAAATTTACGATAAGCACTTCTCCTTGACATGACTTAATGAAATAATGTGCTTTTTTTTCCTGGTTCTTTTACATCGATTTTTATTTTCTTCTCCACTCATAGAAGAAAGTATTGGATTCTTAAAAATCTTCCACTTCTGGTTTTGAGGGATTTACATGTTTTTGAGATTCCCTGAAAACAATTTGATAATTTTTAGAAAGTGTCCGTCAGTCTGTCTGTATGTGAACAAAATATTTTGGCAGATGTAGGGTAGGTGCTCCAGTCAGTAATTGACAGCTATTCCGAAATAACTAATAAATAAGAAAAATAATAAAATCATATATTTTACATATAAGAATTCTAGCATTTTATGTCAAACACTGGAGCATAGGGTGCTAATAACTGGTAAAATGAATAAGTAGCAGTGTCAAACACTGGAACATAGTGTGCCAATTACTAATAAAAGGAAAAACTGGCAGTGTCAATTACTGGAACATTGAGTGGGTGTCAAATAAAAATTTATAATAATAATAATAATAATAATAATTGTTATGTATATATTTTAACATATATGTGATTCTGAATGTCTTTCATGCCATATGTATTAACTTAAGATTTCTAAAAATATTTTCTGATGACTAGAACATTAAAAACATCAGAGATTTCTCTAAAAGTGTCAATCACTGGTGCACTTACCCTATCACAAGAACTAATGCACAGAATTTGATAAAAATTATTTTTAGTTGCACCTTGACATAAATTGGTACCTACCAATCTTTGGTGTAAATCACCAAACAGGTAGCGATCCCCGTGTATACGAAAGATATATCTCAGCTTTTATAGCGTATAAATACACCAAATATGATATGTAAAATGGCTATTATTGGGTGAAAAAATGCTGACTATGTTTGGTTGTATATCGCCCAAACTAACAGCATATAAGAATGGTGCTTGAATAGAACAGCTTGAATTAGCGTTTGAATGAATGGCTTGAAACTTCGAATGGCGCTCCTATGCGCATTTTCCCCCATGTACAGGAAGATTATACCACAGCTTCTACGGCATATAAATGCACCAAACTTGATATGCAAGGTAGCCATTATGAAAAAAAAAATGTTTTGGTTTTATATCACTGTTTTGTAGATCTTTTATTAGTCATCTTCTGTAATTCAATATGGCTACGTTCTCAACATCTGTTGGTGAAAATTGCACCACACTTTATAAGTAAAATCTTTATTGTGAGAAGTCAGCATTAAATATTTGCTTGCGTTAAACGACAAATGGTACTGTTTTGTAGAATGATATAAATAAAAGAAAGTATTGTGATGGCCACAACATAATAGTTTTCATTTTAAATAACAATGATTTTAAATATTGATTACTATTTTACCTTAGTTTGAAAATTTTAATGAAAGACTATTATTTCTAAAACACGTAAATCTGTTTTGGTTTCATGTCTTTCAGTATATAGTCTTTATTGGAAAGTTTTATTAACCACAAAGAAAAATAGATACGCTGAATGAATATATTTAGTCAATCGTATTACTGATATAGTCAAAAATAGAACTAGTGTTAGTTTATTTTTGTCCATCTCGCATCTTGCAGGTGTTCGTTCGTTATCCCAGAGAAATCATCTTGTTTAGTCATTGATGTAATCGAAAAAGAATTTGGGTTTACTTGGTCCTAATTTTTTTTACAGTTCTAATTTAATAACAATCAATTATTAGTATCGATTGCAGTCGTAAGTGCGAATATTATCTAGTTTATAAGAAGATATGAACAAAAAAAAAAAAAAAAAAAAAAAAAAAAAGAAAGAGAGAAAGGGTTTCTTTACGGTGCAAGGAAAGGAACATTTTGTTCCGCTAACGAAGTATTTTTGAATTAACGTATAATTTCGAGAGTAAATTTGTCAAATGTTAGACAAATGTTTTAGAGAAAGAATTTAATTTTTAAAATAACAATAACTGTATCAAGAGTTTGCAGCGTTTTTACACGTGACCGAATTTATTTTTTTTCTACATTTTGTAGTTTTTTCAATAACGTGAAATATAATATTTCTAAATCGATATGAACATTTGAAAGAATAGCTTAGTATTTTCAAAACAATAACGATTGGTTAGGATATTTCAGTTCTAACTAGCAGATATAAACAGAGATTATCTGTTTTTTTTTTTTCGATAATAAACATTTTTTAAAGTTAGATAAATGTTTTAGAGAGGTGTTATTTTGTTTTCTCCATATTAACAACGATGATCATGATGTTATTTATTATTTAATGTAATGTATTAAACGGATATATTTATACGAAATATTTTTCTATACTGCCGTGTTAAAAATTTAGAAGAAACGGGATGGCAATGCCATCTGTTGAACTATTTTCACCAAAAGTTGATTAATTTATGACAAGGTGCAACTATAAATCAATTTGTATGAAATTCTCTGCAATAGTTACTGATATAAGTTGCTTACCAAAACTTGTCACACAGACAGACATTACCTAAAAATAGTCAAATTGTGTTCTACACCTCTCAAAACATGTAAATTCGTTGAAAATCCGAAGTCGAAAATCAGACTAAACCACCTTACTTGCTTTTATTGAATATAGAAGAAAAGAATAAAATAAAATAAAATATAAATTCATAAACATTTCAATAATTTTCCCATACCTGCACATTCGTGCCTAAATAATGTAACAGGTAAATAAATGCATTTGGAAAGTGCTATATAATCTGTATGATACGCATGAATTTTCTTTCTTATCTTTTAAAAACAGTAACAAATAAATATTTGAAAAACCTTTTCTTTTTGGTTCATATTTTAAAGATAATTAAAATTTTAAAAAGAAGTAAATTACTTTAAGGGGATGGTAGACGTTAAAAAATCGTTCTTCGAAATTACTGTCTTAAGGTTGTGAAAGTTAGCATACATAAGCATTGAAATGTATCAGCATTAAATATGTTGAAATCCTTCAAAAATTATTGAAATTAAATAACATCAATAATAATAAAATTTAAAATTTTATTTATTTATTTATTTATTTATTTTAAATTAAAGTCCTTTATGCGAAATAGTTTTTAAAATTTCTCGTCGTTTTTACATTATTACTTTCCGAAAATATATTATGTTAAGGAATGTATCGTAATCATGACAAAAATTCGACTTTAAGGTTTTGGTGTATCGATATGTTTTGAGGTTCCTAAGTTCATTTTTACTACTTTTATGATGAGGTATTCATGTGTGTGCGTATATGTTTGAGGGAACACGGTAGTGTCTAAACGGTTGGTTCGAATGAGTTGAAAGTTGGTATGCATGTTATAGGTCATTGTAGCACGAACTGTATATACAGTATGTTTCTAAAAGAATATCAGGGTTTTAACACTTTGCATTACTTATTACGTAAAACTTAAAGTCATAATTAACACATGAAATGAAAGAGCAACTTAAACAGTTATACGTACAAGCTTACAAGTATTCAATGTGAGCACCTTTCATGACACGGCACACAAGTCGATAGCCCAGTTCTTCTCAAACGTTGTTTAGTGTTTGTGGTGTAATTGTTGCAACAGCTGCCTCAATCCTGTTTCTTAGGTCGCGTAGGTCAGCTGGTAGTGGAGGCACATACACACAATCCTTTATGAACCCCTACAGGAAGAAATCACATGGCAGCTGTTGCAACAATTACACCACAAACACTAAACAACGTTTGAGAAGAACTGAGCTATCGATTTGATGTGTGCTGTGTCACGAAAAGGGCTCACATTGAATGTTTGTAAACTTGTACGTATAACTGTTTGAGTTGCTCTTTCATTTCATGATTAATTATGATTTAAAGTTTTACGTAATAAATACTACAAAGCGTTAAAACCCTGACATTCTTTTAGAAACACCCTGTATTTTGGTAAATCTAGAATTAATAGTTTATTTTTACTGTGATCCCCCCACCCCCTTACCCCCCAAAAAAAAATCTTTATCAACATGGCCTATGGATTCAAATTGTGATAGCGTCTAAACACCTTATTCGAATGAACTGAAAATTTATATGCATATTTTAGGTCATCATCGCACGAGCTGTATAGATTTTGGGGGATCTAGCATTTATAGTTTTTTTTTCTTTTACAGGGACACAACAAAAAATTCTTTATCATTACGGCCTATGGGTTAAAATTATTTAAAGTGCGATAGCTTCTAAATGCTTTAAATGAAGCAGCTGAAATTTTATACACATGTTACAGGTCACCTCACACGAATTGTATAAATTTTGGTGAATCTAGCACTCATAAAATTTACATTGACACAACGAAAAATTATTCATCATTATGATCTATGAGCTCAAATTATTTCAAGTGCAATAGCATTAAACATCTTATTTGATTGAACCGATTGATTCAGATTTCTCTTAGTTTAATTACTTAATGCTCGGAAAGTCGAATGGAGTCATACCAGATTTTCATTGTTATCCAATATACTCCAAACATATTTGCCCATTACTTGTGGATTGATTAAGAAGTTAATTAAAAAAAAATATATATATATTTCTTTTTATGTTTGACTGCTGAAATTTTATACATTTTTTTGCCATTCAAACATAAAAACATTAAAAAAAAAAAAAAAAAAAAAAAAGTGAAAAAGAAAGAAAACTAGTATGTTGTGGCCACCACAAGACTTTCTTCTATATTTTCCTATACATATTCAATCAATAACAATATTAAAAAAAAAAAAAAAAAAAAAAAAATGTGAATTTTTTTCTAAGTTTTTTTTTTTTTTTTTTTGGTTAAAAGTAAAAAAAATCGATAACTTTGTTTTAAATTATCACAGATTTATAGTTCAACCATTCGTATTAAAGGTATTGACGAGATCTTTCGAATGATTTCCATCTTCAAAATTTACCCCCCACGGGGGGGTACTTCCCCCCCAGGGGGGGAAGCGATGCCCCCCCATGCACAAAAATTTTTTCCTAGTTACGTACTACTATTATCAATAATTCATATTAATTTTACAATCACAAGTGTAAAATAACTCTTATTATGCACATTTATACGAATTTTTGTCCTATTCTGCCATGTTAAAAATTTAGATAAAATGCTATCACAGCGCCTCCTGTTGAGCTATTCATCCCCAAATATAATCAGCACCAGTTTATGTCGGGGACCAACTAAATACCAAGTTTGGTAAAATTTCGTTTAAAAAAAAAAAAAAAAAAAAAAAAATACGATTTTTTTCTAAGTTTTTTTTTTTGTTAAAAGTAAAAAAATTCGATAACTTTGTTTTAAATTATCACAGATTTATGGTTCAACCATTCGTTTTAAAGGTATTGACGAGATCTTTCGAATGATACCCATCTTCAAAATTTAACCCTCCCGGGGGGGTACTTACCCCCCAGGGGGGGAACCGATGCCCCCCCATGCACAAATTTTTTTTCCTAGTTAACTACTACTATTATCAATAATTCATATTAATTTTACAATCACAAGTTTAAATTAACTCTCTTTATGCTCATTTATACGGAATTTTGTCCTATGCTGCCATGTTAAAAATTTGCATAAAATGCGATCACAACGCCACCTGTTGAGCTATTGATCCCCAAATCTAATGGGCACCAGTTCATGTCAGGGTGCAACTAAATACCAAGCTTGGTTAAATTTCATTCATTGGTTCGTGAGATACAGCGTCCACAAAAAAATGATACAGACACACAGACAGACAGACACACAGACAGACAGACAGACATTTTTTAAAAACTATCAATTCGTGTTCAGGACATCCCAAAACGTGTAGATCCGTCAAAAAACGGAGGTCGAAAATTTTCGCGAATCCAATACTTTCTCTATATTACATATAGAAGAAAGTAAAAATAACGTATCAATTATTCCCAAAGTAATAATGCACAAATATGGTTAAAATATATTAATAAAATATAATGCAAAATCGAGGGGAAAAAAATTAAAAACTAAGTCTCATGAAATGTGTACAATTTTCCAAGAAAATAAAATTTTGAATTTTATTTTATTTTAATTTTAATAGTTTTATAGCTATTTTAATCTATTTAATATCGATGCATTTTAATGCATATGCATGCAAACTTTCAAATCTCTAAGACAGTAATTTCAAAGAACGATTTTTTTTGCGTCCCCCATCCCCTTAGAATAATAAAAATTGAATGAGAACTTACATTACAAATTCTCGGAGAGCTAGTTAGATGGAGCCACAATTCATTCATTTTTAGATTCATTCACTGCAGCACCAATCGATAAAAACTTTCATTGAGATTGCTTCATGACATTGTGTAGGAGGGTGGAGTACTATACGTTTACACCCACGAATTCGAATTTACTCTAAAGAACGCCTGACCAGAAGAGAAAGCGTAGAAATTTAGAGTACTATTCAAACACCCACATAATATGAATTCTTTGGAAAAGGAAAGGTAAAATTAATGGCACTGATAATTAAAATAGTTATCTATCTCCCACGTACTTTTGTAGTTTCGCCAAGCTATTTTTTTTTTTTTTTTACAAATAAGGGATTGCGTTTTATAATTTAACAGTAATAATGCAGGGCTAATCGTGTGCATATATGCGCGAGAGTTTGTGTGTATGCGAGTGAGTATATGCGTGCGTGTATAGACAGTATTGCCAACTTCTGGGATTTTTATATTTAATATTATAAAAATGCGCCAGAGAACTGGTGCTTAAAAGTAATATAAGTACAAAACTTTGAATAAACACTATAAAATGCAAAAATTCGCGAAAATTTTTTCGAATCGAAAGAAGAAACAATCCTTCGTCAGGCGTCAAAGTAGGCACGAGTGCTGCAAACAAAGCGGAAACTGTCTTCTTTCGACCCGAAACAAATGTTGCGAGTTCTTGCATTTTTTTTTTGTATTTTTTCAAAGTTTTTTATTTATTATATTTAATATGGGTAACTGATTTTTAATTGTAATTTTTGTCTAACTATATGTTTAGTCGAATCGACTATCATATATATCAAACGCCATTCTTCAAAAATAGTGGTAGTTACTAAATAAAAAAGTCCCTACAAGTTGGAAACAATGACGTGAATGTGCATTTGCGTGTGCGTACATGTATGTGTGAGATGTATTTGAGTGTGCGTAATGCATGTAGGCGAGTGTGTATGTGCGTTGAATGTATGTGTGTACTTGATTGTTTGTTTGCGTACGTGTATAGGTATATCCCAAAATACAGTAAAGTGTTTCATTCAACTTTATTTCATAAAATAGGCTCACAATGCTTTTATCGCAGCATAAAAGCAATAGTTTTTGTGTGGTAAAAAAATATCTAATTGATTTTCTTTTCTGCTGGGATTGTAAAGAAACAAATGGAGTTTCGTGCGAGGTATCGAAATTTAGTTTAAAGACAATTCATTTGAAAATTTTCGTTTCAGTATTTAAAAACTTAGTATTTTCTATAATATGGGAAAGTATTCCATTCTACTTTATTTCATAAAGTACGGTGACAACTCTTTTATCGCAAAATGAAAGAAATAGCTTTTGTGAGGTAAAAAAATATCCAATCGATTTTCGTTTCTGCTAATATTGCAAAGGTAGAAATGGAGTATCGTACGAGGTATCGAAACTTGTGTTGTGATATTTAATCTCAGACATTCTTTTATTAACTTTCATTTTTCTTGTTCCGAACTTTCTTTTTTGTTTTTTACTTCCCGCCAAAAGATTGTTCGGTGCACCTGCCTTATCACGTGACGATGTGTCGCGTCTCTCTACAAGTACATTGTAATTCTTTTTTTTTTAATCATGTAATTTTCGTTATTCGGAACTGACGTTCCATTTTCTTATTCTATTTAATCATAATTTTTTCTTTTTGTCTAAGATGAATAAATTAAAGTAAAAAACATCTAGGCTTTCTTTCATTACCTAGCAACGAGTGAATTATCCTAAATATAATAGATCTACATATTATGTAAGAATTTCTCACTCTAATCAAGATTAATTATAGGAAAAGTAGTTGCTGGTCTTTAATACAGAAGTCATATTAAGGAGATTTTTTCTTCACCAATGGAATTTGCAATTACCTGTGAAAACCCAGGTAAGCCAAACTTTATCTAATTATATCACTGTTATTTTAGCAAAGAATTATTAGTAAGAAATATTTGTTATAAATATATTTAAATAACTAATTTGAGGAAACTCCGAACTCATGCACATATTCAGAAAGTATTTTTCTAATAGATTATGATTCTGATATTTTGAATTGAAAATTTAGATTTATTCTTGACAAAAGTTCAAAAGTTTTTTTTCATTGCACATTGGAAGAGATTGCTACATTTAAATAATAAAATAAATAAGAAATGAAAATGTAAGCGAAAATATTTGTTTTTGTTTCTTCAAAACCGAAGTGACACTAAATCGAAAGTATTGAAAAGTGCTTATTTTCATGAAAACTATTTAATTTTATTTTCTTCTTCAAGTACTATTTATCCGAACTGTGTTGATTTAAAATATTAAATGAATATTTACGAATTGAACAAATATTAACAAAACTATTACAAAAATTTTGTTTAAGTATGTCAGCAACAAAAGATATACAAATTGAACCGCTGAACTCTACAAATTATAATGTGTGGAAGTTTCGTATTGAGATGTACTTGCAAAAAGAGGATCTTTTTACAGTCATTACTGACGATCCTCCCAACCCAATAACCGATCAGTGGCGTTCAAAAAATAGAAAGGCCAGAGCCATTATAAATCTACTTATTGATAACGAACAGATCGTGTACGTTATGAATCTAGATACAGCACGAGAGTGCTGGAATGCTCTGCGCCAAGTCCACGAAAGATCATCCCTTACGAGTAAGCTTTTCTTACTTAGGAAACTTTATTCCATAAAATTAATGGAAGGTGGTGATGTAAACCAACATATAGCTGATATATATAAAACACGCGACAGACTCACTGCTATAGGTGAAGTCATAGACGAATCGCACCTAGCTGCATTAATGCTATGCTCACTCCCTCCTTCGTATGACGTTCTCATAACAAGTCTCGAATCGAAAGACGAAGCGCAATTGACACCTGAGTATATACGAAACAAATTAGCTGATGAATATGCCAAAAGGCTTGAAAACAAAACTTATCAAAATTCAGCGTTAAAAGTCCAATACCATAACAAATCGGAGAAATTCTGCAAATACTGTAAGAAAAGTAATCATAATATAGAAGAATGTTATAAGTTAAAAAACAAAAATAATTCTGCTGTTAAAAGTCACAGTAAAAATTTCAACAAAAAACCCAACTTCAGATCCAACATATGCTCTCAGAACAATGAGAAGCCAGATAGCGCTCAAATTGCAGAGGGGAGCAATAAACCAAAAGCTGATAAATTGTATTCTTTTTATGTTGGAGATAAAACTGTAAATTGGGTGGTTGATTCAGGGTCGTCTTCACATATCTGCAATGATAAACTAAAATTTCGCGATCTTAAAAATAACGTTTCTAACGTCACTATCGCGAACGGCACGCAGCTAAAATCTTTGGGTTCCGGTACTGTGGATTTGTATACCGTAAATTCGGAAAACACACAGAACAAAATAACACTTAAAAATGTTCTTTATGTCCCTGAAATAGAAACTAATTTAATTTCTATAAAAAGAGCAACAGAGAATGGCTGTATCGCTGTATTTGATGATAAAACCTGTAAAATTGTAAATCAGGGAAATACATGCATTGAGGGATATGTGAAAAATAACTTATATGAATGTCAATTAAATTATTCTGAAAACAAACACACAGCGAACATTGTAATACAAACTTGTGATAACGAAAATTGCATAAACAAGTGGCATGTGAAACTTGGCCACAGAAATACTAACCACATTAAAGATTTAGTTAACAAGGACATGGCTGTGGGTATAAAATTAAATGATTGCAAACATAATACTGAATGTAAAACATGCATAATGTCAAAATTAACTGATTCACCTTACCCCAAAGCTGCACAATTTAGAGCCTCCGTACCACTCGAACTGGTCCACACAGACTTATGTGGCCCTATGAAAACCCCCACTGTAGGTGGAAAATATTACTTTCTTACATTTATAGACGACTACAGTCGTTATACTATTATATATTTGCTAAGAAATAAGTTTGAGGTATTTTCTAAGTTAAAGGAATATGTGGCTATGACCGCAAACAAATTTGGCCGAAAAGTGCAAGCAATTCGCTCCGATAACGGGGGTGAATACACTAGTATGGAAGTGAATGAATTTTTGAATAAAGAAGGAATTGAGCACCAGTTTACCGTTCCTTACTCTAGTGCTCAGAACGGCGTGGCAGAACGTAAAAATCGTACGCTGACCGAAATGGCTCGCTGTCTGCTTAAAGACAGTAATTTACCGAATTCCTTTTGGGGGGAAGCCGTAAATACTGCAAATTACATACAAAATAGGCTCCCGACCTCCTCATGCGACTCAACTCCTTACGAAAAATGGACCGGCCGTAAACCCGATTTATCAAATATAAAAACATTCGGATGTCGCGCATATGCATATGTACATAAAATACATAGGGGAAAACTGGATAGCAGCGCTCAAGAAGGAATTTTTGTGGGATATGATAATCGTAGCAAAGGCTACAGAATTTGCACAAATAATAAAAATATAATAATTAGCAGAACAGTAAAATTTTTGGAGGATGAAAATAGAGAATCCCACAATAATGAAACATCACAAATTAAGAATGAAAATTCAAATGATGAAATTCCGGTGTCCAAATTACCAATATTAGATACTGATATAAATATAGATATAGCGGGCGATAACGATAGTCCGGATGACACGCAAACTCTGCCGCGACGATCACAACGATTAAATAAAGGTGTTCCGCCCGACAGATTTGCATTTGCAGTAAATGACAAAAGAATTGATGAGCCTAAGTGTTTTGATGATATATTAAAAATTCAAAACCCAGCTGAAAAAGAAAATTGGCTGAATGCCACACTCGACGAAATGAATTCACTCAGACAAAACAATACTTGGGAACTTGTTGACGCTCAACCAGGGACCAAAGTAGTAGGGTGTAAGTGGGCGTTCAAGGCCAAATACAATAGCCAAGGACAAGTCGAGAAATATAAAGCCAGGCTTGTTGCCAAGGGTTTTTCTCAAAAATACGGGGTGGACTATGACGAAACTTTTGCACCAGTTGCATCGCATACCACTCTAAGAAGTTTCTTGACCATGTCACTATATAAAAATTTGAATCTAAGGCATGTAGATATAAAAACTGCTTTCCTACATGGAAATTTGCAAGAAGATGTATACATGCATCAACCCGAGGGTTATGTTGTCCAGGGCGAAGAAAATAAAATATGTAAGTTAAAGAAAGCGATATATGGCTTGAAACAAGCCGCTAGAGCGTGGAATTTGAAAATTAATGAAACATTGTGTAAATTAGGATTTAAACAAAGTCAACATGACAAGTGTTTATATATACGTAACAAAGATAACACAGAAACTTACATTCTTGTGTATGTTGATGATCTACTTGTAGCTGGTAAAAATCACGATATTGACATACTAATTAATCAACTTAGGGAAGAATATCCATTAACCGACCTTGGGGAAGCCAAATATTACCTCGGCATAAATATAGAAAGACCTTGTAAAGGGGTAATTACGCTTGATCAAAATAATAAAATACGAGACATTGTAACCAAATTTGGGCTAGATAACGCACGGCCCTCTGACACACCAATGGAACCAGGGTATATAAAATTAACTGATAATGACAATCTCTTACCAAACAACACAATGTACAGACAGGCTATAGGCGCGTTACTTTACATTTCTACAGTATCGCGACCTGATATAAGTGTTGCCGTTGGCATCTTAAGCCGTAGAAACGAAAATCCTAGAGCGAAAGACTGGGAGGCAGTTAAAAGGGTTATTAGATATTTGAAAAATACCCAAGATATTAAATTAAAACTTTGTAACTCTGGTGAACCTGTTCTTAGAGCATATTCGGATTCGGATTGGGCCAATGACCCAAGTGATAGAAAGTCTATATCTGGAAATTTATTTAAGATAGGAAAAAATCCAATATTTTGGACTTCGAAGAAACAGTCCTGTGTGTCCATGTCTTCAGCAGAGGCTGAGTACGTCGCAGCTGCGAGTGCTGCACTTGAAATACAGTGGCTCAACAAACTACTGGATGATTTAAATTTGCCGCAAGAATGTCCTATAGTGTTGTACCAGGACAACCAATCTACCATCAAGATTGCTGAAAATGAAAAATTCCAGTCCAAAACAAAACACTTACAGCTGAGATATCATCTTCTGCGAAACTTAATACAAGAAGGCCTAATAAAGCTTCAATACAAACCTACCAAAGAAATGAGCGCCGATGCCCTCACAAAAGCTCTACCAAAAACTGATTTTAATAGACATAGAAATGCATTAATGAACAATTGAAAAATTTCTGAGCTTAAGAGGGGGTGTTGTGATATTTAATCTCAGACATTCTTTTATTAACTTTCATTTTTCTTGTTCCGAACTTTCTTTTTTGTTTTTTACTTCCCGCCAAAAGATTGTTCGGTGCACCTGCCTTATCACGTGACGATGTGTCGCGTCTCTCTACAAGTACATTGTAATTCTTTTTTTTTTAATCATGTAATTTTCGTTATTCGGAACTGACGTTCCATTTTCTTATTCTATTTAATCATAATTTTTTCTTTTTGTCTAAGATGAATAAATTAAAGTAAAAAACATCTAGGCTTTCTTTCATTACCTAGCAACGAGTGAATTATCCTAAATATAATAGATCTACATATTATGTAAGAATTTCTCACTCTAATCAAGATTAATTATAGGAAAAGTAGTTGCTGGTCTTTAATACAGAAGTCATATTAAGGAGATTTTTTCTTCACCAATGGAATTTGCAATTACCTGTGAAAACCCAGGTAAGCCAAACTTTATCTAATTATATCACTGTTATTTTAGCAAAGAATTATTAGTAAGAAATATTTGTTATAAATATATTTAAATAACTAATTTGAGGAAACTCCGAACTCATGCACATATTCAGAAAGTATTTTTCTAATAACTTGTTTGGAGACAATTTATTTCAAAATTTTCGTTTCAGTATTTTAAAAACTTAGTATATTCCATAACATGAGAAAGTGTTTCATTATACTTTATTTCATGAAGTAGGGTGACAATGCTTTTATCTTAGAATGTAACCAATAGCTTTTGTGGGGTAAAAATTAGCCAATCGATTTTTTTTCTGCTGGGATTGCAAAGAAACAAATAAGTATCGTACGATGTATCGAAATTTAGTTTGGAGACAATTCATATGAAAATTCTCATTTTAGTATTCAAAAATTTGAAAATTCTCTATTATGGCGAAATGTTTCATTCTATTTTAATACATAAAATAGGGCGACAACGTTTATACAGCAGAATCAATAAATTTTGTGAGGTTAAAAAAAAAAAAAAAAAAATCCAATCGATTTTCTTTTCTGCTAGGATTGCAAAGGAACAAACAGAATATGACTGTATGAGATATCGAAACTTAGTTTGGAGAAAATTCATTTGAAAATTCTCGCTTCGATATTCAAAAACTTAGTATATTCCATAATATGGGAAAGTGTTGAAATAGAGTGACAGAATCAATAGATTTCGTGGGGTAAAAATATATCCAATCGATTTTCTCTCCTTTTGAGATTGCAAAACAACAAATTGAGTATTGAACAAGGTACTGAAATTTGGAGACAATTCATTTGAAAATTCTTGTTTCAGTAATCGAGAACTTCATAAATAAGTGTAATCTTTGAATAAAAACATAAAATTTCTTCTGTTACACTTGTCTCCAATTCAGATAGCAGAATTTATTCTAAAAAAAAAAAAAAAAAAAAAAAAAAAAAAGTATATACATACCTCATTAAACATTTGATGAATTAGCGATTTCAGTGACAGAGTATATATATATATATATATACTAGCAGATCCGGCCACGCGTTGCTGTGACTAAGTTATACATTGAATTATATTGCAGTAAACTATTTAATACAGTCAAATTATTATTTACTAGCAGGCTACGCCCGCTTCGCTAGTCACTATATTTAAATGAATTTTCGAAAGAATTTAATCAATATTTATTTTTTTATACCACATTATAGACAAAAACTAAAAAAAAAAGAAAAGAAAAAAAGAAACTGAATTTGTTCTAAACCTCGCTTTTGGTACCCGCTGTCTACGGCAGCTCTTTTCCCGCCCGCACTGCATCAGGTCTAGGTTTCCCATGCCCGCAGAAAGATCTTTCCCGGGCACTTCAATCTGGATATTTATCGATGACAGGGGGGATCTGCTACTATTTAAGAACTACGATTTTAAAGATGACTATATCTCAGCATCTATTAAATATTTTAGTTTTGAACCATGTATTTTATAGCGCATGCTATTTACACTATATTACGATTTGATTCTGACCAATGTAATAAAAAATAAAATAAAAAGTAGATTAATATATATGTATAAACAAATACATTTTAATCAATTTAATAATTTTTACTATGTATATACCGCCATTTTCCCCGATAAATACTGTAAATAAATAAAAAAATAATAATAAATAAAAGTAAAGTTTTTTCTTTTAAAGGAATTAATTGAAAAATTAAAAATAAGAAGTTGTTCTACTATAAAAAATTAAACATAGCTGCTACAAATACGTTTTTTAATTTAAAACTAATTATACTTAATTTTTTCTACTGCATTACGATTTTATTTTCAATAAATAAATTAAAAAAAAAAAAAAATTCGCCTTTAAATGAACGTATTAAATAAAAATAAGTTGCGTAATAGCCGTTGCTAAGATACGCAGACGATTGAAGCAAAAGAATAAATCTATGAAAAATGAAACAAAGAAGCCAATATTTAAAATCGGAAAAACATTACTTTAAAAAATTCAAATTCGAAATTCGAAAAAAATCTCGATGAGGTGCACAAATGCAGGGTACCAGGTACCTATATGCCAAATTTGGAAGCTCTGCGATCAGTAGTGTGAGCACCAGAGCGCAGACAGACACACAGACACTTCTCTTTATTTATATAGATAATGACGAAAACATTGTAGCCGATGTAAAAATCCACAGGATTGAGATTTGAACCTTAGGTCAAAATTTGGAAGCGATTGATAAAAATTTTCGTAGAGTTGATATTAAGCACAAATTAATTTTATTGTAGGGTCTTATAAATTTTAATGGAGAGGTGATATATATTATTTCTAATGCTACTTAGGATAAAATGCTAAAAGGACTAATATATAAATTGAATTATATTAAAATTCTATTAAAATAAAAGTATAAAAGAAGCAGACGATTTTAAAAATCAATTTTTATGGATGAGTGAAATATAATATGTCTAAAGCTATTTTGGATTAAAATGCTAAAAAGACTAATATGTTAATTAAAAAATATATTCAAAAACACCTTACTTAGGCTTCATCATCTTCTGAGGGGGAGGATCCTCCCACGAAAAGCTTCTTGCAGAAGATGATGAAGCCTAAGTAAGGTGTTTTTTAATATATTTTTTAATTAATTATGTTGTGCTTCATTTTAAATTTAAATAAGACTAATATGTAATTTAATTTTTATTAAAATTCTATTAAAATAAAAGTATAAAAGAAGCAGACTCTTTTAAAATCAATTTTTATGGAGGAGTGAAATATAATATATGCTATAATGGATAATTTTACTATAAAATGACCTCATCATTTAAAAAATTTTAAAGATGGCAACAGCTGTAGTTATAAAAAGGAAAACGACATGGCTAAACCAGAAAAATAAGTAAATTTGATAAATATTTTAAAACTTTAAAATAGTACATCTTATGAAATATTGGACATTTAAAATAAATACATGTATCATTTTAAATAGAAAAAGATTTTGGAAAAGATTAGTATATTTCAACGAAGTGATGAGAAGGTTTTGAGTATGTTAAAATTTTAATAGTAAATTCAAGTTAATAAAGATGGGAAACATTGAGGATTAAGATAAGAATAAGTATAAGATTAACAAAAAAAAAAAAAAAAAAAAAAAACTTTTTATATACCATGCTTTTAAATTTTAATATACTAATTAAAAGGAAAATGATAAATATTCTATCATAGTTTGAAGTCAAATTTGTTTTCAAATGTCTAAATAAAATATCTGATATAAGATACTAATATGCTGCAGCGGAGTAGATTTCATTTCTGTTATACTTGGCGAAAAAAAAAAATATCGCCAAATTATCTGGCGAAAATATTTAATTCCTTTCAAAAATCATGGTTATTTTAATAACTTATATTAAAAGAGTAATGAATAATATGAAACAATATTTCGTACAATACATATTACATGTCATACATACGTACAATGAATAATACATATTACATTTCGTACAATACATACATCTGGCATGTATATTTTCGTGTTACGCTATTGTTCGCCAAATACAAAAAAAAAAAAAAAAAAAAAAAAAAAAAACGCCAAGGACGACAGAGTTTTAAAATTTAAAATTAAAATTTTGTCAATTTGACAGCAAAATAACTCAATCTAACGCACGCGATAACTAATACATATCTATACCCGAATATAAGGATTAAAATCGGGAAATAAATTTCCTCGATTTTTAATAATTTTTTTACAAAAAAAAAAAAAAAAAAAAACAATGGGTGATTAACATAGGAAATCTTTTTCTTGGCTGCACAGACGGTCAGTGAGTCACACTTCGCTTGAGTATAGAACTCATAGATATAGTATAGTATATATAGAGTGATCATTGAGGAGAAAAAAGTGATTCCTTTTCACTTGGGAAAAGACGACGTTTTTACCAAAATTTCCCCGAGTGAATACACACGGGAATACATACGAATATTTTAGCAAATAAAATTTATGAATAATTTATTTACTATAGAGTTATAACAGATGACGTCACGAGCATGTTTGCTGAGGGACAGTTGACCTCACTGACCCATTTTATGAATGCGGAATAGTGTAACAAATCTATTGTAACACAGTGTTGTAAATGTATTTGCAAAAGCATAAAAAAATTCGACTACTACGCTTCCTAAGGCATGGAAAAATTAGCGTTGTCCTTCAGCAAAGTACGGTTGCTAAGAAGAAAGTCACGTGGTTGTTAGAACTCTATAGGTGAATGAAAAACTCCAGATGCAGTTTCAAATTCATATATATATATATATATATATATATATATTCAATACCACTTAATGGCTGATTCCAAAGCTTTTTTTTTCGGCATCAAAAATCTTTGTACGATAACATGGGGATGATAGATCTATATATATTACTATATCTATGATAGAACTACATTAGCACTTTATCAATGTGTATAAAATCTTTAAATTGATTATGACGTCTATTTTCGTGAGATGCATAATTTAACTTTTTATAATTTTTTAACGTTCACGTTTGATTAAATGTATTTATTTTTATGTCGACAGAAAATGAACTCGTAATTTTTTTTTTTTTTTTTTTTTTTTTGGCAACAATTAAACTTATGGAACTCACAGATATTTTGGAGCAACTGTAACAAAGGGCTATAATTAGCAAATAATTGCAATAAAAAAATATTGTGACAATAAATTGAAATAAAAACTATCCTATCTCTAGAGTTGGACCAAACTGCACACAGTGTGCAAAATTTCATTAAAATCGATTCCTTAGTTTAGGAGTTTATCGCGGACAAACATCGTGACACAAAATTTATATATATATACAGATATATAAATCAATCTTCAGGATTATAGATACATTTTAAATCGATTACTCTTCTTTTGCATCTATATTTGACTGATTCATTTAAGAAAAACAGAATCGTAAAAAATTATTTCTTAAACCAGTTCAGAAGAAAATATTCACTGAAAAAAATATTAAGAAGAAAATATTCATTTGTTACTTAATTAAATTTGATTTTCCACCGCATTACTTCTCTGAATGTTCGTGAAGTCACAATGATTTATCGAGAATCCGACTATAATAGGGAGCAATATGTGAATTAGTACTAACTACCTTATTCTTTAGTAACGACTGCATTAAAGGAAACAATTTTTGCAATACCGATTCTTACTTATGTATCTATTTTTGTTGGATACAACAAATTGTGCGAAAAGAAATGTTCGAAAATCAAGAACCATCTAAAAATTTTTACTTATGGGGGAGAGGGGGGGGGGGGGGCGTTAAAATGTCGTTCAATGGTCATTTTTTGCTTTTTGGGGCAAATTAGACACGGTCCTAAGTATTAAAGTGGATTCCGAATCAATACTAATGATTCGGAATGACTGAACAATAATGATAATGACTAATGAATATGAATAATGATAATGAATAATGACTGAACTGCGATTCAAACCCGGCACCTGAATCCAGAGTGCTAATCATTTAGGGAGCTAGATAGGCTTTTGGAAAATGTGAAAAGGCCAGTTTCCTTTATATCACAAGGAACTGTTTTATGAACAAAATTATTTTAGACCATCTTTCCAGATAAGAGATGTTCCTCTTTCTTTAAAATATAGTAGTACCTTTATATATATGTAGAAATACATTTTTATTAAAGTTTATGATCTTGACTAATTGTGCATAAATAAATATTATAGGTTTTGTAAACAACTGAAATGTAATTGAGAGATGCTGATTTCACCAGTTATTATAGTAACTCAGCAATTTAAATGTGAATATTATTAAAGCTAACTTAACTATTTTTTTTTCGGTGGCGGGGGGGGGGAGGGGGGTTATATTTGTGTTCAATTTCCTAATTCACATCAATTCATTCAAAAAATTAATCTTTAAGTTCTCGAATATTATATATGACATTAGGAAGAATATTACTGTAATTTGTATTACGTTAACGAATTTAATAAAATTGTGTTTTGCTGATACATTCAAACACTTAATTGTTCTGTGGGGATGGGGGAAATCAGTGGTAGCCTAGTCAGTGGTGCGTCGAACTTATAACTGGAAGATCGTATTTTCATTCTCGAGCAAGCTGTAGATTATCATGTACATTAATGGTGGTTCGCGTCTGTAAAATTTGTCGTGGCCGCAATGTTCTCTATACCCTCATCCCAAATCATAATTTTAGGTATCATAGAAGCGAGGAAGCTATCTTCTACGCAGAGGATCAAAATTGAAATGACATGTCTCTGGACCACCTCAAGGGGAGGAGGAAGCCTCAGACCATCTCCAATTTCTCAATTTCTCATAGTGTAGTATTATGGCGACGTAAAACCATTCAACATTAACCTTGTTCAAAAAATTGGGTAGAACGACGACACGGTGACCTACGGCTTGAAATGGATTTTATACCGCTATGAACATTTTGCCTTGATCTGTGAATTGAACCCGGCACCTGGTATCTGAAAACAGGAACACTAATCATACGGCTATTAGATGGACTTTTAGATAAACTAAACAGGGCAACAAACATTCTAAAATTATATTTTTAAAGAATTATCAAATTTGTAAACAGAAAAAGAAGAAAAAAATATATATTTGATTTATTCTTTATTTTTCTGGAAGAAAAGAAGAATAAATAACGTAAATTTTGCTTTCTAAGATAAAATAGATTTCATTTTACAAATGAAATAAATTCTTTTGCTTAACATTACGTTGAAAAGTATTTTTTCTCCTAGCAAGATAGTTACTTTTTGTGAAAAATGCCGTATGTTATCGCAGTATTTATAATACATGGAGGTAAAATATGCTGAAACCATAACAAAAAATATAGTAAGAGATGAATGACTGAATTATTCAGAAAATTGCGGCAAGAGAAGAATTTAGTTGTAAACAAGCTGAGTAAAGCCCTATTTGTCATCTCCCTTGAGAATTGTTTGTAAATCAACGGGCGGCCGTATGTAAGCTTTCATTCATTCTTCATGAAGAGGATAAAAAGAATTCCGGGAATGTCCAGTTTAGAGGAAAAATATTATATAATCTGAGATCCTTGTAAGACGAACGTATTCTGGAGAATAATGAATTTTATTTTATTGCCTTTCGTGATGCTATAGTCAAATAATAAAATTAAATACATAAAAAAGCAATATTAAATATAAACTGTTAAATTTTTTAGCGTAATATATAACTGTAAATAATTTTCGCATTTCTTTATGAAATAAATCAGCGTAATAAATTTTTGTGGTGAAATATTTGCATAAAAAAGTACGAAGAAATTTGTCATGAAAATAAATAAATAAATAAATAAATAAATAAAAAAGGAAGAAAGAAACCAAAGCCTATTTTTGTTTCCTTAGTAATGGATATAAATTTCTGTACAACACAGAAATTAATTTTGGATGACAGTCTTTTTGTTTGTTTATTCTTCCATATAAGAGCATGTGGCACCTTTGTTGCACCCCTTAGAAACAGTTACAAGATCCATTTTCTAAAATTTCTTTCACCCGTTTATTGTCAATTTTATTTTCAACATTTTTTAATCTGACGTGATAGGAAAAAAAAAAACTTTTTTCAGTTGGTCTAAATATACAAAAAACATAAAAAAAAATCTTTACTTTAAAAATACAAAATTGCGTTTTTTAGCAACGGTTACTATATTCATTTTTCAAAATTTATTTTGCCCTATGTCTTTCAATTTAATTTTTAATGTATTTTTTTAACTTGTTTTTAATAAGTTTTTAATCCTTTTTTTTTTAAAAAAAGTTTTTACGTGGTTTATTTTGTTTGAAAGCAGTAGTCTATCGTCCTAACACATAGACAAATAGAAAATCAAAGGAATTAATAAAGTACTAAAGGGAAAAATAAAGGTATTAATATGTATGGAAAATAAAATATATGGATAAAAGAATGATTCTGTAATATTTTTAGACAAAAGGGAAAAACCCTAGATACCAGAATAGACTGACCGAAACGAAGAAATTTTCCATGAAAATGAATAAATAAATAAATAGACGAATAAAATGTCAGAGAAATTAATAAAATATTAAAGGAAAAAAAAATTAAAGGCCTGAACTATGGAGAAAAAATGATTCTTTAATTTTTGTTAAAGGAAAATGCCAAAGATAAAAGCATGGAATGACCAAAACGAAGAAATTCCCCATGAAAAGAATAAATAAGTAAATTGACAAACAGAAATTCATTCGAATCAGCCGAATCACTTAAATTTAAAAGAAAAAAGTAAAGTCTAAAATACGGCGAAACGAATAAATTTCTAATTTTGTTTGGCAGAGAGAATGGCCAGATATACCGGAAATGAATGACCGAGACAAAGAAATTCACCATGAATATAAATGAATAAATAAATAGACAAATAGAAAGTCGGAGAATTAAAAAAGTATTAAAGGAAAAGGAAAAAGGTGTAAAATATGGGAGAAAAATTATTTTCCCCTTAGGTAAAAGCCCCTTTCTTAGGTAAAGAAAAAGGCCATAGATGCCAGAATTGAATGATCAAGACGAAAAAATTCGTCCATGAAAAATTATTTAGCTACTCCACGAAGGTATTCATATTTTTAGATACAATAATAGGTACAAAACTGATCAATAAATTTTACTATAATTTAACTAAAATTTTGATAAATTAACTAAATATTTAATCTTCTGTTTGAGGTGTAAATAATTTTTGAACAAACAACAGAGCAATCTATTTTATACTTTTTCTTTGTAAACAAAATATAAATATAGTTTTCTTGCGATTTCTTCATCCATCATTAAAAACAAAATATATTCCAAGATGCATTATTACTTAAATAAAATTTATTCTAGGTTAAACGGTAAGTACAGTTAAAACGTGTTTTATAATATATAAGATTTTAGTTCAATGTTTATTCATTCATAAAAGGATAATTACATTTAATTATATAAAAGTGATAGGCTAAATATTTATAGATATATAAATAAACTTAATAACATCAATGAAACTGATTTAAGAATACAGGAAAAGTCTATAATAATGAATATGTTTTCTTAATTTTCAATATCAAAACTCTGTATCCTGCGAAAATGGAGTTCTGAATACTAGTACAAAGTTTAGCCCCTGATTCAAGAAAAGATTTTAAATCAAAATATCCTAGCAAAGTTGTAAAAGAGTTTTGTCCGAAATCTATGAACGTAAATTAGATGTGAGTGATTGTGTTTGTAAAAATTTCTATACCGCATGCATAAATATTGAACTGTACATTTGGTTTCCCAGCCTTTGATGCGCAGAGCTTTTGAGACGTTTGACCTAAGGCTCCTATATATATGAGCTGGCGCATCAGGCATTTTGTTGCCTTAGGGTTGCCACATGTACCCAGCGCGTTTCTCTGGTAAACAAACGACAAACATTTTTTTTTATCGTCTTACGTTACTTTAGAGTAACTTGTTTTATTATATTTCATAATTTTGGCCAAGTAAACTATGATATGGAAGTTTGTTTAGCGATAAATTACTATAAAAAAAAAAAAAAAAAAGTTGCACTTCGGGAGTGCCGACAGAAGTGAAAACGTGAACAATTACGTGTGTATTTCTTGAATCGTCAGGAAATATTTTATTGTGTAGGAAATACTTTTAAATGAAGTGTTTTTTTATTCATTAATATAAACTACTACTACAAAAATTATATTACAATTTTATTTAATGCGCTAACTGCAATAGAGACAGTGTCCGGAGATGAGAGAAGTCATGTAGAGCCGCATCAGATTGTAAAAACGTGAGAAAAATGGTGGCTTTGGTCTTTCTCACGGTTTTGTGAGGTTTAACTGGAATAGAGACAGTGTCTGGAAATGAGAGAAGTCGTGTAGAGCCGCACCAGATTGTAAAAACGTGAGAGAAATGGCAGCTTTGGCCTTTATCACGGTTCTGTGAAGTCTAACTGCAACGGTTCCGGCTGCAATCTTTAAGAGACTGTGGCCGGAGATGAGAGAAGTCGTGTAAAGCCGCACCAGATTGTAAAAACGTGAGAAAAATGGCGGCTTTGGCCTTTCTCACGGTTTTGTGAGGTCTAACTGGAATAGAGACAGTGTCCGAAAATGAGAGAAGTCATGTAGAGCCGCACCAGATTGTAAAAACGTGAGATAAATGGCGGCTTTGGTCTTTCTCATGGTTCTGTGAAGTCTAACTGCAACGTTTCCGGCTGCAATCTTTAAGAGACTGTATCCGGAGATGAGTGAAGTCGTGTAGAGCCGCACCCGATTGATAAAACGTGAGAAAAATGGCGGCTTTGGCCTTTCTCACTGTTTTGTGAGGTCTAACTGCAAAAGAGACAGTGTCCGGAGATGAGAGAAGTCGTGTAGAGCCGCACCAGATTGTAAAAACTTGAGAAAAATGGCAGCTTTGGGCTTTCTCACGGTTTTGTGAGGTCTAACTGCAATAGAGACAGTGCTCGGAGATGAGAGAAGTCGTGTAGAGCCGCACCAGATTTTAAAACAATGTACAGTATATAATTACTAATACTTCACATTAGCAAGTTAATTGTATGATACATTATTTGTATCATACAAGGATGGAAAGCGTTTCGATGACGCGAATTCAATGATTTTTGTTCACCCAAAAGTTTTCACTTCAAATGGAAAGCGTCAGCTGACGATGACGGGAGTTCAAAGATTTTTCTTCACCCAAAAGTGCTCAACGCGCCTAAAGAAGTTTTCACTTCAATAATTCAAGAAGTGAATATAAAGTGTTCACAGACCTTCTATTACTGTGTATTTGAGTTTTGGCGACATTTTGTAAAAGAAACAGAAACCGCCCTAACAACACATCTTACCCCAGTACATCCATAGGATATCCTCAGAATAATATGACATCCTGAGAATGTACTGTGAAAAAAATGTGTTTTTAGGAATATTATTGTTGCTTATTTCTCTTATCTTGACCGGATTAGCTTCAGATCAAGATTTCTTAAATCATTACGGAAGAGATAAGGATGCCAAGCGGGAATCCTGTCCTCTTCGGAGGTAAAAAAATGGCGATGATGCGCCGGCCTATTATTTTATTTAGGGGCTCTAGTTTGACCAATTGCGCGCGTTACGTAGATTTGGAATAATATTACTAAAACGAGGATTTCAGATTTAACAGGGAGCAGCCCCCACTCATTGCTACACACAGAAAAATAAATTGGTCACAGTGACCTGCCAAAATGCTCAGCTGACAATACAGAATTGACTAACCAAAATAACTGACTAGCCAGAAAGTGTACTTGCTGAACTAGTCTCCAAAACTGAAAAGTGTACTTGCTGAACTAGTCTTCAAAACTAAAAAGTGTACTTGCTGAACTAGTCACCAAAACTGAAAAGTGTACTTGCTAAACTAGTCACCAAAACACTACTCCAGACTAGGAAGGTTAATATTATTAGACAAAGAAGGCTAGTCGATAATCATAATTATCAGACCAGGAAGGTTAGTCAACAACCGCAGTTGCTAGACAAGGCAAGTTAGTTAGAATCTGCACTTGATTAAGACGGTTAGTCAGCAGCCAACAGGTATTTTACGAAGCAAGCTAGTCAATTTTCAATGAATATCTGAAGAGGCAGGATAGTCAAGACTATTTACCTGACTAATCTGTCTGGTAATATTTGAAAAGGAAAACTAGTCTCTATTTGACTAAGCTGCCTCATAATATTTGTGGAGGAATTTTATCCCGAAAAAAATATTTGACTAGCCTGTCTCATAATATTTGAGGGAGATTAATCAAAAAAATTTAATAGATTAAAATCCCTCATATTTTATGAGGAAGTGGCCTCATACTTGTTTGCAGGGGCTTTTAAAAAAGCATTGATGTTAGTTTTAACCTCTTTACTTTTGTAATTGTTTAATCCCCCCTCCCCTTTTAAATGTTCAACCTTGAAAAGATATTTAAAAACTTTTCTGAAAAATATTACTTGTCCATCAACTGGAATAAAATACTCATAGCTGCCAACTTTTTCAATTTATTCCGGAATGTTGTTAACATTCGCCCTTTTCTTCATACCATGTTCTTAATAGAATAATTTTCTTTAGCATGTAATTACAATTAAATATGAAGATAATTACTCCTCAAAGAATATGGTTTGAAGATAGGGCGATATACTAACTAACAACATTCCGGAATCAATTAAAAAAGTTAGCAGCTATGAATACTGGAAATTTAACAAACTACTGAAACAAAGAATTTGCTAGTTTAATCATTCTTCCCTACCTTTATTCATCATTAACGCACGCATTTATCCAACACTTTTTTATCAAGGCATTCCAAGAGGATTGTGGCGCCACATGATTTAGTCCACTTTTTATGCACATCCTCATATATGGATTTAGAAATATATATATATATTTTCTCATCGATGCTTTCATTTTATACGCTGTGGTTACAAAAATAAATGTAAACTTTTTTTTTTTTTTTTTTTTTTAAGTTCCTTTTTTTTAATATTTAAGCCACCTGAATATATGTATATATTTTTTTAAATAATGGATTTTTTCCACCTGATTAAAATTACAGATAAGTACGACGATACAATGTGCTTTAACAATTGATACAGGCAATATAAACAATATGCATGGTATAGACGATACAATGTACTAAACTATAAATAACATCGAACTCCAAATTTCAGGTTATTTAATGGTTTAAAATCATAAATATTAATGATATACTTTTTTTTTTTCAAGGTGAGGGTGGACATAAAATTTGCATAAAAAACACGTTAACATATATAATAAGAATTTTTATTTTTAATCATCTCTGTAAATTTTATGCCCAGAGAAATTTTAATATATAACAATAATTTATAAGTATTTGATCATCCAAAATAACTCTCACTTACCTGATAACATTACTTTCAGCATTCTTAAATCAAGAATTTATGTGGCTTATTTAAATAAGATTTCTCCTTCATAAAAACTATGCAATTGAAATAATACATAAAAGACAAAAATCAAGATAAAAATAATTTTATTGAAAATTATAAATGTTTCATATACATGAAGAAGATTGCTCCATAATTTACATAAAAATTAATCATAATAATAATATAAAAGCACAATTATAATTAGGTAATAAAACGTAATTTTTGTTTATCCCTAATGATGGCAAGCCGCTGAAAATTGTAGGAATAGCACCATCTTTAACAATTGGTTTATTTCTTGTGACTTGATAAAACTTTCCTTCTTTTTCATCAAAATAAATTATTGTTTGTATAATTCCATCAGATTTAAAATAGAGCTCACAAACCTTAAATAAAAAAGAAAAAGAAAAAAAAGACATCAGGACATTACTAAGAAATACGTTATATGAGGTGTAAATTTCACCTCATTGCATAGGTTGCATTCAATTAAGAAGTTGCATATACCATAGATGGCTTCATTGGAAATCAAATAAATCAATAAGGAGACGAAATATTCTATCAAAAACCTTTCTTAATCTATGCATAAATTATTATATATATATATATATATGTGTGTGTGTGTGTGTGTGTGTGTGTGCGCGCGTGTGCGTGCGAAAACAGGGCAGTTTGGAATCGCCTAGCAGAGGCCTTCATCCTGCAGTGGTTTGATAGAGGCTGAAATTGGTAATGATGATATATATATATTGTCATAACACCATACCTTATAATTCGTATGATTACTTTAGAAAAGCAAGCACGGGATTCTTTTTAAAATCGATCTGGATTTATTGATTTTTTTATTGAATTATTATTTTTTTAATGAATATATCCCTGTTAGAACACTATTGTTAAGCATATTTGAAAGTTGACAACCATATTATAAATGCTATCGCTGCATAGCAGCTCCACCTTTCGAGCGATTGACACCAAAAGTTGATAGGCACTAATTTAGGTCAAGGTGCATCTACATATAAATTTATATGTAATTCTGAACAGTAGTTCCGTAGATACAGTTGCCACAAAATTTTTGTCACACATACATACACGCACAGACGGACAGACAAGACATTTTCTAAAAATGGTCAAATCGTGGTCTAACCTCTCAAAACTTGCAAATCCGTCGAAAACCGGAAGTCGAAAATTTTTACAAATCCAATACTTTCTTCCATTGAACATACAAGAAAAAAAAAAAGATGTAATTACTAATTGTATTGCGTTAAAAATCTGAAAAAAAAAAAAAAAAAAAAGACTAATAATAATGATTAAACACTTATGTGAGTTATGAACTTCAAGATTGCAAAAATGTGTTTCAAGGTCAGTGATAATAGTTCATTGTTTAATGCTTATATTCTGAAAAAAAAAAAAAAAAAGTATTTTTATTTATTGCATTTGTTCGACAGGAATGTTTATTTACTATAATAATTTGGGTTGCACAGATATATATGATTCGAAATTAAACATCTGCTTTGATTTTGTTTGTTCTAGAAAGACGATAAAGATAGAATATTATTATTATCTGCCTTGATGGAATCAGTTTCCTAAATATGTTTATTTTATATTGTTTTTTACTTTCTTCTGTATTCAATAGAAGAAAGTATTTCAATCGTAAAAATTTTCAACTTCCGCTTTTCAATGGATTTACACGTTTTGAGGGATCCAGAACGCGATTTGACCATTCTTAGAAAAATATGTGTTTGTGTGTGTGTGAGAAAAATTTTGTGGCAACGTAACTCAGGAACTACTTCAGATAACTGCATATAAATTTATATGCAGATGTACCTTGGCCTAAGTTAGTGCCTATCAACTTTTGGTGTTATTTGCTCAACAAGTGGAGCTGCTAGACCGCGATTTTCGCAATTTTAGGAAAGGATATATCGCAGAAACTACTAAACGAATTTGCATAAATTTATATGCAGATAAACTTTGACGTAAGTTAGTGCCCACCAATATTTTTTGTCAAATGCTCAACAGTTGGTGCAGCTATACATCGACTTTCGCGTTTTCAGTGAAGGCTGTATCTAAGGTTCTGTTGTGTATAATCAAACAAAACTTGACACGTATCAACGTAGCCATTATGTGACATTCAATTTGGATGCATATCAGCCAATAAGTGGCGCTGGTATACTGCAATTTTCTTAGAGAACAGGATATGGCTATATCTCAACTTCTGTGTCATATAACTGTACAAAACCTGATATATGAGGTAACCATTATGAAGAAGCATTTTTAAGACTTTATTTATAGAGAATTAAACTGTCTTTCTTTTCTTATTATTAGTGTTAGTTTTTTCTAAAATGAAATTATCTGCATTCATTATGGTAGATAATTTTAATAAATAACAGTTTTAAGAAAATATTTTTACTGGGCGAATGAATTTTCCTATAGGAAAATATAGAAGAAATTTTTGCGGTGGTCACAACATAATAGCTTTAAATGAAATCACGACAAGTATTTCCTCTATATTTGCTGTATATACAAGTATAAATGGAGAAAAATTGAAAATTTCGTTCACATAAAAGCGAGGATTGAATTTTATTAAAAATAAAGGTATTTAAAACAACAACAACAAAAAAAAAAGTATGTTGTGGCCACCACAAGACTTTCTTTTTATATTTTCTAATACAAATTCGCTCAGTACAAAAAATTTATTAAAGCTCTTATTTATTTAAATTACCTACCATACTGAATGCATACGATTTTCATCTTAGAGAAAAATTGCATTGAAAGTACAAAGAAAGACAGCTTTATTCTCTATAAATAATATATTAAAAAATGAGTTTTCATAATGGTTATCTCACATATCAAATTTTGTACAGTTATACACCATAGAAGTTGAAATATAGCTTTTCCGTTCTAGGGGAAAATTGCAGTACAACAGCGCCACCTATTGGCCGATATGCATCCAAATTGAATTAGCATAATGTCTGATAATGGTCTTTTCCCATATCATTTATTATTATTATTGTACGCAATAGAACTTGAGATATCTCTTTTCCTTAAATTATGGAAATCGCTATATAGCACCGTCACCTATTGAATTATTGATACCAAAACTGGAAGGACAATAATTTATCTCGAGGTAGATCCACATGTAAATTTATGTGTAGTAGTTCCTGAGATATAGCCTTCCCTTGAATTGTGAAAATCACTGTATAGCAGCGCCATCTTTTGAGAAATTGACATAAAAAGCTGATAAGGACTAGGTTATGTCAAGGTGCATCTACATATAAATTTATATGCAATTCTCTGCAGTAGTTCATGAGACATAGCATTCCCTTAAATTGTTGAAATCGCTAGAGACCCTGTATAATATAGTTTCCTAATGTATGGTCTCTAGAAATCGCTGTATAGCAGTGCCATTTCTTGATGGATGGGCACTAATTTATGTCAAGGTGCATTTACATATAAATTTATATGTAATTACGTGCAGTAGTTCCAGAGTTGCAGTCGCCACAAAATTTTTGTCTCTCTCACACACACAGAGGCATATCTAATATTTTCTAAAAATAGTCAAATCGTGTTCTGGAACTTTCAATACGTGCAAATTCATCGAAAAACGGAAGTCGAAAATTTTTATGAATCTAGTACTTTCTTCTATTGAATATAGAATAAAGTAAAAAAAAAAAAAAAAAAATGTAAATTGCGAAATCATTTCAATTTCCAGGATGTAAATACGAGGTTATACTGTATTTATTCAATTTATATATTAATAACAGTCAAAAAAGATTTATAATACTTTTCTAATTTTCATACAATTTCTACAAAAGATACATATTAGTTTCGTTGAAGAAAAGAAAACAGATCCATACAAATACGGATCTATTTTTCTGGATACGAATAGGGAACTCCGATACATGTCTAGCATGTGTATAATGTTTAAATTAGTTACAGAGTTATAAATATGCCTATAAATTTAGATTTATAATTGTAAAAAATATTTTGAAAGGTGAGCAGTACGATAGCTGTGAATTGCAGTCGTACTAGATCGAATGTGCGCTATCGAAGATAAACAAACACAGAGAGAAAAAACAGAAAGAAAATGAAAAAAGGTTTATCAATTATTCTCACCACAGAACTAGCGTTGCAAAATAATACTTGCAAAACTTTGAATAAACACCATAAAATAAAATAAAAAATTGCAACAATGGTTTCGGGTCGAAAGAGCATACGACCCTTCGTTAGGCGACCAAAGTAGGCACGAGTACAGCAGTCAAAGCCGTGCATCACCACTTTGACTGCTGCACTCGTGCCTACTTTGGGTGCCTGACGAAGGGTCGTGTGCTCTTTAGACCCGAAACAATTGTTGCGAGATATTTTATATTTATGGTGTCAATTTAAAGTTTTGTAAGTTTTATGCCCACTTAAATAAAGTATTTTAAATTACTTGTTGTAAATTATTAAAAAAAGTTTTATTGTTAAATTGGAAATGTTTGCCATTTATACCATTAATGATAAAGTTTATATACCTTTACCGTGTCTTGATACTATTGTGGAGAAAAATGTTACGTATTAATGAGTTTAAAAATTTTTCTGGGGGAACTATATTTGACAATTTATAAGTAAATCATTCATAATTACCAGTTGCAAATTACTAACATATATTTAACCCACTATATCTAAAATTAGTATATGCTGTAGCCATTACAAAATTTTCTTCTATTATTATTTAATATTATTGCACCATATATCTATTACAAAGCACAAAGTAATTAACACAGCTTCTCACAAATAAAAATTTTACAAACTAATTTAACAAATAGATGCTGAGATACTATAACTATCTGGAAATTTACAAAGAGTAATAGTAGCGCGGCACGTCATCTGATGTACACCCATACTGATTCGTCATAGTTTTTAAAAAGCTAGTTTGGCATAGTTTTTGGATGTATGACATACACCTTACATATCAAATTCGGTGCACATACATATCATAGACAGGGCCCGATTAAGCTTTGAAGCTAGGGGAAGCTCAGTATCATTTCGGGGCCCTCTTTCATTTCAGAAAATCTTGTTTTCCTGTTACATAAAAATGCTATAGACCAAAAATTAGTGTGTGTTTATTTTTTTTTTTCATTCATATATCTGGGTGGTTTCTACACACAACATTAAAATCGTATAACTTATTAATTAAGAACATTCAGATTTTTGAGGTTAAATAATAGATTTTTTCCGAAATAGTGAGTATTTTATCTTGCTTTAGGCGAATTTTCTCAGAAAAATTCAGTCTCAGTATGAAAATATAAAACAGAAAATTCAAGACCCTGTTTTTAGTCATTTTGGGGGCCCCTCTTAAATTTTAGATGGGAAGCTTGTGCTTCCCGAGTCTTTTGGGTAATCAGGCCCTGATCATAGAAGCTGAGATATGGCTCTCCTATAAATAGAGTTAATTGCACCATGCCAACGTCACCTGTCGGCCGATATGCGTCCAAATTTAATCAGCATAATAGTTCATAATGGCTGTTGCACATATCAAGTTTAGTGCATTTATATATCACAGAAGCTCAGTTACAGCATTTTCTTAAATGTGAAAAATTGCAACATACTGGCATTACCTGATGACCGATATGCACCTAAGTTGAATAAACATAGTCTTTCACAATCGACTATTTGAACATTAAGTTATGTGAAGTTCTACACAATAGAAGCTAAGATATAGTCTTTCCTTAATTGTGGGAAATTGCAGCATAGTAGCGCCACTTCTTAGATGATATGTACCGAAAGCTATTCAGCACGAATTTATCTGAAAGTGCATCTAAATATAAACTTTTGTACAATTCTGTTCATTATTTTGTGAGATACAGCACCCAAAACATAAAATTTTGATTATACACAGACAGACATCTCCTAAAAATAGTTTAATCGAGTTTAAGGAAATCTCAAATTTGTAAATGCACCAAAAGCCAGAAAAAGAAAATTTTGAAAAATCCAGTACTTCATTCTTATATATGTAGAAAAAAATCAAAATAAATTTTAAGTTATTGTGGAAATAGAGTATACAACTAAATGTTTGCAAGAATTACTTAATTTATAGAGCATAGTTAAAAGAAAAAAATGTTGTTTAAATTGACATACCAAATAGTTTTTAAATTTAAATGTGTTAAGAATGAAACAAATAACATGAAATTAAGTACATATTTTTAACAAGATATCTTTTGTTTATCACGAATACTAAATATGCTGCGCATGAACAATTTGATTTTGAATCGAGAATACAGTATCTAATAATTTAAACTCATATTATTTTTGATTAAATTTGTTTTGAAAAAAAAAAAAGAAATATATACATATATATATATGATATCAAATTTTTAATAACTAAAAATATCAACCTTTTACTACAATCATCAATCATTTGAATGAAACAAATAACATGAAGTTGAATATATATATATGTATTTATTTACCAAGATATTTATTATTTATCGCTAATAATTAATATTGTATACAAGAACAATTTGACTTTAAATTGAGAACAGAATATAGTATGCAATATCAAATTCATATTATTTTTGCTAAAAGTTGTTTTGAAAAAAAATTGGTGTCAAAAATTTAATAATAAAAAAGTCATTTTTTTATTACATACTATTATCAACCATTTGCCAAAATTATTTAAATTAAAAAAATTATTTATTTAGAACAGGAATTAAAAATAAATAAATAAATAAATAATAACAGATAAACGAGAAACCTTTAAATTTTTTTAATTTATCTCATTAAAAAGTTTAAATATAAAAAAAAGTATTAATATTATTTTTTATTGTTCTAAGATAGATATAATGTTGCAAACGATAATTTAAAAAACATACCTTAAAATTCGGATTTCTTTCAAAATCCCCATGGATAGCATTTTTCTATATCTTTCTTAAATTGACGTCCTTTGGAAATCCAAATACCTTCTGAACCATGTTTAGGGAAAAATAAATCATTACTATTCTGTGTATAAAAATATTAATATGAGCTTAATGTTAAAAGTGTATGTAAACAACTATAGCTTAGACAAATTAAATATACTTACTTTTATAATACAACGATAGGTAAAACTAGATTTATAATAACGTATTTTAAATTTTATACATTTTAAACAACTTTATAAATTAGAACAAATTCTAATTACGATTCATATTGTTAGAAGATTGCGGAAGCTTTAGAATTCTACAAATTTACAATTTACTATTCTTACAAAGCTTACAATAAAATAAAGTATTTATCACTTACTTTTGGCTGTAAACTCGATTCGCTGATTCTGATTACTAAAAAATCTCTCGTTCTCTTTCTAAAATGAAAATGACTCTAACGGCAATTGCAGTATCCCGCCAAATGCGATTAGTTTTTTGTTTATTTTTCGGTTTCGGTTGACTAACACAAGTTGTCAATAGGAGACAAAAAATAAATAACAAATAAAAAAGAAGAAGAAGAAGAACAATGTTTAACTTTTGGACTAGCCAAACAAATTTTTCTTAGTCAATTGACAAAACGGGAACATTTTTTTTTTATTCTCTCATCTGACTAACCGGTCAAATTTGAGGAAAATGAAAACTGTACCTGGGAAATTAGTCATCTGACAAGTTTTAGAGGCAAAACGGATCATCAGACGAAACACATTAAAGATACATGGTAAAATAAAACGACTTTTGTGTCTCATGACTAAATGGGATTGTCAGGTATTGTTTTGTTTGTTTAAAATTTTGCGTAATTTTGTGCAAATTAGTCAATGTACTTGACAAACGTTTAGTGTCACAAAGATGGCATGTCTCTTGACAAGTTTCGATTTTTCATTTTTCTGTGTGTATTGGAGCGATGTTGAGCGATTCAATGCCGAGGCAAAGGGGACTACTCCAAGGTTTATTGAAAAAAAAAAAAAAAAAAATATATATATATATATATATATATATATATATATATACAAAGTTTCGCCAGGCTTCTAGCCCAAGACCGACAAAGGGCGAGAGAGGTTAAAATAATAATTGAGAGAAAAGTTCTTGGTTTGAATTAATTCTATTCGATAAAGTTCATTTAGAGTTCATGAGGTAAACAGCTGAAACATATTAAGATAAGTTCTGTGGTGCAATCACCTTTCGCCGGGCGTGCGCTCCTCGCGACAAGGGGCAACAGGTTACTGATAGTTGAATCCATTTCTACAGCAGAACATGTGCATGATAGTCTTGTAGACGTTGCTCTTGAGGAGGTCTAGGTTCCTCTCTGAGCCAGTAGGCAGTGTTATTGATAACAACATTAATCAGTGGCATTTGATATATCCATTAATAGGGAGAAAATCTTATTGAGTTTGTTAATTAGATTTGGTCTAGTTAAAATAATGTTGTTCAGCCAGTTTACTGGTCTGGGAGAAGGATTTCTGATATGGTGGGCAGAAGTGAGGACACAGTTAAAGTAATAATGCAATGCATTTTCCTCCTCGCCACAAGGGCACCTAACCCATACACATATGCATGTTAACACGTTCAGTGCCATGTCAGCCATCGGTAGTTGACACTGAACTTTCCGTTTAGGCCGCGTCAACCACTGGTGGCTGACAGTGTAAAACATTATAAAGCCACGTCAACCACCGGTGGCTGACAATGCAAAATATGATATAAAACTAAAATTTACATTGTTATAAGTAATTACTGAAAATTTATTTTTATTTATTACAGGATTATATCATTACGGGATTAATGGATTAATCATTAATGGATTTTATTGAAACTCGGTAAACATTTCTCGGTTTCGTTTCTAAGCAGCGCGCGTGGCCTGATGAGGATTTCCTTAAGAATTCGTGTGGCGCTCAACGTGTTAAAAACCTAAAATTAATAATTTAGAAGTTATGAAAAAGGCTAATAAATTTATATAATAGGACTTTTGTAATGATCATGAATTAGTTTTACTCTCTTCTGTATTAAAAAAAAAAAAAAAAAAAAAAAAAAAAAAACTGGATTCCTAAAAAGTTTTTACTTACGATTTTTGATGATTTTCTACGTTTAAAAAGGTTCTGAATGCGTTTTGGTCATTTTTGAAGTGCTATCTATTCAGGAAAAAATATTTGTGTCAGCTCTGTTTCAAGAACCAATGCATAGAATAAAAAAAAAGAATATATATATATATATTGAGTTTCATCTTAACGTTAATGTCTGTTTATTATCTTTTAGTGCATATCGTTCAACAGGTGATACTGCTATGCTAGAATTTCAACTATGGAAATTGCAGAACTACTGCAAAATTGTACAAAACTTGGTATGTGAGAGAGACGCAGTATTATCTCTTTAAATATTTTTTTTTACTTCTTTAAAGAAAATCATACTATAATTTAAATTTTAAGTTGAATACGAAACTAAAAAAATACAATCGCTGTATAATTTAATTTTTATTGACAGAATCTGATTTTTTGCACTGGTCAGTGAAATATTGGCAGTCAGAAAGAATAAACTGACTTGATAAAGTTGGCTAATTTCCATGCAGAACAGTGTTATTTAAAAGATTTTACGAAATCCTTCAGTTAATTGTGAAAATTTTCAAGACACATATCGATACAAGCTGTGAACATAATTTGTCATTGATGAAACTAAAATAAGATATTTATTGAATGTGTGCATTAACTGCAAAATAAGCTATTCCTAAGAAACTGTATATAATTCAAAAATACCTTTTACTATTGTTTGAGAATTTCCATAAAAAAAAATGTATTTTTATTTTAATGCCACTCATAATCATAATTATACGCATCATCACATACATATGCTCATGATTATGAATAATAGTTTACATTAGTAATAAACTCATAATATAAGAGAAATTGTATATGGTTTAAATGTTAATAAGAAAGAAAAAACAACATTTATATCAGAACTACGTAATGACTTATAAATAGCATTAAAAAACAATAATAGTAAATCAAGCAAGATTTTATATTTTTCAACAAAAAATTAAATATTTATCAATAATTCTCAAAAAAAAAAAAAAAAAAAAAAAAAAAAAAAAAACCTCTTTGAATATAATATATATATATAACCAATAATTACAACTAATTTATAACAGTAAAAATAAAGTATTAGCATATTAGGTAGATTCCTTATAGGAGATCTACCTATTGCAATGGTTCTCATGACACGACTTCTGGAAAATTTCTTCATATCTTCACCGATCATGACCCCTAGAACCCAAAACCACCCTCCGTTCAAAAGTTTATATATATATATATATATATATATATAGGTATATATATATATATATGTATAACGCTTTTTCCCATGTTAAGTTGTGAACACGATAACTGGAGTAATTTTTATTTAAATTTAACCAGCTCGGGATATGTTGTCAGGACAGTAAAAATCTCGGTCGAGTTCGTAGATGGTGTATCCTGCTCAAAGGGTGTGGAAATGGTGGGGGGGTGGAAATTTTCATTTGCCCATAATTTCTTTAATATTGAAAATAGGAAAATACTTCAACTCAGGCGAATTACCGCCTTACCCTAAAGAACAACTTTTGCATTTAAACTTTTTCGATAACTTCAATTGCTTAAAAGTTACAAGTTAAAAAGTGATTTTTCTTGTGATGAAGCCGACATTTTCTATAGCTCTCACTGCAAAAATTTATAATCTGATGCTTATGTCACGTGCAAATGATAATAAAAAAGATCACTGAAAATATAATAAAATTTTAATCATGTTTTTAAACAATATAATAATCTGATTAAAAAAAAAAAAAAAGTTTAATTTAACAGAAAATCTGACGTCACAATTACAACAATGTACTGAGCACGGAGTAAAAAGACAGGAGAAGAAGGTAACGCTGAAATTTTGTGATGTTATTTTCTAATGTTTACAGATGGCGCCAGCGTGCAATCCTTCCTTCTCTCCAGCTTCCGCAATGTTATTCAATGGGGAAATGTCTCGTTTTAATTATTTTTTTAAAAATAATATCAAGCTGAAAAAATTTTGATTGAAAGCAAATTTCATTAAATAGAGTATTCTAACCAACATGTTTTTTTTTAAGAGCCATTTTATACTAATTTTACTTTGAAAGAAAGCTTTTAAAAAATGACGATTCTTATGAACCGAAGCTAGCTAAAACAAACAATTGGGAGGAAGGAGAATGGATGAAATTTTGTAAAGAAAAAAAAATAAACTTACTTAGGTGCAGAAAACACGAACTCGGACTTTATTTTTCTCCTAGGGCTTTTTTTTCGTTTTCTTATCACTATCATAGCCTGTTTTACAACTAGGAACGAAGCATTTATTTGAAACATCTAAATAATGCAGTTTTAAGAACTTACAAAGAAATTAAATTGCTTAAAATAAAAAATTTTAAATGTACTCCAGCAAAATTCTATTGAAAACAACAGTATATCCGCGCCGAGGTAGGGAGGAATGACAAGTGGCGCCCTCAATATTTACCAAAAATTCAGATCACAGTTTCGTAGTTTTCTCCCATTGGACCTTCAACTCCTATTAAAATTACTCCGTGGTACTGAGAAAAATGAAATAAAATTTTATCCGTGATTTTAAACAAATAAAATAAAAGTTAATAAAAAAAAATAAGTAAATAAAATCAACATATCTTAGGGCTAAGCAGATTTAGACCATAGAATAATAATAAAGGAAGAAGAGCATGCTTACAAACCCCTTCTAGTGAAATGCCAGTGAAAGCTACTTTTGCTCCTCTCAACTTTGAAGTAGGGCACCCATCTTCCACGCATTTATCGCTGTTTGTTGTGGGTGCTGCCTCACAGACTGATTGAGAGAGAGACGAGACGATTCAAAAATCTCGCCAACAAGTCGCCAACCAATCAGATGGAAGCACTGTTACAACCGTTTACCCGGAATTCTGGATTTTACAAACCGAAACCAAAACACGTACGCTCCTTCTTCCTTTATTATTATTCTATGATTTAGACTTAGCTTTATGACATAGATGCTGTAATGTAAAAGATAAATGTCATCGTATAAAAAAAAAAAAAAATCTTGTAAATCTATGCTAAACGAATTAAACTGGCATGGTAGAAAAGGTAATAAATTTGGGGACATTTAGGTATCCCTTTAACAAATGAACTAGGTACAATTTTAATGAATTTTCCGTTGAAGTTTATTTTCATGAAAATTTAAATTTAAGTTAAAGTATTTCATTACTCGAATTCCCTTATTTTGATAAATAAAATTATACCATTAAAAAAATAAAAATAAATAAAGAACACTCTTTGAAAAATGAACTAATAAAGGTTTTAGAAAACTATTACATATTACATACTTTTAAATCTTTATTAAAAAAAATTAATTGTTGCCACTCGACATTATACAAATACATCCAAATTCTGTGTCACATACGATAGTTTTGTATAAGTATTATAGACTTTTTGTTTGCCCTTGGAACCTGCCCCTGATGGGGAAAATGCCTGGAAACACTTGTATCTAGTATTGTCATTGATTATGACGTACTGTGCAAAATTTCAGGTCCTTTGGACGACAAAAAGTTGCCGAAAATTGAATTGCAAAATTCCGTTACATACATTAATAGTTGCACCATATCAAGTTAATAAAAGTGTGTTAATTAAAAACCTTGTTAAACGCTTTAATTAATCATTTAAAAATATAAAATTAAAATAATACGTCAATCTTAATGCAAATATCGTTTGTGGTGAATAGTTTAGAATGTCAGTTTAGGCAAGAATTTAAAATTTACGATTGAGAGTAATACGTTACAGCTTCCTTTGACTTTTTATCTTGTCGAAACAAGATATTGGTCTGTGAAGAGATATGAGGTTTTCGCGTGGAAAGAAAATATAATGACGCCAAAGCTGCCTTTCTCCATCTCCAAGCTCGCCAAATTTTGTCGCCAAGTCAAAATTTCGTCGTAACTATCAACTTTTGCCGCCAAATCACAAATTTCATTGCTAGTCGCAGGTTTTGCCACCAAAATCTCGCCAAATCATACAATTTACTAAATTCATAAAAATTAACATTGAAATTCAGCGGTGCCAAATGGTCAAATGTTAACTAATGTTAATGTTTCAGCTTATGTGAACCAAAACAGTTTCACTTTACAATTTTTACTCATCTGACAATAAGAATCACAAAAACACAATACAAAACTTTCAGTAATTCAATAAAAATTACAATGAAATAACTATCCAAAAACCGCTACCACTTATCTGTATTTGACTTGACCATAGCAACGCCAGGCTTACCAGAACTAGTAAGATCACAAGTGCATTTTCACGTTTCTATTACTTTTTCTCTTAAAAGAAAGATATTGAACAACAGTTATATAGAATTTAAATAAAAAATATAATTTTGATTAAGCTTTGGTGGGGAGGGGGTGTAGCCCAATAGCCCCCTCCGGGATTCACCATTGCTGGGATTGTACATCTTTAAGGCTTTTATTTGTTGAATGATTATGAGCTTGAATTTAAAAAAATTGAAACGTTTACAAACCAATAAATCTAGCCTAAAATTTTAAGTAGAATGAATAAAACCCTTTTGTAGTTGAAAATTAAATTTCTTGAAAACAGAATAGCGACATAAATAATGCAATGTGTGGGAACAAAGCCACTGGCTAGGTATTAATGCATATGTAAAATTTCTTTACAATTATAACATTAACGTAAAGGAATCTACCTTTGCCTTTAAGCTTGCCGAAAAGGGATTTTTTTTGTTTATAATAGAAGCATTATTATAGTATAATATAAATTCTGAAATAATTTTCATTAAGTTGTAATGTAATAGCTTTTTTTTTTTTTTTTTTTTTTTTTTTTTAAAGGGTTATTACACTAAACTTATAAGAAAGAATTTTCATTTATAAAAAAAAAAAAAAAAATGTATCGATACATATGCGCACACTCGGAGATATATTTCAAAAATTCGTTAAGAAAATTCATAAACATTATCTGTGAAATAAAAAGAAATTCTCGAAACGAAAGAAAAAAAACAGTCATTTCGCGGTTGATATTAATCTAAAGAACAAAAGAGCACAAAAAAAAAAAAAAAAAAAAAAAAAAAAAATTGTTGATCACCGTAAATAAAATTTTATATTAAAAAAATTATAAAATCAATAGTTACCACCAATGATAAATACAGCAATTCTTACGTTACGTAAGTATAAACCAATATAGTAAATATAAATCTGTCAATATCAGAAAAAAGGACATATTTTAGATGTCTACACTATCCGAGTTCTTCCCCCCCCCCCCAAAAAAAAAAAAAAAAAAAAAAAAAAACAGTTTTTAATATTCTCACAGACATTTAAAAGTCAAAACGTAATTCATAATAATTTCAAAAGAGGCGGTGTAAGCCCCATGTTTTGATAACCAGCAATTTTTCATTGTACTTTAGTTATGTCAAAAACTTTCTGGATAAACGATTTCTAGACGAGACGACGCCTTTAGAACTATGGATCGATGCCCCTGTTTTCTCCCTATTTTTTTAAGATATTATCATTATATTGTTTTGTTGAGTTTTTTTTTTTCTTTCTTCGATTAATGTCATTGAAATTATTATTTTTATTTTTTCCATCTTCGTATGAATGACTTTTTTTGTATGTGTGATTATAAACACGTAATTTTTTTAAGTTAAAGCTAGTGGTCTGTTACTAGATATATATTTAGTTTTTTAAAAGAGAATATAAGCTAGTGTATCAGTAAACCAGAAGCCTAAACATCACTTTTGTACTATTTATTATGTATATATAGGGGAGACCCGTGTAACTAGGTTCACTTTTTTCCAATGCCCCAAAACAGAGCCCTTGATCTGTTTAAAATTATCAAACGGATATTTACATAACTTTAGGACTAATTACTTCCAATTGGGATTAATATAAATACCTAAAATAATAAATTCCGACAAATAGAAGGCCATAGGTACAAGGTAGCTATGTGGCCCTATGTACAAGTTTTGGTAACTTCATTCAAAATGCCTTCCACTAAAAAATCCACGTGCAGAGAGGAATAATTAAATATCTCATTTATTACACAATATAACAAGTTAAATTATACACTAGAAATGAAAGAAAAATATTTGACTTGCCTTTGTAAAATAGCAAAAGAGATGAGCTGCAAAATTTTACTTTAAACCATGTAAATTCGTTTTCTACTTGTAACTTGTCAAAACTTTCACCTCAAAAGTTCCAAAGTAGTTGTAAAAGTAGCAACTGGTGTTGTTACTCGTCCAATTGAGTAATAAAACTTAAAATTAAATATTATTCAAATAAAGTGGGGTGGCCCTAGGTACATGATGACCCTAGGTACACGGGTCTTCCCTATATAAAGAGCCGTTATTTTTTTTAAATTCGATTTTCCATATATACATACATGTAATATTAACTCGTTTAGTAGTGGAATATATTTTTGTAAGCGGCGGGGGCTATCGATCCCTTCGACTTCTCGTTAAACATTTTCTCTTTTTACTTAATATGAGTATAGCACTCCCAAAAATATACATCCAGTAGTTACCATGCGTAATACATAATGTATTGAAATTCTTTTGTGTGGTCCTGTAAACAAACTAATAAGTTAGTATATTATTACTTTTATACTCATTATTTTAAAACGTCAGTTCTGTGGTAATTTCTTATTATTTTTGTTTTGTTGCTGCTTTGGACCTCTAGCACTTGTAAACTAACTGTTAATTCTCCAAATTCCCTTTCTTACAGAAGTCAGACTTTTAAACATCTTTATAATGTATGCTAATTTACCCTATGGCAATGCATTGTAACGATGTTAATATATATATATAAATATATATATATATATATATATATATATATATATATATATAAACGCTGTCTTTTTGCCGTAATAATATTAAGGGCCCGCTTCACTCACCATTGCCAGAAGCCGAAGCTAATGTTATTCTATGAGAAATTTTCTTTACTTATAACTCATTATGTAATACATATTTTTAAATTCTTTTTTCACATTTAGAAAATTCTCAACTGTTAAATTGACGCACCTTTTTTAAAAATGCATTTTTTAAATTTTTAATATTTTATTTTGAAGCTGTAAAATACGAATACGGAATTATTGGCTACCGCTCGGATACTTTTGCTGCCGACTGTATATCAGATCGGTAGATAAAAAAAAAAAAAAAAAAAAAAAAAAAGAGTAACGTTCCTTTTTGGGGTACACTATCTAGATTATCATGAAATGTGAACTTTGGTAAAGAATAAGATCATTTTCAAACAAACACGATAAAATTCAGAAACACGCAACAACAGTTTCTGGTGAAGTAATTAAGTACGACTCTTCATCCAGCGGAAAATGTAGCTTATTGCAGTGACATTGACTTTAAAATGAATGTAAATAGCGTTTGAGGGCTCATTCGTGGAACATACAGTCGGTAACAAAAGTATCCGAACACTAGCAAAAATTCCTATATTAAAAAAGTCGAGTTAATACTGTTTTGTTAAATAAATCTTTGCCGAATCATGTTCTTAGACTGACAAAGAATAGGATTCAACAAGGATTTCTTTACCAAAACAGTATTAACTCTACTTTTTTTAGATAGGAATTTTTGCTAGTGTTGGGATACTTTTGTTACCGACTGTATGTTCAAGTACGCCATTTGACGGAAGAACTAATAACAAAATGAAACAAAAACTAAATAATGTTATAATAAAATCAAAAAATTATATATATATATATATATATATATATATATATACAGTCGGTAACAAAAGTGTCCGAACACTAGCAAAAATTCCTATGTAAAAAAAGTATGCTTCATACGGTTTTGTTAAATAAATCCTTATCGAATCATGTTCTTACACTGACTAAGAACAGGATTCGACAAGGATTTATTTAACAAACCTGTATGAAGTGTCCTTTTTTTACATAGGAATTTTTGCTAGTGTTCGGACACTTTTCTTACCGACTGTATATATATATATATATATATACACATAAACTCCCTCGAAATATTTATAAAGGAATCTAAATAATTATATGTATAAACATTCTACTATATAAAGGAATTTTTTTTAATCGTATTTATACACTGTTTATTCGTTTAAATCATATGTACAAGTATGTATTCATATAAAAAATGCTTTTCTTATTTTTAAATTATTGACGGAGTTTGTAATTCTTTTGTATGTTTAGGAGTTTCAAATAAAACTAAAATAAAAGTTCGGTTGTTAATGACATTTTTGAAGTAGGCTATAAGTCTTATATTTTTATAACCGGTAATTTTTCACTATATTTTGCCATAGTCAAAACTTTCTGAAAATATTATCCTTAGACGAGACGACGCCTTAGAACTACCGGATCGATTCTTCTTCTTTCTTTTTTTCCTTCAACACTATCTTGTTTTCTTTAGTTTTCTCTTTTGAACTTAATGTCATTGGAGTTGTCATTTTTATTTTACATTATCTTTGTGAAGTTAGTTCTATGTTATTAAATTCTTTGAAGTGGTGATTGTATGTATTGAATGTAGTCACAATGATATTTTGCTATAATCGCGGTCTTAATGTTTTTTGTTAGATATTTTTTATTTTACAAATAAAGTTTTGTATAACTTTCAAGTTTAAAAGAAATAAATGTTAATATTTCGATGCTTTTTATAGTCTTATATGGCTAATAAACAATAAAATTTCAGAAAGTAGTCATATTTGTATTTGTCTGTCTCATATAAAATTATTATTATTTTTTATTTTTTTTTTAAATACTTAAATACATAGTGTCTCAAAAACGAAACCACTGTCTTTAACTCCTCATTAAAGTATTAATCGTTGTGAAAGTTTCCTTTCTGGCTGTATGCCACACTTGGTCCTTCCAAACAAGATATGGGAGAAAAAAAAAAAAAAAAAAAAACGTAAATCCATGCGTTTTTCGATGTAGCATTTAGATCAACAAATTGTTTTGGCGCATCTGAAGAAGTCCGTGAAAATTGAGGAGTGACAATAAAATTAAATTTTTGAAGAATTTTTTCAAAAATTCAAGCTTTCTGTCTTTATATCATAATAATTTGTAAGTAAATATGGGCATACCTTTTTCTTAGCAATTAAACTTTATTATTTATGTTTGAACTGTATACTGCACCATTTTGGAAAAGCTTCATTAAAAATAAATAAAACTTACCTACATCCCCCCCCCACCTTTTTTTTTGGTATTTTTGCCTAAACCCACATAAGAGATTTTACTTTCAGGGGTCAAAATTAAAATATCATGCATTTAAGTATTAACATCATACTGTCTTCAACGGTATGATTTTCAATATTTGGTAAAAATCATTACTTTTATCAAAATTGTGTAATGTTTACACTTTTATTTATTGAAAAGGTAATTTTTAAAATTAACATATTGTTTCTCAACCACCATTCAATGACAAGACGTCAACTGTACATTTAATTCTTTCAAAATCATGAACTTTTGACAGGCACAAACTACAGCTTAAATTAAAATAATTTCTTTTCTATTACTAATAATGCGGCAAATATCATACAAGGATCATGTAATCTAAAAACTGACTATAAATACCTTTGAGAGTTACAGTATTTATTTGAAGAAAATTCCAAAATATTTTTATATTACGGCAAAAGCCAAAAACAATGAGACAATAAAATTCTAGGTCTAGCTACAAAATTAAAAACTGCTACAACTGTTATGGGATTCTCTTTTTATAGATCAGTTAGCGATAAAACCGTGAAGAATCTGGTAATTTTCTAGAGGTTAGAAGCTTCTTTAATATTAGTTATTAAGCAACAGACCTATTTTTGTTTAGAAATAATAATTTTTCGTTAAGATTGCCATTAGCACCTCAGATGTTTTCAACGTAATCAACTACTGTAGTTACTTGCCTTTTAACGTCGTTTAAATCTGTAAAGACTATCTAAGGGCGAAAATGGAATATTTCCTTATGTTTTCTATGTTTTATAAATAATGTTAACGCTATTTCTGAATTGACTAACATCTTATAAAATATCCCCCCCCCACCCCCTTAAACCCTACCTGTAAATGTTGTTTCACGGAAATGAGACTAACCAAGAGCGGAAACGGAGTATTTCCCCTGTCATTTTTGGAAAAATAAACACAATATCAGCAAAATATAGTCGATTGTGTGTATTTGTATTTTTAATAGATAATTTTAACATTAATTATTAGTTGCCTAACACGTTATCAAATAACATTTTATCCTAAACCCTGAATTTCAAATGTTGTTTCACGGTAATGAGACTAACCAAGAGCGGAAACGGAGTATTTTCCATATCAATTTTTGGAAAAGTAAATATAATATCAGCAAACTATAGTAGATTGTATGTATTTGTATTTCTAATAGATAATTTTAACATTAATTCTTAGTTGCCTAACACGTTATCAAATAACATTTTATCCTAAACCCTGCCTTGCAAATGTTGTTTCACGTTAATGAGACTAACCAAGAGCGGAAACGGAGTATTTTCCATATCAATTTTTGGAAAAGTAAATATAATATCAGCAAACTATAGTAGATTGTATGTATTTGTATTTCTAATAATAATTTTAACATTAATTCTTAGTTGCCTAACACGTTATCAAATGACATTTTATCCTAAACCCTGAATTTCAAATGTTGTTTCACGGTAATAGACTAACCAAGAGCGGAAACGGAGTATTTTCCATGTCAATTTTTGGAAAAGCAAATATAATATCAGCAAACTGTAGTAGATTGTATGTATTTGCATTTCTAATAGATAATTTTAGCATTAATTCTTAGTTGCCTAACACGTTATCAAATGACATTTTATCCTAAACCCTGAATTTCAAATGTTGTTTCACGGTAATAGACTAACCAAGAGCGGAAACGGAGTATTTTCCATGTCAATTTTTGGAAAAGCAAATATAATATCAGCAAACTGTAGTAGATTGTATGTATTTGCATTTCTAATAGATAATTTTAGCATTAATTCTTAGTTGCCTAACACGTTATCAAATAACATTATATCCTAAACCCTGAATTTCAAATGTTGTTTCACGGTAATAGACTAACCAAAAGCGGAAACGGAGTATTTTCCATGTCAATTTTTGGAAAAGAATATGTAATATCAGCAAACTATAGTAGATTGTATGTATTTGTATTTCTAATAATAATTTTAACTTTAATTCTTAATTGCCTAACACGTTATCAAATAACACTTTATCTTAAATGCTGCCTGTAAATGTTGTTTCATGGTAATGAGACTCACCGAGAGCGGAAACGAAGTATTTGTCGGTGTTTTCCCCTGCCATTTTTGAAAAAAATAAAAATAATATTAGCAAAATGTAATAAATCCTATGTATTTATATCTCTAATAAATAATTTTAACACTATTTCTGAATTGACAGATAACTTTTAAAATATTTTTTTCCCTTAAACCCTGCCTGTAAATGCTGTTTCACTAATAGTAATGAGACAACCAAGCGCGGAAACGGGATATTTTCCATGTCATTTTTGGAATTGCCCATCTGCGCAGCACTAATGCGACGTAAAACACAACCAACCAACCAACCATGTCATTTTTGGAAAAATAAATACAATATCAGCAAACTATAGCACATTGTATGTACTTGTATTTTTAATAAATAATTTTAACATTAATTTTTAATTACCTAACACGTTATTAAATAACATTTTATCTTAAACCCTGCCTGTAAATGTTGTTTCACAGTTATGAGACTAACCGAGCGAGAAAGCGGAGTATTTATCTGTATTTTCCATGTCATTTTTGAAATAAAATAAAATAAAATAAAAATTAAATCAAAGACTTTTTCTATTAGCTTGATTTGCACTAAAAGGTATGAAAAGATTAAAATGAACTGTTGGAACCTAAATTTCATACTTTAGTTAATTAAAAAAAATCTAATATCCTTGTCGAGAAACTGTTTATACCCCTGGATTCAGAAAAATCGCCGCTTTCATTTGGTACCGAATTTGTAACGAATCACGAACTTTTTAAAATGACTTATATAAATTAAAAGGAAGCGTTGTGACCTAAATTTCATGCTTTAGTTAATTTTAAAAAATATAATGGTCGTGTCGAAAAACTGCTTGCACCCTGAATTCAGAGAAATCGCCCCTTTCATTTGGTACCGAATTTGTAACGATAGGACTGACATTTCTAATTTATTCCCCCCCCCCCTTTTTTTTACCATGTTTTTATTAACTTCGATTCTTGTTTGTATGTTTTTTGTTTGTTTGTTTGTCAGGGACAAATCTTGCAATCGATTTTTAACTAACTTCCCGACTAGCTAGATATTTGAAATTTTCAGGACAGCTCACAACACGGTGACAATACATTTTTCTTATAATTTTAGTCAACTATTTCAGGTCCCGTTGCCTTCAGCAGCTCTTATATGATTCGACAGAAAATTTATTTAACTAACTTCCCGACTAGCTAGACATTTGAAACTTTCAGAATAGTTCAGAACACGGTGAAAATACATTTTTTTAATACCTTTAGCCAACTGCTTCGGGTTCCTGCTGCCTTCGGCAGCGTTATCAGTACAAAGCTTGCAATCGATTTTTCACTAACTTTCCGACTAACATTCAGCGTTTATATGATTCAACAGAAAATTTATTTAACTAACTTCCCGACTAGCTAGACATTTCAAACTTTCAGAATAGTTTAGAACACGGCGAAAATGCAATTTTTAAATATTTTTAACCAACTGCTTCGGGTTCCTGCTGCCTTCGACAGCGTTACCAGTACAAAGCTTGCAATCGATTTTTCATTAACTTCCCGAATAGCTAGACATTTGAAACTTTCAGGATAGCTCAGAACACGGTGACATTACTTTTTTTAATACTTTTAGTCAACTGCTTTAGGTCTCTACTGCCTTCGGCAGCGTTTATATGATTCGACAGAAAATTTATTTAACTAGCTTCCCGAATATCTAGACATTTGAAACTTCCAGAATAGTTCAGATCACTGCGAAAATGCATTTTTAAAATATTTTAAACCAACTGTTTCGGGTTCCTGCTGCCTTCGGCAGCGTTACCAGTACAAAGCTTGCAATCGATTTTTCACGAAATTCCCGAATAGCTAGATATTTGAAACTTTCCGGATAGCTCAGAACACGCTGACAATACATTTTTTTAAATACTTTTAGTCAACTATTTCAGGTTCCTGTTGTATTCGGAAGCGTTTATATGATTCAACAGAAAAATTATTTAACTAACTTCCCGACTAGCTAGACATTTGAAACTTTCAGAATAGGGTGAAAAGGCATTTCAAAAATATTTTTAACGAATTGCTTCGGGACCCTGCTGCCTTCGGCAGCGTTACCAGTACAATGCTTGCAATTAACTTTTAACTAACTTCCCAGCTAGATTGCCATTTGAAACTTTTATAATAGCTTAAAACACGACAGCAAGGAATTTTTTTAATACTTTTATCCAATTTCTCCGGGTTCTCGCTGCCTTCAGTAGCGTTTATATGATTCAACAGAAAATTTAAAAACATGGTGTATAAAAGTTCTTTTTATCTTGCAATTATTCTGTTTTTAACCCATATCGGCAGAAGTGTTATGACAGATAATGTAAGCTAAAAAAAAAAAAAATAATAATAAAAGAAAAATTAATCTTACATTGGATATTGGCCACGTGTGTTAGAAATTCCTAATAAAAATGCGACTTTTTTGTTGCCACCTAAATTTCATACTTTAGTTAAATTTCAAAAATCTAATTATCATGCCCAAAAACTGTTTGCACCCCTGGATTCAGAAAAAAATCGCCCATTTCATTTGGTACTGAATTTGTAACGATATCTCTGATATTCTAATTTATTTTCCCCTTTTTCCCTTTTTAATCCGGATTCGCCAGAAGGTTTATGACAGAAAAAGTAATCTGAAAAAAAGTCTTTAAAAATAAAACAATATTGGTGAACTATATTAAATTGTATATATTTGTATCTCTAATACATAATTTTAACACTAATTCTTAATGGCCTAATACCTTGTAAAATAACATTTTTCTTAAACTCTGCCTATAGATATTGTCTCACGGTAGCAGAAAGGTAAAGTAAGATATTTATCTAGATTTTCTGCATAATTTTTTTGGGGGGAAATATTAAAATACTGTAATCATTTGTATGTATTAGCATTTCTAACAAATAATTTTAACGTTGTTTCTTAAACGAAACACCTTATCAAATAAAATTTTTATTTAAGCCCTGTCTTTAAACATTTTCTCGCGGCATTGACATTACTCGAGCGCGAAAACTGAATTTGTATTTTCTGTTTCATTAACCTTAAAAAACGCAATAATGTTTATTATGCCATTTTGTAAAGAATTTATTTAACTCTGTCTTGTTTTCGAATTTTCATATATTATATATTCAATGACAATGCAAGTTTTCCAACCATGTACGTTTTACACTGTACTCCATTGGTATTCTTTCCTATGAATAAGTTATCTTGATAATTCTAGAATCTTAATCGTAATTATTTCGTGTAATTTTTTAAAAATATTACCCCAAAAATATTTTAACTCCATTTTGTGATTTCAAATTTCCAATAAATTTCTGTCGAGTTTTTCTCACTTTTTTTTTTTTTTTTTTTTCTGAAATCAATAATTATTTCTTGCTTTTTCGAATCTTTCAAACCGTACATTTATTTAAACATCGACATTTTTACGTAAACGACCATTTCTCTACTCTAAACTTTTAATGCAATGTTTTTTCATTTAAACTTCAAACAAACACACTTTATATTTTACCGTTATGATACGTTTTTCTTAAAAGTAAGGGCTTTTGATAATCCTGGCAAAATATTTAAAAATGTATTGCTTTCATTTAATTTCTTAATGCAATATTTTTAATGTAATGTAAAAAATTTACAGTCGGTAACAAAAGTCTCCGAACACTAGCAACAATTCCTATATAAAAAAGTATACTAAATACAGTTTTGTTAAATAAATCCTTGTCGAATCCTGTTCTTAGTCAGTCTAAAAACAGGATTCGACAAGGATTTATTTAATAAAACTGTATTAAGTGTGCTTTTTTTTTATATAAGAATTTTTGCTAGTGTTCGGAGACTTTTGTTACCGACTGTAATTAACTTCATTTTCTAATTATAAATTTTTATTTTATATATTTATATTTCTTCTAACATTTTAAAATTATTTCTTTTAATTTTTTAAAGATAATATCTAGTTTTTCTTTCTCTAATCTTTCATATGCCTTTTTATCGCCATAAACATTTTTCCGACACCAAAGCTTTGAACTTAATATGTTCTCTTATTTCCTTTTTATAGTTAAAACTTCGAACATATGTATTTTATATGAGACATAACTGACATATCTCTTCTTACAGTAATATTATTCGTTAATATAAAAATCTTAAAATCAATTTTTTACGCGCGTGTAGTGAAGAATAAGGTATAGTGGAACACATTTACTCCTTTATTTATTTATTTATTTATTTTTTTAACAATTTAAAAAAAAAAAAAAAAAAAAAAGAAAGAAAGAAAGAAGAAAATTACTTAGAAGAAGTAGAAAACAATCTTTAAACATCTCTTGTTATATCCTGTATTTTTTGCAACAATATCTTCAATACTTTCAATATATATATATATATATATATATATACTTTAAGACAAAAAATACGACGTACCAAGAAGGAGTTAACCGAATGGGACAAAAATTAGTAGATGTGATGCACAGTCGGTAACAAAAGTGTCCGAACACTAGCAAAAATTCCTATGTAAAAAAAGTACACTTCATACGGTTTTGTTAAATAAATCCTTATCGAATCATGTTCTTACACTGACTAAGACTGTTACCGACTGTACATGTAGAGAAAATCAAATGATTACTGTTTCAGAAAACATGGATTATTTAATCAAAAGAAAGAGCTTCACAAAGTGAACAAGTCAATAACGCGTTGGTCCACCTCTGGCCTTAATGTAAGCAGCAATTCGTCTTGGCCTCGATTGATAGAGTTGGAAGATGTTCTCCTGCAAGATATCTTGCCAAATTCTGTCCATTCGGTGCGTTAGATTGGCAAAATACCGAAATGGTTGTAAGAAACTTTTCGTAATCCTCCAAATGTCCTCAATGGGGCAGAGACCCTGCGACTTTGCTCGCCAAGGTAAAGTTGGGCAAGCAGGAAAACAAGCAGAAGAAACTATCTTCGTGCTCGTCCGGGTATTATCATGTTGAAATATACGCTCGAGGTGGTGAAACATGAAAGGCAACACAACAGGCTTTAGAATTTCGTTGATTTACCGCTGTGCTGTAAACGTGCCGCAGATGTCATCCAAGGTCTTGCTATGAAATGAAATGGCACCCCAGACCACTGCTCCTGGTTATCGGACCGTGCGGCTGATGGCATTCAGTTAAGGATCCCCCTTTTTTTGCACCGTCTCCAGACATGCCTTCGTTGATCATCAGGGATAAAATCGGATTCATCAATGAAGAAAATTCTACTCCAGTTCGTTTTATTCGAGGTCGAATGTGCCCAACATCACTCCAAACGGGCTTGTTGGTGTACAGAGGTAATTGGTAGTCGGTGCGAGGTGTGCTATGAGCTCAACCTCCTTTCTCTGAGTCGCCTATTAATGATCTTTGTGGTCACTGAAGCACTAGTTTTACGTAAGAGATAATAATGATAAATACTGGACTCTGAGCTCAGATCCGGCGATTGGTCCTCATGTTCTGTCGTCTGTGTAGGTCAATCTCATCTTTCTTGACGCTGTGCTCAGCCATAGTTGATCCATTTCTGCCAACATCGTCTAATAAGGGCATCATTCGTGTTCAAATGTTGAGCAAGTCGCCGATTAGAACATCCAGCTTCTTTGAGCCCAACTACATGTCCTTCTCAAATGCTGACATCTGCGCATATTGTTTGCGCATCTGTATACGAGACATATTTACCATCTATTTGAGTACCCGGAATGAAAATCTCAAAGAATATCTGATCTGGAATCGAAATTTCTCCTCTTTAATATTCTGCCAGTTGCGCAGTTAAGATGCTCTGCAGCGTCTCAGGTTATTTCATTGGCCGCCAAACTTTAAAATTTTGCATTTTCTGTCGAAACCTGTGTTCATATCAATTTGTGTTCAGTTTACATTACTCCTTCTTGGTGCGTCGTGTTTTTGTCCTAGAATGTTTGTGTGCACTCACAAAGGGGACCATTGTGTCTATCTCTGGGGTGCAGTGGTTCGCATGCAGGGTAGAGTGAAATTAAACTATGTTTCTCATATTAAACTAACATGAGTTACATTTTCTTCTAAAATAAAACCTTAAAGCATAAATACCTGATATCAATAACAATAATAACAAATACTATAAACGATAAAAAAATAATATTATTGATGTTGTTTGCTTAAAAATCCTAAAATTCAAACCCTCGAAAAATTACATCTATGATTCTATCTAATATAAACATGTCCTCACTCAGAAGACTTTAAAATGACTTTTTCAAATATAGGCTTTAAATATTTCATTAACAAGTTTTAACGTTCTCTTGTGTTCCAACTTATTTAATTTCCCTTAATAAATTGTCCTAATTTGATTTAATTTCGTATTTTGATTTGTTTATTTTGATTTCTTTGAAATTTGTGTGACTTTTATTTAATAAAACGTTTTATATTACATACTTTGCACTTGAATGATATTACAGGGTGATCAAAAATATATATTGTACTATAAGTAATCCTCTGAATGTCTTCGCGACCAATCATTGTAAATATCCTTGGATGTATGTAGTCAAACAACTACTTATTCCAACAGTTATAGAGGAATTTGTCAAGTAACTCTCAAGCTCAAGTTATCGAGAAATCGTGTAAAATCAAAAGTTTACACAATAATTTTCCACCCATCTGTATATTACTTTAAAAAAAAAAAAAAAAAAAAAAAAAAAATCACAAAATTCTGTAGAAGTATTTTATTAGGTTATAATAACTTTCTATGAAAACCTTAAACGTATTAGTTATTTACTCCGAAATGCCGATGAAACTCTGTAACAAAAAAAATTTCCTATCAGTTGCTTGCAAATACAAATATAAATTTTAACTATATTAGTTATGAAAAATAGATAATAAAATATTAAATTGGTTATACTATTAAATGGTTACTATTTTTATTTTTTATATATCATAAAAACTTAGCTATCTGAAAATTATCTGATGTTAAAATATGATGCGATATTCACTGACAAAGGATATATTTACTACAGAAAAAAAAAATACTCCTCCATCTTATCTTATCATAATCAGAAAGCAATGATATTAAACTTTAGTTAAAATATTCGATAACAGAAAAAAATAATGTGATTCTAATTTTTCAGTACATGAAACTTGATTAATAAGATTATAAATCTTAATTAAGATTAATGAATTTTAACAAACGACTTTTTTTTTTTTCGATTCTTAAAAAAAGATTTTCCTTTTTTCCGGCAACTTTTTCTACTTTAATTATCTTATAAAAAACTAATCGAGTTATGATTTTCTACATTTACTATATTAACTATATTAACTCAAAGTCATATTTTTTTTATTATTATTAATTTTCCCTTTCTCTTTAAATTAAATGAAAAAATAAAACTATCAACATTTTAAGTTAATTGAAAATTTTTTATTTGAATCTTTAATATTTGACTTTTTAAACTAAAAAGTAAAAGCATTATAATTATTGCTTGTAAACCGAATTATTCCCAACGTTCAGAGTTTTGAAATACAGTCGGTAACATAAGAACAGGATTCGACAAGGATTTATTTAACAAAACCGTATGATGTGTACTTTTTTTACATAGGAATTTTTGCTAGTGTTCGGACGCTTTTGTTACCAACTGTACGTTATGAAAATAAAAGCCCTGTAAATTTGAATTTTTTTTTTTTTTTTTTTTTTTTTTTTTTTTTTGTATGATATTAATTTGATTATATATTATATATATATAGAGAGAGAGACAGATATAGATTACAGTGGTCTCTCAGTAATCTGGCAGATATTGGACCAGAGAACTGCTGGATTACCGAAAACTCCAGATTATTGAAAATCACTAATAATGGCTCATTTAAGTGGCAGAAGCTATGTTTTATTTTATACATATATGTATGCACTACTATAGTGCATACACACAAGTGGAGCGTTAACTTAAACTAAAACTACTGTAAAGGGAAAAAAAAATTAAACTTACTGTATACTACTGTATTGTTTTATGTTAATAGTCTACCCGCTTGGTATTTTACTGCATTAAAATGGCGGATAACTGGGAGGACCGGGGAAGTAAAGTGCCGGATTATAGAGGGATTACTGTGCTTTAATTGTGATGGATGCACTTAATAAGATTAATTAGTAATTATATTATTTCTGATTAACAATTATAAATTAAATAATTATAAAAAAATTGCATATAGATACTCGTCACAAACACACATATATCATGTATATGTTTAGAAAGTTTTATTTTATTACACTGCGCTGAAAAAAAAAAAAAAAAAAAAATCGAGCTCTGATACCATTTTTGCTGATTCTTATGTAAAATGACCTCCTGAATCTGAATATGACTCCCATTTTGCCCAGTCGCCCACCATTTTCTCGGAACACCACCCCTCCCCCAATTTTTATCACTGTTCGGTAATTTTATGGCCATGAATTGGATTTGGAGAATTAAAAAGAATTAATTTAATACTTAAAAACAAAAAATATATATAATGTTTAATAAATAACATTAGTAATAGATTAAAAAAGTATAAGAAATGTAATACAAAATTTCAGTGGTAATTCCCCCTCCCCCTCTAAATTTTCCCCTTGCCGCAAATGTTCATGTTTTAGAATTATTCAACTCTGTAGCCCTTCAGAAGATATTTATCAGTTAAAATAATCCTTCCCCCCCCCTAAAAATCAAATTTATAACCTTAAAATTACCGAAATGTGATAAAAATAGGGGGCCGTCCCTAAAAAACGGTGGGTGATATAGTTAAAATGGGTGTCGTATTCGGATTCAGGAGGCCATTTTACATAAGAATTTGCAAAAATGGTGTTGGAGGGACAATTTTGATGCAGAACAGTGTTATTTTATTATGCCAAACAATGAAAGCTAGGAATGAAAATTTTAAAATTGTTCATAATTTACGCTGAAATGCTAACCAATCGCAGTCTTTAAATTCTTTTATAATATTTACTGACAATTATTATTTATTGTATTAATAATAAAAAAAATAATTATCTCAAATATTATTATTTTATATGGCAACTGTATTTACTTTCAGTATATCATTTAGAAAAAAAAAAAAAAAAAAAAAAGGTGGGGGGGGGGGGTGTATCAGAAAATTATCTATTTTTAAAGTTCAATATGCAATATTCATTGACAAAATATACACATTCACTACAGAAAATAAAAGTATCTCCTTATTTTAAGTATAAAGCTATGGTGTTATAATATTTTTCTATAATTTAAAATAAAGTAAATTTAATTTTTCGCTGTACGAAACATGAATAATAAAATTGAATAATTAATAAAGATTAACAAAATTTAATAAACGCTTTTTTCCAGTTCTTTAAATAAGACTTTCTTTTTTACAGAAACTTATTTATTTATTTTTTTTTTTTTTTTAATCGGCTTATAAAAATATAATTGAATTATGATTTTACGCGTTTATTATATTAACGAAAATTGAAATGCATCATTCTTTTGCTTACCTTTAAATTAAATGCAAAAAAATAAAAACACAAATATTTTAAAGTAACCGAGAAAAATTCGTTTGAAGTTTTAATATGTAACTACAAAACTAAAACTAAAAACGAGAGACATAAATTTAATTAACATCAAAGAATAGAATGTCGAATTAAATTAAGAATGAAAATATCCTGTAAAAGCATGGTTATGGAAATTTTATTTCAGGCATGATGTTAAATTAATTTTAAGTTAGAATCGATTTGTACATTTCCACCCGTCTATTGTGATATTTAAAATAGAAATTGCAATCTATAATCTATAAAAAGGTTTCAGGTAATGTGCAGTATAATAATTTAACAAGAACAGTAAATCACGAGGTTAGCATAGATTATTAACACTTTCCAACTGTACGTATTTGTTTAGGTGATTGAACAACAGAGACAGAATGACAAAAAGACTGACAGTTAGACCATAACCTCCTAAACTGTATGCCTACCGCGTGGCTCGGAAACTTGGCAACAGTTCAAGCGGTAGACAGCGCCATCTGGAACAGATTGTGCGATATTTTTATTCAACAGCCACCAAAATTTTTAAATACATAAATTTCATGGATTTGATATACATAAAAGGCGAATAGAATCGAAGAAACATCGATTATATATATCATATATCACTTCTTAAAATTATTGGTGACAGTTGAATAAAAGAGTCGTGCAATCTGTACCAGATTGCGCTGTCTTAACGTTTGAACTGTTGCCAAGTTTCCCAGCCACGCGGGAGGCATCTATTTTAGGAGGCTACGGTTAGACTAACTGAATTCATAATCACTATTAAACATTGTTAGAAAGCGTTGAAAACGTTTCAACACAAATGGAAAAGATTTTACAACAAGTTCCAGTAATTTCGCCGGCAGTCTTGGCTCATGTTATTCTATGGGAAAATTTGTTTACATAATTACTCATTACCTAATGAATATTTTTCAATTCTGTTTTCACATTTAGAAAATTCATAAGCGTTCAATTAGTACTTGTTTTCCCAAAAATTGATTTTTTAAAATTTTAATATTTCATTTTGCGACTAGAAAATGAGAAAAATGCATTTTGTGAAAAATCGCATTTTTGAACTCAAAATTAAAATGTAAAAATTAAAAAAAAAAAATGAATTTTTCAAAAAGGAGTACTTATTTAACGGTTATGAATTTTCTGACTGCGAAAACAGAATTAAAAAATATACATTAGGTAATGTGTAATTGTCGCAACAAATTTTCCCATAGAATAACATTGTCCACGGCTGTTCGCGGGATTAGGTATTGTCCCCTCTTAATATAGTATCTGAATATTTTATTAATGCTTGTAAAGCTTTTATATAGTCAAACATTTTTTTTAGCAATAAATTCTAATTTCATTATGATTTACGCAATTTAAATATGATTTATGGGTTTAACTCGCTCTGATCCGGATCAAAATTCGAGTTTCTGTTGTCTGGCTGGTGCTGCCATATTTCACCAGCTTCTGGAGCTAACGTCGTACTTCCTCCCTATGAGGCGCTCCTAATAACGGAAGACGCACCCCTCATGCCTTAAAAATCCGGTTAGTTACACTACCGGGGCTCAAAATTTCCGAGTGGCACACGACAACAACAACAACAACAAATATGATTTATAAAAATGCCTTCCATAAAACGCAATGCATTGGAATTCTTTTCGATGTCCTTATACACAAACCATTTATACCATTTTGACTAGAAAACATGCGATGGAGAACTTAAATAACATGTATCATTTTGAAGAAATTCTGAAAACATTTATGGATGCTAGACGTGGACAGACGGACAAACTGATTAATTCAATTCATAATCATTCTTAAACAATGTTATAAAGTGTTTAAAACGAAGAATGAAAATGAAAACGCAATTGCAGCAATTTCCAATTATAATACGATTAAAATATATAATACAGCTTCGTATATTTTATAATAACTACACAGGCCTACAAAAATGAAGTTGACAAAATTTGATTTGATGATTTCAGCTGATCTTTATGTTTTTTGATATGTTGAAACCGAAAATGCAGCCCATTTTTCTCTACCACGTATAGATTTTTGTAAATACAGTGTGTTTACCGACACAATTTCTTAAATATACCATCATAAATATAGGTTGGTTGGTTGGTTGATATGGTTTTAAGTCACGCTAGTGCTTCACAATTACAACATTAGGCATCTATAATTAATTAATTATGGAAACATACTATGGAACTTACCATATAATTATAATGGTGGAAGAGTAATGGAAGAAACTGTATAGGCAGGCACCCTGTATTGGCAAAAATCTATACGTGATAGAGAAAAACTTGCTTCATTTTCGGTTTCCAGCAACCAAGAAACATAAAGATCAGCCAAAATTTTACATGTCGACCTGTTCTATCTGTATATCTTTAATCGTATCTCTTTTAACCGTTTTTATTGACTTTTGTCCTTTTAATTTGAACAGACATTGATTTTGAAATTTTATTAATATACCTGTCACATGCACAATTAAATTTTGAGATAATTCCTTTAAAAGACTTAAATATACCTTTATTAAGAAAGGTAACATCCTGTATTTAGCAAAATCGATTAATGGGAAAGAAAATAAACCTTTTTAAATTTTTATTTAGAAAATCTTTGATCGAATTCCTTTTTTTGAACAGTCGATAAAATTTAGAAGGACAAGAGATACCACCCTTTTGTAAGTAATAAAGATAATTTACGGAAGCGTTTCCTTTCTTAGTACGTAAAACTCATTATCTTAAAAGGAATAGCGTCAACATCGATTGAATTACAGACGAGTCAAACTTAATGAATAAATGTGAAAGTTCCAAAGAAACAGCTTTCTACTCAATTTGTTTCAGTAACCTTTTCACAATTATTCTATTTATTTTGTGATTATGTTATATTGATATTTAAAAAAAAATAATTAGTGTCTGTCTCTTAATTTTTTTCCCTAGAAGAATTGAAACTTTAAGTTTAAATAGAAAAGAAACCCTCCTCCTACTTTCTCCCTTTTTTTCATTCTATTCACTTATCTATTATTATTATTATTATTATTATTTTTGTTTCTCTTTGTAATGTAGTATTCTGAAGTTTTATTCATATGCTTTATATCTCTCTATATATATACATATTTTTATTTATTTATTTATTTTTATTTTTTTAGTTTCTTTTCTACATACTAGAAGAAAATATTGAATTCGTAAAAATTTACGACCTCCGGGTTTCGATGGACCTACATATGTTACCGCTAAAGTGCACATTAGTCAGATAATCTGCACATTAACTAGGGTGATTTGTTAAAGTTCGGAAAACTGTTTCATTTCTTGAATTACCTAGATAATCTGCACATTACCGACTAGACACTCGTTAATCTGCACTTTACCTACTAGGCACTCGTTAAAGTGAAAATAAGATATTTGGCGAAGCAACAGAAATGTTTCTATACACTTAAATTAAACGTTTATTTATTTTTTGATATCTAAAGAATCAACTTAATACACTTTTAACGGAAAGGTTGGTGGTTCGAGCCCACCCGGGGGCGAAGCCATTTTTCGGAGGAGGGGCCTAGCATAGCTAGAAGCACTCGACACCACTCTTGGAGTGGTGAGCGGCACCTCCTTCCTGTTAATCCCTGTTAATCAACACATTAGTTGATAAAATCAATCATCAGTCAATTGAACAACTACAATACAAAGAATCAAACGGTTTAAAATATTATTACAATTAAGGAAATCAACATAATGTTATTTATTTATTTTTTGACATGTAAAAAATCACGTTAATACAATCAAGCAAACAACAAATTAGTTGACAGAATCAATCATCAATCAATTGAAAAACTATAATACAAAGAAACAAACGGTTTAACTTATTATTACAATTAAGGAAATGAACTTGCCAATTAGATATTGAAATTATATTTACTTATTAGTGCAATCTAAAGATTGGTGACACTTTGAATTGCATAGCAATTAAATTCCGTATGGGAGATTCAGAGAAAACCATGGAAAACCCAGAACACCTTTATTCCAAAATCTCCAATGGGCTCTTCCCACCTGGCATCAGAGGTCATGTGATAGGCGATTAACAAACAGCAGACGAAGTCTTCTATATCTATAGCATTGCTGAGATAACATATTTTCTATTCTTATTTTTGATCAATCGTATTTAATCTGTGTTTTTTTTTTTTTATTACATCATTACTTTTAATCCCTTTTATATCATTATTCATCATCTTTTGTTTGCTGTATACATTTACAATCATCATTTAGTTTATATTTGTTATTGATGTTCATGGAGAACATGTTAAATACTCTGATTTTTGGTACTTAAATCATTGACAGTGCAACATCGCACGGTGTAAAGCCATACCAGTAACTAAATTAATTAAATTGCTGTAACACCTTTATGCAATTAAATTTAATTGAAAACATTTTAAAATTTCAAATTATAATCCATAAAAATTCCACAAGACAAGGTATTATTTATTGCTATATCTATTAATGTAACAGTTACACTACAACATACAAAAATAGATTTTTACAGGTAAAAATAAATAAACACATAAAGTGTTTTTTAAAAATTATTAAATTTACAAATAATTCTACTGTTTACAAATGCACAATATTACTTTTATTTTATTTTAAATTAAATATTAACACTTTTGTTCTTAAGAACAATATTTAATTGAATTCGATTCTCGGAATTCGATTTTACGTTATTCACACATCATGTGATTGAGCAGACGACGCTGGGAAGAGCCCATTCTAATTATGATTAAATTACTTATAATACATCATTCGAAATATATTTTAATGTAATTTTATTGCGAACTTTTAAACTGATGTAAGCCGTTAAATTCAGTACGGGAGTTGCAGAGAAAAATCACAGAAAACCCTGAATACGTTTATTCATTTTTATTTTGCAAAATTTCAAATTCTGATTATCCGCTCACATTCCGTATGAAAGATTTTTTACAATATTTATTTCGGAATTACGCAAGTTAAGGAGAAAAGCATGGAAAAGTCAGACACAAATATTTTTATAACAATGTTTATATTACTTTTGTATCTCAGCTTCTAATTAACATTATTTCATAAGTAATACATGGTTTTAAAAGTTATTTGAAATGAAATTGAAGAGTACATGTTATAAATATCTGTCGCAAGAGGGCGCTTTAATTTTTGCTACAGTTAAAATTTTCAAAGCTAGTTGAATTATGGGCGAGCATGATATTGTAAGTTTTAAAATAAGAATAAGCCACCGCAGGCGCCCCCGAGCGGGACTTTGTTACGGTGAAAATTTCCAAAGATTATAACACGGTGAGCGGACAGGCTGTTTCAGATACTGAAACGGGAAGAGGGCGCCGCAGGCGCTACCGAGCTGAAATTTCCTACAGCTAAAAATTTCAATAAAGCTATTTGCATTATATGTCAATAAGCTGTTGTAGGTACTGAAACGGCACCGCAGGTGCCACTGAGCGGGAGTTTCGTACGGTCGGATTTTTTAAGGATCGCGAATCAGCTGGTCGCCGAAGGCGGCTAGTTAGAAATAAAATTAACCGGCGACACCAAACTAAAAGTGGAGGGAAAGGGGGAAGGAGTAAGAAAAGGAAATCAGAAAAACAACTTTTTGAACTTTAACGATACGGAAGCCGCTAATGTGCAGATTACCTAGTTAAAATGCGGAAAACTCTTGATTCCGCACTTTAACAGATCACCCTAGTTAATCTGCACATTAACAGCTTTCGAGCTTTAACGATAACATATATTTTGAGATGTCCTAAACACAAATTATTTTTAGAAATTGTTTGCCTGTGTGTACCCAAAATTTTGTGCTGTACGTTGTATCTTATGAAACAATGGCCGGAATTTAATCAAACTTAAAGAATTTTAACTTATATTGGTGTTGGTGTTATTGTTAAGGCAATTGACTGCACTCCGTTTCGATTGGGTCCGAGGCCTGAGGGGAAGTTCTCTCCGTGGAGTCTTTCTAAGGGGTCCTAGTCCATATTTGCACAAGTTTCAGAGAAAACCACGGAAAACTCTGAACGGGTAGGCCAACGAGCACAATTTGAGATCACATCACGTCTACCATTTTTGAGGGACCATTTTTTGGATACATCGCTCCGCAGTTGTACGCTGTCATTCTGTTTTTTCATGATTTTTAACATGGAATTATGGAACGAAATTTCATATAAATGTGCAAGAATGAGAATTCCTTAAAACGAATTATCGTGAAATTTAAAAAATATATTTATAATAATAATCAGTCAAGTCTTTATTTTTTCTTGTAATGTAGAAGCATTGTTTCCCACCATGGAAGGGAAGTACACATCCCCTCTCTAACCTGAGTGGTTGTGAATTATCAGTACGAGTATTAAAAAAAAAAAAAAAAAAAAAAAGATATTATTGAAGAATTCAATGGGCAATATTTCACATTAACTTGCACTGTGGGTGTTATTGAATTGGAAATACCCTGGAGTTGCATAAAAACTGAATTATGAAACTAATCCTAATGAAATTAAATAACAAATTAGGATAAAGTAAACGTGTCGAAGCGGAATTTCGGTAGTCTAGTGAGTGAGGCATATCATTTTGTGACCGTGCCGAGAGACAGGTACTCCATTTCGCTTAAAGCGAATGTAATATGAGCTATATTAGAAAATTATGAGAACAAGTAAACGATGGGGAATTGAGCAGACTCCATCTATGGCAGCTACTTTAAGGGGTTACATACGAGTTTCAAAGAGGGGGGGGGGGGGAATAATATATATATATATCTTTTTTTTTTTTTTAATATAAATAAAATTTTTTATTCAAAATTTTGAGTATAGAAGAGCAACATTTAAACAATATCTTGTAAAATTTTCATTAAAACATTTTAGAAATTCAGCCGGCAGTTACTAGCATTCAGAAACCCTTTTGATAAACATTTTTGTCAAAAAATATATTTGATAAATTTTTTTAAATATATTTTCCTTAATTAGCATCGAAAAATACATTATATACTAGCAGACTTTGCCCGCTTCACTGATCACTATATTTAAAGGAAACTCTTTTCTATTTAGCTTTCTGAAAAATTAAATAAATAAATAAATAAAATTTAAAAAATATGTATTGAAATTGTTCTAAATCTCACTTCAGGTCTCTGCTGCTTTCGGCAGCGATTTGGTCATCCACTGAATTTCGGGTGCCTGTTCTTATTGCCTGCGACAGTAGCTTACCTGTAGGCTTTGATTTCGGTGCTTATTATAGATGACAGTTTGGAAACGGATAGCATTGAAAAAATTGAAGTATCCCTTTTATATTTGAACTCAAGTTACATATGAACAACACTATACATGGTGCACATATTTGCTTTTACGTTATTTCCTATATTTATTTGATTTATCCGACCAATCATAAAATGACAACAATTTCCCGACAAATATTACATTATGCTATGTGTTCGGCACTTTTATTACGGACTGTACGAAGGACTATTAGTTTTTTTTTTTTTTTTTTTTTTTTCAAATTTTTAACATCGCTTTCAAATTATTCAATTATATTTTCGATAAATTTTCGATTTCGACAAATGTCCAATTATCGTAAAACTGGTATCGTAAAAATCCGTAGATTGAGACTAATAGTCCTCAGTCCTTAAAAAAAAAAAGGTATGATTTCGCAGACCTGTGTAATTTGTAATACATATCTATTAAATTACATTGTCGTTATCTTTAGAAAATAAAGTTATTTAACTTTTAAAGGAGAAGTTTATTGAATTCCACAAGCATTTCAAATTTTCTCTTTAAAATCACATGAATGTTACTTTAAAATACAGTTCGTATTTTTCGTTTTAGTAGTATTTTTCTAGCTCAGACATTAAAGAAGTACGCTGTTTCACAGATGATAAAAAATACAGTCAGCAGCAAAAGTATCCGAGCACTAGCAATAATCCATGTCTAAAAAAGTACACTTAATACTGCTTTGTTAAATAAATTCTTGTCGAGTCATGTTCTTAGTCAGTCCATAAACATGATTCGACAAGGATTTATTTAACAAAACTGTTTTAAGTGTACTTTTTTGATATCGGAATTATTGGCTAGTGCTCGGATACTTTTGCTGCCGACTGTAAATTTCAACAAAATTCAACCCTAGTATACTTTTGAAGCAATACGTTAATTTTTAATAAGTTGAAAATGCAATTTCAAATGAATTTAATCCATATCTCAAATAAAATAAATTTATAGCATTTTCGTTTTGTTTGGATATCACTAAAATGTACTTCAATAATGTATAGTTTGGGGCTCAACTCATAAGAAAATTTTAGCAATCAACTTTCCGTTTAGACGTTAGAGATATTTTGTTTTTAATTTGAAACAAAGATATCTGTATTTTTCAAATTTATTGAATGGTATTAGTACTAATATCTAACACTTTTATAATTGAATAAATTACGCCATTTTTAGTTAACGATTTTTAAGTAGAGCATAATAAATTGCGCATAAATTTTACGAAATTTATAAATAGAAAATTTAAGAAAAAAAAAAAAAAATCAGTGATTTTAAAATCATTAATGGAAGGACCATTTTGTTAGCTGAACATTTTCATTAAACTTTCCAGAAGGTCTAGTTAAATAGTTCATTTAACTGAGATAAACAGTCATCATTATATAAACTGAGAATAAATTTATTCCATTAAAGTTACTCTTAAAATTAAAGAGTAGAGGAGAGTCTTTAATCCGTAAACAAGCATATATTAAGTTTAATTAAAAAAAAAAAAAAAAAAAAGAACTTGAGTGACTCCAGAAGAGTTTGGAAAGTCGAGTGACTTTTCAAACATTATTTTTTTTTAAACAACCGTTAATTACTCAAACTAAGAGAACGTAAAATAAACAAAACAGAAAATTATGTAAGGGTGTTTGAGTATTTTTTCTCAAATAATATGTTGTTTAATCTAATGCTATTTCACTTCAAATATTTTGAGCCCATAGATCATAATGAAAAAGAATTTTCCACTGTGTTCTTGTAAAGTTCTATGAATGCCAGATTCATTAAAATCTATACAAATCGGGTGACGGTGACCTATAACATGTATATAAATTTAAAGCCAAATCGACTAAGGCATATAAACGCTATCGCACTCTAAGCAATTTGAGCTCATAGGCCATAATGATAAGGAAGTTTTCGTTGTGTCCCTTTAAAAAAACTATCAGTGTTACATTCACCAAAATCAATGCAGTTCCTTTGACGGTGACCTATAACATGCAAATATTTTTTTCTGTTTACTTGAATAAGACAGTTAGATTTAAAATAATTTCAGCCCATAGACCATAATGATATAGAATATTTTTTTGTGTTTCTGTAAAAATCTATAAGTGCTAGATTTATCAAAAACTTTACAATTAGTGTGATGGTGACCTGTAACATGTACATACATTTCCAGTTCAATCGAATAAGTTATTTAGACGCTTTTTCACTTTAAATAATTTGAGCCCATAGACTATCATGATAAGGAATTTTTCTTAGTGTTCCTGTAAAAATCTATAAGTGCTAGATTTACCAAAAACTTTACAGTTCGTGTCATGGTGACCTGTAACATGTACATAAATTTTCAACTCAATCGAATAAAGTGTTTATACGCTATCGTATTTTAAGTAATTTGAGCCCTTAGACCATAACGATAAAGAATTTTTTCTTTGTGACCCTGAAAAAATCAATACGTGCTAGATTCATCAAAATTTATACAGTTCGTGCGACGGTGACCTACTTTTCTACGCCCCAACTTTTAGCGCATTCGAAAAAAGAGTTTAGACTATTTTTGTTCACTCACACACACACATGCACACACATATGCACGCATACTTACATACAGATGTCACGAAAATTCGTGTAAAGTCGTTAATATCTCTGAAACGGGAGCTCGTATTAAAACCAAAGTTGTAGATGTACAACTAGATCTAATGACAGTCACACATACTATAAATTTGCAACATTGTACGATCTTTCGTTTTTGCGCTATGTGAAATACAAAATCCATTTCGCAAATCTGGATTACTATACTTCCTTAGAAACCTTTGGACGGCCCCTGCCTGCCTGGTCTCGGCCAAGTTTAACTAGTTGGATGCCGTCCGCCGGAGCGAATAAATCGCCAGATCACCGCACGGAAGCTGCCTACACCAGACAGTAATCTAGTAGCTAATTAGAACGAGCTGTGTCCGATGATTCTTCGTTCAGACTTTATCCATTATCTTCAGGAACTAGATGGAACTGCTACGTCACTTCTGGGCAGCAATGTGGCTAGAACACCAGAGCTCAGGAATTGCAGGGTAGCGACTTCTGCTTCTTGGACACATAGCTCGACTTGCACACCACACCCTCCATGACAGCCACGGTGGAAACGCACAGACACGCTCCTGGATGTTATGGAATTCGGAATAAGTGCACTTACTAGCTGAGAGTCGAAATAACCGGAATTCAACAAAAATTAAAACAATTTTGAATTTAGGCAGGCAGGGAGAAAAAAAAAAAAAAAAACGCTGGGGGAGCCGCTAAAGGTAGTAGTGCACACAATAATTAAAACCAAAAGTGGAGGCCATTTGAAAAGGGGAAGGGGACAACACTTAAGATTTAAGAAAGAGAAGCTGAACGAGATAGGAACAATGAGATTATATATATATATGAATACGTGAAGCCACTGGGGGATGAAAGATAGTTTTTGGGTGCATAGCGAAAATTTAGAAGATTTTGAAGTGGCAAGGCCTAAATACACCTACAGTCGGCTGCAAAATTATTCGAGCACTAGCCAATAATTCCTATATTTAGAAAGTACACTTAAGACTGTTTTGCTAAGTAAATCTTTGTCGAATCATGTTCTTAGACTGATTAAGAACATGACTCGACAAGGATTTATTTAACAAAGCTGTATTAAGTGTACTTTTTTTTGGCAAGGATTATTGCTAGTGCTTGAATAATTTTGCAGCCGACTGGAATTGTGAGGGAAATTACTATGCGCAGGCAGGCCGAATGGAGAAGAGAAAGAGGGATATTCGCAATTTTTATCCACCAGGGGGGGGAAGTAAAAGGGAGAAAAAGAAGATGTTAGAAACTATCGTCCAGTCAACCTGCTCTCAATTTTGCATAAAATTCTGATGAAAGTTATGGCAAATCGCTTACAGAAACAATTAGATACAGTCGGTAACAAAAGTCTCCGAACACTAGCAAAAATTCCTATATAAAAAAAGTACACTTAATACAGTTTTGTTAAATAAATCCTTGTCGAATCCTATTTTCAGACTGACTAAGAACAGGATTCGACAAGGATTTATTTAACAAAACAGTATTAAGTGTACTTTTTTTATATAGGAATTTTTGCTAGTGTTCGGAGACTTTTGTTACCGACTGTACAGCGTAACCTAAAGAACAAGCAGCATTTCGAAGTGGTTTTAGTACCAACGTTCATACAATTAGAAGAATTATTGAGAGAAGTAATGAATACGAACTTCCTCTGTGTGCAGCTTTTGTGGTCTGCGAAAAAGCTTTTGACTCCGTATCATCACTAACAGTTATGGATGCATTAAGGAATACTAATATTAAATCAGGATACATTCACCCTATTGGAAACATTTATAAAGAAGCAACAGTCAAATAAAAACTCCACAAAACGAGTAATGTTTTCAAAATTAGAAAAACTGTAAGACAAGGGGACACAATTTCCCCCAAACTCTTCAATGTAGTACTTCAAGAAGTTAAAAAAAAAAAAATTGGGAAGAGAAAGACATAAAATTTGATGGAGAGTTAATAAATCATTTAAGATTTGCGGAGGATATTGTACTTCTTGTATCCTTATTTGAGGATTTGCAAGAAATGCTTCAGAATTTAAACAAAGAAAGCAAGCTCGTTGGATTGAAAATGAACCTCAGCAAGACAAAATTTATGTCAAATTACTTTGTTTCTGTAGTGAAATTCACAGTTGATATCGATGAATTAGAAACGGTATGCAGATATACTTATCTGGGGAACATCATGGAAGAAATTAACAACCGTGTTAAACTTGCATGGAGAGATTTACTAATGTTATTTCTAGAGACAAGAAGTTAAAATGGAGTTGGGCTGAGCACCTTGCGAGAAGAAATGATGATAGATGGCCTCCAAAGTCCTATTCTGGATACCGAGAGATAAGAAAAGACCGAGAAATTGACCACTGTGTCATTGGAGAGATCAAATTGTGAAGTTTGGAAGAGTAGAGTGGAGAAGAATTGCAGAAAACGAGGCAGTTTGGAATCATCTAGGAGAGGCCTTCTTCCTGCAGTGGATTGATAAAGGCTGAAATTGATGATAATCATAATGATGATGATGAAAAGTAAAGAAATAATATATTCAAGTATGGATCTATTAATTATAGATTAGTCGTCATGAAGATAATTCGAAAATTGTAAAGCATTTTATTAATCTTTGTGACTCCGCTCCGCAAATTATTCATATTAATTAAACATTTTTTTTTTTTAATTGTAAAGCATACAATGGATTTATTTTAGTTACAAAATAATAGGCTTTATCTTGCTTGATTCCTTTTCTTCTTCTTCTTCTTATTATTATATACAATTCCATACGTGCTTAAACAAAAAATTAATAATTTTTGAATTATATGCCTTTTAATATTGAATATTCATTGTAAATTCTCAGAAATTGCTTTTGTATCCATATAAAAACTAATGAACTTTTCATAACACCCACGCAAAGAAAAGTCGTTGAAAGGAAATTTCCATTTACCCGTCATCCATTCTGAAAATAATTTATTTATTTCTTTTCATACAGTTTATTCATTTTCTATTCACTAAGGCATCGAAAATTAAAAAAAGAAAACTTCAATTTCTGAAATATTGAAATATGTTTATTGTAAGTGAAAAACTGCGTAACTTAATGAAAAAGTTTCTTATTTTTCAACGCATTTTTTATTATATTAAATAGGTTTAGTTTCAACTTTTTCTTTCTTTTATCCTTTAATTCGAGAAAGTATTGTTAGCATAAAAAATTTCGACTTTCAGTTATTAATGGATTTTCACGTTTTGAGAAATCTTGAACACGATTTAACCATTTTTGGTAAATGTCTGCACTGTTAAAAATGGTTTCTTAAAAATGATCTAAATTGTCTCAAAATAGCTCCAAATCAATATATACTTAAATTTGAAAACCCATGTATTCATTTTTGAGCATATTGACATGCTCAAAAATGGGGTTGACCAATAAGAATCCTAATAGCCTTTTTTTGACATTTCACTATACTCAAAAATGAGTACATGGGTTTTCAAATTTAAGTACAACCGGTAACAAAAGTGTCCGAACGCTAGCAAAAATTCCTATGTAAAAAAAGTACACTTCATACGGTTTTGTTAAATAAATCCTTGTCGAATCCTGTTCTTAGTCAGTGTAAGAGCATGATTCGATAAGGATTTATTTAACAAAACCGTATGAAGTGTACTTTTTTTACATAGGAATTTTTGCTAGTGTTCGGACAGTTTTGTCACCGACTGCATATATTGTTTCGAAGCTATTTTGAGACAATTTAGCTCATTTTTAAGAAACCATTTTTAACAGTGTGTCTATATGCATGTGACGAAAATTTTATGGCATCTTTAGCCCAAAAACTAACGCACAAAATTTCATTTAAAATATTATGTAGTTGTACCTTCACACCATTCAATTACTTTGTAAATCTCTTAACAGGCGATGTTACTCTCCCATCTTCTCATAAACTTTAACATTGCAATATAGGACGAAACTTCGAATAAATGTGCACGATGAAAAGCTTATACTATTAAGTGAGCAATATTTGTATATATACAGTTCCCGCCGCTTATTAAAATCACATTCGTTCTGAGCCAAATTGATTTTATTTAACGGCTGATTTTTATATCCGGCGAACGTTCCTGCCCTTAAGGAAAATGTATTACTTCCCTGAATTTCGAAAGAAACTTCAAAAAGTAACGAATAATATAATTAGTAAACAATATTAATTCATTTTTGGTAGATAATTAACTAATTGTTTCTTCGATATAAGTAAAGTAAACGCATTGTAAGTTCCCGTACACTTTCGTTAGAGGAAAATTATCATTACTTTACCCAAAGTTCACGCTGTTCTAATAAATTTAAAATCTTTACGTTTAAACCTCATGAATTATAGTAATTTCAAAATAAGAACTAGAAATTGCCTTCTGATAATTAGGAAAAAAAAAATCATTTCAAATCAAATTTGTATTTTATTATTGCGCTTTGAAAAATACGTTCCTTGAAATTGTTACGGAGATAAGTTGCGGGGCGAGTCTAATTTGTAAGTGTGCTGCAAGTATAAAATCTCGAACAATGAGCGATAACGGAGGGTTTGTTGTGTTTTATTTTATTTTTCTATTAAAAAAAAAAAAAAAAATCACAATGTAAATAAAAAAAAATTTGTGTGCATAAATGATATTTTTGGCTGCTGAGAAGATATTTTTGAGTTTATTAACCGGCGGCTTTAAAAGTAGTTTGTATTGATTTGATTCCGGTCCTGGCGATTTGATCAGATTAAGCGGCTGATTTTATTAACCAGTGATTTTATTAAGCGGCGGTTACTGTATATATATATATATATTAATATATTTCACTGTTCTCGAAAACGGTAGCTCGGACAGTCACACGTGATTTAGACAAAGGTGCTCTCCGAAGGGTCATTGTGTACATCGAAGTCAATTTTTCGAATTTCCGATTAGTTTTCTTTTAATTAATAAAAATATGAAAATAAAACTTCCCATTTCTATAATGACGCAGAATGGAGAATCTTAGGAGAGATTTGATTGGTTTATTTGATTTTCATTGATTTGAGTGTATTTTACGTTGATCTAGAGCTACCTTATGAGGAATTACGAGAGATTTGATAGGTTTATTTTATTTTCATTGATTTGAGTTTATTTTACATTGAACTAGAGCTACGGTATGAGGAATTACGAGAGATTTGATTGGTTTATTTGATTTTAATTGATCTGAGGAAGGGATGTCCAGTGATTTATTTATTTATTTATTTATTTATTTTTTTTGTTTTAACATGCTTGACAGTGATTGCTGCAAAAACGAGTTTCGTGTGTTTTCGGATTCATGCACAGTGAGGTAGGGGTGTCCAGTGATGTTTTTTGGTTTTAACTAGAACTCCTACATAGACAGGCTGACGCATCCGCCATTTTCTATCCCACAAGACCGGCTGACTATTTATTATTGGTGGTTTTTCTGCAATAAATTGCACGAATAACTCCAGAAAAGGGCACCACCTGTTTATATTTTCTTCTAATCCAGAAAGAAGGAAAAAGTGGATTATAAATTGCAGATGTTTCTCGTGGATACCCGAAGCAGAAGCACAACTTTGTAGCGTAAGATTTCCCTTATTTTCAAATTATTTCATTTTATTTTCAAAGTTGTTTGACAAATTTAATATGAATGTACTGTTTTTTTAAGTTATTGTTTTAAATTCTTTTAAAATTAACTTTAATATTACATTTCTTTTAACGTGAAGGGTTACAGTTTTGAGAATGTTGGCGATGTTCTTAAAATTGCCAACTTGTTTGTTTCCTGATAAGAAGATCTAGCTCACTTGATCTGTATAGAAGTTTAAAGGCGATAACAACGCTAATCAGGTAACCTAGCTTTTTCTACCGCCAACACTTTCCCAGACGGGATAGAAAATGGCGGACACTGCGCCAGCTCTTATCATATAGGAGTCTTAGTTTTAACGTAGAGGATAGTGATTGCAGCGGAACCGAGCTTCGTGTGTTCCGAGATTCATGCACAGCGGTGTAGGGCTTTCCAGTGATTTTTTTTTTTTTTTTCATGTGCGTGAAGCGTACATACGTGCGTTATAGTGATTGCTGCGAAAACGACTTACATGCGTTCTCTGATTCGACCATTCATCGAATAGTGAGTTTTACTGTACGAGTAACAGCTTCAACTGTTTCCAGAATATTCGAAGAATTAACATTTCTATTTGACTGTTTTCGAGAATATTCGTTTTAATAATAGTTTTGTTGCACAGATTCGAGAAGTTCAAAAAATGTTTGATATTGTCAAGGAGATCCCATACTAAAACTGTGAAGAAAATAGTCGCCAATCGAAATACATTTATTTAAACGTTTCAATTATTCAATTAAAAAGAAATCCTTCAAATATAGTGCCCAACGAAGCGAGCGAAGCCTGCTAGTTCTTTTTAACGAAACATTGCGGAATTAAAGAGAATTAATTATAATTATATTTATCAATTTGGAAAATTTTTTACTTTATCTTACCCATATATTATGGTAGAGAAAGTATTGATTTTTGGTCAGATTTTCGAAATTAAGTTTTTATTATATTTACACGTTTCGAGGTCCCTTGAATCCAAAAATTATGCTTTTAGCTGTTGGTCTCTGTGACTCTGTGTATAGGTGTGTGTGTCTCTGAGTGTGTCTGTCAGTTATCAGCCTATCTCAAGAACAAATAATAGCAGAAAGTCCAAGCTTAGTATTCTAAATGTGTATCATATATATGGGTATGCTGCACTAAACTTTTCGTTGAGATGAATGAAGCAAATGGTTCGTGTACAGGGACACCCAAGAGAATTCAAATACATTACGTTACGTCTATGGAGGAAATTGCAGGTAAGTGACGCTTAATATCTATAGACTGCAATAAATCAAATGAAACGAATATATATTTTGTATATGCATAAAAACATGTTTTATGTAGAATATGGTATGGAAATCTATCATTATTCGTTTACAGGGTTAAAAAAAAAGAACTGGATTATAGTGCAACAATGCTTGAAAATTGATGAAAGTGTATGTTTCAGGTTGTGCTGTGTGTTATTAATATAGGATCACATTTATGTGTACTATGTGGTGTGTACATAACCTTCAGAAGATATATAGGGCTGAAAATATTTAAGCCATAACATTCTATTATACTGTTAGTGAAAGTTCTTTACTATAATATTTTACCATGTCCAGGAAAGCTCTCAGGAATTGAAATAAATTTCTAATAGCCATATAGTAAATAATGTATTTTATAAAACTAAATATTCATCGCTTGTTTTTGTATATTTACACGTTTGGAGGTTTCCTGAATACCGAAGTCAAATATTTAACGTTTGATCATTGTCTGTTCTCTGAGAGTAAATTAAACCAAACAATTTAAGACGATCCAAATATTGTGTTTTGAAGTTAATACCTTTGTTACTAGGATACTTTGATCAAAATTGATAAGTTTCAAGGAATGTTGCGTGTGGAAGTTCTCTGGATAATTTTAAATGAACTTTTGATGTTTTCCCACTCTCTCCATTAAATTGTTTTAAGAACAGCATATTCTGTGTTTTAAATTATTTGTGTTTATATTTTATCTCTTTCTTTTCCTTTTTTGTTTCAATTAACACTTCCTGTTTTCGTACAATACTTGATTTAATTTCAAATTTCTTTTACCTTGTATTGATTGTTGATGGTTTAATTAAACTCTTTGTTTTAAGAACATTTCTGATTTGAAGTTTATTTAAAGTTTAAAGTTTAATTTGTAAATATCCGAAATATAAAAACAGTTTAGTTAATTTTAAATTCAAACTGTATTAGAGAAATTTAATACTATAGTAATTGAAGCTTACTATGCTGTTAAATATAAGGAAAGAATTATTAAAGTTAATAAATACACATTTTAAATTTTAATTCATATTTACTTGCATATATGTATCTCTTTCAATATACACTTTTTCTTTTTTTTTTCATGTACTAATTTTTCTCCCTCTCTTTTCTATTGCCATTTCTCGCGCGAAAAACTGGTACAACAGCTAGTTATAAAAATAAATTTACTCTTGAATTATTTAACCTCCTAAATTTGAGTTTGTTAGAGAGAAAAAAAATCAATACTTATCTCCAAAAATATACATTTTTACCTTTATTTTTGTAAAACAGTGTAAAACTCTACCATTTACACCTTGTAGATTATTGTTTCAAAAAATTTTTATTCAAGGAAAAAAAAATAAATAAAGATACGAAATGTTGTTTTCTTGATAAATACAAAATCTTGGAAATAAACGAAAAAGAAATAGAGTAAAAGAAATGTCAAACACAGTGAAACAAATTTGGAGAAAGACGAATGTGGGAGAAATGCTCCAAATATTAGATGTTATCCGAAATGTCACCTTTTATAAATCTTGTTTTAAATCCTGAATGTCAACGTTTAAGTCTTTATTATTATTATATATATATATATATATTTGTTTTCTTTTGTATACATATATATATATATATTTTTTTTTTTTTCATCTACTTTGACAGATGTAATATGTAATCTTTTGCGCAAAGTAGCGTATATCAAAAATCCTGTCATTCGAATACTCCACATTTGCTGAATTGGTGACTGATTGTGATTTACATTTATGTAACATAAATCTCAAATATGAATTATTTAAAGATTTTGAGAGTTAAATTTGAAATACATTAGAATTTATTCTTTTTTTTTGCTATATTATAAAGGGTTTTTATTTCATTGAAATGCAACAAAAAGTCTTTGGAAATAATTGTTCAGGTTGAAGGTGCTCGATGTCGCATTCAGAGGGCCGTTGGCGACAGGCTGGGATCCTCCCTAGGGCGTTTGGAGACATGTCATCACAATTTTGGTACTCCGCGTATGGGTTTGTTCTCTTTTATTTGTAGAGAGCATATGCGATTAAAAATTGAGAAAACTACACTGTTAACAATTTCAACAGAAAACTCTGTGTAATCTATTATCTTAAGTCTTACGTAAAATTACAGAGAAAAATAAACGGAGATGTTAAGTTAAAAAAACTTATTTTATACATTCATTTTAATAACTAATATTAATTTAATTAATTACTGGTGAGAATATATTTCGGACTTGTTATGCTTTTTCTAAAGTAGAAACAGTCATTTTTAATTTTAATTAAAAATTTAAATAATAAAATTACTTAAAAATACAGAATAAAGATTAAAAATATCGATTAGTCACTTTTAACTAAGAATTACTGTAAATTTACAGAGACTCTGGATAAATATTTACATTAAATTTACAGAAATTTTTAACAGTGTACTGGTAATCATTTATCTTAAATCTTATATAAAATTACAGAGACAAATATAACGGAGATGTCACAAAATATGTATGTTACATATGCTCTTTAATGGCTAATATTAATTAAATTAATTATTTACGAGAATATAATTGTGACTTAGAATACATTTTTTTTTTAAGTAGAAATATTTATTTTTAATTTTTATCGATAATTGAAAATAATAATAATAGATATAAATTAAGAATAAAGATTAAGAATCTCGGTTATTTACTTTTAACTAGGAATTTTGTAAATTTACAGAGATTGTGCATAAACACTTCAGTAAATTTAAAGAAATTTTTTACAGTGTAGAGGACGTTGCATCGAAATTACGACGCATTTAACGTGCGCCAGCTATATATATATAAAAAAAAAAAAAAAAAAAAAAAAATGCGTAAATATTACTTAATTTCGAAAACTCTTTAGGTTCAGATTAACAAACAATTTTCATTTTAAAATGGTCAAGTCTTGATAAAATGGTTCCAAATCATTTTATGAAGAAAAAGCCTTATCGGTGCTATATTAAAGCAACATCGGTGTCGTCCTACGCACACACATACCAATCACTAAAAACCTGATTTTCCAGTACACCTCAAAACGTAAAAAAAAAAAAAAAAAAAAAACTCAATTTTGAAAAATTGACCCCAAAACATTTACTTTTTCTACCGTATTATGGATAGGGGGAAAAATAGTAATAATAATAATAATGCAATAATACTTTTTTTTTTCTTAACTGTATTATTTCAACTGTGTTGTGTAATTTTTCCACACAATTTTGCTGAAAAAAAAAAATTAATTTCGGTTACAATTTCATTTTTAAATCTCTAAGAACAAATTAAATTTTCTTTTCTTAAACATTCTACTTCTGTATTGAATCAGTAAATCAAATAATTGAATCAGTAAAAGTATTGTATTCGGCTCAAAAATTCGACATTGAGTTTTCCCCTGATTTACATGTTTTAAAGTCTCCTGAGCCCCAAAAAGTAGTTTTTGACAATTGGTTAGTGTGTGTGCGTATGTGTATGTATGTATGTGCGGAATATTTCTGGCTATCATAGCTCCTAAACTAACAAAGATAGAACTACGAAACATCAGAATTGATACAAATCTGCTGTACAGATAAATTTTCTAAATTTTCGTGAAAATTGGAAAACGAGAAGTGCGTCATCGGAAACAGGAAGTGGGATCACAAGTACGTATCTCAAAAACGGCTCTAACGATTTTCTTCAAATTTGCTATATAAACACTCTGTTAGATGTCCTTTCGAATGATATGGTTGGTTAGTTCAAGAAAATTGATAGGCGCTCTGTATAAATAGCTCAATTTAAGGTCTCACAAGTGCGTTCCTTTAAAAATGGCTGTACGGATTTTTTTCAAACACATCTTATTAACTCCCTTTTAAATATCTTTTTATACGCAATTATTGTTTTCCGGTTAATAATTAAGAACGCCAAGTTTTGGTAAAAGTTGGTATCTCAATAACGGCTCTAACGATTTTCTTGAAAATTGTTACATAAATCCATTTTTGATATCCTTTCTCATGTATTATGTGGTTATTACAGAAAAATTAACAGTCATCCTGTTTAGGTAGGTTAATTTTATTGCTTATTAACTCAGAAATTTCGTTTTTATCTCAAATTAAAGCTCTCGTTGTAAGAATATTTTAATTTTTGTTTCATTTTTCTGCGGTATTTGGTTCTTCCAATATTTAAAACCTTACGGAAAAAAAGTTTGCCGATTTGATATGGAGAAGTTGGTTTCTGTATAATAAGAATCTAACGGTCTTGGGTTATTTCTGGCGATTTTCTTATTGGTGCGTTCTGCTTTGTGTTGGTGGTAGTTTTTTTTTTTTTTTTTTTTTTTTTTAGCTTGGCTTGGCAAAACGATCGCTTCTGCTTGATTTAACATTTTTATTAATTTAACTATTGATTTTGACATGAAAACGTTCACTAGCTTTTAAATATACAAATAAATAGTTTCTCTTTCTAAATAATATTAAAAATTTTCCCTTATGAAAAGTAACATTTTATGATCAAGTATATAAACATCCTAATGAAATTATACACACTAAACATTAAAAGAACTAATAATTTTTTTTTTCGTGAAAATGTGGAAACTAAGCCCTACAAAATAAAACCTATTAAAAGTTATGACAAAGTTAATGCATTAAAAATTTTTCAGATATTTTGTTCGATAATGGCTTGTTGATTTAATGTATATATATATTTTGCACTTTGGTAAATATTTCCAAAGCTGTTATTTTAAGTTTGTTGTAATAAAAAATTAAATCCTTCAGTGAAAAAAAAGTTAATTGCCTATGAATTCTCTTAATACAAAAAGTAGTCGTTTCTAATATTTAGAAAAAAAGAAAAAAAAAAAAAAAATGCCGAAACGTCAGTGAAGGCCTCCATGTGTTAACGCCTCCTTTTATTAAAAGAATTTATAAAAAAGAGTTCTATTTTTCATATAAATCAATTTATCCTAAAGTTAAAAATTCCACTCACCGTATTACTATCCCTTATTATAAAGGTATTTCCGAAAATATCTCTAAATTGCTTAGAACTGTCAATATCTCTACTAGCTTTAAACCTTTATTCCGTAATAGTAACTTTCTCTCAAACTTTAAACCCGCTCCCCCCCTTTCCCCTTAAACGTTTAGGTGTAACGTATAGTATCCCCTGTGACAATTGTGATTCTACATATATCGGTGAAACTAGCAGAACAGATGAAATTAGATTAAAAGAACATAAGCGCTCGTATAAAACAGGTGATTTAAGATCAAAACTCGTTATCCATTCTCTCAATAGTGATCATATTTCTGATTTTGACAACTTTAAAATTTTAGCTTCTAATGTAAATATATATGAATCTCGTATTTTTCTAGAGGGCGCTTTTACTAAATTGCAACATTCTGCCTTGAGCGAGGCTAAAGCTATTCCTCCGGAATATATAATCTTGTTCTGATGTATTTTGATTTTTTTTTTTTTTTTTTTTTTTTTTGTAATTGTTGTGTTTTGTATGTTTGACACTGAGGAGGACTAGTTTTTAGCCGAAACGTCTGTTGTGTATTTTAATGTTTTTTAATTAAAACGTATTTTTTAAAGTTTTTAAATTTTAGTATTCTTCATCTCATTTTAAATGTTACTTTGGGTTTTAATATATTAATGAGTGAGATGTATGGGATTATGTTTAATTTTATTAAATCAATTTGCTGTATACTTTTTACCATGTTTTTATTAACTTCGATTCTTGTTTGTGTGTTTGTTTGTCCGGTACAAATCTTGCAATCTATTTTTTACTAACTTCCCTACCAGCTAGACATTTGAAACTTTCACTGTAGCTCAGAACCCGGTAACAACACAATACTTCGAAGTCAGATTTTCGAATTTTCGAATAGTTTTCTTTTAATTAATTAAAATATGAAAATAATAAGCTCTTAGTAGCAATAAAATAGCCATTAAAATATTAGCTATAATTTAATTGTTGAAAAAAAAAAAAAAAAAAAAATACGGGTTCATTTCTTTTCGACATAAAAATAAATACATTTAATTCAACGTGAACGTTAAAAAATTATAAAAAGTTAAATTATGCATCTCACAAAAATTGACGTCATTATAATTTAAAAATTTTATACACATTGATAAGTGCTAATGTCGCTTTTGTCACGATGCTAATGTACGTTGTTCTAAAAGGAGAAATATTTTATTTTTAAAACAACATTTTTTTTTTAAAACTATTATTATTATTTTACTGAAGTGAGTCCGCGTGCTTAAATATTGCTTAAATGTTATTTTTTATCCTGGCGTATTATTCATCAGAAAATTTAAAAACATGGTATATAAAAAGTTTTTTTTTATCTTATAATTATTATTAGTGATTATAATTAGTGTGGCTCGTATATGCAGGGAAACACAAAAGAATTTCGTGCCATTATGGTATGGTATTTATTATAAGCACATTTTAAAATGGTTACATGTCGTTAACCAAAATGAAATAAACGTATGTCATTGGAATGTTTAAAAGAATGTCTTCTTTGGAAAAAGGTAGGCATAGAATTGGTAATTATTTCACAGGGTTAAAAGTTAATACAAGGCTATGACTTACCAAAAAAAAAAAAAAAAAAAAAAATATATATATATATACATATATACAGAGAGATATAGACAGACAAATACAACGAGGGATTGAGGTGGTGGCAGCCCCCCCCCCCCCCTCAGAATCGTATCTAGGAGGTTTATCACCCCCTGAATCCCCCTCTGATTATGTAGCGAGTTAAACGTATACATATAATAATTATAATTTATAATTTATTTGATTAAAAAGAAAAGAAGGAGAACGAAGGCTAGTCAGTCAAATAAATCACCACAGTAACATACATAGGCCATACAAAGTAACTATAGTTATCCTAAATTTATTTAATTTTATATGCTTAATAATATTACTAGCTTTAATTTATTAGACTTCACTACCTGTTGAAAACATAATAAAAGACATTGTGATGCTGTAGATAAGAAGGAATATTATAGGGTAGTAAGTACTATAAGGGGAAATAATAGATCTTACATTTAATGAAATGAACCTTTTAAGTTGAGATTAGAAAAAGAATTTCGGACCAAAGCAAATATATACATATATAAATATTTTAAATAATAAGAAATAAATAAAAATGATTTGATGAGTAATGAGTGATGCAAATATGACGTTGAAACTCCTGATCGGCAGATCCACTATTTAAAATAAATAAATAAATAAATAAATAAATAAAAAAATAAATAAAATACGGAGTTTCTTGGTTTAAGGTCAGAGTATAATTGTCATACATTATTTGTTTATCTCAATTTAATATTAAGTATAGTGTTTAAAAATTGTAAAAATGCAATAAAAAATTTAATTACTCATTTTAGTATTAATTCATTTTTTAGTAACAAGATCCGCCGTATTTATTTGTTTAGTTAACAACCGAGAATTTAACTATTTATTTTAGCATTAAAAAAAAAAAAAAACACAGATTAGCTTTTAACTACACCAAAAAACAATTTTTTTCTGCTAATTAATATTTATTCTTCATTTTTTCCTCTTGAAAAGCAGCATTTTATAAGAAAGTATATACTGAATATATATATATATATATATATATATATAATAATTATCATCAAAAGTAATTAGTTGCATTCTTTTGGAAAATGTGGAAATTTAATCCCCGCAAGTAACAGTATTAAAAGTTATGACATAGTTAATGAATCAAAAATTTTTCGGGAAACTTAGTTGGATAATGGCTGTAACTATTACTTTAATGTCAGTGTTGGGCATAATTGATTAAAAAGTAATGGAATTACGATTAAATTACAATTATAATTATTTTACTCTCAATCGATTAACGAGTAATTGATTACAAATAAATTGAATTACTTTTGCATAGCTTGCAATTCAATTATTTTGTAATGAAAATAAAATCACTCTCAATTACAATTGACAAAAGTATTTGAAAATACTTGTAATGGATTACAAATTAATGTCATTACGTTTCTTTACACTTTAATTCAATTAACTTGTAATGCAATTGACAGTTAATTCCATTACATTTTTCAAATTGTAATTTCACGTGTTCGCAAACAATTACAGGTTAATTTCAATTTAGTTTTCGAAAATAATTAAATTAACCTGTAATGAAATTACAAATTAATTCCCATTACATCTTATAAAATGTAATTCAATTAATTTGTATTTGAATACAAGTTAATCAAATTATATTTTTCGAGACTATAATTAAATTAATCTGAAATTGAATTACAGGTCAATTTCTAAATTATTCCATTAAATGGAATTAAATTATTCTAAAATCCGTCAAAAGTTAGTTAATTTTAATTACATTTATTATGTAATGAATTTTTCTCCGGTTGTTTAGAAGAATTTGATTATCATTATTTAGAGCGTAATTATACAGCCAAAAAGTCATACATATATATATATCTTTATATATAAAAATTACTATGTTTGTTCGCGATGAACTCCTAAACTAATGAGCCGATTTTAATGAAATTTGGACACTGTGTGCAGTTTCGTCCAACTTGAGAGATAGGATAGTTTTTATTACAAAATTCACCCCCCAAAAGGGGGGAGGTGTCAATACGTGATTTCACAAACAAACAAACAAAAATAGAAATGCAGATAGACTGTTCAAAATTGGTGTAGATAGGTTTTAGAGGCCTGCAAATCAAATGACGATATTTTCGAAAGTGTAAAGCTATTAGGCGGGGCGTGAAAGGAGGCGGAGGGGCAAAAGTAAAAATAAAGTTTGATCGCTCAAAATTGGTACATAGAAGTTTTTGATACCTACAAATCGATTGCAGATATTTTCGAATTTGTAAATTTATTAGGAGGGGCGGGAAGGGGGGTAGAGGGGCAAAAAATAAAAATAGAGTTAGATCGTTCAAATTGGTGCATAGAGGTTTTTGACACCTACAAATAAACTGCAGATATTTTCGAATTTGTAAAATTATTTAGAATAGTCGGGAGGGGGGAGGGCAAAGGGGCAAAATAATAGAAATAAGAGTTAGAGCTTTGAAAATTAGTATTATTAAGTTTTAAGGCCCGATAAATCGATTGCGGATATTTTCGAAAGTATAGAGTTGTTAAGAAGGGCGGGAACGGTGGGCAAAGAAACGGTGCGCACAGTTTGCACAGGTATGCGCTGCCGCAGGCAGTGGGGGTCCGGACAGATTATTCCATAGATAAGAGAAGATTTTTTTGTATTTTATATCATTTCCCTTTCGATAATATATGGATTCATTATGAGTGTCGAACATTTTTGCCGATCAGATTTTTTTCTCTTTTTTTTCACCTGATAAAAATTAATGCATTTTTGAGAATTCTTTAATTATAGTGAATCTGTTAAAAATGGGGACCACCGAAACGGGCTATGCCTGCTAAGATCAAGGATATGTTATCAAGGATGGTCTTTATTCGTAAATAATAATTTTAATGTATTGAATATTTTACTACAATATAATTCAACGTATAACATAGCCACAGCGAGGCGTAGCCGGGTCTGCTAGTATATGTATATAAATATCAAGACATATATATCAAATATATATGTATATAAATATCAAGACAATTTTTACTCTCTAATATAATATTGCGATCATGTTATTCGATAAAACATTCATATTTATAAGTACATAACTTTGATAAAACGGTATCTAGTTAATTCTACATTGTAGATTTGCCATAAAAGTTGTCGAGCTCTTAATATTTGATCAAATATTAGAAGTTATAGTACTTATACACTCATGTCCATAAATTAAGGATAATGCTAGCTGAGGCAAATAAAGGTTCAGAAACAAAACAAACATGACTTATTCATAAAATCCATTTATTAAACAAAAGATCACGAACAAAAAAAGGTGATTTATGTAGGATACCATTTATAAAAACTACGATTTTTGCTCCCTGAAGCAATTACAAAAAATATCTCCCTTACAAAAACTTAACATTACATGACTGGTATGATGGTTAATACATTGTATGTCTCTCAGATGATGAAATACAGTCCTTACAACGCCTAGGAATGCTGAGTATTAAATTATTGATCTTATCATGGGGAATGTTACTCTACTCAGTAAGCAATGCTTCCCGAAGTTCCGGTACACATGTAGGAGGTGGTTGACGGACTACAACTCGTCGGAAAAGGATGTCCTACACATGCTCTATCGGATTCTAGTCAGGTGAGAATGCTGGCCATGCCATGCGAGTGATAGCTTCAGATTGTAGGCATCCGTGTACAACGTTTGCACGGTGAGGATGCGCATTGTCATCCATAAACACAAATTCTGGGCTCACGGCATACCTAAACAAACGTACATGTTGTTCCCGACTGATGTCCCGATAAGTTTGGCCTATCATTCTTCCGATTTGATCATGCAGATCTGTTCTGGTACCCAATATTACCCCCCCCCCCCCCCAAACGATCACTCCTGCCCCACACGGTGTCGTTCAATGACTTTGTTTTGGTGGTAACGGGTACCTGGCGTTCTACATATGAAAGTCTGGCGTGAATCACACTGCAAGCTAAACCTGAACTCGTCGGAAAACATCACACAAGCTCACTGTGCCGCTGTCCACATTGCATGTTCTCTACTTCCAAGTTAACCGCTGGCACAGTGCATTGCCGTGAGTGGAACGCATCTAACAGGCCTGCGCGCCATACCTCCCAAACGTCTATCCACGGTTTGTTTTGAAACTGTGGCTTTCGTGGCTGCAGACAGCTGACGAGACAGGTCTGATGCTGTGCTTTAACTGCTTATTTTGGCAGCTACTACAAAATACCGGTGATCATTCGGAATTGTAACTCGTCGCCGACCAGTACTGTAACGTTGACTGGCATATCCATCATTTTGGAATCGTTGCCAAAGCCTAGAGATGACATTTTGAGCGATTCTAAGTTTCCCCGATACTTCTATCTGAGTACGCCCACATTCTAGTCGGCCGATAATTCTACCACGTAAAAAATTATCTGCATGCTCCTCTGTGTCATAACTATTCGGTTGTGGCACTGAGCGGCACACAGAACGCTTGTGAACAATTTTCCTTCTTTGCTTTCCTTATCTACCCCCTTCTTACACTTTCGTCATTGTAACATCATATCGGCGTCATCTGATGGCTTCTTATAATTTCCATATTATTCTTAAAGATGTGTGTGGTATTTCTACAGGTGAAATTTTTATATTAAAGTTCGATTTCAGTGTGAATCTGAATTATCCTTAATTTATGGACATGAGTGTATATAAAATTGGGAATTGATGATACTATATACACAAATTCAAATATTGAACACACCACTGAAGTTAAAAGATTATTTGCTAAAGGTTTGAAATATAAACACAAATTTTAATTTGAACTGTAGCATCATAAATATATACGGGATTTTCGGTGAGGGGAGCAGCAATGAGAAACTTATTTCAAACTGCAGCCAGGAAAATATTTAATAATTGAGAAGATAATTTAGTGATATTATTAAAGGCTATATTTATATAAATAAGTTTTAAACAAGGTAGCATGTGAGACTAAAACAAATTTACAACTTTTTGAAATAAATAAATAATAAAAGTAAAAGATGTATTTCCATTTAAATGAAATATATTAAATTTGAAAAGCATAGCTTAATTCTCTCCCCCCCCCCCCCTCCTCTGCGTTAATATTGTCTAAGTTTTTCACTAAGCAAATTCATAATTGAAAAAAATTTTAGAAGTTTAGAAGTTTAACAGTTATGATAGTTTGTAACAGTGGATATGTAAAAGATCGAGCTATAAAAAGATTATATTATACATAACAAAATATAACGATCTCGGGGAAGAAGTGTACTTAGAATAATAAAAAGTATCCGTATATAATAGGAACTTTTTCGAATTTTTACTTTAGAAATGCATTCTAAACAGTAAAAAAAAAAAAAAAAAAAAAAAAAAAAAAAAAAGTAAAAGGATTGGGAAATAAAAGAGAAAAAAAAAGATATATATATTTATATATATTTGCTTTTTACAAACAAATTTTTCACAATTCTTCTTACTAATGTAGAAAAAAAATCCGAGTAACAGATATATAAGACGAAATGGTGGAGGGATTAATGAAAAACATTTTTATCACTTTTTCTTTGATTGCTGCAAAATTAATCAAGCTGTATTTTGGGAAAATTCTGGGGAGAAAAATAGGTGCTAACCGCCTTCGAGGCAAGGGGTGGCTGTGAATAAAAAATGGAGAAGGATATATATATATACATATGTGTGTGTGTGTGTGAGTGTGTGTAAGTATTATTTATTTATTTATTTTATTTTTTAAGCACAACTAAGTACTCTTATTCAATATACTGATTTCCTTAGATATTCTTGGAAAGCAGAAAGGAGAAGGGAGGGGGAGTGGCGGTTTTCTACTCAACACAGCCGTGGCGATTCTATACAAGATAGAGTAACAAATTTTGGTGCGCAGGTTGGTTTTAGGACCCTGACCCCCACTAAGACAGAATTTTTTGACCCCCCCCCTCCTTTCCCCTGTGGGGACAGAAGGTAAAAATACGTTTATAAACATAAATCGGCTCTCAAATAACTTCACGGTGAAGAAATTGCAGATGGGGAGACTAGACTTGAGTACAAAAAAGTCATTTTCTGCGATTTTGGAAATTTGAATTTTTAAGGGGGAAGGGAGAAAAATAATTTCTATGGGAAATTTAGCAGAATCCTGATTATTGAGTAGAACTCGTCCAATAATAGTACAAAAAATATTGACAACTGCCGTTCGTCTTCTTGAGGATATTTCCAAAAACCTATATTTGTTTTTTTGCGATTTTCGATTTTGGTGGGAAGGGGAAGTTTAAGGGAGAAAATTCGAGACCTTCCTTTTCTAGCACAATACAGCTCGTGGCGATTCTGTGGGATATAAGGACACAAATTTTGGTGTGTAGATTAGTTTACGGACCCTGACGTCCACAAAAACGGTATTTTTTCTACCCCCCCCCCCCTGTTTTTCGAAAACGAAGGCAAATACACGTTTGTAAGCATAACTCGACTGTGGGTTGTTTATTTGTATATCCATTGTAACGAGATTTTGCGAAATTTAATCCTTCCCCCTCTCCTTGGAGACAGATGGGACAATAGACATTTTTTTCAAGCACATATAACTTTACTTCAATAAATTATCTCAGTAAGATTAATTTTATACATGATTTTGTTAGACGTACCCAACACGCACTATAAAGGGATTTTGTGAAATTTCTCCTTACCCGCATTTAATGGCAGGGGGAAGAGGGGGGGGGAGCAAAAAACTTTTAAAGAGTAACTCTGCTCAAAATTATCTCAGAAAAACGATTTTTGAAGTGAAAACTTCTTTAGGCGCGTTGAGCACTTTTGGGTGAACAAAAATCATTGAACTCGCGTCATCGTAAGCTGAGAATTTTTATTTGAAGTGAAAACTTTTGGGTGAACAAAAATCATTGAACTCACGTCATCGTCAGCTGGCGCTTTCCATCCTTGTATGATACAAATAATGTATCATACAATTAATTTGCCAATATGAAGTGTTAATAATTATATACTGTATACTGTTTTAAAATCTGGTGCGGCTCTACACGACTTCTCTCATCTCCGGGCACTGTCTCTATTGCAGTTAGACATCACAAAACCGTGAGAAGCCCAAAGCTGCCATTTTTCTCACGTTTTTACAATCTGGTGCGGCTCTACACGACTTCTCTCATCTCCAGACACTGTCTCAATTGAAGTTAGACATCACAAAACCGTGAGAAAGGCCAAAGCCGCCATTTTTCTCACATTTTTACAATCTGGTGCGGCTCTACACGACTTCTCTCATCTCCGGACACTGTCTCTTAAACATTGCAACCGGAAACGTTGCAGTTAAACTTCACAGAACCGTGAGAAAGGCCAAAGCCGCCATTTTTCTCACGTTTTTACAATCTAGTGCGGCTCTACACGACTTCTCTCATCTTCGGACACTGTCTCTTAAAGATTGCAGCCGGAAACGTTGCAGTTAGACCTCACAAAACAGTGAGAAAGGCCTAAGTCGCCATTTTTCTCACGTTTTTACAATATGGTGCGGCTCTACACGACTTCTCTCATCTCCGGACACTGTCTCTATTGCAGTTAGACTTCACAAAACCGTGAGAAAGGCCAAAACCGCCATTTTTCTCACGTTTTTACAATCTGGTGCGGCTCTACACGACTTCTCTCATCTCCGGACACTGTCTCTTAAAGATTGCAGCCGGAAACGTTGCAGTTAGACCTCACAAAACAGTGAGAAAGGCCAAAGCCGGCATTTTCAGGGTGGCTAGCATTTAAACCTTTTCAAATTCCCTGACTTTTCCCTGACTATTTTTCGAGATTTTCCTCCATTTTTCCCTGACTCTCACGTTTATTTTCAATGAAAATTTCACGACACTAGAAAAAAATTTAGTGATTTAAGATATCATTAATAATTTAATGATTAATATAGCTTATTTTCACAAAATTTGTTAAAATTCCCTGACTTTAAAGGAAATTCCCTGACTATTCCCTGACTTTTCCAGATTTTCTAAATTCCCTGACTTTTCCCTGATTCTTGGATTTTCCCTGACTGCTAGCCACCCTGATTTTTCTCACGTTTTTACAATCTGGCGCGGCTCTACACGACTTCTCTCATCTCCGGACACTGTCTCTTAAAGATTGCAACCGGAAACGTTGCAGTTAAACTTCACAGAACCGTGAGAAAGGCCAAAGCCGCCATTTTTCTCACGTTTTTACAATCTAGTGCGGCTCTACACGACTTCTCTCATCTTCGGACACTGTCTCTTAAAGATTGCAGCCGGAAACGTTGCAGTTAGACCTCACAAAACAGTGAGAAAGGCCTAAGTCGCCATTTTTCTCACGTTTTTACAATATGGTGCGGCTCTACACGACTTCTCTCATCTCCGGACACTGTCTCTATTGCAGTTAGACTTCACAAAACCGTGAGAAAGGCCAAAACCGCCATTTTTCTCACGTTTTTACAATCTGGTGCGGCTCTACACGACTTCTCTCATCTCCGGACACTGTCTCTTAAAGATTGCAGCCGGAAACGTTGCAGTTAGACCTCACAAAACAGTGAGAAAGGCCAAAGCCGGCATTTTTCTCACGTTTTTACAATCTGGTGCGGCTCTACACGACTTCTCTCATCTCCGGACACTGTCTCTATTGCAGTTAGACTTCACAAAACCGTGAGAAAGGCCAAAACCGCCATTTTTCTCACGTTTTTACAATCTGGTGCGGCTCTACACGACTTCTCTCATCTCCGGACACTGTCTCTTAAAGATTGCAGCCGGAAACGTTGCAGTTAGACCTCACAAAACAGTGAGAAAGGCCAAAGCCGGCATTTTTCTCACGTTTTTACAATCTGGTGCTTCTCTACATGACTTCTCTCATCTCCGGACACTGTCTCTATTGCAGTTAGCGCATTAAATAAAATTGTAATATAATTTTTTTTAGTAGTAGTTTACATTAATGAATAAAAAAACACTTCATTTAAAAGTATTTCCTGCACAATAAAATATTTCCTGACGATTCAAGAAATACACTCGTAATTGTTGACGTTTTCGCTTCTGTCGGCACTCCCGGAGTCATTTTTTTTTTTTTTTTTTATGTGTCGATTGATTATGAGTACCCAACACACACTACAAAGTATTTAGCGAAATTTCTCCCAATACCCTCTTTGGGGTTCGGGAGACAAAAAACATATTTCCATGCATGAATGTGCTCCAAATAATCTTACAAAGGCGATTTTTTTTTATGTGTCTTGGTTATACGTACCTAAAATATAGTATAAAAATATTTTGGGAAAGTTCACCTCCCCCCCCTTAAGGGAGGGGGCAAGAAAATTGTAACTCTGCTCCAAATTATCTCAGGAATGCGATCTTTTGATGAGTCGCTTAGTTATGTGTACCTAACACTGACTCGAAACCATTATGCGAAATTATTCACTCGTCCCCTTGTGGTGGAGAGGCAGAAAACACGTTTTCAAGTTTTACTCTGCCCCAAATTATCTCCGAGTGGCGAAATTTAGTGTGTGGGTGCTGGTTAAGTGTACGCAATATGCACTTTTCTGGGATGTTGCGGAACTTCTAAGTTTATTCGCGGGGGAAGAAGGAACAAATGCATATTGCATATGTTCCTTAAAGAGGGTAAGGCGATACCGAAGGCGGTAGGGACCCGATTCGTCATGTTGCGAGCGTGAAAACCACTACCGAATGCAGTGGTCAATATTTCATATAGGTTTCGATGATTACAATGATATATTTTTATTTATTATTATTATTTTAATTAATAATGATGTGAAATTGAGAAATCATTTAAATATAGTGACCAAAGAAGCGGGCGAAGCCCACTAGTCTGATGTAAAGTACAAAAACAACGAGATAGCATTTGTTAACACAATAAAATGTTTCTGAGCAGATTTTTTAAGAATCTGCTGCTTGATGGGATGCTTAAGATTCACAAAACAAATATTATCTACACGCGCAAATTTTTAGTTAGAAAATTTATAACTGTAAATGTTAATAAGTGAATAAAAAATTTTGAAATTATTATTATCATTACTGAAAAGAAAAAAATGACGTATTTCTTTCTTTTCTTTTATTTTATTTTATTTTTTTTTTAGTTAAAGCTCTTTCGAATATGGTTAATAATGAATATTATCAATGAAACTACAATATATATTATAAATTAACTGCATTTTCGCGGAAATAGTTTCATAACATCAATGAATCCAGCTGCCAAACATTTTGCCCCTTTCCCCTCCCTTCACACCACTTGGAGGACAGGTTCTTGAAATTGCTTTTAGGTAGACGTATTTGTTATACTTTAAAACAAGGATGGATATGTGCTTTTACTTTCCGAAATAAATATTATTATTAAAAAAAAAGGGTAATAAAAAAATTCAATTATAAAATTTCAGTGTATCCATACATTAAAGTGTTGTATGCATTTACAGAATTCGCATGATAACGTGTAAACGTTCATTCGATTAAACTCAAAGTTGGTACTGTATATTATAGAACCACGTAGCGTGATCTATATTGATTTTGATGAGTGCGGGATTTATAGCTTTTTCCAGGTAGATAAATAAATATATATATATATCGTTATCATTATGGATTGTACATTTACGTTATTGCAGTGCTCTAACGTGTAAATTATATATTGAATTACAAATTGGGAAGGCATGTTATAGATCATAGTTATAAGAACTTTATATAAGTGTAGAACTTCTTGTTCTTTATTACTTTCATCACCCGATGACCGCAGGTAATGGAAGCATTGTTGTCGGTCAAAAATTTCGATGTCAAATTTTCATCTGATCTACATGTTTTAGAGTCTCCTGAGTCATAAAAAAAAAAAAAAAATGTTTTTTGCAACTGATCAGTATGTTAGGTAGTGTGCAACTGGTCAGTGTATGTATGTAGGTAGAGTCGGTAACAAAAGTCTCTGTTCTTAGTTAGTCTAAAAACAGAATTCGACAAGGATTTATTTAAGAAAACTGTATTAAGTGTACTTTTTTTTATATAGGAATTTTTGCTAGTGTTCGGAGACTTTTATTACCGACACCGACTGTATGTGTACGAGGAATATTGTGACATTCAAATCTCCAAAACTAATAAAAATAAAACTACTGAACTTCAAAATTAAGATAAGTTTAGTGTACATGTGATTTTTCCAACTTTTTAATGAAAACTGCAAAACCTGAAGTGAGACCGTACATCCGTATCTCAAAAAGACTAACAATTTCTTGAAAGCTACTATATAAACACCGTTTTGGATGTTTTTCCGTATGTGTTAACTGAATAGTTCAGGAAAGTTGTATAACACTCTGAATAAATAGGTCAATTTTAGATCTCGCGAATGCATTCCATTAAAAACAACTCTATGTATTCTCTTCAAATTCACCATACTGACTCCCTTATAGATATTTTAGTATATAATTGCTATTTTGCAGTGAGTTGATGAGTTTAACCAGTTTTTATGAAAATTGGAAGGGGGATTGAAAGTCGATGTCTCAAAAACAGTTCTAACAATTTTCTTCAAATTCGCTACTTGGTTACTACAAGAAAATTCACGAGCGTCCTGATTAGGCAGGACAGTTAAGGATTTTGGAAATGCGTACTTTAATAAACGGCCTCTAATGATTTTATTATTATTATTATTTTATTTATTTACTATGTACATTCTCTTTAGTATATCTTCTCGACATATGCATCAGTTTGCTGTTACAAGAAATTTGTTAGGTGTCTAATTTATTGAAACAATTTTGTGTTTTCTACATATAATATTTCCAAAAAGAATGTACAATATGCCCAATGTTCGACAATGGGAATCCTGTGGTTGTTATACATCAGCTTTTTTTTTTTTTTTTTTTTTTTTTTTGGGGGGGGGGGGATTCTAAAAAAAGGAATGCATTTGCAATATTCAAAAATCAATAAATATTTAATAATTTAAATAATGACTTTCACACACACACACACACACATATATATATATATATTGGTAATTACAATTAAATTGGTACAAAATTCACTTAGTATTAATGGAAAATAAGCAGTAAGGATTATATACATCTGCGGGTGGGGGATCAGGTTAGCGGTAGTTTGAATGAAAATAATTGTTTTTATATCACCTTCTTACCAATTATAATGAAACTTTGCATACGAATCATTTATTAATTATGAAAAATTTCAGCAAGTGTCACACTTATTTGGAAGGGAAGGATAAGTGAGAGGGACAGAGTGAAATAAAATTATTTTTTATATTATCATGTTACTATTTTAGTGATATCTTATATAATATATCACTTACTGTTTATTAAAAATTACAATGAATGAGTATTATATATGGCTAGGAAAGGTCGCAAGAGGGGTGCATATGGATTTTTTTTTTTTTTTTAATCACACAGTTTAAATGAAGCTTTATATAAATAACACTTACTATTTAAGAAAAATTAAAATGCGTGTTACGTATATCTGCAAGAGAGGGCTAAAGGCAGGGCAGAGGGAAAGAAAACTGTTGTTTTTATATCCTCATATCACCGTGTTACCGATTTTGATGAAATTTTGTATAACTGTCACTTTTTCTTTATGAAAATGAAAGTGAGTTTTTCATACAGTTGAGGGGGGGGGGAGGGTTAAGGAAGGTAGAGGAGAATAAAATATTTTTTAAACTGACCCCATTATCGATTGTTTGTTGAAATTCTGTGTAAATATTACTTATTGGTAATGAAAAATTACAGTGAGTGTTACATATGATTTTTTTTTTTTTTTTTTTTTTGGAGGGGGGAGGGGATTATGTACAGCAGAAGAAAAGAAAATTGTTTTATATCACTATGATTTTCATTTTAATAAAACTTATTATAAATACCACCTACTGATTAGGAAAATTTATACTGATTGTTATCTATACCTGGGTCTCACAGTTCTAACAATTTTCTTCAAATTCGCTACTTGGTTATTACAAGAAAATTCACGGGGTCTCACGGAGGGGGAGCAGAAGAGAAAAATGATTGCTTAAATATCATCGTGTTACCGATTTTAATTGGAATTTGAACAACCAGAGTGCGTTAGATATATCTAAGGGCCAAGGGGAGACAGAGGGAAAGAAAATGATTGTTTTTACGCATCCCCTCTTTACATTTATAGGAAACTTTGTACAGATATCACTTATTGTTCGTGAAAAATTACAGAGAAGATTATCTTATTCAGGGAATAGGGAACATACGGAAAGAATATGATATTTTTATACCACGCTGTTGCCGATTTAATAAAACTTCGCTTAACCCTTGGCGGCGCAAGGTAATCGAGATCATTTAAATTGGACTGCCACCGGAATTCACAAACAAAATTAAAATAGAAGAAATTTTAAGTTTGTAAAAACGGCCTTTTTCTGATACGTTATAAAAGAAAATTTTTGATAAAAAATTTCAGGGATGAGTATTTGCAGCTGGAACTTAATAATTGCATCCTCGCAGCGAGGACAGCGCACCACAAAGGGTTAAATATTATTGTTTATGAAAAATTTATAATGAGGGTTACGTGTCATAGTGTCTTTATCTTCCTAATACTCAAAAATTCAGTGTTTGATTAAAATCTCTGAAAAGATAATTCAAAAACGAGATTTTTTCGTCTAATCTGTCCTCTTAGTGCCCTATCGCAGGAAACAAAAAATTACGTTCTCGTAGATTTTTAGCATGCATCTTACAAGTGTCAATAAGAAAAAGTGTTCATTTTCCACGATCCGGAAGAAAGAGTGCCGGAGGGCATTTTAATAAATGCTACTTGTTAAATATATGTGTCCTGAAAAATACTTTGGAGGGCTATAGGGGTGAGAAAAAGAAAAAAAGATGTTATAATAGAAAAAAAAAAAAAAAAAAAAAAATTCCTCACTGTACTTTAACCCCCAATATATTTGCAAGCCCCAAGTTTTTTTTTTCTTTTGCAAGTAGCATTTGTGAAAAGTCTCATTTTTTCCGGCGTCCAAAGAATAAGGTCGCTTTCCTTAATTATTAATTGTAAAATACATGCTAAACATCAACAAGTTTGTAAATATTTTTTACCTGGAGAAAAGACAAAGGGGACACATAAAAAAAAAAAAAAAAAAAAAAAAAGAGAGAGAGAGAGAAAGAAAAAGGTTTTTGTTTTAACTTTTTACAGTTTTTAATCAAAATTTAAAGAAAAATTTTGAATACTAATTTAAGAAAAAAAAATCCCTGTGATTTGTAACACTCACTCTCATTTTCCACAAACATGAAGTTATATTTCTGAAAAGTTCAATTAAAAACGGTAATAAGGCGGTATAAAAAATCATTTTATTTCAAAGTCTCCCATGCCATCTCTGTATATGTAGCCGTCACAATATTTTTTTAAAATAGACAATAATCAATATTTAAACCAAGTTTCCTATGCATATGAAAAGATGTAATGTTGAAGAGAACTTTTCTAACTGCCTTTCCCTCTGCTCCCTTTAGCCCCCCCCCCAAACTATATATAACGCTCACTGTAATTTTTCATGAAGAGTAAGTGATAGTTATACAAAATTTCATTAAAGTCGGCAACATGGTCATACGAAAACAATATTTTTCTCCCCCCCCCCCGCTCTCTTTTATCCCAAAGCTATATGTACAGTCGGTAACAAAAGTGTCCGAACACTAGCAAAAATTCCTATGTAAAAAAAGTACACATCATCCGGTTTTGTTAAATAAATCCTTGTCGAATCCTGTTCTTAGTCAGTGTAAGAACATGATTCGATAAGGATTTATTTAACAAAACCGCATGAAGTGTACTTTTTTTTACATAGGAATTTTTGCTAGTGTTCGGACACTTTTGTTACCGACTGTAACACTCACTGTAATACTTTATAAACAGTAAGTGATAGTTATTAAAATTTTTATTTTCAATCTTTCTTCATCCACAGCATAAATGTAAATATTCATTTTAAGCTTGCTTTATTATATTCTACAACCTATAAAAAAGTAGAATTGTTTGATATCTCTTACTGATATAATTTTTGGACCCCCGCCCTTACCACCGCTAACGATTGGTGATCACACGTCCTACAGAAGCCAATTTTTCTCTATCTACATCATAAATGTAAATATTCATTTTAACCTTTTTTTATTAAATTCTAGAATTTATGAAGAAATAAAATTCTTTAATATCTTTCACTCCTAATTTTTGATGACCCTTCTCCCTTCCGCTAACGATTGCTGATCACACACTCCACAGAAGTCTTTTAATTTCTAACCTTTCTCCTTACACAGCAAAAATCTAAATATTCATTTTAAACTTGCTTTACTAGATTCTAGAACCTATCAAGGGGTAGAATTGTTCAGCATATATCTTTCCCTCATGTAATCACCCCCCCCCCCCCCGTTCCATTTTCAACAAGCAATAGACGAAGCACAATCTTTTTCTCTAATTTTCTTCTATGTAAATATAAAGCTGATTGTTTGTTTGCTTGCCAGATTTTTTTGTTCGCTATACAAATCTATACTGTTCAACCGACAGCTGCGAAAAATGCCACATTTATTACTCAGGAAAAAAATCTAGCTAACGCCGTTTTTTTTTTTTTTTTTTTTTTTTTTTTTTAAGCTCATTCGGTAATTGGATCAAAAGATATTAAATAAAAACAACATTTTAATGGCTCCCTACACTCAGATATATGTAACACTCATTGTGATTTTTTTATCTTTTTAAACAGCAACAGCAAGCGACATTTACTCTAAATTTCACTAAATCGGATACATTGTGACATAAAATAATCATTTTTTTCCCACTGCTTTCCGTGAGTCCCCCCATTCTCAGATATATGTAAAATGTTTTGTAAATTAAGTAGTTATTTACGAAGATTTTATGAAAATCAGTATCAAGTTACTTTTTATAAGATTATTTTATATCTGTAAGCTACCCCCCCCCCCATCTGAACCCCGGAGCTATATGTACCTCTCGTTGTAATTTTCATAGATAGTAATTGATAGTTTTACAAATTTTCATAAAAATCGTTAACAATTTCTTCCCCTCTGCCCCACTAACCTTCCCCCTCCCAAGTATGCGTAGCACTCACAGCAAATTTGTAAAAATGGTAAGAGTTCGTTGTTCAAATTTTCATTAACTCTTAACGGGAAACTTGCCGTCTGTGAGGCTGCTGTGTCTACGTACCTACCCTCTACGCAAAAATGAACATCTCCAGATTTTATCATTCCACCTAATCTTTCACCTAATGGGGTGATGGTAATACATTAATATAAAAGAATATGTGTTTAAGTTTACTATTTGTAAAATATTTAAAGTTTTGTTTATTTTAATTTTTATAGAAAATTTTTGAATGTCAGCAGTCTCACAGACTGCACGGTTTTGTTTGTGTAACAATTTCGCATGTTTCTAGTTAAGGGATATATATACCAACCCGATTAGGTTATCATTTTTTTCGGCACTTTGTTAGAATACCATGAGCCGTTGAAGATCCGAGGCATGTTAGAATACATAATTTTTAAGGAAAAAATATGATAAAATTTTTGAACACTCTTAAATTCTTCTACTTGAAGGTCAGTACAAAGAATATTAAAAAAAATAATAATAAATAAATAAATATTTTACTTTTCATCAGGAACACACACACTTCCCAAAAATGTAGGTATTGACAAAAACATTCATAACTTTTGAACAAATTAAGATGTTTGAAACGTTCAAATTGCATAATAAAGCTTAAGAATGGCATTTTTACCGAAAAAACAAAGAAAAATGGCTCGGGTCTCTATGGACCTACGATAATCTCAACTGGTTAAGGATTTTCTTAAAAGTAGTAAGATAACATCTTAAGATATAAAATTGAAATAAATAAAATACCTTTATATATATGTGGAGTTATTTCTTCTTTCATTTTTTCAAATGTCAAAAATGAAAAAAAAAAAAACAGAAAGCCTCATTTTGCTTATAGTTTAATAGAGATACTCAAAGTATATTTAAAATATAAAAACATAAAAATCGAAAATGACAAACGACATATTATATTTGTAATGTTTTGATAAATTTTAAAATATTATTTTTTTTCCTTTAAAGAAATAAAATGTATTAAATATATGTATATATATATATTCTTTTAATTTCATTTCTTTAACTTTATCGGATGATAAATTAGTGCTTCGTTTTTCTATCTTTTCCAGAGTCATTAGAAATAAAAAGGAAAATGAAATATAGTTATATGTATATTTATACTATCAGGTGTTGCATGCTTCGCAGGTCACTATGTTTAAATTAAGACTTAAAATTACACATAAATTATTAACCCACCCCCCAAATAAAATAAAATAAAATGATTGATTGAAACTTGTCAAAAACCTCATTCTTTTTGCCCCCTTCCCTTCCCACTCCGCCGAAGTGTGTGGGGGAGATTAAGGTAAGGCACCATGGGGGTAAGACCCTTTTCCTTTTAACGGTGCACTCTTTGTCATATTAACAGCAAACCAACTCCAAATTTAAAATTTCGTGAAGTTTGGACCATAATTTTTACTGATAAGGCACCATGGAGGGTAAGGCCTTCCCCTTTTCCAGCAGTGCTGTCTTTATTATAGTAACACCAAACCAACTCCAAATTTAAAATTTCGAAAAATTAGAATGGTTACTTTCCGAGATAAGGCACCGTGAGAAGTAAGACCCCTTCTTCAAACAGTCTTTGTTAAACTAATACCCAACCAATTCTAAATTTAAAATTTCGTGAAGTTTCGACTATAATTTTTCGTGATAAGGCGCTATGAAGGGGGAGGCCCTGCCCCCTTCCAACAGTATTCTTTATCAAAGTAACACGAAAACAACTCCAAATTTAAAATTTCGAAAAAATGGAATAGTAACTTTCCGAGATAAGGCGCCATGGGGTGTAAGACCCCACTTCAAACAGTGCAGTCTTTGTTAACCTAACACCCAACCAAATCCAAATTTAAAATTTTGTAAAGTTTGGTCCATACTTTTTCGAAATGAGACACTGTAGGGGTAAGAGCCTCTCCCTTTCTATCGGTGCACTCTTTGTCATATTAACACCAAACGAACTCCAAATTTGCAATTTTGTAAAGTTAGGATAATAAATTTCCTAGATAAGGCACCGAGGAGAGAAAGGAGGTAAGACCCTTTTTCTTTTCAACGGTGCAATCTTTGTTATAATAATACCCAACCAACACCAAATTTAAAATTTCTTAGAGTTAGGACTGTAACTTTTCGAGACATTCCCCCTTTCCAACGGTGCAGTCTTTGTTATAACAGCACCCAAATAACTGAAAATTTAAAATTTCATAAAGTTTGGACCATTATTTTTCGAGATAATGTTCCGTGGAGTGTAAGACCCTCTTCCCTTCGAAAGGTGCAGTCTTTGTCATACTTACACCAAACCAACTACAAATTTTAAGTTTCGTAAAATTAATGCCGTAACTTTTCGGTCCACCAGCGGCCGAGCGGTTCAACACTCAAAGCTGGTAGACGTGAAGTGCCGGGTTCGATTCAAGGTCGCGCTCGTCAGCCTAGCCGTTCGGAGTTTTCCGTGGTTCTCTCCGAAACTTGCGTAAAAACAGGCTTGGACCCCTTAGAAAGACCTCCACGGAAGGCACTCCCCCCTCTGTCCTAGGACCCAAGAGTAGTCAAACGGCCTTATTCCGCAACACCAACATCGTAACTTTTCGAGATAAGGCAACGTGGGGTGGGTAAGACCCTTCCCCTTTCAACAGTGTAATCTTTGTTAAACACTAAACCAACCCCAAATTTAAAATTTCGTAAAGTTTGGAACATAATTTTTCGAGATAAGGCACTATGGGGGACAAGACCCTATTCCCTTCCAACGGTGCACTCTTTGTCATAATAACACGAAACCAACTCCAAGTTTAAAATTTCGTAAAGTTAGGACCATAACTTTCCAACATAAGACATGTGGGGATAAGAACTCCTCCCCCTTCCAACGGTGCAGTCTGTTATACTAACACTCAAACAACTCCAAATTTAAAATTTTGTAAAGTTCGGCCCATTATTTTTCGAAATAAGGCTCCTTGAGGAGGGGGGGGGGTAGGTAAGACCCTCCCCCTTCCAACAGTGCAGCATTTGCCATACTAACACCGACTATCCCGAAATTTAAAATTTCGTAAAATTTGTACCCTAATTTTGGTGAGGGGGGAAGGAGATAAAACTCTCCTTCCTTTCAATGGTGCAGTCTTTGTTATACTAACAGCCAACCAACCACAAATTCAAAATTTTGTAAAGTTTCGACCATAATTTTTCGAGATGAAGCTCCGTGCGACGTAAGATCCTCTCTCCCCTTCCAACGGTTCGATTTTTGTCATACTAACACCAAACTTAAAGTTTCTTAAAAGTTCGGACCATAATATTTGAGATAAGGCAAGTTGGGATCAGACCCTCCCCCTTCCAGGAATGCAATGTTTGTCATACTAACACTTAATTCAAAATTCAAAATTTCGTGTGGATCGAATCATAACTTTTCGTCAGAACATCAGGGAAGAAGTTAAATCGATCTCTACCTAAATGTAATTTGAAATCCAAAATCACAATTACAATATTTTAATTATAATTATATCGTCAATAATTACAATTACATTTCTAATTGCGTAAAATAATTAACCATTAAATTACATATAATTGCAATCGTAAATTTTTTATTATAAGTACAGAAAAGTAATTATAATTATAACGTTTCTAATTACAATTATATTCTAATTCTATAAAACGATTACCCATTAACATTACTATAATTGTAACTGCAACATTTAATTATAATTACAGGCAGATAATTATAATTATAATGTTTTTAACTGCAATTACATTTCAATTTTATAAAATGATTATTCATTACATTACATGTAATTGTAACTAAAACTTTTCAATTATAATTACAGTAAAGTAATTATAATTGAAAGCTTTTAGTTACGATTAAAGTAATGATTAATTGCAGATGCTCAGTTACAATTACAAGTAATCATAATTGTAATTGTTTACTGTCAATTGAAACGTAATTCATTACAAATTAATTGAATTACGATTTTGCCCAACTCTGTTTAATGTATATTCATTATTGCACTTTGGTAAATATTTTGGTAGCCATCTTTTTAAATTTATTGCGTTTTCAAAAGTACAAGTAATTTAAATTGAGTTATATTTTTACTTTCTCTTACCCATAAGGTAGGGAAAGTATTTATTTTTTTTTTGGGGGTCAAATTTTAGAAATTGAGTTTTTGTTATATTTACGCGTTTTGAGGACCCTGAATCAAAAAATAACATTTTTAGCAGTTGGTCTGTCTGCGTGTTTGTCTGTTATGAGCATACCTCAAAAACAAATTATAGCAAAAAGTCCAAACTTGGTATTCTAAATGTGTATGATATAGGGATGCTACACTAAACTTTTCGTTGAGATCAAACAAGTGGTTCGTGTACAGGGATACCCAAGAGAATTCAAATACATTACGTCTATGAGGGAAATTGCAGGTAAATAGAGTTTAACATCTACAGACTGCACTAAACCAAATTAAACGAATATGTATATATTATATATGTAAAAGCAAGTTTCATATAGAATATGGTATAGAAATCATTCACTGTTCGTTTACAGGGCTATACAAAAGTACTAGATTATCGTGCGACAATACCTGAAAATTGATGGAAGTGTACTTCAAGTTGTGCCGTGGGTTATTAATATATACAATTATATTTATGTCCACCTTGTGATGCTACATAATTTTCAGAAGATATACAGGGCTGCCAATATTTAAGCTATAACATTCTTTTTTATTTTTAGTGGAAGTGCTTTACTGTAATATTTTACCATGTTCAGGAAATCTGCTCAGGAATTGAAATTAATTTCTCATAGCCGTATGGTAAATAATGAATTTTTTTTAAGCTTAATATTCATCGCTTGTTTTTTACACGTTTTGAGTTTTCCTGAATACCAAAGTCAAGTTTTTAACGCTTGATCTTTGTCTCTGTCTGTTAGAGTAAATTAAAAACAAATAATTTCAAGCAATCCAAATGCTGGATTTGTAAGTAAGTTAATATGGCTGTTGCTAGAAAAGTTTGATCAAGATTGATAAGTTTCAAGGAATATTGTTGTGAAAGTTGTCTGAATAATTTGAAATGAACTTTTGAATTTAATAACAGATTTGAATTCTATATAAATGTAGGTACAGTAATGAAACGGGGGGTTGAAGAGGCGGTAGCCCCCCTCACATAGAATTACTTGTGAAATAAAGCTGTTCCGAAGCCTTATTTGAATTGTTTTAACATAGGTTTGCATAACAGTACTTGTTATCTTACCCCTTAATGTCCAATCTCTGCTTATAGTATTAAATTTCAGGGTAAGAGAAAGTCGTGTGAGTGATACACCAGATTATTTAAACTTATATTTAATTTTAATTTTTTACTTCCTCTTACCCATATATATGGTACAGAAAGCATTATTTTTGGTTCAAGTTTTAGAAATTGAGTTTTTGTTATATTTGCACTTTTGAGGTCCCTTGAATCCGAAAATCATGCGTTTAGCGGTTGGTCTGTGTGTCTGTGAGTCTGTCTGTCTGTGTGGGTGTCTGTTATCACCATATTTCAAGAACAAATTGAAGTAGAAAATCCAAACTCGGTAGTCTACATCTGTCTCATATAGTGATGCTACACTAAACTTTTCGTTGAAATCAAGCAAAGGGTTCGTGTACAGAGCCACCCAAAAGAATTTAAATATATTATGTCAAAGGGCGAAATTTCTCTTAAGTACAATGTAACACCTATAGGCTGCCCAAAACAAAATTGAATTAACATATTTTTTTATATGCATAAAAGTATGTTTTGCGCAGCTGTATACGCAAATAATTCATCATTCGTTTACAGGGTAACTGAATATATATGGATTAATTAATGGCTATAACGTTTGATTTATTGATACCAAAAAATAAATATGCATAACTTTTGTACGTAAAAAAAAAAAAAAAAGTTATTCATTACTCATGTTTTTGAAAAGTACAATAAATTTATATAAATATATGCATGTATTACAATTTATTTCCATGATTCAGCGCCTTAAATTCAGCTAAATAAAACTCCACAGTAAAAGTATTTAACTGCACAGTCATTTTAAAATATTTAATTTAAAAAATTTCTGCTTTTATTTAAACTACAAAATTACCACCACACCATAATTAAAGTTCTATTAAATTTCCATTACTTTTGATAAAGCATTTCATTAAAAGATCACCTAAATTACTGATTAATATCTTGGAGAATAAATTTTTAATCATTTTCGAGTTACTTTGATGCAACTGCAATTTAAAACGTATTACAAAGAAAACGTGTGTCCATTATAAGGAATTAATTTTTAAGAAAGATTTTTCAAAGAAGCATAACATTAAATTTAATGATACAGTTTAGACATGTTTTAATAATAATGTAGCAGTATTTAAGAGGCTGGAAAAATAAATATGCATAACTTTTGTACGTAAAAATTGGTTATTCATTGTACGTAAAAATTGGTATTCATTGGTTTGAAAAATACGAATACTAAATTGTATATAATATGTAAACGTTTTATACTTTCCGAACATACATATGTAAGGAAAGTATTGTAATCATGCGAAAAATCCGAATTCGAGATTTTGGTGTTTCTATATGTTTTGAGGTCCTTGAGTCCGTTTTCACTATTTTTACGCTGATGTATGTATGTGTGTGTGTGTGTGTGTGTGTGTGTGTGTGTGTGTGTGTGTGTGTGTGTGTGTATGTGTGTGTGTATGTATGTGTGTATGTATATGTGTGTGTATGAGTGAACACGCTAGCGTCTAAACGCTTTGCTCGAATGAGCTGTAAGTTGGTACACATGTTGCAAGTCATCGTAGCACGAACCCTATTGATTTTGATGAATCTAGCACTTATTGTTTTTTACAGGGACACAAAGAAAAATTCTTTATCATTATGGCCTATGGGACCAAAATCTTATAAGTACGATATCATCTAAACGCCTTATTCAATTGAGCAAAGAATTTATACACATATTATAGGTCACAGATATTCAATCTGTACAGATTTTGAAGAATCTAGCACTTATAGTTTTTTTTACAGGGACACAAAGAAAAATTATTTATCATTATTGTCTATGGGACCAAATTTTAAAAAGTGGGATAGCATTTAAACGCCTTATTAAACTGAGCAAACAATTTATACACATATTTATAGGTAATAGTTGCATGAAATGCACTGAATCTAGCACTTCTGGTGTTTTTACAGGGACACAACAAATAATTCTGAATCATTATAGCCTACAGGGTAAAATTATTTAAAGTGCGATAGCATCTAAATGCCTTATCCGTTGGAGTGGAAAATTTATACACGAGTTATAGGCCACCATCACACAAACTTAGATTTTGGTGATCCTAGCACTTAACGAGTTTTACAGGGACACAAATAAAAATTGTTCATCATTAAGATTAATAGGCTCAAATTATTTAAAGTGCGACAGCGACTAAACGCCTTATTCATATGAACTGAAAATTTATATACATGTTGTACGTCACCGTCACACGAACTTTATGAACTTTAGAGAATCTAGCACTTATGGTTCTTTTTCAGGGACAAAATGCAAATTTCTTTATCATTGTGGCTTATGGGCTCAAACTTTAAAGTACGATAACGTCTAAATGCCTTATCCGATGGAGCTGAAAATTTATATAAATATTATAAGTCACTGTTGCACTAACTATAAACATTTTGGTGAATCTAACATTTGTAGGTTTTTACAGGGACACAGCAAAATATTCTTTATTATTATGATCTAAGTGTTCGGTTAAAATAGCATTAAATTAAACATCATGTACTATATAAAGAAAAATACTCAAACTCCGTATATAATTTTCTCTCTTTGGCTTATTTAACGACTGCTCTTACTTTACTTTATCTACAGAACCATTAATTACTCAATGTTCGGAAAGTCGAGTGGAGTCACTCCAGATTTTTTTTTTTTTTTTTTTTTTATTGGAATCGCTTTGTAAAATTAAGTCAACTTATGTTAAAATTTTTAATTTTATGCATTTTTATTAGATTCCAGTAAAAGCTATTTTGTAGCTTATATGCAGGTGTTTGTAATTTCCTTTACGTTTGAATTTTTGAAATTGAGTTTTTGCTATAATAATAAACTTTGAGGTTGTCTAAATAAGACAAAAAAATTGTTATCGTTTGGCCTATTTACAGTTCCCGCCGTTTATTAAAATCACATTCGTTCTCAGCCAAAGTGGTTTTATTAAGCGGCTGATTTTTATAGCTGGCGAACGTTCCTGTACTTAAGGAAAATGTATTACTTCCCTGAATTTGGAAAGAAACTACAAAAGGTAACGAATAATGGAATTAGTAAACAATGTTAATTAATTTTTTATAGATAATTAATTAATTGTTCCTTCAATGTAAGTAAATTAAACGCATTCTAAGTTCCCATGCGCTTTCCTTTCAGGAAATTCATCATTGTTTTACCATAAGTTCATGCGCTGTTCTTACAAATTTAAAATCTTTCCGTGTAAGCCTCTTGAGCTATAGTAATTTCAAAATAAGAATAATAAATTGCCTTTTAATAATTAGAAATTAAAATATATGTATAAATCATTTCAAATTAAATTTGTAACTTTTTACTGCGCTTTGAAGAGTACGTTCAGTTGGTAACAAAAGTGTCCGAACACTAGCAAAAATTCCTATACAAAAAAAGTAGAGTTAATACTAAAACCTGAATAAACTACTACGTCAGAAACGCCAAAGAAAAATATTGGCGTTTCTGACGTAGTAGTTTATTCAGGTTTTAATATTCCAACGCCAAGTCTCCTGTTATTATAGAGTTATAGTTAAATAAATCCTTGTCGAATCATGTTCTTAGACTGACTAAAAACATGGAATTATTAATCGACAAGGAATTATTTAATAAAACAGTATTAACTCTACTTTTTAGGCTGACTAAGAACATGATTTGACAAGGATTTATTTAACAAAACAGTATTAACTCTATTTTTTTTATATAGGAATTTTTGCTAGTGTTCAGACACTTTTGTTACCGACTGTTCCTTGAAATTGTTACGGAGATGAGTAATGGGGCGGAAATATGCAATACATACATGAAGTATAAATTGCGATAGTGTTCAGACACTTTTGTTACCGACTGTTCCTTGAAATTGTTACGGAGATAAGTAATGGGGCGGAGATAAGTAATGCACACATGAAGTATAAATTGCGATTCTTACTTGGTGTTTAAAGCGTTATTGATGAAGATGTGTTTTACCTCAGCTAAGAATCGTTGACTGAAGCTTCAATTATCAGTGTTGTAACTCGTTTGCAAATTGTAATTTGCGGTGACAGCGGAAACACATAATAGGAATTACATGTATGGAAACATTTGCATGTAAATAAATATAGTTTTTCATGGAAATGTGTGATTTCTCGCGTACAACTCCCTCTGTCGCCAAGGAGGGGAAAAAAAAAAAAAAAAAAAGAAAAAAAAGAAACCCTCTTTACGAGAATTTTTTTTTTTTTTTTTTTTTTTTTTTTTTGCAAACCATATTCAATTCTACCATTTCTTTCAATTTTTATGAAATTTTAAAACATCTACAGGCTTATGGGATTCCCGGTATATTGATCATTTTCTAAAAACAATTTTTTTGGACTGAGTAGACTTTAAAATATGTAAATCAGGTGAGAACTCGATATCGAAATTTTCGACTAAATGCATCACTTTTATTACCTGAAGTAGTCAGATAATGAAAGTAATAAAAATCTGGTGTGAAACAACCACACGACTTCCATTACCCACTATTACACTTATTATATGCACTTTTTGAAGATAATGTGATCAGAAGATATAGATTTGAGGTAATGAAATAGACAACTAACAATTTTCCAGTAAGAGAAAGTTAATACGCGTTTGCGGTAAACGCATGAAAACGTAAAGACATAAAATAGAGTTTACATAGCAAGGGAAAAAAAAAAGGGTAGAGGTTTTTTTTTTTTTTTATATATATGTCAATTTCCGAGAACTAAAACTGATCTATCTGATCAGGATGACTACTAATTTTCCTGTAATAACAACGAAAAGCATGAGAAAGGATATCTAAAATGGGTTTACGCAACAGTTTTCAAGAAAACCGTTAGAGCCGTTTTTGAGACACCGATTTTTACTAAAACATGGCATATTCAGTTGTTAACCGGAAAAAAACTATTGCATACAAAAGGATATTTAAAAGAGTGTTAATATTGCAAGTTTGAAAAAAATTCATACAGCCGTTTTGAAAGGAATCCACTCGCAGTACCTGAAATTCAGTTATTTATACAGGAAGTTTATCAATTTCCCTGAACTAACCAACTATATCATTCGAAAGGACATCTAATAGAGTATTTATATACACCATTGAAGAAAATCGTTAGAACCGTTTTTGTGATACGGACTTACGGCCCCATTCCGGGTTCGGATGTCCCACTTTCGGTTTTCCAATTTTCACCAAAATCTGAAAAATTATCTGTACACCAGTTCTGTCTTAATTTTGAAGTTTCGTAGCTGTATCTTTATTAGTTTCGGAGATATGTTAGTCAGAAGATTCCCCACACACATACACACACACTGACCAATTGTCAAAAACCACATTTTTGGATTTAGGAGACTTTAAAAAATGTAAATCAGGGGAAATCTCGATATCGAATTTTTGGACCGAATACATTACTTCCATTACCTGCGGTAGTTGAGTAATGCAAGTAAAAATACAGACTTCATAAAAGTACAATTGTTTAGGACTGGGGTCTATTATTCTCAATCTGCGGATTTTTAAGATAGCAGTTTTACGACAGTTGGACATTTATCGAAATCTAAAATGTATCGAAAATATAATTGCAAAATTTATAAGCAATTTTATAATTTGAGAAAAAAAAAAAAAAAAAAAAACCCTGATAGTTCCCCGCCCTAAACTAAATTCTGCTTTTGCCAGAAATTTATCAAAATATTTTTTTTTTTTTAAAGAAAAGAAAAGAAAATTAATAATAATCAGTATTGAAACAAACACTATGAAAAAAGCTTTTTTACTTTCGGAACACTATAGTAAGGAAAGTATTGTAATCATGTCAAAAATCAGAATTTGAGATTTTCATGTTTCTATACATTTCGAGGTCCCCTGAGTCCGTCTTCACTATTTTTACGATGATGTATGTATGTATGTGTGTATGTATGTGTGTATGTGTGTGAGTGAACACGCTAGCGTCTAAACGTTTTGCTCGAATGAGCTGTAAGTTGGTACGCATGTTGCAAGTCACCGTAGCACGAACCCTATTGATTTTGATGAATCTAGCACTTATAGTTTTTTTACAGGGACACAAAGAAAAATTCTTTATCATTATGGCCTATGGGACCAAAATCTTAAAAGTGCGATAGCATCTAAACGCCTTATTCAATTGAGCAAAAAGTTTATACACCTATTATAGGTCACAGATACTCAGTCTGTATAGATTTTGGAGAATCTAGCTCTTATAGTTTTTTTACAGGGACACAAAGAAAAATTCTTTATCATTATGGCCTACGGGGCCAAATTTTTAAAAGTGTGATAGAGTCTAAACGCCTTATTAATCTGAGCAAAAAAATTTGTGCACATGTTATAGGTGAGAGTTGCACCAACTGTATAGATTTTGGTGAATTTAGCACTTACGGTTTTTTTACAGGGACACAAAGGAAAATTCTTTATCATTATGACCTATGGGACCCAATTTTTAAAAGTGCGATAGCATCTAAACGCCTTATTCAATTGAGCTGAAAATTTATATGAATATTATAAATCACTGTTGCACTAACTATAAGCATTTTGGTGAATCTAGCATTTATACGTTTTTACAGGGACACAACGAAAAATTCTTTATCATTAGGATCTATGGGCTCAAAGTTCAGTAGCATTAAATGAGACATCGTGTAATATATGGAGAAAAATACTCAAACACTCTATTATGGTTTTCTCTCTTTTGTTTGTTTAACAACTCCCCTTTCTTTACTTTATCTACAAAACTTTTAATTACTCAATGTTCGGAAAGTCGAGTGGAGTCACTCCAGATTTTTTTTTTTTTTTTTTTTTTTTTTTTTTTTTTATTTATTTATTTAATTATTTATTTATTTATTTTTTTTTTTTAATTAATTATTTTGAATTAAGAAATATAAAGCGCGCGTGCAAAATGAAATAAAAAAATGAAACGAGATAATTAAGTTTGAATTTGAGTTGGTAATTTAAGGATGCCATTGATATTGTAACTTTTTTGTTGTACATTGTTTTTAATAAATTAAAATGTGGATATCATAATTGCGGCAGTAAAGACCTTTGCGAGAAATGTCCGAGTTACTTCGATGCCAAATTTCAAATTTCGCGAAAGGAGTCCTATACTAAAGCTTTTATTTATTTATTTATTTATTTTCATTTAAAAATCGAGCGAAAAATTGATAATTTCGAAAGCAAGTCTGGAAAGCACGGAGTATTATAGACAAGAGGAGAAGATAATACTAAAATTTTGTGATGTTATTATTATTATTATTATCATTATTATTCGTATTTTTACGTTAAAAACATATCAGTCAATAAATCCCTTAAATGAACAATTAATCTGGCAATTAAATATTTATTTGTCATTTGTTTGTATATTAGAATATGGTCGGCGCTATTACGCATGCGTCGGTTGTGCTAAGATTTTATCTATATAGGGAAAGGTCAGGGAATGAAACTTTGCCATATCGCTAGCGCTAGAGCAACTAATCGTTCACTCCTTTTTAGAGTAGAATCTCGTTGTTTGTTTAGATTCGCATTGGAAAATGAACAGTAACTACAAATCGATCACTACCTCTGTCAGCCTGTTCATGCATACTCACACAGAAACATTTATCTTAGATTCACGTTTTTATAAATTGATGATACTTGCAATAAATGGTACCGTAAACTGGGGTGACTTTGACACCCATCATGTTTTGTGTTTACTGCCTATATTTTGCTCATGTAATGCGAAATGCAGGTCCAAAGGGTAGCAAAGTCACCCAAGTTTACGGTACATGAGCAAAATATAGGCAGCAAACACAAAACATGATGGGTGTAAAGTCACCCCAGTTTACTGAAATATGTGCAATATACAATATATTTGCAATATATGTATTAATACATATTTAAACAATGGAACAATTTTCATTATATACAGCATAATCATAATGCATGAAACTTGCAATGCATACATACATATATTTAAGGAAATACGAGACAGAGTACCATGGTTTGTTTAATAATGCATTATTTCACAAACAAATGCATATTTTATTTGACACTTTATCTATAATCGAATATATGAAAGTCTCACAAATCTCAGACTTTCTGCAATCGGAAAATTTAAAAAAGGAATTATTAATGTATGATTATTAAATTCCTTTATTTAAAATAAAGCATCATTCATAATGAAAACAGTTCTTTTAAAATCTTCAATAGCTTTAGTTTTATAATAAAAGAGAAAAATAAATCGTTATTAATATCGAGAGAAAGTGTTGCATATAATTGACCCTTCAAAAATGCTTTATTTTCTGTTCCTTAACTTTGTCTTAAAAAATATCATTTCAATTTTCAAAGTAATTAAATAACGTTTATAGGCTCTTTCAAATGCAGATATTATTAAATTAATACTGTTTTAAAAACAAAGAAGGTGGTATAACGGACATTTTAGTTGAACAGCATTCATTTCTTACCGAAAGGCTTATTGCTGCAGACTCTATTATAATTATAAATTCTATTGTGTTAATTTATCCAACTAAATTAAATTAATTAAATTAATTTTCTGCTTCACATAACTAAGAGTTGAGGGAAATAATAAAAATAATTAGGAAAAAGATAAAAATAAAAATAAAAGGAAGAAAACCAAGTAGATTAAAAATTTTTTTCTGATGGATAATTATATTAGGTTAGCGATTTTTGGAATAACAATAGAGTATTTAAAATACAAAGGAAAACAAAATGAAATTATTTTACTTTCTCCCCCCCCCCCTCCTGCTCTCTCTTTAAGAGAAATAAATTTAATGTTTCTAGAAAATATATAATAAAGCTCTGGAACACCCTAAAATAAATTAAACTATTTGAATGGGTTTTAAATATTTCCTTTAAATCGTTAAAAAAAACTATCTTCCATATTGAATTTTTAAGGTCAATATAACGTTGTTGCAGTAAAACGTATCAAAATTTTTTTAACATGATGAATACTAAATTTAAAAACTATGTATGTGTATAAGCTTATTAAATTTAATATTGCGATTTAAATAAATAAATGTTTAGCAGAAAAGTTAAAAAAAAATAAAAAAAAAAAATAACAAAATGGTAAATTTTTTATAAATATTGAACCTTTTATTTTGCATATTGCTTCAGTTATTTCATCAACAAATTATTATCAGTTACCATTTAACTTCAGATACTCCAATTTTTATTCCAACTTGAAAGAGTTACAATATTTTCATGAAATGAGAAAGAAAAAAATCACACGTTTACAGAAATTACAAAACTTTTTCTACTTGTACTTATCCATACACGTCAGTGACACTTCACTGAATGTTACCTCCATGATTGCGTTTTTAAATATGTAATGGCTGGTTAATTAAAAGGATCTGCAGATCGGGAGCCTCAACGTCCTATTTGCTCAACGTCCTTCATTATTCAACAGATCATTTTTATTTATTCCTTATTATACAATACATATATATTGATTCGATTGACTTCCTACATAAACAGAATTTTTTTTTCTGAGTGGAGCTGTCGCCCCTTCAACCCCCCCCGCTATATCTCTCTTTCTATAACTATCTGTATGTACATATATCTATATGTATTCTTAATAACTGATAGTTTTGTATTAATTCCCTGTAATTCATAAATACTTTTATCCAATTTCACGCAAAATGATTCCATAACATATCGGAATTATTTTGTGTAACCCTGTAAAAGAATTACCAATTCTATGCTTACACTTTTCCACAGAAACACATGCTTTTAAAATTCTAATAAAATTTCATTATATTTAATGGGGTGTAACCATATTAAAATACACTTTCAAGAAATACCGATTATAGACTGTAATAGTACGAAATTCTTTTATGTATCCCGGAAAAGGAGCTACAGAAATTACAAACACTAAAAAAAGAATGCACATATTTAATTAATTATAACTCATTAATATTTCAACCTAATTTGACATCATTTGGACGATTACAGGATGTCATCCGAATTCTTTTGTCTGGTCTCGTGAATAAATCATTTAGTCAATATATATCCCCTTTTTTAGAGTAAACATGTTTTTATATATCTTTATAATGTATGTTAATTCTATTATGCTGAACGAAGCATAAACGCGTTAAAATGCGCTTAAATAAAAAATTGTCTATAGGCAATAATGTCATGAAATTCTTTTGTGTGTCTCTGTAAATGAGCCATAAACATTGTATACATCAGTAAAAGCTATTCAACTAATTCTACGATTTCATGAATAATTATTCGAAATTTAACATAATTTGGATGGTTACATGATACTGTATAAAAACTTTTGTAAAGCCCTGTATATTAATTAGGAAGCCTAAGACCACATATTTTCTGCAGAAAAGGTCAGTTTAAGTATGTCAGTAATGTACGCTAAATGTTGTTGAATGCGGAGTAACGATGTTAAAATTCGTTTAAACGAAATTCACCCCATAGGCTGCAATGATGAGAAAAACTTTGGAGTGGCCCTGTACACAGTCCATAAACAATATAGACATAAAAATTTATGCAGCTATTTCTATACAGAGCCTCAACGTGTGTACAAATTTTCGAGTTAGTCGGAGGATTCCTGCGGCCGTTATTGCGGTACATACAAATTCTGTCCATAGGCCGTAATGATAAGAAAAATATTGGTGTATCCCTGTACACGAACTACAAATGGAATGCACACCTAAAACTATACAGCTGATTTCGTGTGGCTCATGAACATATGTATCATATTGTAAGTCAATAGCGTGATTTTTGCGACCGCTATCGCGAAATATACAAATTCTGTCTATAGGCCGTAATGATAAGAAAAACTTTTTTGTGTCCCTGTGGTTGTACACGAACTACAAATGGAATACATAACAAAAACTATAGAGCTAATTCCATGTGCTTCGTGAACATGTGTACCAAATTGCAAGTCAACAGCGTGATTTTTGCGGCCGCTATCGTGCGACAGACAGACAAACAAAGAGACACACAGACGGAACCCAAAATCATTTTGAGTCACCACAGGGAGGCCTCCATAGACGTTTCGGCAATTAAAGCACTTTCATTATCTCCTGTCTTAGCAACTATAAGTGTATAAAGTTTAAAAAAAAAGTGATATAAAATCAGTTGTAGGGGGTCGGGTCAAGAAAGTGCCAAGCCACATTTGGTTAAGATTTAGTATAAGGCCCCATTATGAAAAGTTTCGATTATGGACGCGATTTGAAGGTATCGACACTTTCTTGGTAACCTATTCGTATTGAAACTCCGTTTTCCCGCCGACCGCTCGTGTGCGTGTATATTACATTGGAATATCATATTGGAGAGGAAAATATGTTTTGTGATTTTTTTGAAAGAATGTGGTTTAGCGAACGACGTTTTCTGAATATTATATTTCATGCATTTTCAGATTCATACATGAGGAGCTAGTCGTGCAACCAGTTATTATTTTTTTTTAAAGTTAAAACGACGTATTTATTTAATGACGTTTGAGCTAGTTATCTGACTGATATACCAATCCAACGTGATATACACAAACGAGCGGCCGTTGTGAAAAACAAATTTCGATACAAATAGGATACCCCCCCCCCCCCCCCCAAAAAAAAAAAAAAAAAAAAAAAAAAAGTTGTCGATATTTTTGAATTGCGTCATTTCGATAATATTTCGATACTTTTCGTAATGGGTAAGCTATACTAAAGCTTAACCAAATGTGGCTTGGTACTTTCTTACACCGACCCCCTACAATTCTTTTATTAAAGGTCTTAAGGATTTGGAAAATGACTGTCCACTTTAAAAATAAACAAATAAATAAAAAACTATTTAACTTTTACGCACATTTAAACTTTAACCTCTAAATGTAAAGAGTGAAATGCGTTTTAAATGAACTCACTAAAAGTTTGAATATACTCAGCATACTCTACATTCCTCAAAAGCACACACAAATATTTATATATGTTTACTTAAATAGTTTAACTGAAGAAATATTCACTTCGTTCACTTTAAAACATCTTAAGTGAATATACTGACACACAGATGAACTCTAAAGCTTCCCAACTTCATTAACTTTTTTGTCCCTCCAAGTACTTTTCCCACTTCCTGCGAAACCAACGTCAAGAAAACAAAACTCGAATGAACATCTCCTTTCAACTAACTAAATTTTCCAAGGACAATTTACACTTCTTTCGAAATCAACGCTAACTGAACGAAACTCAAATGAATATCTCACCTTGAACTAACCAAACTGTCTATGGAAATTTACACTTCCTCCGAAACCAACGCCAACTAAACAAAACTCGATCTAATATCTGTCTACTAATGAAATTCCCCATGGTAATTTATACTTCCTCCGAAACGAACGCCAACTAAACGAAACTCGAATGAACATCCCTCAACTAATGAAACTCTCTATGGGCAATTTACATTTATAATCTCAGAGCAATTTCTAGTGAGTGAGGCCGTACTACTTTTACAACTGTCTTCAAATTTAAGAGAAGATATTAAATATATTGTATTTGTGTAGCCAGGCATATTATCTAAAAACTGGATCCGTACAATCAGTGCACTTAATATACTTACTATATTAAACTAGTATGTTGTGGCCACCACGAGACTTTCTTCTATCTTTTCCTACACAAATTCACTCAGTAACAATAAAAAAAAAAAAAAAAAAAAAAAAAAAGTATAGAATTAAGGGGAGAGGGAAAAAAAAAAGTGGGACTTTATCAAATTTTCACATTTTACCCAAAATTTTGTCAAAGTCCCACTTTTTTTTTCTTCTCTCCCCTTAATTCTATCAAACTCCCACGGTTTCCGTGTTCTGACAAACTTAAAAAACAAATTTTTGCATTTTTCCCCCAGTTTTGTCAAAGTCCCACGGTTTCCGTGTTTTGACAAACTTAGAATAATTTTCACGTTACCCAAAATTTTGTCAAAGTTTGTCAAAACACGGAAACCGTGGGACTTTGACAAAATTAGGGGGAAAATGCAAAAATATGTTAAAGTTTGTCAAGACACGGAAACCGTAGGACTTTGACAAAATTAGGGGAAAAAAGCAAAAATTAGTTTAAGTTTGTCAGAACACGGAAACCGTGGGAGTTTGATAAAATTAAGGGGAGAAAAAAAAAAAAGAAAAAAAAAAAAAAAAAAAAAGATTTTTTTTCTAAGTTTTTTTTTTCGTAAAAAGTAAAAAAAATCGATAACTTTGTTTTAAATTATCACAGATTTATAGTTCAACCATTCGTTTTAAAGGTACTGACGAGACTTTTCGAAAGATACCCATCTTGAAAATTTTTGCCCTATATCACCCTGTTAAAAATTTAGAAAAAGCGGGATGGCAACGCAACCTGTAAGACGATTTTTACCAAAAGTTGAGAGGCACTAATTTATGTCAAGGTGCAACTACATACCAATTTGTATGAAATTCTGTGCAGTAGTTCCAGAGATACAGTTGCCACAAAATTTTGTCACACACACACAGACAGACAGACAGACAGACATTTTCTAAAAATGTTAAAATCGTGTTCTACAGCTCTCAAAACGTGTAAATCCATCAAAAACCCGAAATCGAAAATTTTTACGAATCCAATACTTTCTTCTATTGAAGATAGAAGAAAGTAAAAAGAAAGGAACAAAAGAAAAAGAAAAAAGAAAAACCTTTTAACATACATTGGTGTACGGAACTAAAACAATAACCTGTTTTCTTCTTTTGCGCATAATTTTTAAACAATTAAACACAGAAACATAAAATTTGGATGGCAAATTCATTATGATAGTGTTAACAAATTTTATACAACATTAACACAAGCAGTTATTTTTAAACTATTAATTATTCAATTTTTCTCAAAAGTAAGCTTTGGAAAAAAAAAAAAAAATCAAAAATTTTAGAAAAGAAAACTTAATGAAAAATGGTCATAAGGATGCATTAAAGTTAGGTTTAAAAGCGCATGCATGTTAGATTAAAATCGGATTCCCCCCCCCCCCCCCCATATTCATTTTTCTGTTTCTTCTTCTTCTTGTTTCTTTCTTTTGCAGGTGAATACTTAAAATAAAATTTAAGTAAAAAATCATTTTTAAAGTTAGAAGCTTTTTATTGTGAAGCCCTAAAAAGCAAAAAATAAAATTTATTCTGGCAAAGATATGCTACAAAGAAATGAAAGTTTCAACAGTAAGAAAATTTGTGAGAAAAATATAGGTACTTTCCTTTTGCAAGAGATGAAAATTTTTTAATGTTCAAAATATTTTTAAAAGCTTTCGAGACCAATATTCTTAGTTATTAGTTTTTGTAGAATCATTCGTTAGGCCAGAAATCTCAAATGTCTCGAAAGCTTTTTAAAATATTTTGAACATTAAAAAATTTTCATCTCTTGCAAAAGGAAAGTACCTATATTTTTCTCAAAAATTTTCTTAGTGTTGAAACTTTCATTTCTTTGTAGCATATCTTTGCCAGAATAAATTTTATTTTTTGCTTTTTAGGGCTTCACAATAAAAAGCTTCTAACTTAAAAAAATGATTTTTTACTTAAATTTTATTTTGTGCTTTTTAGTTACATAAAAGGAAAAAGCTTCTTAAAAAAAAAAAAAAAAAAAAAAAAAAAAAACTAATTAAAATTTCTTAGGATATTTTGTAGACAACGGAAGATTTTCGTTTATCAATTGACTTTTTTTTTTTTTTTTTTTTTGCGATTATTTATCTGCAAAAAAAGTTCTATATCGTCTTTCGAGGACCGAATCCGGGACCATCGTGTTATCAGCGTGACGCTCTAACCAAAAGTCTAAGAACAGTCAAGAAAAATCATAGAATATTCTAGGAAAATCTAGCAAATACTTATACAAAAATAATATTGTTTTGAATGCTTTTTAAAATATTTAGAATATTTAAAATTTTTCATGTTAAGTAAAATATCTATATTTTTCTTTAAAATTTCTTGTTGTTGAAATTTTTATGATTTTATAGCATGTCTCTGCAAGAATAAATTTTTATTTTAGGCTTTTTAGGGCTCCACAATAATAAAAAAACTTTCAGTGTTATTTTCATTTATTTATTTATTTATTTTTATTTTTGTTTTTATTTTTACTGAAATTTTTATTTTGTGAGTTTAGTAATTAAAAAAAAAAGCTTCTTTAAAAACTACCAAAATTTTTTAGGACACTCTGTAGACAACGGAAGATTTTCTTTTATCAATTGACATCTTTTCTATTAATTATACTGCAAAAAAGTAACACATCGGCCTGCGAGGATTGAACCCACGAGCATCGTATTTTCACCATGATGCTCTAACCAAATGCTCTAACGAGCGACGAAAAAAGTTGTTTAAATTTACGTTAGAGTGGAGACGCCTTCTTTTTCAGAATGACACAAAGGTACGATGATAAAAATCCAATTTCGATAAAAAGCTTCTAAGAGAATATATATATATATATATATACATATATATATATATATATATATAACATTTTAGTTTGTGCTTTTTAGTATCTAAAAAAAGCGTGAAACGAAGACACGATGACAAAGTGAATTTCATATAACAGCTCCTAAAAAAAAGCTTCTTAAAATAACTCCTCAAAAAATTTTTAGTGTAAGCAACGAAAAATTTTTTGTATCAATTGACACCTTTTCTTCTAATTACCTGCAAAAAAGAACACGCTGGACCTTCCGGGGACCGAACTCACGACCACCGCTCTATTAAATTGACGCTCTTACCAACGGAGCTAACGAGGTATGCTACGCATTGCTTATACTTACTTTAGCTTACCTTGTTTTTTGGCGTGTCACGAAGACACGATGAGAAATTCCAATTTCAATAAAAAGCTTCTAAAATATTTATTTATTTATTTATTTTTGCTTTCATTTTTATTTTGTGCTTTTTGTAACTAGATAAAAAGCCGTTTAAAAAACTCTTGAAAAATTATTAGGATACTGTGTACACAACGAAATATTTTATTTTATCAATTGACACTTTTTCTATTAATTATTTGCAAAAAATAACACCTCGGCCCGGCGAGGATCGAACACACGACTCTCGTATTATCAACATGACGATGTGACCAGCTGATCCATTAAGAGATGCAATGAGTTGGAGTTGCTTACTTTTTTTTCTTTTAATATATATATGATGGAAGCGATTTGGTTTTTTAACGTGGCAAAAAGCCGATGACAAACCCAATTTCATATATTAGTAATATATAATATATATATATATATATATATAAAGCTTCTAAAAATATTATTTTATGTATTTTTTATTTAAAACATTTTATTTTGTGCTTTTTAAATATCTAAAATGTTTTGTGTTTTCCAATACCTAAATTAAAAATAAATGCTTCTTAAAAAAACTCCTCAAAATTTCTTAGTGTAAGCAACGAAAAATTTTCTTGTATCAGTTGACACCTTTTCTACTAATTACCTGCAAAAACTAACACCCTGTACCTTCCGGGGACAGAACTCGCGACCACTGCGGTATTAACAGGACGCTCTTACCAGCTGAGCCAAAGAGCGACAAACGAAACTGCTTTTATTTACTTTAAAATGAAGGCACCTTGTTTACTAGCGTGACACGAAGACACGATGACCAAGTCAATTTCAATTAAAAACCTTCTAAAAAGGAAAAAAACATACAAACGTGAAAATTGGGATGTTCATTGTAAAATTATTTATCGTCATTTTTATTATTCTTGTGATACTCATAGTTTACAAATTAATAATTACATTTTTCCAGAAAGCCCTTTATAAAAGTGAAAGAAAAGTGAATATTTAATTTAACATTTGAAGGCATGTGCGTTTCACCTTTCTGTATGCATCTTTAACACCATTTTCCATTAACCAGTTAGCAGTCGCTAGTGGGTCGTTTTGCCGCCCATCCTTCAGTATTGCCAGATTTTTTTATTCAATAGCCACCAAAAATTTTTAGAAGTGGCATTTGATATACATAATACGCGAATAAAATCGAAGAAACGTCGATCACATCACTTCTTAAAATTATTGGTGATAGTTAAATAAAAAGTGCGCAATCTGTAATAGGTGGCGCTGTCTATAGCGACTACTAACGGGTTAAGTTTGCTTTTCTAAAATTTTTCTTTTTTTTCCAAACTTTGCTTTAGAGAAAATTTGAACAATTATTAGTTTAAAAATTATTACTTATACTGAAGTTATATAAAATTCAATCTGTATAAATAAAGCAAAGAGTTTGTCGGCGGAACACATCCGGGCGGACCACTCCTATTTTTGATTGGTCTAGATTTAACTACATTGGTGATGAAAGTCGGCCATTTTTTAGTAAAAACTGCTGAATTTTTTTAAAAGACACTGTACAGATGTTATACTTTTTTAAAAAAGCTCTAAAAACTGTTAATTGTTTGTGAGGACACTATATTCATCAAGTTATTAGATTTAAAGATATTACGTTGCAGAGTTTCACAACGCGATGTCATTCGATTGCTTTTATCTTAAAATAAGAGTCTAATATTAAACAAAAAGCAGTCTAATATTAAAGAATAATGAATAGCTTTTTAAAGATTATCAGTTTCGAAGTTCTAATAGCTTCAATTTTTAAATTACAGCGTACTTATTTCCCATACATAATCCATTAAATTTGTAAACAATTGTTGGTTCATTCTTGAGAATCATTCACATAAGACCATAGAGCATTGTTGCAAAACGAGTGCAAAAAGGGAGAAATATTCAATTTAATTTAATTTATAATATATTATTTTGACTTTTTGACCTCAAAAGGAATTTTTAATTGTGTCGCAAAACCCAAAATGTGATATAAAAATAAATAGTGATTCAATTCTCTTAAAAATTCATTTAAATTTAGTGAACAACGAAGCGGGCATAGCCTCCTGCTAGTTAATGATATGATAATGTACGCGCAAATCCAAATTTTTTATTTTTTATTTTAAAAGTTATACGCAAATAAACAAAATCGGAAATCAGGTTATTCCTTTAACTTTGAATGGAAGTGTAGTTGAAAATGCATTTCAAGTACTTCTCACTTTTCTTCCATAGTGTATTTCAAAACTATTATGTGTTCCTGTTAACAGATCATTCATGCTTAACATAATATATTCTTAAAATAATAATAATATAATTTTATGCATCTTAATATTTTCGTTATTTTTAAATTCAAATAAAAACGAAATAATTGTCATAGACATCAAGGTACTGAAATATTTTTTGTGAGTTACTGTTAAAAAAAAAAAAAAAAAAAAAAAATCTGGAGTGACTCCACTCGACTTTCCCAACAATGAGTAATTAACAGTTTTCTAGATAAAGTAAAGAAAGAGGAGTCGTTAAACAAACAAAAGAAGGAAAAACATAATAGAGTGTTTAAATATTTTTCTCCATATATTACACGTTTTATTTAACGCTACTGAACTTTGAGCCCATAGATCATAATGATAAAGAATTTTTCGTTGTGTCCCTGTAAAAACCTACAAATGCTATATTCACCAAAATGCTTATAGTTAGTGCAACAGTGATTTATAATATTCATATAAATTTTCAGCTCCATTGAATAAGGCGTTTAGATGCTATTGCACTTTTAAAAATTGGGTCCCATAGGCCATAATGATAAAGAATTTTTCTTTGTGTCCCTGTAAAAAAACTGTAAGTGTTAAATTCACCAAAATCTATACAGTTGGTGCAACTGTGACCAATAACATGTGTAAAATTTTTTTGCTCAGATTAATAAGGCTTTTAGACGCTATTACACTTTTAAAAATTTGGCCCCATAGGTCATAATGATAAAGAATTTTTCTTTGTGTCCCTGTAAAAAAACTATAAGAACTAGATTCTCCAAAATCTATACAGATGAGTATCTGTGACTTATAATATGTATATAAATGTTTTGCTCAATTGAATAAGGCGTTTAGATGCTATCGCACTTTTAAGATTTTAGTCCCATAGGCCATAATGATAAAGAATTTTTCTTTGTATCCCTGTAAAAAAAACTATAAGTGCTAGATTCATCAAAATCAATAGGGTTCGTGCTACGGTGACTTGCAACATGCGTACCAACTTACAGCTCATTCGTGCAAAGCATTTAGACGCTAGCGTGTTCACTCACACACATACACATACATACACACATACACACATACATACATACATCATCTTAAAAATAGAGAAAACGCACTCAGGGGACCTCGAAACTTATAGCAACATCAAAATCTGAAATTCGGATTTTTTTTTGACATGATTACAATACTTTCCTCACTATAGTGTTCGGAAAGTAAAAATGTTTATTTACACAGGTTTCAATAGAAAACCTGCTACAGTGAATCTGAATAACATATATCAATTTCAAGGTATTCTAAAAAAAAAAAAAAAAAAAAAAAAAAAATATATATATATATATATATATATATATATACATGTTATAGTCACTGTCGTACGGACTGTATAGATTTTGTGAGTCTAGGACACAATGAAAAATTCTTATCATTATGACCTAAGAGCTCAAATTACTTGAAGTGAAATAGTGTTAAATTAAGGAGCATACAATATAGAGAAAAATACTGAAATACCCTAATATAATTTTCTCTTTTATTTATTTAACGTCTTCTCTTACTTTAATTTATTTATACAACTGTTAATCACTTAATGTTCGGAAAGCCGAGTGGAATCACACTAGATATTTTTTAATTTAATTAAAATAAATTTTGTCAAGAAAAATGAATAAAATTAACTTTCAACTAACAAGGAGAGGTCACGACATGGAAAATTCAAATCGGGACGAAATTGCGCAGGATTGTAGTATACTATGAGGGTAACAACATATTAAAGCAGTAGGACCCACTATCCACAAAATTTCGAGAAAAAAGCATTTAAAGTTTCAGTAATCTTTAAATACAAGTTATTTCGCAAGCGAGCAAGGGCACCAGTGGTGTGAACCTAAAGCGCGAGTCTGCTAGCCAGATGACTTGGGCTCCAGGCTGCCTCGAGACTACTTTTTTTTTTTTCTTCTTTAACTTTTTATATAATCTAAACTTTTATTTATTTTTATTTTATTTTACAATTCAATTCAAAATTTGAAAACATTAATAAATTATTTAATTTTCTTGAGTATATAATAACTTTTCTATTTTTAATATTTATAACTTAAAAATACAATTTCTATAACTTAAAAAATAAAGTTTAGTTTTACAAAACCCTAAATAAGAAACATAAAGAAAAACAGACAAATATTTAAATAATTAAAAAATATGCAAGCTCTAAACAAAATGTAAAATAGTTAGCAGGTGTTACTTAAATATTAGTTTGAGCTTCCTGATTTTGTTTGAATGTGTATAAATTACGTAAACGCTTCTAGATTGTTAATAATAAAGGGCAGGTGGAATTTTATCTTGTGCAAGGAATGATTAAAAAAAACTAGTTGGCATAGGTGGACTCTGCTCAGTTCCCCATCATATTTATGTTCTCATAAATTTCTAGTGGGAGACATATTATAATCATGTTAAAAGAAATTAATTTGACCAACGCTTGATACAGTGACAGAATGAAATCCCCGCCTAATAGGCTATCCACCGTTCACTTCGATATATTTATCTTATTCTAATCTATTAATTTATTTTATCAGGGTCAATTCTGTTGTTTAGTTTTCATGCTACTATTTCCAATGCAATAATCCTCAAAATTCATATTTATATGAAAAATTTACAACTTCGCTATGTTGATAAAATCGTAAATTACGAATAATTTACGAAATTTTCCTATTAGAATATTTGTATTCAATCATGTTCAAACAAATATCATAAATGTAATTTTGAAGTTGTCTAATGTATTTATGATCCTCAAAATGGAAGTTTATGCTCAATTTTGCCTTATTCTGCCATTTTAATTAAATCGTAAATTCCAAATAACTTACGAATTTTTTAAATTGGAAAAATCATAGTCTATGATATTCATGCCAGTATCCAAAATAATATTTAAAAAGTGGTTTGACATCTTTACGATGAAAATATCCCTCAAGATTGACGTTCATGTGAAATTTTGTTCTATTCTGCCATGTTAAGAAATTCGTAATTTTCCAATAAGTTACGAAATTTTTATATTGGAAAATTCATAGTCATTAATATTCATGCCAGTGTTCTAAATAATATTTCAAAAGTAGTCTGACATCTTTATGATGAAAAGAACTCTCAAAATTGACGTTTGGGTGAAATTTTGCCCTATACTGCCATGTTAAGAAATTCGTAAATTTCCAATAACTTGCGAAATTTTCAAAGTAGCATATTTATAGTTACTGATGTTCATTCCGGCATCAAAACTGATATTTCAAAACTGGTCCAACCTTTTTACAGTAAAAAGTTTCCATTTAATGCACGTTTAAGTGAAATTTTGTCATATTCTCCCATGTTAAGAAAATCGTAAATTTCTAATAACTTACGAAGTTTTTTAATTCGAATGTTGCAAATGAATATGGTTCTTGCCAGTATCGATAGTAATATTTTAAAACTGATCTGACCTCTCTGCGATCATTTGTTCGTGAGATATCGTGTTAACAGACTAACAAACTAACGGACTAACACACTAACGGACTGACACACTGACACACTAACAGACACCCTACAGACAGACACCATACAAATTTTGTCATTTTCGGATTCCTCATACCTGAAAACGAATGAAAAAGTCAAAAAACCGAGGTCGAAATTTTTCACGATTACCTAAGTTCCCCATACGTGTAGTATGATGGGGAACTAAAAAGGAAGTCGTTATCGAAAAAGAAACGATATTCATTAACATTTAAAATCTACATTTAAAGATAACATTTCTTTACCTGTAATAATTTAATAGCGTCGTAATCCTATACTATAATTTTTCAAGAAACTGTATTGATTGGAGAAGTAATTATTTAATTTGGATAATAATTATATATGCAATTAAAATGATCATTTCTCTGTGTTATTATTATTTTCTTTAATTTAAAAAACAAAATTTAGTATTGTTTCAAGCATACCTAAAATAAAATAAAATATAACGATAAATAATCAAAAACAGTTTCTTTAGTTTTACCTTATTTTACAGTTAAAATAAAACTAAAATTTATTTTTTAAGTTATAGAAATTTATTGTATTTTTAAGTTATAAATATTAAAAATAGAAAAAAAAAATTTATTTTATATTTAAAAAAAATAAATTATATTTTATTAAAATTTTCAAATTTTGAATTGAATTAATATATATAATGACCCTCATCTGTCATTCACGATTCCGGTTTACACCGCTTCAAAACAGAGACTTTTGGCAGCCATTTTTTTTTTTTCCCCGTTTGTTCAATTTAACTTACGAAAACATACATATCATTTACATACATGTTTTGTATCGCACATATTGTTATTTATTCCCTCTAAAACCTTGAAAAACTATTCAATTGTAATGTTTAAATGTTTAATTAAATATAACGGATCACTGGCTATTATAAACATGAACCTATAAATAGAATTATGTAACTTCATGATTATAAACAACGCAATGCCAAATAAAAACAAACATAAACTGTTGCCATTCAGAAAATACAAATTCCAAATGGACAACTCTTTAATTGCGAATGAACGACTCTTTGACTGTTTCATTAAAAAAAACGCTTAAAATATTTCTAAAACATATGGACAATATTCCTGTGACGTCACAGTAGGTAAAATCGCCGAACACGTGGCCGATATTTTGTAAACAAACTAGATTCAAGATGCTATTTTATTGTTACGCATAACATTTTCCTAAATATTTCTCCAGTGAAACTTAATCCGCGTTTGTAATGATCGATAGATAGCGCTTTCTCAACTGCAGTTGTTTGTAAATATTGCCACGTGTAATAATTGCCACGGGTTTTTATTATTATGCTTTCTTGTTGTTCTATCATTGTTTCAGCGTGAAAGCTATCAGTGGTATGATAATTTCACCTTAGCCCACCAGAGGGCGAGCATTTCATTACAATCGCGGATAATCAGATATCTGTTCAAACAAGAACAAAAGAGAAATGTAAACAACTGAATCGAATGATAAAGTTAAGACTATTCCATATCGTAAAATTGCAGAACATTTTATGTACACACACACACACATATATATACATATATATATATATATATATATATAATGAATAAAAGATTAATAAGAACATTTTATACAGACACGCATATATATATAGACATCAAAGCTTAAATAATTAGAATTTCAATCTCTTTAATAAAGTAATTTATTAAATGGAACATCCATTTAAATTTGTTAACATCGCCACAGTTGACATGGCAACTTTTAATATTACATATGTTGATTAATATTAAAGTATATTACTAAAACTGGATTAAAAACAAAACAAAGGTATCACTATATCACTCTTACTTCAATTTCATATAATCTGTAACTCTTATAAATAATATTGCAAGATAAAAATTTTCAAGCCACAATGCTTTTCTATGGTAGAGTTGAGGATTGTTTGCCTAACCAGCTGATATTCTTCTAGCCTCGAACCCAAAGTGGGAATATGGTCCATTAAAGCCTTAAAAATCTTAAAATATTTGTAAAAACACATTAAAGTCTTTAAATATTTTTATCAAGCTTCATTATTTGTTTACATTGTAAGGTATGATTGGCGTCGAGTTCAGTACGTAAATGTCGTCAGTTGATTTTAGTTTTGAAATTAGTGTAAAGTTATAGTTGGGATAGAATGTTTGGTTGGGCAAGTAAAGGTCACCAGTTGAAATGAGTATTGAAAGTAGGGTAGTCTAAGGTGATAATGTCGAGTCAAGATAAAATGTTCGGTTGAGAATGAGAAAGTCCCTAGCTGGATCCTGGATATTTTGGCGAAGTTGTGGGTGAGATAGCTGGTTGGGAATATAGAGTAGAGGCGAATTTGGGTTAGCATGGAGTGTCTGTAATTATTAGATAGTTACTTAGAAAATATGCAAGCAAAGTGATGACGTCACTGGGCGTCAGTGGATGCAAGAAAAAGATTTCCTATGTTAATCGCCCATTGGATTTTTTGTAAAAAATTATTAAAAATTGAGGAAAATTATTTCCCGATTTTAATTCCCATATTTCGGTATAGATATGTATTAGTTATCGTGTGCATGCGTTAGATTAAGTTGTTTTTGCTGTAAAATTGATAAAATTTAAATTTTAAATTTCAAAACTTTAGAAAAATAAAATAGCAAACTTCCATATTCGATTGAAAACATAAGCATTTCATTTCAAAGGATGATATTTACACAATAAATATCCAACTAATATACTAATTAAAAGGAAAATGATAAATATTCTATCATAATTTGAAGTCAAATTTGTTTTCAAATGTCTAAATAAAGTGTCTGATATAAGATACTCATATGTTGCAGCGGAATAGATTTAATATATCTGTCATCCTTGGCGGAAAAAATATATCGCCAAATTATTTGGCGAACATATTTTATTCCTTTCAAAAATCATAGTTATTTTAACAACTTATATTAAGAGAGCGATGAATTATATGAAACAATATTTCGTACAATACATATTACGAAAATAAACATCTGGCATGTATATTTTCGTAGCATGTTTTTAATCGCCAAATACAAAAAACGCCAAAGATGACACAGTTTTGAAATTTAAAATTTTGTCAATTTGACAGCAAAATAACTCAATCTAACACAGGGATACGATAGCATATCTATACCCAAATACGGGTATTAAAATCGGGAAATAATTTTCCTCGATTTTTAATAATTTTTTACAAAAAATACAATGGACGATTAATATAAGGAGTCTTTTTCTTGCATGCACGGACGGTCAGTGACGTCACACTTCGCTTACGTATTTGGAAACAGGATCTTCGATAGTCTTAAAAAAAAGTATTTTGGTAAAATGAAGTGAATCGTTATTTACTTCCTCTTACCCATAGGGTCGAGAAAGTATTGTTTTAGGGTCAAATTTTCGAACGTGAGTTTTTGTTATACTTACATGTTCTGAGGTCCCCTGAATACGAAAATCACGTTTTTAGCGAATGGTCTCTGTGTCCGTCTGTCTGTCTGTGTGTCTGTTATCAGCATATCTCAAGAACAAATAGTAGCAGAAATTCCAAACTCGGTATTCTAAATGTGTATCATATAGGGATGCTACAGTAAGCTTTTCGTTAAGATGAAGCAAATGGTTCGTGTACAGAGACATTCAAATACATTACGTCTATGGGGGAAATTGCAGGTAAGTAGAATTTAACATCTATAGACTGCACTAAACCAAATGAAACGAATACATATTTTTTGTAATAGAGATAGTCAACTGGGAAAATTTTTTTTGTGTATGTAGGAGCCTCGCCTCCCCCCCTGGGGTAGATGTCCTCTCTCGAGTGGAGTAAATTTTCATGATGGGTATCTTTCAAAAGAGCTCGCCAATACCTTTAAAACGAATGGTTGAACCATCGATCTACGATAATTTAAAATAAAGTTATTGATTTCTTTCATTTTTAACATTTTTTTTTTTTTTTTACTTTAATATTGAGAATAAATTCAACTTTTTTTTGGATATTTAGTGTTATACTATTTCTCTAATATGGAAATCGTCTGTATTATCATACAAGATAACTTTTTTAAATAATAATTTTAATAAATTATTTTTTTTAAACTGAATTATTTTTTAATAACCGAATTAAATTCTATATAAATGTAGGTGCATTAATGAAACGGGGGGTTGAGGGGGGGGGGGCAGAACTAATTATCATATAAAACTCTCCCGAAGCCTAATTTGAATTGTTTAACATAAGCTTACATAACAGTACTCTTTATCTTACCTCTTAATCTCCAACCTGTACTTATAGCATTAAATTTCAGGGTAAGAGAAAGTCGTGTGAGTGACACACTAGATTATTCTTATTATAAGGACTTTAAATAGAGCACTTAACGAAACGCTGGGATGTGTTGTTGCTGTTGTGTTTTCTGGCCTATATTTTTTGTCAACCAGCAGTTTTTTTATTGTCATTCATATTTATTGATCGGGTAGAATTTTTTTAATTTCAGAACGAAAATTAGAAAATATCGAAACACATTTGATTTATAAACAAAAACTGAAAATACATTTAAATGATCACGTGGTAATCTTCATGATCTAAACATTGTTTTCAAGATTTATCGTTCACATTTATCGTTATATTTTTGACGGGGTTATATACTAGTTATAAAATAAAATAAAAATAAATAAAAAGTTTAGATTTTATAAAAAGTTAAAGATGAAAAAAAAAAAAAACAAGTAGTCTGGAGGTAGCCTCGAACCCAAGTCACCTGGTTAGCAGACTCGCGCTTTAGGATCTTACAACTGGGGCGCTTCCTCACTTGCGAAATAACTTGTATTTAAAGATTACTGAAACTTTAAATGCTTTTTTCTCGAAATTTTGTGGATAGTGGGTCTTACTGCTTTAATATGTTGTTACCCTCATAGTATACTACAATCCTGTGGAATTTTGTCCCGATCTGAATTTTCCATGTCGTGACCTCTCCTTGTAAGTTCATTTGGCAGTATGGATATTTAGGAATATTCTAAGTATTATTATTTCTACTATTATTATTATAAATAGATTCGTACGAAACATCTGAAAAAAAAAATATTTTTTATTAATATTTTATAAAAAATGTAATTAAATTTTTCTTATTAAAATTTTTTAATAAACTAAAAAACTTATTTTAAACAGTTACCAAAATAAAATATACTATCGCAATTTTTGAGAAAATGGAATCTCGTGTATTAAATAAACAAATATACAAAATACGACACGTATCGGGATTAATGGCGAGTTAAAATGTTAATTACGTTATGTAATTATGTCACGATCGAGAATTAAAAAGAAATAAGTCATTATTCACGTAATATTGATTTTGATGGCAGGAAATCGATGATATAATATTTCTTGTTAAAAATTGGTTTTGCTAATGTATAACACGATACTATTGAGATCGTTAAATAAGTTCTTATCATTTCTGAACTTATTTTAAAAGTTAAGGTACGCATCAAACAAAAACGTAAAATCATGCGGATTGCATAGTTTATATACCCTATCCAACTATACGTAACCGCTGCATCATTTAACCTTCAATGTATTTTGCTTCCGCGGAAATAATTAAAAACATTTTGTGTTTAGTTAGGAAGAAAAAAAAATTGAAAATTTAAATTTAAAATTCAGATTTTATCAATTTTACAGAAAAAACAACATAATCTAACGCATGTACACGGTCTAATACATATCTATATCCAAATATGGGGATTAAAATCGGGAAATAATTTTCCTCAATTTTTAATAATTTTTTACAAAAAATTCAATGGTCGATTAACATAGGAAATACTTTTCTTACATCCACGGACGGCCAGTGACGTCATCACTTCGCTTGCGTATAGCGTAACTACAGTCGGCTGCAAAATTATTCGAGCACTAGCCAATAATTCCTATATTTAAAAAGTACACTTAAGACTGTTTTGCTAAGTAAATCCTTGTTGAATCATGTTCTTAGACTGATTAAGAACATGACTCGACAAGGATTTATTTAACAAAGCTGTATTAAGTGTACTTTTTTTTGGCAAGGATTATTGCTAGTGCTCGAATAATTTTGCAGCCGACTGTATATAGGGAAAACTTAAACTATAGGGACTTTGAAGTTTCAATGAAATCCTGTGGTAAATTTATGCTATATTGAGGAATTTTTTTTTATGGGACTTTAAAGTCCCGGTGGGATACAAAGGGTTAAAGAAAATACATATAATAGGTGTTTTTTTCATCTCCCAGAAAGTGTTTGCCTTTGTAGTATACTGTCTAAATGTGCAAGATTACAGAAGTATATTTTCTTTTTAGCTATGCAATAACGGGTGCCACATAATCATCTTGATACTTTTATTTCTAAAGAGTAAGCTTTTAAAGTATTATTGCTCTACAGCCGTGGGTATCGTTTGAACCTTGATACGCTTGATGTATATACATATATAAATTCCTCAACACTGAAAATTTACATTGAACAATTTACTCTTATGATAAAATTGCACCTGAAGACTGGCGTTGATTTTTTAGTGCTAGAGGCCTATTTCAGTCGGTACAGTTGTCGAATTTTTATAATACACTCTTAATTAGTGCTAAGGGCCTATTTCAGTCGGTTTATTGAATGGGGATTTATTGAATGAAGTCCCCCCAAGGCACAACTTTGACATGAGCCCCCCCCCCCCCCAGGCCCAACTTTGACATGAGTCCACCCCAAGGTACAACTTTGACATGAGTCCCCCCAAGGCCCAGCGTTGTCGAATTTTTATACGTCACTCTTAATTAGTGCTAAGGGCCTATTTCAGTCGGTTTATAGAATGGAGATTTATTGAATGAAGTCCCCTCAAGGCACAACTTTGACATGAGTCCCCTCCCAGGCCCAACTTTGACATGAGTCCCCCCCAGGCCCAACTTTGACATGAGTCCCCCCCAAGGTACCCCTATTTCAGTCGGTACAGCGTTCTCGAATTTTTATAATACACTCTTAATAGTGCTAAGGGCCTATTTCAGTCGGTTTATTGAATGGGGATTTATTGAATGAAGTCCCCCCAAGGCACAACTTTGACATGAGTCCCCGCCCAAGGTACCCCTATTTCAGTCGGTACAGCGTTGTCGAATTTTTATAATACACTCTTAATAGTGCTAAGGGCCTATTTCAGTCGGTTTATTGAATGGGGATTTATTGAATGAATTCCCCCCAAGGCACAACTTTGACATGAGTCCCCCCCCAGGCCCAACTTTGACATGAGTCCCCCAAGGCCCAACTTTGACATGAGTCCCCCCAAGACCCAACTTTGACATGAGTCCCCCCCCCAGGCCCAACTTTGACATGAGTCCCCCCCAAGGTACCCCTATTTCAGTCGGTACAGCGTTGTCGAATTTTTATAATACACTCTTAATAGTGCTAAGGGCCTATTTCAGTCGGTTTATTGAATGGGGATTTATTGAATGAATTCCCCCCAAGGCACAACTTTGACATGAGTCCCCCCCCAGGCGCAACTTTGACATGAGTCCCCCAAGGCCCAACTTTGACATGAGTCCCCCCAAGGCCCAACTTTGACATGAGTCCCCCCAAGGTACAACTTTGACATGAGTCCCCCCCCCAAGGCACACCTTTGACATGAGTCCCCCCCCAAGGCACACCTCCCCCTCATTGGGAAAAAGAGAAAAAACGTTGTTTTGCGGCTATAAGACAGTTTGGACTTCCAACGTTATTTGTTACAATATCTGCAGCTGAAACACATTGGTTTGATTTAATGAAAACTTTATCATGGAATTTAGATCGTCACGAATTAACTAAAGAAGAATTTGTCGATATTAACAAGTTTAGCAGTAGGCCTCTGGCACTAAATTAAAATCTGTCAATGTCAGATTTTCATGTTTTAAATAATGAAATAATGTCGTGTCTGTATAATTTTTTATTTATTTATTTTTTAGTGCTAAAGGCCTATTTCAGTCGGTACAGTTGTCGAATTTTTATAATACACTCTTAATTAGTGCTAAGGGCCTATTTCAGTCGGTTTATTGAATGAAGTCCCCCCAAGGCATAACTTTGACATGAGTCCCCCCCACGCCCAACTTTGACGTGAGTCCCCCTTAAGGTACAACTTTGACATGAGTCCCCCCAAGGCCCAGCGTTGTCGAATTTTTATACGTCACTCTTAATTAGTGCTAAGGGCCTATTTCAGTCGGGTTATTGAATGGGGATTTATTGAATGAAGTCCCCCCCAAGGCACAACTTTGACATGAGTCCCCCCCAGGCCCAACTTTGACATGAGTCCCCCCCAAGGCTCAACTTTGACATGAGTCCCCTCCCAGGCCCAACTTTGACATGAGTCCCCCCAGGCCCAACTTTGACATGAGTGCCCCCCAAGGTACCCCTATTTCAGTCGGTACAGCGTTCTCGAATTTTTATAATACACTCTTAATAGTGCTAAGGGCCTATTTCAGTCGGTTTATTGAATGGGGATTTATTGAATGAAGTCCCCCCAAGGCCGAACTTTGACATGAGTCCCCCCCCAGGCCCAACTTTGACATGAGTCCCTCCCCCAAGGTACCCCTATTTCAGTCGGTACAGCGTTGTCGAATTTTTATAATACACTCTTAATAGTGCTAAGGGCCTATTTCAGTCGGTTTATTGAATGGGGATTTATTGAATGAATTCCCCCCAAGGCACAACTTTGACATGAGTCCCCCCCCAGGCCCAACTTTGACATGAGTCCCCCAAGGCCCAACTTTGACATGAGTCCCTCCAAGGCCCAACTTTGACATGAGTCCCCCCAAGGTACAACTTTGACATGAGTCCCCCCCAAGGCACACCTTTGACATGAGTCCCCCCCCAAGGCACACCTCCCCCTCATTGGGAAAAAGAGAAAAAATGTTGTTTTGCGGCTATAAGACAGTTTGGACTTCCAACGTTATTTGTTACAATATCTGCAGCTGAAACACATTGGTTTGATTTAATGAAAACTTTATCATGGAATTTAGATCGTCCCGAATTAACTAAAGAAGAATTTGTCGATATTAACAAGTTTAGCAGTAGGCCTCTGGCACTAAATTAAAATCTGTCAATGTCAGATTTTCATGTTTTAAATAATGAAATAATGTCGTGTCTGTATAATTTTTTATTTATTTATTTTTTAGTGCTAAAGGCCTATTTCAGTCGGTACAGTTGTCGAATTTTTAGAATACACTGTTAACTAGTGCTAAGGGCCTATTTCAGTCGGTTTATTGAATGGGGATTTATTGAATGAAGTCCCCCCAAGGCATAACTTTGACATGAGTCCCCCCCAGGCCCAACTTTGACGTGAGTCCCCCTTAAGGTACAACTTTGACATGAGTCCCCCCAAGGCCCAGCGTTGTCGAATTTTTATACGTCACTCTTAATTAGTGCTAAGGGCCTATTTCAGTCGGTTTATTGAATGGGGATTTATTGAATGAAGTCCCCCCCAAGGCACAACTTTGACATGAGTCCCCCCCAGGCACAACTTTGACATGAGTCCCCCCCCAAGGTACAACTTTGACATGAGTCCCCCCAAGGCCCAGCGTTGTCGAATTTTTATACGTCACTCTTAATAGTGCTAAGGGCCTATTTCAGTCGGTTTATTGAATGGGGATTTATTGAATGAAGTCCCCCCCAAGGCACAACTTTGACATGAGTCCCCCCCAGGCCCAACTTTGACATGAGTCCCCCACAAGGTACAACTTTGACATGAGTCCCCCCAAGGCCCAGCGTTGTCGAATTTTTATACGTCACTCTTAATAGTGCTAAGGGCCTATTTCAGTCGGTTCATTGAATGGGAATTTATTGAATGAAGTCCCCCCCAAGGCACAACTTTGACATGAGTCCCCCCCAGGCCCAACTTTGACATGAGTCCCCACCAAGGTACAACTTTGACATGAGTCCCCCCAAGGCCCAGCGTTGTCGAATTTTTATACGTCACTCTTAATAGTGCTAAGGGCCTATTTCAGTCGGTTTATTGAATGGGGATTTATTGAATGAAGTCCCCCCAAGGCACAACTTTGACATGAGTCCCCCCCCCCAGGCCCAACTTTGACATGAGTCCTCCCCAAGGTACAACTTTGACATGAGTCCCCCCAAGGCCCAACTTTGACATGAGTCCCCCCCCCCAGGCCCAACTTTGACATGAGTCTCCCCAAGGCCCAACTTTGACATGAGTCCCCCCCAAGCTACAACTTTGACATGAGTCCCCCCCCAAGGCACACCTTTGACATGAGTCCCCCCCAAGGTACACCTCCCCCTCATTGGGAAAAAGAGAAAAAACGTTGTTTTGCGGCTATAAGACAGTTTGGACTTCCAACGTTATTTGTTACAGTATCTGCAGCTGAAACACATTGGTTTGATTTAATGAAAACTTTATCATGGAATTTAGATCGTCACGAATTAACTAAAGAAGAATTTGTCGATATTAACAAGTTTAGCAGTAGGCCTCTGGCACTAAATTAAAATCTGTCAATGTCAGATTTTCATGTTATAAATAATGAAATAATGTCGTGTCTGTATAATTTTTTTCTTTCTTTTATGGTATTTATTGAAAGTTTTTTAATTATTAGTGCGGTACCCTTTGTTTGCAGCACTCGTGACTAATTTGTTCTCCTGACGAAGGATTATGATTTATTACAACTGGAAACAATTGTTTCCAGTCTTTGGCTTTTTATAGTTTTTATTCATAGTTTGTTACTTATTAATTTCCCCTTATGTTTCATAATAAATTAGAACAACTTTGAGGGGCGCTGTTAACCAATCATTTTCACTAATTCAACTTTATTTTACATAAAAAATAGTTTTCTGTATCTTAAAAACATATAAAAATTATGTTGTATAAAGTATAAAATACATTAAAATTTGCTTTAAAATTATACTTTTAATGGACCATAATTTATCAGAAATATTTTGCGAATCACCATATTCAAACCAGTTGTCTTATTTATATTATTTTCAATAGAGGACATGCCATAGTAAATTTGAATAACATTAACCAATTGCAAGGCTTTGTATAAATATCAAGTGAAATTAGTGAATAGAAAAACAGACGGATTATGTGAAATCATAATTACTTTTAAATACAGATGGAAGGTGTTAAAGATGATTAACACAAACAAAAAATGCAATTATAAGAATTTTCAATAATAGCCCTTAATGTATCTGAAAATTATTGTGCAGACCTTTAAACCTTAATGTTAATCGTATCTTACAATATAGAAAAAAATGTGCATATGAATCATAAATATCAATTTCATTATGATTTGTGTAATAGAAATGTATTTATTTAAATATGATTTATAGAAATACCTCTCGTAGAACGTAATTTTTTGGAATTCTTTTAGGTGTCTCAGTACGAAAAATATTGGAGCTATTTATAACATTTCTACTACGAGACATGCCATAGTAAACATGAATAAAATACATCAGTTTGAAGAAATTATATAAATATTTATGGAAATGAGAGCGCAGACAGACAGATGGACAGATGCACAGATAAACCGAAGCCATAAATACTTTTGAACTCCTTTGGAAAGTGTTAAAAAGCAACACCGAGAAATTCCAAAAAATATTTAAAAAATATTATTTTCAATATTAAGTTCGAAAATTTGCCAATACAGTTGCGTACTTTATAATAAAAAACGTATTTTTTTAATAATCTGTTAATTTATATTTATGTGCAGTATATGGAATATGGAGAAACTTATTAAACCATGTCATTGTATTTTATTTCTATGCAAAATTTCCAAAAAATATTTACACTATTTAAAAATTGTATAACTAATTTATAAATAACTTTTGTTTTTACTCTCGATTTCCGCCACTTTGATACAGAATCTGTCTCCCCCCCCCCCCCACCAAAAAAATAAAAATAAAATAAATAAATAAATAATAATAATAAATAAATAAAGCCACGAAGACTTTATTATAACTACGAATAACTTTGTCATCACTTAAAATATAATATTATAATTAATGAAAAATTCCAAATATGAAAATTTTTAGAAATGCAGTCTTTGTTGGTTTATAGATTTCATTACTTGTTTGGAAATATTTCATACTACTTCTATTTAATGCTGTCGGAAATTTTGATGGAATAAACGTTAAATTTGAAACTTAAAAGCTTCCTATTAGCATAATCAGTTCTACGTAAAATATCTGAATTACTTGTTTATAAAATTTTGACGAAATAAACATTTTAAATGGAGCTATTTTAATCTCTTTAATGAACTGTGCTTCCGAGTTCTCGTTTTAAATATTCAAAGCCCTGTAATTCTTGCAATATTAAACGCAATTTGAAATGTTTTATGATGACATTACAGCGAAGCAAGATTATAAAATGTTTCATTAAATATTTAATTTTCCGTAGTTAGTTGTATATGAGCATGTCATGCTCGATAATTTGCAGCAGAATTCAAGTATATAAATTTAATTTTTTCCAAATTTTAAAAAGTGAACATATATACTACAGTATATTATTTTGAAAGAAGTATAAATCCCAATAAGAGAGATAAAGGGAACATAATCCATAAAAATGTGAAAGTATACACTGGTCTGCGATGAATTTTTCCCTTTCAAGGTAATTTGTTTCTCTGATATATTTTTGGATGCCGATAAAAATATATATATATATATATATACAAAAACTTCCATCACGTACACTGTTGACAAAAAATTGGATTTTTTGACAGAAATGAGCTTAAAGCTCCACTTTTTCAACTTCCATCTCAGTTACTTCCCGGAAAATCTAGGCGATATGAATGAAGAATAAGGAGAGCGAATTTATCAAGACATGAAAGAAATGGAAAGGAGGTAGGAGGGCCAAATGAATGTTAACATGTTAGCAGGTTATTGTTGAATACTGCATAGAGAATGCCCTCAAGCCGTGCACAAGACAAAAAAGCTCTAAACGGAGCTTCGATGTAAAGAAACAGGGACATTAAAAGATAATGTGTAAATAATAGTCATATTTTAATGTATGTTATACATAAATAGTTTCGATTCTATTATGGCCTATTTGTGAATTCTTAGGATATTCATCCTTACTCTGTGAAAAAGAGTGAAAGGGAGATGTGACGTGATAGGGAGAAAATATAAGCATTTTAAATTCAGCAGATCAAAAAGCAAAGGGAAGGGGGGAGGGAGGGGAAAAAGAAAAGCACTTTTTTGGAGATTTATATAACCATTATTTCATCAAGGGCGGATATTGAATTATTGTACAAAAATAATGGTAATATATATATATAGGGTCATAACAAATTAAAGTTCCACTTTGCAACAGAAATAAAAGTAAAATCACTGGACCGGACGAAACTTTGAAATATTATACAATTAAACAATATATATATATATATATATATACATATACATTTTTTTTCCGAAAAAAAGAAGAAAAAGAAACAAAAAATAATCAAATTTACCTCGAGCAGGGAATCTCGCTTTTTGATTCATGAGATGTATTTTTTTATTTTTATTTTTTTTTTTCATGACCTTTTCTGAAAGGTTTTTACAGAGTTATTTTCAACCACTTGTAATTACTTAACTTTATAAGAATTTATTAATTACATTTTAGTAGATTTAATTATGAACCAGTGCATAAAATCAATGTAAATTTCTGTTAATGAAATTAATTTCTAATGCAATTAATATACAGTAAATGAAATTATTTTAATCTCGAAAAAATGTTTTCGGTCACCAATTTCTGAATCAAAAATTAATTTTTAAAGATTTGTTTTACGTAACATTTTAATCATGTTGAAACTGAATCAATGGGTATGAATTTTGAATTAAATCGAAATGATAAAGTTTTAGAATTTTGATTATTTAAGTAACCTAAATTGAACGAGTATAATTTTTTTCCCTTTTTTGTTAGAATTTCAAAATTATACCATTTATTTCTCTCAACTAATTAAGATTTGTTTAGTTATATTTGCTTGTAATTGATCTCTAAAAATGATTATAAAGATGCATAATAATCATAATGCGGTCCGAAATATTTTTGAATAAATATGAAATCAAGCCGGCTTAAATTTATATTTTTTCTATTTAGTGAAAATTAACAAAAAAACTATCCCAAATTAAAGAGTACATTCTTCTGTTGAGTATAAATTAATAAATATAATATTGTACAGTTAATTTATCCTTTTATTTAAAATACATTTTGGGATGTGCTATGTTTAGATATGGCAGAGCTAAAAAACGTTTTCCCATATATCTCTGTTGTATCTTAAAATCAGCATAGGACTCGATAATATTTCGATTCATATACTACAAAACATGTCTATATTAATAAATAATTTATTACTAAATATCTACATTAAATATAATTACAATTTCAGGTACTGGCAGATAGGTTAAGTTGGGAGAAGATGCCGCGTTGGACAAAATGCCGTGTCACATGGTTCTCTTATACGCGGGTTGGGTTGTGGGAATTAAGGCCGATTGACTGCATTAGGGTCCTAGGCCCTCCCGTGGGGGTCTTTATAAGGGGCAATAACCCATATTTATGCAAGTTTCAGAGAAAATCACAGAAAACTCCGAACGGTTAGGTCGACGAGTGCGACCTGGGATCGAACCCGGCACCTCACACTCACCAGCTATGAACACAGAACAGTTCGGCTTCTGGTCGGCCCTCTTATACGCAGAAGCCGTAGGGGCTGACGGGTCATTCATAGGAGAAGTACATCAGTAACAAGCTATATGTTACTAATTTGCGAATTTTTAAGATTTTCTTAGATTAGTTTAGATCGCTAATCCATCTCTCTTCATCTGGTAAATATTAGAAAAAAAAAATCGTATCCCTTTCTTTAGTTAGCTTTGTAAACCGTAAATTAAACAGAGAAAGAATAATTCGGATAATTTTTAAAAGTACAGTATCTGATCTTTCCGCCAAATTTATAAAAGGGGCCGATTCTCCATTTAGTAAGTTAATGTGCGTACTTAAGTCGTATTCAACTTTTTCGGGTAAGATGACGCAAATTTTTTAGGATAAGATGACGCTAGTTTTGTATTGAAGAAAGATGAATACTGTCTTCTTTGTTGTTTTAAGTATCATCTGGTCATTAATTTTACCAAAATATAAGATAACAAATAATATTTTAGTTTAGTTTTATCTAGGCCAATCATGTGCTATTAAATAAAGATTTTACGTTTCATAAAAATATGCATTTTACATTGAAATAATATAAGCCCTCTTACCCGTAAATTGACCAGTGGCCAAGCGGTTCTGCACTGGTAAACGGGAAGTGCCGGGTTCGATCCCAGGTCGCGTTTTTTGACCTAGACTTTCGGAGGATTCCGTGGTTTTCGCTGCAACTCGCGTAAATGAGGTCAGGTCTAAGACCCCCTTAGAAATGGAGGACAATTCATTTCTAGGTCTAGGACCCTACTGCAGTCAAACGGCCACCGTGAATTCATAGCTGTCTTATCTTGATAAATAGGGTAAGATGCCGTAACGAAAGTATTAAGGAAAACTTCCATTTCAAAGTTTTTATATTATTTTTAAAAGTTAAATATTTTTAATATGTACTGAAAAGTATAAATTTTCATAAGAGATCAATAAATAATAAACATAACCAATAGGGGACATTGCAGGAATATTAAACAAAAACTACAGCGTCATCCTCTTTATCTATAATAAATAATGAGAAACAACACTGGCAATCAAGTTTTGTCTTACCTGAATGTAAAAATTGTAACTGACAAAAAAGGACTTTTACATTCCTTATCAAATTAACGCAAACGTCATTCCTTTTTTCCCCCTCCTTTTTTTATTGAACCCTTAAATGTTTTTTTTTTTTTTCTTTTTTTAATTTTGACTGAAAAAATATTATTACGAGCGGATTATCATATAGGTTTATGAAAAAATACAATAATAATGATAATAATTAGTGTGTAGATTTTAATTATTTAATTAATTTTTTTGTGAAAAATTAATTGTTTCAAAAATTATACACCATGCAGTATAAACAAATAATATCGTTTAATTATTAAGAAAAAAAATATATGCATATATTTACTTGCTAACTATTTTATAATAAAGCAAAGCAGCTTGAATTTTTGAAAAAAAACTTCCAAAAAATTAATTTTATTGCCACTTTTAACTTACAGGAACTTCTTCGGATACGCCAAAACAAGTCGTCCGTCACTCTAAATGTCACACATTGAAAAGCGCATGAATTTATTTATTTATTTTTATTTTTATTTTTTTCGTACTTCGTTTGAATGGACCAAGGTAATATGACATACAGGTAAAATTAAAACATTCACTACACGGTTAATACTTAACGTTTCAATTTTGAGACGCTGTGCATTTAAGGATTAAATTTTCTAATACCAAAAAATTTTTCTAAAATTAAATATGAGCACTGAATTTTTTTTTTATATTGAATTAAAAATATTCTTTGTTCATAATTAAACAAATAATGGAAAACATCCGTTTTCTTCGGTTCGAGGCTAAATCGTACCCAACATGCGATTTCAATTTCTCCATTTCCTTGTTCATTCATCTTGTTCTCCATTCTGCATAGGATACACCCATTTCAACATTATAACACAAATTTAAACATTAACACAACATTATAACATAAACACAACATTGTAACACAAATTCAACACAAATATCAACATTATAATGTTGCAGGTTTCCCTGCAGTGGTCACATGTGACATGTTTTATGACGTAAAGCGGATAAAGTCCTGGACAATATCCGTTATTTGGATTCGAGGCTAAATCGTACCGAACATGCGATTTCAATTTCTCTATTTCCTTGTAAATTTCTGCATAGGATACACCCATTTCAACATTATAAACAAATATAAACATAATAACACAACATTATAACACAAATTCAACACAAATATCAACATTATAATGTTGCAGGTTTCCCTGCAGTGGTCACATGTGACATGTTTTATGACGTAAAGTGGATAAAGTCCTGGACAATATCCGTTATTTGGGATTCGAGGCTAAATCGTACTGAACATGCGATTTCAATTTCTCCATTTCCTTGTTTATTTCTGTATAGGATACATACATTTCAACATTATAACACAAATTTCAACATTATAACATAAACACAACATTATAACACAAATTCAACACAAATATCAACATTATAAGGTTGCAGGTTTCCCTGCGGTGGTCACATGTGAGATATTTTATGACGTTTACGTCATAAAGTCCTGGATAAAGTCCTGGACAATATTCGTTATTTGGGATTCACGGCTAAATCATACCCAACATGTGATTTTAAATTTTTAATTTCCCTCCAGCATACAAATATTTCCCTATAGAACACAAATATTTCCTCATCAAATACAAATTTAAATATTATAATGTTAAAGGTTTCCCTGCAGTGGCCACTTGTGAGAGGTTTTATGATGTAATGCGGATAAAGTCAAATTTTCATGATATAGTCCAACATTTTGTGTTCACTCTTTTTGCCTGTGAAACCTTTTCTTTTTCTTTTTGAAACTCCTCCGAACACGTTTTCGCTTCCATTGCCCCATCCTTCCTTTTTCCCATTTTGTATTATTTTTAAATTCACATTTTTACATATATTGTTTTAGAGTAAGAAATAATTATTGAACATAATTTTTATAATCAACAAAAGCACATACCAGACTACATGTTTTCACGCCAAACTAAACTTAAAATGTGAGTTAAATTTTTCAAAATAAATAAATAATAAATGACGTAGCTGAGTTTTTGTTTTTACTATTATTTTTGATTTAAGTGAGTAACGCTTAAAAAAAAAAAAAAAAACTATTTAGTTTTTATTTTGTAGACATAAGTAATTAATGAAAGTTAGAAGGGTAATGCCTTCCCATCCCACTAGAGATTTATGTATTTTTAAGCAAAAATCTGCATATGGATTTTACGTTAATGAAAACGTTTTTTCTTTATTTTTGAAAAGACATAAATCTTAATAGAACAAGTTAAAATGCGAACCTGTCAGCAGAGCATTCCATATTTATTATAACTAATAACCAACACCATCATTACACATAATTAAACTGGATATCAAAATATCGATGATCTTTCATCATTACATATTATTCGTTATTTCCAAAACACATCCATTAAAAAAATATATATATTATTATAACTATTGTTGAATCGGATTATATTTCCCAAATAATCATTTTTTTTTTTAACAGTTCCTAATTTAAATTATCACATTGTATATTATTCGCTGACTTTTATTTATTATTATGTATGACTTTTAGTTATTTTGTTGACTATTCGTTGACTTGGCCGTTTTCTACATCCATATATATACACTAAGCGACCAAAGGAAAAAAAAAAAAAGGCGCACTTGGATATTTTCCTTTTCACCTTCTACAACCGTCAATTTCATAGTTTAAAAAGCAAATTTTTGAAAAAATGACTTTTTTATTCGTAATACCTTTAAAATTAAGGGTTGAAACAAATAAAACTGTTTCGTTTGCATAATACCAAAGGGATGAAATTATACCTATGTACATTTTCGATATAATAATTCGTTTTATTACACTCTACGAAGTACTTTATAAGAATCTGCATAAAACGTTCGTTTTAAACATTGCAATAACCATACACTTTCTATTCCATTATGATTTATTATATCAAATAAACAAGTTATATTTTAATATATGAAATAAAACTATTTATTTGTTAGATCTAAGAATTTTTTTTATTAAAAATATGTATTCTGTGTCGGGTTAATTCCACCTTTATATGGAATTACTGCTTTAATGCACAATGGCATAGTATTATACAGTGTTTTAATATAAATCTCAGAAATTTCAATGTGTCAAGTATCACAAATAATTTTTTCTATTTCTGGCAGAGTTGTAAGCTGCAAATTTTCAATCCTCTCCCCCCTCCCCCGCCTTTTTATAGACGAAACATTTTCGAGCGGATCGCGATTAGGACTATTTCTATGTCTGGCAAAGAAGAAATTCTACTATATCCTTTGTGGGATATAACTTAACGGCCCTCTTCACTTACTGTCGCTGGAAGCCCGAGTTTATCTTATTCTATGGGGGAATTTTCTTTACAAATAACTTATTAACTAATACATATTTTTAAATTCGGTTTTCCCATTCAGATAATTCCCAACTGTTAAATTGACGGACATTTTCTAAAAATGTATTTTTTTAATTTTTAATATTTTATTTTGAAATTGCAAAATGAAAAAAATTCACATATTGAAAATTCGTACTTTGCAGCTTCAAAATAAAATATAAAAAAATTACAAAAATAATTTTTTAAAAAAGGTCCGTCAATTTAACAGCTGGGAATTTTCAGAATGGGAAAACAGAATTTAAAAATATGCATTAGTTAATAAGTTATTTGTAAAAAAAAATTTCCCTTAGAATAACACTAGCTTCGGCTTCCGGCGGCGGTGAGTGAAGAGGGCCCTTAAAGGGAAAAAATACATGATTACTTACAGAATTATAGGTTCTCATGGGAATGGATAGGAAAATTTGACAATTTGAAGTGAATAAACTTACCACAGACGCCGCGTAGTAAGGTGCATTATGATCTTGAAATGCTGTTTGCGGAAATGTTCAAGATACCTCCAAAATAGTCGGTCATGCACCACTTTTATAAAGACTGTATTTTATTTCGAGTTAATTGATCTCTTGAACATAAAAATTTGCCCGACTGTTTGAAAAAATGCTCCTCCGTAACATAATGTACGGAGAATGTGTCACTGTTTTAAAAGTGCGATTTTCATTAAGTTGGTCATATTTTCGTTGCCAAATCTGCTTGTTTTCTTTAGCTCGAAATAAGTTAAACTTGACTCATCAGAGAGAACCAGTTCTGCCCAATAATGAACTAATATTAAAAAAAAAAAAAAAAATTTTAGTCATCTGAGGTCTTGCTTTCCTAATTCTCTTCACTAAGAATAAATTTTTTCAAATTTTGTGTCATTTAAACCTGCTTAGTTTAATAGTTGCTGCACTATAGTTAAAGAAATTACGCTGCTAAACACTTCTTCTGAATCACTTTTATGTTCTAAATGTAATACAAACCGATTTTTACAAGCAATGGCTTTTTAACTTACGTTAATCTCGCTTGGATGAGCAACATGGCCGCCTAAAGCCAAATTTCCAGTTTAAACGGCCAAAAAACTTTATATCTTCTTAAATACTATTTTACAAATATTTCGTTGACCTTTAATTATTTTGCCATCTCTCGTATTAAAATATTTTATATTTTTGATTCAAAAATTAATAATTTTTGAGGCATCGTTAACTGCTTTATTTTTACCATTTTTGAAATAATTTCTAAAATTACAATTTTCCTGACAATTGCATTTTGTTTTTAGCACTGGGCTCAATGATAAAGTGTATGTGGAGGACAACATAATAAAATCTGTTAAAAAATTTGCTTTTTAAACTATGAAATTGACGGTTGTAGAAGATGAATAGGAAAATATCCAAGTGCGGCTTTTTTTTTTTTTTTTTTTTTGGTCGCTTAGTGTATATATATATATATTACCCATGCGTTCAGTTTTTAATCTTTTACGTATAGAAATAAAATGATTTAATTTCACCTAAGAAAAGAAATATATGATATTCCAAACTATTAGCAAACTAAGATTTTTTAAATTATGTTTTTAATGGCATAAAATATTCTTTCACCAGCGACTCTAATTATCCCTCATTTCTTTATAAAAAGATTATCTCCTTCTTCTTCTTCTTCTTGACAAAGTACTTTTGACAAATAAAATTTAAAACAATTTCTATAGAATAATTGTTTTTCATTAACGTTATGAAATTATTCAAAGAAAGTAACTTTTGCAGGTTATTTTATTAGCTGATATATTTCACGTATAATTTAGAATTCAAAAGATTAAAAAGAAATGCTTTTAAAATTATTTACTCGTTTAATCCAGAATTAAAATAATTGATGTAAGTGAGAAATAAAATGTCTATTTTTGTCGAAATAGATTTCGTTTGTGTTTTTTGTTAAAAATATATTTAGCTATTAAGGTAAAGACACCAGTGCTCGTCACCCCTAAAATCTGCACCAGTAGTCGTCACCCTCTTAAAAGAAGTGTTAAAATAACCGTTTTATAACCTGTATGAATGTGAATCTACCCGCATAAAATTCTCCAAAGCCTTCTGCTTCTTATGACATAAAAAGTTCGATTTCAACTATTGGGGAAGAGTAGGGAGAAACAAAATAAGGGAAGTATACGTTAAATTACAATTGAATTGAGTCAACGTAAAGCAAATGATTAAGGAAATAGATATGCATTTCTTGATATATTTTGTTGTTTGCTGCATATGACATTGCTCATAAAGCATTGTATGTAATGCTTATGAAATGCAGAATACGATTTATGTGCAACTTTTTAAAATTTGACATAATATAAAGGTTTTTAAGGTATGACGACTACTGGTGCATATTTTGCACGTTTTACCAGGGCTCGTCACCCCTGACAAACACTGGTGTTTTAACATTTTTAATAACTGGGACACTTTTTTGATGAAAAATACTATATTTTCGTTTAGAATTATGATGGTATAATTTTACTTTAATTTGACTATCGGCACCAGTAGTCGTCAGGGGTATTCGTAAATGTAAACAAATGTATTTTAACCTCAAGAACGTGAACTTTATTGGACTTGTAACTTTTGTATAGCTTGTTTAAATAAAGTCAGTCATGGTACCTTTAATTCACTATGCCTGACTTTAAAACACCTAAAATTTTCCATATTATTTTGCTGGAAAAATTAAACAATGGCACATAAACATATTTAGTTATAAAGAGCTTTTTCTAGTTTTCTGTTACATATTTTAGAAAAGCAGACATGATTATTCCATACATCTGTCTAATGTATTTTAAATTTTTATGATGTATTTAAGATGTATTTAAGTGATGTTTAAGTTTTTTATTGACCGTGATAATTTAATTTTAATTCATATATATTTCAAAAATGATAAAATACAAAGGCCTAATTTCATAGTTAGCATGACTGTGAGTTGGTTCAAAATTATGTTAAGGCTTTTTTGTTATGTTAGATGCAGGTGAATAAAATCTTATATAGAAAATATTAAACATTAAAAACATTTCTTAAGCAAGTTTTCTGTTTATACATTATATTAATTATGTAAGATAAACAAATAGTTAAAATGTTGATCAAAATTACCCTGTTGACTGTTGTTCTTAAATAATCAAAATTGTAAGATAATATTTGATAACATTAATTAACATTAACATTTGATAATATTAATATCCATAATATTTGATAACATTAGCTTGATGTGTAGAATAATACTAGCAAGCTTTGCCACTTTCGCTGATCCCTATATTTAAATAAAATAGGAAAAAATTCCTATCATTATCAAAAAGAAAAAAAAAAAAAAAAAAAAACATTGAAATCAGTCGAAACCGCAGTTAATGTTCCCGCTGGCTTCTGTAATAGCTTTCCGTCCCGCAATATGATGATTGGCTACTACTGCCTTCGGCATAGACTTAACCGCTTTTTATCCCCCCCCCCTCTCCCACGGGTAAATTTAGAATTTTAACGAAATATTATCAAATTACATATAGCGTACTTTTAACGAATACCCACACATCAAAACTCGCCTTTCTGAGTTAATTTGGAGTAGAGCTAAGGTTAAAAACGTGTTTTTTGTCCGGCCGGCCGAGGGAAGAGGGGGAAGGGTAATTTTGCAAAATCGCCTTATATTCGTGTAAGGTACACACACACAACCAACCAACGCATAAAAAAAATCCCCTCCCGAAAATAATTTGCAGCAGAGTTGAGCTTCAAAACATATATATATATATATATATATATATATCTGTATATATATTTTTTTTTGCCACCCTCACATAGACGAAAGATCTTCGCAAAATCTCTTTATACTAGGTGTTGGATGCATATGACCAGATCACACATCAGAAATCGCCTTTGTAAGAATATTTAGAGTAGATTATTTAGAGCAGAATTTACAGTTATGCGTAGAAATACGTTTTTACTACCCTTTCTCAAAATTTGGTCGGAAAGAATTACGCAAAATACCTTTACAGTATTTTTGGGTACGCATAACCAATCAACGCATCAAAAAATTGCTTTCCTGATATAATTTGGAGAATAATTACTCTTGAAAACGTGTTTTTGCATCCACCCCACACTTAATGAGGAAGGAGAGGCGAAGGATTTCTCAAAATTCCTTTATAGTATGTGTTAGGTACGCATAATCAACCCATACGTTAAAAAAAAAAAAAAAAAATAATTGCAATACAAAAAGAATTTTTTATATACCGGGTTTTAAAATTTTCTGTTGAATCATATAAATGCTATTGAAGGCAGCGAGAACCCGAAACAATTGGCTAAAAATATTTAAAAATCCATTGTTACCGTCTTCTGAGCTTTTCTGAAAGTTTCAAATGTCTAGCTAGTCGAGAAGTCAGTTAAAAATCGATTGCAAAATCTGTACTGATAACGCTGCCGACGGCTGCAGGGACCCGGAGCAGTTGGCTAAAAGTATTTAAAAAATGCATTTTCATCGTGTTCTGAACTATTCTGAAAGTTTCAAATGTCTAGGTAGTCGGGATGTTAGTTAAAAATCAATTGTAAGATTTGTACTGGACAAACAAACAAGAATGCACGTTAATAAAAAGCATGGTAAAATCAATCTTACTGCGATAATTTGGAACAAAGTCACTCTTAAAAATGAGATTATTACCCCCTCCCCTGCAACTTACCCTCTGCTTTAAGTAAAGATATTTTTGAGAACGAATAAAATTTTGAAAACTTTTCTTAAAAGCAAATAATTTTCAAATTATTTCACATATGAATTTGTTTTATTCGCAACATTTTGAATTTTACCATTTAATGTTTTGTGTTTTAAACCCTAAGAATGGATTTGGGTTCTAAATATGTTCCAAAGATATTCTGTTTCATTTAATTTTGCAAAAACGCAATTAAAATCAAACTATTGAGCAAATTGTTGCGTTTTATTTACATGACGACCACTGGTGCAAACACCTGACGACTACTGGTGAAACGCAGTTTTCAAATGACGAGCACTGGTGTATTTTTATAGGTTTAATTTTTATTTATTTTTTTTTTAAATTGGCTTAACGTATTGAAAAATTGAAAGTATCTAACAACAACTAGAAGAATCAGTGTATAAAATAGACCAAAGTATAATATTGATACATAAATTCCACATGAATGCCACGCGAAAAAAACAAACATTTTAAAAATAAGGCCTTAAGAGTGACGAGCACTGGTGTCGTTACCTTAAATTCATGTTAGAAAACTTTCAGAATTTCTTGTTATTAATATACATTAAGCGACAAAAAAAAAAAAAAAGTAAAAGAAAAAAGCCGTACTGCCGAAAAAATGACTTTTTTTTTTTTTTTTTTTTTTTTTTTTTTTTTTTTGTAATAACTTAAAAATTAAGGGTTGAAACAAATAAAACTGTCTTGTTTGCATAACACCAAAGGGATGAAATGATACCTGTGTACATTTTCGATATAATAATTCGCTTTATTACACTCTACGAAGTACTTTATAAGAATCTGTATAAAACTTTCATTTTAAATAAAATGCAATAACCATACACTTTGTATTCTATTACGATTTATTACATGAAATAAACAAGTTCTATTTTAATATATGAAATAAAACTATTTATTTGTTAGACGTAAGCAATTTTTTATTAAAAACATGTATTTTGTATTGTGTTAATTCCATCTTTATATGGAATTACTGCTTTAATGCACAATGACATAGTATTATACAGTGTTTTAATATAAATCTCAGAAATTTCAATGTGCCAAATATCACAAATTATTTTTTTTAGTTCTGGCAGAGTTATAGGCTGCAAATTTCGAATCCTCTCCCCTCTCCCCCGTCTTCTTACAGACGAAACAATTTCGAGCGGATCGCGATTAGGACTATTTCTATGTCTGGTAAAGAAGAAATTCTACTATATCTTTTGTCGGATTTAACTTAAAGTGAAAACAGTTATAATTACTTACAGAATAATAGAGTCTCATGGGAATGGATAGGAAATTTTGACAATCTGAAGTGAATAAACTTACCATAGACGCCGTATAATAAGGTGCATTATCATCTCGAAATGTTGTTTGCGGAAATGTCCAGGATACTTCCAAAATAGTCGGTCAGGCACCACTTTTATAAAGACTGTGTTTTATTTCAAGTTAATTGATCCCTTGAGAATAAAATTTTGCCCGACTGTTTAAAAAGTTATGCAGCTCCGTACCATAATGTACGGAGAATGTGTCACTGTTTTAAAAGTGCGATTTTCATTAAGTCGGGGATATTTTCGTTGTCAGATCTGCTTGTTTTCTTTTGCTCGAAATTAGTTAAACTTAACTCCTCAGAGAGAACCAGTTCAACCCAATAATTAAGTAATCATTTTTTAATTTTTTTAGCCATCTGAGGTCTTGTTTTCCTGATTCTCTTCACTAAGAATGGAATTTTTTCAAATTTTCTGTCATTTAAACCTGCTTTGCTTAATAGTTGCTGCACTGTAGTTAAAGAAATTATGCTGCTAAACACTTTTCTGAATCTCTTTTATGTTCTAAATGTAATACAAACCGATTTTATAAGCAATGGCTTTTTAACTTACAGTCATCTCGCTTGGATGAGTAACATGGCCGCCTAAAGTCAAATTTCCAGTTTAAACGGCCAAAAAAATTTATATCTTGCTAAAAACCATTTTACCAATATTGCGTTAAAATTTAATTATTTTGCCATCTCACGTATTAAAATATTTTTTGATTTTCATTCAAAAATTAATACTTTTTGTGGCATCGTTAACTGCCTTATTTTTACCATTTTTAAAATAATGTCTAAAATTACAATTTTCATGACAATTACATTTCATGTTTAACACTGGACTCAATGCTAAAGTGTATTTGGAGGACAACATAATATAATCTGTTCAAAAATTTGCTTTTTAAACAATAAAATTGGCTGTTGTAGAAGGTAAAAAAGAAAATATCCAAGTGCGGCTTTTTTTTTTTTGCCGCTTAGTGTACTCTTCTATCCCGAGTTTAAATATTTATTGTTTTCGAGATGTCTTCAGTAAATGCAAACATATATTTATGTTTAATAGCGAAAGTAGAAAAAATGTTAGTAGTTCTATTGAATTTTTATGTAACATATATGTATTTAATAATTCGTTAACACATTGCATCGAATTAGGAATTTTTTCGTTTTGGTGATTACCATCATAGTGAGACAATTTGAATAACATAAATGAAAAAAAATAAATAAAAGGCCCTTTTTATTTTTATTTGTTTTCTCATTCTTCTAAATTTTGTTTATATTAACCGTATTTTCAGTTATATATGTGTACCCCCAGCTGGGTGCAAATGATTAATTTTATTAAAATGTTGTACACATTAGAATGAACTCATTTTCAATCACTGTTAAAAATTAGATTTTATAGCTTTTTTTTTTTTTTTTTTTTTTTCAATTAACGTACAATATAATTTTCAATAATGTCCAGACAACCCGTGCAATGCAAATAGAATCATCATGGCGTTACAACGTCAGTTCGTAGGTAGATAAAAGAAAGGCTCAGAAGATCTCTTATACGCTCACAAGATCTTGAAATGAGTATGAGACCAGAACTGAGTGAGACTGAAATGGGGATTATCATTAGGGACCACCCTTTTGGTTATTTTGTTAGAGAAATTTTATTCAAGTTTCAGATTCTGAGTCTACAATATGTAATGTAATAGTTTAGTTAAATGGAAGTGAGACGTAAATAACAGACACGCATTCCCGAACGGGAAGTGATCTGAGAGAGATCGGTTATATCTGAAACGCTTTATAAAATTAAGCAGGCAAAAATTGTTAGATGTCATCTTAATCACACAGTTTCCATCAGCATATGGAAATTATAGCGGTATCTGGACAGTCCGACGATAGCTGTTTTACTTGAGGTTCCACGGTTAAGTTGGAGACCCAAAGCCTGTGATAACATACAAGAATCCGTGCCGATGATTAGAATGGTGTAGAGGCAGAGCACGCCGTCATTAGACATTAAAGCAATAGAAGAGATCATGTGAAGTGATGAATCACGGTACATGTTCTGGTATTCTAATAAACGCGCCTGGACCTGAAGAATGCCAGGTGTGCACTAGTTACCGCAATGTGTTATATCAACTTGTACTTTTGGTGGTAGCAAAATCATGGTGCGGTCCTGCTTTCAATGTTTTGATTTTAATATTTAGTACATTAATTTCAGAAGATGGGACATTCAATGCCGACGTCTATACATTAAATTAAAAAAAAAAAAAAAATCTGGACAATTATGTTTTTCTTGTCTTTTGGCAAGAGCTTCGTAGCGGACCGTTTATGTTTCAGTATGATACTACAAGAGTCCATCAAGCACACCGTATTACAGAATGGTTTCAGAAGACGGGGGTTAAAGAGCTCGAGTGGTCAAAACAAATTCCTGGTATCAATCCCACTGAGCATATTTCGGATCAGTTAGAGTGCCTTTTGAGAACCAGACCACAATCCCACTGCTAAAAACTGATTTTGGTGATAAGAATCTTGACTAAGGCCCATTAAATTGTTAATCTACATAATAAAACTGTTTTCATTTTGGATTTTAAAAGACAAGAAAACATTAGTAAAGTTAGTTAAAATTTATTCATTAAAACCAACACCACCACCAAATTATATTTTATAGAGTCTCAAAATACCGAGAATATTCCATCACTACTACTCAGTATATTTCGACCCAAAACTACACCGTATTTAAATTTTAATAGTATAATTATTTTTGAATCATACCTTTTTTCTGAAATCATCATTAAAGACTTTTTTTTTTCTTTTTTTAAACAAAAATTATTTTAATTTGTCATAAAATATCTTATCTGTTTTTTTTTTTTTTTTTTTTTTACGGCTATTAATATTTATATTAATGCCCTGCGCGTTCATTTTTTAGAGATTCTCTAGAAATGAAATGATTCAATTTCCCCGAAGAAAAGAAATAGATAACGTTTCAAGCCATTAGCAAACTAGGATTTTTTTTTTTTTTTTTATTATCTTTTTCGTTAAACGGTTTTAAGGGCCGAATACTTTCGAATTTTTAATTAACCCAAAATTCTTTTAAAACTAGTATGTTGTGGCCACCACAAGACTTTCTTCTATATTTACCTATACATATTCAATCAGTAACAATATTTAAAAAAAAAAAAAAAAAAAAGTACGATTTTTTTTTCTAAGTTTTTTTTTTTTTTTTTTTTTTTTTGTTAAAAGTGAAAAAAATCGATAACTTTGTTTTAAATTATCACAGATTTATAGTTCAACCATTCGTTTTAAAGGTATTGACGAGACCTTTCGAAAGATACCCATCTTGAAAATTTATCCCCCCCGGGGGGGTACTTCCCCCCCAGGGGGGGAAGCGATGCCCCCCCATGCAGAAAATTTTTTTCCTAGTTACATACTACTATTATCAATAATTCATTTTAATTTTACAATCACAAGTTTAAAACAACTCTAATTATGCACATTTATACGAATTTTTGTCCTATGCTGCCATGTTAAAAATTTAGATAAAATGCTATCACAGCGCCACCTGTTGAGCTATTCATCCCCAAACATAATCAGCACCAGTTTATGTCGGGGACCAACTAAATACCAAGTTTGGTTAAATTTCGTTAAAAAAAAAAAAAAAAAAAAAATTGCGATATTTTTGTTTTTTTTTTTGTTAAAAGTTAAAAAAATCGATAACTTTGGTTTAAATTATCACAGATTTATCGTTCAACCATTCGTTTTAAAGGTATTGACGAGATCTTTCGAAAGATACCCATCTTGAAACTTTGCCCCCCCGGGTGGTAACTTCCCCCCCCGGTTGGGGGGCAACCGATGCCCCCACATGCGCAAAAATTTTTTCCTAGTTAACTACTACTATTATCAACCTGATCTTTCGAAAGATACCCAATGTGAAAATTTACCCCCCCTGGGGAGGTATTTCCCCCCTAGGGGGGGGAAGCGATGCCCCCCCATGCAAAAAAATTTTTTCCTAGTTACATACTACTATTATCAATAATTCATATTAATTTTACAATCACAAGTTTAAAACAACTCTAATTATGCACATTTATACGAATTTTTGTCCTATGCTGCCATGTTAAAAATTTAGATAAAATGCTATCACAGCGCCACCTGTTGAGCTATTGATCCCCAAACATAATCAGCACCAGTTTATGTCGGGGACCAACTAAATACCAAGTTTGGTTAAATTTCGTTAAAAAAAAAAAAAAAAAAAAAAAAAAAAAAAAAAAATTGCGATATTTTTCCGTTTTTTTTTTGTTAAAAGTTAAAAAAATCGATAACTTTGGTTTAAATTATCACAGATTTATCGTTCAACCATTCGTTTTAAAGGTATTGAGGAGATCTTTCGAAAGATACCCATCTTGAAACTTTGCCCCCCCGGGTGGTAACTTCCCCCCCGCGCAAAAATTTTTTCCTAGTTAACTACTACTATTATCAACCTGATCTTTCGAAAGATACCCAATGTGAAAATTTACCCCCCCTGGGGGGGTATTTCCCCCTAGGGGGGGGGAAGCGATGCCCCCCCATGCAAAAATTTTTTTTTCCTAGTTACATACCACTATTATCAATAATTCATATTAATTTTACAATCACAAGTTTAAAACAACTCTAATTATGCACATTTATACGAATTTTTGTCCTATGCTGCCATGTTAAAAATTTAGATAAAATGCTATCACAGCGCCACCTGTTGAGCTATTGATCCCCAAACATAATCAGCACCAGTTTATGTCGGGGACCAACTAAATACCAAGTTTGGTTAAATTTCGTTAAAAAAAAAAAAAAAAAAAAATTGCGATATTTTTGTTTTTTTTTTTGTTAAAAGTTAAAAAAATCGATAACTTTGGTTTAAATTATCACAGATTTATCGTTCAACCATTCGTTTTAAAGGTATTGACGAGATCTTTCGAAAGATACCCATCTTGAAACTTTGCCCTCCCGGGTGGGAACTTCCCCCCCCGGTGGGGGGGCAACCGATGCCCCCACATGCACAAAAATTTTTTCCAAGTTAACTATTACTATTATCAACGAGACCTTTCGAAAGATACCCATCTTGAAAATTTACTTCCCCGGGGGGGGGGGGATTTTCTCCCCCGGGGGGGGGGAACCGATGCCCCCCCATGCACAAAATTTTTTTCCTAGCTAACTACTACTATTATCAATAATTCCTATTAATTTTACAATCACAAGTGTAAAATAACTCTCTTTATGCCCATTTATACGGAATTTTGTCCTATGCTGCCATGTTAAAAATTTGCATAAAATGCGATCACAACGCCACCTATTGAGCGATTGATCCCAAAATCTAATCAGCACCAGTTTATGTCAGGGTGCAACTAAATACCAAGTTTGGTTAAATTTCATTCATTGGTTCGTGAGATACAGCGTCCACAAAAAAATGATACAGACAGACAGACAGACAGACAGACAGACAGACATTTTTTAAAAACTATTAATTCGTGTTCTCCATATCCCAAAACATGTAAATCCATCAAAAAGTGGACTTCGAAAATTTTCGCGAATCCAATACTTTCTCTATATTACATATAGAAGAAAGTAAAAAAGTAAAAAGAAAGCCCTTTTCTTGTCAACAGATTTTTTAAAACTAAAAAACTAAGCTCGCTCACTAATTGCTTTATAGTAATGCAACGAATTTTTATTAAAAAAGAAAAAAAAATGCAAAGGAAGAATATTAATGCTGTAATTAATGTAAACTTATAATTTGCCTAATCATTATATTAAAAGGTATTTCAAAGTGTATCTTCTCTTAATTTGTCATAAATTATTTCATGCACTGACATTTTTGCGGCCTTGATTCATAATAATAATAGTATGTAGGGATTTTTATTTATTTATTTACTAGCAAACCCATGCGAATTTTTCGCAGTTTTCTTTTCTTGTTTACCTTTAAAATTTGAAACTCATGTATATTATACCAATTTCCCCACCTGATTAAAATTTTAATTTACCAGAAGCCAAATTATTATTAAAACCAGAATAATATTGTGCAATAGTGAAAGTAAAATCATTCAAAGAAAGGTTTCAAAGTAAAATTCACAGTTGACGACCCAGTTTTCATACTTCCGCAGGCAGTACAATTTTAGTATAAGACCTCCATGACACCTTTAAAATTTTTGTCGTTTTGTTGGCGATGACTCTTCATTTATTTATTTTGCCATAATTTTTTATTAAAAAAAAAAAAAAAAAAAAAAAAAAAAGGAAAAAGAAAGAAAGAAAAAACTAATTACTACTTTGATTATACTTTTTATGATTGCACTTTTTTAGTCAATTTATAATAACAATTCATATATTTTAAGGCGTTGCATCTATATCTTTAAAATATTACTATGTTTAAAATGACGTATGCAAAGATTCTGAAGAAGCAACTGTTAAAAATACATTTTCCATAAAATAACCTCAATAGATAAATGTCGTCATTTTTTTCTTATTAGATCATTGAGCTGAGTCCGCGTGCTTAAATATTGTCAATTTATAAACATTATTTTTTATCCTCGAGTATTTTATTAATTACATTATTATCGTATCGTTTCGACAAGATGTAATCGTAACTGGTCCACATTAGAGAAATCTTATATAGATTTTTGGAAAAATGAATTGTTTAAAAAATAATACATCATGCAGTAGAAACACAAATAATAGCACTTAATTCCAAAGAAAAAAGTATGCATATGTTTACTTACTAATTATAATGAAATAAAGAAAAACATTATGAAATTTTGAAATAAATCTCCAAAAAATTTAATTTAACTGCCACTCTTAACTTTCACGAACTTCTTCGGACGCGTCAAACGAAATGTCACATTAAAAAGCACGTGCATTTCTTTCTACCTGTCTATCTATCTATCTTTTTTTTTTTTCCCATTCTTCATTTGAATGGACTAAGGTAATATGACATACAGCCAAAAGTAAAACTTTCACGACGTTTAATACTTTAATTAGGGGTTAAAGATAGTGTTTAGATGTTGAGATGCTATGCATTTAAGGGTTAAATTTTCTAATGTCAAAAGGTTTTTTAAAATTAAATAATTAAATTTAAGCACTGTTTTTTTTTTTTTTTTTTTTTTAAACATTGAACTAAACATATTATTTGCCATAATTAAACAAACAATGGACAATATCCTTTTTTGGGGTTTCGAGGCTGAATCATGCCCAACATATTATTTCAAATTCTCCATTTCCTTGTGAATCTCCTTATAGCATACAAACATTTCCTTATGGAATACAAACATTTCCCCCAGAGTAACCACGTTCCCTAAAACTAGCGGTGAGGGCGAGTCCAAAGGCATGGAGGGGTGTCAAATTGACCAGTAGGTTGGAATTCGGAAAACATCCAGTCATTCTGTGCTCTCCTATTGCTTATTTTCTCTCAGTCAGAAGACTATCATCCTTATTTTAACATTGGGCTCGTTGAGTCTGCACTTAAGCAGAGGCTTCCATGGTCTCAAGAAATGTGGTTGAAGAATACAATACAAATATATACATTATAATGTTGCAAGTTTCCTTGCAGTGGTTACATATGAGGAGTTTTATGACGTAATGTGTATAATACGTGCATTCCTTTATGTCTGTGGTATGTTCAGTACTTTGTGTTTACTCTTTTTGCCTGTGAAACCTTTTCTTCTTCTTTTTGATGCTTCTCAGGACACGCTTTCCTCTCCACTGCCCCTCCCCATCCTCCCTTTTCTCATTTTGTATTATTTTTTAGATTCACACTTTCATTTATATTGTTTTAGAGTAAGAAATAACTAATGAATTTAGTTTTCATAATCAACAAAAGCTTGCCAGATTTCATTTTTCCACGCCTAATTAAACTTAAAATATGAGTTTAATTTTGCAAAAGAAATGAATAATAAGTGAATGAATGAATGAATAAATAAATATCAATGACGCGATTGATTGTTTTAACTATTATTTTCGATTTAGTGGTCAGAAATCCATAAGAAACTCTTTAAAAAAATCTTAGACAGTTTTAATTTATAAGTAATCATAAGTAATTAGTGAAAGTGAGAAGTATATAATGCCACCTAAACCTGCTAGAAATTTATGTTTTCTTTCTTTCTTTCTTTCTTTTAAATCTGCTTATAAATTTTACGTTGATGAAAATGTTTCTTTCTTTTTCATTTTTGAATATATATAAATCATAATAATAAATCTAGTTATAAGGTGAGCCTATGTCTGAAAAACATTCCATTTTTTTTAAACTAATAACCAACACCACCACTAGATGTTAATATCAAAATATCGACCATCTTTCACCATTTCCACTACATATTATTTCTCATCCTAAAACACATTCATTTTAAAATATTAATGCTGTAACTAATGTGGAATAATATTTTTTCTCAAATCATCAAAAAAATTATTTTTGAAACAGCACCTAATTTATCACATTGTGTCTTATTTGATGACTTCTTTACGGCCATGTTTATTTAAATTAATAACCTGTGAGTTCAGTTTTTAATCTTTTATGTAAGAAATAAAATGATTTAATTTCCCTCAAGAAAAGAAATGGATAACATTTCAACACATTAGGAAACTAAGATTTTTTTTTTTTTTTTTTATGGCATAAAATATTCTTTCATTTGCAATTCCAATTAACCTACATTTTTTTATAAAAAGATTGTTTTCTTTTTACTGAGAAAATACTTTTTTTTAAAATAAAATTTAAACACTTTCTTTAAAATGATTATTTTTCATTAACATAATCAATTATTTAAATAAAGTAACTCTTGCAGGTTATTCTATTAGTTAATATATTTCACGTATAAGTTAGAATTCAAAAGATTATTATTTTATTATTATTTTACGTTTAATCTTTATAATACATAGTGTAAGTGGAAAATAAAATATCGATTTTCATCAAAATAGGTTTAATTTATGTTTTATTGTTAAAAATATTTAACTGTTTAATTCACATTTGAATCGATTTGAATTCTTCTAGTTACTAAAGTACTCTTTTATCCAGAGTTTAAATGTTTATAGTTTTCGAAATTTTTTCACTAATTGCAAATATGTATTTATGTTTTGTTTAATATATAAAAGCAGAATAAATATTTAGCAGAAATGTTCCATGAGTTGAAATTTTATATAACATGTATTTATTAATTCATAACGGACAATTGTATGTAATTGGAAAATTCCTCGTTGCGGTGATTTCTATCTTAGTAAGACAGCTTGAATGATATAAATGAGAAAAGAAAAGAAAAAAAAAAAAAAAGAGAGAGAGGGGCTATTACACACTTGGGAATTTTACGACTTGGTAATTTTCGCAATTATTTTTGATAATACTACAGGAAAACTTTAATAAATAAATTGTCATATACATAGCATAAATTTTGATGGAAAGAAAAACTAAGATCTGTTTTGAGAAAAATCATTTCTTTCCGCATAAAAACTCATAGTATGATAATATTTAGAACGTTTATAAGATAGTTTAATGGAGCTTGAATTTTTCTAAAATTTAGATGTCTATTTATATATTACTATGTAAATGTTATCAGTATTGTCGCACCATTTAGACATTACAAGAATATTATTGCATAAACCTCATTTTAGAAATTTTAAATTATTTCTGATAGAGTTCAAATTATTTTTTGCTAGAAAGGATCATTTTTTCAAAATGAAACTTTTAAGCTGTAAATTTTTTACAAAAAGTACTTTTTCTTAAAACATTAAGCGTTTAAAACATTTCAAATGCAAAATTTTTAGAAAAATCCTTTTTAACATCTTATTAATTTTAGTGTTTATTCGAAACACTTAAAAATAATTTTGTTTAATGTTGTTGGAAAATTTCACGTGGCTTAAATGTAAAACCAGTATACTTTGCAACTAAAATACTTCCCATAAGTAACACCGTTAATATCTATGACATGTAAAATGATCAATTATTTGTACGCGTAATTTTAACAAAATAAGCAATTTTAAATGGAAGGTTTGTTAGCTCAAAATTTCTTTAATGAACCGAAATTTCTAATCCCATAGTTTAAAATATTCCATGTCCCATAACTCTAAAATTAATTTTACATGATATATGACAGTTACAGAAGCAAGATTGTGAAAATGTAATATAAAGCATTTAATGTTCCGTATTTAGTTATGCTTTTGTCATGCTCGATAATTCATAGTGATAATTCGGGATATAACTTTAATTGCGTCTGAATCTGAAAATTAACAAACATAATTTATATGGTATTTGCATATTTTTAACGTTAAATTCGAGAATTCTTAACTTCTAAATTGTATTATTCATTATGGAACAATTACTTTATTAATTTCGTATTCTCTCTTTCACTCTTTATAAATGTGTGTGTACACCCCGCGACAAAAAGATAGGTACAAAGGGTTTTTTCTTTAGTTTTTCATAAAATAACATTATCTAAATTGTACTTACCATTTATTATTATCATAAAATAACACTATTCCCGGACTAATTTTTGTTTTAAGACTAATTTAGAAAAGTTTTAAGACTAAAATTTTTCTAATTTAAGACTACACTCCGCGACAAAAAGATAGGAACAAAGTTGTTTTTTTAAATTTTTCATAAAATAACATTATCTAAATTGTGCTGATCATTTATTATCATAACAAAATATTATCATATCAAAAACATATTAAATATTTGAATCATCTTCAAAATATTCATATTCAAAATAATCATATTCAAAATATTCATATTCAAAATAATCATATTCAAAAAAAAAAAAAAAAAAAAAAACTCTTTGTCCCTATCTTTTTGTCGCTGTGTCTTTTTGTGTCTTAAATTAGAAAAATTTTTGTCTTAAAGTTTTTTTTAATTAGTCTTAAAACAAAAATTAGTCCAGAAATAGTGTTATTTTACGATAATAATAAATGATAAGCACAATTTAGATAATGTTATTTTATGAAAAATCAAAGAAAAAACCCTTTGTACCTATCTTTTTGTTGCGGGGTGTATGTACATCTGATTTAACTCATTTTATAATGAGACAATTTTTGTATGAAGGGCACCACAGATTATTTACACAGAACACATCCATGAGCTCCATGGTAACTAAAATTAGGGACCCTGAATAGAAAGAGCATGGACATTGAACAAATATGGCGGACATTCGTTCAAAAGCCAGTCGATCGCCAAAGGACATAATGTATTTTTACCAGCGTGTGGCACTTTTCTTGTAATTATAATCTCAATAAAACATTTTTATTTATCTTTAGTAAGCTTTGCAGAGTACCATTTGAAATTTCACAGAGCGCAATGGTATCGCATATAACAAATTGAACAAACATGGCAGATAGCCTGGTGGTGAATATTCAGTCTCTTTTCATGTATAGTCTCTAACCACTGAAGGATTTCTAACCAAAATGAGATTACAGTGACCCCTACGGGCACTAACCGAAAGCTTCTCAAGTTTTCCGGGTTCGCAATTATTCGTTTTAATTTTAAACCATCTATCTTCTCTTCTGGAATCACTTTTAGCATCAGTATTAAATATTATACATGTGCGTTTTGAAAATATATGATAATTTTGATGTTTTAATGTACTGTAATTGAAATAAATAACTGGCAAATATATAACAATAGTAGAAAAAGAGAAGCACGACAGCTTGTAATTCTTGTTTACGTTTGAACAACAATATACTTGATAATATACAGGGTAACCATAATTTAACTGGCCTATTCAGAACACCCTGTAGCTGTAATTAAAATACGGATTGAGTCGAAAATTTGTATGTAGACATTTCAAAAAATGTGCTCAAAGGTTCTGCAAAAAAAAAAAAAAAAAATCTTAAGAATAAAATTTTAAGAATTTCCGCTCTGAGGTGATATACATCAAAATACAAACAAACATTACAGTCGGTAACAAAAGTGTCCGAACTCTAGAAAAAATCCCTATGTAAAAAAAGTACACTTCATACGGTTTTGTTAAATAAATTTTTGTCGAATCCTGTTCTTATACAGAGGATTTATTTAACAAAAATTACTGAGGATTTATTTAACAAAACCGTATGAAGTGTACTTTTTTTACATAGGAATTTTTGCTAGTGTTCGGACACTTTTGTTACCGACTGTACAGTCAAAATGCTTGAATATTTATGTAATAAATAACTGTGGTCTACTTTAACATTTTCAAATGATACCACATTTAAAACTGTTATTTTTACATTTTGCAAAGATTTTTGTTCAACTTTTTGCAAATGACTGATTACCCGTTCATTTTCCAGCCGCTCATTTTCCCGTTCCTTGGCCAGCTCTTTCCCCAAATCTTAATCTGTGGAATTTTTGCTCACACTGAATCACTGGCGACCAGCTGCGATCAACTTTTGAATGCACTGTTCGTTGGCTGCAGATTTTACAGCTTAATGATGGAGCCCACATTGAACAATATGACCTCCATCGATAAACAGTCTGTAACTTGTAACAAATAACAATTAAATCTGTAATAAATAAAGTTGTCTGTATTTAAAATTTGTAGCTTGTTTGTAGTTTGATGCATGTCTCCTCACAGCGAAAAATTTCAATATTTTATTCAAGTTCTTTTTTTTTTTTGCAAAACATTTGAGCACATCCTTTGAAATGTCAATATACAAATTTTTTATTCAATTCGCATTTTATTTACAGCTACGGAGTGTACTGAATAGGCAATATTTAATTATGACAACCCTGTATTGCATAGACATTATGAAAATAATTTTGATTTATCCAATTAAAATAATAATAATAATAATAATACCACTTTTAGAGCTATAATGACGTCAATTTTACCCTGCAAGTTTAATTTTTCAGAAAATTTTATATAAATTTTAATATTTACGCGTGAATTTCTTTTCATTAAAAAAACAAAAAAAACAAAAAAAACAAAAAAAAAAACAACTCGTAAACTTTATTGGCTACAATTAAAAATTAAAATAAATTATGTATTTTTCTCTAAAAAAGGGCTTCTTCAATTTTTTCGATACTGATTATTATTAATTTTCTTTTCCTTTCAAAAAAAAAAAAAAAAAAAAAAAAAAAAAAAAGATTTTGATAAAATTTTGGCAAATGCAGAATTTAGTTTAGTACGGAGGATTATTAGTTTTTTTTTTTTTTTCAAATTATAACATTACTTTCAAATTATTCAATTGTATTTTCGATAAATTTTCGATTTTGTTAGATGTCCAACCATCGTAAAACTAGCATCAGCGTTTTATCCGTAGATTGAGACTAATAGTCCTCCGCACTTTAAAAAAAAATCTGTAGCACTTTAATATTGTTACAAAATTGTAAATAATTGTGTTCATTTTTGTATAAATTCTTTCAAAGAGGCTTAGTAAGTTGATAAAGTGCTAATTTTGTGCATTTCTAGTCGTTTTAGCGTTGAAATAGCCTTATTTTCCCTTAAAAACGCATTAAAAAGCCCCAGTAATGCAGGTAATGGATTTGGCGCCAAATTTGGCGACTTTTTCCCACCTTGGCGATTTTTTTTGGCGACCTTGGCGAGAAAATCCTTACATGGGATATACCAAATATGGAAGCTGTAAGTTGATTGGTGGACCACTTTCTAGAGTTTTCTCGAAAAATCTGGGTTCCATGGAACAGCATATAAGGAGCGCTTCCTCGCCAAGGCAGTCAGTTCAGTTCAGATCTCAGCCAGCTTCGCTAGTGCTTGCATTGCTCTTGAGCCTCTTTGAGAGAGACTTGCTTCAAGTGTTATTGTTATACAGTTTGTACTGTGGATTTGCTATTGACAGCTGTTGTTTAAGCTGTGGTTACTGCTTGAATTGAAGCTGATAATTGGTTTACTGACCTGCATTTTTCTGGAATTTTCTGTGAATAAATTACTGAATTTTTGTACGTTTGGCCTTTCATTCTCAGACAACTCACGAACCCCCAAGTACGCAACATTTCTGGTGTCAGGAGTGGGGTTGTCTGTGAATGGTTATAGTTAGAGCTATGGAGGAACAGATGAAGAAACTTCTAGAAAGCTTAGATGAAATGAAAGAAGGACAAAGAGAGATGAAAGATAGCCTGAGTCAAGAGATGAAGGAAATGAAAGACACTATGGGTGAAGTTCAGGAAGAAATTAAATCTAATCAAGATGAGATGAAGAGAGAGCTTTCAACGGTGAAAGAATCAATCGAAAGTAAATTATCGGATATGGGAAGCAGAATAGATGGAATAGAAGAGAAAGTTTTGAAAATAGAAGGAACTTTTGAAGAGAAAGCTATGAAGATAGAAGAAAATGTTATGAAGGTTGAAGAGAAAGCTATGAAGATAGAAGAAAATGTTATGAAGGTTGAAGAGAAAGCTATGAAGATAGAAGAAAATGTTATGAAGGTTGAAGAGAGTGTTACGAAAATAGAACGGAGTTTCGAGGAGAAAGTTAAAGAAAACTTTGATCAAGAGCTGAAAGGAAGGTTTTCAGAGATAGAAGGTAAACTGAAGAGAATAGAAGAAGATCTGGAGAGAAAAGTGGAAGAAAAGTTAGAATCCCTGCCCCAGGAAACTGAAAAGAAAGAGAGAAGAATCCAGAATCAGGAATTTATTAAGCTTTCCACCTACGACGGCAGTTCCTCGTGGCATGTATATAAAACGCAGTTTTCCATCGTAGCTGAAGCTAACGGCTGGGACTCTACCGCCAAGTCAGTCCACTTAGCAGCAGCATTACGGGGAGATGCAGCCGAGATACTGAGAAATGTTACTAAAGAAGAAAGGAACGACTTCGAGGCCTTGACTAGAGCACTGGAGCTACGGTTCGGGGAGAAGTGTTCTAAGGACTATAGTCGCCTCCAGCTAAAGTCCCGTTACCAGAAAACGGGCGAAAGTTTTCAAGAGCTGGCAGCGGACATTCAAAGATTGTCACACCTAGCATTCTCAGGCTGTCAAGCTGACACTCGAAACGACTTAGCTCTTCAGTACTTTATCGATGCTGTTCGGGATCCAGAAATTCAAAAAGCGCTGAGACTCTCCAACATCAGAGACGTAGAATCAGCTTTAGGCTATGCACTTAGGATAGAGGCAGCCCAACAAGCCTCCCGTAAAGACCGCCATACTATAAGAGCAGTCTCATTAAATGATACGCCTGCTGATGAGAATGAAATGAAGAGAAGTTTCGCAGAGATCTTAAAGAGATTGCGCAGCCTGGAAAATAATATAGAAAAAAAAGGATCGGAAGATAAAGTGCTGGGGCTGTGGAGGGGATGGTCATGTGAAGAGGAACTGCCTCGTACGACTAACTATAGGAAATCACCCGGCTTCACCATCACTGCAGGGAAACTAAGAGGAGGCCATCTCGCGGGGCGGAGGTTGCCTAAAATTAAAGAGCCCCAATTTACAGTATTTCATGTTTCATCGATGAGTGGCGGCGATAATGGACTTCACGTCTATGGCCAAGTCAACAACGCCACCTGCCGGATGATTCTGGACACGGGAGCCAACGTGACCATCATTAGAACGGATTTGGCTCAAGAACTAAAAGAGAAGATCATCTGGACTCCGCCCTGCGTTAAACTCCAGACTGTGACCGGAGACGAAATCAAAATATATGGAAAAATGAACTTGGCCATCACTTTTGGGAATGCCAGTTACCATCATATGGCATATGTGGCTGATATAAGAGATCCTTTAATCATTGGAATTGATTTCCTGAGAAAGTTTAACTTTCAATTGGACTTCAAGAATAATGAACTGCATTCGAGTTCGGAAGACATCACTGTGTTCAACACTGAAAATCAAGACATTCAGACAATTTGCCAGATAGCAGCCAAGTCTGAAATTTCCATCCCTCCACACACAGAGACAATAGTTTCAGGAACACCACCTACAAAGCAATACTTCCGCTATGGACTGATTGAATACCCGAATACAGACAATAGCCCAAGAGGAGTTCTGGTAGCTTCATCTCTAGTTGATCTCTCAAAGAGTACTATTCCTGTGAGAGTCGCAAACATCAGCGATAAGGTCCGAACAGTGAAGAAGGATGAGGTGTTAGCAGCCTGCACTCCTGTAACATGCATCAACCGCCCCACGCAATCAACTGAATCCAAGTCTTCTGAACAATTAATAACGGAATTACTCAAGAATGCAGAGTTAGGAAAGGAACAGAGATGTGCTGCGGAGAAGCTACTCCAAGAATTTAAAGACCTTTTTTCTCGAACACCTGAAGACGTCGGGAGAACGAACATCACCCAGCACAGAATTGATACAGGAAATCATCCTCCACTGAAACAACATCCAAGAAGACTTCCCTTTGCTAAACAGGAAGAGGTCACTGAACTTCTAAGTGAAATGCATCACAATGATGTCATCGAGCCATCAACGAGTCCTTGGGTCTCTCCCATAGTACTGGTGCGGAAAAAGGATGGTTCAACAAGATTTTGTGTGGATTATCGTCGTTTGAATGACATCACGAAGAAAGACAGTTACCCTCTTCCCAGAATTGACGAAGAACTAAGACAAGCCCAGTTGGAAGATCCTGACGTAAAGCCAATATTACAGCTGAAGGAGACGACCAGCAACAGACCTACCTGGCAGGATATTTCCAGATTCAGTCCCATTACGAAAAGTTATTGGGCACTTTGGGACTCTCTTCATATCAGAGACGGCGTATTATACAGAAAGTGGGAATCTGATGATGGGAAAAGCTTCAGATGGCAGATTTTATTACCAAGATCAAAAATTCCAGCTGTTTTAGAACAACTGCATAGTAGCTCTACCGGAGGCCATTTTGGGGTAATGAAGACTCTGCAGAAAGTTCTGGAACGCTTCTACTGGTGCAAGGCAAAGGAGGATGTGGAGAAATGGTGTAAATCCTGTGATGCTTGTGCTGCACGTAAAGGCCCGCAGAAACGAAGTCGAGGAAGACTGCAACGGTATAACGTGGGAGCACCATTTGAACGGATTGCAATCGACATCTTGGGTCCTTTGCCACGGACCTCCAGTGGAAATAAGTACATTCTCGTCGTGATGGACTATTTCACCAAGTGGCCTGAGGCATATCCCATTCCCAATCAAGAGGCATGCACGGTCGCAGAGGTCCTAGTGCAGCAATGGGTGTCAAGGTACGGCACGCCCCTACAACTTCATACCGACCAAGGTAGGAACTTTACCTCTGATGTTTTCAAAGGACTGTGTCAACTACTCGGCATAGACAAAACCCGGACTACACCCTTACATCCCCAGTCGGACGGCATGGTCGAGAGTTTCAATCGTACCATCCTGAATAACCTCTCTCTTCTAGTATCAAAGAACCAGCAAGATTGGGACTTGAAGTTGCCATTGTTCCTGCTGGCTTATCGAAGTGCTGTCCATGAAACCACCGGCTATACTCCAGCCCAGATGCTGTTTGGACGTGAACTTCGTCTCCCTTGTGATCTCCTGTTTGGTTGTCCACCCGATGCGCCTTCATCGCCACAGGAGTACATCCAGGATCTCCAGACACGATTTGAGGACGTACACAACTTTGCTCGGGAGCGGATTAACATGGCAACGGAGAGAATGAAGACAAGGTACGATCTAAAGGCTACACAATATGAGTTCCAGGAAAGAGAGAAGGTCTGGTTGTGGAATCCTGTTCGACGCAAAGGACTCTCTCCCAAGTTACAGTGCAACTGGGACGGACCATACACAGTCTTAAAAAGGCTGAATGATGTAGTGGTGCGGATCACTAAAACACCTTCATCAAAACCGAAGGTGGTGCACTATAATAGGCTAGCCAAGTACCACAAGTAACGGTAATATTAAAATTAAAAATGTAAATACTGGTAAAATTTGCGCATGCGTAATGTAAATATTTGTATATAAGTACTTGTACATATTTGTGAATTTTGTAAATATTTCTCACTTGATTTTTGTTTCTATTTTGTCGTTATATGCAACTTAATTTTTGTATTTGAGATTGTGTAAATTTGGTTAGTTTCGCCTCATAACCAAGGGTTGCACTGCCCGGGACGTGCAGTCCTTGGGAGGGGGGCAGTGTTACAAAATTGTAAATAATTGTGTTCATTTTTGTATAAATTCTTTCAAAGAAGCTTAGTAAGTTGATAAAGTGCTAATTTTGTGCATTTCTAGTCGTTTTAGCGTTGAAATAGCCTTATTTTCCCTTAAAAACGCATTAAAAAGCCCCAGTAATGCAGGTAATGGATTTGGCGCCAAATTTGGCGACTTTTTCCCACCTTGGCGATTTTTTTGGCGACCTTGGCGAGAAAATCCTTACATGGGATATACCAAATATGGAAGCTGTAAGTTGATTGGTTGACCACTTTCTAGAGTTTTCTCGAAAAATCTGGGTTCCATGGAACAGCATATAAGGAGCGCTTCCTCGCCAAGGCAGTCAGTTCAGTTCAGATCTCAGCCAGCTTCGCTAGTGCTTGCATTGCTCTTGAGCCTCTTTGAGAGAGACTTGCTTCAAGTGTTATTGTTATACAGTTTGTACTGTGGATTTGCTATTGACAGCTGTTGTTTAAGCTGTGGTTACTGCTTGAATTGAAGCTGATAATAGGTTTATTGACCTGCATTTTTCTGGAATTTTCTGTGAATAAATTACTGAATTTTTGTACGTTTGGCCTTTCATTCTCAGACAACTCACGAACCCCCAAGTACGCAACAATATGTTTTTATTAATGCAATAAATTAAAAAAGCTACCATATATTTACTCCAACAAATTTTAAAGGAAGAACTACTTTTTTTATTAACCTACTATTACTCGCAACCCCCCCCCCCCTCTTTTCCCCTAAAAAAAAAAAAAAAAAAAAAAAAAAAAAAGCAGAAGAAGAAGTTCCGTTTAAAAATGTTATTTATAAAGAATATACATACAAAAAAAAAAATACACAAAAGTTTTCAGTTTTTCTTTGTTGGCTCTAGTAGCGCTATTTACAACCGCTTCGGTTCGCATTTTTAGCATCAGTGGCCTATCTCTCCTTTTTAATCTGTGGAAGAGGCTACCATCTACTGCAAATCGAGCTGAATATTTGCTTTTTTAACACAATGTAAGCGTAAAATTACTGAAAATAATAATGCGGTTGTTAGTTTGTTAACACACATTTATATTAATAAAATAAGATTCTTGTCTTGAAATCATACAGAACTGGAAACTCTTTGCAGTAAATGTACGTTAAAAAAAAAAAAAAAAAAAAAAAAAGCCTTCAAAATGTGTGTAAAGTGTGAATTTTAATTAACCTACAACTTTAAACTTAGATAACTCTTGAGACGTTGCAGATAGCATCACAATTCTTTTTATTATTATTATTGTTGAAAAGAACGTGAAAAAGGAACTTAATGGATAAAGCTTTCAAAGTGGCAACCTTCAAAGGTGATACAGTAGTCAAACCTAGTTGCAAAAGTTTGTTTATAAATCTTCCCCACCATATTCAATCAAAATTTTCCAATTTTCATAGCTGATCCCTTAGTATTGCTCTAAAAGGCTTAAGTTTATGAATTTTACAGTTCATTTCCTTAGCAATAATGGGGCTACGGTATCCCGGTCGTTGAATGCCGAGCTCGTAATTGGAAGATTGTGGGTTCGATACTCGAGGCGGCCGTGGAGTGTCGTGTACGCTAATGGTGGCTAATGCATTTAAAATTCATTGTAGCTGTAATTTTTTCCACGTTCCCATTCAAATTACACCTCTGGGGGGTTCACCGAAGCAGAGGTGCCATTCCATCCGTGGAGGATCAAAATTGTGATGGCATATCTCCAGACCATCCTTAGGAGTGAGTCACAGAACGTCACCAGTTGCCCAGTGCGCAGCACTAGTACGATGTTAAATACAACAAACCAACCAACTGTAACAATAATGTTTGCATTTTCACCGCATAAATATGAATTTTTAAAAATAAAAATATGACCTCAAGTTAATATCACATTTTGAAAAACATTTTCAGAATGGCGGGGAACGGATACGAAATTAACTCCTTTTATGGCCTGGTCCTGTCTCACAGTACGCATTTGTAGTGTCATCTAGTGAGATTCTGAAAAATTATTTGATTTCAAAGTTGTAGATTAATTAAAATTCACCTTGTACATCTGTAATGTAGTTTTTACCCGAGTATAACACAAAAATGGCTGAGCGGAATAGAATTAAATGGAGCAGGGGTGTAGGCATGCACTCCACTTAAAATGATTTATATCAATCATTTCAAAATTTTAGTAGGATTTAGAAGTATGTGCAAAAAAAAAATTGCGCATGTACGCATTTCACAGTAATTCGCAGAGTATCGTAAAATTTTACATCTTTATGTTTCAAAGAAGTTAAAAATTACTTTAAAATATAAAACAAATTTCTTTTTCACAGTTAATTGATTTAATAAAACGCCAACTTCTTTTTGGCCGTATTTGATTTTGAGATATTTTTTTGACGCCAATGGATGATTATATACTGCAAATTTTCCTGCTTCTGTAACCAGAAAATAAAAAGAACTCCCAGTAACTTTAATTTCTAACATCTAAAATAATAATGCAAATTTTAAGGACTTGTACATACTTATTAATGATTTATGAAATTTTAATGAAGGTGTGGATAGATAAATGTGCCATCTTTAAACCCTAATACAATTTAAGCGGAAACAAACGAACCGGCTTTACCTTGGAAAAAATTAATTAAAGAACGCCTATTTCGTAAAGTGTTTGTGAACTGAATTTCCTTTACTAAAACATATGCGTTTTTATATTATATAATCTTCTATATTTGAATTTAATTAAAAAAGGAAAAGGTACTTATCCTAAAAAATCTGTTTTTAAAATAACTTGTAAAAGAGTGCAAATTTATTGGATATACTGGAGTACATTGGAAAATTCCCTGTTTAAAAGGGAAAAAAAAAAAAATAAAATAAATAAATAAATAAAATAAGTAAAAGAGATAATTCTGCATACTATTATTTATTTTATGTGTAAATAGAATTTTAAATTTAAAGATACTGTACAAACTGTGAAGCAGATATGTGTATTTTCACAAAAGTTAATGTATAAAGAACTAGACGTATGTGGCTTATGAAAATACAGTTAAGGGGCCCGCTTCACTCACCGCCGCCGGAAGACGAAGCTAATGGTATTCTATGGGAAATTTTTCTTTACAAATAACTTATTAACTAATACATATTTTTAAATTCTGTTTTCACATTCTGAAAATTCCCAGATATTAAATTGACGCACCTTTTTTTAAAAAATTATTTTTTTAATTTTTTATATTTTATTTTGAAGCTGCAAAATACGAGTTTTCAATATGTGAATTTTTTTCATTTTGCAATTTCAGAATAAAATATTAAAAATTAAAAAATACATTTTTATAAAAGGTCCGTCAATTTAACATTTGGGAATTTTCTGAATGTGAAAACATAATTTAAAAATATGTATTAGTTAATAAGTTATTTGTAAAGAAAATTTCCCCATAGAATAACATTGGCTCGGGCTTCCGGCGACAGTAAGTGAAGAGGGCCGTTAATGCGAAAGCATCATTTTCTAATAACAAAAATGAAATATCAAAAGGAAAGCAGTAGTTCGTAAACAGTTCTTGAATTTCCATTATAAAGGAAAGAAACTGCAGCCTATTTTTTCACTGTAGTTATAGATATAAAATTCTATACATAACAGAAAGGCGCCAGTACTTTAGTATTATTATTATTATTTATTAATAGTCTGTTCTTCTATGGTAAGACTTGTGGTAACCGTGTTGTATTCCTTAGCAATTGTCACTATATTCATTTCTTAAAATTTATTTCGTAAGTATCTCTTAATTTTCATTTAAGTATTTTTTTAACTTGATGCGACAGCAAAGTAGAAAGAGATTTTTTTTTTCAGTTGGTCTAAATATACAAATAGCGTTAAAAAAAAAAAAAAAAAAAATCTTTATCTTAAAATATGAAATTGCGTTCTTTAAAAAAGGTTACTACACTCATTTCTAGAAATTACTTTTGCACCTTTTCCTTCAATTTTATTTTTAATATATATATATTTTTTTTAACTTGTTTTTATTTAATATATTTTATAACTTATTGCCGAAAGAAAAAAAAGTACGTTTGGTAACAAACAGTTTTCCTATTTTTTTTTTTTTTTTTTTTTTTTGTATGACAGCAATAGTCTTGTCATCCTAATGCACTTTTGAATTATTTAATCTTCTAAATCTGAGTTTATCAAGAAAGTAAAAATTATAGCCAAAAATACATTTTTATCATTATTTTTGTAAAAGACTATTCTATAGCATTTCCTCCTTATAGATTATTGATTTTAAATCCTTTACTGCAAAAATAATACAAACTCTTGTTTCATGGATAAATATTAAAACTTACAAAACAGAAATACACTAAAAAAAATGTCAGACACAGTCAAACAAATTCAGAGAAAGACGAATGTGGGAGAATGCTCCACATGTTAGATGTTACCCAAAATATCATCTTTTGAAATCTTATTTTATATCCTAAAAATGTCAACGTTCAAGACTTTATTATTATGTTTTTGTCTTACTCGTTTGTATTTCATTTATCTTTTTCGACAGATATAATATTTAACTTCTTGCGCAAAGAAACATTTATCAAAAATTCTGTCGTTTGAGCGCTCAAATTTGCTGAATTTGTGATTGATTTTTATTTACGTTTATGTAAAATGATTCTTATTTTTGAATAACGTAAATAGCGTGTGATAAAAAAATCACAATAAAAAGAAATATATATTATTCAAAAAGTATTGATCGTGCACACTGCAGTTTTCACTGAATTGCACAAAAAGATATATATATATATATACAGGGTGTTTATAAAGTCCCGGACCCATTTTGATGTTTAATCTATAATAATAAAAGAAGATGTCTGTCTGTCTGTCTGTCTGAGCATCTATACGTTCAGCCCCTACTGAACGCAGAAGTATAAAATTTGACATACCCCGTCAATTCATCGCCGTCAAAACATCGCCTGTCAAAACGTCGCCTAGTCAATAACATCGCCTCGACAATAACATAGCCGATAGAAAACAAAGCGTTTTTTTTTTGTTAATAACAATTGATTAGGCCAAACATTAGAAGGAAATCCTTGTTTTTTTTTTTTTTTTTTTTTTTGGTTTGTTTGTTCAACTACATTTTAAAGATTAAATATAAATGTCAGATTTATTTTTTAGGTCATGACGACACTATTTTTGACATCTTTCTTTTTTATTACACGCTTCTGTAAACATAAAAAAGTTTTAATTTCAACTATGTATCTACGTAAATATGTATATTTAAAGAAAGTATAGGAATAATGAAAACTTTCGATCACAAGTTTTCAATGGATCTACACGTTTTGAGATCGCTTAAATATTTTTTAAAAGTCACCTTTAGAAAATGTCTGTGTACTTCTAAAATTTTGTAGGCGCTGTATCGTTTTGTAGACGCTGTATCGATTGAAGTAATTGGTAAAATTTAACCAAACTTGATACTTTGTAGACCTTAACTTAAATTTAATTTTGATTAGATATTGCGGTGCCAACAGGTGGCACTGCTATGCTGTAATTTTCCCTCTTTTAAGGAAAATCTATATTTCAGCTTCTATGGGGCTATAAATGCACTAAACTTGGCATGTGGAATGGATATTATGTGAAATAATGCTGATTCGATTTAAATGCAAATGGACCGATATCTGGCGTTACTGTGGTGCAATTTAATCCCATTTAGGTGATGGCAATATCTCAACGTCTATAATATATAATTGGACTAAACTTACTACCATGTACAGTCGGCAACAAAAGTATCCGAACACTAGCAAAAATTCCTATGTAAAAACAGTACACTTCATACGGTTTTGTTAAATAAATCCTTATCGAAATATGTTCTTACACTGACTACGAACTGGATTCGACAAGGATTTATTTAACAAAACCGTGTAGCCATGACACCATCTAGTATTTAAAACTGCACCGACACGCAATGCAATGTATGGATTGTGAGAAGTTATGCTTATTACATTTTTGTGCATATAAATCGGTGAGATACCCTGTTATAAACAATGACATAGAAGATAGAACATTTTTTGTGATTACCACAACATAGGTTTTTTTTATTACTTTCCTTTATATTCAATCAAAAAATAGTTTTGATTTCGTGAACATTTCAGACTTCCTTTTTTCGCTGGATTTACACGTTTTAAGAGGTCCAGAGCACGATTAAGTCTTTTTTAGAAAATCTTTGTCTCTCCGTCTGCCAGTACATGTGACAAAAAAATTGTGGCAGCTATATCTCAGAAACTACAGAGCAAAATTTAATGTAAATTTACATGTAGCTGCACCTTACATAAATTAATGCCTATCAACTTTCTGTGCAAATCGCTCACCAGATGGCGCTGCTATACTGCAATATTTCCCAATATAGGGAAGGCTATATCTCAAGTTCTGTACTGAGTTATCAAACAAAACTTGGTAAGATGGGCATTATAACACATTATACTGATTCAGTTTGGGTGCATATCGACTAATAGGTAGCGCTGCTATACAAACTTTTTTTTTCTAGGAGAGGCTATATTTTAGATTTTACTGCATATAAATGCACGAAACTTAGTATGTAAGAAATGAAGATTATGAAATCCTTTATTAGTTCAATTTGGGTGCATATCACCCGAAGGCAAAGCTTATGTGCTGCAATTTATCTCAAAAATAATCTGGTGTGTCACCCACACGACTTTCTCTTACCCTGAAATTTAATACTATAAATACAGGTTGCAGATTAAAAGGTAAGATAAAGAGTACTGTTATGTAAACCTGCGTTAAACAATTCATATTAGGCTTCTGAAGAGTTTTATATGATAATTAGTTCTGTGAGAGGGGGGCTACCGCCCCCCTCAACCCCCCGTTTCATTAATGCACCTACATTTATATAGAATTTAATTCGGTTATTAAAAAATAATTTATTAATATTATAATTTAAAAAAATATATCTTTTATGATAATGCAGACGATTTCCATATTAGAGAAGTAGTATAACACCAAATATCTAAAAAAAGCCCATTTTATTCTCAATATTTAAAAAAAAAAAAATGCGATTTTTTTTCTAAGTTTTTTTTTTTTCGTTAAAAGTAAAAAAAAATCGATAACTTTGTTTTAAATTATCGCATATCGATGGTTCAACCATTCGTTTTAAAGGTATTGGCGAGCTCTTTTGAAAGATACCCATCATGAAAATTTACTCCCCTCGAGGGGGGACTTCCCCCCCAGGGGGGGAGGCGAGGCTCCTACATACACAAAATTTTTCCCCAGTTAACTATCTCTATTAAAAAAATATATATTCGTTTCATTTGGTTTAGTGCAGTGTATAGACGTTAAACTCTACTTACCTGCAATTTGCCCCATAGACGTAATGTATTAGAATTCTCTTGATTGTCCCTGTACACGAACCATTTGCTTGATCTTAACGAAAAGCTTACTGTAGCATCCCTATATGATACACATTTAGAATACAAAGTTTGAACTTTCTGCGATAATTTGTTTTTGAGATATGGTGATAACAGACACACACACACACACGCACACACACACAGAAACACACACAGACATACACACAGACCATTTGCTAAAAACATGATTTTCGTATTCAGGGAACCTCAAAACGTGTAAATACAACAAAATCCCGCATTCGAAAATTTGACCCAAAAACAATACTTTCTCTACCTTATGGGTAAGAGAAAGTAATAAAATAGGAATGTTAAATCTCAACTTTTAAACATATACATGCATCAGACTTAATGTATGAGATAACCATTATGAAAACGGATGCCAAATTAATTTGGGTATATATCGGTAGACAAGTGGCCCTGCTATAGCTTATATAAAGCAAGGTAAAAAAATAAGAGAAAATAATCTGGTATGACTACCACCCCCCTCAACCCTACGTTTCATTATTGTAACTACATTTATAGAGAATTCAAATCTGTTATTAAGTTCGAAAGTTCATTTAAAATTATTTAGACAACTTTCACACGCATCATTCCTTAAAACTTGTCAATCTTGAACAAACTTTTCTAGTAACACACGTATTCACTTCAAAATACGTCTTTTGGATCGCCTGAAATTATCATTATTATTTTAATTTATTCTAACAGACACAGGCAAAGATCAGACTATAAAACTTGACTTCGGTATACAGGAAGCCTCAAAAGTGTAAATATACAAGAAAACAATCGATAAATATTTAGCTTAAAAAATACATTATTTACCACATAATTTTAAGGAATTAATTTCAATTCTTGAGGAGCTTTCCTAGAGATGGTAAAATATTATATGTTACAGTATATTATATTAAAGCACTTCCACTAACAAATAAAGAAGAATGTTATGGCTTAAATATTGGCAGCACTGTATATCTTCTGAAAGTTATGTACGCATCACATGGTGCACATAAATATAATCCTACATTAATATAATAACACACAGCACAACCTGAAATACACTTCCATCAATTTTCAAGTATTGACGCATTATATTATAGTTCTTTTGTGTAGCCCTGTAAACGAACAGTGAATGATTTCTATATCATATTCTACATGAGGTATTTTTTTATGCATATAAAAAACATATATTCATTTCATTTGGTTTAGTGCAGTCTATAGATCTTACACTCTTCTTAACTGCAATTTCCCCCATAGACGTAATGTATTTGAATACTCTTGAATGTCCCAGTACACGAACGATTCACTTCATCTCAACAAAAAGGTTCGAGTAGCATATTTATATGATATACATTTATAATACCAAGTTTGGAATATCTGCTGCTATTTGTTTTTGAGATATATTGATAGCAGACATACACACACACACACACACACAGACCTACCGCTAAAAACACGATTTTCGTATCCAAGGGACCTCGAAACGTGTAAATATAACAAAAACTGACGTTCGAAAATTTTACCCTAAAACAATACTTTCTCTACCTTATGGGTAAGAGAAAGTAATAATAATAATAATAATAATAATAAATAAATAAATAAAACGATGGCAAAGTATTCTTAAAAAATCATAGAATTATTGTAAAATGTGCAATTTTTAACTGAAAATATTTTTTTTATAGCATTTACTAGAATCATAGAATTATCTGTAATTCAGAAAAAAAAAAAAAAAAAAACGTATTTTAGATTAATGCGTCAAAAAAAAAAAAAAAAAAAAAAAAAGAAAAAAAAAAAGAAAGGAAATATAATTTCCGGAATAGATCTAGATTCACAGATAATATATTTTAATAGCCGCCAGTTTGACATCAAGTCTGACTCCGCTGCTTAGAAAACCAGACATCCTATCCTAAATAATAACTTATCATTCGGCTATGTTTTTGCCATCGATGATTTTAGCACAGCGATGTTTTTGTGGCGATGTTTTGTCGTCTATGTTTTGACGTGCGATGTTTTTTCCGGCGATGTTATGACGCGATACCTTCATCAGGGGTTTCATCAGGGAGGCCTAACTAAATTATGAAAATTAGGTGGCAACTTGCGTTCACACACAGACAGAGTCCATCAGTCAGTCAGTGATGGGCGTAACTATATATGCTGATTATTATAAAGTTTCTTTAATTAATGACATGGCTAAGTTATATTTTACTAAGTTTCGATTTATATATTCCACCCACTACACATTAAGTTCCCCCTCCCCCCTACTAAAAATTCATTTTAAAATATTAGTACTGTAATTAATGTTAAGTATTTTTTCTTCTCAAACCGTCATAAAAATATGTTTTAAAACAATAGCTATTTTAGTTTATTATAAATAACCCGCTGACTTTTTTTGTTTTTTACGACCATTAATATTTACATTCAAGCCCCGTGTGTTCACTTATTAATCGCTTAAGTAGAAATTAGATGATTTAATTTCACTGCAAAAAAAAAGAGAGAGAGAGAGAGAGAGAACATTTCAAACAATTAGCGAACTAAGTTTTTTTTTTCTTTTCTCCTACAATGTTTTTTAGCAGACAGAAAAAAATTCTTACATTCTCATTTCCAATCAACCTACATAAAGTTTTTTTTTTCTCCTTTGAATAAATTTAAACACTTTCTTTTAAATAATTGTTTTTCTTTAATGTAATGAATTATTCAAATAACGTAAATCTTTAAGGTAATTCTCTGAACTAACACATTACAGATGAATTTTGGAACTAAAATAAATAAATAAATAAAATAAATAAATAAATAAAAGAAAATAAAAGAAACACTATTTACTTTAATTGCTTGTATACTTACTCTTTAATGTAAATAATTAATGGAAGTGAAAAATGAAATATATATATACATATATATATATATTTATCGTCGTAATACATTTGTTTAATGCAATTAGTTAAAACAATTTATCTGTTTACTTCGCATTAGATATCAATTCACCTTATTACTAAATTCATTTAAATTGCTCTGCCGCATCAAAATTTAAATATTTTTAGTCTTTGAAAATTATATTTGATTTATTATTAATAGCAAAATTTTATTATAGCAAAAATGTTTTATTAATAGCAAATGTTTTATTAATAGCAAAAATGTGTTTAGCGCAGGAAATCAGAATAAATGTTTATAAAAATACTCTATGAATAGAATTTTGTATGATACATATGTATTATTTATTTGTTTATTTTTCATAAATAAACATTTATAAATCACACATTGATATTATTTTTTGAATATATTCCTTTAGAGGAGAACCCAAATTTTGACTCATATTCAGTATGCAAACTTTTGAAATAATTTTTTTTTACACTTTTCCAAGAATGTTAAAAATTATTGATGACTTCGGCTTGTCTGTCTATCTGTCCGTCTGCCTGTTCGCACTCTAACTCCCGTAAAAATTCATAGAATTTCTTGAAACTGATATATGTTATTCAAGTTCACTATCGGATGTTTCCTATTGAAAATGGAGTAAATATCACTATTGGTTTGTGTACAGAGATACCCAAAAGTATCCCAAAACATTGCGTTCTATGAGATGTATTTCTATAAACCATATTTTAATACCTTTTTACATAAATCTTAATGAAATCGAAAATGTTATTCAAACTCACTATTGGATGTTTTCGACTGAAAGTAGAGTAAATACCACCAATTGTTTGTGTACAGGGACACCCAAAAGTATTCCAAATCATTACTTATATTACAGATATTTCTATAAACCATATTTTAATAACTTTATATTGCACAAATATTAATGAAATTGGAATATGTTATTCATATGCACAAAATAATGTTTTCTATACATATAGAATATAATACGAATAGCATTAACATTTACAGGTTCTCACAAATATATTCAGTCACATTAAGGGATAGTATGGAAATTTTCTGAATTACATTTTCAGTTACATTAAGCATTTTTAACACTTTTTAATAATTTGTTACTGTGGGTATGATTTATATTAGTGCATCTGTCTGTCCGACTTTCCGTCTACCTATCTGACCTGACTCCAGCGTCTGTAAATATTTTCAAAATTTCTTGAAAATGATACATGTTATTCAAATTCACTAGGGAATGTTCCCTATTTAAAATGGCATTAATAAGTCCTGTACAACTGGTTTTTGTACAAAGATCCCCCAAAAGTGCCAATGCATTGTGTTTTAGGACAGACATTTTTGTAAATCCCACTTAAAAAACTTTCTACTGCAAAAATCAAACAGAAATTGACATTTAATAGTAATAAGCTAAAATAATGATTTGTATAGAATATTATATGCTTAAGCATCAGATTTACAGGGCTACACTAAAATATCCAAATGCATTAAGGGCTGTATTTTGAAATTAAGGACTGCATTTCCGTTTCGTTAAGCATTTTTAACTCTGTCTAACAATGTTTAACCTTTAAACGCCTGATTAAAAAAAATAATAATTTAGAATTATTTTTCGGAGATAAATTGGTTTTCTTAGATAAATCAAGGGAAAAATACTTTTTAAAAATCATATTTTATTTTAAGTATGCTTTGCGACTAAAAATCAGTTTGTTGCGAGTCGGCAACATAACACCTGAAATTTAACTGAGAAAATATTTTTCCTTCTTAAATTCTAAATATGAATGACATGTAATACATACCTTTCTTTTCCTTATAATAATTATTATTTGATCACTGCAGAATACAAGAAGGTAATTGCATGCTTCCAAACAAAGCAAAAAGCACATTGTAGCAACAATTTAAAAAATAAATCTATCTTTATTCTTAAACAGCATTAGAGTTGCCATTTACATGCTGAAAATTTGATTGAATAATACTATTAGTATGTAATTTATTGGCAACATCAGGCATATAGATTTAATATTATTCTAATAGTATTTTAGAAGACAAAATTAACATACGGCATTTAAGGGTTAAGAGTGATTATGAATTCAATCAGCCTATATGTCTGTCTTTCTGTCCTTCTGTCTATCCGTTGTGTGATAATGTAGGCGAAGAAGATCGGAGCTTATGCGATATGTATACGTACAATTGGAATGTGTTAATAATGAATGCGTATCGCATGATTTTTCGTTCTTGTTTTAATTTTTATGTAGGAATTTAAATATAATCGATTACTGCACTCATTTTTAACAGTATATGTCAAATAGGTAAAATTAAGAGAAGAAAAATTAAATAATGATAATAACTAGTATCGCTCCATGATCGAAATTCGACCAATTTTTTAAGTAATAAATATAAAAACTCAAAATTTCCGTGTAAACAATGTTCTTAGTAAATACTTTATCCTTGAAAAAAAAAAATCACTATCATAATCTTTATTTACATGATGTTGCATATCCCCATGAACTTTTCTATCTGTTTATCTCCCAATTCAACCTATCAAAATTCTTCTGGGTATTTCAATAACAAAGAACCCAGTGTATATTGAAGTCAGCAGGTTAAAAGAAATAAAATTATGCTCATCTCTGTTGCCTGAGAAATAAGAAATAAAATAAAATGTTAAAAAATAATGTACTCACTTCTACTGCCAAAAGATAAAAGAACGTTACAATAAAGCAAAGAGGAATTTTTTTATGTGACATTATGTTTGAGATTTTAAAATATATATAGGGTAAATAAATTCAGAAAATACGCTAAATCATGAATCTTTATATCGAATTGGGGAAAAAATCGTTTGTACCTTTAACATCTTTTTCTATAGGAACTTTAAATACAAAACATTATACGTATATACAATGCAAAATGTATAAAAATAATGGTGTTTTTGTCTGCTTTCTGGGCATCATATGATAATGAATCATACATTTCGAATGGTATTACATTTAAACCTAAACTCTTATTAAATATAGGCTAAAGACAATTTTGAAGTTTTCGTATTAATATGTGAATGATGATAATGATAATAATAATAACAATAACAATACATGAAGTTAGTTGAAATTATTTTAAAGTCGTGAGTTTTAATCATTCCCATCTTGAAAAAAAAAATGTATATAAAGATCAGAGAATTTTATGATAAGGTTTTTATGAAAAAGTCAAATCATTGTAGCAGATATGATTTATAGCCTTCAGATTGAATAGATGTACCTTTTTTGTTAATCGTATTTTAAATTATACACACATACAAAAGCTAGGTACAAAAGTTTAATTTTGCTACTCCAGAGTAACATGCAGAATTCCCACGCTTTTTATTTCATTCTTTTATTTGTATTTGTATTTGTATTTGTATTTGTATTTGTATTTTTTTTATTTAATACCATTGTTTTGAAATTGTAATGTTTTATTTATTTATCGAAGGAAACGATTGATAAATATTACTATTCGGAAATAGTGGAATAGAAGGTTAAAAGTGTATGAAAACCATGCAAGATTGGTTTTTTAGGCAACAGTACACTGTTAACATTTTTTTCCTAGGTTGAACTAAAACATTGTACTACTGTAGCTGCAACCATGAGATGGTGAAAACTTTTACCATGATTTGGTACTTGTTCTTCCAAATCTCGGTACTACAGAAGTTGTAACCATAAGATAGGGAGCTCATTTACCATGATATGGTGCATTTTTTCAACAAGAAGTACCAAATCATGGAAGAAAGTTTTACCATGACATGGTTGCAACTACTGTAGTACCAAATTTTCATTCAATCAAGTATCAAATTTTGGTTCAACATTGAACTGAAATTTTTAACAGTCTAAAGAAAAGAAAAAAGTTTTTATTTATTTCTGTTCTTTTATAAGTTAATGCCATGTGAGTAAACTTTAGAAGGGGTTAATATCATTTCAGTGAAAGAAAAAAGAAAGTAGAGGATGTGTATATATTTTCTGAAGTTATGAATTGGTTACAGCCGACGTGAACTAAACACTACACCCCGAGACGATTTTTGTTATTTACCTTGTATAATATGACTGATAGTAATTAATAAATTACCATCCATACAATATGAATTTTTACTGACTAGAGAACTAAGATTTCTTTTTTCATCAATGATTTTTCCTAAATAAAAAATCGTAGCTTTTATACGTCATATTTAGATAGATTAGTACGTTGTCTTAATGGATTCTCAATTATTTCAAAATTAGGTAACTTTTAAAATGTTAATCTATAACGTTTTTTTTCAGAACTGTTAGTATCTTTTAGATGTAATATAAACTATTTTTTTTAGAACTAACTGAATTTTTTATTTTTTATTTTACAGATACCTTAATTGCTAAATTATTATTATTATTATTATTATTATTATTATTTTTTTTTTTTTTTTTTTTTTTTTTTTTTACAAGATTTATTTTTTTAAAATAAAACATTTGGTCCGCGATACTTTTAATATACTTTCTATAAAAATAATTTTTCTTGAAAATTATAACATTAAAGATTAATACTAAGCTTTTAGAAATGTAATTTTTAACATATTATTAATTTTAGTACTTATTAGAAACATTTTAAGTTATTTGGTTTCATGTAGTCGGAAATTTTGCATGTTGCAAAAATGTGAAACTAGCGTATTTTTTAACTGGAAAGCTTCCCATGGACAAAATCGCTTATATCTTTCTATTCTACGTAAAAGATCTCAATAAATTGTACATATAGTTTCGACAAAATAAACATTTTAAGGAAAATGATCATTAACACAAAATTGCCTTAATGAGCTGTGATGCCGAGCTCTAGTTTAAAATATTCAAAGTCTCATAACTCTTGCGAAGCTATGGGCAATTTGATATGCTACATAATGTGAGTTGAGTGAAATAAGATTATGAAAATGCGTCATAAAACATTTAACATTCTGCATTTAGTTATGCGTTTGTCATGCTCGATAATTCACAGAAATAATCCAGTACACTGTTAAAAAATTCTGTAAATTTAATGTAAATATTTATCCAGAGTCTCTGTAAATTTACAGTAATTCTTAGTTAAATGTGAATAATCGAGATTCTCAATCTTTATTCTGTATTTTTACCTAATTTTATTATTTAATTTTTTAATTAAAATTGAAAATGACTGTTTCTACTCTAGAAAAAGCATTCATTCTAAGTCCGGAATATATTCTCAACAATAATTAATTAGATTAATATTAGTTATTAAAATGAATGTATAAAATAAGTTTTTTAACATCTCCTTTTATTTTTCTCTGTAATTTTACGTAACACTTAAGTAATAGATTGCACAGAGTTTTCTGTTGAAATTTTTAACAGTGTATATAAATTTAATTTTGTGTGAATCAGTTTTCCCAACGTTAAACTATTGGATTCTTAATTTTCTATTTTTTCCCCCACTTGTATTACTCATTACATAATGCTTAATTTTTGTTCATTCTATGTCGCTTTATACACAGAGTACCCCAAAAATATTGAAACCCGGTTTAATTCTTTATCAATGAAAGATAGATGGATAGTATAAAATCCAAATTTTTCAAAATAATGTATAAAATTTGTCCACTTTTGTAAAACTTTTGTCCCGTTAATTTACACCTTATAAATATTTACACGACTCCTCTATAGTCAAATTTGGTCAATAAGAAATATTTTATATTAATGTAATACTATTATTACAAAAAAATCTCTTATAGGTATGTTTAAAATTGAGTGAATCATATTCAATTGAAAATTGATAGAGATGTAAATTTGCGATATACAAGAAAATGATAAAATCATGGTAATATCTACAATATTTATTTATTTTTTATTTGGGGTAGATTTGTGGTCCAGTTATGCATTCTTAAGTGTTTTCAATAGTAAGATTGCCAATTTTGTTTGAAAAAATTATTGTGAGAAATGAATTACGTAAGTATGTAATGTATTTTAAAATTTATCCCATGTTTCAAAACGACTTTCTAACATATTACCTCATATAAGATTTTTTTTCTTTCATTAAACTGTAATTTAATCATTTAAAATATTTATTTTGAAATGATTTTTATTAACTGCATAACGATAAAAATTGGATAAAATTGTTAAACTAAAGAGTTTTAGAATTTGCTTATACACAGAGAAAAATTTCTGTAACTGACATCTAGAATCTAAGTTCTGGCTCTAGAAAAAATGGTTCCATGTCATCCTTATAAATTCTAGTCCCCTTGGAAAGCGAGTTCTAGAAGCCCCTACAAGAATTCTAGAGCATTTGCCTATATTCTCGAGGGCAAAGTTATTTAAAAATCTCTGCAAATAAATGAGACTACAAGAGGCGGGCTTCAGCAACTATAATCTTGGTTTATAACCCAATTCTAGAAAATCAAGCGAGAATTTCTCGCAATATAAATGATTCAGAATATTTAAAGTATTCAGAATGTTGTTTCACCATCTATAAATGTGTACACTAGAAATTCTCGTTCATTTCGTCTGTTCAGTTTATAGGCGTGCCTTATGCGCATAGCTCGGAAATCTATATTTCTAGTTAAGGGATTTAGAAAATGGCCACTTATTCATTCTAGAGGAAGGCGGTGTTTTTTTTTTCTCAGTGTACGAAGGTGCTATACCTGTAACATATTCTATATTCCATAACAGTTTAGTTAAAGAAAAAAAAATCTGTTAAAAATAGAAAATTTCTGTAATAATAGAAAATTCCTACAGAAAATTTATTTTTTCTAAAACTACAGAAATTTAGTTTTAAATAACATCTCAATCTGCCAAAAATAAATAAATAAATAAAAAGAAGAAGAAAAATCTGCAACCAGATAAAGTTTGTAACCACTGATAAAAATTTCATCTGATGGTCACATATTTTTTCTGTTTCATATACTGAAAATCAATATCAATGCTAAGTAGTAGCGAAACGAATTGTGCTTTCGTGACTGCTAGTTATATCGTTGCCTTCAATTAGGTATCTCGCTCGGTTCTGATTGATAGAACTGGCGAAACTTATTTAATGTAAAGATTTTTACGGGAAAAATCTGTTGTGAAAGAATTCTTGGTATTGTTCATTTACAGTAAATTTTTGTGTATGTATAACTGCCTGTTAATTTTATTCATGTTCTTCTTCCATGCTCCACTATCTCGTCATCAATATCTGCCCTTTTTACACAATGTGAGTATAAGACTAACAAAAATACACATCAAATATTTACTACACATAATGCATAAAGTATCGGAAATCTTTTGTATAAGTCTATAGATTAATTGCTACTCCTATTTACACTACTTTTCCATGGAAATACTGATTTTAATAATCTTAATAATATATGCTAATTTTATTATGTTGAATGCTGTGTAATAATGTTAACAGACATTTTAAAATAATGTTGTCCATTAACCTTAATACATCAAAATTCTTTTGTGTATCTCTATAAATTAGCTACAAACACTACATATATTAGAAACTGTACCGCTAATTCTATGTAACATAAAAATATTTGTACCAAATTACAAGTCAGTAGCATGGTTTTTGTTACTGATATCGCGGTACAGAGACCCTTATATTAAGAACGGAGAACCTTTAAATGAAGTTTTGGCAAATATTTTCTCTACAGCTTTTAGAAGTATGAAAGCATAAAGTGTGCTAAAAGACATTGACATATTTTAAACTTTATCATATAAAATCAAACAATTGACGTACAAGAGTGGCACTTGCAGTAGAATTTTTCTTACGATAAAAGAATTTGTTAAGAAAATTAACAATTTATTTCCAAATTTCACTCATAGGTGGCGCGTTGCACTTTAAAAATAGCAAGAAAAAACAAAAGATTGGGGGGGGGGGGAAGGAGAAGCAAGCAATTAAAATATACTTATTGGGTTGATGCGACTACCATTTAAATGCATTCGAGCTATAAGAAGCTTATATATTAAAATATTGTAATAAATTTCACAAAATAAATGGTCTGTAACTGTTTACCTTACGTTTGTTTTTTTCCCTTGTTGTTTTTAAAGTACAGCGTCATCTATGAACAAACATTTGAACCAATTTTGTTTATTATCTAAACAAAATTCTCAAACGTGAGAAACGTTCTGGTACAAACCACACTCTCATACGTCAATTATTTGATTTTGTATTTGATGTTTAAAGCGTTTCAGAAACTTTAGACTCACGCTGAGTAATTTAGAGTTACTTTTTTTTTTTTTTTTTTTTTTAATAAAATTGAAAGCAGATTTAATATTTAATACATGAAATATAATTATTTTCATGACCTACTCTTAAAAACCTTGCCAGTCTTACTTTTAGGCGGTAGTAATTACTTAGCTTCATAAATATTTGTTAATTAAGTTTTTAGTAATTTTAATTATAAATCACTGCCTAAAAGCAGTATAAGTTTTTCCTCTACTGAAATTTATTTTTAATATAGTACATTCATTATTTTATTACAAAATGTTATTAATTTGATCTCGAGAAAACATTTCCGGTCACTAATTTTCTTGCAAAGGATTAATTACATTAGTCAAACTAGTATTGGATCACTATTGTATGAATTTTGAATCAAATAATAATAACAATAATAAAGGCAAATAAATATTAGAAATAACACTAATAATAAAAAGAAAAAGATCCAGAATACGAATACAGTCAAACCTGTTCAAATTAATATTTGTTCTGTAAATTTTTTAATTCCGTTGTTTAGATTCTACTGTCACAAATCAATCTGATTGAATTTATTTTAGAAACTTTATAGTAAAAATTAATCGAAAATGTCCCAAATTAAACAATATATTCTTAAGTAGACGCCTTGATAAACACATTCATTAGAAATATTAATTTGAAGCTGATAAGAAAAACATAGCTGAATGATTTATAATAAAATTTATCATCTTCTGACCATCTTCTAAAAACTGTATTGTGGTATTAAAGAAAAATAAAACTAGAATGAGAAGACTACGTTGTAAATCTTAATTTCTTACAGTTAAATTACACAAACTTAAAATATTAAATTAAATTTAGCATAAGTTCCAAACAGGCTTTTGATTTTTCTATAAAATATCTATGATATATATATATACAAATTACACTCCTTCTCATAATTATAAGGACAGCCGTTTTTCTATATTAACTAAACACTGAACACTATTATTTAAACAAATATATTTTTTATTAATTTGAATTTCATTAATAGACTATATTTAAAAAGTTTTATCGTTTTTCTATCTTAAAAAACTTTAAATATGGTAAAAAGTTGATTTTTCAGGTGTTCACAATTATAAGGACAGCTCTAATTTTAGTAATTTTTTTCAGGTATTCTTTAAATTAATATTTTATGGGGTCTCTTTTTAGGGTTAAACAGTCAGACATTCTCTCTGGTATATATATATATAATTTTTTTTTTTTTAATATTCAGTTTCAATACCATTTCATATAGCATATATGATATTCTTAATACATTTAAACTATTTAAAATTGCTTTCCACTTGCATGCACATTTCTAATATCATAAGATAAGTTTTTTTTCAACTTTTGGACCATGGGAAAGGCAATAATATAGAAGTTTCTTTTTTCAAACTATTTCCTATTGCTCTAAAAGTAGAGCAAAAATGTAAGTCTTGTTGAAAAAAATATTATTACCCCACAAAATCTAACAAAAATCTGAGAATTCTACGTTTAAAATTTGCGGATATTCTCTCGATGTTCATAATAATATAAAAAAATTACTAAATTCCTTCTGCCTTCAGTAGAAACAGCTCCCCAGAACACCATACATCCACCTTCAAAATGCCCGATTCATATCTACATTTAAAAAATCTGCTCTGTCTTTAGCTATCTTCAGATAGTGCCAGTAACTGTTAAAACCATTTGCTTAATCAAGAATAAAATGTTTTTCATCCGAAAATGCAACATTTTACCATTTAATACTGTCTTTATTCAATTTTAACACATACGTGCTTTTCCCCATTAAATGCGTGTTGATTATTACAGGTTTTTTAATCATTTTAACATATTATTAATTATTTTAAGCATGCATAAATGTGGACCCCAACATTTCGTTAAAAATTACGAGCAAATTCAGCAGCAGTCATTATGAGTAGAAGAGTAAGAGGAATTATGAGTGTTCGATCTCTGTAAAACAACTCTGATTTTGCATCAGATCTCTCTCCTATCGAATCAACAGTTCAACGTTTGATCACATTTCCTTCAGCAATTTTAGATCTTCGAATGTCATTAGGAATTCGGCAGATTGAAATTATCCTTCCACTTGAAAAACACATTTATCATACTTCACAACATGAACGTTCTTTTTTTCGAGGAATTAGCAGTAATGTCCGTCCAAGAAAAATTGAAGGCTTATATATGAATTAATCTAGCCCAGTAGTTAACAAATTCGCATGTCAACTGTAATTTATCCATTAGTAATTTAAATAAAACGAAAAAATCTGGATTGTCCCTATAATTATGAACATCTAAAAACGTGGAGAAAAACCCATTTTGCATTATTTTTTATTAATTTTGTTTCATATTAAAAATATTATAGCAAATTTGGGTTTTAGAATATTAGATATATTAAGTGCACTTAGTTAATCTTGTTCACAATTACTTTTACATTAGTTATTTCAAAATATAAAGTGTCCTTATAAATATGAGAAGGAGTGTACATAAAATTATACGCATTAATATATAGACAATATAGCTACATTAATATATACACAAACTACATTAGATAATACGTTACCATGGATTACAGGCAGGAAATCAAAGTATTTATTTTCGAACGAGATCCTTGCTAAGTGGTTGAAGTTCCGTTCTTAAAGCTGGTGTTCTGGAAGTTACAGGTTCGATCCTTAATCGATTCCTTTAGTATAGCCATTCGGAGTTTTTCATCGTTTTCTTCAAAACTTGCATGGATACAGGTTAGGATAAAAGGTATTACACATAGACCTAGGACGCTCGTGTTGTCATCTGGTCTTTATCTTCATAACACAATACAACAGTTATACTTTAATGTATTATGCACTTAATTTAAATAATTACAATATTATTTTTGCAATTTATGTATTTATATTAAGAAAGTAATTTTCATAAACTGCTCATGATTATAAGCAGAAAAGCAATTAAATAAGTAAGAGATTGTTTAATTATTAGTCTTTACTTTGCCAAAATAACAACGCTTAATGAAAATATTTCGATTGTTTATAATACCACATCTATACACCCTACTTAATACATTACCTCTGTATCATCCTGCTTCGATATTTATATGCATACATTTTTATTTATTTATTTTTAGCACGACAGGATTATTTCGTTCAGACAGCGATTTTTACCATTTTGTGGGTATGGCCTCCCCTTCCAATATGCCAGGATGCCTGCCAATATTTAATTTTACCATTTTTCTTAAACTGTCTTAAGATATTTAGAAATTTTATTAATGAACTCATCAACGTGAAAATTCATTTTAAGTAATTTGGAGTATAAAGTTGATTTTTTTTATACTAACTATCTGGAAAATGCCAGAGCCTGCAATTAAACCCGAGCCCTCCGCTTAACGTGCACTTGCATTTCCACTGAGCTACCCTGATCGATAACCACCTCGACATTTCTCACCGTTACATCTGCGTTTGCAGATACGGTGACCTAGCCAACGGTTATTATGTGAGAAATATCGAGCTGCTGTCAGCCAGGGGGGTTCAGTGGAAGAGTATCCGCACGTAAAGCGGAGGGCGGTTCTGGTTCGATGACCAGCTCTGGCATTTTTCACATAGTTGGTAGAAAAAATCAACCTTATACTCCAAACTACTTAAAATATCTTAAAATATTTTGTCAAATCCATAAAAACTTTTACATTTTTAAAATCCTACACTTAAGCTAGAAATTTTTCCTCGATCGTATGTAGAAACAATTGCCGATCTTAGTGATCTCCGATCTTGCCGATCCGAGACCATCAATATCCCCAAATTGGATGGCTTCTGAATATTTGTGTGTTGTATCTTCCAAATATATATTGATGATGGTTTCTGGATAATGTTTGCGTTATCTTCTTCTGATATATTGATAATGGCTTTTGTATATTTATTGACAATATCTTCCGAATACATATTGATTGTGGCTTCTGAATATTTGATGGCGATATATTCTGAATAAATATTGATAATGGCTTCTGAATATTTGTTGGCAATATCTTCGGAGTATACATGTTCATGATGGCTTCTTACTATGTGTTGACGATTATCTTTCTGAAAATGTATTGATTATAGTTTTTGAATATTTGTTGACGATAACTTGAGGATATGTATAGATTATGGTTTCTAAATATTTGTTGTAGAGGCTTCTACGATATGCATGGATTATGGCTTCAAAAAAATTGTTGGCTGTTTCTTCTGGATATGCTTTGATAATGGCTAAATCTTCTTAATGGTGATGTCTTTTGAATAGTCGGTGAAGGTTTCTAAACATCTATTAAAGATTTTTTTTTTTTTTTTTTTTTTTTTACAAGATTGTAATATATAAATTAGTCCTGTGGTACTAAATTAAATTCTATCAAACACAGATTTTTTAATTTATTTTTACTTATTTTAGATGTTTACAGACATCTAACAACATCTAACAACTTATTCATAACGAGAAAAAAAAAGAAAGGGAAAACACTTACAATGCATAGTATACAATAAACTCCTCAACAAATAAAAATAATGATGAGCATTCCATAAACCAATATTTAAAATAATTTTTTTGGGGCAAATATTATCTACCTTATTACTTTAACAATTACTTTGATATATTTAAATTCTTTTTTAAAAATATCTTATCAACATATTGCATTAATGGTTATATTTTAACTAATTAAAAGTCTTCGCAATGAAATATAATAAAATAATTTGATTGTCTAGACGTGATATCATTATAAATCTCTAGCTATCAGCACATACTGAGTTATTCATTTTCAAAGCAATCTCTTTAACAACAAAATGTTCTTTTTTTCCCGATTACTTTCATTAGTTAACGCATATTATATATATATATATATATATATATATATATCTGTGAAAACTTTGTTACATTTAAATGAAAGATTTCTATTAAGTACCATCAATTTCTTCAAAACAATTATTTTCCATTAAAATAATGAAGTAGCGGAATGAAGCGACTCTTGGGAATTTTTCCCATTTAAGATATATTTAAATATAAGTTAATTCTCAAAATGGTTATGGAAACTTTCATCGTTAAAACTCTTTATTCATATAATTTTTTAAAATGTTAAGTTATTTGTTTAAAAGAGAAAGAAAGTTCAAATTGAAAATAATTATTGTTTGTTATTATTGTTTAAAAAATCTGAAATTAGATTAACTTGTTTTCCTAAATGGGGTGTATCCGCGATTGTAATGAAATGCTCGCCCTCTGGTGGGCTGAGGTGAAATTATCACACCACTGCATATCATCATATTATGCAATCGATTTTCCATGATGTAATGGCGGAGAAAGAACAATAATTAATACACGTGGCTATTATATTTACTAACAACTGCAGTTCAAAGAGCGCCATCTATCGATCATTACAAACGCGGATTGTAAAAGTAAGAAAAAAGCAAGAATTTTATTGATTAATTAAAAAAAAAAAATAAATAAACTTTTTGGATACTGTCCATTTCGATACTGATTATTATTAATTTTCTTTTTTCTTTCAAAAAAAAAAAAAGATTTTGATGAAATTCTGGCAAAAGCAGAATTTAGTTTAGTACTATTAGTTTTTTTTTTTTTTTTTTTTTTCTTCAAATTATAACATCGCTTTAAAATTATTCAATTATATTTTCAATACATTTTCGATTTCGATAAATGTCCAACTGTCGTTCGTAAAACTGGTATCGTAAAAATTCGTAGATTGAGACTAACAGTCCACCGTCCTAACAATTAGTAGCTCGCATAACAATTCTCTATAGTTTTAACATAAGAAGTTATTCCTACGGTAGATATTACTTCTATAAAATTCAAAAATTCAAACTATATAACAAAATGCAACCAACATCGTTGCTTTCTTTATTCTATTCTATTTCTTAAAACAATTTTTATAGATGCCACACGCACCAGATTAACTTTAAATTTTACATCTACTTTTTAAGATAGCACGCGATCATGTTTTATATAAAAATTAAATCATTAATTTCATTTTTTTTTTTTTTTTACTTATTTTCATTTCATTTTGCACGTGCACTTTTTATTTCCTAATTCAAAATTATTAAAAAAAAACTAAACTTTTTCGATATTTTTTTTGTTTCGTTACTGATTATTATTAATTTTCTTTTCTTTTCTTTTTCACCCACCCCCCTCCCAAAAAAAAAAAAAAAAAAAAAAAAAAAAAAATTGGTAGATGAAATTTTGGCAAAATCAGAATTTAGTTTAGGACGGAGGACTATTATTATTATTTTTTTTTTTTTTCAAATTATAGCATTCCTTTCAAATTATTCAATTATATTTTCGATAAATTTTAGATTTCGATAAATGTCCAACTATCGAAAAATGACACCGCAAAATTCCCAGATTGAGACTAATAGTCCTCAGTCCTAAACAAATATATATATATATATATATATATTGTCACAAAATAAACAGAAATTTCGTCTCAGATTAATTTTAATTATCTTCCAAATAATGGCACCTCAAGTATTCCTGTAGGTTTTATAGTCGTTCAAAACAATTTGCGATCCAGCAAGAACCAAAGCCTCTGCCAATATTTGTGTCTGTCAAATTGGCAAAACCTACTGGACACCACCGATAAAAGGCGCTATACTTATAACTACACTGTGGACAAAAATTAAGCAACAACCTGTATTCTCGTTCTCTTCTTTTGCACATAATTTTTAAACAAATAAACATATGAACATAAAGTTTGGATGGCCTGTTCGTTACCATATTAATAACCGAATTTTATGTAACTTTAGCATAAGAATAATTTTTAAGCTAATAAATATTCATTTTTCTCTCAAAAGAAAGCTTTGAAAAAGAAATGAAAATTTTCAATAATTTTAGGAAAGAACACTTAATGAAAAGTGGTGTTAAGGATGCATTAGATATAGGTTATAACGCACAGGCCTTGAAATGTTAAACTAAATCTCGATTTTTCTTTCTGTATTAACTTTTCTTTTACTTTTATAATGGACTTTTTTAAAATATATAATTAGTTAATTTGTAAACTATAAGCATCACCAGAATAATAAAAATATCGATAAATAATTTTATAATGAACATCTTATTCAATTTCCATGTTTGTATGTATATTTTTTAAAAAGATATTCATATGTGAAAAAAAGAAGAAAAAAATAAGAAACAGAAAAGAGAATCCAGGTAGAAAGATTTTTTATTGTAATCTAACATATGGATGCGTGTGCATCTTCACCTATTTGGAAGGCACCCGTATGACCATTTTCCATTAAGTGTCCTTTCCAAAAATTATTTAAATTTTTCATTTTTTCCAAAACTTACTTTTGAGAGAAAAATGAATATTTATTAGTTTAAAAAACATTCCTATGCTAAAGTTACATAAAATTAGGTTAATAATATGATAAAGAACAGGCCATCCAAATTTTATGTTCATATGTTTATTTGTTTAAAAATTATGTGCAAAAGAAGAAAGCAGGTTGTTGCTTTAATTTTGTCCACCAGTGTACTTATAATCTGGCTAAAAAGAAAAAAGCATATTTGCTTTATTTCCTTTTTAATATAATAAATTAAATATGCAATTCAAAAACTTGAGCATATGAAATAGCAACATTTAAATAATATTTTATAAAATTTTCATTAACAAATTTAGCTGGTAGATTCTGGTTTCCGGTGATTCTTCAGAAAAGTAATGGATGCGATTTCCCACAAGTAAATGAATTGCCTGCTGCTTGAACGGAGGTTTTTCATTTTTTAACCATGATTTTATTAACTTCGATTCTTGTTTGTTTATTTGTCCGGTACAGATCTTGCAATCGATTTTTAACTAACTTCCCTACTAGCTAGACATTTGAAACTTTCAGAATAGCTCAGAACCCGATGACAACACAATACTTCGAAGCTGTTTTTCGAATTTTTGATTAGTTTTCTTCTATTAATTAACCTATGAAAATAATAACCTCCTAACAGCTTTTAAAATACCCATTAAAATACTAGCTATAATTTAATTGGTGCCAAAAAAAAAAAAAAAGTTAAAGCTGATGTAACTCACTTGGGATTCGGGATGCGGTGATATGATTCGGTGTATTGACACTTTTCACTGGTAACCTCTTCACAAACTTTGTGTTCGCGCCGCGCCTGCCGCTCGTGCCGTGTGTATTTGTGTGTTTATTGTATTGCAAAAAGATGTTTTTTCGAACGAATGTGGCTTTGCGACTATTTTCGGAATTTCCTATTTCAAGTGTTTTCAGATTCTTCTTTAATGTATGCGAAGCGTGCATACGTGCGTGGTAGTAAATACACGTAATTTTTTTAAAGCTGCATTAATTTTAATGTTTGGTTCAAACTATGCAATACATTTCACAAGTATATACAGAAATAAGACTATGAGGATATTTGTAACGTCTGTAGTTATAAACAAAATAAAAAATAAAGCTTCAAACCTTGCTTCAAAAAATAGAAAATTAAGAAATTAATCTTAAAAATACTTTATTGATATTTAGCATTTTATATGTACTAAAAGATCTTAGAAATAAGTATTTATGGTTATCTTAAGTTATAAAATTGATAACTTTTCTAATTTTTTTCTTTACTAATCATTAATTATTTTAATTGCGATTAAAATTCTTAGCTTTAAATTTTGTTGTTTAAGCATATGAAGTCGTTAAAAAAATTATTAATTTATTTTACAAAAATACTCTTATCATTATTTCTACAGCTTGTTCATTTCATTTTTTAAACATTTGAATTTAAAAAAAAAAATTATTTTTTTAATTGAAATATTGCAATCTAAATAGTTATTTTGAATAAAAATCAAACCAAAGGTTTTGTTCAATATATATTTGTAAGCAAAAGGGATTTTACCTAATAGTAGTTGTTTTGAATAAATAGTAATTAAACAGCAAATGCTTTTATTTATTTATTTTTATTTACTTATTTGTATAGATATCAATATCAAATATTACTTTTAATTGATTTCTATTTATTTCATTCATCTGTAATCGTTATTTTCTATTATAGATTTTATCCATGAAATCTGTTACATTTCAGATTTCAACATCTCCTTACAAATTAAATATTTCACTTGCTTCAATCTTTATGAAAATATTTCGACTATACTCTGTCTATAATTGTGTTACTTGGATCCTGTATTCTGTTTTACTTTATGTATTTAAATGATGGTATAATTATACATTCTGAATTCTTTAATGTCAAATCACATTTCTTAGATTTCAAATACAAATCTTTATTCTATTTGTATATAATACAAAAAACGAATCTTGTGTATTAGAATGTTATCGTGCATCTTTCTAATAATCTCAAAAACTATAAATGTTGCAAATTATTTATATTTCATTATGATATTCATTATTCTCTATTAATTTTTACTTTTAATTTTTTGTATTTTAATTTTGAGTTCTTTATTATATTTTATGTTGTTTGGTTTGCACCTTATGAAATAAATGCATTTGTGTATTTAAATATATATATATATTTAATATAAAAAAAGTAATGAAAAAAGTATTTGTAACATTTATTTAATTTAGACATTTCATGATTTAAATTTTTAAAAAATTGCAGATTATTTTTGATGTGTTACTGCATTTGATGGTTTGAATTCATTGAAAATTTTACAAACAATATTGTACATTAATGTGAACAAAAAGTCTGAAGCAATTAAGATCAATAGATTTATTTTCACCTTTCAAAAAAAAAAAAAAGAGTATTTTCTTGCAATAATGCAGATATATGCATTTGTGCCTAGTTAAAATTTAAATACATTGGTTATACTGAATATTATTTACTATTTAAAAATATTTACAAACTATTCCTGCAGAAAGATTTTGGTGTTTATGAAGCTTGTCGCAGAAAGCATAATAAATTTCTGCCACAGGGCCCTTGACAAACTTCCTGTAGTAAGTGCATAACCCCAGGAAACTTCGTAGTTGGTGTACATTTTCAGGGCGACTCCAGTTCTCGACTGCAGAGATCTTCTCAGGATCAGTTCGCACACCTTCGGCAGAGATAATATGGCCGAGGTAGCTCACTTCACGACGGAACAAGTTACACTTGCCTGGATTCAACTTGAGGTTAGCCATTCTGAGTTTCTCCAGCACCTTTCGGATGTTTCGAAGATGGTCTTCAAAGGTGCGCCCCACAATGATAATATCATCCAAATACACCAGACAGGCTTCATAGGAAAGTCCTTTTAGCACTGACTCCATCAGGCGTTCGAAGGTGGCAGGTGCATTACATAATCCGAATGGCATAACTTTAAATTACCACAGTCCTTGTCCCGTGGTGAATGCAGTCTTCTCACGATCATCAGGATGTAACTCCACTTGCCAGTAACCGCTCTTCAGATCCAAAGTCGAGAACCATTTATTGCCAGCAAGTGTGTCTAATGTGTCGTCAATTCTGGGAAGAGGGTAACTGTCTTTCTTCGTGATGTCATTCAAACGACAATAATCCACGCAAAATCTTGTTGAACCATCTTTTTTTCACACCAGTACTATGGGAGAGGCCCAAGGACTCGTTGATGGCTCGATGACATCATTGTGCTGCATTTCACTTAGAAGTTCAGTGACCTCTTCCTGTTTAGCAAATGGAAATCTTCTTGGATGTTGTTTGATTGGAGGATGATTTCCTGTATCAATTCTGTGCTGGGTGATGTTCGTTCTCCCGACGTCTTCAGGTGTTCGAGAAAAGAGGTCTTTAAATTCTTGGAGTAGCTTCTCCGCAGCACATCTCTGTTCCTTTCCTAACTCTGCATTCTTTAGTAATTCCGTTATTAATTGTTCAGAAGGCTTGGATTCGGTTGATTGCGTGGTTGATGCATGTAACAGGAGTGCAGGTTGCTAACACCTCATCCTTCTTCACTGTTCGGACCTTATCACTGATGTTTGCGACTCTCACAGGAATAGTACTCTTTGAGAGATCAACTAGAGATGAAGCTACCAGAACTCCTCTTGGGCTATTGTCTGTATTCGGGTATTCAATCAGTCCATAGCGGAAGTATTGCTTGGTAGGAGGTGTTCCTGAAACTATTGTCTCTGTATGTGGAGGGATGGAAATTTCCGACTTGGCTGTTATCTGGCATATTGGCTGAATGTCTTGATTTTCAGTATTGAACACAGCTATGTCTTCCGAACTCGAATGCAGTTCATTATTCTTGAAGTCCAATTTAAAGTTGAATTTTCTCAGGAAATCAATTCCAATGATTACAGGATCTCTTATATCTGCCACATATGCCATATGATGGTAACTGGCATTCCCAAAAGTGATGATCAAGTTCATTTTTCCATATATTTTGATTTCGTCTCCGGTCACAGTCTCGAGTTTAACGCAGGGCGGAGTCCAGATGATCTTCTCTTTTAGTTCTTGAGCCAAATCCGTTCTAATGATGGTCACGTTGGCTCCTGTGTCCAGAATCATCCGGCAGGTGGTGTTGTTAATTTGGCCATAGACGTGAAGTCCATTATCGCCGCCACCCATCGATGAAACATGAAATACTGTAAATTGGGGCTCTTTAATTTCAGGCGACCTCCGCCCCGCGAGATGGCCTCCACTTAGTTTCCCTGTAGTGATGGTGAAGACGGGTGATTTCCTATAGTTGGTCGTACAGGGCAGTTCCTTTTCACGTGACCATCCCCTCCACAGCCCCAGCACTTTATCTTCCGGTCCTTTATTTCCTTATTATTCTCCAGGCTGCGCAATCTGTTTAAGATCTCTTCGATACTTCTCTTCATTTCATTTTCACCAGCAGGCGTATCGTTTAATGAGACTGCTCTTATGGTATGGCTGTCTTTACGGGAGGCGTGTTGGGCTGCCTCTATCCTAAGTGCATAGCCTAAAGCTGATTCTACGTCTCTGATGTTGGAGAGTCTCAGCGCTTTTTGAATTTCTGGATCACGAACAGCATCGATAAAGTACTGAAGAGCTAAGTCGTTTCGAGTGTTAGCATGACAGTCTGAGAATGCTAGGTGTGACAGTCTCTGAATGTCCGCTGCCAGCTCTTGCAAACTTTCGCCCGTTTTCTGGTAACGAGATTTTAGCTGAAGGCGACTATAGTCCTTAGAACACTTCTCTCCGAACCGTAGCTCCAGTGCTCTAGTCAGGGCCTCGAAGTCGTTCCTTCCTTCTTTAGAAACATTTCTCAGGATCTCGGCTGCATCTCCCCGTAATGCTGCTGCTAAGTGGCCTGACTTGGCGGTAGAGTCCCAGCCGTTAGCTTCAGCAACGATGGAAAACTGCGTCTTATATACATGACAGGAGGAACTGCCGTCGTAGGTGGATAGCTTAATAAATTCGTGATTCTGGCTTCTTCTCTCTTTCTTTTCAGTTTCCTGCGGCATGGATTCTAACTTTTCTTTGAGATTCCGAATCTTGCTCTGCAGTTCATTCCCTATTACTTCTCTGTTCCACTCTTCTTTCATTTTTCTTTCAAGATCTTCCTCCATTCCCTTAAACTTGCTTTCTATCTCTGAAAACCTTCCTTTCAGCTCTTGATCAAAGTTTTCTTTAAATTTCTCCGCTACACTCCGTTCTATCCTCGTAACACCCTCTTCAACCTTCATAACATTTTCTTCCATCTTCATAGCTTTCTCTTCAAAACTTTCTTCTATTTTCAAAACTTTCTCTTCAAAATTTTCTTCTATATTTATAACTTTCTCTTCAAATTTTTTTTCTATCTTTATAACTTTCTCTTCTATTCCATTCATTCTATTTTCCATCACCGTTAATTTACCCTCGATTGATTCTTTCACCGTTGAAAGCTCTCTCTTCATCTCATCTTGATTAGATTTAATTTCTTCCTGAACTTCACTCAAACTGCTTTTCATTTCCTTCATTTCTTCAGTCAAACCGTCTTTCAACTCTCTTTGTCCTGTTTCTATTTTCTCTATCAATCCGGTTTCCATCTTTTCCTGTCCGGCTTTCATTTCCTCTATCAATCCAGATCTTAACTCATTCATCTGAGCAGTGAGTCCTTCTAGAAATTTCTTCATTTCTTGTTCCATAGCTCTCGTTATCACTATTCACAGACAATCCCGCTTCTGACACCAGAAATGTTGCGTACTTGGGGGTTCGTGAGTTGTCCGAGAATGAAAGGCCAAACTTACAAAAATTCAGTAATTTATTCACAGAAAGTTCCAGAAAAATACAGGTCTATAAACCAAGTATCAGCTTCAATTCAAACAGTAAACACAGCTTAAACAACAGCTGTCAATAGCAAATCCACAGTACAAACTGTATAGCAATAACACATAAAGCAAGTCTCTTCCAAAGAGGCTCAAGAGCAATGCAAGCACTAGCGAAGCTGACTGAAAACTGAACTGAACTAAATGACTGCCTTGGCGAGAAGCGCTCCTTATATACTGTTCCATGGAACCCAGATTTTTCGAGAAAACTCTAGAAAGTGGTCAACCAATCAACTTACAGCTTCCATATTTGGTATATCCCTAATAAGGATTTTCTCGCCAAGGTCGCCAAAAAAATCGCCAAGGTGGGAAAAAGTCGCCAGATTTGGCGCCAAATCCATTACCTGCCTTATTGGGCTTTTTTAATGCGTTTTTAAGGGGAAATAAGGCTATTTCAGCGCTAAAATGACTAGAAATGGACAAAATTAGCACTTTATCAACTTACTAAGCCTCTTTGAAAGAATTTATACAAAAATAAACACAATTATTTACAATTTTGTAACATTATTATTATTATTATTATTATTATAAATTTGACAACATAAGGCAAAATTGGCAAAATTTCGTATTAATGTGCCCAATGACAGAGTTGCCAACTTATATAATTTATTACAGAGCATTGATAGTCCCACCTATATTTCACATCACTTTTTTTAAGCGATTTTTTTAAATTATTATTATTATCTTATACTATTAAGTGAGCAATATTTGTATATATATATGTATATTTCACTGTTCTCGAAAACGGTAGCTCGGACAGTCACGTGATTTAACTCAAAAGTGCCCTCCGTAGGGTCACTATGCACATCGAAGTCCGATTTTCGAATTTTTGAATAGTTTTCTTTTAATTAATAGAAATATGAAAATAAAACTTCTTATTTCTATAATGACGCAGAATGGAGAATCTTAGGAGAGATTTGATTGGTTTATTTGATTTTCATTGATTTGAGTGTATTTTACGTTGAACTAGAGCTACGTTATGAGGAATTACGAGAGATTTGATTGGTTTATTTGATTTTCATTGATTTGAGCGTATTTTACGTTGAACTAGAGCTACATTATGAGGAATTACGAGAGATTTCATTGGTTTATTTGATTTTCATTGATTTGAGTGTATTTTACGTTGAACTGGAGCTACGTTTAGATTTTATTTAAAAATATTTGAATTTTTAATATTTTAATATTAGGCGATTTTTACAGAGGACAAATTACGATTGGCGCCGCAGGCGTCCGAGAGCATGTTTTTTGGTAAAAAGTTTCATGGGTCTCTGGCCAGCTAGCTGGTGAAGCCAGCTAGTAGTAGTTTTATATTGGAGAAAAATGTTTCACAATTCAAGTGGTATGAAATAAAAGCGGAGCTAAAAATGATCGGGAATAAATTATAAGTTGGCAACTCTACAATGAGGATTATTTTTCACTAAATGTTGTGAAAAAAAAAACATAATTTTTAATAGCAATAGCGAATCAAGATAAAACTTTTGTACATGTAGGAGCATTCCTTCCCATCCTCTAGAGGAGGGAGTGGAAATTTTTAATATGAGTATTTTTCAAAGGAACTCGTCAATACCTTACAAACGAATGAATGAGCCATACATCTGTGATAATCTGAACCAAAGTTATCGATTTCAATTTTAATAAAAATATTTGGGAAAAAATGCTTTATCGAAGATAATTCCAGTACGGCATAAAATCAGCTTTCTTCAGACATTTAGTATATATATGTATTAATTTGGAGGGGGGGGGGGTAGAAAATTGTATGCAAGCACCAAGGAAAATAATTTTTACAAAAAATAATTTTAGTAAATAATTTTTATTATGGTAATATGTATAGAAAAACATAGAAGAAAGTTTCGTGGTTGCCACATAACACTAGTCTAACTTGCTAAGCAAACAGAAACCTTAAACGTCTCAATAACATAAATTTACCATAATTTTTCAAGTATATCTTTAAGAACAAATTTAGATTTTTTTTTTCTTTCAAAAATTTCAGCATTCCTCTAATTTCTCAAACAAAATATTTCCAATAACATTTTATCGCTAATTAAAAAAAAAAAAAAAAAAAATTTTTTTTTTTTTTCATCTCAAACATTTTTTAATCTTAATATATATAAATCTCGTGTCACAATGTTTGTCCTCAATGGACTCCTAAACCACTTAACCGATTATAATAAAATTCGCACACCATGTGCAGTTCGATCCAACTTGAGAGATAGGATAGTTTAAATCTCAAATTATAGTCGCAATTTTAATTTATTGCTAATTATTTGTCTGTTATTATTTGACAGTCACAATTATCTGTTAACTCCAAATGATTCTAACAGATGTCGATACCTTTCGACTGGGTTGAAATGAAAGCTGAAATATATTTGGTGCTGCCATCTACACAAAGAATCTTCAACTTTTTAACCTATTAATAAATTTCGTATAATTCAATTATTTCCACTTTTTAAATTTTTGGTGTTAGCATAGCCGGCCACGTGTTACTTAGACTGAAGTGTAAATTGAATTCATATTATAATGAAGATAATACAGTGAAATTAATCCTGTTTTTTACTTATTTGTGCTTCATTGATCAAAACTTTATAATTTAATCTGTATATATATATAAATTACGTGTCACGATGTTTGTCCGGGGTAAACTCCTAAACTAAGGAACTGATTTTGATGAAATTTTGCACACTGTGTGCAGTTTGATCCAACTTGAGAGATAGGATAGTTTTTATCTCAATTTATTGTCACAATATTGTTTTATTGCAATTATTTGTTAATTATAGACCTTTATTAAAGTTGCTCCAAAATATCTGTGAGTTCCATTAATTTAATTGTTGCCAAAAAAAAAAAAAAAAAAAAAAAAAAAAAAAAAATACGAGTTCATTTTCTTTCGACATAAAAATAAATACATTTAATCAAACGTGAACGTTAAAAAATTATAAAAAGTTAAATTATGCATCTCACGAAAATTGACGTCATAATCAATTTAAAGATTTTATACACATTGATAAAGTGCTAATGTAGTTCTATCATAGATATAGTAATATATATAGATCTCTCATCCCCATGTTATCGTAGAAAGATTTTTGATGCCGAAAAAAGATAAAAAATAAAAGCTTTGGAAACAGCCATTAAGTGGTATTGAAAAAAAAAAAAAAGAAAAAGAAAAGAAAGAAAGAAATATGAATTTGAAACTGTATCTGGAGTCTTCCATTCCCCTTTAGCAAATAAATTATTCATAAATTTTATTTGCTAAAATATTAGTATGTATTCCCGTGTGTATTCACTCGGGGAAAGACGGCCATATTTTGGTAAAAACGTCGTCTTTTCCCAAATGAAAAGGATTAACTTTTTTCTCCCCAATGATCACTCTATTCTATATATGCTATACTATATCTATGAGTTCTATACGCAAGCGAAGTGTGACTCACTGACCGTCTATGCAGCCAAGAAAAAGATTTCCTATGTTAATTGCCCACTGGATTTTTTGTAAGAAATTATTAAAAATCGAGGAAATTTATTTCCCGATTTTAATCCTTATATTTGGGTATAGATATGTATTAGTTATCGCGGGTGTTAGATTGAATTATTTTGCTGTCAAATTGACAAAATTTTAATTTTAAATTTTTAAACTCTGTCGCCCTTGGCTTTTTTTATTATTATTATTATTATTTGGCGATCAAAAGCGTAACACGAAAATATACATGCCAGATGTATGCATTGTACGAAATGTAATATGTATTATTCATTGTACGTATGTATGACATGTAATATGTATTGTACGAAATATTGTTTCATATTATTCATTACTCTTTTAATATAAGTTGTTAAAATAACCATGATTTTTGAAAGGAATTAAATATTTTCGCCAGATAATTTGGCGATATTCTTTTTTTTTCGCCAAGGATGACAGAAATGAAATCTATTCCGCTGCAAAATATTAGTATCTTACATCAGATATTTTATTTAGACATTTGAAAACAAATTTGACTTCAAACTATGATAGAATATTTATCATTTTCCTTTTAATTTGTATATTATTAGTATATTAAAATTTAAAAGCATGGTATATAAAAAGTTTTTTTTTTTTTTTTTTTTTTTTTTTTTTTAAATCTTATAATTATTCTTATCTTAATCCTCAATGTTTCCCATCTTTATTGACTTGAATTTACTATTAAAATTTTAACATACTCAAAAACTTCTCATCACTTCGTTAAAATACACTAAACTTTTCCAAAATCTTTTTGTATTTAAAATGATACATGTATTTACTTTAAATGTCCAATATTTCATAAGATTTCCAATTTTAAAGTTTTAAAATATTTATCAAATTTACTTATTTTTCTGGTTTAGCCTTATTGTTTTCCCTTTTATAACTACAGCTGTTGCCCTCTTTAAAATATTTAAAATGATGAGGTCATTTAATAGTAAAATTATCCATTATAGCATATATTATATTTCACTCCTCCATAAAAATTGATTTTAAAATCGTCTGTTTCTTTTATACTTTTATTTTAATAGAATTTTAATAGAATTTAATTTATATATTAGTCATTTTAGCAATTTTATCCAAAGTAGCATTAGAAATAATATATATCACTTCTCCATTAAAATTTATAGGACCCTACAATAAAATTAATTTGTGCTTAATATCAACACTACGAAAATTTTTATCAATCGCTTCCAAATTTTGACCTAAGTTTCAAATCTCAACCCTGTGGGTTTTTACATCGGCTACAACGTTTTCGTCTTTGTTCGTAAATAATAATTTAACTGTACTAAATAGTTTACAGCCGTATAATTCAACGTATAACTTAGTCACAGCAACGCGTGGCCGGGTCTGCTAGTATCTCTATAAAATAATTTTAGCATAATTTTTCAAGTATAATTTTAAGAAAAAATATTAAAGTTTTTCCTTCAAAAATTTCACCATTCCTTTAATTTCTCAAACAAAATACCTCCAACAATTTTTATCGCTGATTAAAAAGAAAAAAAAAGAAAGGAAAAAGAAAAAAAAAAGTGCTTTATTTTATTTTTTTTTCCCTCTCCAAATTTAAATATTCATCCATCTTCGTGTTCTTTATTATTTGCTTTTATTAACACTTTCCAACAAGGTTGAAAAGTGTTTATGACTTCGGTTTGTCTGTCTGTCTGTCTGTCCGTCTGTCTGTCTGTCCGCGCTCTAACTCCCGTAAATATTTATGGAATTTCTTGAAACTGATATATGTTACTCAAGTTCAGTATCGGACGGTCCCTATTGAAAATGGAGTTTATACCTCTACTGGTTTGTGTACAGGGACACCCGAAAATATTTCAAAGCATTGTGTTCTATGAGAGGTATTTCTATAAACCATCTTTTCATATCTTTACTCTAGACATATCTTAGTGAAATTGAAATATGTTATTCAAGTTCACTATCGGACGTTCCCTATTGAAAATGGAGTTTGTACCTCTACTGGTTTGTGTACAGGGACACCCGAAAGTATTTCAAAGCATTGTGTTCTATGAGAGGTATTTCTATAAACCATATTTTCATACCTTCACTGTAGACATATCTTAATGAAATTGAAATATGTTATTCAAGTTCACTATTGGATGTTTCCTGTATAAAATGGAGTGAATACCACCATCGGGTTAAACACAGGGACACTCAAAAGTATTCCAAAGCATTGCGTTCTATGAGAGATATTTCTATAAATCAAATTTTAATAACTTTAGTTTCCACAAATTTTAAGGAATTGAAATATGTTATTTATATGCACAAAAGAATGCTTTGCATACAAAATAGCATGTTTAGCATTATATTTACAGGGTGGCACAAAAATATCCAGATAAATTAAGAGCTATTAATAAAAAAATTGCTAGATATGTACTTTCGTTTACGTTAAGCGTTTTTAACACTTTCTAATATTTTTAACACTTTCCAACAAGGTTGAAAAGTATTTATGACTTCGGTTTCTCTGTCTGTCCGTATGTCCGTTTGTCTGTCTGCCCGCGCTCTTATTCAAGTTCACTATCGGACGTTCCCTATTGAAAATGGAGTTTATGCCTCTACTAGTTTGTGTACAGGGACACCCGAAAGTATTTCAAAGCATTGTGTTCTATGAGAGGTATTTCTATAAACCATACTTTCATACCTTTAGTGGAGACATATCTGAATGAAATTGAAATATGTTATTCAAGTTTACTATTGGATGTTTCCTGTTTAAAATGGAGGAATTACCAACATCGGTTTATGTACAGGGATACTCAAAATTATTTCAAAGCATTGCGTTCTATGAGAGATATTTCTATAAATCAAATTTTAATAACTTTACTTTCCACGAAGTTTTTGGAAATTGAAGTATGTTATTTATATGCACAAAAGAATGCTTTGCACAGAATATAGCATGATTAGCATTAGATTTACAGGGTGGCACAAAAATATCCAGTTACATTAAGAGCTATTAATAAACAATTGCTAGAATTGTACTTTCGTTTACGTAAAGCGTTTTTAACACTTTCTAACATTTTTCAAGTGTGAATATGATTTCAGTTTTGTGTATCTGCCTGTCCGTCTGTCTGTCTGCCTGTCTGTCTGTCTGAGCTCTAACTCCCGTAAATATTTATGGAATTTCTTGAAACTGATATATGTTATTCAAGTTTACGATCTGATGTTCCCTATTGAAAATGGAGTTTGTACCTCTACTGGTTTGTGTACAAGTACACCCGAAAGTATTTCAAAGCATTATGTCCTATGAGAGGTATTTCGATAAACCATATTTTCTTACCTTTACTGTAGACATATCTCAATTAAATTGAAATATGTTATTCAGATTCCCTATTGGATGTTTCCTGTATAAAATGGAGGAAATACCACTACTGATTTATGTACAGGGACAGTTAAAAGTATTCCAAAGCATTGCGTTCTATGAGAGTTATTTCTATAAATCAAATTTTAATATCTTTACTTTCTACGAAGTTTTAGGAAATTGAAATATGTCATTTATATGCACAAAAGAATGCTTTGCATAGAATATAGCATGGTTATCATTAGATTTACAGAGTGACACAAAAATATTCAGTTATATTAAGAGCTATTAATAAAAAATTGCTAGAATTGTACTCTCGTTTACTTTACGCGTTTTTGAAACTTTCTATTATTTTTTTAGTGTGAATATAATTTCAATCTCTGTATCTGTCTGACTGTTCTTCTTTCCGTCTATCTGTCTCTCTGTCTGTTTTACTGCGCTCTAATTCCCGTAAATATTCATGGAATTTCTTTAAACCGATATATTTTATTCAAGTTGACTATCGGATGTTCTCTATTGAAAATGGAGTGAATACCTATTCTGGTTTGTGTACAGGGACACCCAAAAGTACTCGAAAGCATTGTGTTCTATGGGAGGAGTTCCTACAAACCATATTTTAATACCTTTAATGTATAGAAACTTCAATGAAATTTTAAAATTTTATTCAATTCCCTATCGGATGTTTTCTATGTAAAGCAGAGTACATTTTTAACTGGTTTGTGTACAGGGGCACTTGAAAGTATTCCAAAGCATTGTGTTGTATGAGAGTTATTTTTATAAACCAAATTTTAATAATTTTATTCTCCACAAAGCTTAATGCAATTGAAATATATTATTCGTATGCACAAAAAAGTGCTTTCTATGTAATAAAGTATGGTTAGCATTAGATTTACAGGGCCACACAAAAATAATCAGTTACATTAAGAGCTATAAATAAAAATTTGCTGGAATTGCACTTTTGTTTACATGAGCGTTTTAAAACTTTCTTATAATTTTAGTGCGAATATGATTTCAATTTGTGCATCTGTCTGTCCGATTGTCTACCTTTCTATCTGTTTGTCTCCGGCTCCTATCATCCGTGAATATTTTGAGAATTTTTAAAAAATGATACACCCAAGTTCCCTATGGAATATTCCCTACTTAAAATGCCATTAATTGGTCCTGTACAACTAGTTTGTTTACAGGGACAACAACAACAACAACAACAACAATAAAAAAAACAACAACAATGTATTACGTTAAAGGACAGAATTTTTTAAAAGTTATAATTAAAAATCTTTCTGCTATAAAAATCATAGAAACATTGACACGCATTATTAATATTCTAAAATGATGTTGTGTATAGAAAATGATATGATTAACTTTCAAATTTACAGGGCTACACTAAAATATTCAGAGAGATTAAAAGCTGTAATTATAATCTGACGGCTGCGTTTTCTTTTGCGTTAAGCCTTTTTAACACTTTCCAAAATGCCTAAGAGTAATTTTAAATTCAATTAGTCTATCTGCATGTTTTTCAGTTGTTCTGTCTGTTGTGTGATAAAGTAGGTAAAGAATATTAAAAGTTATTCGATACAATTGCGTACAGTTGGTAAGTGTTACTAATCAATGCGTTTTGCATGATTTTTCTTTCTTGTTATTTTATTTTCCAGACTAATATAATTTATCAGAGCCCTTACAGATTAGAGGGATTAGAAAAGTCATAAATCCTTTTTAAACTTTAATTGCGGAAGCTTTTCGAAGCGTTTTCTTTTAAGCCAAAATCTATGTATAAACTTCAAAGAGAAGCATTTTATAGACAATAAAAGTAATTTACAAAGCCTTTCCTTTCTAAGTAAAATTCATTATCTTAAACAGAATAACGTCACCATAGATTCAATTACATGCATCCGGAACTTAATGAATAAGATGAAAGACTTCAATGAGCAATTTTCCAGATGACTTTGATGACATTAGTTTTCAAAATTGTTTTCTACTCTCTATTTCTATCATATTATTAGACAAAATTTCAACATTGCAATTCAATGCCTCGATCTGTCCTCGTTTTCGTCAAAATTCAAATGATATTTCGTAAATATTTGACTGTTGAAATCTAATTCTATGTGCAATAATTCTTTCTCCTACTGTTATTACCAGTATTAAAAACCCGGATAAACTACTACGTCAGAAACGCCAAAGAAAAATATTTGAGATGCATACAGCTGTTTCGGTAGCCTTAAGCGTACCGTCTTCAGTGCAAAAAGAATTCTGAATCTGGAGAAGTGCTCGTATATATAGGAGAGGGACCGAATTTAGTTCAACCATACGGGAAAGGTGGGGAGTGCGGCCAACAGGAATTTAGGAATATTAGCTGTGTAAACAGCAAACTGTACCTTTCCCGTAATCCTTATGGTTGAACTAAATTCGGTCCCTCTCCTATATTTTCGAGCACTTCTCCAGATTCAGAATTCTTTTTGCACTGAAGACGGCACGCTTAAGGCTACCGAAACAGCTGTATGCATCTCAAATATTTTTCTTTGGCGTTTCTGACGTAGTAGTTTATCCGGGTTTTTAATATTCCAAAACCAAATCTCCTGTTATTATTTGTTATTAGCAGTGTTTACAAGTAATCATTAATTTTAACCCGTTAGCGCCCAGTGTCCTCATCTGAGGACAGCTAATAAAATGGCACGTATATTTTTGTGGTTTCTTGGAATGATTTCTGCTTTTTAGTGACAGTTTATAGCGTCACTCTAAATGATCCCTGAAAGTTTTATGTGCCTACTATTAATTATTATTTCATAATTTGGATAGTCATTTTATGGTTTTTCATTCGTCGCTCATATATTTACTTTTTGCGCAGGTATACTAATTTAAATCAAGTTTAATAATAATATATATTATAATATTTTACTTTCGAGATCTTTGTCAACATATAATAAAAATTAATCTGTTATCTCAAAGTTTTTCTATCTCGAAGTTTTCTCATTAGAACACTAAACGTCAATAAATGAGGATAGGTTTTAAATTTAAAATTATCAGAAGAATTGTTTAAGTTAATATATTTTACTGTCTGTTGTCTATATTAAATTAGAAGTCAAATAATCAGCTAATAATATCTTACAAAATTAATTCGGGCGTTAATAGGTTAGGACAACGCAAATTTGTAAATATTGTTATTCAAACATGATAAATATTATTTCTGGTTTATAAAAAACAAATGAATAAAATGAGTGACTTCAGGAAGTAAATTTTCTGGATGACATTGTTGCTTTGATTTTTCAGAATTCTTTTTAGGACAGAGGACTATTTTAGTCTCAATCTATGGATAAAACGTTATCGCCAGTTTTACGATGGTTGGACATTTATCGAAATCGAAAATATAATTGAATAATTTGAAAGCGATGTTACAATTTGAAAAAAAAAAAAAAAAACTAATAGTCCTTCGTTCTAAACTAAATTCTGTTTTTTTTTTTTTTTTAAAGAAAAAGAAAATAATAATAATCAGTATTGAGAAAGTTGAAGAAGACCTTTTTTAGACAAAAATACATATTTATTTTAATTTTTAATTGTTGCCAAAAAAGTTTACGAGTTGATTTTAATTATTTTTTTCTTTTTTCTTTTTTCTTTTTTCTTTCTTTTTCTTTTTTTTTTTTTTTTTTGAAATGAAAAGAAATTCACGCGTAAATATTAAAATTGATATAAAACTTTGTGAAAAATTAAACTTGCAGGATAAAATTGACGTTATTATAGCTCTGAAGGTATTTTCTGGTATTCATTTTGAGCATTTCTGCAATTCTAGGTGATAAACAAACAAATTATCCCCAATAAAAATTTACCGTAGTTTTTTAAATATACATGTTTTAAGAAAATACATTAATATTTTTTTCATCCAACTTAATCAAGCGAAATTTCTCTAATAAAACTTTACAGCTTTCTTTTCTTTTCTTTCTTTTTTCTTTTTTAAAGAAAAAAGAAAAATACTTTAGTTTTTACTTTCTTCTATATATATAAGAAGAAAGTATTGGATTGGTGAAAACTTTCGATTTTCTGATTTTGATGAATTTACACGATTTGAGATGTCCTGAACACAGTTTGACGATTTTCAGAAAATGTCTGTGTGTATTTCGAAAATGTGTTTAGTGATAAATAATTTTCTGCGTGCTTTATTTTACAAACCAAGGAACGAAATTTATCCAAACTTATATATATTGTTAAAATTTGAATAAATAAGTGCTGATTACATTTGGGATCAGTCGCTCAACGGGTGGTGCTGTCATCCCATTTTTGCATGATTTTTAATATGGCAGTATAAGACAAATTTTGTTATACATAGGTATAAGTACTTCAACTATGACCGAAGAGATGTGAAGTAAAAGTTCTTCAAATTCTCTGCATCCAGAAAGACACTACAACTTCGCCGCTCCATTATTTGTCGCTGCAGAATGGTAATCAACGAGATATATAAATTAGAGTGCTGATTCAATGGATGAAGGATTAACTTTCAGTGGTTCAAGATGAATCACGTGACATGCTCCAATAGGTTGCTGTGTTTGGCCCTTTATCGCTATTTTGGCATTTAAAATATCCGTTCGACAAATTATCATTATTATTAGGTAACATGACAGTCCTATGACCGAAATAAATTGTTTTTAAAATAATTTTACACATATTTCACATTTTAATAAATAATAAAATACCTTTTTTTTTCATCGTTTCCCAACAAAGTTTAAAAGTGTTTATAAAAGAAAATTTAAACTTTTAAAGAGCTAAATTTAACAACAAATAATAATTTTTAAACTATTTTTAAGCATTTTGTCGGTTAAAGTTCAACTACGCGAAATAAAAGAGAAGTAAAATCAAAATCAAAATGATTTACAACAAAAGAATATTAAACTACGTAAGTAAACAAAAACATTGGCGTTTATGACTTACTAGCAGGCTACGCCCGCTTTGCTGGCCACTATATTTAAATGAATCTCCAAAAGAATTGGATCATTATTTATATTTCACATCACATTATAAATAAAAACTAAAATAATTACATTGAAATCGCTCTAGACCTCGCATCGGGTACTCGCTGACTACGGCAGATCTTTCTCTGCCCGCACTGTATCGGGAGCAGGTTCCCACTGCCTGCAGAAATCTCTTTCCTATAGGGCAGTTCCTTGTTTGTAACAAACATCTAAACTTTTATGAGTCGTTGGCAAAAAGGCTTGGGAAAAGCCTAGCGATGGCGGATCACCAACGGAAAATCAATGGTGGGCGGGGCGCGGGAAAGTCGAGCGCGCTTTTTTGCCAACCACCAGACGTCACGAGGAAATGCTCTATGTTATATTTCAATATGGGTATTTATTGACGATAGGTGGGTCTGCCATTATTTAAGAACTACGATTTTAAAGCTAACTGTATCTCAGCGTCTATTAAATATTTTAGTTTTTGAACCAAGTATTTTATTGCTCATGCTGTTTACACTGTATTACAATTTGATTCCGACCAATGTAATGAAATAAAATAAAAAGTAGATTTTCTTTTAGAAGGAATTAAATACATAAAAAACAAATTCCAATCAGTTTAATCCTTTCTACTATATACTACCATTATTTCCTGACAAATACTATAAATTAGAAAAATAAAAAAACTTTTAAAGAAATTAAATTAACAAATGAAAAATAATTGTTGTTATACTACAAAAATTATGCATAAACATAACTGTTATAAATACGTTTTTAAATTTTAAATTTAATATATTTAATTTTTTTCTACTGCATTACCATTTTATTTTCAATAAATATAATAAATTAAAAAGAGAAAAAAGACTCGCCCTCAAATAAATGTATTAAATAAAAAATAAATTGCATAATATAGCCGTTGCTAAGATACGCAGACGATTACAATCGAAGAATAAATTCATGAAAAATGAAACATAAAAGCCAATGTTTAAAATCGAAAAAACATTAATTTAAAAAATTCAAATTCGAAATTCGAAAAAATCTCGATGAGGTGCACACCTGCAGGGTCCCAGGCACCTATATGCCAAATTTGGAAGCTCTGCGATCAGTAGTGTGTAGTATTGTTCATGTTTAGATAAATGTATTTATTTTCCTGTTGGAAAAAAAAAAAAAAAAAAAAAAACTCGTATTTTTTTTTTTGTTGGCAACAATTAAATTATGGATTAAATTTAAATGGCTAATTTTTTGCTATTATTAGCTTATTATTTTCATATTTTTATTAATTAAAAGAAAACTAAACAAAAATTCGAAATTCTGACTTCGATGTGCGGGGGGCACCTTTGTGTTAAATCTCGTGACTGTCCGAGCTACCGTTTTCGAGAACAGTGAAATATATATACAAATATTGCTCACTTAATAGTATAGGGCAGTTCCTTGTTTGTAAACAAACATCTCAACTTTTATGAGTGGTTGGCAAAAAGGCTTGGGAAAAGCATAGCGACGGCGGATAGCTATGCGGTTAGCAATGGTGGGCGGGGCGCGGGAAAGTCGAGCGCGCTTTTTTGCCAACCACCAGACGTCACGAGGAAATGCTCTATAAGATACGAAGAACAATCTCCAAACCGTTGCCATAGAAATTTACTGAAAATAAGCTGTTGCCAAGGGAACCATCGAATACGCAGGTGCAAGGAGAGCATGTCACATGCCTCATCTCGGACTTTCTCAAGGGTTACCATTTATCACTCTACTTTATATATCTCGTTGATGGTAATAGGTTTGGACCGGAAAAGGAATTCCAGATCCAGAGAGAAACGATCAGTTCGTCGTTGGTTCGATGCAGTGAAGTGCAGTCAGACGGGACTCGCTTTAAATATGAAAGGAAAGAACAAAAGTGTTCCTTCTTTTGTTTTGTATTTCAATTTGCACAGACGGTGCAACAATATTAATTCTTCCTAAACATATTTCAACTTTTTGTAAATGTTTAACTGTAAATTAGTCTTCGTATTAAATGTATCCAGGATAGTTCTTTTGGTTCCCTGGTGATTCTTTATTTTTATTTTATTCTTGTGAATTAAATGGCAAATTTAGTTTTAGTAACGATTATTTCTACATTCTGTATTCTATGTGAGTATTCGTTACATATATACTTATATATATATATATATACATAAGGAAAATTATTTTTAACTTTTCAATAATAAATTATGTGTATGGGCATCGTCTTCCCCTCCCTTGGGGTGGAAGCGACCCCGGAAGTAAATTTTCAATATGTATATTTTTCAAAAGAAGCCACAAAATACAGTTGCGTACTCGGGGGTTTGTGAGTTGTCTCTGAATGAAAGGCGAAACTTGCAGAAGCTCACAAGTTTATTTAGGACAGAAAATTCGAGAGGATTACAGGCCTATAAACTAAGTATCAACTTCAGTTTCACCAGTAAACACAGCTTAAACAACAGCTGTGAATATCAAATTCACAGTATAAACTGTATTATAGCATTAACATACAGCAATGGACTGCAAACAATAGCAAGAGACTACTCTGGAGCACTTTATCGTAAGGTGGTTGGCGAGAAACTGACTGAAGTCCGGAATTCGAATGCTTCATATACCATTCTATTAATTCAGAATTTTCCAGTAACTCGTAGAATATATATATTCAAGTTAGAGCATATATATTTGGTATATCGATAATAAGGATTTTCTCACCAAGGTCACAAAAAAAGTCGCCAAGGAGCGAAAAACTCGCCAAATTTGGCGCCAAGGCGATTACTTGAATTGGTGAAGCTTTTTAACGGGAAATGAGCTATTTTAATGCGAAAACAAGCTAGAAATGCAGAAAATTAACATTTTATAGCCTGACTCTTTGAAAGATTTTACTTAGAAATACCTACTCTTACTTACAATTTCGTAACAATATCTTCAAAACGAAGGATTGAACCATAGATCTGTGATAAATTTATCGTTTTTTTTTTTTTTTTTTTTTTTTAACTCAGATATTGGCACAAAATTGACTTTCTTTAAGAACATTTAAATGAGTATATTTCCTTGAGATGCTCTGAGAAAAAAAATGTACTATCTTCAACTAGAACGAATGTGTAGTCATTTTTCTGAATACATAAGTTAGAAATAGAGATTTTCGAACTATGCGTATAAGGTAAACCAATAAACTGAATACAGGAAATGATCGAGAATTTATAGTCTATACATTTCTAGATGGTGAAACAATATTATGAATATATGACTATTATGAATCCTGTTGTACTGCGAGAAATTCTCGCTTGATTTCCAAGAATTGACTCAGCTCATAAACTTGAATTATAGTTGATAGAATGGAGTAGAAGGCTGATTTTTACCAACTATGTGAAAAATACCAGAGCCGGGAATCGAACCCCGGGCCCTCCGCTTAACGCGCGGATGCTCTAACCACTGAGCTACCCTGGCTGATAACCAGCTCGGCACTTCTTACATAATTTACGTTGGCAAGGTCACCGAGTCTGCATAAAGCAGCTATATCAAGTGACAAATTTGAATATGGCATAACTCCAAACGGCCACGAAATTTCAATTCAGAAATTTAATTCATCAACCTGGAAATTAATTTTTGATAGAATGGAGTAGAAGGCTGATTTTTACCAACTATGTGAAAAGTACCAGAGCCAGGCCCGGGGTTCGATTCCCGGCTCTGGTATTTTTCACATAATTGGTAAAAATCAGCCTTTACTCCATTCTATCAAAAATTAATTTCCAGGTTGATGAATTAAATTTCTGAATCGAATTATAGTTACTTATACTCGCCTCTTGTGTTCACATTTATTCATAGAGAATTTTTAAATTAATTTCTAGAAATTTTTAAGTTTTTATCTCGATAATATAGGAAAACGCTCTAGAATTTTAATAGGGCTTTCTAGAACTCGCTTTCAAAGAGGACTAGAATTCATAAGGATGACATGGAGTTATTTTTACTAGAGCAACAATTTTATTTTCTAGATGTCAGTCACAGAATTTTTATCATTGTGCAAATCGTCTGTATTCATCATAAAAAGCAATTTTAATAGAAAAAATTTTCTAAATAATATTTATTGCTTAAATTTAAATAGAAAATATAAAAAAAAGTTTTGTAGTATTTTTAACACGCTTTTATTAGCTTCACCTGTATGTATGTATGTTTGTATGCATGTTTGTAACCACTCTGGGAGCAAACAAAAAATCTATATTGTAAAAAAAAGACTTTCCCTCCGTGAACACCGTGGCGTTGAGTTATTGCTCCGCGCTACGAACCTGAAGGTCTAGCGTTCGATCCCAGTCAGGGGAGATTTTTTAAAAATGGTTTTTGTTTAATTCTAAATTATTTTAATCAAAGATTTAAATGTTTGTAAATATTATGGTGTGTCACTCACACGATTTTCTCTTACCCTGCATTTTAATACTAAGATAGATTTTTGTGTTTTTTAGTTCACATTTCTATAAAAGCATGTTCTTTAATTTTTTAAAACTATAATATTATTTCTATTCAAATTTCCCTACCAGAATGCTTTTAGAAAGATTAGAAACGTCATAAATCCTACCGTGATAAATCCTATTTAATTTTTAACTTCTGAAACTTTTTGAAGAATTTTCTTTTGAGTGGATTTCTATCTACTAACGTTAAATGACTTTCAAAGATAAGCATTTTATAGACAATACAAGTAATTTACTGTGCCTTTCCTTTCTAAGTAAATTTCATTATCTTAAACAGAATAACGTCAACATCGATTCAATTACATTCTTCCGGAACTTAATGAATTCCATGAAAGACTTCAAGGAGGGATGATTTTCTGGATAACTTTGCTTCCTTTAGTTTTAGAATTCGTTATTGCGATCACATTAATCTACAAAGATTCAATATTTACCAATAAATACTAGATCGGTTATCGTTTTAGTCTAAAATAAAATTAATTTGTAAAACAATTTTACATGCTAGAATTATAATCCTTTCTACTGTTATTAGAATAGTGTCATACAATTAAACATTAATTTTTAGGCAACTCTAATTTTAAATATCTTGTTTTATGTATAATAAATGCCATTTTATGTTTATAAATATAAATAAAAAATGAGAGGCTTCAAAGGGTGATTTTCCGGATTATTTTGTTGCTTTGAGTTTTCAGAATTTCTTTTATATATTACGATCATATTAACGTTACATTTTTGCGATTCGTAAATTGTCCATGAATGAATAGCAGGTCTTTACGAAGCTTAAAAATTTATTTTCAGAAGATTACAGACGATTACAGGTCTGTCAAACAAGTATCAGTTTCAGTTTCACCAAAAAACACTGCTTAAATAATAGCTGACAACCTAAAAATCACAGCATAAACTGTACAATAAGCATAACAAACAGCATATAAGCTGCACTTAACACGTTCAGCGCCATGTCAGCCATCGGTGGATGACACTGATGACAATGTGAAATATGCTATAAAACAAAAACAAATTACATTGTTTTAAGTAATTGCCGAAGATTTATTTAAAATTTACTTAACTTTTATTTATTATAGGATTATATCATTAAGGCATTTTAATGGATTTTATTGAAACACGGTAAACATAATACAGTTAACATAACACGTTTCTAAGCAGCGCGCGTGGCCTGAATGGGATTTCCTTAAGAATTCGTGTGGCGCTCCAGGGCTAGCCCTGGTGGCGCTCAACGTTTTAATCAATAGCAGAGGTCAGTCAGGAAGCTTTTACACGTCAAGCAACTTTGCGTAAAACTAACTGACGGCCGAAATGTTATACCTTTACATAGCCTCGTAGATTTCCAGAATATTCCCGATATCTCGCGTAATATTCGATTTAGAACTTAGATTATCGATATATCGATAAAAAGAATTTTCTCGCCGAAGTCGCTTAGGAGCTATAAAGTCACCAAATTCATCGCGAAATCCATTACCTGCCCTGGTAAAGCTTCCTAATGGTTTTGTTAAAAGAAAAGGAACTATTTTAACTCCAAAGCAAGCTAGAAATCCAGAAAAATAACATTGTATAACCTGGCCTCTTCGAATGAAATTACATAAAAATAATTATAAGATAAAAAACTTTTTATAAACCATGTTTATAAATTTTCTGTTGAATCATAGCCATAAAACTAACTACATTAAAACTTTATCAATGCGTATGAAATCCTTAAATTGATAATGACGTAAAGTTTTGTGAGATGCATAATTTAACTTTTTACAGTTTTTTAACGCTCACGTTGAATTAAATGTATTTATTTTTATGTCGAAAGAAAATGAACTCGTATTTTTTTTTTTTTTTCAACAATTAAATTATAGCTAATGTATTAATGGCTATTTATAAGGTATTAGGAGGTTATTATTTTAATATTTTAATTAATTATAAGAAAACTATTCGAAAATTCGAAAATCGGACTTCGAAGTATTGTGTTGTCGTCGGGTTGTGAGCTATTGTGAAAGTTTCAAATGTCTAGCTAGTAGAGAAGTTAATTAAAATTCGATTGCAAGATTTGTACCGGACAAACAAACAAACACACAAACAAACAAACAAGAATGGAAGTTAATAAAAACATGGTAATAACTGATGTTATTTACAAATTCGTAACATTATTGAGTTTCAACATTACAACTGAATTTTGGATCAGTTACTCAATGCGTTTCATATTGAATTTGATAAAAAGAAAAGCATTCATGTGCGCGGCGCTTCTTTATCTTAATAAATAAAATTTATAGTGAAACTATAGTTATTCAAGTTTCTATAAATATTCAATATGTGTCCTTCGTTGAAACGGCAAATATCTATTCGGTATTTCACTTCCTGCCACACTCATGATACAATATCTTTTATTAATGATTCAAGCGCTTCAGTTATCCCCTGCATCAACTGCTGCAAGTTCTGTGAACGTGGAGGCACAAACACTTTGTTTTTAACAAAACCCACAGGAAAAAATCACGAAGCGCTCGATCGGGCAATCTCGGGGGCCAATAAAGCAATAACATATCATTTGATCGAGCATGGACAATTGATCAATGGGTAGACCATCTTCAGGTACTTACGTTTTTATGCCAATGTGGTGAAGCCTTATCTAATGATCTTTTTTCCTCAGTAAACACATGCGAATTTTTTTAGCGTGTTTCTATGTAATTGTTGGTGTCTTTTTGATTAACACACAGTGGCTATAGTGGCGATTTCGTAACCGAATGATTTTTTGATGTTTCCAGATAAAACTTGTTTGTATAATAGTTTCAGAATTAATTTGTTTCGGCTAAATAAATCAATTACAGAATTGGTACTAGGCTGTTCTTTATGTGCCATTCAATATGAAACATCCTGCTGTTTTCGTCCAAATTCAAATTAAGTTTTTTAGACCTCTGATGATTGTTGAAATCGAATATTCTGTGCAAGAATTATTTCTTTTACTGTAATTAGCAATTTCATACAATTAATCATTAATATTCAGACAACTCTAACATATAAATAACTTTATATAAATAACTTTATAAACATATAACATATAAATAACTTTAAGCATATTAACTGTAACTTTAAGTTTATAAATATAAATGATAAGATAGAAAACTTTCAGGAGCGACTTTTTGAGCGAATTTGTTGCTGCAAGTATTCAGAAACCTTTTGTACTGTCATTTGCGATCATATTAATCTCTATAATTTCAAAATTAAAATTAAATACCAGATCGGTTAACAATTTTCGTTTAAATTTAAATGAAATTTTGCAGAACTCTTAAGGAAATCTAATTTTGTGTAGAAGGATTATTCCTTCTACTGTTGTTATAAGTTTCATACAATTAATTATTAACATTAAGACAATTCTAGTTTGTAAAAGACTTTATCTATGGCTGCACATCAACAGAGATGCTAAGTTATTACAGATTGTCCATAACTATAGTACTGGAATTTTTAAATAGAATTGATTTATAATATTTATCTGCGATTTAATATGACAATTATTACTATTTCTGAACAGTGGTATGAAATTTATTTTTCGTTGGTAGTAACTTGACATCAGACAGACTCACCCTTTGCTTCCCATGTAATCTATGAGATTTTTTCTCTTGTTTTATAATGATACCCCATTCAAAAAAATAATTTTTTTTTAATGAGGTATCAAACAATGAGAATTTTCTGTTGGTAGTAACTTGGCGCCACTTCATCAGACAGATTCAATCAATATTCACCTAAGTAAAGTGTCAAAATAAATTTTATTAAACCCGTGGTTTCAAAGTATTTATCTTTGTGTGTTTCTATTTAGGTTACATAGTCAGATTTAAAGTTTTTAGACAGCCTCAGTGTACGTATTTTGAAAATTTCATGAATTAAATTGTTTTGGATCACTTTTGATTGTGAAAAGAGAAAAAGTGTGCTAGCTCATTTTAAAATGTGCAAAGTTTAGTATCATCTTGAGATTAAATCTTTGTCTGATGACTATTATCTTTCTCGTATTATAGAATAAAAATATGAGGTTTTGCATGTTATGACGTTCTGGGTATCCGTAGATGATCCTTCTAAATTTTAACCGTTAGAGTAGCATTCTTTTCAAACTGAATCATTAAAAGATAGAAACGGAAGGACAGTTGAAGCCTCTAAATTTAGAGATGGTGTAGTAAATAAATCGTTAACATTTTTGCGTATGAAGGAGGGAATTAAAATTAGTGGACAATGCCAAGGACTTAGGTTTCAGTGAATATCTGTCGTAGGAGATTTTTGTAAGCGGTCTTCACTCAGAGAGAGCCATAGAAAACTGTGAAAGACTAAGTTGACAAACACGAGCTATGTTTGAAACCGTAAAATCTCATCTGCAAACTTTGAAAACAGAACCTCGCGATTACTGGTTTGATTACTATCAAGGGAACAGCTATACATACAACTGTGATTTTTCAAATGGTAAAATACGCGGGTATAAAGTTTAAAGCAGTCTAACAATTGTTAGAAAACTTTTAGTTTAAATAAATAATTTATTTTTCGAAGTTGTAATACAAACTCAAATATTCTTTTTGAATATTTTCGAAATCTGCTAAGGCGTTAATATTTACATGAATGTAGCGATTCTGAGTACGTTTAGAAAAGTTCACTTCACCTGTAGCGACTTTAACAAAGATTTTCAACTTTTGCACTCTGTAGTTTTAGTCTCGTCAATGCAACCTTTGAATTTCTTGGGAAGTCTGTTACATTTAAGATATTTTGAGCAGTAGTATTTTAAACCTTTATTAATTTTACCTTTTTTTTTATTTTTTATTTTTTATTTTTTATTTTTTATTTTGTAATTTTAATTTTCTTATTCCTGGTGCTTAACTTTGATGAAATTCTGTTTAAGTAAAGTTTCTATAATGAGAATTCTAAATTAATCATTTTAATGGTCTTTTTTACAGAAAATTTGTTTTTAATAATTTTTTATGGTGGTAGGCATTGGTCACGAGTTACGACTGTATAATCTATATCCAGGCTTTTCGAAACCCCCAACATTGACGGTGAATCAGTGCATGCGAAGACATGGCACTGATAGTTGATTGACGGATACACATATGCCTTTTTGGCAATTCACTATAATGTAATTTTCAAAGACAACTAGACACACGTTTTTTCCAAACTTTTAATTTTCCTTTTGATACAACCTGTTGTTAATAATCAGAAAGCAGAAAAACGGGAATTCCTGAAAAAAATTGTTATTTAAACACTGACTGAATTCATGGCAACATAGTTATTTAAGTATCATCAAACTTTAGTTCAATGTATCTGAAACTTGACAATGGAGTTTTAAGTATATCTATATGCTTTTAAATACTTATTGTATAATTGTTTATACAACAATAATTATCTGGTTCAGTTGGATTTTAGTTTTGATCCTTGCTTTTATTAGATTAAAAAATAAAAATTAAAACAGTTTGATCTGTTACCAATATTGCATCCATTACCAACAAGTTGAAAAAAGAAAACTTCGAATTTAGTACGCAGAGAGAGAGAGAGAGAGAGAGTTCTGCAAGTAATCGGAGGGCTTAATCGAAAAAAAAAATATTTTGCTTTCCGAAGTTATTTATTCATATTCATCTAATACAATATTCAAGCTATATTTACCATATGGAATTCATTTCTAGTTAAAAAAAGAAAAAAAAAAACTTTTTTAAAATTGTACATTTAAGTTTTAGCTGAATGATTTATTGTTTTTTCTGAAAATAATATGATGAAAAGATAAAAATGATTACGTAGTATGTTTAAATTCATCAAAAATATTTTTAAATCCAAAATGTAAATCATTAAAACTAAATGAACTTGGAAATAGTTGCATGTGAGCAACACAAAATTAATTTTTTTTCCAAATTTGAAGAAAAGTGTCTATGAGTGTAATTCAGTTCTAATTTACTACTGCATTTTGAATACCATTACCCCTTTTTAGAATCCATTGTATTTTAAAATGCATGTAATATGAATATCTTAACTATAAAAAGCGTATTTATTTATTTATTTATATTTTCCAAATCTAACTAACAATATTTTTGTTCAAATTTGTCATAACTGGTGGGCTTGCATGAAAAAGTAAACTTTAAACAAAATCTCTATGCCCATACTTTTAAAGAAAAAAAAAAAAAAACTTTATTATTTTTTTATTAAGATTCTTTTATTAAATGCGATCAATATTTAATGCTTCATTTGCTCCTTTATTGCACTTAAAGTAAATAATTTAAATTATCATTTTAAAAAAGTAATTGAAAATACATTTTTTTCCATTTAATAATTTCATATTCTCTTTAATGTTGGTTTAATATGAAATAAAGAAAAAAAGAAAAAAAAAGATTAAAAAAGAAAAAGACTATCTTTCTTGATTAAATTCAAATTAATAAAAAATTTCTATAATATTTTATAAGAATTAATTATCGTAAATAAAGAATGTAACTAAAAAATTCAATTAAGGCAAAATTGATAGTTCTTTAATAGTTCTAATAAATTGTTACAAGAAACTGTCATTTTTTTTTTTTTTCTTTTTGTAATTGAGATGTGAACGTTAAAATTTAACATCGATATGATTTTTTCTTTTTTTTTTTTTAAGGAAGGGAGGAGGACGGAGGGGGGGGGGGGGGGGCGGGCGGTTGGAGGATTTTTAATGCTCTTTACAAAAGTCGCTGAAACAGAAGGGGAAAAAAAGTTTTTAACATATATAAATGTATACAATTTTTTATGGAGAAAAAACTTCGTTAGTAAACACAATAAATTTCAAAAATATGTAAGAATTGTTTCGGAAGAATTAAAAGAACTAAAACGATCCTTCATCAAGCGAAAAGAAGTAGAGATAAGTGTAAAGGAAAGTATTCTTCGACCACATTTGATGAAACCATGGAAGCATCTGCGCAAGTGCTAACTCAACGAGTCCAATGCTAAAATAGGGGTGACAGTCATCTGACTCAGCGAAAATGAGCAATAACAGAGCGCGGAATTACTGGATGCTTTCCAAATTTCAACTGTCGGACAAGCTGGCATCCCTCCAACATTTTGGACGCGTCCTCACTGCTAGTTTTCGGATATGTGGCTGCACTGTACTACTGATTTCATATAGATATAAGCCTATCAAACATTCACGTAAAAACTAATTATTAAGTAATATTAGTTACAATAAAGAACGATTCTGCAGGTTGCATAGTTATAAAACACATTCCGACATATTTCGTATCGTTAACGTATTTTATCTCCGTGATAACAATTAAAATAAATTTTGTGTTTAATTACAGAGGAAGAAAACTTGCAAAACTTATATTTGTAGCATAACTCCATGTAGGAATTTTGCTGCTTTTACTTTTTTCCTGATGAAAAGTCTTGCTTAATTACTTTTACTCTAAGGAATTGTACAATGCTAATGTATTGCAGCGAATGTATTATCCAGCTTTGCTCTGAAAGTGTCCGCTATTCTTTAGGCTAGGAGATTGTTCATTCTAGTAGCTAAAGTGTATTTCAGATAAAAGAATGTTAAGTCTTGCAGCTAAAGTATTGTGCAGCTAGTAGCTAAAATATTGTCCAGTCCTGCAGATAAAGCAATGATTCAGTATTTAGCAAAATCTTTATTAAGTCTTGTAACTAAAGCAGTGTTCATTTATGGAACTAAAGTAATTTTTAATTTAGCAGCCGAAGCAATATTCAATCTTACACCCAAGATTGTTTATTGTTACATCTAAAACATTTTGTTTGTTTGTTTGTTTGCTTGTTTAGTATTGCAGCTGAAGTAATGTTCAATCTTTCAGCTGAATCATTATGCAGTCTTTCAACTAAAGGTTGTTGTACGTTATAGCTAAAGTAATAAATTATTCAGTTTTCCGGATAAAACATTGTTTAGTCTTGCAGCTAAACAATTTCTCAACTTTGTACATTTTTGAGCTTATTTTAAAACGTGTAAATAAAGCTCCATTTTCTTTTAAAGAGAGGTAAATGCCTGTAATCCCATAAATTTCAGAAAAGAGAATAAACTTAACACCGGCTTAAAAAATTAAACAATTCGCGAGCCTTTTTCCCTCCCAAAATAGTTTCGCTCCTTGCAATTGGTTGCTAAAATGTAGCTCTTTATTTGCCAATATCGTAAAAAAGAAAATAAAACTCTACCAATTAATTATGAAAAAGGAATTTTTTAGGGGTCTTTCTAAGGAAATTAAGTCCGAAAACGAACTTTTCATAAAAGTTCTTGAAACGGACCTTTCCCAAAAATAAGTGAAATTTAACTCTTTATCTACCGTAATTTAAAACAGAAAAAAAATGTATCTCAAACATAATTTTTAATTACCTAAGAAATTTCTTAAAAATATATGCAATACAAAAGTAATTACTTTTTATGTACCTCAAATTTTTTAAGATTAATGGTAGAGTCTTGAGATAATATGGGAATTAATTATAACACACGTAAAGATCGTGAAAAATGCCAACCGAATACAGCATTATATAAAATCATTTTTTGAACAGAAACGGCTACATGTAGCATCTAGCGTCATGTAGTGAGATTAAAGAGTGGAAATTAATTATAACACTTGTAAAAATCGTGAAAATTCTAAACCAAAAGCAGCGACAGCATTCCATAAAATCTTCTTGAACAAAAACGGCTACATGTAGCATCTAGCGCCATGTAGTGAGATTAAAGAGTGGGGAATTAATTATAACACACGTAAAGATCGTGAAAAACGCCAACCAAAAACAGCGACAACATTCTATAAAATCTTTTCTTGAACAAAAACGGCTACATGTAGCATTTAGTGCCATGTAGTCAGATTAAAGAGTGGGAATTAATTATAACACACGTAAAGATCGTGAAAAACGCCAACCAAAAACAGTGACAACATTCTATAAAATCTTTTCTTGAACAAAAACGGCTACATGAAGCATTTAGTGCCATGTAGTCAGATTAAAGAGTGGGAATTAATTATAACACACGTAAAGATCGTGAAAAATGCCAACCAAAAACAGCGACAGGATTCTATAAAAATTTTTCTCGAACAAAAATGGCTACATGTAGCATCTAGCGCCATGTAGTGAGATTAAATAGTAGGAATTAATTATAACACACATAAAGATCGTGAAAAATGCCAACCAAAATCAGCGATAACATTCTATTAAATCTTTTCTTGAACAAAAAAGGCTACATGTATAGCATCTAGCGCCATGTAGTAAGATTAAAGAGTGGAAATTAATTATAACACTCGTATAAATCGTAAAAAATGTAAACCAAAAGCAGCGACAGCATTCTATAAAATCTTTTCTTGAACAAAAAGAACTACATGTAGCATCTACCGCCATGTAGTTAGATTAAAGAGTGGGAATTAATTATAACACGCGTAAAGATCGTAATAAACGCCAACCAAAAACAGCGACAGCATTCTATAAAATCTTTTCTTGAACAAAAACGGCTACATGTAGCATCTAGTGCCATGTAGTCAGATTAAAGAGTGGGAATTAATTATAACACACGTAAAGATCGTGAAAAACGCCAACCAAAAACAGCGACAGCATTCTATAAAATCTTTTCTTGAACAAAAACGGCTGCATGTAGCATCTAGCGCCATGTAGTCAGATTAAATAGTGGGAATTAATTATAACACACGTAAAGATCGTGAAAAATACCAACCAAAAACAGCGACAGCATTCTATAAAATCTTTTCTTGAACAAAAACGGCTACATGTAACATTTAGTGCCATGTAGTCAGATTAAAGAGTGGGAATTAATTATAACACACGAAAAGATCTTGAAAAATACCAACCAAAAACAGCGACAGCATTCTACAAAATCTTTTCTTGAACAAAAACGGCTGCATATAGCATCTGGCGCCATGTAGTGAGATTAAAGTGAGGTGTATATATATCTTCTATTCTTATAAATACATTTGATATTTCTTTTATAAAATTGATTTTTTACTGGGTAATCAGCAGAAAAAGCTGCTGTAAAGTTATGAGTAAGCAAAAAAAAAAAAATATATATATATATATATATATACCCGCTTCTGAAGAATCACTTAAAATTTCAATTTACTGGTCTAATGAGCATAGTAATAAATATTTCTTATTTGGAAGTATCAAAAGCAAAATTTATGAAGCTTCTCTCATGTGTAAGGAAGGACGGAATTAATAGGAACAGTTCTAAAAGATAATTTCACGTGAAAGAAACTTTAATAAAATTAGTATCAGGAAATTTTCGAATGAGCTTAGCAAAGTCAGTACAACTCATTGCAGTACAAGTATTAACGGAGAGTTGCAGCAATTGTTTGTGTCGTTGACGGTAAAATAAAAATTATTTCCCAATATTCACCTTATATAATTTTGAACTAATTCTTTTATGTAAAACTAATAAAATCTGGGACTGAAAAACATAACAGAATAAAAAATCTTCAACTATCTCTTTTTTGAAAATGTAGAACTTTAAATTATACTTTCATATTATCAAAAAGATGTTTTCTAATCCAAAATTAACACAGTTTCTTTCTTTTTTATTCAACATATATTTTTCTTCGTGTATATAAGGTTTTACCACTATTTAAATTCATATACATACATAAAAACAAATTTAAAAAAAAAAAAAAAACTGTCTTTATTTGACTAATAAGTCTTTATTCTCAGATATTTCAACATTTAATTTCTCTTGGGATTAATTTGGAAATTACTCTATTGAATGATTAAAAAAAGAAAAAAAAAAAAAAAAAAACTTTAATTGCACTTAAATATGCCAAAAGAGAGTTCTATCTCATTTTACTAAATAGATTTTTTTTTCTCTGTCGTCTTATTTGTCATTATGGAAAGTAGTAAGTACTACTTTATACTCAAGTAAATAAAATTTCAAATGAAATTATTTTTTTGTTCTTTACTTTAGGCAGAAATGATTAATATGCTGTTTTCTGAAGAGGAGAAAATTAAGTTGTATAAATAAGCGTAATAGAAGGAAATGACTTCGGCTAATGAATCGAGAAGTTCTGATAATATCTACTAAAGCACGAGTGGCTACAGTTTTTATTTTAATACTCTACTGCATTTTTTTTTTTTTTTTTTTTTTTTTTTTTTTCAGAATTAGTTACGCCATAGTTTTTTGGTGGGAGCTTGATTGTAAATTTATCTATGTTCTAATATTTGTAAATATTCTTGGACTACTGTCTACGCACACACGCACATACATATTGTAAGGACATTAGTATATAAGCGCCTTAGAATTTTGCTGTTTTGTCGAAAATCTAAAGAAATATTTAACATATTCCCTTGGAACTTAAAGAGTGTAAAAAAACGAAGGTTTTGTCTCCCGAAAGTAAAAAGGGGACAAATTAAAGAAAAAGCTAATGTTTGGGGGTCACCCTGTAAGAACTGTGTTTGAAATATATTGTAAGTGTAGTATATGATTGTGAGTCTATATTCATTTATATCTAAATAGCACCTATACTTATAGTGATATAAAGCTATATTACAAAATTTGAATGAAAAAATGCCCCTTTTTATTTTATAACATGCAGGAAATCAACCGAATGCGATGTTTGTTTCAGAAAACTCGCATGCTACATTGGCTACAACATATTGCAATGAGAATTTAAAAAATATATATATTAAACAACTAAAGAAATGCATGCATTTTTATAAAATATTTTTTAATTGCGCATGCGTTAAGATTTTTTTTTTTTTTTTCGTAACTTATTAGCCAAATGCACTGAGCTTCTTATGTAAAACCCCAAGCTAATCTCGCGAAAATTAAAAAAAAAAATATCATCCATAGAATAAAGTGCACTGTAGTTCCTGTGAACTACAGTGCATATAACAGTACATGTACAGTGCATATACAGTAATATAGAATAAACTGTTCTGTAAATAAACTGTAATTCCTCTTTAAAAAAAAGAACATAGGATTTTTTATTTAATTTATATGTATATATATATATATATGTGTGTGTGTATATTTCAGTAATCAAGTTAGTAAGATAGTCTTGCTTTTGAATCCAAGGTAGTAGCCCTGTTTTTTTTTTTTTTTTTTTTTTTTCACCTGAAGAAGAAAGCCCAAGTCCTTTCGAAACCGATAGTGTTTGTTTAGATTTTATGGTGAATGTGAAGAAATTTTAAAAATGAATATAAACTGAATTTCATCTCATTTTATCGACGATAATTTTTTGAATTTTTCCGGTATTTGCTTTAAGTTTTTATTCAAACTCAATACATTTAAATAACAAATTATGCAAAAAAAATATTGTCAAGGCTTGGACAGGATCAATTAAATATTATTTATTAGAAAATGCTTATATTTCATTATATATTTAATATTTTTATATTCTGATTGCACTATAATGGGTTCAATGTAGTTTGACAATTTTCTACTGTGTCCATTGTAGTATACCAAAACTGGAATTCCACTGGGTTGAATAACCTACATGTTATAATAATAATAAAAATTGGCAATTAAAAAAATAAGAAAAAACCCTTTACATTTGCATGAGTACACATGTTATTCATACACAAACAAATATAGTTAATTAAAATAATCCTTATATTCACATGCTACAGATTCAACGCATTTCAGAGATAATTTTATATAAGGTGATAAAAAACTTTATTATTATTATTATTATTATTATTATTATTCATTACTGGTCCCCCTTTTGCTTTCTTGACAAAGTCTTTGCTGAAGTACATGTGGTATACACTCTAAGAAATTTCCGTAAAATTCTAAGAGTTGATCGTTGAATTATACGGCCAGCTTCCTTCTTCGAGGAAAAAGTCCAATACCCTTAATTGTAACAAATTGCTGTAAATTTCAGAATAGTGACTGTTTATTAATGGTCACTTTCCTTTCAGAAAATAATCAAAACATATTTATGAGCAGAACTTGTTTTTACTATCAATGTCAGGAACACTTTTTGCCGGTCACTAACCCTAATATAGTACGCAAATTTTTTACAGTGTAAACATACTCTTTACATCTCCGAATTTCTACGAAATCCAATCAAATATTTTTTCAGATAATCGATAAAACATCTCAACTTGAAAATGTCTGTGTATTTCCGTCCGTTTATTAGACAAATACAGGCACGAAAAATATTCTATAACTTTCTTTGCATGGTTATTCCTTGAAGCATATTTTAACGGATTTAGGATATTTAATTTTTACATAATCATAACATATTTTTTGCATAATATTTCACAAAAGAATATGGCTGCGTTAGAATGCGTAGTTAAAGTGGAAAAGTTAGTAAATATGCCTATTAACACAAATTATAGCGTCATTGCATGAAAAAGAATCCAAAATCGACATTGAAATAATGGCAGATAAGAATTTTGTAAGCAAACACTATAAAATTCACCTACGCAGTAAAGTGTTCATTCTGAAATTTTTATAATTTTTCAAAAATTTCGTAATATTGGAAATTGCTTCTTAATTTAGGAATGATGCATGATCTTTGTTTTAACTTTAACCTATATTTTTTTTTCTTCATATGCATAAGCTACGTTCATTATTGAAATGTTCTTGAAAATAGATATTTAAAATAACTATTTCCATTCAAACAATCAGTTCTTAATTTTTCAACATTCAATTCCTCTTGTGATTTATTTCGAAACAACTTTTGTTAAATAAATAAGGGGAAAAAATTAAGTACAATTAAATATACTTAGAGACGAGTTATATCTCATTTCACTAAACAGTTTTTTTTTAGACTACATAAGGGTCTCAATCAATTTTATTAATGAATCGGATACCTTAAATTAAAGAGGGCACTTGATATCTGGCTGCCACTTGAAAATTTCTCACAACGATAACTTTTGAAATAGTGAATTAATTCGAACCAAAATTAGACAGTGTGGACTTATACACTACTTCTTATATACCCTTTATTCAACGTCACTTCTAGAATCAAATGAATAAAATTGTTATTTCGGAGAATATTTTTTAAACAGTCCAAAAATTCTCTCATTTCAACGAATATTCTCGAAGCAGTGCTGTAAAGATGCCGCTCGTATCACAACGGTCACAATTCGACGAACAGTCACTGTTCTGTAAACAGTCACTTGTTTCACAAAAATAAAACAAATAGCATCAAATTCTCCACAGGGCAGGAATTGCTCTGATCCTTGGAATGGACTCTTCCCACCGTCGTCTGCTCAATCACGTGATAGAGGAAAACGAATAATCGGATTCAATTAAATATTGTTCTTAAGAACAAAAATGTTAATATTTAATGTAAAATAAAATAAAAGTGATATTGTGCATTTGTAAACAGTAGACTAATTGTATTTGTAAATTTAATAATTTTTAAAAAACATTTTATGTGTTTATTTATTTTCACCTGTAAGAATCGATTTTTGTATGTTTTTGTGTAACTGTTACATTAACTGATCTAGCAATAAATAATAGCTTGTTCTTGTGGAATGTTTATGGATTATAATTTGAAATTTTAAAATGTTTTCATTTAATTTAATTGCATAAAGATGTTACAACAAGTTAATTAACTTAGTTAGTGGTCTAAATGGATTTACGCAGTACGATATTGCACTGTCACTGATTTAAGTACCAAAAATCAGAGTATTTAAACATGGTCTTCATGAACATCAATAACAGGTATAAACTAAATGATGATTGTAAATGTATACATCAAACAAAAGATGATGAATAATGATATAAAATGGATTAAAAATGATGATGTATAAAACATAACACAGATTAAATACGATTGATCAAAAATAAGAATAGAAAATATGTTATTTCAGCAATCGCTCTAGATAAACAAGACTTCGTCTGCTATTTGTTTTTTCTCTATCATGTGACCCCTGACGTCAGGTGGGAAGAGTCCATTATTTTCTGATTTCCGATGATTCTTTTGCAATAGCCTGGAGCAAAGTCTCAAAAATGTGATCGCTCAAATTACCTCTCTGAACAACACTGACTCGCAGTGACTCTCAAATGTCAACTTGCTTCTTTTTATACCTTTTTGCGATGATTTTGTACATCCCATGGGAATGTCTAGATCAGGGCTGGTGACAGGAATTACGGGCCCCTGGGCAAACAAAAGTCAGCCCCCCCCCTCCCCCCCCCCACACACACATAATCACTTATTAAATTTTAATCGAAAAATAGTTTAAATTTTTGGGTACTGCGGTATTTCAAATAGCTCCAATAAAATAAAGTGATACAGTAAGTAGTGCATTATCGTACTATACATTTATACGATGAAATTTGATTAAATAAGAAGGCTGATTCATTCATTCATGACAAAAACATACAATTACTTTGCATTTCATTTTCAATATATTAATTTACAAAAGAAGACTTGTGATCAATCACTGATTGATATATGCATTATCTATTGTACTTTAAAGTTAAATATAAAATTTTAAAATAAAGATATCATGATTGAAATATAAATGTAATATATTTGAAAAATGATATTTTAGCTAAAAATTTCTTTTAGAAATTCTGGATTTCTTTTTGACAACCTTGAGCCTTATTTATTTAATAAGCTATCCCCTGAAAATTTGTTTGGTCTATAATTAAATATTTTAAAAATTAACTTTTGAATGAAGTGAACATTAATAATTACCGAGTAGGCTGAGTAGATTCATAAAAGTATATACTATTGGCAGCAAAATTATTCGAGCGCTAGCAATAATTCTTATATGAAAAAAGTACATTTAATACTGTTTTATTAAATAAATCGTTGTGGAATTATATTCTTAGACTGACTAAAAACATGACTTGACAAGGATTTCTTTAACAAAGCAGTATTAAGTGTACCTTTTTACACAGGAATTATTGCTAGCGCTCAAATAATTTTGTTGCCGACAGTAAGGCTGAAAGTTTTCTGATAATTTCTTTTCAGTCTCTTTTTTTTTCTGTGTTTAATAAGATTTAAAATATTAATTTTTTAAACAAGCAAAAGTAAAGGCATAATCAGTTTTTTTATTTAAAAAAGTCTTTTTTCTAAAAAAAAAAAGTCTGTGGGCTAATCTAGCTTAAATCTAACTTTTTTTTTTTTCCTAAGATTGGAATTACTCATCGATTTACGACCTATACACCGATTGATTTATACGCCAATAAATATGATATATGATATAGTGTGATGAAATTTAGTTAAAATATTAAAAGACTATAACAAAAATTAAAATAATCTTGAATGAACTTACTTTAAAATCACAGAGGAAATTCTCTCAAGCCAGATTTTGACAAGGCATTAGAAAAAGGCCACAATAGGAATATATATATGATTTTTTCTACTGTATACTGTATTAATAAACATATACTGTAATTGATAAATTTTCTTCTTTTCACTAAAATCTACAAACTGAATCTGAATGTAAAAACTTAACAGCAATGTTTAGCGTTTGCGTTCCTAAATGAGATTTTTAGTAATTACATAGTTTTTTTCACGATTCCCACTGATAACAGCCAATGGACATTGCACAGATGAGATTGCACTGCTTGGGAAATAAGCAAAGCAAAGCACCAAATGAGATGCAGACCCCCCCCCTCATCTGTTCCTTTTTTAGATGAATACTGACTATAGGTGGCTAACGATGAGCAGTGATTACTTTTTCAAGTTTCGATGTGTGAAAATGTTTCCCATTGAAACCTTTGGACAGCCCCTGCCTGCCTGGACTCGCCAAGCTTAACGGGTTGGATGCTGTCCGCCGGAGCGAATAAATCGCCGGATCACTGCATGATAACCACCTACTGCCAGACAGTAATCTAGACGCAACAGAGAATGAGCTGTGTCCGATTGCTCGTTCAGACTTCTAACTTCAGTCGGGAGAGGACCACTCTTCTGCTAAGGACTGGGTGACATCAGAAGACAGCTCTGGTACGACAGGGTTGCGGCATCTTCTTCTGGACACATTATGCTCGACTGACACACCACACCTCCAGATCGCACAAGGTAGGAAGCGCACAGTCACGCTACCTGGAAGCAGGAATTTAGAATATGTGCACATTATCGGAAAGCCAAAAGGAAAAAAACAAAAAAAAAAAAAAAAAAAAAAAAACAGGATTTTGAATTTTGGAGTGGGGGGGAAAACTCGGGGGGAGCCAAAATGATAAGTTGTGCACTCAGAATTATGCCAAAGAATGGAGGCTAAAAGTAATGGGGGGGGAGCTAAACACCAAAACTGCTGAACGACAAACGTGAGAGAAAAAAAAAAAAAAAATTAATTTAATACTTGCCACTGGAGGGGGGAAGGAAAACTTTGGTAGCGCATAGTCTAGAGATTTGAAGTGGCTGATCGAGAGTAGAAAAAAAAAAAAAAAAAAAAAAAAAGGGGAGTGGGACCATGCGCTGAAGGCCTAATAAGAGAGGAAAGAGGGACCATCGCAATTTTGATCCACCACGGGGGGATGGTGCCCCGCGTTGGTAGCCCGACGACTGCTTAACGACCCCATCGAGCACTTGGCGGTGCAGCACATTTTTACGAGGACCAGACACCGCCACACCCTCGGAGAGAAAAAAAAAAAAAAAAAAAATTAAAAAAAAAAAAAAAAAATGAAAAAAAAAAAAATAAAAAAATAAAAAAAAAATAAGATAAGATAAAATAAATAAATAATAAAGTAAATAAATAAATAATAAAGTAAATTAATAATTTAAAAAAAAAAAAAAAACTAAAGAAATATATAATAATAAAAAAAAAAAAAAAAAAAAAAAAATATTTATATAAAAAAAAAAAAAAAAAAAAAAGAAAAACTATTTAATTATTATTACGGTTAGTTGATTGATAACCAGACCTTCCGGGCTTCGGAGAACTGCAGGGAGGCGAAAAGATAACAGCGGAGCTTCAAGGAGCCGGAAGAGAAAAAAAAAAAAAAAAAAACGGGGAGATAGCCGCTCTAGCTTGGCTCCCGGTCACCTTACCCACTCAAGGGTCCGGTTCGGGAAAACCAAGGGGCTAAAAAAAAAAAAAAAAAAAAAAAAAAAAAGAACGGGGAGATAGCCGCTCTAGCTTGGCTCCCGGTCACCTTACCCACTCAAGGGTCCGGTTCGGGAAAACCAAGGGGCTAAAAAAAAAAAAAAAAAAATAAGAGGGGAGAAAGCCGATCTAGCTTGGCTCCCGGTCACCTTACCCACTCAAGGGTCCGGTTCAGGAATACCAAGGGGCTTAAAAAAAAAAAAAAAAAGGGGGGGGTGCACCCACAAGGGGGCAAGCCCGGGGACCTGAGCTGGAGACTAAAGCTCTGACTCCTCCCTGCACTAACCCAAACTAACCCGCCGAAGGGAGGGAGGAGAAAAAAAAAAAAAAAAAAAATATTGTTGGTACATAACAGTTTAGTAATTATTTTATTCAGTTAATATTGTTTTATGGAGAGGATAAAAAAAAAAAAAAAAAAAGGGGTGCATGATCAAGATTCGAATGAGGCACTACGGACGTAAGGTGGCTTGCGAGGCCCGATGCGAGGATTCAACCTTTGGGTCCCTTCCTGGGATTCTGGAGTTTAGTGTTTCTTCTGTTCGGACCTAAGAATGCTGATAGGTGAATCCAAAGCGGTGTGCTGAGCGGTAGTGCCTAGCTTCTTGATCACGCCATTCATTCGGCTCAAGAAGAGTAAAAAAAAAAAAAAAAAAAGTAAAAAAAAAAAAAATAAATAAATAAAAAAAAAAAATAAAAAAAAAAAAATTAAAATTGTGTTTTTATACTTAACTGAGATTAATTAAATTTCTTAATTTCTTAATTTTATGAAATGAGTGAGAGGAGAAAAAAAAAAAAAAAAATTTTGGTTCCATAACCCATTCATGCGCGGTCATGAGCGAGGTGCGGACTTACAGACCTGATAAAACCGAGGACCGTTTACATTTTATGCACATTTTTTATACAATTTTTTATTTATACATTTTTATACATTTTTATATTATAGTAGTTTTTTATACATTTTTTTATTTTTTTAATAATTTTTATTTTACAAAGATTTTTTTAATTTTTACATTTTTACTTTTACCGGGCCTCAGGTAATATTGATGCTGGCCGCTTTAACAGCAGGGGCCTCGTTCATGACCTAAAATAAACAAAAAGTGGCGGTAGCGGTGGATGCCTCATTGGCTGGTAGGTCCTCTTCTTCCGGTGTTCTACTCCTTTTGCTGCTGAAGAGTGGAGGTTTCTTGCTGATGCTGACACTGCTTATTGTTACTGGGAAATGTCGTCTATGTTGTTTGTGAGCCATCTGACTATGTGTTTTGCCTTGTTTTGTACATGTGTGTTTTGTGCTAGCTGTTTGTACCATAGTGTTTCGTTTGCTTGTGTAATTTGAGCCAGATGGTGGTGGTCCGTTAGAGGGCAGGCTGTTAAGTAGTGAATTGATGTGCCTAGTGCACCACAGGCGCAGTCTGGGCTACTCTTCTTCTTAACCCGATTGAGATAAGCAGGGAATGCCCTGTGTCCTGTGTAAATTTGTGTCAAGAGCTTGCAGCTAACGAGTGTCTTAGTGTCCACTGTTGGGAAGTATCTATGTGTTAGCCTGCCCGTGTCCCCATAGTCCCACTCGAATTGCCATTGTTCGGTGGTGATCCCTCTAAGTTCTTTCTTTAAATAGGAAATCGGTTTTTCTAGGTAGAAATGCTCGCGGTTAGTTTCGTTTTCCGCTGCGTATTTAGCCAGTTTGTCTGCTTCTTCGTTTCCTTGGATCCCTACATGTGCTTTAACCCATTCAATTTTAAAATTATTATTTGACCTTTGGATTTCTGAGTGGATTTTAATTACTATGTTTTCTGTCGTGAATGGTTTAGAGAGTGCTTGGATGGCTGACATGCAGTCCGAGTGGATGCTATATGATATTCCCTTTGTATTTCCCCACTCAGCAGCTTTGAGTATTGCCAGTAGTTCGGCCTGAAAGACACTGTTGCACTTCCTTAGGGGCACTGACCATTCGTGTATTTTGGAAACATTTTCGAAGGCTACAAAGGCCGAACCTGTAGCTCCTGATTCCAGCTTCGAACCATCCGTGTAAATTTGTATATCTTTAGTTGATGAGCCTATTTGTGGTTCAGGTGTGTCTGCTGGGTGCTTGCGCCAAATATTTTGTTTTTTGACATAATCTGTGTGGTTAAACATATGGTCGTGTAGTTTGTAGTTCTTGTGGAGTCTTGTAATTGTGCCATAAGCTGCTTCGTATTGTACTTGGAGGTGTACTGGAATCAGGCCTGAGAGAACCAGAAGAGCAGATGTTGGGGCCGTTCTATATGCCCTCACGATGGCCAGCGCGAAGTGCCTCTGGCAGCTAAGCAGTTTGTCTTTATTCTGCTTTGTTAGGTCGTTCCCCCAGATTGGGGATGCGTAGATCAGTGTCTTTTCCACTACTGTTTTGTACCATGTTTTTACCAAGTTTGGTTTTAGTCCCCAACCCCTTGAGACCATACGCCCGAACAGGTTGAAGGCCTTATAAATTTTTTTCGTTTGGTGTTCTATGTGTGGTTGCCATCTTAAATTTTTGTGTAGGATAACTCCGAGATATTTCATTTTTTCTGAGGTTTCTAGCTCAATCCCTTCATAATGGATCCCGTCTAGTTTATGGGTGCAGGAAGTCGGGAGGTTTCCCAGGCGTGGTCTGTTCAGGTATAGTAGTTCCGTTTTGCTCCAGTTAATCGTGAGGTCATTTTCCTTTGCCCAAGTGCCGAATTTTTGTAAAGTTGTGTTTGCTGTATTTACTATTGTTTCTGTGTTGTTTGCCGAAATTGTTAAAATAAAATCATCTGCGAAGGCTTGGATTTTTGTGTGTTTCCCCCAGCTATATTTGAGCGCTGTCTCGGCTATTAGTAGCCAAAGGAGGGGCCCTAAGCAGCTTCCTTGCGGACAGCCTCCAAAAGTCTGTCTTGTGATGTGTATGCCATTTTCTTCCAGTGTCACATACCTGTCTTCCAGAAAGCTTGCTATCCAGTTGACTAGGTATGTGGGACAGCCAGAGTTTTTGAGATTTTTAAGCAGAGTCGGCCAACGGATGTTATCAAATGCACCTTTTATGTCTATTGATATCAGCAGTGTTTGTTTTTTTTTCTGTTTTGTCCTTACTTATGTTATCTATTAATTTTTGAAGTGCATGTTCTGTGGAGGTGCCTTGTTTGAAGCCGAACTGGTTTGGGTTCCAGTAGTTAATTGAGGTTAAGTGGTGATTAATTCTGCCGTGTATTATTCTTTCTAGAATTTTGCTAATAGCTGGTAGGAGGCATATTGGCCTATAGTTTTTTGGGTCTTTTGGATCCTTGCCTTCCTTGTGGAACAGAACCACTATACCCTTTTTGAATTCCTTGGGAAAGTATTCCAATTGGAGGCTTTTGTTGAAGAGCGCTAGGAGAAGGTGCTGACTCACGCGGTTGATTTTTTTGACCAGGTTGTAGTCAACGAAATCGTGGCCTGGGGCTTTATTTTGTTTAATGTGCTTGATTATCCTGTTTAACTCCTGTGAGGTAATTTTACGTGGGCTATCTTCGTCGAAGCGGGGTGGGAACGTGCTTAGCCTATGCGGTATGTGTTCTTTAGTTAGATATAGTGAGTCCAGGAATCTAGTGAGGGTTCGGTCTATAGTGACGTGTTCATTATCTTCTAGGATGTTGCATAGTTTTGCGGGGGCTGACATTTTACCTGAGGCGATTTTGTATTGTGGGCCGTAGGTATCTTTGGCGCTTTCGCAGAAAGCTACCCATGCTTTCGATCTTTCCTTCTTTATTAATTTTTTGTAGATTGCGCGCTCTCTCTTATACTGAATATGTTGCTGTTTTTTGATATCTGGGTCTGGCTGGGATTGATACCTACGGCGGAACGCCCTGACCCTATTTCTAGCAGTCTTGACCTTATCGGTCCACCAGTTTGGTTCCTTTTGTTCGGGTGTTTTTCGTTGCTTATAGCAGGAAAATGCTATGGTTTTAAGCTCTTTGATTAGTTCCTCCGTTATTTTATCCAGCGTGGTTCTGTCTGCTGTGTTATTTATTGGGCCGATATACTTTTTACTTAGTTTTTTGATCTGTTTTTCAAATTTCGAGTGTTTCCCATGTTTTGTTTCGAGCCTGTGACGGCGGTAGCTGTTGTTACTGTAGTCTAACGAGAATCTTATGAATTTATGATCACTGCCAGAGTGGTCGTCGCTTACTTCCCAGTCCTTTATGTTGTCGAGTAACGAGGCCGTGGTTATGGTTAGGTCCGGCCAACCCCTAAACCTGCCCGCCTGAAATGTAGGGGGTGCTCCTGGGTTATTTCTGACTATTAGCGAGTGTTGCATTAAGAAGTCTGTCAATTGCCTACCCCGTGTGTCAATATCTCCGTACCCCCATTGTGTTGAGTGGGCATTGAAGTCTCCTGCCAGCAGGACGCTGCCCTGAGTTTTTTGAAGGAGTTGTTCAATTTCCCGTAGTACTGAGCTAAAGCATGAGCTTGGAGGGGCATATGTGTTTATTAGGGTGATTTTTTCTTTGACATTTTCTATTAGTATTGCTGTCGCATGTTCTGTACTCCCCAGTTCTATTGGGTTTGTGCCTATTCTTGTTATTATAGCCGCTTTGTTGCAGGGGGTTTTATACGCTTGCCAGCCCGACCCCAGGCCAGTGATATTGCCTGTGTGTTTGTTCTGGTGAAAGTCCTGTATCATAGCTATCTTTATGTTGTGTTGGGCGAGGTACCCGAATAGGTCCTTTGTCGCTTCCACGCTTGAGTGGAGGTTGATCTGAATTATTTTTATGGCGTCTGGTCCCTTTGTGTTGTTACTGTTGTTGTTTTGTTGTGTCTGTGTGCTATTGTTTGTTTCTGCAGTGTCTTCACCGTCCATAATGGTTTCTATTTTGTGGACGCCTACATTGGGCATTGTTGCTTCTTTGTTGCTGTCCTCCTCTTCTGAATGAATTTCTTCTTCTGGTTACCATTTGGTAACCCTCCTCGTCTTTGTTTTGCTGATTGTATTCTATGTGAGGTCTTCCATCTTCAGCATAGTGGATTGAAGTGTTTCCTGTTATTACATCTATTGCTTTGGTCAGTTGGGTTTTTTCCCCCTCCACTTCTGCTTTTCGGATCGCCAATATTTGACGATACACATAGCAAAATCCAGAGTAGGCTGTGTGTTCTGTCACTAGCTTCAGCTTTTTTGTGTATGCGGTCTGGTTGTTATAAACTGTGCATGGGTAGCAACAGGTTTTGTCAGATGCACACTCTGCCGTTCTATGCCCCCCGGCGCACCGTGCACAGCGGGTTTCCCACCTGCACATCTGCGCCGTGTGGTCATAGCCCTGGCAGTTGTGAAAATGTTTCCCATGTCACTTAAACAAGACAGATTCTTCCTTTCACTTGACCAAACATTTTTAGCAGGAACACAACTCACGACACCTTTGATCTGCGTAAAAGATAAGAGTTTAATGATTCTAAACCCCGTTTTTGCTCCGGAGTTACAGTAATGAATAACTGACATGAACCTTCAGTCATTGTATTTGATTTATCTGATTGAAATTTTAAATAGATACAGCACAGTATATAAAAACTTTCTTTAATTAAAACATTTGAAAAAAAAAAAAAAAAAAAAAAAAGGAAAACGTTAAAGAATAATTTAAAATGTACTATATCAATAATATTTTGATTAGATCATTTTCTGAAATTTAAACGTTTAAAGAAATGATATTCATGCGAATTTAGAAAAAAAAAAAAAAAAAAAAAGGAAAACGTTAAAGAATAATTTAAAATGTACTATATCAATAATATTTTGATTAGATCATTTTCTGAAATTTAAACGTTTAAAGAAATGATATTCATGCGAATTTAGAAAAAAAAAAAGAAAAAAAAAAAAAAAAACAGGAAAACCTGAATGTCTAGTCCGATGAACCAAATCTAGGTTTGGACCAGACATATCCTCTCTCTAGCAGCTTCTAGAGGAGAACATCTCGGCTACTGACAGGAGCCATATATATATTTTTTTTATTAATTTATTGTGCAAGTTTTACATATGATTTACTTTTAATCTCAAAGTATAGATACATGAAAATTTATTTAAAAAAAGAAAGAAAAGAAAAGAGAGATTTTTTATTATTTTCTACACAACTCAGAGAATCGTGATTGTTAAACTAAACTAAACATATATTCAATTTCTTGTGCTTGCAAAAAATTAATACTAGAACTAGATAATGATACACTATTTAGAAGTATGAATAATTATAAACATGTACCTTATCACTTTTTTTTTTTAATCTGATTGAAAGAATTAAATGAAGGTGTATATACATTTTTCAAACACGACAATACCATATTGTTACGGGTGTATCTTTCATGCAACTCTACAAATTGGAATATTTGTTATTAAACTAATATATAGTGAAAAAAAAAAAGGAGTTGCTGAACTATATAGAAATTCTAGTTTTTTCTGTGATTTTTAAGATATATTAATATTTGTGTACTTAGCTATTTTTATTGCGATTGATGAATATTTAAAATAAAAAATAAAAATAAAAATAAAAAAAATCCTTCGTTTTGTTTTTATAAGGTTCTTAATTTGTTAGAAAAATATATTTTATACAATCATATATCAACATTCGAATATAACGGGAAAAAAATAAATAAAAAGCTGAGAGGAGGGATATTCAAAATATATTTTATAACAAACTTTTTTTTTTCTTTTCTTCTTCAAATAAATATTATATATATATAAATGATAGGTGTCGTAATAATCATAAAAAAAAATATATATATATACTTTTCAGAAAACTTATGAAAAGTCCTCCCGTCCTGTGCAATATTCCCTCCTATAGCTCCAGATTATATATATTTATCAGTTTATTTTATTTCTTAATTAAATTAAAAATTTCAAGTTAAGTTTTGTCTAAAAATAAAATCCTATTTGTATACATTCCAGGCATATTTTTAATTAAACTAGTGAATTTCTATCATTATTATCATTATAATTATTATTAATGTCTTGTCATCTTGCATATGTGTAAAAAGAAAAAGTGGTCACTGTACAATTCCCGCTCCTTTACATTTTCCTCTAAAATTTTGTAAATGAAATTCAGTGTTTTATTTTTATTTTTTATTTGTGATTTTTACTTCATACTTTCTCAACAATTTTGCATTTTTAGTATATCTTTATCTTGCATTGCTTCTATTTAACTTTTTATCAATATCCGGCCAGTTATAGTTCTTTTGCACTGATTTGGTCGCTCTCATCCCAATTAGAAGCCCACCGGCGGCCGAGCGGTTCTGCACTCACAAGTGGTAAGCATGAGGTGCTGGGTAGAGGTCTGCACGGGCCGAATTTTTCAATCTGCTCTCGGGCCGGGCCGGCTCAGGTTCAATTATTTTGTGTATACTCAAGCCGGGCCGGGCCTGGACGAATTTTTTTCCGGGCCTTGGCGGCCCGAAACTTCTTTTAATTTCCTCGTTAATCAATGAAAAAGGAAAGTGATAAAATATTATTTTACATAATCTTACAGGCTGGTATGTCACATAAAATTTTATTTTGTTAAAAAATATCTAACTTCAATTTAAGAGTAATACTAAGCGAGTCGTATTAATCCTGGACGATAGGACCCATGCCCCAGCCCGCCCGCTTCCCGCTGTTCAATGTATTTTTCTAGTCAATTTTGTCCCCTTATTATTTCCGGTGTGAATTTTTTTTTTTTTAACACACTTGACATTGGGAGTTTTTTTGCTTTTCTTCCCATGCTATTCCTATGGGGTTTTTAGCCTTTTTTCCCCTCTTTTTCTACATTCTAAAGTGGCGGTGGTTCCCGCCCACCACCGCCAAGAGTAATACTAAGCGAGTCGTATTAATCCTGGACGATAGGACCCATGCCCCAGCCCGCCCGCTTCCCGCTGTTCAATGTATTTTTCTAGTCAATTTTGTCCCCTTATTATTTCCGGTGTGAAATTTTTTTTTTTTTTTTTTTTTAACACACTTGACATTGTGAGTTTTTTTGCTTTTCTTCCCATGCTATTCCTATGGGGTTTTTAGCCTTTTTTCCCCTCTTTTTCTACATTCTAAAGTGGCGGTGGTCTGTCTGTTCGCAATTTGATTTTCCGCAAATATTTTTAGCATGTCTCGAAATTAATATATTTTATTAAAGTAATATTATATGGTTTTCTAATCAAAATAGTATGCATGTCACTACTAATTTTCGCACATGTACAAACAAAATAAATTAGGTACGTTACTGTGCATAAGGTTTGCGTCCTATATGTCTGTAGAGTTTAGGTGGTATGAAGACAATAAAAATCCTTCCACTGTAACTTTCTCGCGAAAGCTCCTTTTTCTTTACTCCAGTGCACTGAATGAAAGTAGCATTATTTTTAGCATGTGCAAAAGCAACTTTTCTATTGAATATGGTTGGATTAGAATGCTAATATTTTTTATTTGACTTTCTGTCTGTCTTTGTGCCTTCTTTACGTCTGTAATAAAGAATTTCTGTTTATATATAATTACCTTGTAAAAGTTCAGCAGTTTTGTTAAAGAACATTCTATTACTTGGCTATATAAAACTGCTGCAAAATACATATTAAAAATCTTTTTCATAGAAAAGCAGGCCTTTTTTTTTTTTTTTTTTTTTTTTTTTTTTGTATTACATATTTTTGAATCCGGCCGGGCCGAGTCGGGCCTGATATTATCGTTTTTTGTCTGGGCCATGCACTGGGAAAAAACAAACCGGCCGCGCCGGGCCCGGGCCGAACTTTTCGATTTCATACCGGGCCGGGCCGGGTAAGCAACGTTTTCGAACGGGCCTGGACCTCAAAATTTCGGCCCGTGCAGACCTCTAGTGCTGGGTTTGATCCTAGGTCGCACTAGTCGACCTATCCGTTCGGAGTTTTCTACGCAACTTGCATAAATACAGGCTAAGACTTCTTAGAAAAAACTCCACAGAAGGCATTTCCCTTCAGGTATTGGACTCTAGTGCAGTCAATCGGCCTTATTCCCAAACACCAAAAATACCATCCCAATTACACATTTCTTTGCATACATCAGGTTGGACATGTGAAGTGTAACATGTTGTTTGAAACTTTCGAAGGAAGTCGGGCGCATGCGATATATTTTTCTTATTCCACTCGGAATGCTTTGGCTTTGTTCCTTCCCATAATGATTTCTTTAAAAGTATTTTTTTTTTATTATTGATTGTGAAATTTTACTAGCAACAGTTTACCCCCTCAATTCTGAGTAGTTGATACTAATGGTTTTTCCAAATGCGAAATGCGTTAAAGAAACGATTAAAGAAAAGGAAATGAGGCTTCCTTATTATTCGACATCTACTAGTCTATTTGTCCCTTCCTGCATCTACTTCCAGTGGCAGTACTTAGCCCCCCCCCCCCGTAAAGTGTTTGAAAGGACTTTTCTAAAAAAAAAAAAATTATAATGCATCAGATAAAAATATCGCTTCCCTGTTGAGCTCCCCTTAGCCCTTAGGTCCTAAATCCCGCCGCATCGCGTCGCGGGCCCATTATCACCGCTAGTATTTAGGACTGCTAAGCGGTTTTTATCTAAATTTGTTATTCCTTTTCTCATGTTTTTAGAATTGTGGAAAATATCAAGAAAAAAAAACGTAAAACTTCATATTTTAAAATTTAAATTTTTGTCACTTCTGTTCCGTTTGTTCCGCCCCCCCCCAACACCCGGGCCCCTGGGCAGTTGTCCCCTGTGCCCCCCCCCTGTCACCGGCCCTGGTCTAGATCTCGGCTCCAGTTCATTGTAGAATCTCGAAACTTCGGCAACCTAAAGCTGTTATTTTTAAATGATTTGATAGCTAAGTATCGAAGTTTATCGCGAAGACCGACTTTGTTAAAAGTGGATGGCAATGCCATTTATTTCCACTTTGTCTGTGAAACTACTTTCACTACAACAGCAGAACTGATGCAGGGGAAAAGATTTGATTCGTTACAACAATATTTATATCGTAATTTGTGTTTATTTTTATGTCTACATAGGATTTGACTTTCGCAAATGTTCTTCGATTTTTACTTAAGTATACATATATGCTACACACAGGAACTTTTACATATGTACATATTTCGGACACTCACATACGTATGAAAACATTCGGTTACTCCCTTAGGACCGTTATTCTTTGAAGTTTGTTTTAAAAATTTTATGGCTTATAGCTTCATAGTGATATCAATACATTTTTTTTTCATAAGTTTTTACAAAAGAATATTGCTACGTTAGGGCACATATTTAAAAAGCAAAAGTTAATAAATATAAAAACACACGCTATAGTCTCATAATTGTATTGAAAATCATTAAAAATTGATATTGAACAATGAAAGATAATGACTTCATGAATAATTACAAACGCAATAAAATATTCATTGTAAAGTTTTTTAACTGCAACACCAATCACATACTATTAGAACAAGCTTTTTAATTTAGAAATAAAACACAATTTTTATTTTTATATCAAGATACATTTTTTCTTAGTGTTCATAATTACTTCCGACTTTTAAAATTTCATAATTAGTACTATTTTTCAACTATGTCCATTTAACCAGCAAGACTTTATTTTCGCCTATTTCAACATATAATTTCGCCTGAGATTCAGTAGGAAATTACTTTTATTGAAAAAAAAAAAAAAAAAAAGAATAAAAGTACATATATTTAATAGGACTTAAAAATATGCCCAAATAATTATATTTCACTTTACTAAATGTGCACTTTCCATTTGTCATTATAGAAAGAACCACTTCATATTCAAGTAAATAAAATTTCAAAAGGATTTTTTTTTTTTTTTTTTTTTTCCTTACTCCATGCAGAAATGATTAATAAGCAATTTTCTGAAGAGAAGAAAATGAAGCCGTATAAATACGCGTAGTAGGAAAAAAAATTTGTTTAATGAATCGAAAACTTCTGAAAGCACCTAAAGATAGAATGGTTGCAGTAATTATTTTAATTTACATTATCTGTCCTAGAAAACAGTCATTTTTTTTAAACCTTATTGCTTTAAAAATATTTTCTGTATTTATTAATTGTATAGAATTATCTTCATCTATTATCCATGGATTTGAATTTAATGAAAATTGAGTTTTAAATTCTGTACTGATAAGTATAAAGGATTTAAGTCCAAAAATGTCGATTTTGAGTTAAGTACATAGTCAGACTCAGAAAAAAATTCTCTATCGATTTTTATAAACGATTTAAATACATGTCATTTAGTCTTTGAGAAAATCCATTGGTAAAAAAAGATTGAAGTCAGAAATGTAGCACTAACCTTTAGTATAAAATATTTAATTCAATTTTTTCCCTTTATTAAATGAAGGTTGACAATCACTGAATGGTATAAAGGGTATAAATCAACATAATAAACAGGAGATTTAAAATCAAAACTCGTAATCCATACTCTCAATAGTGATCATATTCCAGATTTTGAAAACTTTAAAATTTTAGCTTCTAATATAAATATCTATGAATCCCGTATTTTTCTAGAGGGCGCTTTTACCAAAATGCAACATTCTGCCTTGAACGAGGCTAAAGCTATTCCTCCTGAATATTTAATCTTGCTATGATGTATTATGAATTTTTGTAAATGTTGTTTGTGCTTGTATGTTTGACACTGAGGAGGGCTAGTGTTCTAGCCGAAACGTCTGTCTTATGTTTTAATGTTTTTAATTAAAATGTATTTTTAAAGTTTTAAAATTTTTGTATTTTTTATCTCATTTTAAATGTTACATTGGTTTTAACATAATCCCTTTTTTCCTAATCGATTCTTCTGATTAGTTTTTAGTTAGTTTAACTTTATTTTTCGTCTCCTGAAAAATCAAGAATATGGACTTAAATTCTTTATACTTATCAGTACAGAATTATAAAAAAGAATGATGAGAAGTATGTCAATATAAAGTAAGTTAGAAAAAAGACGATTCAACAGAAATAAATCTGAAGGCCTCTTTGAAAGTTTGCTAGTTTGAATAATAAATTGCTTTTCATAAAAATATGTTGACCCTTGACTCAGATTATCCAGGGTTTCTAAAGAGAGCTAGAGACCCTCTGTCATTCCAATACAGGGTCTCTAGGGAGAGCTGCAGAGGAATTAGATCCGTGAAATTTTCACTCGGTATTTTGCTATGCAATCTGTTAGTGAGTGCTTGTGTTTAAAAAAAAAAAAAAAAAAAAAAAAAAACTATTGAAAATGGTTTACAGATTTAAGGCGGCATCGCAGCAATAAAATTGGCGTTGCAGTATCGCCTTTTGGCGAAAAATTTAACTAAATTTTGTGGAATGAAGTTCCCTGGTTTCCCTAGTATAAGACCTCTGGGGAAACTAGTAGGAATAGGATGCAACCAGGCCGCAAACGATACATTTCAATCGCCCCCCCCCTTCCCTTTTTTATTTTATTTTTAATTTTTCAAAATTTAGCAGTCAGTTTTGAGACACCCGGTATATATGAGTAATTCTCTGAAAAGTGGTCATTTCATGTCCCAGTAGTCTTGAGGGTATATTTCTAAACGCACAAAAACAAAAACCTGTTTAAACTATCAATATTAATTGGTTTTACATATAAACTATTATTCTTTGGTTATTGGAATTCAAATATAATTTTTAAATAATTTTTAAAATGCAAAATATCATTCCCTCACTGTGTCCCCATTCCCACATGTAAGTAAATAAATGGTTTCTATGGTATTAAAGCATGTATATTTGGATTATTTGAATTAAAAATTTATTAAACATACTTTAATAAATATTTATCCATTATACTATATTTATATATTATGCAACGAAAGAAATTAGAATACTTTTTATTGTTGTCCCTGGTAACAGATATAATTCCCTCATCAAACTATAATGACATCTTTACTTACTGAATAATGATAGCACATACTTTATATAAGTCAAACTTTATTTATATACCAGCAAAGTAAAGAAACCATTTTGTATTCTGTTGGAAACATTTTACAATGAATAGCATATGGCTCTCAAACGTTAGATTGAAATACAGTATTTTTATTATATGTCATTCCCTCACTCATTATAAAGTTAACTAAAATAAATCAAATTTGCTTTTTTATGATGTTATATTAATAAAAATATGTTTTAATAAATATTTAGTGTTTGAAAATATAACTAAACTTAATGATATTTTTATAAAGTAGTTTTCAGAAGAAATTTGTCATTCCCTCACAATCATTCCCTCATTTTTCTAATTAATAAAAGTAATTGCTGTATCAAAAATTATCAGATACAGTTTGGTTTATATTATTTTTTTTTATTAATTGTAACATATGCGTACATGTACAAAATTAAAAAAAAAAAAAAAATTGGAGCAATTTTATTTGGACTAAGTTTTTTTTTTTTTTTTTTTTTTTACTTTTTCTTTCTTTTAAAAAAGCCCACTTTTCAGAGAATGACCCATATACTATAATGTTTGATACTAATTTAATATTTAAACTAATGAATTCCTTCACACACCATAAAACTAATGAAAGCACTACCGGTTTCGATAGGGCGTGGCTTTTCTTCTTCAGGTGCAAAACACGTGCTATTATCTTGAAGGCAAAAGCAAGACTAAAAGCAGGGTAATACCAAAAGGGGGAGGAACAAAAATAACCAACCATTAAGAAGTAGTCAGCAAAACCATTCAGAGGGGAACACAACTAAAAAACAGGAAACAGGAAACAAGAGAAATAAACACAAGAAATGGAGGGAAGGGATTTTTAAATAATTTATAAATATATTATTATTTAAATACATAATATTTAATATTATTCTTTTTGTAATTAATATAATTAATTTTAATTTATATATATTTATTTAATTTTATAAATTTTATATTTAATTTATTATTATTATTATTATTATTTACAAAATGTAGGAAATTTATTAATTGTACGAATTAAACAACTTTTTCGAAGCTGTAGACAGCAAAGTGGAATCATATTTTTCATTTATAATTTTATCACGATTAAGGTAGATTAGCTAAATTTTCCAGAAAAACCAGTTCGGAAACGCTTTTAGGATAAAAGATAATTTTGGCTTGTTGAAAATTAAAACTATGGTCAGATTCCCAACTATGCTTCACAATAGTTGTAAAAAATCTGGAGTGACTCCACTCGACTTTCCGAACATTGAGTAATTAACAGTTTTGTAGATAAAGTAAAGAAAGAGGAGTTGTTAAACAAACAAAAGAGATAAAACCATAATAGAGTGTTTGAGTACTTTTCTCCATATATTACACGATGTTTTATTTAATGCTACTGAACTTTGAGCCCATAGATCATAATGATAAAGAATTTTTCGTTGTGTCCCTGTAGAAACCTATAAATGCTAGATTGAGCAAAATGCTGATTGTTAGTGCAACAGCGATTTATAATATTCATATAAATTTTCAGCTCAATTGAATAAGGCGTTTAGATGCTATCGCACTTTTAAAAATTTGGTCCCATAGGCCATAATAATAAAGAATTTTTTCTTTGTGTCCCTGTAAAAAACCTGTAAGTGCTAAATTCACCAAATTCTATACAGTTGGTGCAACTGTGACCTATAACATGTGTACAAATTTTTTGCTCAGAATAATAAGGCGTTTATAAGCTATCACACTTTTAAAAATTTGGCCCCATAGGCCATAATGACAAAGAATTTTTCTTTGTGCCCCTGTAAAAAAACTGTAAGGGCAAAATTCACCAAAATCTATACAGTTCGTGCAACTGTGGCCTATAATATGTGTACAAATTTGTTGCTCAGATTAATAAAGCGTTTAGACGCTATCGCACTTTTAAAAATTTGGCCCCCATAGGCCATAATGATAAAGAATTTTTCCTGGTGTTCCTGTAAAAAAACTATAAGTGCTAGATTCACCAAAATCTATAGGATTTGTACTATGGTAACTTACAATATAAGTACCAACTTTTAGCTTATTCGAACAAAGCGTTTAGACGCTAGCGTGTTCACTCACAGATATACACACACACATGCATACACACATACATGCACACATACACACACATACATACATCATCGTAAAAATAGTGGAAACGGACTCAGGGGACCTCTAAACGTATAGAAACATCAAAATCTCCAATTCGGATTTTTGACATGATTACAATACTTTCCTCACTATAGTGTTCGGAAAGTAAAAAGAACTACAAGTGGGTCTACTGAACTGTTTACGAGCTTTATCAATAATGGAGGGGCTAAAACCTCTTTTGATAGCAGCAGATTTTAAGTAATTGTTCTTTAAGGGAAGACGTGTCAGAATATTTAATTGTTTGTAATTTTCCTCGCCTAATCAGAAGTCGTTACGTTGCGCCTCCAACTTTTTCCCCTGGATAACTACCATGACCGTTTCTTTTCTTTTCACTCAGAATAGATTTCTTAAATTTTGCTGCAAAATTTTAAAAATTTCGGAAATACTGCTGGGGATTTTGGATTGCGCACTTTTGCAGGGGGGCACACGGGCCACTGGCCCAGGGCCTCCAAATTTTGAGGGCCTCATTTTCAAAAATTGAGAAGTAATAGTATAATTTTTTTCATTATATATCTGTTAAAAATAAAAATTGGTTAAAGTTTTCTTTCTATATTTTATTAGAGAGTTTAAACTATTATTAAATTTTGTGACTAATTTCCTAAACACTGGCTGATGAATTTGATTAAGTTTTTCATTTGTCTTGAGTATAAAACTAATGATTTTGTTATAGGTTGCTAAAAAAGTGAGAAAATAGAAGGTATAATTGAAGGAAATTTTTTTTAAATGCACTATTTTTATTTATTTATTTTTGTTTTTGAGAATGGGTCCTTTTGACGAGCTCTTTAGATCAGGGTAAGCGGGCCTTCAAATAGCATCAGTGCTCCGGATCTTCAAAAAGCATAGTCGTGCCCTGTACTCTTGCTTTAGAACAAACAAAAAACACACATTACCCTCTAAATATAAAACTATAAATTGTCCAAGGGAACGTATTACAACTAAAAAAAAAAAAAAAAAAAAAAAAAAAAAATAGATGGAGAAAAAAGTTTATTACACATTATAAATAGAAAAATATTTGTTAGTACGTTATTTATTGAATAAATAATAAAACACTGTTTAGTTACACTTATATATGCCTATTTATTTGTAGCTCTTTTCATTAAATACGTTTTTATTTAACCCTCATCTGTTATTAAAGAAAGAAGTACTTCATATTCAAGTAAATAAAATTTCAAATGAAATTCTTTTCTTTACTTCAAGGACCACATATGATTAATAAGCTGTTTTCTGAAGAGGAGAAAATTAAGCTGTATAAATAAGTAAAAATTAGAAAGGTTTCGGTTAATGAAATGATAAATTCTGCAAGCATCTAAAGCCCAAGTTGCTGCAGATTTATTTAAATGATCAGTTATTTCATATTACTGAAATCTTTTAAAAAAGTTTATCGCCTTAAACATATTTTTGCTAATTATCAATTGTATAGAATTATTTATTTATTTATTTATTTTTTAGTATGCATGTATTCGTGTTTACCGAAAACTGTCATTTAAATGTAAAATATATATATGTGTGTGTGTGTGTGTGTGTGTGTGATATAGGGTAAGTGTACCAGTGATTGACACCTTTAGAGCAATGTCTGATGTTTTTAATGTTCTAGTCATCAGAAAATACTTTTAGAAATCTTAAGTTAGTACATATGGTGTGAAAGACATTCAGAACCACATATATGTTAAAATATATACACTTGATAAGAATTATTATTATTATTATTTTTATGAATTTATATTTGACACCCACTCAATGTTCCAGTAATTGACACTGCTAGTTTTTCATTTTATCAGTAATTGGCACCCTATGGTTCAGTGTTTGACACTGCTAGTTATTCATTTTACCAGTTATTAGCACCCTATGCTCCAGTGTTTGACATAAAATGTTAAAATTCTTATATGTAAAATATATGATTTTATTAGTTTTCTTATTTATTAATTATTTTGGGATAGATGTCAATTACTGGAGCATCTACCCTATGTCATATTAAAATGTATCAAGCAATATAGAGATTTATTATTACCCTATAAACAAAAAAAAAAAAAAAAAATATGATAATAAATTATTCAAAGAAATATAATACAATTAAAAGAAATCTCATTAAAAATTACAAGTGGGTAAATATTTTGAAATATAAATGAATCTGTGATTTTCTCTGTTATATTTCGTATCATACAATAGAAAAACAGAAAAAAAATGTTTAAAGTATATGTGTTTGTAAGAGAATTTACTTTCGCCTCTATGGTATTTATATAATACCACTTTATTACTTTTATGTCCCTCCTTCTTCTATTTCTACTTTTATTTTTATTTCATTTTTTTACATTGAAAAAATGGCATTCACACAAACATTTTCTGAATAAAAAAAAAAGTTTAAAATGTCTGTGTTTGTAAGAGAATTTACTTTCGCCTTTAATAATAATTATGTTATTACACCATTACTTTTTTTCCCCGTCATCTTCTATTTTTGTTTTATCTTTTACATTAAAAAATTAAATTAGCTCAAAGATCCTCTAACACTTTATCATTTTTACTGCACATACACTTTATAATACTGGAAAATTTACATAATTGAATGAAGTTCGATTTTTTCCCATTCTTCAATACGGATTTGTTTAATAAAATCGACATTTACATCTTTTTAATCCTTTCCTTTATTAATATTCGCATGTTTCATTTGAAATTTAATCCGACTTTTTCTAAAGTGTTTATTTTTACGACTTTTTTTTTTTACGTCTTTCCTCTCTCTGTCTTTTTTTTTTTCACAACAACAATTTTTTTTCTACTAGAATCCAAACAAACAGACTAGCTGGGCACATACGCGAAGCTCAACAAAGTTAGACATTTTTTAAAACTACAAATAGGGTTTTTTTTTTTTTTTTTTGTATAAGTCTTATGAGCCTGCGACAAAGGCGGTACAAATTAAAGGGCGATCAATAAAGTGCTGTTTTTAAAAGTTCTTTAGAAAAGTAAAAGTGTTGGATTCTTAAAAACTTTTCGTTTTTGTTGTAGTTTATATCCACATTGATCTAGATTTCATCGTTTTTAGAAAATATCTGTTTGTAAGCTAATTATCGAAATTTTGTGCGAGCTTTAGATCAAGAACGAATATATGCGATTTCATGTATGTTTATATTTACTTTTACCTTGGAAAAATCAATGTTCATCATATATATACCATATATCACCCGATATGCTGCAATTTTTAGACTTTTGCATTAGATAGCTCTCGGCCTGTATCGGATGTAATGTCATACCCTTATCAACATAAACGTTTCTAACTAATCACGAGAAATAAATTTCAGTGCGTTATTCTCGATAGATGGTATAAATAGGCAATATTTCTTTTATGATTTACTTAAAATTTATATCTTAGTCTCTGTGATATGGAATCATCAAATTTGTTATGCAGCGTAATTACTATACGAAACATAAATGATTTAATTTTTATTTGTGTCAGCCAGGTAAAGGTTCTGCAAAGCTATGATCTTTTTAAAAGACAGTAGACTTTTTTTGGTATTTGGATGGTATAAATAGGTTTGATTTATACCTAATATTTATAAATTTCAGAATGTTATGACTTTGATATTTGTGAATGACTCCAGAATATGTCTTTTATCAACTTTAATGTTAATTGATTTTCTTCTGTATCATAATATAAATTAGCCGTATATAGAGAAAAGTTTTATGATAGACAGAGCATACGACATAAGAATTAAATATAAAACTAGTGATTATTTTTTTTTAAATGTGTAATTCAGAAATTAAATAATTGAAAATTTTATATCTTGAGAGTGATGAATACTTCAAGCCATTCTATATAGCACTCAAACTTCTCAAATCCTACCCAAGAAATTCATGTCATCCCAAATTCTCTTCTAAAATGGCTCGAAATGGTCCGTTTTAACCCCTTCCTTCTCGCTGTCATGGAAATGACGGGGTGAATTGTCACTCTCTATTCCTCGTGCCCGTGATTTTCCTGGGCTAGAGTGTTCAGAAGTAACGCACTAAAAGATTTAAAAACAAACCATTTCTGATACCAGGAAAATTTTTTATTTCTCATCTTACAGTCTAGTAGATGGAAGTAACAGACAATTTAAAATGAAATTGGAGATAGTGGATTCATTTTAAACTGTGGCTGCGGTAGCCCAGTCGGTAGAGCGCCGGCCTCGTAATTGGAACATTGCGGGTTCGGTACTCGAGCCGGCCAAAGACCGTCGTGTACACTAATGGTGGATGGTGCGCGTAAAATCTGTCGTGGCCGCAATGTCCTCCATGTTCCCATCAAAAATTATACCTCTGGGGGTCACCGAAGCGGGAGAGCCATTACTTCTGTGGAGGATCAAAATTGTGATGGCATGTTTTCGGACCACCTCTATGGGTGTGTCCCAGACAGTCGCCAATTGCCCATCTGCGCAGCACTAGTGCGACGTAGAACCCAACCATCCATCCATCATTTTAAACTGTCAGCACAATGAAATTTTAAGTATTTGTAATACTTATTTTGTAATCTTAGCTCAGTTAGGCTTTAGAATGCACGTGGTTTTGTGCTCTGTGGTACTTTTTTTCTTTTTAAATATTGTGCACATTATGTAGTCAATTGTGCACATTATGTAGTGACCCAAAGTGTAATCACAAAGTGACTTGGATTCTGATTTTAGTATAAATGCATCTGAGTGTGATACGGAAGTAAGCGATATTTATGAAAGTTTGGATAGCGAATCTGAGAACAGTGTACGTATAGTGTTGTATTATACGTAAAATTCTTTTCATAAAAGTATGTTTTAATGTTTAAAACACATATCTTTTATTTTTTCTGTTTACTGGAAAACCAACATTCAGTCATAAAAACCTTGATTTTTGTCTTTTATGCAAAATTAAATTTTCTTGATTTCAAGCTACAAAACGTTCCAAAAATTAAAAATAAATACATATATTGTTCATACATTTTATTTTATACAATTTTCTTGAATGAAAAAAAATAGGCACTTTTTTTTTACCATTTTCTTAAAAACTATGAGATGGTTTAGAGGTTAAAGAAGAGATGCTACGGATATCTTGAGGATTAATCTTCAGAGTTCGTCCTGGGAAAGAACATTCTTGGGGAGGTACCCAGGTAGAATTGAATATTTAAATATATTTTCTCTAACTGTTAAAGTAAAAATTAATTTAAAATGATGAATTGAATTATTATTATTATTATTATTATTTTTTTTTTTTTTAAGAAACAAGCTGGTCAACTAGCCCTAATCTACCCTTGTGACATCGTCAAGGTTTTCTTATTTTATACTCGACTGTCAGTGGGAGGTCCCAGGTGCCCCTCTGTCTGTAAACTCATGAAAACGGACATTCCTTGCAGCTTTTCACTCTCCCAGATTCAAAGTTACCGCAATTTCACGCTTGACTTTGATATTGCCGCCTTGCGCTCCCAGGCGAAGGCGGTACCCAAACATTTTGTCGCCGAGCAAATACCAATGAACTATTAAACTAGGTGTGAACTTATGTATCTCACGTGACCAAAAACTGTCTGATTTGTTGTCATCTTGTGGGAAAATAGTTCCCCCCCCCCTTTGTATATCATCAAAATTTTGAAGAACTGAAAATTCAGATAAGGATTCTAAAGAGTTGGATTATGACTGTGTAGAGAGAAGTCGTTACTCGAAACTTCTCTGTAATTTTTACACATGCTAGGAATCACATATATATGTGATGCATGTTTGTATGAATTTCCTGTATGAGTAGGATGTTAAAAAGAATAGTTATGTACTAGTTCGTATAATTATTAAAGATTTGTTAAGTTTTGCACAAAAGTATTTGTTTTTTAGGTTCACTAAAATAATAAGGTGGATTTTTAACATAAGTGCAAATGTCTTCTGTGCCTCCTACAGAATATATCACACCCTTTATATATAATATATAGGTTATAAATGAGCTGTTTGATTGGTTGATTGCTTTAAGATGCTACAATTATCATTTAATTACGAGGGTTAAATGAACATGAACTCTTGTTTGAAACGTTATTTAAGGGGTGGCGCCAGCTAGGGGGACGGGGGGGGCACAGGCCCCACTATCGGGGAGTCTGTGACACTCCCATCGGGGCATACTCCTAAAATCTCTCAGGGGAGAAAAATACAAAATTTTCAGTTCTACTTTTAGCAGCATTTTCCTTTCCTTTTACAAATTTAGAGCATTCCAGTTTTTCCATTCTATATTCAATAGAAGAAAGCAATGGATTCGTAAAAATTTTCAGCTTCCAGTTTTCCATGAATATACACGTTTTGAGAGATCCAGAACACGTTTTGACCACGATATTTTTAGAAAATGTCTGTCTGTGGCACGATGATCTCCAAAACCCCGAGTAGTACTAACAAATGGAATTGTACAAATATTAACAGTAATATTACTAACAGTATTGGAGTTTTTGATAAATGCTCATATAATAAACTCTCTTTATGTAGTGCCCCCCTGTCAGGGAGGTGGTGTCCCCCCGTCCGGGAATTTCTGGTGCCACTACTGTTTATAAGGCACTAAATCATGAAAGTAATGTGTACTTTACTTACGTCATGCACGTAATCTAGTATATAACTCTGTAATATCGCTTTGGTATTTTTTTTTTTACTCATTTTCTTTACCTTATTAACAATAAAATAATTTAAGGTAAAAAATAAAACATGAGTAAAATTTACAACTCGCATTCTTTGATGAATTGTATTGCTTTGAATTGGTCCGAATGCGATTTCCCTGATTTTAGACTGACTACTTTCTGTCTGTTATTTAATTTTTGTGGATGTAACTTAATATTTAATGCATGGTATACCATGAAACTTCATATTTGCGTACATCGTGGCTCAATATGTTACTCATTAATTTTTTTGAACATTTAACTTGGAAGTTAGACCTGTCCTGTAACACTTTAAACAATTTGCGTACACTGAGAAAAAATATATATATACCGCCTTCATCTAGAATGAATAAGTGGCAATTTTCTAAATCCCTTAACTAGAAATATAGATTTCCGAACTATGCGCACAAGGCACGCTAATAAACCTGATAGACGAAATGATTGAGAATTTCTAGTCTACACATTTTTAGATGGTGAAACAGTATTCTGAATATTTTGTACGGCGAGAAATTGTCGCTTGATTATCTAGAATTGGATTATAAACCAAGATTATATTTGCTGAAACCCGCCTCTTGTGTTCGCATTATTTGGAGATATTTTTAAATAGGTTTGACCTCGATAATATAGACAAACTCTCTAGAATTCTAATAGGGGTTTCTAGAACTCGCTTTCAAAGGGGACTAGAATTTATAAGGATGACATGGACATTTTTTCTAGAGCCACAATGTAGATTCTAAATGTCAGTTACAGACTTTTTTCTCAGAGTACTTATATAAAACATCTATAATCAGGAAAATACCAGAAAAAAAAAATAATAACGATATATATACAGTGAAACTTGAATAATTCGAACTTGTTTAATTCGAAATTCTGGATAATTCGAGTTTTTTACTCGGTCCCTTGAATTTTGTATTGAAATAATGTTAAAAAATCGTCGATAATTCGAATTCTATTTTGGATAAATCGAAGTTTTCATACGATTACCTTTATAATATTACAGTAAAATCCCCCCCCCCTCCCCCCCGAGTTTTTCTCAGCTAAAGTGCATTATCTATATATTAATAGGCAAGCATAAAATTTGTTGTCCCTTTTTAACATATTAATTATGGGAGTAGAGGGTTGAAAATGGTATCATTCGAAAGGTATGGTTAGCCGGAAGGTGCAAATACAAATATTATTTTCTTACGATGTCAAGAAGGTATTTAAAAATACATTTATTTTTTATGCATTTTCCTCCATTTTTCCCTTTTATACACGTATTCCTTCACATTAAAAAATACCTAAAAGTAGAAAGTTGTTAAATCTGGCAATTTCATAAAGCTCAAATAAAACCATAGACACAGTAATTTGTATAATGTAGCATCACTATACGCAAGCGAAGTGATGACGTCACTGTCTGTCCATGGAGCCATGTAAAAGATTTTCTATGTTAATTGTCCATTGAGTTTTTGTAAAAAATTGTTAAAAAATAATGGAAATTATCTGCCGATTTTAATTCCGATATTTGGGTATAGTTATATATAAGTTACTGTCTACATGTGTTTGATTGAGTTATTTTTTCTGTAAAATTGATAAAATTTTAATTTAAAATCACAAAACTCCAGAAAAAAAATGGCAAACTTCCAGTTTCGAATGTAAACATAAACATTTCATTTCAAAGGGTGATATTTAAACAATAAATATTGAACTAATATACTAAATAAAAGGAAAATGGATTTGTTACTAACTGCTGCATGTATAAGTAGACGATACGGAAAAAATTCCGATTTCCGTTTTTTGCTGAATTTACATGTTTTGAGCTTTCTTTACGTTTCAATTAACTGAAATTGGCTACTTATTTTTTAAAAAAGTGTTTTTATTGCTAGCTTTTGTGGGTAGAAGAAGCAAGTAGAAGATTCATAAAAACTTTTGATTTCCGGTTTTCGATGAATTTACACGTTTTGAGATTTCCTTGCACTTTAATTAAGTGAAATAAGTGAAATTGACTACTTATTTTTATTTTTTAAAAAGTGGATTTATTATTCTTTCCTCTGCATATATAAGTAGAAAATATAAGATTCAGAAATGTTTTAGATTTTCGGTTTTCGATAAAGTTACACGTTTTGAAATTTCCCGAACTCAATTCGACCATTTTTGAAAAATATTTTTTTTTTTTTTTTTCTTTGTTGAAACACTGTACTTTATGAACCAATCGAATTAATTTAACAGAATTTGATACTTGGTTGAACCTTGGTCTGACATGGTACCTATTAGCCTCTGGGCTGTATCACACAACAAGGGGCGTTTTCACGTTGCGATTTTCTCTCATTTCTGGAAAGGCTAACATCTACAGAGAGAAATAGTTATATTAAGTAAAACTCTGCTTATTCAGTTAGAGTGAATATTGGCAAACAATTGCCGCAGCTGTGTTGCAATTGCATTCCGTTTAGGACAAGGCAATAACTTTGCTTTGCCTCGCTTTGCAAAAAAAATGGTCGAGTTTCGACCACTGGGCGATACTAGTTTATTTTAATAGTCTTTCAAAAGGAGGATCAGAAAGTACAAGAAAAGCCTCTACATTGTGCATGAGAAGATATGGTTCATGTAGATGAATTTCGAGGTTTTTTTTAATTGAAAGCCATGTTGAATGCAGAAGATTTTATTTTTGTATCAATTAATAGGTTGAAGTCATATACTATGACACAAATATTGCACGTGAAGAAGATAAAAAATACCTGACTATTTTTTTAAAAAATGTCTAGTAATTAAGCTCGTAAAAAATATTGATTTAATGGGAGAGGGGTATGTAGCAGTATTCTTAGATATAAAGTTTATATATATATATATATATATATATATATATATATATATATATTTTTTTTTTTTTTTTTTTGACAAAACAGCATGCTTGCCAACATCCTAATTAATATTCCGTAGTGTTGTTAGTCCTGCCTTTTCTTTCACACCAGTAAATTTTTAGAGTAATATTTTGCAAATGCAATTACGATTAAATAAGAAGAAAAATAGTCTAAAAAGGATACTGGTGAGAAAAAAAAAGGCGAGATTAACAATAATACGGAATATTACTTAGTATGTTGGCAAGTATGAAATAGTATATCTAATTCGAATTTTTGGATATTTCGAATTTTTCTCAGGTCACTTCCACTTCGAATTATCCAAGTTCTACTATATTTATATATATACATATATATTAACTGAAACCACAGTTATTTAATTTTAATGCATTTAATCACAGAATCCGGTTTTCTTTATCACTCTTTTACGATATGAATGTGAGATGTATAATAGCATCTGCGGTGTACAATTTTACCTATTACCCAATTTAATATATAACGCAATCTTTACAAATTATAGTTCATTTTTGATTTTCTTAGTTCAATAGGGGGCACTACTTTGTCATACTATTTCGTGTTAAGTAACACTGCTCGCCATGAAAATTGCATCTGACACCATTTCAGCATATTCTTATGTAAAATGACCTCCTGAATCCGAATAAGTCGCTTATTTTGCCCTATCACCCACCGTTTTTTAGGAACGGCCCCTTATTTTTATCCTTTTTCGGTGATTTTATGGCTATAAATTTGATTTTTAGGAGAGGGGAAGATTATTTTAACAGTCAAATATCTTCTGAGGGGCTACAAAGGTGGAAAATTCTAAAACATAGACATTTGAGACAAGGGATTTTTTTTTTTTTTTTTTTTATGGGAGGGGGCGGGGGTTCTATTGATATTATGTATTACATACCTTATATTTGTTTTATATGTTATTAATGTCATTTTTAACCTTTATCTTTTTTTTGTTTTTAGGTGTTAAATTAATTCTTTTTCATTCATGAAATCGAATTCATTGTCATAAAATTATCGAACAGGAAAAAAGATTGAGGGAGGTGGTGTTTCTAGAAAACGGTGGATGACTGGGCAAAACGGGAGTCATATTCGGATTCAGGAGGTCATTTTACATAAGAATCAGCAAAAATGGTATCAGAATTCGATTCTTTTTTTTTTTTTTTTTTTTTTTTTTCAGAGCTGTGTAATTATGTCACGGTTTCTGACGGAAAGAAAATAAAGTACCACACATATATATATGTATATATACATAATGAAAAGACTATCAAGAATAATATACTAATGCACCATTGTAAATAAAAATATTTCTGTCGTTGCATAGCTACTTTCACTAATTAGCTTTCTAAATAAACGCTTTTTCAGTAATGCAAAACTAATGAACTAAACGGAAAATTTCACTTAATTCTGGAGAAAATATTAAATTAAGTATTTCCTGACGATGAGAATTTACAACTTTCAACGATTTCAAATAGAATTTCTAAGAGTTATTAAATATGACAAATGTCATTTTAAGAATGAAAAATATTAAATTATTTAAAAATCTGTTACTTGAAAGGCAGTGAAAAAACAAATCATGAAAGTTCATGAGTTTTGACGATCACTACTTTTAAATATATAACGAAAATAAAATTTTAAAATATATAGAAACATTAGATATATATTTTAAATATATATAGAATTTTAATATATATAATTAAATAATTAATTTATAATATTATATAATTTTATTATATACATAAAAATTTTAATTAAACATATTTTAGGCATCAATAGTCACATTTCCGAATGAATATTGTTGCAACGGATTAAGTGCATTCAGTGCATCAATTATGCTGTTGCAGTGAAAGTAGTTTTACAGTCAAATTAGATATAAATCAAATTTCCGTTCACTTCCACTAAGTTTAACCTTGGCGATAAGCTTGAAACGTAGCGAATTATTTGGCGACTTGGCGCCCGAATTTGGCAAAATATGGTGTAGTTTAGGATTCTAAGTTTCGAAGGTCTATGATGAATAGACGCCGTTTTCTGGATCTTTCTATTAGGTTCTGACACGGAACTTACGAAAACTGCGCCAAATTGCAGTTGCCAAAGACTATAATAGTAGCGAACACACGATTAAGAGTTAGTATTTTGTTCAAAAAGCTATTCTGACTGCATTTCTGAGACTGTGTTTCTAAGGATTGGTCACTGGGAATCAGCGAAATTCCTACTCTGTGGAGTATACGAAACTGTTTGCTTAACTCTTGAGGATCAAGTGTTTGTTTTCTTGGACTTTTTCCAGAACATTCGTCGAATAATGATTTTGTGATACGAGAAACAGCTTTATTGGACTGCTTCGAGAATATTCGTTGAATTCACAGTATTATTGGATTATTTCGTGAATATTACCTGAAATTACAGTTTTGTTGTATTGTTTCGAGGAGTTACGTGCTTCGAGAATATTCGTTGAATTCACAGTATTATTGGATTATTTCGTGAATATTACCTGAAATCACAGTTTCGTTGTATTGTTTCGAGGAGTTACGTGCTTCGAGAATATTCGTTGAATTCACAATATTTTTGGATTGTTTCGAGAATATTACCTGAAATTACAGTTTTGTTGTATTGTTTCGATGAGTTACGTGCTTCAAGAATATTCGTTGAATTCACAGTATTTTTGGATTGTTTCGAGAATATTACCTGAAATCACAGTTTTTTTGTATTGGTTGGAGGAGTTACGTGCTTCGAGAATATTCGTTGAATTCACAGTATTTTTGGATTGTTTCGAGAATATTACCTGAAATCACAGTTTTGTTGTATTGATTGGAGGAGTTACGTGCTTCGAGAATATTCGTTGAATTCACAGTATTTTTGGATTGTTTCGAGAATATTACCTGAAATTACAGTTTTGTTGTATTGTTTCGATGAGTTACGTGCTTCAAGAATATTCGTTGAATTCACAGTATTTTTGGATTGTTTCTAGAATATTACCTGAAATTACAGTTTTGTTGTATTGTTTCGATGAGTTACGTGCTTCAAGAATATTCGTTGAATTCACAGTATTTTTGGATTGTTTCGAGAATATTACCTGAAATCACAGTTTTGTTGTATTGCTTCGAGGAGTTACGCTGAATAAAGTGCGTTCATTGACTAGCTTGAAATTTTCATTTGTTTGAAAATTATGCGCAAAAGAAGAAGACGAGAGAACATGTTATTCCTTTAATTTTGCACGTCAGTGTATGTGTATACTTTATCCACTGTGTATAAATTTCTATATTACACGTCACGTACGCGTAAGTTGCAATTTACTTGACCACTTTTTTCAATATGCTTGTAATTTTCAGCACAAACAACGGATTTATAAAATTATTTATGTAAACACCCATTAAAAAAAATAATAATAGTTGTTTTATTTGCATACTATATGTACGTATATTTTGCTTTTATGCATAAATCTCCCACTATACATTAATGTAAATTGAAGAAAATTGTATAATAATTTTCTTTTATAAAATATAGTATTTTTAGTATATGTGTGTGAACTGTTTATTAATATATATATATATATATATATATATATATATATACACTAAGCGACAAAAAAAAAAAAAGCCGCACTGCAGAAAAATTGACTTATACCCTTTAGGCTTGTAATAATTTAAAAACTAATAATTGCAACGAATAAAACTGTTATGTTTGCATAATACGGAAATCATAACATGATACCTATGTACATTTTCTATTTAATAATTCATTTTATTACACTCTACGAAGCATTTAATAAAATTGCACATAAAGTTTTCTTTTTAAACGTAATATAATATACATATACTTTGTATTCTATCATGATTTATTATATGAAATAAACAAGTGTTATGTTAATGTATGAAATAAAACTATTTGTTTGTTAGGTCTAAACAATTATTTAATAAAAATATGTATTCTGGATTGGATAATTCCGCCTTTATATGGAATTACTGCTTTAATGGGCAATTGCATAGTATTTTACATTTTTTTAACACGAAACTCAGAAATTTCACTGTGCTAAATATCATAAATAATTTTTGCTAGTTCTTTCAAAATTGTAAGTTACAAATTTAATATCCCCACCCTCTTTTATAGACTAAACATTTTCGAGCGGATTGAGATTAGGACAATTTTCAGGTCTAATAAAGAAGAAATCCTACGATATTCTTTGTGAGATTTAATTTTAAGTAAAAAAAGTTATGATAACTTACAAAATTATAGATGCTCATGAGAATGGATATGTAATTTTAACAACTTGAATCAAATAAATGTATCACAAGTGCCATATAAAAAGGTGCTTTATCATCTTGAAATCCTGATTATGGAAGAGTCTGAAATACCTCCAAAGTAGTCGGTCAGGTATCAGTTTTTTTAGTGGCCAAGTTTTATTTTGGCTAAATTGATCCCTTGAACATGAAAAATTGCCATACTCACCGAAAAATTATGCATTTATGTATCGTAATGTACGGGGAATATGTCATAGTTTTAAAAGTGCGATTTTCATTAAGTCAGTCATATTTTCGTGATCAGATCTGCTTGTTCCTGTCTGTTCGAAATAAGTTAAACTTTACTCATTAGAGAGAACAACTTCAGCCCAATAATTAATTGATAATTTTTTAATTTTTTTAACTCTTTAATGTCCTGGTTTTCTAATTCTTTTCGTTAAGAATGAATTTTTTTTCTGATTTTCTGGCAATAAAACCTACTTTGTTTAATTGTTATCTCATTGTATTTAGATAAATTATGTTACTAAGCACTTTTTCTGAATCCCTGCTATGTTCTAAATGTAACACAAACTGATTTTTTAAGCGCTGGCTTTTTAACTTGCGGTCATCTTGACTGAATGAGTAACGTGGCCGCTTAAGGACAAATGTGCAGTTTAAACAGCCAAAAAATATTATATCTTGCTAAAAACCAGACCACTAATATTTTGTTAACATTTAAGAATTTTGACATCCCACCTATTAAAATATTTTTTTTATTTTCGCTCTAAAATTAATATTTTTTGTGGTATCGTTAACTGCCTTATTCTTGCCATTTTTGAAATACTTTCTAAAATTACAATTTTCCGAGCAATTGCATCTTGTTTTTAACACTTGGCTCAATCCTAAATTGCACGCGGATTACAATGTAATAAAATCTGTTAAAAAATTTACTTTAGAAACAATAAAATTAGCGATTACAGGAAGAAAAATGGAAAATATCCAAGTGCGGCATCTTTTTTGTCGCTTAGTGTATATAGATAGATAGATAGATAGATAGATATAGATGCTAATAAAATGCATAGATTGGTTGGTTGGCTGGTTGAGTGTATTTTACGTCGCACTAGTTGTTGATTTATGCTGCATAACAACTTTTCAACCAAACACCATAATTTTCAAAAACACGATTTTTCAAGTCGAAGTAACGTAATAGCCATACATATAGTAATTTATATAGATCTTCATCCCCATGTTATCAGCATGCAAAGATTTTTGGTGTCGAAAATTTTTTTTGGCATCAGCCATTAACCGGTATTGTAATAGAGTAGAATGTTGATGATTTTTAAAAATGGCGATGTATTGCGCGGCTTCCATTTGTACTAATAAATAGATGGAAGGAAAGGTAATAGGTTTTCATAAGTAAATTATATTTGACTAATTTATGAAAAATATAATTTGTATAATCAGTTGCTTTGTTATTATTATGAAATAATTACCGTCTTCATATTTAATGGCATACTTTTTTTAAAAGTTTGATATTTTTTAAGATTTTATATTAGTAAGTAATATGGAATTTTCAAAATTCTTTTAAATATAGGTAGCAGAGACGCAGGAAAAGAACGTTAGTTTTAGTTTATAAAAAGAGTTTAATTTAAAAGAAAAGAATGATAAAGTGAAATATTTTTTTTAACTTTATTTATGAAAAAAAAAAAAAAAAAAAAAAAAGAAAGAAAGAAAGAAAAGAAAAGAAAAATGAGATCTACAATTTTTCACCTTTAGTACATAAATTATTCATATATTTTATTTGCTAAATTATCCGTGTGTATTCACTCACAGAAAGGAATAACTTTTTCTCCCTCGATGATCAATCTATGTCTTATTACTATATCTATGGTAATAGCATGCACCTCCGTGACTAAAAAGCTACCGATGAGAATACAGTTCATATCAGCGATGCCAAATTTAGGGATTTTTTTATTCAATATATACCACTAAATTTTAATTGTAACGATTTCTTAATTACTTCGAAGATTAATCAGATGCATATCAGATATCACTCCTTAAAATTATTGGTGATTACTGAAAAAAGAAGTCCCTAAATTTAGCAACACTGGTTCATATTTTGACTGTGCATTTTTTGAACAGTGTTAGGTGATGTTTCTTACTTGGGATTTTGCGGGCCCCCCTCCCCTTCATTTTTCTGCCTTTTTCACTTGTTTTCTCGTTTTCTACTCCCAAACAAAATCGCGAAAAATAGTTAAAGTAAATGTAAGTAAAATAAAAGGGAGCGAGAGGGGCGAATTGGGGCGTAGGACTCGTCGGACAGAGTTTGCGATTTCTCTACTAGCATGGTGTAAATAAAACGTAGGGAAAAGTCATGAAAATGAGCGGTGAGAAACACCCAATCAGAAGTGTAGAAAAACAAAAATGTTAATTGGCACCGATAAAATTTGTATGAAAAGTAGTTAGGTTAAATGCATTTCGGGACGTTGGAATTATTCGATAAAAGTTGCGGCTTCTCTTAATAGGGAAGCCGCTTTAATAATACTTATTTATTTTTATTTCAGAGGAAATTTTGGAATATAAACATATGCCGGCATGAGCCTTTACCCAATATCATGCATTCTAATTTTCTTAATTATGTTTAGATGGACTATTTCCTGGATAAAAATAATTCAGACATAATTTATAATAGATATTAAATCTAAGATACGAAAGTTTTTTATCTTTTAGGGTTGTGTGGATTAAGGCTGATTGACTTCATTAGGGTCCTAGGCCTGTGGAGGAGTGTCCTCTGTGGGGGACTTTCTAAAGGGTCCTAGCCCGTATTTACGCAGTTTTCATCGTTTAGATTTTTACAGTTATTTATTATTCATAATTTTCTTTAATTTATTAAATAAAACTTTTAGTCAAGATAAATTGACTCGCAATTATCTTAGCATACTATTCGTTCATAACTAATAATTTAGAAATAAAAAAGTACACAAATATAATATTTCAATGTAGACGTTTTCATTATATTTTGTAAATGGAAAATTTCAAATATAAAAAGATTATTCCATAAGCCGATTTACAATCATGTATTTTAACTAATTAAATATTTTTGTATTTGTAAAAAAGAAATAAAAAATAATTAATATTACAATATAGCAGTCTGAGATACCTCAGTTTTCCATCTTTTGGAATTTTACAATTACTTTTTATTTATAATTTTCATTATTTTATCAAATAAAACTTTTCGGCGACATATTCAAAGATAAATGGAACTCTTAGAGTCGTGCAAGTTTGCTTTTCGGATGTTTTCGTATTGTGCTGTAAGGGAAAGCAGACGATAAGTGTGCTGTTAATGCCAAGAGGCAGCAATATTGTGCATCATTTTTCATTTTTCTCAAAGTAAGAGCATCGTAAAAATCTTGATTTTTCTCCCGAAAATGTAATAGTGGCGCAGAAGGAGCGCGGGAAGATCACATCAATCCGGATTGGCTCTTAGGAGATCATTTGGCAGGTTGCCAGAAGTTTCTCTCCATCGTCCTGCCGGCTTCCGATTCATGTCAGAAAGAAGGGAAAGAAGCCTGCTACCAGCGCATGTCAACCAGCTGCTGGGATATTTTTACCGGATTCAGCAGTTGTGGATTGATTTGTTAATCCGGAAAAAGTTTGTTTTTCGTTTACTTGGATTAGTAATCGGGAATATCTGCCCTTCAGTAGGTTAGGTAAGTTAGTTTAATTAGATTCTTTCATCTGAAAAATAATTGATATATTGTAATTATTTGAAATAATTAATAAGATGTGTTGCAATATATCACATTTTCTCATGCATAATTAAAAATTTGTGTTGCATCATAAGATATTTTTTAAGAGACAAAAAAAAAAAAAAAAGTTTAATAGAATATTTTCTTTATTAAAATATGTACGCTTTGAAATTGAACAATTTTTTATAGAGAGAGCTGAAAAAAAACTTTTATGCAGCCTTATATTAAAAAATAAGATTATAAATTGAACAATAAGTAATAGATCCTCTTACGAAATATTTTTAAAAGTAAAAAAATATTTAAAAATAAAATCTATCATGAATAAATATTCCTAATAAAATATATAGCACTTACTATTTTCTACATATAGGTAAACTTCTTTTTTACTTTTACCCTATTAGTATTTCTTCAAAAACATTTTAGAAATATTTCGGGGTAATTTTATAAAAAAAAAAAAAAAAAAAAAAAAACTGCATTCAAGATTATAATATAGAATTTTTTAATCTTCTTTTAAAATTCAGCTAATTTTCTTAAATTTTTTTTTTTTTTTTTTTTTACACAAAATACTTCTTACTTCCTTCTACGAAGTTAAATGCGAAGTACAAAATTAAAAAAGTACGAAATAAAAGTTCTTTGTACGAAGTAAATGAAGGATTCTGTTAAAGAAGAAAAAAAAAGGAAAGGAAAGAAACGGGACACATTTTGCATGGCTAAAAAACAATTAATCCTAAAATTTTAAAATTTTGTATAGAAGATTGTTATTCTGTCTAAATGTGTACCTTCTCATTTTGCTTATTACAGGGCCTCCCGCTTTAGAGATGTTAGCTAAGATATTAGCGCTTTAGTTACATTAGCATTTTTTTTTCTCGACATCAATACGCAGCATAGTTAGCCTTATAACGTTGAAATTTTGTATCTAAGATTGTTAAAACACTAATTGTATGTCTCCCTTCATTGGTCACTGCATGCTATCCACGATATCGCCAATTTTTTTCACGACTTTTCTACGATCGGATGTACTTTGTGTGTGCTTTAAAAACGATTGTTAACGATAATTCACAAACGATTGTCGTCGCGTGGGATATATATCGAAACTTTTCCAGTACTGGGATTTTGATTTTACTAATGAAAAACGGCTTTCAAAAGTGACTAAGTGACCATGGCGTTTCGAGTGAGATATGTATATATATATATATATATATATATATTTAATTTGCTTACGAATAACTGTGATCCTAATCTATATTCACATAAGTTTCGGAGAAATCCACGGAAAACAGTGAAAGGCTAGGGCGATGAGCGCGAAGTGGAAGAATTTGGAACGCTTTGAGAGCATAAACTCTCGGCCACTAGTTGGACAATTCATAGATGACTACCCGCCGAACGTTGAAATTCTATATTTAAGGCTTTTATAATATCTAGTTGTATACTTTATTATTATTATTATTATTATCATCATCACATAAACTTCCATTTTAGAGATATCTACGATACATCAAAAGCAGTTTCTGTTTTAAATACAAAAATAATATTTAATGTTTCAGTTATTTATGTATAATTTAGTAGGGACATTGAAGTACTGGAATGTCCTCAAATGAATTTTTTTAATTGTTATTATTAATGCATACTATTACATTCTAAAAAAAAATTCAGTGCTGTTTTTAAGAGATGGGCGAGGTAATGATCAAGCTTTGCGCTTTGAAACTAAGTAGTAGAAAATGCATAATATAGTTAATTTAATAGTTACAACAAAGTTCTGTGATAATTTCAAAAAAGATTTTTATATTATTATTACTATTATTAATTTAGTTTAATTTAATTTTATTATTGGTGCGTACCGTTTTATTACAAAACTTTTCAATGCTGCATTTAGAGGTGGGCGAGGTCGAATTATCAATCATTGCGCTGGAACAAAGCAGTAGAAAATGCAAAATATAACTAATATTTAACAGTTCCTTTAAACGTTCATCAATTGTAAAGGAATTGAAAAAGAAAAAAAAGAAGAAGAAGAAGAAATAAGAAAAGAAAATCTCGCTCGAAGCGCCACGGTCACTTGTCGCTTTTGAAGGTCGTTTTTCATTAGTACAATCAAAATCCCGGTTATTTTAAAAGTTTTTAAATGTATCACTTAGTAAAATTGAAATAAGTAAATGAATAAATAAAAATAAATGAATAACAATGATATGTATGTAATATTAGTAATCGATATTTTGTAAGTGTAATAAAATTGGTTCCCGAAAAATACTTTATGTAAAAATAAAATAAAGTAAAAAATAAATAAAAAATCAGAAAATTATTTTAAGGCTTTGGGTGAAGAAAATTTCGTTTTCAGTAATAAAATAATTTGAAAGAAAGGAAGACAGAAATAACTAGTTTTTTCAAAATACTTCCTTAAAAAGGGATTTTTCTTTTCTTTCTTCTTTCTTTTTTTTTTTTTTTTTTTCATGATGCTTTGGGATAACTGCTTTTGATAATCTGCAGTTCTTGCTCTATATTGATTTCCACACGTCAGATAATTATCACAAAATAAGCATTTTTATATTTATTTTATAAATAATTTATACTCTAAAAAAAAGATGATATTGTCTAATTCCTCTCCTTTTACTTATTTAGTTACAGCTTTTCAAATCAACACGTACAAAAATGTACTGAATATGTTTTGGCCTTACAAAAATAAACACACACACACACACACACATCTAATTTTTCATTATAAACGTCTTTTTAAGATGTTTGCAACAATATTAATTAGTTGTAATATCTCGATATTTTTATTTTATAATTGCGTCAAACGACGTCATTTTCGATGGCATATATTTCAGAAAATTTGAAATTAAGATCGTACAATATCTAACCTTGCCGTCAGCCAAAGCCCGTGTTAATCTATCGGGGAAATTTTTTTCCACAATTACTCATTACCCATATATATATATATATATATATATATATATATATATAAATAATAGATATCGTAATAAGATTTAATCATAAATTTTAGCTATTAATAGAACTAAGACAATAACAGCACACTAAAATATAGAACTGAATTTAACATAGAGGAAAGAATTACACAAAAATTATATATATATATATATATACATATAGAATATATATACATATATATATATATTCTGCTTTTATATTCAGAAAACTCACAATTATTAAATTTGTACTCCTTTCCGAAAATTTGATTTTTCATTGAGTTCATTCATCGAGTTTTCTTTTCTTTCTCTCTCTCTTTTTAAATAATAATAGAAAAAATAATTGATATACACTACGATTAATGCTCTCAAATTATTAAAATCTGTTTTAAAATTGTAAAACTTTTTTAAAGCAGAACAAAATTTATGTATGTTATAATTCTTTTGTGAGATATGACCATTATGGGAAACAGTGTGTGTATTACTTATTCTGTTACAAGAATACATGAATTAATTTATCCATTTTACGTTATAATGGACATAATTGTCTGAAAGCATTCAACTATTGAAAAATTGTCAGTGATAACTGATTTAGAATTTTACTACAGCTTGGTCTTTATTGGAAGTAGTGAATATTAATAGTTGTTTTTGGATATATAAGATTTTCAATACATAATACATTGAATATATTGGGGTCATTGTACAAACATATGAATTTGGGGAGTAATTTCAAACACCCTGATGTAATTTTCATTTTGTGTACTTACTGAATTTTATATTCAAGATTTTTTAAATGTCTGGTAACTATTTAAATGCTTAAAAAGTGGAATGGAGTAACTATAGATTTTTCATATTATTTATACATGCTCATGGAAAAATTTTATTGATATATATATATATATGGTTGACATAACAAAAATATTTGTTTAAATGTCTTCCAATTGGAGGATTATAAAAGTGTTTGAATATATTGCATGCTGATGTGACCGTAAAAAATCGCAACTTACATTCTAGATATTTCCATCCAACTTCTAAAAATTTAGTCTTATAGCTTTCACTGTTAAAAGTTTCAACAGAAAACTCTGTGTAATCTATTATCTTAAGTCTTACGTAAAATTACTGAGCAAAATAAACGGATATGTTAAAAAACTTATTTTATACATTCATTTTAATAACTAATATCAATTTAATTAATTATTGTTGAGAATATATTTCGGACTTGGAATGTAAAGTAGAAACAGTCATTTTTAATTTTAATTAAATAATTAAATAATAAAATTTGGTAAAAATACAGAATAAAGATTGAGAATCTCGATTATTCATTTTTAACTAAGAATTACTGTAAATTTACAGAGACTCTGGATAAATATTTACATTATATTTACAGAAATTTTTAACAATGTTTTTAATGAAATTTTATGAAAACAGTAATTTCCTGCCAAGTTCGTGAAAAAAAAATCGCAAAGGGTTTTTGCGAAGTTTTTCTTCAAATCACTCCGGCGACTTTCCGTGACTTTAAACGTAGTTGCCTGTAAATGTTGTTTTCTGTCAGCAACACTATTCTTGCGGGGAAACGAGCAATTTCTCTGTAATACATCCCTGCGTTCTCGAAAAAATAAAAATATTACAAGTAAGCACTGTTTATACATCTTACAAGGGGCTGATGGAAAACGTTGACCTGAAAATATCTACTTGCAAGTAGCAACGAAATAAAATAAAGTGATGACTAAAAAATGAAAAATAACCATTTTTCTTTGTTACCGTGACTTTTTTCATAAGCATGGGATTTCATTCTTCGATCATGTAAAAATTGTGTATTTCGGAACTCAACTGCAAAAATATGGCCTTTTCCGGTTATTCGTTTATTAGACACACACACACACACACACACACAGAAAAAAAAAAAAAAAATCTTAAAAGTGAGAAAAGATGGTGTTGGTGTTAGGGATTAAGGCCGATTGACAACACTGGGGTCCTAGGCCTGAGGGGGAGTGCCTTCCGTGGAGGTCTTTCTAAGGGGTCCTAGCCCGTATTTACGCAAGTTTCGGAGGAAACCACGGAAAACTCCGAACGGCTAGGCCTACGAGCGCGACCGGGGATCGAACCCGGCACCTCACGTCTACCAGCTTTGAGCGCAGAACCGCTTGGCCGCTGGTGGGCCTAAAGTGAGAAAAGAAAACGTATTTTAATTGCATACCTTACGTACCAATTTTAATGACTTACTCTGAGTACGAAGGCATATATACTCAAGATATGTGTACATATATATATATATATATATATATATATATATATATATATATATACAGTAACCGCCGCTTAATCTGATCAACTTGCCAGGACCGGAATCAAATCAATACAAACTACTTTTAAAGCCGACGCTTAATAAAATCAGCATCGCTGGTAATTAGACTCAAAAATATCTCCTCAGAAATATTATTCATACACACTATTTGTACATTGTGCTTTTTTTTTTTTTTTTTTTTTGTTAAATAGAAAAGAAATTAAAGCACAACAAACCCTCCGTTATCGCTCATTGTCGAAGACTTTACACTTGCAGCACACAGTTACAAATTGAACGCGTCCCATAACTTATCACTGTAACAATTTCAAGGAACGTATTCTTCAAAGCGCATTAATAACTTACAAATTTGATTTGAAATTATATTTATATGTATTTTATTTCTAAATATTAAAAAGCAATTTCTAGTTCTTATTTTAAAATTACTATAATTCATGAGGTTTAAACGAAAAGGTTTAAATTTATAAGAACAGCGTGAACTTTTGGTAAAGTAAATGATGATTTTCCTCTCTCGAAAGTGCATGGAAACTTGGAATGCGTTTAATTTACTTATATCGAAGGGACAATGAATTAATTATCTATCAGAAATTAATTAATATTGTTTATTAATTTAATTATTCGTTACCTTTTGAAGTTTTTTTCCAAATTCAGGGAAGTGATATCTTTTCCTTATAAATGCAGGTACGTTCGCCGGATATAAAAATCAGCCGCTTAATAAAATCACTTCGGCTCAGAACGAATGTGATTTTAATAAGCAGCGAGAACTGTATATATATATTTATATCTGTATAAATATATATATTTATATTTGTATATATATAAATCTTCAATATACATGTATTCGTACGTATATACTTAAGAGTATATATATATATATATATATATCTTGAGTACTAATATAATATAAACTGCATCTACGAATACACATTACAATTATTAAACGATTTGTATACCTGGAAGTTGGCATTTAATTGTAAAAAATTAACAATCATCTGACTGTTGCCTCTGGGTATTAAATAAAATCAACAATAAACCAAATTAAGTCTGCCGCATGTAATATCATTAGCGTGACAAAATAAATAAATAAAAAAATCTGGCTTAGCATTTATATAACTTTCTCTTGTCTTGCAATTGAATGCTATAAAGGCAGATTGTAGATTAATTTGTATAATAAAAGTGTATTGTATGTGAATATACTTTAAAAATATTTCAAATATACACTGTTAAAAATTTCAACAGAAAACTCTGTGTAATGTATTATCTTAAGTCTTACGTAAAATTACAGCGAAAAATAAACGGAGATGTTAAAAAACTTATTTTATACATTCATTTTAATAACTAATATTAATTTAATTATTGGTGAGAATATGTTTTGGATATAGAATGCTTTTTCTAAAGTAGAAACAGTCATTTTTAATTTTAATTAAAAATATTAAATAATAAAATTCGCTAAAAATACAGAATGAAGATTGAGAATCTCGATTATTCACTTTGAACTAAGAATTACTGTAAATTTAGAGACTCTGAAAATATATATTCGCATTAAATTTACAGAAGTTTTCAACAGTGTAATTTAAAAATAACTCTACTTTTAATTTTCTCCCACAGTTTTACATTAATATAGTTCAACAATATATTAAAAAGATATTTGGAAATTATTTTTTGTAAATTGATTGATAAAGTAAATAATAAAATAATAATAATAATTTTAAATTTGAATGCTGAAATATCAAGTAAATGTTCAATTTAGTAACATAAAAATATTTTTAAAATATCACCTAAAATATGTTTAGAATATATTGTTAAACGATACTAATGTAGAATTTAGGGGAAAATTAAAAATTAGCCAGCATGGAACATTTAAAAAAAAATTTAAAAAAAATTGAATGTCAATTTTTTAAACTATTTTTTAAAGAAATTTTAATATATTTAATGTTGTAATATTTCAGTGAATATGTATGCGAAATTTTATAACTCTAAGACATTAATTCGAAAAGAAAAATGCTTTGCAAAGAATTGTAAGAAATATAACATTTTAACCTATCTGTAATACAAATGCAAAAAATTTACATTAAAAGGGTTATTTTCTACGTTAAACACATTTTATGCTAACTTAATTAAATTTATATATATATTTTTTTCAATTTTACTCGGTTAAAATAATTTGCTTAATATACAAAAGATTTTTTTGTATTCTACTATTATTATATATTTTTTTTAAGTTAAAAATGTTTAATTACCGAAAACTCATTAATTGCTTGAAAATTATACGGTCATATTTTAGGAGAAAATTAGAAAGGATAAAAATAAAGCTAAATATTTTATTAAGATAATTAGGATAATAATCGTTAAAAATATACTTTGTTGAAAATATGCCAGCAAATGGTTAATCATCTGGTGATTAGAAATAATCTTGTAACGGTTTAATTGTCAGGTAAATGAAATAGGAGTAAAAGAAATCTTAAATAGTATAGGGGAGACTGGGGCACAGTGGACCACTTTTACACTTTTAATTTTTTTTTCACCAAAAATAAAAAAGCAAGGTACCTGAAAAATTAGCAAACATTTTTTAAACTTTCTTGACATGTCCTAATTTTTTTATAACAATACTTCTAATACATTACTAATAAAAAAATAAATTGTGTGCTCCCACAAAGTGGACCACTGTGCCCCATCACCGGGGCCCAGTGGTCCCCAACCCGGGGTACAGTGGACCAACCTCTGTTGTTCATGTTTAATTAATATAAATTATTCTTTTTTTTTTTCTAAAATTAGTTTATTATGCAATTATAGTCTAAATAACATAATTCAAACATTTTCATGAAATAAAATTACCAAAATTTAAAGGAATAATAAATAAATAAATAAATAAATAAATAAATAATCAAATTAGAGTAAGAATTCTACATCAGATTTACTTTGTCTTTTACGTGCCATCACTAAAAACAATAAGATATATTTTTAATTTGTTTATTAATGTTATATAGTTATAAAAATTATGAAATATATAATTAAACATTATGTTACTATTCAAACATTTTTATTAATTATTTTGAGATATTAATACTTTACATTATATTTGTGAGATAGGTTTAACTAAAATTATTCTACTTTTATCTTTTACATGTTATTCCTAGAAACAACAACAATAAATTTATATAACCTACTATTTATTATATCATATAATCATTTCATTTATTTTTTTTAATATTAAACAATTCAAATAGTTATTAAATTTAGATATTCATAATTATTATACTACTATTCAATTATTTTCTCTTTTCAGAAATTTATTTTATTATAATATTAAGATTATTATATTTTTATTAATTATTTTGAGTCACATTATATTCGTATATGTAAATTTAACTAAAATAAATAAGGTATCAAATATAATTTGGAGTTTCAGGCACATTGGAAGGTGGTCCACAGTGCCCCATGCCCAAACAAAACATATAATATTATTAAAATTCTATATAGACTATAAATATGCTAATAATTTTTATAAATTTAGAAACAACAATATCTTAGCTTTTCTTAAGAACTATCCAGTACTTGTAGTCAATAGTTCTGTCCTGATAAAATTAAAAAAACTTCAAACTTGAAAAATTACTTTGAGCAGCTCAAAACATAAAAGTTGTATAAAATGGTTACCATAGCACTTACCATGGGGTTTTTTGGATGTATACAAGTAGTACCATGCTTCCCTCTATGAGTCTCAATATAAACTATAAGAGTTAAATATTAAGAGATTTAAATAGGGGTGGTCCACTGTGCCCTAGTCTCCCCTACATTGTTAATTCATTAATATTTTTTCTATATTATTTACAAGTTCATCTTTTTTTAATTCTTATAAGTATTTACATGTTGAAAGTATCGTCACTGACAGTTACATTACATAAAGTTTAAAGCAATAGTTAATATTTAAATGGGATTTACCTTAATAGTATCGACCTATAATTTGAAGTTATAATTTTACACATGGAATTTTTCTTTTTACTTTCACTTATCCATAAATGGTAGAAAGCTTTTTGGTCAATTTTTCGAAACTAATATTTTCTAGGTTTATATGTTTTGAGGTCTCCTAAATCCGATAAACAGTTTTTTAGTAGTTTGTCTGTTTGCGCGTGTGTTTTGTTTGTTTCTAAGTGTATGGATTTTTCTCACTGTGCTAAGAATACTATAAGATGCTTAAACAAATTATAATGAATATACACAGTTAACCAAAATTAGTCGAATAAATTTTAAACAAAGGTTTTTATGAAAGTTCTCTGAATACTTTGATATATGTATTTTTTAATTTGATAACAACTTTAAATGTTTTATGAATACAATTACAGCTTTCAAACAGGGAGTCCACGTTCTTAGTTATCCTCATTTTATGGATAATTATCTATAGATGGTAACCCATGCTCCAACCGAGGAAAAATATAGCAGAAACTTTGTTTTCTTGAATGATTTTGATAAAAATTCAGATTTTTTTTTTTTTTTTTCTTTTTGAGTTGACAACGCGATCTCAATTACCGTCATTTTTAAAAGGAGGAGGGGTACGTTCACCGGTAACCCGGGTTCAGTCCAAGGCATATTATGACAGAAATCTGTTTTTCTTGGAACTGCTCGAATAATTTTGATAAAATATAGAGTTAGAGTATAGTGAGATGACATTTCGATTTGAATTATTTGAATTATTAGGCAAGAAGTGTTAATTTTTTGAAATATGAATACATAATGCTAAAAAGTTTAATAAATAAATAAATATATCTATCATAACGATTTCCGAAAATAAATCACTCTATTTACCATACAAATGAATCTTACAATGATTCTGAGTAAATCTCGGTCATCTAAGAACTAATGATTAAAATACGAGATTTTCTTCCATATTTTTAGAGTAAAATATATAACAAAATCGGATATAACAAAAAACTTTTAACCCTTGCTAAGATTTTACTTTCCGAGAAAATTTATTTTATTATTTATTTTTAAGCAAGTGTGTATCACATTTTATTAGTCATCTTTAGATTTATGTTAAAACTTTAAAAGAAATGTCCTGGCTTTTAGAAGTTCAAAGGAAAGCAATATGATATATTTTTATGGCATGAGAAGCATTAAAATATGTTCAAAGTATAACGAGTATGACGTTCTTTTGAAATATTACGTTACAGCTGCGTAAATCAAGCAAAATATTTTTGCACGAAATGAATAATTCAGATGTGAATAATACTGAGAACAAAATAAGTTAGGGGACATTAGGTCAATAAAAAAATAAATAAGTAAAGGAAAACGAAATTCATAGGTCCAAAAATAAAGAAATATTTAGTTAAAAGGAAAGAAATAAGATATATTTTTGTGGTGTGAGAAGCATGAAATATAGCGAAAATATATGACACTCTTAAAATATTACATTACAGCTATAAATCCAGGAAAATCCTTTTTTTCCCACGGAATCAATAATACCGACTCAAATCCAAGTGTGTTGAGAGATATTAAATTAAAAATAAATAAATAAAATAACATATATAAATTATGTTCTTTTCCTTTTTACTTTCTTCTATATGTATAAGAAGAAAGTATTGGATTAGTGAAAATTTTGTACCTCCGATTTTCAATGAATTTACACGTTTTGGTATGTCTTGAATACGATTTGGCCGCTTCTAGAAAATATCTACCTGTGACTCTCTTCCTCTCTCTATGTGTGTGTACTAGTAAAATTTGTAAACATTGTATCTGAAGAACATATTAGTGGAATTCAATGTAAGTTTATATTGAATTGGCCCTTGACTTAAGTTGGTGCAGATTAGCTTTCGCGATATGTCGCCGAAGAGATTGCGCTGCTGATTTGCTTTTTCATAATTTTTAATATGGCAACGTAGGAAATCATTTCACAAAAATGAACATATATAGGGATTATTTTTAACCAATTATTGTGAAATTAATATAGATATTTATAATAATAATCGTCAACCAGGTTAATCTTTGTTGTGCGTAGAAGCACGCTTCCCTTTTCCTTATAAGTGTAAATTTTTAATATGAGTACTAAAAAAAAAAAAAAAAAACTTGCCAGTATCTTTATAACCAGTTGTCGAACTATAAATCAGCGGTAAATGGAAAGAAAATTGTCGATTTTATCAATTTTTAACCCCCCCCCCAAAAAAAAAAAAAAATAAAATAAATAAATGAATAAAAAAATAAAAAAGATACAAAGATGTGGTTTATAGAACACAAAAAGCATTTCCCCAGTACAAAATTTGCTTTCTTTCGACATTTAGTGTTATAATTTTCCGAGAGGAAAATTATCTGCACTCAACATAGAAAATAAATAATATTAATAAATAATAATTTTAATAAATTATTTGCACTACGCCAATTTGTATAGAAATATATAGAAGAAAGTTTTGTGATGACCATGGTGTACTATTTCTGTTGTTCTTTCTTAAAAAAGAAATATCTAAAAATGAGAATTTGTCATCATCTTCTAAAACAAGTGTATAACGTTTACATTTGTTATATATATATATTAAAACAATATAAGTTAATATTTAAAAATAATGTGAATGTGTAAAAAATTTTATGTAAACTTAAATTGTGAAATGGTACGACATCATGATATTATTTTCAAATATTTTCTTTTATTTTCAAAATACTAAGAAATAGACGAATATATCATAAACTTAGCATTTTATTATTAAATTTTGCTAAACTGGGGAAATTCCTATTTGCCATGGTGTCTGAATGAAAATAAATTGAAATGCAGGCTGGGGCAAAATCCCGTAACACTTTAAACTTTAATATAAAATCAAATAATTGAAGTACGAAAATACGATTTCTACTAGAATACTTCTCGCAATGAAAATTTTTGTTTAAGCTAATAAAAAAAAATATTTCTAAATTTTCTAATAAACGGCGCTGTACCTAAAAATTAGAAAGGAAAAAGGATAAAAGACGCAATGAAGCAATATGAACCATTTATTGGATTGAATTACCATTTGGATATGATTCGAACTATAAGGAGTTCACAAATTAAAACACTGTATTTAATTCACAAAATAAAGGCTCTGTAATTTTTTGTTTTGTATTTTTGAAGCTTTTTCTTGCTGTTTTGAAGATGAAACACCGTCTATGATCAAAATAATACACAAAATTTTTTATTTGCCTAAATAAACTTTTTCACCATGAGAAGCATTATGATACCAACCGCACTCTCGTAAGTCAATGGGCTGACCAGCGTCGTCTGCTCAATCACGTGATGTTTGAATAACGCAAAATCAAATTCCGAGAATAGAATTCAATTAAATAGTGTTCTTAAGAACAAAAGTGTTTATTATTTAATATAAAATAAATTAAAAGTAATATTGTGCATTTGTAAACAGTAGAATAATTATATTTGTAAATTTAATAATTTTTAAAAAACACTTTATATGTTTATTTATTTTTACCTGTAAGAATCGATTTTTGTATGTTGTAGTGTAGCTGTAACATTTACTGATCTAACAATAAATAATAGCTTGTTCTTGTGGATTATAATTTGAAATTTTAAAATGTTTTCAATTAAATTTAATTGCATAAAGGTGTTAAAACAAGTTAATTAACTTAGTTACTGGTCTAAATGGCTTTACACCGTACAATGTTGCACTGTTAATGATTTAAATACCAAAAATCAGAGTATTTAACATATTCTCCATGAACATCAATAACAAATATAAACTAAATGATGATTGTAAATGTATACAGCAAACAAAAGATGATCAATAATTATATAAAATGGATTGAAAATGATGATGTATAAAAAAAATAACACAGATTAAATACGATTGATCAAAAATAAGAATAGAAAATATGTTATTTCAGCAATCGCTACAGATGTCATGTGACCTCTTACATCAGGTGGGAAGAGCCCATTGTTTGGTTTTATTTCAAAGTTTAAATTGTTTCAGGGACCTCTCCCCCTCTCGTGTATATTATTTAATTATTTTAAGATAAATGCCTTTAATCAGAATATTTTAACAACTAATCTACAAATTATGCCCGAATTTATCATTTGAAATACAGGGAAAATAATTACCTTTTCTCAAATTTCATAGCAGTTTTAATAATTAAAAAAAAAATCGTGTTTAAAAAGTTATTTTTACTTTCGTAAACGTTTTTAATTACATGTTTTGACACGTTATTACTGAGCTCAAAATTAACAGTGGTCCGTTGGCCCGGGACTACAAAAGTATTGAACGAACTGGCGAAATTTAAATTCTAGTGGTACACCGGACCAATGAAGCTATTATTATTATTATTTTCACTTTTCTCTAACATTGCTTGTAAATCTATCACAGAATAATATGTTACAAAAATAAGTGTGTTATAACTGTCAATATCACCTATTACGTTTAATTTTACCAAGTTTTTATTAACTCGCTTTCTTGTTTGTTTGTCCAGTACAAATCTTGCAGTCGATTTTTAACTAACTTCCCGACTAGCTAGACATTTGAAACTTTTCGAATAGCTCAGAACACGATGACAATGCATTCTTTTAACACTTTTATTCAATTAATAAATGTTTGAAAGTTTCTTATCATTGCACTGTTTATTACGCATAAAGTACTTATTAATACACAGAATTGACAAGTTTATATGATTCAACAGAAAATTTAAAAGCGTGGTATATAAAAAGTTCTTTTTATTTTGTAATTATTTCATTAAGCTCACTTTATTATTATTATTATTATTATTATTATTATTATTTATTTTTTTTTTTTTACTTTTAAACATAATGTAATACTTTATGGTAAATATGTGACAGAGTCGGATCATTTATTAAAGCATAAATTTTTGATTTACATATGGTGGGACTGTGTGGTCCAGATTTTCCCGGTGAAATGAGCGAACTTTTTGGCGGGTTTGATTGCCGCATATGACTTTGGATAGTTGCGGAAGATAACCACGTTATCCACGCCAGAATCCCTCTGCTCTTTCGCCTGATGGCAGCCCGCAGACGTTACAGTGTGGAACAATGACTGTCAGCATTGGTGATTGCATATTGTGCGTCCTCGTACGCTAAGGACGTCTGAAGCACAACCGCCATCTTCAAAAACTGACAGCAGCGCCGTGCCGCGGAACTACCAGCAGATAAGGCCGGTCCTACCTAAGAAAGGTCCGCCACTGAGAATAAATATGTTGACACCACATTTACACCAGCAATTTGGCTAAAAATCAATAAAGATTTTCTTATTCGCCCTCGTATATTCCCATTTAAAGGATTGAACTGGAATATTGGAAATATTTATTGCATTTTTTACTTTATAAAAGTATATCTTAAGTATATTTTATGATTTACTTGAAATGACAAACTAACAGAAATCTACACAATCCCAAGTAATAATGTATTTATTGAATGAAAATTTTGTAATTATTGACATAAGCATTTTAAATATGATATTCACTCTCTGCACGATTAAAAAAGGGGAGGCTTGAGTTAGTGTATGTGTATGTATATAATTTATCATCGAAATTTCAAATTATTATAAACCTAAATTGCATAAAACTAAAGTTTGTGCAAAAGTAATTTTGTTCACAGGCAAATCTCTATGGACCAGAAAACTTTGAAATGACGAAAAGCAGTGCAAAATTTGAAATTTATTATCTTAAACGTTATCAGACCTTTTTTTTTTTTTTTTTTTTCCCTTCAAAATTTTGCAAAGTTTTAACAAACTTCCTTATTTCGAATTTTCTATCATAAACTTATTACTTTTAATCTAAAAGGGTTTGCAAGTTCCTCTCAAAATTTTATTCCCTGCATGTAGGATAATTTTCAAATAAATTTCTTTTAGAAGTATTAGTTTTTAACAAAGTATTTATATATGTTGTATTGTTATGAATGCGTCGAATTTCTTGCGTGAAGAAAGTATTTAGTAAGGAAATATGAGGTTCTAATCGATGAATGCACTTTATTCCACGAATATTCTTGAATATAAAACCTACTCATATAATGAAAGTATATAATCAAGGAATATTCTCGAAACAATCCAATAAAATGATCATATTTGACACAAGTCCAGTAAACAAAGTTAAATATACAACAGAGAAGGAATTTCGCCGATTCATTATCAATGACCGACAGCGAAACACCGTCTCTCAGAAGCATCCGCACAGCTCAATGTCTTAACACAAACTGAACTCTTTAGAAGCGAATCTTCTTCTACTATAATCTCGGTTTCCATTTGGCAAAAATTCTAGCTATTTCTGCGCTAAAATTCAATGAAAAATTCCTGAACTCGGCCTCCATGGAAAATAGAGCATCAAATCCGTAACAAACCTAAACTACAATTTCTCGCCGAATCACCAAATTTCTATCCATTTGCCTAGCTCATCGCCAAGACCGACTACTCTGGATATCAATGAAACGGTTTTGCTTTTATATTGCCTGTAAAACTATCTTTTCTGCAACAACAGATGAAAAGCGGGAAAAATGTTTTAACGCTTTGATAATCATTAAAGAGCTCTATTATAGTGAAACAAAATTCACTGGAAAAAAAAAATCTCTGTGACTGACATCTACACTGTAAAAAATAGGTTCTTAAAAATAAGTATATATTGTCTCAAAATAGCCCCGAAACAATATATACTTAAATTTAAAAACCCATGTATTCATTTTTGAGTACATTGACATGTCAAACATGAGAATATTGGGATTCTTATTGGTCAACCCCATTTTTGAGCGTGTCCATATACTCAAAAATGAGTACATGGGTTTTTAAATTTAAGTATATATTGTTTCGGGGCTATTTTGAGACAATTTTTAAGAACCTATTTTTTACAGTGTAGAAACTAAATAGTGGCTCTAGTAAAAATATTTCCATTTCATCCTTTTAAATTCTAATTAATTTTGCTATCGAGTTTTAAAAACCCCTATTAGAATTCTAGAACGTTTTCCTACATTATCGTGGTCAAACATATATTTAAAAAACTCTGTAAATAAATGCGAAACGGAAGAGGTGGGTTTCAGGAACTGTAATTTTGACTTAATTCTAGGAAATCAAGACTTAATTCTATGAAATCAAGTGAGAATTCTCGCAATAGAAAGGATTCATAATATTCGTAATATTCGTAGTATTGTTTTACCATCTAGAAAAGTATTAGACCATCTAAAAAAGTTTATAAAGTAGAAATTCCCGATCACTTCGTCTATCCAGGTTATTTCTTTACTTTATACGCATAACTCGGAAATCTATATTTCTAATTATGCATTCAGAAAATGACTACTTATTCGTTCCAGATTAATGCGATATATATATATATATATATATATATATATATATATAATCAGTGCTGTCGGAATTACACTGGGAAAAAATTCTGTAACTGAAATCTAGAATCTAAATTATGGCTGTAGTAAAAATAGTTAATTACAAAGTATAGTCTCCTTTGAAAGCGAGTTACAGAAACCCCTATTAGAATTCTAGAGCGTTGGCCTATATTATCGAGGGGTCAAACTTATTTTTAAATCTCTGAAAATAGATGCGAATACAAGAGACGAGTTTTAGCAACTTGGTTTATGACTCAATTCTAGAAAATCAGGCGAGAATTTTCTCGCCATATAAAGGATTCAGAATATTCAGAATATTGTTTCATCATCTAGAAATGTATAGAAATTCTCGATCATTTCGTCTATTCAGCTTATTGGCTTGCTTTATACGCATAGCTCGGAAATCTATATTTCTAGTTAAGGGATTTAGAAAATGACCACTTATCCGTTCTAGATGAAGGCAGTATATTTTTTTTCTTAGTGTAAAATTCTTTAATAGTCTGCCTTGTCGAATTTTAAAACCGTGCATGTGAATTAAATAATAGCAATTTGAATAAAATGACTTGTGATCACGCAAAATTTAAACATTTTTTCCATATATTTTCTTTCAAATGGGAATTTCAAAAGTGATTTACTTAAAATATTAATATTTAACTAAATTTCCAGACACGCTGAAATATTTAAAATGCAAAAATGTATTCTTCTTTATTCTGTTATGTTAAGAAAAATCTTAAATTTCGACTAATTTTGAAGTTTTTAAATGAAAATGTTGAAATTCTGTAGCAGTATCTAGTATGTAGCAGTATTCTTAGCAGTATCTTAAATAATATTTTTAAATTAATCCGATTTTTTTTTCTTTTTTTTTTCTTTTTTTTTTTTTTTTTTTTTTTTTTTTTAATGATTGTTCGTTCTTGCGATAAAGTCTACACTGATTTAAACCTTTAAAGGGCGATGTGATAAATTATATCCCACCTTCCCAACTGCGAAAATTTGCCTTAGAATATAATATATATAGATATATAGATAGATAGATAGATATATAGATATATAGATATAGATATATAATCTATACATATACATTCTCAGAAATGGATACTCAAATTTCACGAAATTTTCTTTAATTTTCACGAAACCGTTTCCAGGGAAACACTCCGAGCGAACATTTCAAATTGAGCAAATTACTTTCGTCACTTGTTTGAAAATACGAATTTCATCAAAAGTAAAGATACATTTTTTTTTCATCCTAGTTTCGTGATACAGAATAAAATACAAATTATAGAATTATAAAATTACTTGCAAGTTCGTTGTTTACACATTAAATCCTAATTATATTTAATGAAAATATAAAGAAAACAGAGCAAACAAATAAAAGTCATTTGGACATTTATCTGACATCTTTGAGACCTATAGTTACAATAACTTATGTCTCAGTTGGTCCATATTTTTACAGAAATTCACAGAAACAAGCGCACACAATATTTTGTAGACCTCTGACATAACAAACATCCATGCCCGCACTGGGATTCGAAACCGAGATCTGGGAATCCAGAAGACAGTGGCCTACCGGCCGAACCACCAGGCCGGCAAATAAAAGTCCTTTTAACATAAAGTTGAAACAATACAGGAAAAATCCAATATGGCGGTAATGAAAGCTAGCACATGCTATTGTGAGTAAACAGTTTCGTCAAATATTTGAGAGTTCACGTTTACTCAAAAATCACGTGATCGCTTGTCGAAATGGTTGTCAAAAACAACAGAATTAAGCCCGAGGATTTCTGAATCGTCAAAATTGAGTGTATTATTTCTGAGAGTGTATATATATATATATATGTATATATAATATATATATTATATATATATATATGTGTGTGTACAGGGTTCGAAATTAACAGTGGTCCGTTGGTCTGGGACCACGAAAATATTCAATGGACCAGGAAAATATAAATTCAATTGAGTGAAACTTTATTTATTTATTTATTTATTTTGTATTTTTTACTAATCTGTCACAGAGTAGTACATTATAAGGATGGTAAGAGTATTTCTTTATAATTGTCAATATCACCTATTCTCTGTGATTTTTCCTTTAATTTTCCTTTCATAACTTTTTTTTTTTTTTACGTTTTAATTCTTAACAGTAAATATGTGACATTTAGCTCGTTTATTAAAGCATAAATTTTTGATTTATATAAGACTTTATTTGTATTTTTTAATTAATTTACAAAAAATTATCCTATTTGACTTGAAAATTTATAAACAAACAAAGTCTTAGTAAAACAAACAGTTTACAATTTTTTTAATATTTTTAAAAATGTAATAGAATGGAAGAACGGACCAGACAAGGTATGTACGTACCAGTGAAATCTGAAAATTACTTTTCCTGCAGACCAGTAATTTTATTTTCTTAATTTCCACTCTTGTATGTATATATATATATATATATAAATTTACTTTCTTAACTTAGAATAAAAACATCATTTAATTCTTCTCTTCCATTAGTAAATTCATTTGGATTTGGATTTCAACTGAGTAAAATCACCTTGACCCTCAAAGAGTAAATAATAATAATAATAATAATAATAATAATAAAATAAAATAAAATGGAATGAAATAATTATAAATCATATTAACTATCTAAATAATCTGGCGTGTCACTCACACGACTTTCTCTTACCCTGAAATTTAATACTATAAATACAGGTTGGAGATTAAGAGGTAAGATAACGAGTACTGTTATGTAAACCTATGTTAAACAATACAAATTAGGCTTCGGAAGAGTTTTATATGATAATTAGTTCTGTGTGATGGGGGCTACCGCCCCTTCAACTCCCTGTTTCATTAATGCACATACATTTATATAGAATCTAGTTATTAAAAAAAAATTCTGTTTTTAAAAATAATTTATTAAAATTATTATTAAAATTATTATTTAAACAAATTATCTTTTATGATAATGCAGACAATTTCCATATTAGAGAAGTAGTACAACACTAAATATCCCCAAAAAAGTTGAATTTATTCTCAATATTACATAATATATATATATATGTATATTTGTTAAAAATGAAAAAATCGATAGCTTTATTTTAAATTATCGCAGATCGATGGTTCAACCATTCCTTTTAAAGGTATTGGCGAGCTCTTTTGAAAGATACCCATCATGAAAATTTACTCCCCTCGAGGGGGGGGGGGGGGGCAAGGCTCCTACATACACAATTTTTTTTTTTTTTTTTCAGTTGACTATCTCTATTACAAAAAATATATATTCGTTTCATTTGGTTTAGTGCAGTCTATAGATGTTAAAACTCTACTTACCTGCAATTTCTCCCATAGACGTAATGTATTTGAATACTTTTGAGTGTCCCTGTACACGAACCATTTGCTTCATCGCAACGAAAAGCTTACTGTAGCGTCCCTATATGATACACATTTAGAATACCGAGTTTGGAACTTCTGCTACTATTTTTTCTTGAGATATGCTGATAACAGATAGACACACAGACATACACACAGACCATTTGCTAAAAACATGATTTTCGTATTCAGGGGACCTCAGAACATGTAAATATAACAAAAACTCACGTTCGAAAATTTGACCCTAAAACAATACTTTCTCGACTCTATTGGTAAGAGAAAGTAAAAAGGAGGTCTAAAGTTTTTGTATGAATACATATATGATGGGAACTAATTAGAGACCTACGACATAGTGTAATATTTTCTTTATTTCTAATCTTTCTTACAAAAAAAAAAAAAGAAAAAAAAAAGTATGTTTCTGAGAATTCTTTTAAATTATTCATATTTTGAATCAAGTATTTTCAATTTTAAAAAGTGCCTAGAAAATCTTTCAAGGAATATGGTTTTAAAGGATAATTAATTTCGATCACAAGAACTTCTGAAAAGTTAAAATGGAATAAAATAAAAATATCCGAGAAAGGTGCATACAATTATTTGAAAGGTTTTCTATGATTTAATTTATGGTTATCAAAATCATAAAGCGCAGAATCAGTAAAGAACTTTTTTTTCTCAACCAACTCTTTACACTACAACAATCTTTCTTCTTCTTTTTTTTTTTTTTTTCCAAATGAAGAAAGGAAGAAAAGAAAAAAAAAATGTTATATTTAAGAAAACGCATTTACTTAAGTGCGTTGAGTAAAGTAAAAGCAAGTCTAATTTCGGTTATGACATTCTATATCATCTTCAAGAACGACTTTTTAAAAACCATCTTTATTTTATTTTATTTATTTATTTATTTCGACAAAGACGAGAAAGTTGCATTTGAATTTTTCATTAGGTTTATTGCTATGTGCAAATCGTAGATTCGAAGATAGTTAGTTTAATATAAAATAAATAATAAGGTATAAAGCTCATTGATAAATCTTTTCAAATTAAATATATGTGTAATTCCACGTTTAGATTCAAAGAAAAATAAATTTATATTTTCAACTTTGATTGTAAATCCTTGATTTTTATTAAAGGAAAAAAAAAAAAAAAAAAAACCTAGTGTACTGTGTGGCTATTTTAAAACGTTGCTGTATATCCTTACGTATAAAAGCACCACCTACTGGTCAAAATGCTCAAGAAATTACTGAACATAACTTAAAGAAAAAAAAAAAAAAAATGCTGTTTGTGCAATTTTAACCAATGGATGATCAGATATTCTTCAGATCTGGAAAGAAAATTAGATTTGGAAATTTACAGAAATTGAGTTAAAGCAGTAGGCTGATATCTCCGTTGAAATGTAATCAGCATTAAGAATTATTTGCTAATAAAACAAAATATTTTTTTTACTAACAATGACATTTTTTTTTAAATATTCATATTACATATCAATTTTGATGTATTTATGTAACATAGAAGTTGAGATATATCCTTCCTGTACATGGGGAAGATTGTACCATATAGCAGGACCTCATATCGGCCGATACCTAGTCACATTTAAACAGCCTAGATTTTCTTAATTGCCTTATCACACGTCATCGACTTATAAACTATAAAAGCAGATATTTAGCCTTTCTATATATAAGAGAAATTTTAACATAACAGCGTCATCTGTTGAGAGACATATACCAAAGCCTAATCAGCACAAATTTATATTAAGGTCCAACTAAATATAAAATTTTACAAAATTCAGCCTGCTGTTTCTTCAGATACAGGATTCAGAAAATTTTAGAAATACACAGGCAAATATTTTCTAAAAATGGCACCTATTAAACACAGAATGAATGACGAAAATTTTCGAGAATTAGTTTTTTTTTTTTTTTTTTTTTTTTTTTTTAAATATAGTAGATAGCGTATTATAAATAAAAATAATAAGAGACCTACAACTTCGGTTAATATTTCTATTATTTGCATTTTTTTTTTTTTACTTTCTAAATTTATTTTGAAATAGTCATATTTTAAATTAAGTATTATCAGTTTTGAAAAGTGACTAAAAAATCTTTTAAGGAATTTAGTGTTAACCCACTTGCATCGTTTGCACAGCATACGCTCAGCTTTGATGGTCTCAGTTAATTATTCTTAGCTGAAAAATAGAAATAGAATATGTTGCTTCTTTTCATACCCCATTGTGATGCAAATGAGTTAATGAAAATTAATTTCGATCATGAAACCTTCTGAAAAGCAAAATAGGGAAAAATAAAAAAATAATTGAAAAAGGTGCCTACAATTACTTGAAAGATCTTCCTGATTTTGTTTATAATTATCAAAATTATAAAAGGTAGAAGAAGTAGAATATTTTTTCATTTCAACTAATTGTATTATACCTTAACGAAATTTCACTCCCCCCCCCCCCCCCCAAATTAAATATAGGCATAATTCTACGCTCAAAATTCGGCAAGAAAAATAAATTTATATATTTAATTTCCATGACAAATTCTCGAATTCAAAAACATAAAAAATAGGGACCTACTTCTTTATTATATAGTATATAATAGAGTGCAGTAATGTTTACTTTATTGCCATTTTCCTTTACGAAGACATTACCTTAAATTACATTTTCAATTATGCAATTAAAAAGAAAAAAATTCCAGTTTTATAAAGTACTTAAAATCTTTTAATCAATTTGATTTTATTGAAAATTAATTTTGATCTTAACAACCCCTAGGAAGAAAATAAGAAACAAAAGTTTGAAATTAATATATATATATATACAGTAACCGCGGCTTAATAAAATCACTGGTTAATAAAATCAGCCGCTTAATCTGATCAAATTGCCAGGACCGGAATCAAATCAATGCAAACTAATTTTAAAACCGCCGCTTAATAAAATCAGCATCGCCGGTTAATAAACTCAAAATTATCTCTTCAGCAGCAAAAATGTCATTTATGCACGCTAAACAAATTTTTATTTACACGGTGATTTTTTATTTTTGAAATAAAATCAAAAATAAAATGCAGCAATCCCACCGTTATCTCTCTTTGTCGAAACTTTTACTTTTACAATAATAAATTTTACATTTACAGCAATTAAACACGCCCCATCACTTATCTTAGTAATAATTTCAAGGAATGCTTTCATCAAAACCACGGTAATAAGTTACGAATTTGATTTGATTCGCAAGTGATTTTATTTTTATAATGTGTAATTAAAAGACAATTTTTAGTTCTTATTCTGAAATAACTAAGAAGCAAGAAGCTTAAACGGAAAGATTTTAAATTTAAAAGAAAAGCGTGAACTTTTAGTAAAGTATTGATGATTTTCCTCAAAGGAGAGCGCATCAGAACTTGGGATGTGTTTAATTCACTTATTTTGAAGGAACAATCAAATAATTACCGTTAAAAATTAATTACTATTGTTTATTAGTTCCATTATTTAGTACCTTTTAAAATTTCTTTCTAAATTCAGGTAAATAATACCTTTTTCTTGAGTGCAGGAACGTTCGTCGGATATAAAAATCAGCCGCTTAATAAAATCACTTTTGCTCAGAACGAATGTGATTTTAATAAGCGGCGGGTACTGCATTTCAAAAATATTTTAAATTTTAATTTATAGAACGTTTCTACTGACTTCTTAGAAAGTAAGAATAAAGGCGTATGAGGTTGATACACATAAAAAATCACTCTCTATTTTTCTCAACAAAATTTTTTCTAAGGGTGCAAATTTGCAAACAAGACGAGATTCGAACGCGCAATCTCCTGTATCATACAAATTCTTCTACCAACTCATATATTAAGCGCAGCATTACCTTAAATGTGACATCGTGACAGAAAATTCAACTTCAATTTAATACATTCTAAAAAAAAAAAAAAAATAAATAAATAAAAATAAAAATAAAGTTATTTTTAGGGAAACTGAAAAGAATTGAAAGCTAGAACATACAAAAAATTACCACACCTTTTTGATCAACGGTACACATATTTAAAGTTATTTATCAAACAAAATCGAGTGGTTTTAATTTTTATCACTGAAAGCTGATTTCTAGAAGCTCTCATTATCTTGTTTTCCTACTTTAGAAGGCTAATAAAAGCATGCTTATATATATATATATATTTTTTTTTTTACAATACAAAATTGTAACAAAAAATACAACATATTAGGTAGTGACTGGATTCGAACAAGTGATCTTTTATTTCCTGTACCAGCGCTTTAGCCTTTTCAGGTAGAAATAATTAAGTACGAATCTTCATCAGGGAAAAAATGTTGGTATTATTGCAGCATGAAAGCAGGGTGATCCGAAATAATTTTTTCGTGTACCTGTAATGTGTAATATTAGCTTACAAAATTTTCATTGGTTTATCTAATGCCACTACAATTAAAGGTTACTGTGAAACGTTATAAAGTGCATCCGACTACAGCTAATAAGTAAAAATACACCACACTCTGCACGCAGTAAAACTAAAAAGAGGTGGTGGTAGTAGTGCACCGGGAAAAAATTCTGTAACTGACATCTAGAATCTAAACTGTGTAGCTCTTGTAAAAATAGTTCCATGTCATCCTTATAAATTCTAGTCCCCTTTCAAAGCGAGTGCTAGAACCCCTTATTAGAATTCTAGAGCGTTTGCCTATATTATCGAGATCAAAACTTATTTAAAAATATCTGCAAATAAATGGGAACACAAGAGGCGGGTTTTAAAAACAATAATCTCGGTTTATGACCCAAATCTAGAAAATCAAGCGAGAATTTCTCGCAATACAAAGGATTCAGAATATTCAGAATATTTTTTCACTATCTAGAAATGTATAGACTAAAAATTCTCGATCATTTCGTCTATTCAGCTTATTGGCGTGCCTTATACGCATAGCTCAAAAATCTATATTTCTTGTCTAGGGATTTAGAAAAGGACCACTTATTCGTTTTAGATGAAGGCGGTATATTATTTTTCTCAGTGTAGTGTGGTGTGAAGTTAAAGTATAATTGTCTAATACAGGTATCTGGTCCTGGTTGAGATGCCTTCCATGGGGTTCCAACTAAAGGTTCCCAACACGTATGCACTCGAGTATCGAGAAAAAGGATAACTTTAGCTAAAATGTTAGAAATCTGTTTTAACCTTTTCAGGGACAGTGGCTTAGAACGTCTGTCCACTAACGTCCGAAATTCTTTAGGTGTGCGGTGTCAAAATATTGAATTCAGATACATCAGAAAGACATTGAATATTTATAAAATATCTATTAATATTGGCTGATGTATTGAGTATTGACTATATTCAATGTAAAGAGAAAAAATTCTGAAGTTGGTAGATATATCGTCTGGCCACTGCACATAAAGTGGTTAAACATAAAATTTAATAAACAAAACGAAAAACACTTTATAAAGCTTTTAAGTACAGTTTGCTTAACGGCCCTCTTCACTTACCGTCGCCGGAAGCCCGAGCCAATGTTATTCTATGGGGAAATTTTCTTTAAAAATAACTTATTAACTAATACATATTTTTAAATTCTGTTTTCACATTCAGAAAATTCCCAACTGTTAAATTGACGAATCTTTTTTAAAAATGTATTATTTTAATTTTTAATATTTTATTTTGAAATTGCGAAATGAAAAAAATTCACATATTGAAAATTCGTATTTTGCAGCTTCAAAATAAAATATAAAAAATTTAAAAAACATTTTTTTAAAAAAGTTCCGTCAATTTAACAGCTGGGAATTTTCAGAATGTGAAACAGAATTTAAAAATATGCATTAGATAATAAGTTATTTGTAAAGAAAAATTTCCCATAGAATAACATTAGCTTCGGTTTCCGGCGACGGTGAGTGAAGAGGGCCCTTAAAGAAAAAAAAGAGAAACCTGTTTTTAAAAGTAATTTTTAAATAAAATGTTTTAATAATTTATCAGAATACTTATTTTTATGTATAAAAAATAACAAAATTAAAAGCGGACGATCAGCATTTCCTGCTAGCGACTTTGGAGTAAAATATTATTAGGATATAAACATTTCGACCTTCTCACCCTTCCCCCCTCAAAAAAAAAAAAAAAAAAAAAAAAAAAAAAAGAAACTTTTTCGATACTGCCCGTTTTGAAACTGATTATTATTAATTTTATTTTCTTTTACTTTAAAAAAAAAAAAAAAAAAAAAGATTTTGAGAAAGTTCTGGCAAAAGCAGAATTTAGTTTAGTATTGAACACTATTAGTTTTTTTTTTTTTCAAATCATAACATCGCTTTTAAACTATTCAATTATATTTTTGATAAATTTTCAGTTTCGATAAATGTCCAACATCGTAAAACTGCTATCGTAAAAATCCGTAGATTGAGATTAATAGTCCTCCCTACTGAAAATCAAAGCTATTCCATATTTAATAAGTTTTTTATTTTATTTAAAATATTTACATGCATATTTCGATTCATAATTTATTATTAATTTATCATTAATTATTAACTAAAAAATAATTCAAATATTTTTTTGCTCTATAAAAAATTTGATTTTTTTTTTTTTTTAGTTTTTGTAAAGCTTATATTTGTCTGACAAAAACTGGGGTAATAAAAATCTGCACTGTAAAAAATGTATCATATGTTTAGAAAATATTTGATAAAACTTTTATTATTTTCTTAAAATATCAATAAAACAAAAATATTTTTATTTTAATTGAAAACTGAATATATTACTACATTCTTTCTTTCAAGAACATTAGCAGCATTTTATGTAGTAATTTAAATCGTTGAATATGTATGTTACAGTTTTTTCTGCAATAAAAATTACAAGATTCAAAAGCGGAACGAAGAAATGGATGTTTTACTTACGATTATCTCCATTATCTGTAACATTTTTTTCTTTTTTCAGCATAATTATGATTCATGAGTGGAAACTGGATTCGTACGATATTTCTTCTGAAACATGACATGCATTTTGAAAAACATTTTTGTTATTTCTTGTTAAATATTGACAATTTATGCGCGTGCAGTTCAGGTATCAATTTAATATTTTTATTACTTTTTTCTATATTCAATAGAAGAAAGTATTGGATTCGTAAAAATTTTTGACCTCGGGCTTTTGATGGATTTACACATTTTGAAAGCTGTAGAACACGATTTGACCATTTTTAGAAAATGTCTGTCTATGTGAGACAAAATTTTGTGGCAACTGTATCTCAGGAACTACTGCACAGAATTTCATACAAATTGGCATGTAGTTGCACCTTGACATAAATTAGTGCCTATCAACTTTTGGTAAAAATTGTCTTACAGGTTGCGTTGCCATCCTGCTTTTTCTATATTTTTAACATGGTGATATAGGACAAAATTTCGTATAAATGTGCATAAAGAGAATTATTTTTTAGTAATCATTATGAATTTTACAAGAATTATTTATAGATAGTCAAATGGGAAAAAAAATTTGTATGTGAAGGAGCCTTGCCACCCCCCCCCCTTCCTGGGGGAGGAAGTACCCCCTCGAGGGGAGTAAATTTTCAAGATGGGTATCATTCCAAAGGTCTCATCAATATCTTTAAAACGAATGGTTGAACTATAAATCTGTGATAATTGAAAACAAAGTTATCGATTTTTTTTTACTTTTAACGAAAAAAAAAAGGGGGAGGGGGGGTGGCCACAACATACTAGTCTTATCTTCGCGCTAGAAATATCTTGCGTTTTAATTAGTTTAAAATATTGTTGAAATAAACCAATATTGCATGGAGATGATAGTCATATGTCACGTAATTCTATAAAATGGTTTTTTTTTCTACATTCTGTTATCCATATATGGCAGAGAAAAAGTATTATTTTTTAGATAAAATTTTCAAAATTATGGTTTTGCTATAAGTTCTGAGGATCCCTGAATTTAGAAATCTTTTTTTCAATGGTTGTTCTGTCTGTATACATTTGTTTATCTGCCTTTCTGTGAGTCTGATCATCATAATTCTGAAATAAATGTCAATAGGAAGTTCATATTATAAAATATTATATTTAAGGGGGGGAAAAGGCACATATAGATCAGAAAATTTATGTAGTTAACGTTTTTTTTTTTTTTTTTTTTCAGATTTCTTGTGCTTGTTTTTCAAGCTGAATATTATTTAAAGATTAATTTTTATTGTTGCGTAGATACTGGCAATTTTGGTGATGTTTGTAAATATACAATGTATTCACTTATTCTTCAACCACCTTTCATGAAACCATGGAAGCATCTGCGCAAGTGCTAACTCAAAGAGTCCAATGCTAAAATAGGGGTGACAGTAGTCTGACTCAGAGAAACTGAGCAATAACAGAGCGCGGAATTACTGGATGTTTTCCAAATTTCAAACTGTCGGTCAAGCTGGCATCCTCACTGCTAGTTTTAGGATATGTGGTTGCAGTGTATTTTATTTTTTGTTAATGATTGCCAATCTTTTAATGGGCTCTTCCCACCTGACGTCAGAGGTCACATGATAGATGAAAAACAAATAGCAGACGAAGTCTTGTTTAGCTAGAGCGATTGCTAAAATAACATATTTTCTATTCTTATTTTTGATCAATCGTATTTAATCTGTGTTATTTTTTATACATCATCATTTTTAATCCATTTTATATCATTATTCATCATCTTTCGTTTACTGTATACATTTATAATCATCATTTAGTTTATACCTGTTATTGATGTTCATGAAGACCATGTTTAAATACTCTGATTTTTGGTACTTAAATCAGTGACAGTGCAATATCGTACTACGTAAATCCATTTAGACCAGTAACTAAGTTAATTAACTTGTTGTAACACCTTTATGCAATTCAATTAAATGAAAACATTTTATAATCCGTAAACATTCCACAAGAACAAGCTGTTATCATAGAATAATAATAAAGGAAGAAGGAACATAAGTGTTTCTAATAAGCTGTTGTGTTGCCACAACAAACAGCGATATTCTTCTTCTTCTATGGCCCTTCTTTAAGGTTTTGAGTAGCAAAAGTAGCTTTCGCTGGCATTTCACTAGAAGGGGTTTGTAAGTATTAAGAGTATTGGCATGCTCCTTCTTCCTAATTATTATTCTATGGCTGTTATTTATTGCTAGATCAGTTAATGTTACAGTTACACTACAATATACAAAAATCGATTCTTATAAGTAAAAATAAATAAACACATAAAATGTTTTTTAAAAATTATTAAATTTACAAATACAATTATTCTACTGTTTACAAATGCACAATATTACTTTTATTTTATTTTATATTAAATATTAAAATTTTTGTTCTTAAGAACAATATTTAATTGAATTCGATTCTCAGAATTCGTTTATTCGTTTTTCTCTATCACGTGATTGAGCAGACGATGCTGGGAAGAGCCCATTAACAGAAATAATTTCTTAAGGTATAATTATTTTGTATTATTATTAACTCATATACGCATTAATTAAAAGACAATTAATCTAACAAAATGAAGATTAATCACTTTTATCTTAAGGTATAATTATTTTGTATTATTATTAACTCATATACGCATTAATTAAAAGACAATTAATCTAACAAAATGAAGATTAATTACTTTTATCCAATTTGAGAGTAAAAAAAAAAAAAAAAAATCGAAAAAAATCGAGAAACAATATTTTATTAAATTACTTTTTAAATTTCCGTTTTCATTTTTTTTAATTGTTATTATCTATAATGTATTGTAGAATATGTCTATAATAAATTGCATATCTATAGCAAGAGCCGTGCAAATACACATATCATAGTCCACAGGCTCTGAACGTGTTTAAAGCACATGTAACTCTCTCGATCATTAGCAAGTTGTTATATATATATAATTGAAATTCATTGCAGCGTAAAATGATGCACGAAACGGTACATTATTATGCAACACCATATATAATAATTCGAATACCTTGTTATGCATTACTGATGATTTCTGGTAGTGCATTTCCAATATACTATGCATTTTCAAACTATTCTAACATGGAAAATATTTTATACATTTTACGTACATAGATTGTAAGTTTATGATTTTTTTTTTTTTTTTTTTTTTTTTTTTTTTTTTTTGGCGCCCTTGTAAAATAAACACTCAATCGTACACTCGGAAAAGTGGCTGTGTTCTATAACATAACTTGAGCTCACTCGAATTCAGCGTTTAGACGCTATAGAGTTCAATCACACACATACACATACAGACATTCATACATGCATACATTATTGTAAAAATTGCAAAAAGAAATTATATGCAGTAACATATGTATATCTCATAACATATAGATATAGATACACCAAAACCTTGGGGGTCGGATTTTTTCATAATTACAAATCTTTCTTTGTTTAGTGTATGCTCGGAATAATTAAAAATATTGCTGGTTCCAGATAATTTATGAAATATACAAAATATTGCTGGTTCCAGATAATTTATGAAATATACAAAATATTATATAAGTTTTTCGCTTAAGGGGACACCAAATTTTTGTTTTTATTATTTATTGATGAATTGCTGTAATTATTTTTTCTGAAATTGGAATTTTTTTGACAATGAAGTTCACCAATAAAGAATCTTAATAAAATTTTAATAAAATTTTAAAATTTAAAATTTTTGATAAATTTAAAATTTGTTATATCTCATGAACTAATGATTCAATTTACAAACTTTTTTTCACTCTTATATGCAGAAAAGATTTATCTTCAATTTGTCTTCGGGATTTTTAATTAGGAGTAAAACGTTTTTGGTAATCCAAAAGTTATGCATGAAATAAGTACATTTTTCAAATTAAAACTAATATTTAAAAAAATTATTATTATAATCAGAAATCCTGAAGACAAACTGAAGATAAATTCTTTCTGTATATAAAGGGAAAAAAGTTTGTAAATTTAACCATTAGTTCATGAGATATAGCAAATTTTAAATTTATCAAAAATTTTGAATTTTGAATTTTTAAAATTTTATTTAAATTTTTTTTAAAGATTGTTTCTTGCTCAATTTCATCGTTAAAAAAAGCTTCAATTTCAGAAAAAATAATTACAGCAATTCATCAATAAATAATAAAAACAAAAATTTGGTGTGCCGGAACCCCATTAAAAGCCTTTTTAAGATTAAATGTTATTTTCAAAAACTGCACTTAAACATAATATTTCACTCTGTATTGAACATGGCACGTACTCACAGTCAGATGTTTGTTAGAGATGTATTTTTAATGTGCCAATAATAAGTCATAATAGGCTACTAAAATGGTTTAAAAATAATAACTCTTGAAAATTGCGATGTTTGCCAATGTTTCTCTTAATCTGGAAGCAAATCAACAAAACCGCTTGAAACTAGTCCCCTTATAATTGCGCATTCCCCCCCCCCTTATTAATCTCCCCTTATTAATTTTCCCCCTTATTAATTTTTCCCCTTATAATTGCGCATGAGACTTTAGTGCAAAATATTACTTTTAAAAGTTATATTCATTCTCTAATCATGAAGTGACGATTCTGTGCGTTGCTATAAAATGCGGGCTATTCCATAATTATTACTTATGAACATTTTTTTACAGAAATCTAAAATGTTTGTGACTTCCTGTCTGTCCATCTCTCCATGCATTCATTTCCATAAATATTTTAGAATGCCTTGAATCTAATGTATGTTAATCCGACTCATTATAACATACCTTCTATCGAAAAATAGCACTGCAGGGATTTACAAAAATATTTCGAATATATTATAATCTATGATAGGTAATTCTTTAAGGCTTATTTTAAGATCTTTGTAATGTATCTGAGTTACCGTTAACCCTAATTTATTCCATCAATATTTTTTAATAGCAATCTTCGATAATATTTTCATATGATTGGATAAACTAAATATTACTTACTATGTATAAATAGTGGGGTTGAAAATTACGCACAGCGGCAATCTTGCATTATTCAGGTGCACTAAATGGAGCTTAATATAGAATATGATAAAATAATTAACATTAAAAGCTGGTTTATAAGACCAAACAAATATATTCAAATGCACTATAGAATGTAAGGGGAAATTGTTTCAATTCTGTTATAAGATTTTTTCCCCCTTACTTTCTTTTCTTTTTCATTTTCTTTTTCTGCATTAAATATTTAGTTTATTATTTGAAGCATGAACAGTTTTTAGATAATATGTAGGGCTATACAACCGCAATCTATTTTATGCTTTCTCTCTAAATATAAAGTTATAAAATAGTTTTTATGATATTGCATGCTGCAAAATAAAAATAAAATATCTATTTTATAACACATAAGCAAGGTGCATTAAATTGAAATGCTATAGCGTTTATAAGTACAATTGGAAAGTCGTTTATAATATGTGCGAATTGTGTAATTTTTCTTTTTTCTTTTTAATTAAATTTATGACAACCCAACCAATATTTGAGATTAAAATTAACCATGAGGTCACGAAATTAGTTTAAATCTCCATTAAACTTTTAACAAAAGAAGAAATGTTTTATTTAAGATTACTTGCATAAGAAAATTTTTATACAATGAAATACTTTAACAATATATTCTTTTTCAAAGTAATGCAAATATTTGTTCCAATTTTATAAGATTCAAAAATCCTTGAACTTTTAAATTCAATGTTTTTATCAAAGAATAATAAAACAGAAAAAAGGTCACCTCTCTTTAGAATATATCAGCTTAAATCATCAAGTAGAAGAAGCTTATAAAATATATGGCAGGACTCCAAAAAAGTGTAACGAGAAAAGAAATAATTTGGGACATTCCTTTAGAATACTTTATTTTTTGTCCAAATATTAAGTCAGTTCCATTTGGTCAAAAAGACTATTTTAAAATATCATTGACGATTTTTTCAAATGATCGTTTATGGATCGAAGAATTAAATATTATATTCCTTATAATTACTGCTGAAATAAACATATATATACATTTTATTTCATTATTTTCTAATGTTTAAAATATGTTTATGTGGTGATTAATGAATATATATATTTTTTCTTTTTATTACTTTTATTATACAACAACCGTTGGCAATGGAAGCATTGTATTCGGATAAAAATTTCGATATAGAGTTTTCTCCAGATTTACATGTTCAAAGTCTTAACGGCCCTCTTCACTTACCGTCGCCGGAAGCCCGAGCCAATGTTATTCTATGGGGAAATTTTCTTTACAAATAGCTTATTAACAAATACATATTTTTAAATTCTGTTTTCACATTCAGAAAATTCCCAACTGTTAACTTGACGGACCTTTTTTAAAAATGTATTTTTTTAATTTTTAATATTTTATTTTGAAATTGCAAAATGAAAAAAATTCACATATTGAAAATTCGTATTTTGCAGCTTCGAAGTAAAATATAAAAAATTAAAAAAATAATTTTTTTAAAAAGGTCCGTCAATTTAAGAGCTGGGAATTTTCAGAATGTGAAAACAGAATTTAAAAATTTGTATTACTTAATAAGTTATTTGTAAAGAAAAATTTCCCATATAATAACATTAGCTTCGGCTTCCAGCGGCGGTGAGTGAAGAGGGCCCTTAAGTCCGAAAAAGTGATTTTTGGCAATTGGTTAGTATGTGTGTGTGTGTGTGTGTATATATCTATGCGTATGTGTGTATGTATGTGTATTTAAAACTGCTAAATAAATTGCCTTAAGATGCAAAATCATTTTATGCTTGTGTATTTGTGTTATTTATATCAACCTTCTTTTTTCTTTTAAACTTAGCTCTTATTTACTTCCATTACCCGACTACCATAAGTAACGGAAGTATTGTATTCAGTTAAAAATTTCGTTATTCAATTTTTACTTGATTTACTTGTTTAAGGTCTTTCAAACCCAAAAACGTGTTTTTTGGACATTGGTTAGAGTGTGTGCATGTATGTATGTGGAGAATAATCTGACTATCATATCTTCAAAATGAACAAAGATAGAACGACTACATTTCAGAAATTTTGCAACTTTTGCTAAAAATTGGAAAAACGAAGGCGGGACTGTAAGTCTGTATCTCAGAGAAAGCTCTAACAATTTTCTTCGAAGTTGCTATATAAACACCCTAATAGATGTCTACATAAATAGGCAAACTTGAGGTCTCACAAGTGCGTTCCTTTAAAAATGGCTTAACGTGCAGGGTGTTTAAAGTCCCGGACCCATTTTGATGTTTAAAAACTCATAAAATAATAAAGATAGATTAAAATTAATAACATAAATGGTTAGATAGACTCAAAAAGTTTGATGACTCTTGTCAATGAACTTCCACGTGTGCCCCCTTCGTCGAACGGAGACTATCAAGTCGATAGTCAATTTCACGCCAGGTAGCGGCAAGCATGTCGGCATCCACAGAGGCTATTGCGGTTGTAATTCTGACTTTTAGGTCATCAATGTTCGACACTCTCCTCCTGTAAACATTGTCCTTTACAAATCTCCAAAGGAAAAAGTCCAGCGGCGTTATATCAGGTGATCTGGGTGGCCAAGGAATTGGACCTCTTCGCCCAATCCATCTTCCTGAAAAATGGTCATTCAAAGAACTACGAACGATGGTACACCAATGAGGTGGTGCACCATCTTGTTGCAAAAAGACATGTGGCTGAAGCTCTTCTAGTTGTGGAAATACGAAGTTTTCCAACATGTCTAAATATACGACTGATGAGACTGTCTTTTCTGTAAAAAAGAAAGGTCCAATGACTCGGTCGTACATTAGTCCACACCACACATTAACATCACCACACATTACATCAAAAGTAAACATAACATTGCAATAGTTGCCAAAAACAAAAGAGAGAAAAATGCAATTAATAAGCAGACGATATTTAGAAAAGTACAGATATTTAGACTGGAAAATGAAATTATCTGAAATTAACCACACGCGCAGACGATATTTACAAAAGTAAAGAAATTCAAACCTGAAAAGAAAATATATGAGTTATTCCATCAATAAATGCCATAAGTTTGTTTCAGTGATGCCAGATTGGGGATTTCGTCCCCATTTTGGGGATTTTTGTGGCTTCTGGGGACAATTTTGGAGACCAAATGTTTGTGGGGACTTTTTTGGGGAATTCTAAAATTTTTGGGGACAAATCTGGGGAGTTCAACTTTCTGTCAATGTTGGCAACGTAATGATTTATCCCTACGACCAGGGATTTTCAATAGCTTTATTGTTATTTGGGGATTTTTTTCAAAATTGTCTTCATTTGGGGAAAAATCTGAGCTTAAATCCACTTAAATCTGCTTGATATATATATATATATATTTTTTTTAATTTTTTTCCCTTTTTAGTAGAAATTAAGTTGGGGATTTTTTCGAAAAAAACCCCTGATTTGGGGAAATTTGAAGACCTGTTTGGGGAAATAATTTTCGACCATCTGGCATCACTGGTTTATATCTTCATTATTTTATGAGTTATTAAACATCAAAATGGGTCCGGGACTTTGTATTTTGTTCAAATAATTCGTCCTATTAAATACCTCTTCGATATCCTTTCCTATGTAATTATTCGTTTCCGGGGAGCCGATAAGTTTACTAAAGTTTTAGTAAAATTAGAAATGGAATCGAAAGTAAGTTTCTCAAAAAAGTCTCTAAGGATTTTCTTCAAATTTGTTACATAAACTCCTTCTTAGATATTCTCTTCGATGTGTTACTTAGTTGCGACAGAAAAATTGGCATTTGTTCTGATTAGTTAGATCAGTTTTAGATCTCGAAATCTTCTGTTTCAAAAAAATGGCTCTACCGAATTTTAAAACTTGCTATGCAAACTCTTTTGTATATGTCTTTACGACACGACGTATTAGCTTACTTTTATAGGAATATTTGTAAAGTCAATTTTATGTTTTTCAGCACACTATTTTTATAAAGAGTATATAATATGCGTAATAGTAGGTAATAGAAATCGTGTGGTTGTTACACATCAAATTTTTTTTAACACAATCCTCTTTATAAATTTGATAAACCACTTTTAATTTATTAATAGTTCTTAAGAGAGTTACAATAAACGTATCATTTTATTTGAAATGAATATATATATGTATATATATACATTTTTAGATTCAACGTTTCGTTAGAATAAATATATATCAGCATATATAGTTACCCTCATCCGTCACTGATTCTGTCACACTTTAGGCTTAAGAGATTTCCTTGGACCCAGTCTCCTAATTTTCATACTTTAGTTAATTTTAAAAAATGTAATTGTCTGTACTATAAGCTGTTGTTCTATAAGCTGAACATTGAAAGAACGAACTCTGGCATTCCGTTATTTAATATTTTAATTATAATAAAACACAATTACAAAACTATATACAACGCGCGCAGTAAACAGAACATTAGGTTACATAAGAACGATTATAACTTCTTACAGGCCGCTGCCTGCGGCCCATGGCCACAGGGGCGTCTTACACGAAAAATCGACTACATCTTTCAGCGAGAGCCGACGAACTTCTGACTGACTTCTGAAAACAAAATGTTTTCACTTCACTTTAATGATCGGCAAAATATCATTAGATATTTTGCCGAGAATGGCGACAGCGCCGTCTATATTATTTTAAATGATAGGGAAGATATCTCAATATTGATAGGCTATTTAGTATATTCGTAAGAGTTTGAATTTAGCGCTACACATTTAAATTTTTAATTGTTGCCATTTTTTTCAGCATAAAATAAAATATGCTTTCCCGTAAAAAAAAAATGAAAAATAAAATAAAATAAAATAAAATAAAATAAAATAAAATAAAATAAAATAAATAAATAAAATAAATAAAATAAAAATAAATTTGCTCATGCATATGAAAAAAATGACGTCTATAAAATAATAATTTTAAAGGTAACGATAAGAGATAAACAAAGTGAGAAAATATCGTACGGGCTTGCTAGCAAATGAATTATTTAAAGTGAGAAATAAATAAAATGAAACGATTATTTTTCAACGGGCGCCTTAGTCGCCCTACAACAAACCAGTTTATATAAATATTTACATAGAGGTATCTTAATGTTTAAATTATTGCTTATAACCGAAATACCTGGATAAAATATAGTCTAAATGTTAATTAATCTTTATGTCTATAACGTTATAACATTTCTCGGTGTTGACTTGTTTAATTTCAGGAAGCCGCAGATACAAGTAACCTCGTTTTCTGCGCAATCTAATGAATTTTCTACAATGACGGCTTTTGTAAGATCTGCGAGAGATTTTCTATCTAGTATGTCGTATATCTTAAGAATAATAAATAAAATTTAAGTTTCTATCTCGATTATTATTATTATTTTTTTTTTTTTAGTAATAATTAAGACTTTACGATACCCCCCTTCTTATTTTTGTTATCTACTTATATGTTTCGATAATACTTTGTCAGTGTTTTACCGTAAAGCAGTTTGTGTCATTGCATTTGCTTAAAACACAAGATTTCATTCGAATATATTTTTTTTTATAAGTAAATATATCAACGAATGTATGTCATGGAAGCATGTATAAAATTTAAAAATAATTAAATAAATAAATAAAATAGTATCATTTGGTAAAATTATTAATTTGGGGGGATTTCATTTTAACACTATCTTTTCTTTATTTTTTAGAAAAAAAAATATTTTTTGATTCAAACGGTACAAAGCGAGGGTCCTATAAGTGTTTACTTTGTCCAAAAAACAGTAAAGAACTTTTTTTTTTTTTAAGTTAACTAAAAAAAATGGGTAAATTCTTATTAAGACATATGAACTTATTTTTTCTCCTTTTTTATCACTATATAAATAAAGGATTATTTAATGGAGAATAAAGTTTAACATAAATAATCTGGTGTGTCACTCACACGACTTTCTCTTACCCTGAAATTTAATACTATAAATAAAGGTTGAAGAATAAGAGGTAAGATAACGAGTACTGTTATGTAAACCTGTGTTAAACAATTCAAATTAGGCTTCGGAAGAGTTTTATATGATAATTAGTTCTGTGTGAGAGGGGGCTACCGCCCCCCTCAACCCCCGTTTCATTAATGCACCTACATTTATATAGAATTTAATTTTGTTATTAAAAAAGAATTCTGTTTTTAAAAAATAATTTATTAAAATTAAATTATCTTTTATGATAATGCAGACGATTTCTATATTAGAGAAGTAGTATATCACTAAATGTAAAAAAAAAAAAAAAAAAAAAAGGTGAATTTATTCTCAATATTACATTAAAAAAAAAAAAAATTCTTTTGTTAAAAAATATTATAACTTTATTTTAAATTATCGCAGATCGATGGTTCAATTATTCGTTTGAAAGGTATTGGCGAGCTATTTTGAAAGATACCCATCATGAAAATTTACTCCCCTCGAGGGGGAGCTTCCCTCCCCCAGGGGGGAGACGAGGCTTCTACATACACAAACAAATTTTCCCAGTTGACTATCTTTATTACAAAAAATATATATTCGTTTCATGTGGTTTAGTGCAGTCTACAGATGTTAAACTCTACTTACCTTCAGTTTTCCCCATAGACGTAATGTATTTGAATACTTTTGAGTGTCCCTGTACACGAACCATTTGCTTCTTCTCAACGACAAGCTTACTGTAGCATCCCCATATGATACACATTTAGAATACCGAGTTTGGAATTTCTGCTACTATTTGTTCTTGAGATATGCCGTTAACAGGTACACAGATCGACACACAGACAATTCCGGTAAAAACATGATTTTCGTATTCAGGGAACCTCAGTACATGTAAATATAACAAAAACTCACGTTCGAAAATTTGACCCTAAAACAATACTTTCTGGACCCTATGGGTAAGAGAAAGTAAAAAAGTGGGTAAATTCTTATTAAGGGCCCTCTTCACTCACCGCCGCCAGAAGCCGAAACTAATGCTATTCTATGGGAAATTTTTCTTTACAAATAACTTATTAACTAATACATATTTCTAAATTCTGTTTTCACATTCAGAAAATTCCCAACTGTTAAATTGACGGACCTTTTTTAAAAATGTATTTTTTTAATTTTTAATATTTTATTTCGAAATTGCAAAATGAAAAAATTTCACATATTAAAAATTCGTATTTTGCAGCTTCAAAATAAAATATAAAAAAATAAAAAATAATAATTTTTTAGAAAAGGTGCGTCAATTTTACAGCAAGGAACTTTCAGAATGTGAAAACAGAATTTAAAAATATGTATTAGTTAATAAGTTATTTGTCAAGAAAAATTTCCCATAGAATAGCATTAGTTTCGGCTTCCGGCGGCGGTGAGTGAAGAGGGCCCTTAAGACATTAACTTATTTTTTCTCCTTTTTTATCACTATATAAATAAAGAATTATTTAATGGAGAATAAAGTTTAACATAAAAAAGTATTGAGAGAAAATTATTTAAAGCGAATGACATTTTTTAAATTCCGTTTTGTAACTGTAACCACAATATTAATATTCTCATTGGGAAAAGTCCTGCTTGTGTAAATAAACAGATTACTATTTTCTTTAATCAGAACGTGCCCTCTAGTATTCCACTAGTTAAATTACGGCCATGGTGATTTCTAGTCATGACGTATGCGCTTTAGAAATCGATAGAAAATTATTTTTGGGGTTATTATGATTTGATCGTTAGTGCGTTTAACAAAAGTATCTTTCGTTAATTTTTAACATTGAATTTACTTGGTTGTATATCTTTAATTCGGAATCGGAACTTTAATCATTTAGTTTCCTTTTCTATCGAGATTATTTTATTTCCGCTGTAAGAATGGTGTTCATTTCCTTCCATCATATGAATACAAAACTAAGACTGTTAACGTCTTTCCGCCGCGTGTTTAGGAATTCTTATAAGAATTTCCGCCGGTAGCTTGCGAAAAGACACATTCATCTTACTGGCATCAAAGTTCGAAATCATCTTACATCTAATTATTAGTATTATTATTTTGTCTAATAACTATCCGACAAACTTGGATTTTGGCTCACTCCATGGAAGTGGGAAACTCAGAGACAGAAAATAAAGTTAATATTAACGGGAATCAGTTTTTTAAATTAAACATATATCCTACTTTTAAAAAATAGAAATGCCACAATTGTCTAATAATGGCATAAAATAATACACTAATAATATAAAACATTACTCTGTATATTATGTCGAAAAGTACCTAAAATATGTTATATGATATGAAATATGTTATATGATATGGTGACATATTTAAAGCTCTTAACGAGAAATATAGTGTTAACATGACATACTCTTGTTGGTATTACAATTGCTGGCGAAAGTATATTTTGTATTTCCCTGTACAGTTAAATGTAGGATTGCCATTTCATTTAAATGTGAATTAAAACAAATGAAATAACCACAATTCACAAATAAATAATTGAATTAACTAATTAAAGAATAAATTACTCAGTATTAAATTATTGCATTTTATGAGCATACTATAAAAGCCTCGGTTCGTGAACGAACCGAATTTCGAATGCGGGAAAAATTTCAAAACCGACTTGAAATGTACAAAACTCGGCCTGATACTGTTTGCGTGCCAAGCCATCTGATCCAAGATAGAGAATGAAAGAGAGCAAACAAAAGATATCCACACTTTAAAAATCAATAAAGTAGCATCAATCTGCGCTTTCATAAAAATGTGATTATTCCTACGGTAGATAATACTTAAAATTCAAAAGCTCAAGCTGTAAAACAAAATGTAACCAACATAGTTGCTTCTCATTAAGTATTCTCTTATAAACATTTTCTTTATTCTATTTCTTTAATGTATTTTTTATAAACATTTTATACAGATGCCACATGCATCATATAAACTCTTAATTTTTACACTCTTTTAACGATAGCACGTGATCATATTTTTACATAAAAATCAAAACATTAAATTCATTTAACCATTTTTTTTTTTTTTTTTTTTTTAACTTTTTGTTCAGCATGTGATCTTATACTCGGTGCGTCCATACACAGAGTCCAAGAAAATCTCTTAGCCATTTATACATATAGATTACTTTATACTACGTTAGCCACATGAATTATTATTATTATTTTCATCTGGTTGTCTTTAGGAACTAATTAACGTTTATTGCACATTAAAATTTAATCCTCACATTCTTAAGTTTGAAAAAAACATGATTTTAATATAATAGGGCTGTAAGTTAAAAAAAAAAAATAATGATAATAATAATTTTGGCGCTTAAAATACTACTTTGTGACAGTCATAAATATTTAATTGTTGAAAAGAATTAGAGATTAAATCAAAGTTTAATGTTCAAGGTATTTTTTATGATTTCTGAACATCATAATCAAACTATTTAGAATATGTTTGAGCTATTTCTAAACATACTATTTGCAAATTTTATAAATTTTCTTACTGCAGGCTTATTTCAGAAAATGTTCATCCTATTTAATTTTTAAACCTGGTTTGTTAATTATCAGCATATTAATAGCGTCACTAAGTAATATTGAGATTGCGTTGTGTTTTCATTTTGTGTATCACACGTTGACTAATTACGATTTCTAACAAAGATAAGTTATAAAAGTAATAAATACAAAATTTTGAATAAACACCATAAAATACAATATGAAAGTTCAAAGTTCTGTACTGATTACTTTAAAACGCCAGTTCTGTGGTGCTCTGTTTTTATCTACAATATTAAAACACAAAGCATTTTCTGTAAGACCAAAATCGTACGATCTGGGCATTCGCGAGAAAATTTTGAACCAATTCGGAACGGGAATAATTCTTTCTCTTTATGCAGTACAATACGAGTACTGATGATAGAGATCGAGCAGACGACATTAATATTTCATACGTCTATGGCAGACGCCTAATTAAAGTTCAATCATAAAAATAATTCACACGATTAATTCATTGATTCATACTTTCCAAGGCGGTATATTAAAATAAAACAATTCGCGAATTCTTATCGGTTACCGTCATGTGCATTTTCGCTGAAAATTTCCTTACACAGGAAGGTACAGTCGGTAACAAAAGTGTCCGAACACTAGCAAAAATTCCTATGTCAAAAAAGCACACTTCAAACGGTTTTGTTAAATAAATCCTTGTCGAATCCTGTTCTTAGTCAGTATAAGAACATTATTCGATAAGGATTTATTTAACAAACCCATATGAAGTGTACTTTTTTTACATAGGAATATTTGCTAGTGTTCGGACACTTTTGTTACCGACTGTATTTCAGGATTTCATACTGTGGCGCCATCTGTTACCATATAAAACATATATATTCCTAAAATTGTTATTTTAATAATTAGTATTTAAAAGATTTGCGCTTAATACCGTTTTGTTAAATAAATATTTTTCGAGTCATGACCTTTGTCTTATGCTGTTTGTAGAAAAGTATGTTGAAGATAAAAATTAGCGATCAAATTAAAAATATATGTATGGAAAGTATTGATGTGTGCTTTCTTTCTCCATTCTTACCATAATTTATAAATTCTTTCTTTTAATTACTCCTCACATTCTTTTGCTTATACTTAGAATAAAATTAGGAAAATTCTTGAGATTTTATTTTTATTATATGGAGTACGCTTAAATTTTGTATATTGAAATTTCATGAAATTTATTCCCCCTTCCCCTCCAACCAAAAAATAATTGATTACAGCAGGGGGTTTCAAACTGGTTAAGAGCATTGCGAAATATTAAAACTGGAATGTTTTGATTTAAGTTGCACATGATCCGTCAAATTTTGACGGGTATTAACTAGTTTTTCTTTAAGTTACAAAAGTGTCTTTTATATGTTGAAATAACTTTATACGCGAGAAAAAGAGGCAAATATGGATAAAATGAAGTATTAAAGGCAGTACCAATCAGCAATAAAACTAAATTTTATATTACGAGGTCTACCTTTTCATATTTACGTTTCAAATATTCTATAATGCTTCACATAATTGAAAGATTTATGAGAATCTCAATTTTAGGTTGATTTAATTAGATATCAATATGTTACAATCGCTTAGTTTATCTATTTCTCTATGTCTGTGTGTGTTTATATATATATATATATTATACATACGAACAATTGGTTATTCATATTCTTTAAAATTAATTATTATTTAGAAGTTCAGTTACTAAACTAATAATTATTTGTTTTATTTGAATACTTTTTTAAAGGTTAAAATATATATATACGGACAATTGGTTATTCATATTCTTTAAAATTAATTATTATTTAGAAGTTTAGTTATTAAACTAATAATTATTTGTTTTATTTGGATATTTTTTTAAAGGTTTAAAAAAAAAAATCAAGTATAGTTTTCATTTTGTTATCATAGTTAACTGTAAGATTAATTGTTATCGCCTCCTGTTTTTTAGGTAGATTCCTTATAGGAGATCTACCTATTGCAATGGTTCTCATGACACGACTTCTGGAAAATTTCTTCATATCTTCACCGATCATGACCCCTAGAACCCAAAACCACCCTCCGTTCAAAAGTTTATATATATATATATATATATATATATGTATAACGCTTTTTCCCATGTTAAGTTGTGAACACGATAACTGGAGTAATTTTTATTTAAATTTAACCAGCTCGGGATATGTTGTCAGGACAGTAAAAATCTCGGTCGAGTTCGTAGATGGGGTATCCTGCTCAAAGGGGGTGGAAATTTTCATTTGCCCATAATTTCTTTAATATTGAAAATAGAAAGTACTTCAAATCAGGGAAATTACCGCATTACCCTAAAGAATAACTTTTGTATTTAAACTTTTTCGATAACTTCAATTGCTTAAAAGTTAAAAGTTAAAAAGTGATTTTTCTTGTGATGAAGCCGACATTTTCTATAGCTTTCATTGCAAAAATTTATAATCTGATGCTTATGTCACGTGCAAATGATAATAAAAAAGATCACTGAAAATATAATAAAATTTTAATCATGTTTTTAAACAATATAATAATCTGATTAAAAAAAAAAGTTTAATTTAACAGAAAATATGACGTCACAATTACAACAATGTACTGAGAAAAATGAAATAAAATTTTATCCGTGATTTTAAACAAATAAAATAAAAGTTAATAAAAAAATAAGTAAATAAAATCCATAGAATAATCACGGAGTAATATTAATAGGAGTTGAAGGTCCAATGGGAGAAAGCTACGAAACTGTGATCTAAATTTTTGGTAAATATTGAGGGCGCCACTTGTCATTCCTCCCAACCTCGGCGCGGATATACTGTTGTTTTCAATAGAATTTTGCTGGAGTACATTTAAAATTTTTTATTTTAAGCAATTTAATTTCTTTGTAAGTTCTTAAAACTGCATAATTCAGATGTTTCAAATAAATGTTTCGTTCCTACTTGTAAAACACGCTATGATAGTGATAAGTAAAAAAAAAAAAAAAAAAAAAGCCCTAGGAGAAAAATAAAGTCCGAGTTCGTGTTTTCTGCACCTAAAGTAAGTTTATTTTTTTCTTTACAAAATCTCATCCATTCTCCTTCCTCACAATTATCTGTTTTAGCTAGCTTCGGTTCATAAGAATCGTCATTTTTTAAAAGCTTTCTTTCAAAGTAAAATTAGTATAAAATGGCTCTTAAAAAAAACATGTTGGTTAGAATACTCTATTTAATGAAATTTGCTTTCAAACGGAATTTTTTCAGCTTGATATTATTTTTAAAAAAATAATTAAAACGAGACATTTCCCCATTGAATAACATTGCGGAAGCTGGAGAGAAGGAAGGATTGCACGCTGGCGCCATCTGTAAACATTAGAAAACAACATCACAAAATTTCATCGTTACCTTCTTCTCCTGTCTTTTTACTCCGTGAGAATAATAATAAAAGAAGAAGGAGCATGCCAATACTCTAATGCTTACAAACTCCTTCTAGTGAAATGCCAGCGAAAGCTACTTTTGCTCCTTTCAACCTTGAAGTAGGGCACCCATCCTCAGCGCATTTATCGCTGTTTGTTGTGGGTGCTGCCTCGCAGACTGATTGAGAGAGAGACGAGACGATTCAAAAATCTCGCCAACAAGTCGCCAACCAATCAGATGGAAGCACTGTTACAACCCTATACATTCCTGGATTTTACAAACCGAAACCAAGACACGTACGCTCCTTCTTCCTTTATTATTATTCTATGATAAAATCAACATATCTAAGGGCTAAGCAGATTTAGACTTAGTTTTATGACATAGGTGCTATAATGTAAAAGATAAATGTCATCGTTTAAAAAAAAAAAAAAAAAAAAAATCTTGTAAATCGATGCTAAACGAATTAAAATGGCATGGTAGAAAAGGTAATAAATTTGGGGACATTTAGGTATCTCTTTAACAAATGAACTAGGGACGATTTTAATGAATTTTCCGTTGAATTTTATTTTCATGAAAATTTAAATTTAAATTAAAGTATTTCGTTACTCGAATTCCCTTATTTTGATAAATAAAATTAAACTATAAAAAAAAAAAAAAAAAAAAAAACTCTTTTATTGAAAAATGAACTAATAAAGATTTTAGAAAACTATTACATACTTTTAAATCTTTATTAAAAAAAAATTAATTGTTGCCACTCGACATTATACAAATACATCCAAATCCTGTGTCACATACGATAGTTTTGTATAAGTATAGATTTTTTGTTTGCCCTTGGAACCTGCCCCTGATAGAAAAAAGTGCCTGGAAACACTTTTATCTAGTATTGTCATTGATTATGAAGTCGTGTGCAAAATTTCAGGTCCTTTGGACGACAAGAAGTTGCCGAAAATTGAATTGCAAAATTCCGTTACATACATTATTAATTGCATTATATCAAGTTAATAAAAGTGTGTTAATTAAAAACCTTGTTAAACGGTTTAATTAATCATTTAAAAATATAAAATTAAAATAATACGTCAATCTTAATACAAATATCGTTTGTGGTGAATAGTTTAGAATGTCAGTTTAGGCAAGAATTTAAAATTTACGATTGAGAGTAACACGTTACAGCTTCCTTTGACTTTTTATCTTGTCGAAACAAGATATTGGTCTGTGAAGAGATATGAAGTTTTCGCGTGGAAAGAAAATATAATAACGCCAAAGCTGCTTTTCTCCAACTCCAAGCTCGCCAAATTTTGTCGCCAAGTCAAAAATTTCGTCGTCAACTATCAACTTTTGCCGCCAAAACACAAATTTCATTGCTAAGTCGCAAGTTTTGTCACCAAAATCTCGCCAAATCATACAATTTACTAAATTCATAACAATTAACATTGAAATTCAGCGGTGCCAAATGGTCAAATGTTAACTAATGTTAATGTTAATGTTCCAGCTTATGTGAACCAAAACAGTTCCACTTTACAATTTTTACTCATCTGACAATAAGAATCACAAAAACACAATACAAAACTTTCAATAATTTAATAAAAATTATAATGAAATAACTATCCAAAAACCGCTACCACTTATCTGTATTTGACTTGACCATAGCAACGCCAGGCTTACCAGAACTAGTAAGATCACAAGTGCATTTTCACGTTTCTATTACTTTTTTCTTTTAAAAGAAAGATATTGAACAACAGTTATATGGATTTTAAATAAAAAATATAATTTTGATTAAGCTTGGGTGGGGAGGGGGGGGGTAGCCCAATAGCCCCCTCCGGGATTCACCATTGCTGGGATTGTATATCTTTAAGGCTTTTATTTGTTGAATGATTATGAGCTTGAATTTTTAAAAATTGAAACATTTACAAACCAATAAATTTAGCCTAAAATTTTAAGTAGAATGAATAAAACCCTTTTGTAGTTGAAAATTAAATTTCTTGAAAACAGAATAGGGACGTAAATAATGCAATGTGTGGAAACAAAACCATTGGCTAGGTACTAATGCATACGTAAAATTTCTTTACAATTGTAACATTAAAGTAAAGGACCTTTACTTTAGTAACCTTTGCCTTTAAGCTTGCCGAAAAGGGATTTTTTTTTTTTTTCTATTTTTCTGTATTCTTTAAGGGTTTATTCTTTAAGAGCTCTTTCAGTTAATAATATTTCTGTTTTCTTTCATTTCTTTTTTTTAATTCGCAGAATTTTATTTCAGGTAAGAATTTTTTATTATGTCCGACATAAATTATTTTTCCTTTTTAAATCTTGTAACTGAAATATTTCATACAATAATTTAGGAGTTAATTTACACTTCTGATATTCAACGTAATTCTTCATTTTGTAGGTTTTATTCTTATATATATATATATATATATATATATATTCGTATGATTTTCGTTTGTTATGTTTCATTTGGTGTAAATTGGCCTTAGTGTATTGTAAATTCTTGGCAAATACATACAACACAACAGAAATTTACACCTTTTGCATACAACAAACAATCGGGATCCCTGAATACGTATTGTACTGCTGTAAGCGTGCGTACATAGAGGATTTTGAAGAGTTTTTCTTCTTTTTCAAATTGTTCCTGTTGTCCACGTGATATTATCTCTTCTTGTGCAATGCCTGAAAAGGTATTCGTAATATATGTATATATATATAATATAAAATTTGTCATTCACGATAATTTCGAAAATACTGAATCAGTTAGAACTAAAAATTTCACAGTGGACATATCTTAGAAATATCTTAGAAAGTTTGTTGACCAACCTAAACCGACATCTTATTTCATCTGAAAGTTCCAAACTCGGGTAAAAAAGATATTTATGAACTGATTTGTTTGAAACTCGATTCATATAAATGTACTAGCAGACCCGGCCACGCGTTGCTGTGGCTATGTTATACGTTGAATTATAATGTAGTAAAATATTCAATATATTAAAATTATTATTTACGAATAAAGACCATCCTTGATAACATCCTTGATCTTAGCAGACTTAGCCCGCTTCGCTGGTCCCTATTTTTAAATGATTCACTATAATTAAAGAATTCTCAAAATTGCATTAATTTTTAACATGTGAAAAAAAAAGAGAAAAAAAAATCTGATCGGGAAAAATGTTCGACACTCATAATGAATCCATGTATTATCGAAAGGAAAATGATATAAAATACAAAAAAATCTTCTCTCATTGGTGGAATAATCTGTTCGGACCCCCACTGCCTGCGGCAGTGTATACCTGCGCAAACCATGCGCACCGTTTCTTCATCCACCGTTCCCGCCCTTCTTAATAACTCTATACTTTCGAAAATATCCGCAATCGATTTATCGGGCCTTAAAACTTAATAATACTAATTTTCAAAGTTCTAACTCTTATTTCTATTATTTTGCCCCTTTGCCCTCTCCCCTCCCACTATTCTAAATAATTTTACAAATTCGAAAATATCTACAGTTTATTTGTAGGTGTCAAAAACCTGTATGCACCAATTTGAACGATCTAACTATATTTTTATTTTTTGCCCCTCTGCCCCCCTTCCCGCCCCTCCTAATAAATTTACAAATTCGAAAATATCCGCAATCGATTTGTTGGTATCAAAAATTCTATGCACCAATTTTGAATGATCTAACTCCATTTTTATATCTTGCTCCTCTGCCCCCCCCCCTTTCCCGCTCCTCTTAATAATTTTACAAATTCGAAAATATTTGCAATCGATTTGTACGTATCAAAAACTTCTATGTACCAATTTTTAGCGATGTAACTCTATTTTTATTTTTTTGCCCCTCTGCCCCCCTTCCCGCCCCTCCTAATAAATTTACAAATTCGAAAATATCCGCAATCGATTTGTTGGTATCAAAAATTCTATGCACCAATTTTGAATGATCTAACTCCATTTTTATATTTTGCTCCTCTGCCCCCCCCCCTTTCCCGCTCCTCTTAATAATTTTACAAATTCGAAAATATCTGCAATCGATTTGTACGTATCAAAAACTTCTATGTACCAATTTTTAGCGATGTAACTGTATTTTTATTTTTTTGCCCCTCCGCCCCCTTACCCGCCCCTCCTAATAACTTTACACTTTCGAAAATATCCTCATTCGATTTGCAGGCCTCTAAAACCTCTCTATACCAATTTTGAACAGTCTATCTGCATTTCTATTTTTTTTTTTTTTTTTTTTTTTTTTTTTTTTTGGTTGTTGTTGTTTGTTTGTTTGTTTGTGAAATCACGTTTTGGCCCCTCCCCCCCCCTTTTGGGAGGCGAATTTTGCAATAAAAACTATCCTATCTCTCAAGTTGGACCAAATTGCACACAGTGTCCAAATTTCATTAAAATCGGCTCATTAGTTTAGGAGTTCATCGCGGACAAACATAATAAATTTTATATATAAAGATATATATATATATATATATTAAATTATAAAGTTTTGATCAATGAAGCACAAATAAGTAAAAAACAGGATTAATTTCACTGTATTATCTTCATTATAATATGAATTCAATTTACACTTCAGTCTAAGTAACACGTGGCCGGCTATGCTAACACCAAAAATTTAAAAAGTGGAAATAATTGAATTATACGAAATTTATTAATAGGTTAAAAAGTTGAAGATTCTTTGTGTAGATGGCAGCACCAAATATATTTCAGCTTTCATTTCAACCCAGTCGAAAGGTATCGACATCTGTTAGAATCATTTGGAGTTAACAGATAATTGTGACTGTCAAATAATAACAGACAAATAATTAGCAATAAATTAAAATTGCGACTATAATTTGAGATTTAAACTATCCTATCTCTCAAGTTGGATCGAACTGCACATGGTGTGCGAATTTTATTATAATCGGTTAAGTGGTTTAGGAGTCCATTGAGGACAAACATTGTGACACGAGATTTATATATATTAAGATTATATATATTAAGATATAATGGTCTTAACCGAGTTTATTAATCGATTAGATTCGCCATCTTGTTTCTAAACAGCGGCCTTTCGAACATTTTTACCTCATATCAGTTCAAAAAAAGCGTTCTTATCTTATGAACCGATTCTGTTAAAAGACGATCAAGCTTTTAAAATGTCTCAAGAATATTTGCGTGTGTCATACAAGCACAAATTTATTTTAGCATTCATTAAAAGTGATCAGTGACTTCTTAATTGCAATCACAGACGTCTGCATAGTTTATCATGAAATATATTCGGTATTATAAATTTAAGATTATACTTGTGATTCCTCAATAAATTCAGTAAAAGCAAATTCGTAATGTCTTTAATTGTAATTAACATAATTGCACATTACGTAGAATCGTTTAAACTGAAATCTCATTTTTCAATGTCTTAAGAATTTATTAGATGTGTAAGTTCGCTGTCACAAAACGTTTATTAATATTTATGAAACTGCGCTATTCAAATAATTCTTTCACTGTGAAAAAAAAAAAAATATGCCGCCTTTTTCTAGAATGAATAAGTGACCATTTTCTAAGTCTCTTAACTAGAAATATATATTTCCGAGCTATGCGAATAAGGCACGCTAATAAACTGAATAGACGAAATGATCGAGAATTTCTAGTGTACACATTTCTAGATGGTGAAACAATATTCTGGATACTCTAAATATTCTGATTCATTTGTATTGCGAGAAATTCTTGCTTGATTTTCTAGAATTTGGTAATAAACCAAGATTATAGTTGCAGAAATCCGCCTATTGTAGTCTCATTTATTTGCAGAGATTTTTAAATAACTTTGCCCTCGAGAATATAGGCAAACGCTCTAGAATTCTAATAAGGGCTTCTATAACTCGCTTTCCAAGGAGACTAGAATTTATAAGGATGACATGGAACTATTTTTTCTAGAGCCACAATTTAGATTCTAGATGTCAGTTACACAAGTTTTTCTCAGTGTTCTTTCTAAAGAAATATATGCGTATTTTGTTTATAGGTAAATTTTCATTGACTTTTAAATTTACTATATGACATAAATGTTCAAAATATTCAAGGCTGACAAAACAATGTTCAAGTAAAAAGATGAAACAATGTAATACTTTATTGTAATAACAATAGGCATGTGTTAAAAAATATGTTTTGCTTAGAAACTAGTGGATTCTCAAAAATAAGAAAAATCTTTACGAAATTTATTTACAGATGACGGAAGAAATAGTTTTACACGCAGGTGTCATCATCAGTATTTTCAAATAGTAGTCTTTTGTATTATTATTATTATTATTATTTTGTAATTAAATACAACAAAATTACTATTGAAAATAAGTGGTACCGAAACGAATGTCTTTTCCAACCTCTAGTACAAATTTATTTATTTATTTTTTATTATCAAATATGTTTTTTTGGCTATATATTGTTTTATTAAACCACTGATTTATTTACTTATTTATTTATTTTTAAATGTCATTCTAAATACGTAAAAAAAAATTTTTTTAAGAAACAATGAAAAGTAAAAAGTAATTTTGATACATATATATATTTTCGTAAATAAACGTTTGAATAGTCTCTTAAAAATTCTGACAAGTTTTTATAGCTAAATGTATTAAAAAAAAAAAAAAATTCTACCAAGGATTTCTTTATAATAATCTCATTAAAGAAATTTATTAACTCCTGACTAAAAAAGAGATGTTCTGTACGTTTGAAGACTTTTTTTATGTTCGAGTTTGCATGCGGGGGGGGGGGGGGGGAGGGACACGAAAGCTGCTTAACTAATGGACAAAATTTAATGTGTTTTATTATTATTATTATTATTATTATTGTTATTATTATTTTTATTAATATAGGGCAGATTTAAATTAGGATGGGACTTAGCTGTATTAACAAAAAACATCTGTTTGGTAGAGTTTGTTTAAAATGTTAATGAATTAATTAAAATGCTATTCGCTTTTCTGGGCCACTTTGCATTGAAATTTTAAAATTATGCAAGCAAGCAATCTTGAACTTCAAACACATCTTAGATGATAAATCACGTGATTTTCAGACAGAAATAAAACAATATTTTTTTTCCGAAAAATTGTAAATTTTCAACTGACTTTAACAAATTAACAATTATCTATAAGTAATGTTTTTGAGATCACAACCCGAAAACTTCTACGGTTGAAAAACAGAGATTTCATAGAAAAATATTGTTTCATTGAATTAAAGGTGGAGGTTCTTTCTACTAAAGCTAACTTTGCACTCTTAAAATAGAATCTTACTAGAAATATTTTTATTACATTTCCTATTTATCTTTCAAGTTTATATATCTTTTTAAAAAGTGTGGCTAATAACGACTATTTGATATTTAAGCATGACGACAAGAATTCAGAGAAGCTAAGTTTAAATCTCATTTCATTTGATTGACATTTTATTAAATTTTCAAGTTTACTGAATTATTAAAATTTACAGCGACGAGTAATTAAAATCATGTTGGGTAATGCATATCTATGTTTTTTTTTTTTTTTTTTTTTTTTTTAACTTTATTAAATGCAGTTGTGATTTTAGCGAACGTGTGCAGGAAATGAGTTTGGAGACTAAGGATTACAGTTTATGTCTGAAATGATACCCGGAGGTATGCTTTCCTTCGACTTAGAAAAAATTTGTACATATCATTATCTTTTATTTATGCTGATTACATTACTAGTATAAACTTAATGACAGCATTAATTTCGTCATCATATACGTTAAAAAGAAAGTACTTGACGTAATTTAAATTTTTACTTCTTATACTTTTTATGCTTCATAATTTTTTCTCCCTGGTTTTCTGAAAAATAATTTTTATGAAATTAAAAGTTTTTAACTGATATTTCCCTTTTCGGTAGGGCGGACCATAGCCTCTAAAAGTAGATGCCTGTCGCGTGGCTCAGAAACTTGGCAACAGTTGAAGCGGTAAGGAGCGCCACCTGGTATAGATTGCGCGACTTTTTTATTCAACTGTCACCAATAATTTTAAGAAGTGGAATATAATATGATATACATAAAAGGCGAATAGAATAAAAGAAACGTCAATTATATATATCAGTTCTTAAAATTATTGGTGACAGTTGAATAAAAAAGTCGCCCAATCTCTACCAGGTGGTGCTGTCTACCGCTTCAACTGTTGCCAAGTTTTCGAGCCACGCGACAGGCATCTACTTTAGGAGGCTATGGGCGGACATTACATTTTAACATCAAGATCTTGAAACTAATTAAGTTGTAAACTCAGATATGATGACTAAATTTTACGATAAATAACATTTAAAAGTTGACATGCACTTGACATCACAATGCATACGTTTACACTGAAAAAAAAAAAAAAAAAAAAAAAAATATATATATATATATATATAAAATCACGGTATTTGACCGTATAATTTTAGAGGGAATGACCGTTTTGCTACCTAAACGGTCATAATCCGTAAATTAATGTTTTGAAAGCCTAATTTAAGAATTGACCATTTAACTTTACGGGAAATGACCGTTTTGTTAGCTAAACGGTTTTAGCCCTTAAATTGATGTTTTGAAAGTATAAATTTTTGAAATTTTACGAGAAAAAGCCGTTAATCTATGCAAATTGCTCTTATCTTCCACCAAACCATTTTCTTACCGGATACTCCCTTCAAATGAAAACTTGTTTGGATAAGTAAGTTATTTCTGCTTTGCACCCACTACAGAAACCATAAAGATCGAAAACCATGAAAAAAATCGTATTATTTGGAGATACAAATTCTCTGTGTCCATGTAAAAGCTTTATTATTGTTATTCAAAGTTTCGATTAATTTTCAGAGATCTCACATAGTTTTCAAAAGTTTCATTTTGATTTTGAAGAAGGGTGAGAATTTCTCACACATTATTTTCCTCTAATGAGAATCTTGAAATAAGACTACCTCTTTAATGCTAGTGTTTACGAATAAGAATGATTTCGAAAAATATATTAGATTTTCTTGCTCAAAAATCAGCATCATAGTCTTTATAGGAAAAAATTTTTTTTTTTGTTTTTTCAATATGGGAATTGACTGACTTCTTAATTTTTCAAAAATAGCAAATTTAGATTTTAAAATAGTCTTCAAAGAATATAATTTTTATGCATAATTTAAACGTTAGCAATATTCAATATTAAAAGTATTCGAGAAACTCAAACTTTAATTTTTAATTTTACGGTAAATACTACTTTTTTGCAGGTTGGTTGTATGTTTCATTACAACGTAAAATTACTGGTGATACATCATTCATCGTCTATTTTTTTTTTTTTTTACGGGCTTTTTCTGGAAACTCTGCTGCCGGGAATTGTCCGTAATTTTACTGCAGCTTTTTTTACAGCGTATATACAGAACATTTATTTTTTAATTTCTAAGCCAAAGAACTCATAACATGATTTTTCAGATTGATCTATAAATGAGCTTTCTTTAAAAACTGGCGAATTTTCAACCGATTTTAACGAATTAAAAAATGGCTATGAGTAATTATTTTGTGTTGACAGTCCAAAAATTTCTATATTAGAATAAAGTTGGAGATTTTATAGAAAAATAACATTTAATTAAATTCAAAGTTGGGTGTTGCTATAAAGTTAATTTTACACCCTCAAAATATTATCTTACTAGAAACAATTTTCATATATTTTCTATTTCTCTTTTAAATTTTGACATGCTTTTAAAAAAATGCTGCTAACATTATCTGTTTGTCCTTTAAGCATAACGAAAAGGATTAACATAAAGTAAATTTAAATATAACTTTTTTTTAAAGACATTTTGATAAATTTTTAAGATCTTCTAAATCATTAAAAGTCAGAGCGACCGGTAATTAAAATCATGTAATGTACATCTATGTTTTTATAACTTCATTAAATACAGCTATGATTTATAGGAACTTCTGCAAGAGATGAGTATAACTGAAGGAAAAATATGCCTTTCTTCAACAAAAAAAGTTTGTTAGAATATATTTTATTTATTTTGATTGTATTACTAGTAAAAATTTAATGACAGTAAAAATTTAATGACAGATAAAATTAATTCCTGCATTATATATGTTAAAATACAGGGAGTGGGAGAAAGAAAAGACGTACTTGATGCAATTTAAAATTTTCTTCTTATGATTTTTATACTTATAATAACTTCTTCGTAAGTATACCCACTAGATTATACCCACTATATATATTATTACCTATTTCTCTCTCTATCTCTTTTTATATATATGCGTGTGTGTGTGTAGAGAGAGAAAATATATTCACACACACACACACACACACACACACATATATATATATATATATCTTTGTTGAAATTTTTCAGTTGTTCAGCAATGTTTTCTTTATAGTCTTGAATATCACTGTCTCAAGAACAACTTATTATTTGTTATGCTGCTGCTATAGTTGCCCTTTGATAAAGATATAGCAATGTTTTAGAAAATTCCTAAGTCACTTTTCACACACACACACACATATATATAATATATATACATATATAAATATATATATATATATATATATATATATATATATAGAGAGAGAGAGAGAGAGAGAGAGAGAGAGAGATATCCTTGTTGAAATTTTTCAGTTGTTCAGTAAATTTTCTTTATATAGTCTCGAATATCACTGTCTCAGGAACAACTTATTATATGTTATGCTGCTGCTATAGTTGCCCTCTGATAAAGATATAGCAATGCTTTAGAATATTCCTAAGTCACTTTTCTGCATCTATTAAATTTTTCAACAGATTTTGCTTTGTAAAATTCTACGATTACATATGTAATTATTTATTTATGCTTGCTAATTCAAGTCTTCCTTCCTGGTGTTTGATCACTATAATGATGAATTATATCCAGCTCTCTCACTCTCTTTGTATATATATATAAAGGAAAAATTCTTAAAATTCGATATCGTCTTGTACTTCTATATCAAGGTCTCGACCACATTTGTTAATCAACTTACTTCGTCATGTTATTTCAAAATGACAACCATTTTGAAAAGAGCTGTGAAATCAACCTACTCTTCTAATTGAGCCGAAAGGACTTATTTTAATTCTTTAAAAAAAAGAAAAAGAAAAAAATTCATGTTTAGTCTGTTATATAAAACAGTTTTTACTGAGACTCCGTAAATTAGAAAAAAAAAATCAATATATTTAAATTAATAATATATCAATATATTTTTATTTATGAGTTGTTTTTCACTGTAACTTCGTTTCACTTTTTCATTTTGTTTAAGCTTGATTGCTTTCCTTAGTCACTACGTTTACATGTTATTATCATTTTCCATACGTATGCTGAATATTTATTCATTACTCAATTCTTACAATACGTTCTTCACGCTTCACTGCTAAGGACGATTTAGAATAGCTATGCTGATATTGCACAATGCAAAAATCCTTCAATTTTCACTATATGAAATAATTCAAAAACTTCTTGCACAAATTTTGACATTTTTGTTTCGCCTTCATTGGCTTCTAAAAACAAACAGTATATCATTATAATTTGTTTTTCATGTTACAATAATTATTCTATTTGCTTGCGGGAAATATACGGAAAAATTACTTGAGGGAAAATTATTTTTTCCCATTATTTTCAAATTTTAGAAACGCGTTTCAAGTCTCTAAAAAGATTTAAATGCGACATCCTATTCTTTGTATATGTAAAAGAAATAATCAGCGCAATTATGAAGTCAGATTACTAAAACAGCAATTGGAAGTGACATTCGCTGAAATGTTTGAGTTTAAGTAATATGTATTAAGCTGGTTTAGATGTATAAAAATTAACAAATTGATTTTATGAATCAGACAATTCTTGTTAATGTAAAAATAAACTCATAAAATATTTATCATCTTAGCAGTTTTTCCATGTGTAACAATCTGACATTTTCATCATAAAATATGAGAATTGTTTATGTTTTTTATGTTTACAAAATAAGCTTTTTTTTTTTTTTTTTTTTTTTTTTTTGTCTACTTATGTTGTCTGAAGTCATTATGTTAAAACGCTGTTTTACATATTGAGGAATGAAGAAATGCTTAAATTTTTAAGATCCATGTGATTTAACTTAGCTGCATATCTTTAGCATAAAGATTTTATGTATGAAATTTCCAAAATTCTTGTATTAAGTTAAGTTGCACTAGAGTTAAAAAAAAAAAAAAAAAAAAAAAAACTGTAATAAAAGATCACTTAAAATTGGTAACATTTATATTATTTCGTCCAAACGTATCATACCAATATGGAACTATATGCTGTATACTTTCTTCTGTACCATTTTATATAAAACAATGCCACTTACCGTTTAAAATGCACAAAAAAAATGCAAACTGCTCCAATAAAGATTTTACAAGTACTGTTTGGCGCTGATTTAACCGATAGATGCTGAGATATAGGCATCTGAAAAGTCACAAATTACGAGTAATATTGGAGCCATCTATCGCCAGATACACATCCAAATTAAATCAACATATGCTGTTTTTCATAATATCCTTCTCACATATTAAATTTTGTACATTCATATACCATAGAAGCTGAGAGTAGCCTTTCCGTAAACGGGGAAAACTGCTGCATAGCAACGCCAACTGTTTGGTGATACTCGCCGTTTATTAAATACAGTCGGCAGCAAAATTATGGAAGAGCTATCAAAATTCCTACCTAAGAGATAGTCACCTAATACTGTTTTGTTAAGTAAATATTTGTCGAATCATGATCTTATTCTTATACTAAGTTGATAAAAATTAGCGATAAAACTAATATATATATATATATATATATATAAAGTGTAGATGTGTGCTTCAATAATTTTGCAGCCGACTGTAGTAATAGTCTTTTTAGATGAGTATCTGACATGTATTAAGTTTGGTGCACTTGTAACCAATCATAAAAATTTAGGTGTAATGAGGTACAAATTTAGTGAGGTATAGGGCACCACTAAACATTGAGGTATGGCCTTTCCATACACGGTAAAAATTGCCTGATAGCAGCTCCACCTGTCGGCTATTTGCATTTAAAATTATAGTTTTTCAGAAAAAAAGATACGCTGCCTTCATTTAGAACAAATAGGTAGCCATTTTCTGATTCCTTAAGCTACAAATATAAATTTCCGAGCTATCCGTATAAGGTAAAAAAATAAACTGAATCGACGAAATGATCGAGAATTTCTAGTCGATATTTTTCTAGATGGAGAAACAATATTATGAATATTCTGAATCCTTTGTATTGCGAGAAACTCTCGCTTTATTTCCTAGAATTAAGTCATAAACCAAAACTACAGTTACTAAAACTCTCCTTCTGTGTTCGCATTTATTTGCAGATATTTTTAAATAAATTTTATCACGGTAATATAGGAAAACGCTCTAGAATTCTATTAGGGGTTTTTAGGACTCGCTATCAAAGAAAACTAGAGCTTATACAGTTAACACTGAACTATTTTTACTAGAGTCAGAATTTTTTAGATGTCAGTCATCGAATTTTTTTTAAGGGGACTGATACGTTTGCGACAACCGAGAAGTGGGAAATTTAGGTTGTTGCTTTAATAGCCATATCTTCTCTTATTGTGCACATATCAATATAATTTATTTATTTATAAATTTATTAATAACAAGTTCAAGAAATATTTGATGCAAATTATTTACTCTTACGTATTTCAGTTTATATATATATATATATAATAGCACTGTAAACACACATATTTTCCTCTTAAGGAATTTTTTCACTTTATTCACTTTGGTGCACTTTTCTAAAAAAAACTAATGAAAACTTTACCTTGAAATCATGTATGCTAATATAAAAAACTTTTTTTTTTTAATGTATTAAACCTATTTTATGTTTTGTTGCTCTTTTTTTTTTTTTTTTTTAATATAAAAAAAAATGGCAATTTTTACTTATTAGAAATATGCATTTGTTAACTCATATATTTGCTGTTTTAAAAAATATCACAAGATTTATACATAAAAAAAAAATAGGTTCACTATATGCACTTATTCTATTTCCCTCGAAAATTGCAGAAAACTGCTTTCAACAGATTTTTCACAAAGTGTACCAATATACGGAAAAATGACATGTTGAGAAAAATGCAAAAAACAATTTAAGCCCTTCAAGTTTAAATATTTATATATAATTAAAACATTCATGCCCCATGGTCATTTTGACCTAACATTTCTTTTTTTTTTCATACATGTTTTTTCTGTATATATATTTTTTTATTCAGATAATACACGCAAGTTCAGTTTATCTGCAATTTCAACAGAAACTTTTAAAACTGACTGCCGTGGAAATTTCATCTGCCAAACTTTTTCTGATGAACCTTGATCAAATAAAAAAAAAACCGAAGCAATAGATTATATATATTTGTAATCTGTAGAATCTGTACTATTTTTTAAGCCACTAATTGAAAAATCGAAATTTTGAAGGTATTTCACATCCCAGTCCCCTTAGCATACAAGAGCATACAAGAGCATACAGGAATATCGCAGCATAGCAGAGCAATTATTGGACGATATTTGTCAAAGCTATCACTTTAATGAACGTCATTTTTTAGCAAGATCCATATAAGGATTTTTAAAATTTTCTTGATTTTTTCGTGAAATACAGTGCCCACAAAATTTGGTAATACACACAGAGACTCACAAGTATAAACCGACATTTTCTAATTATGATCCATTCGTATTCAGGACATCTTAAAAAGTGTAAGTCATTGAAATCCAGAAATCGAAAATTTTCAAGAAAGCAATGCTTTTTTTTGTATAATAGAAAATGAAAATCAATATTTACATACCATAAAATTTATTGATTAGCAGTGCGATAAATTAAAGGAATGACTTTTTCTATACATTTTATTTGCCTTATAATATTCACAAATCGTTTGAATTGTGAAAATAATTATCAAACTGAAAAAAATAAATATTTTGTTATCTTTTTTCGTTGTACAAGTACGTTTATTTTTCTATAAATTATAAATTTAAATATATAAATTGCTATTTATTAAATATTTTAAATAACTGCTTACATTAAGGAATAACAATTAAGGTTTTCTGTTTTATAGTTAGTAGAATAAAACTCTTTTTCGGAACTATATTTAATTTTCTATAAATTACGACATCTAATCATATGATTCATTAAAAAGTGATTCCAAAAAAATAGTCTGGATAAGATAACGGGATTCGAAATTGTTATTAATTAAAATCATTTCGTAGTGTTTTTGTGTATTTCTAAATGTAATGAGAAACATTACCTAGGGAATTTTAAAGTATAGGAAAGATAATTTATTCAGACTACTTTTCTCATAAAGTCGCTATTAATATTCATTATCTTCTTAATAATAAAAGCTCAATTTTTAATAAAATCACACAATCAACTGTGGAAGAAAATCATATTTTATTGAAATTTAATTTTCACTCAGTCGGAAAAATTAAATTTCAATAAAATAAAAGCTCAAGTTTCTAGAAATTAACGCTGAAAATGATGTCATAGCTAGAACAATGTAAAGTAATAAAGATAGAATTTTAACCATGGTTTCTATACTTGCATTTCAACTGAATAAAATAATAAAAATGGATCATTTAACGGTTGGTTGGTTGGTTGGGTTTTACGTCGCACTAGTGCTGCGCAGATGGGCAATTGACGACGGTCTGGGACTCACCCCTAGAGATGGTCCGGAGACATGCCATCGCAATTTTGATCCTCCACGGAAGGGATGGCTCTCCCGCTTCGCTATAATTTTTTATGGGAACATGGAGGACATTGCGCCACGACAGATTTTACGTGCACCAGCCACCACGACGGTCTTTGGCCGGCTCGAGTACTGAACACGCAATCTTCCAATTACGAGGCCGGCGCTCCACCGATTGGGCTAGCGCGGCCCGGATCATTTAACGGAAATAGATACATTATAATTGCAACAATGCATTATGACAAAGGAAATAAAGTTTTATCCATGGATGGTTTGCATGATTTTGGTAGAGTATTTCATTGATTCTTAATAACTAAAACAAAACAATTTCTATTTTCAAAATAAACACTTTTCAAAATATAAATTAAAAAACTGGTGAAAAATAAATATTTACACTTTAAAAGTTTTTCAAAAAAACCATAAAATATTATGGTGTGTGAAAAATATTTAAAGTTTAAATAAATTCTTTCCTTTGCAATGTGAAATTTAAATTTATCATGGAAAAATAATAATGATAAATTTAATATGTAGAATTCAAGTACACGTCGCGATAAATTAATAATATAAATAAATAAACAGACACGTTGTTATAAAATTGGAATTAAATAGTTACGATGTAGTTTTCAATTTCTGGGAGACGTTTGCACTTCAAAAAATATAAATATGATGTAAAAGGTGAAGCCATTTGTTTTAAATATCATGAAATCGAAAGGTTAGTAATTAGAACTGGCAGAGAGAAATGAAAATGAAAATGCATGTGTAAAAATCAACCGCTGGAAGGGCGCAGACCGACTAGTTATATACGGGTTATCAAGTTAAAAGAGTACCCGTTGGTTTTTCTTATTACCCTTAAATCTGACGAATGTGGCAACCATTCTAACACTGAAGAATAATTGTTTGAACTCTGTTTAAGTGTGGGAGACAATTTCCAACACTGTTGGACTGTTACAACTTTATTTGTGAGGTAAAAAAGAAATGGAGACGCACAATGTAGTTTAATCCTGTGATAATTTTATTTATGAAAATCAAAATTTATTAAAAATTTTTACTTAAAAAAAAAAAAAAAAAAAAAAAAAAAACTAATGGGGTTAGGTCTCATGGGGTAAGGATTTTTTTTTTTTTTTTTTTTTTTTTTTTTTTTTTTTTTTTTCAGGGTTATCTTAAAGATAGGGTTTTCCAGAAAAGTCCTGCAAACATTGATGAGTTAAAACATATCATAACTGAAGAAATCTCGTCAACACCAACAGTGCTGCGAAGTGTGTCAAAAAATTTGTTTCGACGTGTTCTTGTTTGCATTCAAAATGGTGGCGAACATTTCCAACATTTTCTATGAGGAATGATAATGTAAAAAAGTTTGACTTAAATTATGTTTTTTAAAAATAAAATTATCACAAGGTTGAGTAACACTGTGCGTCTCCATTTCTGTTTCACCTCACAAATAAAGTTGTAACAGTCCAACAGTGTTGTAAATTGTCTCCCACACTTAAACAAGGTTCAAACAATTATAGTGCACGTTCAGTGTTAGAATAGTTGCCACATCCGTCAGATTTAAGGGTAATAAGAAAAACTAACGGGTACTCTTTTAAACTGATCACCCTGTATATTTAATAATGGAAAATCCTAAATAAAGACTTGATTATAACATGCTATTCAAAATATGTTCTGTTATATGTTAATAGAAAATAACGCTTTCTGAATAATGTTTAATGTTTCATGAATTAAGATATCTAATTACGTAATTTATTCTTGAATGATTTTACGCAAGTAGCTTGGATGAAGTAAAGGATTTGAATTTCATACCGACTAGAAGCATTTCACTTGGTTCGTGTATGTTTAAATATATAGGGAGAAATGTTTTCTTGGGAGTTTAATAATATTGGAAATGTAATTATTTAAACTAGTTTTAGGTAATATCGCCGGCGATAATCTATTTTTGTAAATGTTTGTTTATAGAATATTTTAAATAAGATATTGCTTTAATATGTATTGAAAGCGTTTGATTGCATAGTAATGGAAAATAATTCTTTTAAAACTATACTTAATTTTCCATGAATTATGCAATGCAATTATATAATTCATCCAGGTAATTTATATAAGTGACCTGGATCAGGTGTTGAAATTTTTTTTCTATCTTTCTTTTATTTCTTTGTTTATTTTATTTCTTTTTTTTTTTTTTTTTTTTTTGACGAAAATTTTTTCACATAGTTTATGCATTTTTCTATATTTTATCAAAAGATTTATTGAATATTTAAAAATATGGAAAATATAATTAGCTAATCGCCTAGCAAATCCATTATTATAAATATTTATTTATAGAAAATCCTAAATAGATGTTGCTTTAATATATATTCAGAGCGTCTTATTTATGGTAATAGAAAATACCTCTTTTACAATAGAACTTTTTTTTTTTTTTTTTTTTTTTTTTTAAGGAATTATTTAATTTATTTAACAGCTATACTCCACAAGCAATCTGAATGAGGTAACGGAATTTTTCGATCGGCTGATATAGTATTTAACACGGTTTAGATATTTTTTCTATATTAGATGAAAAAATTAATCTTCGAAATTTTATAGATATTGCAAAGGTTATTTACCCAAACTATTTTTTCTTGTAACGAGGCCGATAAAATTCATTATTAAAAAAGTAAACAAAATCACGCTTTAACTCTAGGTAATTACACTTATTTAACATGGAAAGCCACCAGAATTTATCAACAAAGATAAAAGAAACAAAATACAACAGAACCTCGCTTATCCGAGGTAATGTGAACCTAGGATACCTCGGATAATCGAAAACTCTGATAACATGGACTATATCGTAAATCGAAGAGGAAACATACGGCAAAGTTTAAAATGGATGAAAACATACTCAATGAAGTAAAATGATACCTATATTATATATTTAAATGTAATCAGTTAAAAATGCAATTCAATACATACATATATAAATTATAAAATACAGTACTGTATACACTCTCAGAAATAATATACTCAATTTTGACGATTCAGACATCCTCGGGCTTAATTTCTGTGTTTTTGACAACCATTCCGTCAAGCGATCACGTGATTTTTTTTTAGGAAACGTGAACTCTCAAATATTTGACGAAATTGTTTACTCACAATAACATGTGCTAGCTTTCATTACCGAAATATATATATATATATATATATATATATATTTTTTTTTTTTTTTTTCTGTGTTCTTTCGGCTTTACGTTACAATGACTTTTATTAGCCGGCCTGGTGGTTCGGTCGGTAGGATGCTGCCCTCCGGATGCTCATGTTCGAATCACGGTACGGGCATGGATGTTTGTGATGTCCTATGTCTACAAAATATTGTGTGCGCTTGTTTCTGTGAATTTATGTAAAAATATGGATCAATTGAGACAAAAATCATTGTAACTATATGTCTCAAAGCTTGTCAAATAAATGTCCAAATGACTTTTATTTGTTTGCTCTGTTTTATTTATATCTATACGTATAAAAGAGTACTTCCACTCACTCATTCACTGACTCATCAACGCACAGTTTCGATAGATTTAGACGCTTTGAAATTTCTCAACACGATTTGACCATATTTAAAAAACGTCTCTCTGTGTGTATGAAAAAGTTTGTGTATCTCACGAATCAACGAACGAAATTTAACCAAACGATATTTAGCTGGGCTTTGACCTAAACTGTTGCTGATTACGTTTAGGGATCAATCACTCAATAGGTGGTGCTGTCAGACCACTTTTTCAAAAATGTTAACATAGTAATGTAGGACTAAATGGCGATAATGAGTTTTTTTTTTAAACCAATCATTGTGAAGTTAATAAGAATTATTATTGATGAGAGTAATAGTAAACTATATATATATATATATATATATATATATATAATGTTTATGTTGGAGAATCGTTCTCCCGAGGAGGAGATTATTTTCTCAGAAGGTGTTAATTTTAAATATATATCAAAATAACTCCTCAATACTTTAAAACGAATGATTGAATTATACATATGTGATAGTTTAAAACAAATTCATAAATTTTTTTCATTAAAAATGAAAAAAAAAAAAAAAAAGCTAGATTCATTGTCGTAGTTCAATCCTTAAAACAACTCCTCTAGAGAATTTTGTCAAAGTTTCATAACGTTTCAATTATAATTTTTGGAGTTATGATGTTTTGGGATAAAGCAAAATGTTAAAAATCGCATTTTGAGAAAAAGCGGAAAACATATTTAAAAACCAGATTTTACCTATAGAAAAATTATACAGACACGACATTATTTCATTATTTAAAACATAAAAATCTGACATTGACAGATTTTAATTTAGTGCCAGAGGCCTTCTGCTAAACTTGTTAATATCGACAAATTCATCTTTAGTTAATTCCTGACGATCTAAATTCCATGATAAAGTTTTCATTAAATCAAACCAATGTGTTTCAGCTGCAGATATTGTAACAAATAACGTTGAAAGTCCAAACTGTCTTATAGCCGCAAAACAACGTTTTTTCTCTTTTTCCCAATGAGGGGGAGGTGTGCCTTGAGAGGGACTCATGTCAAAGGTGTGCCTCGGGGGGGGGACTCATGTCAAAGGTGTGCCTCGGGGGGGGGGACTCATGTCAAAGTTGGGCCTTGGGGGGACTCATGTCAAAGTTGGGCCTGGGGGGGGGACTCATGTCAAAGTTGGGCCTTGGGGGGACTCATGTCAAAGTTGTACCTTGGGGGGGACTCATGTCAAAGTTGGGCCTGGGGGGGACTCATGTCAAAGTTGGGCCTTGGGGGGACTTCATTCAATAAATCCCCATTCAATAAACCGAATGAAATAGGCCCTTAGCACTATTAAGAGTTTATTATAAAAATTCGACAACGCTGTACCGACTGAAATAGGGGTATCTTGGGGGGGACTCATGTCAAAGTTGGGGCTGAGGGGGGACTCGTCAAAGTTGTGCCTTGGAGGGGACTTCATTCAATAAATCCCCATTCAATAAACCGACTGAAATAGGCCCTTAGCACTATTAAGAGTGTATTATAAAAATTCGACAATGCTGTACCGACTGAAATAGGGGTACCTTGGGGGGACTCATGTCAAAGTTGGGCCTGGGGGGGGACTCATGTCAAAGTCGGGCCTTGGGGGGACTTCATTCAATAAATCCCCATCCAATAAACCGACTAAAATAGGCCCTTAGCACTATTAAGAGTGTATTATAAAAATTCGACAACGCTGTACCGACTGAAATAGGGGTACCTTGTGGGGGGACTCATGTCAAAGTTGGGCCTGGAAGGGGGGACTCATGTCAAAGTTGTGCCTTGGGGGGACTTCATTCAATAAATCCCCATTCAATAAACCGACTGAAATAGGCCCTTAGCACTATTAAGAGTGTATTATAAAAATTCGACAACGCTGTACCGACTGAGATAGGGGTACCTTGGGGGGGACTCATGTCAAAGTTGGGCCTGGGGGGGGACTCATGTCAAAGATGTGCCTTGGGGGGGACTTCATTCAATAAATCCCCATTCAATAAACCGACTGAAATAGGCCCTTAGCACTATTAAGAGTGTATTATAAAAATTCGACAACGCTGTACCGACTGAAATAGCGGTACCTTGGGGGGAACTCATGTCAAAGTTGGGCCTTGGGGGGACTTCATTCAATAAATCCCCATTCAATAAACCGACTGAAATAGGCCCTTAACACTATTAAGAGTGTATTATAAAAATTCGACAACGCTGTACCGACTGAAATAGGGGTACATTGGGGGGACTCATGTCAAAGTTGGGCCTTGGGGGGACTTCATTCAATAAATCCCCATTCAATAAACCGACTGAAATAGGCCCTTAGCACTATTAAGAGTGTATTATAAAAATTCGACAACTGTACCGACTGAAATGGGCCTCTAGCACTAAAAAAAAAAAAAAAAAAAAAAAAAAAAAGAAAAGAAAAGACAACAGTTTGTCAGAATTAGGCACAAAATAGATTTTCTTTGGACATTTAGTGTTATACATCTCTGAAAGGAAAAACGTATCCATTCATCAAAAATTTTAATAAATAATAAATTTAATAACGAATTTGTAATGGGTGAACTTTTATAAGATAATATAGAAGAAAGTCTTGTGGTGGCCACAACACATCAGTGTTACGCACGCACACATATACATATATATATGTATATCGTACAGGGTTCGAAATTAACAGTGGTTCATTGGTCCAGGACCAGGAAAATATTCAATGGACCAGAAAAATATAAATTCTAGTGTCCACCGGACGAATGAAGCTTTTTATTTTTTTACTTTTCTTTAAAAGTACGTAAGTCTGTCACAAAATAGTATTTTATAACAATTATAATTGTAATTTTTATAATTTTCAACATCACCTATTCCCTCTAATTTTTCATTTCATTTCACTTTCATAACTTCTTTTTACTTTTAATTTTAAGAGTTAATATGTGACATTAAGCTCGTTCATTAAAGCATAAATTTTTGATTTATATAAGACTTCTTTTGTAGTTTTAAATTTATTTACAGAAAATTATTATATTTGACTTGTATATTTATCAAGAAAGTAAGCCTTAGTAAAACAAACAGTTTAAATTTTTTAAAATATTTTAAAATATATATATAATAGAATGGAAGAACGGACCAATCAAAATATGTACGGACCAGTGAAATCTGAAAATTGCCATTAACTTTATTTTCTTAATTTTTATCCCTGATTCCTGATATGCATATATATATATATATATATATATGTATATTGTATATATATATTATGACGAGATTATCAATAAAACATACCATTTTGTCTTATATTAATTAAAATATAATTGCGATTAATTATTAATGAGTTACAAGTATTTATTAATTTATCAATATTATTAATTATTATTATTATTAATATTATTATTATTTTAATTATTATTATTATTTTTATTTATTTATTTATTTTTTCAAAAATTATATAAATACAACTTTTAAGTTCTGAAATATCATAATTTTTTTTTTTTTTTTTTTTTTTTTTTATGAATAATTTCTATTGTTTTAATGAAAATAAATAAATTATAAATAAACTTTAGCGAATTGCGTCAGAGTGCATAATTGCTTTATAACAATTACATAATGAAATAGAAATGTATCAGATTAAATATTTTATCTCTCAACTGATGAATCAGCAATGATTTGCTTCAACTGTACACCTGTTGGGAAAAAAAATGTTCTTGAATGGCTGCCAAGTGACAAAACAAAACTAAGTAAAGAGAGAGCGTCTACCTTGTAAGATTTAAAATGTTTATAAGAGTTAAAATCTTATTTCGATCTACGAGCTGCTATAAAATTTAAGTTTTAAATTGTAAATATATATATATATGTATTAAAATAAATTGCGAAAAGTTTAGCTCTCACTTTTGTATGGGTGTTTGAGCACTTGTAGGCGTTTTATTTGTAGACGTTTTTGTTATATCTTACGTTTGTTGTTTGTGTTTTGTTTACAGATATGAAAGTTACCATTATATATATATATACCGGGTGATTCAAAATAGATGTTACAGCAATTATATCGTAAACTAAGAAAGATAGAAACATACTTCCAATTACACAATTAGAGCAAATTAAGAGTAGATTTCAGATATGGCATTTTTTTGTCAAAGGGGCTGTATACATATTAAATACGAAATTTAATTTTTATACGGTCCCTCCTATCATGTGACTTATATTTAGAAAAATATTCTCCTCGCTCTGACAAGCAAAATAAAAAAAAATCATCTCTCTAAGTCAAAATCTCGCTGAGTTATTGCAATTAAAAAATGATGACTTACACCACTTTTTTTTCAATTTTGGCATCTATTTTTCGACGCCAACGGGCTAACTTTAGGGGGTTATCTATGAGTTGAGAAAAATTAAAAAAAGATCCTTTATTTTAAAATAGCAACTAAAATCGTTCAAACGCGTGAAATCAACAATTTTAAGAATTTAGTGCAAATTTACATTATTTCGTATTGTTAAAAAATTTAATAGTTAAATTTCTGAGGGGGTCACCTGCAAATTAAAACACGTTAAGAGAGGGAAAAAACTAAAAGACTAGCAAAAGCGTGCGAAATTTTCGCGCTTTATTTTTACCACTTTCCATCATGGTTGAAAAATTTAATGACTTCGGCTCTTTAACAATTCCAGCAATATTGAAAAGTGTTAATGACTTCGATTTGTGTGTCTGTCCATCCGTCTTTCTGTTTCTGCACTCTAACTCCCGTGAATATTCATAGAATTTCCTGAAACTGATATATGTTATTTGAGGTCACTATCGGATGTTCCTTATTGAAAATGGAGGGAATACACCTGCTAGCTTGTGCACAGGGACACCCGAAAGTATTCCAAAGCATTGTGTTCTATGAGAGGTATTTTTATAAACCATATTTTAATACCTTTAATTTATGCATATATTAATAAAATTGAAATACGTTATTATAGTTTTCTATCGGATATTTTCTATAGAAAATGGAGTAAACACCATCACTGGTTTGTATACAGGGACACCCGAAAGTATTCCAAAGCATTGCATTCTATGTGAAGATATTTCTATAAACCAAAATTTAATTACTTTGCATAAATCTTAATGAAATTGAAATATGTTATTCATATGCACAAAAGAATGCTTTCTATACTGTACAGTACGACTAACATTAGATTTACAGGGCACTTAAAAATATTCAGTTACGTTAAGGGTTATTATTGGACATTTGCTGGAATTGTATTTTCGTTTACATTAAACATTTTCTAACAATTTTTAACTGTAAATAAAATTTCAATTTGCATTTTTTTTTTTTTTTGTCTGACTGTCCATCTGTCCGTCTGCCCGCCCGCAGCGTCTGTAAATATTTTCAGAAATTTTCAGAAATGATATATGTTATTCAGGTTTACTATATGATATTCCCTATTTAAAATGGCATTAATTAATTCTTTACAAATGTTTTAAGTACAGGAACGCACAAAAGATGCCAATGTATTGCGTTTTGGGAACGATATTCTTATGATTTACATTTAAATAACTTTATACTGTAAAAATCATAAGGAAATTCATATTTATTATTAATATTCTAAAATAATGATTTGTATAGAATATGATATGGTATAGATGTATAATTCTATGCCAGGGGGTTACCGCCCTTCTCAACCCCCGTTTAATTATAGTGCCCATACTCATCAAAACAAAAATCAAGTCCGTTATCAATTTCCTTGCAACTTGCAAACCTTCATCAACTTTTCAAGTGGCAACTAGATATGGAATCCAAAGTACCAAATTCGCATTTCCTGTAATTATTACTTTCTCATACCCATAAGGTATAGAAAGTATTGTTTTTGGGCCAAATTTTCGAAACTAAGTTTTTGTTATATTTAGACGTTTTGAGGTGTCCTGAATATGAAAATCGTGTTTTTAGCGGTTGGTCTGTGTGTGTCTGTCTGCTATCAGTTTATCTCAAGAACAAATAGCAGCAGACATTCCAAACTTGGTATTTTAAATATGTATCATATAGGGATGCTACACTAAGCTTTTCATTGAGATGAAGCAAATAGTTCGTGTACAGAGACACTCAAGAATATTCAAATACATTACGTCTATGGGGAAAATTGCAGGTAAGTAGAGTTTAACACCTATAGACTGCACTAAACCAAATGAAATGAATATATATTTTTTATATGCATAAAAACATGCCTCATGTAGAATATGGCAGGGAAATCATTCACTGTTCATTTACAGGGCTACACAAAATAACTAGATTATAATGCGACAATAGCTGAAAATTGATGGAAGTGCATTTTAGGTTGTGCCGTATATTATTACTATAGGTTTATATTTAGGTGCAATTTGTGGTTTGTACATATTCTTCAAAAGATATACAGGGTTGCAAATATTTAAGCTATAATATTCTTTTTTATTGTTAGTGAAAGTGCTTTACTATAATATTTTACCATGTCCAGGAAAGCTGCTCAGGAATGGAAATGAATTCCTCATAGACATATGATAAATAATGTATGTTTTGAAGCTAAATATGCATCGCTTGTGTTTTGTGTATTTACACGTTTTAAGGCTTCCTTATTACCAAAGCCATATTTTTTAATGTTTTATTATTGCCTGCTTCGAATAATTTCAGGAAACGAATAATTTCCGGAGATCCTCCTAACACAGAACTAATTATCATTAAAACTCTTCCGAAGCCTAATTTGAATTATTTTAACGTAGGTTTACATAACAGTACTCTTTATGTTACCTCTTAATTTCCAACCTGTATTTATGGTATTAAATTTCAGGGTAATAGAAAGTCGTGTGAGTGGCACACCAGATTATTTGTTGTTAAATTATGCTGATAATTCATATATATACAGATCAACGAATAAAAATTTACCTTCCGTATTCAGGAGGCCTCAAAATGTCATATTATGCAGAAAAAAAATCGCTCTCCAAAAGCTACTTTGTTTACAGTATCGGTATGAGAAATTAATTTTGCGTTCTGTGTCAGCAGTGTTCTTCGAAAATTACAGTTAATAATAATAATAATAAAAAAATTTTACCTTAATTTTGGTTAGCCCTGTATATTGTCTATAAACTATATACACATGACTTTGTGTACGTAAATTTAGTGTTATATGCAAAACAAGTAACACAAAATGAAATACACTTCCAGCAATTCCCAAGTATAGCTCCAATATATCGAAATACTCTGGGTAACCCTGTAAATGAATGATGAATGGTTGCTATACCAGAATCTACATAAAACATGCTTTTATGCGCATAAAAAATTTGTTCTTTTCATTTTGTTTAAGGCAGTCTGTACATGTCACACTGTACATATGAGAAATTTCGCTCACAGACGTAATGTATTTGAATTCTTTTGGATGACCCTGTAAACAAACAATTGTCTGATCATAACGAATACTTTAGTGTAGCACCGCAATATGATACGGATTTAGAATGTCGAATTGGATTTTCTGCTACTATTTGTTCTTGAGATATTCTAATAACACACAGACACACACACACAGAGAGAGAGAGAGAGAGAGAGAGAGACCAACCACTAAAAACATGATTTTTGAATTCAGAGGATCTGAAAACGTGCAAATATAACAAAAACTAATTTTCGGAAAGTTGACTCAAAAACAATTCTTTCTCTACACCGTGTATATGAGTAAGAGAATGTATAAAGAAAGAAAAATGAATTTGAAAATTCCCTTTCAGTACATAAATTATTCATAAATTTTTTTGTTAAATTATCAATGAGTATTCTCTTGTGTATTCACTAGGGAAAAGGAGACATAACAGGTTAAAATAGCCGTCTTTCCCTGAATGATTTCTTTTTCTTCCCCCCCCCCCCCCAAACGCTGCTCAACGTGTGCCTTATTACAAAAGCAATAGAAATTCACTTTTGATACAACCCCTTAAGACTTGGCGAAAAATGCTAGAATTTTCAGATTGCAATAACTCAGCGAGATTTTGACTTAGAGAGATGATTTTTTTTTTATTTTGATTGTTAGAGTGAGGAGAATATTTTTCTAAATATAAGTCATTGACAGGTGGGGCCATATAAAAATTAAATTTCGTATTTAATATGTATACAGCCCCTTGTACAAAAGAATGCCATATCTGAAATCTACTCTTAATTTGCATCAATTTTGTAATTGGAAGTTTGTTTCTATCTTTCTTAGTTTACGAGAAAATCGCTGTAACATCTATTTTGAATCACCCGGTATATATATATATGTATATAAATGGTGTGAAATAACCCCACGACTCCCATTACCCATTATTACACGTATTATATGCACTTTTGGGAGATAATGTGATCAGAACATATAGAATTGATCTAACAAAGCAGACACCTAAAATTTTCCAGTAAGAGAAAGCTGATACACGTGTAAAGACATATAAAACAGAGCTTACACAACCTGTTAAAACATGAGGGGGAAAAAATCGGTAGATCAATTTTTTAAAATACCAATTCCCAAGATCTAAAACTGACCTACCTAATCAGGATACTTGTTAATTTCCTTGTAATAACCACGTAATACATGAGAAAAGATATCTAAAATATGTTTATTTGACAAATTTAAAAAAAAAAAAATCGTTAGAGCCGTTTGTGAGACACCGGCTTTCACCAAAATTTTTCACACTCAATTGTTGACTGGAAAACAACAATTACATACAAAATCATATCTAAAAAGGGATTAATATGTCGAATATGAAAAAAATCCGTACAGTCGTTTCTAAAGGAACGCACTTACGAGACCTCAAATTGAGCTATTTATACAGGACGCCTATCAATTTTTCTGAACTAACGAACTATATCATACGAAAGGACATCTAAAAGAGTGTTTATATATAGCAACTTTGAAGAAAATTATTAGGGCCGTTTTTGAGATACAGACTTACGGTCTCACTTCTGGTGGTCTATGTCCTTCTTCCAGTCTTCCGATTTTCACCAAAAGTTGGAAAATTCATCTTTACACCAGATTGGTCTCGATCCTGAAGTTTTGTCGCTCTATCTTTATTAGTTTCTGATATATGATAGTCAGAATATTCCCCACATGCATACACACACATACACACACACACTGACCATTTGCCAAAAACTACTTTTTTGGATTCTGGAAACCTTAAAACATGTAAATCAAGTGAAAACTCAATATCAACATTTTTCGGACCGAATACAATACTTCATTACCTACGGTAGTCGGGTAATGGAAGTAAAAAGCTTAATTTAAAAAAAAGGTATTTTGAAAAGGAAAATAATTCACAAAGATTGATATATTGCTAATAAAGGTTTTTTCCGTATACTGGTTATTGATCGTTATGAGGTTGAAATATTATTTATATGTGAGCTTGTATGCTAATTTTGATTTTAAATTTTCAAAATTTGTTTTGTATTTGGGTCAGAATTGGTATATATTTTTTGCTTATATATATATATATATTTAATTTTGTTTTAAAGAAATTTATTTTATGTATGTTTATTTTTGTTTTGTATGAAGAAATATCTCTCCCATAGTCAAATAAATATTGACATTGTATATGAAATAAACATTTTCCTTTTTTGTAATCGTAGATACTTTATTTAAACTTATTTTTGAAATTTAATTCCACCTAAAGATAAAATGTGAACTTTAAAAAACACTCAACACTGATTAGCTATATTATGTAAATTTATATCTAAGATTCAACTTTCCATACGTAGAAATTTAGCGTGTAAAAATATGTTTACGCGAATAAGGTGTATGTTTCCCAAGGACAAGTTGTATGTAAGCTTAGAAACATACGAAATTCGATTACATTACAATGGAACACTCTTAATTCTTAATTCTAAATTGAAAAAAAAGATAAAGCTTTACGTATTTTTCTTTCGTTTTTCACATTTCCGGTGTATAACTTTTTAGATTGTTATTAGGTTTTCACATTCTTGTTAAAAAAAAATTTAAATATTTTTTGGGGTTATAGTCATGAAAAGGCTTTATGCACATATATTTCAAAATTTTAGCTGCATAATTCACAATTCAAATATTTGCTATATATTAAAAAGAAAAAAAAAAATGCATTTTTGAAAGCACATAATCATGTACAGGTCCTCCTTCCAAAGAAAAACAAACTTACTCTAAAAAAACAAATTATTTTTACGGTTACATGATAACTGCATGTCAAGTTATCAAATATAGGTTTCTGATGGATTGGCTGAATTAATTATTATAAGAGCGATAACTGACGAACCCAGGACTCGAGCTCACGGTTGCCAGATTTGACCTTTTTTTATTCAATAGTCATCAATAATTTTTATTTGTAACTTTTGTCTAATCACTTCAAAGATTGATAGTCTATTACGTATATCAAATGACACTTCTCAAAATTATTGGTGACTATTGAATAAAAAAAAACGCCACATCTGGGAACGCTGCTCGAGCTTGGGACTTTTAGATAAACGTTCGAACGCTCGATGAACTAAGCCATCCCTGTCGATATCTGGAATATTTGCATTCGTAGAGCATTGGAGTATGAACATAAAGATTACGAGTTCAAGCCCCCGACCTGGTGACTTTTAGTTCTTATAAAACGTAATTAGGTCCATTCATCAAAAACCCATTGTATAAATGGTCGAAGTTTTTTATTACCAAGTAAAACTTAAAATAACAAAATTGCACCGGAGGATTGGCTTTTAAAAGTAATAAATTAAAAAATTTGAATAAACACCATAAAATGCAAAAAACTCGCAACAACTGTTTCGGGGCAAAATAAAACGTGATCCTTTATCAGGCGAACAAAGTAGGCACGAGTGCGGCAAGACCCGGAACAACTGTTGCGAGTTTTTTAGGTTTTATTGTGTGTATTCAAAGTTTTTAACTTTTTACAAGTATTATGCTTAGTCAAAATTAATATTTTTTAAAAAGTAAATTATATTTTCGAGGAGATTGATTGCAATATTAATTGTGTATATAGAGATATGATACAGATTTTATTTTAGTTGATGTTTTTCTATCATTGGTAGTTTCATTGTTTCAAAAATTGGCCTGATTATAACAATGTTTAAAAAACGATGCACTATTTGGCTGAAATTTAATTTTGAGTGCAGTTTTAAATAAGATATTCTGTTTAACAAGAAACACAAAGTTTTTCGAAATATTTTTTTCCGTTATGTATCCATAATTTATTTTCTTAAATTGTTCACTGGAACAACACGAAAGTGTTTTTAGAATCCTATAAGTACAGAGAACTATGGTATTCGTGAAATTTTTTTGACCTCGTGTTTTTTTTTTTTTTTTTAGTTAATTAAACCCAAAAGTCACAAAATCAATGGTGTTTCTCTGCAAGTCAGTTCGTAAGTTATTCTCTATAAATAGTATCTCAAGAAGAAAGAGCTGTAAAGAAATCGGAAAAGTTTAATATATATATATATATATATATATTTCTGATATTAGCTAGAATCCTATTGCAATTCAACATTTTTCTGTTTGAATTTATTACTTAATCAAAATTTAATATTTCCATAACAGGGCAGAATGGGGGAAAATTACGTATAAACTTACATAATAAGTAACTTTTCCAACGTAAAGACTTCGGACTTACTCTATCCTTTATGATACTGTCCTGAACATTATTGAAGAATAATATTCAGCTTCAATTTTTTTTCATTAGTCATTTGAAAATAAAAATTTCTATAGCACTGCAGACTAGAACAGTATCTCGCATAAATTTGTTTTATAGAGATTATTACTCAAGAAACAGCGTGGAAATGCTTAAAGTCTCAAAATCAAAATTAAAACGAATACAAATGTGCAAGAAATTAGTTAGAGGTAAATGTATTGAAACAGGAAAAGGTATTGTAATGAGTACGAAATTTCAGTATACGACTGGGCCTCACCATCAGCCAACTTCATTGCTTCTGATAAGAACATATATAATATATATGATGGGGAATTGATTAATTAAGCCAACTGCCTACAGTGTATTAAAAAAATGAACTCAATTATTATCAAATATCAGTATCATACATTCAGACGAAACAAACAAAATAACAGGCTAATAAGTAAAATATAATTTTTAAGTATACCCTTATGTAAAAATAACGTAAAATAAATTATAAAAAAAAAAAAAAAAAGTCTTTTTTTTTTTTTTTTTAATAATAATAGATAAAAAAATTTCTGACAAAAAACAGAATTTTATTTAACTTTAATTTTTATTTTTGTTGACATTTCGACGATGAATTAAAATGGAAAATTTCGTGAGTAAAGATCTTGAGGAGAAATGTCTGAGCTACCTCGGTGCTAAATTTCAGATTTCGCCAAGGAAGTTGTATACTTAAGCTATTCCGTGTCTTTAGTCCATGTCTTTTCTCAATTTAATTTTAAATTTAAGTTTGCACGTTCCTTTTATTTATTTATTTATCGACATGAAAAAAAAAATTTATATATTTATTTATTTATTGTTGGCATCTTTTTTTTAAATAATTTTAAAGTTAAAATGGGAATTTTACTCAATATTTTTTGAACCAATTATCCGATTGAACTAAAATATACGACGTTAGCTAGATTTTTCCTGAATAATAACTGCAATAAATTTTGATAAAATCTAATAATTCAGACTAAAATCCCGACAGATTTTCAGCTTTATACATTTAGATCAAAACAAAAATGCTTGCACATTCATTCAAGGTGTTAGATAAAAACTAATGTCGACGCTGTCTGAAAGAAATAGTACGGCCTGTCGTACTAAAAATAAAACAACATTATTTTAACAAAATCAAAGTTAATAGATCTTTTATATTGCATGAAAAGCGAAGTTGTTAATTATATTAGCCAACACACTAAAATACGCAAAATGTTTAAATAAAACAACGCAAGTAATGTATGTCATGTGGACAATACAACTCTTTTTTAGTATTTCCTCTTATCTCGCATCTACATTTTCTTTTTCTTTCTTTTTTTTTTTTTCAAGTTGTTTGCAAGCTTTTTATACTTAGTCACGTTCGTTGCGTATCATAGGTAACTTAAAATGCAGTATCCGTATGATAATTTCATTTACCTTACGTATGAGTAATCAACATTAGAAATGTCTGACGAATATGCTATTGTCTTTTTTATTATTATTTGTTTTGTTCTTTTCTTTTCTTTTCTTTTCTTTTCTTTTCTTTTCTTTTCTTTTTTTTTTTTTTTTCGCAATTATTTCAGATGTTAAATATGTATGAGACTGTGAAAGTTAAAGCATTGTGAATTACTTTTTCCTTAAGAGTATATTCGGTAATAAAATGTCGAAAATCTTATATGAAAAGGAGTTTATATATTTTTCTAATTGGTTAGTTGATAGTGCTATAAAGTTTATAAGCCAATAACAATCAACAAAAATCTTATGATACATTCTTTGTTCTTAAACATTTAAAACACGAATGTGACTTGAACCATTATCATTTTATTTAAAATTTATTAAAATAATTCTTTTTTTTTTCTGAGAATTCAAAATATTTACCGCAGCATTGTCAAATAAAACACTGATACAAACGAATAAATAATTGTAGAAATATAGGTTTCACGTAAATAATTAAGTACTAAATAAACTGAAATACAGTATTGTCAACTGGTAGGAACATTTTTATTTAATAGTCACCACTAATTTTGAAAAATGATGTTTCATATATTTGTTAGTCGATAAGGCAGAGATGCAATTAGACAAAAATGACAATAAATAATTATAAGATAAAAAACTTTTTATAAACCATGTTTTTAAAATTTTCTGTTGAATCATAGCTGCTACATAATCTACATTAGCACTTTATCAATGCGTATAAATTTTTAAAGTGATAATGACGTCAGTTTTTGTGAGATGCATAATTTAACTTTTTACAGTTTTTTTAACGTTCACGTTTAATTAAATGTATTTATTTTTAAGTCGAAAGAAAATAAACTCGTATTTTTTTTTTTTTTTAAGCAACAATTAAATTATAGCTATATTTTAATGGCTATTTTTTATAGCTATTAGGAGGTTATTATTTCCATATTTTAATTAATTAAAAAAAACTATTCGAAAATTGGGCTTCGAAGTATTGTGTTGTCACCGGGTTCTGAGCTATTCTGAAAGTTTCAGATGTCTAGCTAGTGGGGAAGTTAGTTAAAAATCGATTGCAAGATTTGTACCGGACAAACAACCAAACAAGAATCGAAGTTAATAAAAACATGGTAAAAATTAGTGATCGATATTCAATTTAAAAAAAAAAAATCTTTACAAGTTAGCAGAATGGTTGATAGATAGAAATAAAGGTGGGTTGGAATAAAGTAACATAAAGACAGTAAAAACGATGAAAGATGCTAATTTTAATGCAGAGCAATTTTTAAAGCAATTTGTGAAATTTGTATGTGCTACATCTTGGAATATTATTGAATCGTGGACTCATGCGTTTATTTATTTTCCTTTTGAGATATGACCTACGAAAAACCAAAGTAAATCTTTTGTTACATTCTAATTCTATCCGACTGAGCTAGATTGTGTCGCTATAAGAATATAATACATGCTTGTATGTATATATATATTCAGTTCCCGCCGCTTATTAAAATCACATTCGTTCTGAGCCAAATTGATTTTATTAAGCGGCTGATTTTTATATCCGGCGAACGTTCTTAACTAATTACATCCCTGAATTTGGAAAGGAACTTCAAAAGGTGATGAATAAGGAAATTAATAAACAATATTAATTAAATTTTGATAGATAATTGTTTCTCCGATATAAATAAAATAAATGCATTCGAAGTTCCCATACATTTTCGTATGAGGAAAATCATCATTACTTTACTAAAACTTCACGTTGTTCTTATAAATTAAAAATATTTTCGTTTAAACCTCATTAAGTAGAGTAATTTTAAAATAAGAACTAGAAATTGCTTTTTAATAATTAGAAATTTTAAAAAATATCATTTCAAATCAAATTTGTAACTTATTACTGCGTTTTGAAGAATACGTTCCTTGAAATTGTTACGGAGATAAGTGATGGGGCGTGTTTAATTTGTAACTGTGCTGCAAGTGCAAAATTTTCGAGAATGAGCGATAACGGAGAGTTTGTTGTGCTTTAATATCTTTTATTATTAAAAAAAAAACTCACAATATAAATTTAAAAAAAAATGTTTTAGTATGCATAAATAATATTTTTGTCTGTTGAGAAGATATTTTTGAGTTTATTAACCGGCGATGCTGATTTTATTAAGTGGCGGCTTTAAAGGTAATTTGTATTGATTTAATTCCGGTCCTGGCAATTTGATCAGATTAAGCAGCTGATTTTATTAACCAGTGAATTTATTAAGCGGCGAATACTGTATATATTTTAATAAAGAAATCATCAATAAAGCAATTTAAGAAATATGTGTTTCATTATTTTGATAAAAAATTTTAAAGTTTTCTTTATGTGGTGCTTTTTATAAGTATTTAATTATTTATTAATATTTTTTACATGTAAAATGTTTACAGGAATGTTTTAAGTAATATGATTTTTTTCACAATTAGTTGTGCTTTTCGTGATGTGTTGTGTTTGTACAACTAAAATTTAATATAAAACCATCAATATTATAAAGGATCTTTCTGAAGAACAATTCCGTGTGATTGTGTATAATTCCAATAAATGAAATTGATAACATATTGCCTAACGTTGCAATTAATTTGCTATATTAAGGATGAAATAAATTTCAATAAAAATAAAGTTTACGAATTTCTAAAATTTCTGTGAGACGTTTTTCAGGAAGTTTTATTAATAAAGCGAACAGTACATAATTCTGTTTCCTTGTTAGTATTGAACGCATATTAATAATAATAATAATAATAATAATAATAATAATAATAATAAACATTACTTTACACCCGTATTGAATGTAATTTTTAATGAATGTGTAAAATATAAGAACAACTTAAAAAAGAGCACAAATGCAAAGACTTTCAAGATTTAACTTATTTCACTTATTATTATTATTTTTATTATTATTAATTTTACTAATATTTAATAAACATTTGCATTTTTAAAATAGTTTTTTGTTTGCATTTCAAAAGTCAGGTTCTAAATTTTTGAAATAGGTTAGGTTAAATTATTAAAATATATATGTACACACATATGCCCTTGTTTACATAAAAATAAAAAATTTAAGTTATTAGAATCAAGAAACAATTTTAACATGATTCTTATAAGCGAAACTTGCATATGTTTCAACAATTAAGACAGATCGTCACTTGCTTTTAATTTATTACTTGAAAAATTCTAACAGTTACGGAAAAAACTAGTACAGTCGGTAACAAAAGTGTCCGAACACTAGCAAAAATTCCTATGTAAAAAAAGTACATTTCATACGGTTTTGTTAAATAAATCCTTATCGAATCATGTTCTTACACTGACTAAGAACAGGATTCTACAAGGATTTATTTAACAAAACCGTATGAAATGTACTTTTTTTACATAGGAATTTTTTCTAGTGTCCGGACACTTTTGTTACCGACTGTATGTTGTGACCATTATGAAACATTTTTCTACATTTTCGGAGAGAAATTCACACAGTACATATTATTCATTAAAATTATTATTTATTGAAGTTGACAATTTCAGACGATTTCCATCTCAAAGATATGTAATGTCCAAATAAAAATAAATGTCCAAATAAAATAATGTCCAAATGATGTGTATAATGTCCAAATACAATGTAATGTCCACTACATGTCCAAATAAAACCAATTTTATACAGATAGTATCTCAAAAAGTTAGTTTTTTTTTTTTTTTTTTTTTAATAATTTTTCTTTAAATTATCGCAGATTTATGGTTCAACCATTCGTTTTAAAGATATTGTCGATTTTTTTTTTTTTTTTTTTTTTTTTTTTTTTTAAGATGCAGTCGGCCCAGCTAGCTTTTTAGATACAGCTAGTGTCCGAACACAAGCAAAAATTCCTACGTAAAAAAAGTACACTTCATAGGGTTTGTTAAATAAATCCTTATCGAATCATGATCTTACACTGACTAAGAACATGATTCGACAAGGATTTATTTAACAAAACCGTATGAAGTGTATTTTTTATATATATACATATATATAGGAATTTTTGCTGGTGTTTGGACACTGTACCCATATTGAAAATTTGCATCTGCAGGTGGAGAAACAATGTCCTTACATATACAAAAAAAAAAAATCTGGTTTATTATTATTATTATAAGTATATGTTACTTAAATTCCATATTTTAAAATTAAAATTATCAATATTTGCCTGTAAAATTAAATTGTATTCTATATTGCCGTATTAAAAATAATCTGGCGTGTCACTCACACGACTTTCTCTTACCCTGAAATTTAATACTATAAATACAGGTTGCAGATTAAGAGGTAAGATAACGAGTACTGTTATGTAAACCTGTGTTAAACAATTCAAATTAGGCTTCGGAAGAGTTTTATATGATAATTAGTTCTGTGTGAGGGGGGCTACCACCCCCCTCAACCGACCGTTTCATAAATGCACCTACATTTAATATAGACTTTAATTCGGCTATTAAAAAATAATTCTGTTTTTAAAAAATAATTTATTAAAATTATCATTTAAAAAATTATCTTTTATGATAATGTAGACGATTTCCATAATAGAGAAGTAGTATAACACTAAATATCCAAAAAAAGACCATTTTATTCTTAATATTTAAAAAAAAAAAAAAAAAAAAAAAAAGAAAGAAAAGTAAAAAAAACATTTTTTTTCTGTTTTTTTTTTCGTTAAAAGTAAAAAAAAATCGAAAACTTTGTTTTAAATTATCGCAGATCGATGG